>CM072531.1:41424669-42716098 GCA_036898165.1 Silybum marianum
TGATTTACGAACATGTGTTGGCTCAAAAAATGAATGTTTAAATGACTCATCTTGGCTCGACTCAACTCAAAATTTTGATTGAACTTTCTAACGAGGAAATCGAACATGGGTACATGGAGCTACAACAAATCTAACAAGTTCAATACAAAAAAACTATTAGCAACGGACAAACCCGTCGGTATTGTCGGAAAAACCACCGTAGGAAAAGTCATCACCTGGATCACCGACGAATTACCGACGGCTACCATTCCCACGGACGGAATTACAGGCGGATTACCGAAGGCAGGTTTACCGGCGGAGTTACCAACGGATTATCGGCAACGAGGTTTCTAATGGATTACCGACAACGACATTTTCGACGGATTTCCGGCAGGTTTTTTCCAACGGCCTTTTTACCAACGGAATTTTAAAAAATATATATTGTTACCAACGGAAAATTATAAATTAAAAAGAAAATGTTTTTCACTAAAATCGTAAATTGTATTACAAAATTATATCTCAAATTCTAACAATATATCCTAAGACTGAGAAGGAGGACCCGGATAGCGGGAGGGTGTATAGCCTTTTTACCAACGGAATTTCTTGTACAATGATCATGCCCATATTTTCAAAATAAATTATAAATTAAAGCGAAAATGTTTTTCATAAAATCGTAAATTGTATTACAAAATTATATCTCAAATTCTAACAATATATCCTAAGACTGGGAAGGAGGACCCGGATAGCGGAAGGGTGTATAGCCTCGTATTATGCCATGAATGCCCCAAACTGCTTCGTCAACTCCTTCTGTTGACGTAGGTCCTCTTCTTGCCTGGCTATCTAATTTTCTTGCTCCTTGTGTTCGCGCTCCAGTTCTTCTCTCTTTCTCTAGTCCTTCCTCCAGCTTATCTTTCAGCGCCTCTAACTGAAATTATTCCACATAACAAACATAGAACAATGTTAGGTGATAATGGTTAAAAACAATATGCATATATTGCAATTATATGAAACATACCTCCTCATCACGACCACTAGACGAGACCCTACTAGAACTGGAGTCGGGATAACCGGTCATAGCAGCCCAGGTTCCCTGACTGTTCCCGTATCCTTAAATGTGATCTTTGTGTCGCTCTCCCACAACTCTGGGTTGTCGGGAGGAATGGTGCTCGGATCAACCCTGGTGCATTCCTCTCTAAGATGTGAAAACAACTCATATGGTTTACCAAAAGAAAATTGTGTTCTTACTTGTAGACAGATCGGCAGCATAACGACTGTAATTCGAACATATTCATTAACTGTTTTAAATAATAAAATGCAACTACACAATTACGCCATCATTTGTCTAACAATAGCAGCCCAAACTAATTAATCGTCGTATATACTATAAAACTAATCGATCCTATAAAATGAACTAAATTTGGTACAAAAATTAAACTTACTGCCATTTCAACCGCCTTCGGAGTAACGTATATCGGAGGATCTGTGGGCTGACCGGTCGCACCCGGAACATGCTTCTTTCTACAATAGACAAGTTCAGTTGTTAGTAGACAACAAATTCATAAATTATATACAATTAATATATTAGATGAAAAAATATCAATCGTTCCCGATGTTGAACCGTACTAATAGATCCTCATGTGTGCCTAGAGGACATTCCCCACACTCGGTGATACTTGCTTTTCTAGTAGTGATTGCGACGACAAAAGTCGTCACTAAAGATCCAAATTTCGTCATTGTCACTATATTGCGACGACCGTTGTCGCCGTGGAGCTCGTCATTGTTGGTCTACATGCTTAGGCTATAAAAACAAAAAAAATAAAAAACAAACATTTCTTATAGCGATCATATGTCGACAAGTAAAAATTGATTTTTTTTTTTACCTACTGCGCCGATATGTCGTCGTTATAGGTGAATTTCTTTTAGCAATTTTAATTTAGTTTATAAAATAAATTTATTTAAATAATTTTATATACAAATAACTAGAAATAAATTTATTTTCAAAATAACTAAAACTAATTCAAAAATCGTAATACAAAATTAATGACGTAAAATAAACATTAATGTCTCAAACATATTAATACATAAATAAATATATGATCGTTGTACTAGTCAGCGTGTCCTCGTCTTCATCTTGTTGTGGTGGTGGTTTTGTGGTTGATATGCCGCCATAGTTGACGCAAACAATGTATGTGTGTCTATAACAAGTGATCGGGGACCTGCTGCTGGCAGGAGAACTGCTAAATGTGTTATACATTTGATGCATGTACTAGTTACACGCAGTTAATGCATCGATGACATTCTTCTTCCCATCATTCGACGTATGTGGCGGGGGGGTTCAAAATAGGACGAAAAGGCGGAACCCTTCAATTTCCGTCCAATCCCTCGTTGTGACCGTGACGTTCCCCATGTACTTTGGTAGGTGGTTGGGGCTGGAGCAGTGGCGGTGGTGGGAGTGGTTCAAAAAAGGACGAAAAAGCGGAACCCTTCGACTTTCGTCCAATCCCTTGGTTGTGACCGCGACGTTCTCCAATTACCCTGTGATGATTTCTTTCTCGTTTACAAATGACGAGGAGAACGAGCCATGTTGTTGTGTTTGTGCAGCTTGTTTTTCAAGCATCCCCTCTTGTATTTGGTTGTGAACGTGAGGACAAATGAGAGCGCAACAGGTGTCTGAATATAGATTACTCTCATTTGTCTGAATATACAAAGAAATATTCAGACTGAATAAATACTATATTCAGTCTGAATATTTCTTTGAATGGGACACGTGTCGCACTCTCATTTGTCCTCACGCTCACAACCAAATTTGAGTTCTCATTTGAACCCTCCCCTATATATATATATATATATATATATATATGTTAGTTGAAATTTAAACAATTACATTGGCTACAATTAAATGAGTATCTACTTTATTGTGATAAATCCATTTCGTATATGCAGCTTGAAACCCATACCTATGTATGCGAGCCCCAACCACATTTTTCCACCGCGTGACGTGCAAACAATTTTTAGTCTACCTTAATAGACCCCGATGGATAAAAATTCTGGATCCGCCACTGCATGTGCTAAAAGAAGAAGTGCATAATAGATCAACATGAATGTTATGAGTTACACTCGTAATAAAAATATCGTTAATAGTACTTTCTTCTCATGTCATTCTTCTTCCATAGCAGGTCCTACGGAGAATATAAATGAATAAATCTATAACATAGTCCAACAAAAAATGAACCAATATTAATTCTGTTTTAAATACCTACATATTGAACAATCGAACCCATGTTAATAACGTTACGCGTCCTTATAAACACGATTTTGCTATAACAACTTGAATAACTTTATATTTAAATTTCAGTTACCAATTTAGAGCGAAATACTTATGATCCAAGTATTAGATACATATAAAAATTGAATAGTTAGAAAAGTAAGAAAAGAGAAGAAAAAAAAAATCAAAACAATGATATAAAAGAATATTCATTAGCTAGAAGAGATAAAAACACAAATCTATACACAATTACAAAATAACAGTTCAACAACAACAGTAACAATTAATATCAACTAAGAAAAAATTTAATGGAAGTTTTACCACCTGCCTTTTCTTACACTTTGTTACTTACCACCCATATCTTTCTTTACCTTAATAGATACAAAAAAAGACCATATATGCCCTTGTCATCAACTACAGGATACACTACCACAAGGGTAAAACAGTAATTCAACACTAGTTGCCACCACAAGACCCTAAATACAGTGTAGCCAGTATCTTCTCCTTTAAATTCAACACATCTTTTCTAACTTTCTGGGAGTACAAAATCTACCGTCTGGCATCGTTCGAAGTCTTACCCTCGAAAAACTCGCCAAGCATCCGGTCAAGATCCTCGGCTGTATACCTGATGTACTTATGTGGGTTCTTCCCGTTCTCAACAAGCGCCCTGTAATCAAAAACCGAAAACCAATTATCAGTGTCCACCTAAAAGATAAATCAAACAAACCCAATATTTAAAAAAATTTAGTATCTTATTCGTATTAATTAACATATTATATTTTTACAGTGATCAACTATTTTTTCAAGATGCCCTTTTTGGTCATTTTACATGTTCATAAGCTAGTTTGGGCCAAACATAACTTGTTCATCAGATAGCTTAATTCTCAACTACCAGCTAGCTTACAAAGTCATCAGCTAGCTTATCAATCCATCAACTACCTTATCAGCTAGTTTGCTAAACATAGCCTAAATCTCAACTAGATGTAGGGTCGGGGGCGAGATGTATGCAGACCTCGCCACTGCCTCCAAGGGGTAGTGAGGTCATTGTCATGTCGCCCCCTGGCTTTATGAGGAAACAAACACACAAAAAGCTAAGTAAACTCGATCTCAAGTTCACGATTAAGCTTGCAAAATCATAAGGAAACCGTACCCAAAACGTTTGATAAAGGATCGGTAAGCAGGCAACAAGACTTCAGCAACTGCAAGCCTCAAAGATTCACGAAGCTCTGTATCAGGAACCGTCCACTGAGATTGTCTTTGGTGAAGCTCCTCAAACTGAACATTAAAGATCTTCAACCTAATAATAATAGCACCACATTTTAATTATTTATCATTTGCCAAAAAAAAAATTAAATGTTTTTTAAGATTTTAAAATATATGATTAACAAACCTATCTTTTACGAGTGCTCGTGAGGCTCCACTGCTATTTCCTCCATCACCACCACCAACTGAACCACCGCCTCCAGATGAGGTCAAACCTTGAATAGATAGACATTGCAGGATCTAATAAAGGAAACAACACAAAAAGGTTATATTTCTTAATTATATGCAAATGTTCGTATAATGTCGTATTTTAAAGCATTTGATATACAAACAGAAATGTACCTTTTGCCAAGCTATCCTCTTGTACTGATTAGCATGTTGTTGCACAACCCTTCTGTGTCTTTGCACCCAATCATCCCCCAATAAATCCTTCGCTTCGGATCTAATGCCAAAAAAAATTAGAAAATGATAAATAGATAGATAGATACAGAAAATGTATCCGTTCATTAAAGACAAGCCAGAGTGATTCTTTTTGATATCGAACCTGCGGACGGATCTGACCATATAGTGAATATTGTTCATAAGAAACAAATTGGTGAGAGCAAGATCTTTGTATTGTTTGGATTTTCCTTCCAAATTGATTTGAAGGGCCTGCATGATTCGCATTGTTACAGATGCCAGCTGAGAATTCGAGTCCTCCCCATTTTCAAACTCTTGGAACAGTTGCTTCAACGTCGACTGATAACTGAATCAACAAAGTTTTATTGTTTCAAAATACTATATAATAATTCAAATGATAAGGTTTTTCTAAAAGTTTCTTTTATAAGTTGCACGGATTTTCATGAGACTAGTATATATGTAATTTGACCATAATGAATTTCAGAGACTAATATATATATATACTAGAAGGGTACTCGCGCAATGCAGCGAGATATATCTCAGTTTTAAGTTTCATTTTAAATTTTGTCTCTATCGATATTCTAATGGTTTTATGTGGTTTTAAGAAAATGATTTTAATGTTTCATTTAAAAGTTCTTTTTTTAATGTAATTTTTCTAATTCAAAAATCTTATCATAATTAAATTTAGGTTTAATAACGAATATAACTTTTTATATAGATGATAATTAAGTATTCTGTTAGAACTCAATGATTATCTTAATTATATTTTAGATTTTTTATATTTAAAATTAGATGTTTATCTTGTATTTGATCATACTTATCTGTAGTTAGTTACACGGATTCAGAAATGAAGCTTTAATAAGTTGTACTTATGCATAATTTATTTGTAATCTTAAAAATTAAGTAATTAACATTAAATAGAAGTACCTAAGGCTTAAAAGGTTGTTTTTAAGAGTTTTTGGCCAAATGCTTTATAATATAGTATAGATATATATATATAGAGGAAAGTTCAAATGTGAACTCATTTTTGGTTGTGAACGTGAGGACGAATCTCAGCCACTTATCCGGTCAATAAAGGCGGCTTTGACCTGGTTCCCCTCCTTTAATAATCTCCACCCTCCCATGAATCGCGTCAATCCTCCGTGATCGCGTCCACCATAACCGAAGATGTGTGGCTGAGATTCGTCCTCACGTTCACAACCAAAAATGAGTTCACATTTGAACCTAACCCTATATATATATATATAGAGAGAGAGAGAGAGGGAGGTTCAGGGGAAAACCTCAAAAAAAAACTGAAGAACACCCTGAGAGCCCTCCAGGATGGTATGCACAAATGCATACAAGCGAATGAAACTGTTTTTTTTCCTATGCACAAGTGCTTGTTATGCAGTTGTGCATATGCACTAATGCATGTTTCAAATTACCAATATGCATTTGTGCATACTGTCCAGATGGAGGGATCCCATGGTGTTCTTCAGTTTTCTCTTTTGTTGACGTTTTCCCCTGAACCTGACCCTATATATATATATATATATGTAATTTGACCTGCATATATTTTATTGAAGAGATTATAAGACAGTTTATTTCGTTAACTTACTCGAACAAAAATTTAACATAGTTGATGACATAGCTTGTGAGAGGATGGACGGTTCCATCTGATACAGCTGTTTTTGTTGCGTCTTTTTCAACAGCTTCTTCAAAATCCCCAAATGTCTCTTGAGCTGTCTGGGCAAGTCGTTTCGTCAAACCTAGAGCTGATTCTCTAATGTCTTTGCAAGCTTTCCCTACGAAAAGTGATTCAATCTGCAAATATTCACAACGTATAAGTGGCAGTGCTAACTTCATTCATATCATTATCAGTTATCAACCAATTGAATCTCACGACTACAAAAATATAGTTTAAATTACGAATAACATTAGGGTTCCTTTCAGATTGTAATAGTCATTATCAAAAGATGCAAAGAGTTATTGGATATCAAAAGATAAATAATATAGAACATCCTACCATGAAAGAAGAACATAATCATACCTCTGAATGAAGCTCACGCATTATCTCATACATATCCAGAAGCACAAATAACTTCTCGGGTGACCTCTTGCTTTTGGCAATTGCATCTCCAAAACTAAGTAGCATGGCAACGCTGCCTGCAGTAACTTCAGCAAAACACTGATCTTTAAGTGATTCAATGCCTTCAAACATTTGATCACAAACTCTCCGTTCCGCAGAAAACAGTAATTTCACCTGTTTTTACCAGGATTAGTTAGTTACTTCCTAGAGCATGTTTTCAGTAATTTTTGTAACTTTTTACTTAATCAACTCACTGCGATACGCATGAAATGTATCCAAGTCCCAATCTTAAGTTCCAAGACCTCCCACTGCATCTTCTGGACATCATCTTTGCTAAGCTTCTCCACTCCCAATTTCTGAAGGGTTTCTTCCAGGACTGGAGAACGGGTATCCCTGATCAACAAATACATCACGAATACTTTTATATTCAAATGCTCATTCCTGTTGAATCAGCAAATTTTACTTGATAACGGCTGTTTGGCAGTTGCTGAATGATTAAGTGGTCAGAATGATTAAGAGGCTCTTATGATACAGTGCAAAATGAAATATAATTGTTTGGTAACTGTTAAAGATGTAATTAGGGCTCTTAATGATTAAGGGAGGTCCAAGATACAAAATGATTAAGAGGGTTTTGGAACCATTAAGAGGCAGACTTATGGTAAATATTTAACAATGAAAGTAGCAATTTACCTGTAAATAACAAGGCACTGCTGTGTGTGTCCAGCTTGCACCATATGTTGGGCTAAATCATGAAGCAAAGGAAGGACCCGAGGTGGTATGAGGATTAAGGGAGTAAAAACAGCATTTTCGGCAGTAATATGACCAGCATGACTATTAGAAGGATTCTTTGAATCAGGTGATCCAGATGATGGTCTTAATGAATTAGGGAGGCATTCATATAGCCGATCAGGTTCCACAGATTTGCTGGAAAAGATTATGTTCAGTGAAAGAAGGTTATGCTAAACATACATATATATATATATATATATAAATGCCTTGAGAACTGATAGAAAGAACCTGTATGATGATAAGAGTTGTTTAAACTCCTGTTCCAGCTTAGATATAGCCTTAGAAAGTAAGTTACTTGCATGGCTGATAACCCCATCACTACTCTTGAAGCTTTTATTGTTGGTAAAAAAGACAATATTGCTTCTTAGTTGCTCGATAGCTTCAAGATAGCTTTCAAGGTCCTCATGTGGCCCTCTAAGTATTTTAGCCTCAGCCTACATATTGGGAATATATATAAATATTCATTGAAAACAACAAAAAACAGCAAAATAAAAAATGACAAAACAAAGTATTATCCATCCATGGCTGATGATTACCGTCTATTTTCTAGCTTATTCTTGTCCCCTTCAACAAACTTGTGTCATTGATACAGGAGAAATTTCATGTTTTTGTGTTCGAAAGAACGCATAATTCTTTTGTGTCCCATTACTTAATGAGAGATCAAAATAGGTGTTTGTTTCCATCTTGCAATCTAATTGAGTTATGTAAGATAGGAAGTTCATTGATTCTTGGACTACCAAAGTTTGTTCTAGAAATGGTTCTAAACCAAATGCAATTACAGATCAGAAGGTCGTAGTTCTTCTTTGAATGGAAAATCATGGAAAAGAGAGCTAAATTGTAACACCCCAGATTCAGTGAAACCATAATAGCTTACAGCAAACTGACACAACCGTAGTTGGCTAAATCACAAGCATGATACAGCTTAACCCAGCCTGGACTCACCCAACTGACTCACTTCCAGACTGAACCAAGGGTATCAAAAGTTTCTACTTTGTCCTGCTTTGTTCATGAATTCTTGCGTTTCAGTTATCTAGGAAACAGAAGTACAGTAGGCCTTGTTTGTTTTTTCATTTTAAGCTCTTAATCACCACTTATGTCTGATTCGTTTAGACGTTTCATAACCATTTCAGAACTGAAATCAGACTTCAGACTTCAGCACTACTTAAAAAACAAACGCCACCTAACTGACACTGCACGAATCTAACCAAAACCCACAAAGATGGTGTCTAATTTTCTAGTATTATAAGTCAAGTGATCAGTGGACTGCATAAGGAGAGAAACCTACAAAATAAAAGAGACTAAGGGGCCGTTTACCAAACGCTTACCCGGGTAAGCGGTTACCAAGTCATATTACCTTACCCGAGGAATATGACAAGTACCAAAAATCTTACCCGGTAAGAGCGAAGACAAGAAAAGCAAGGACCAAGAGTCTTACCCGGTAAGTTCTGGCAACGACTCTTACCATGGTAAGCGCTTACCGGGTAATTTGTTACATACGATGCCGTTTTGGTGGACTAATATCTTACCCGGTAAGTAAGTGATAGTGTTGAATTTTGCCGGTAAGCACTTACCCGGGTAAGATTTGGTAAACGGCCCCTAAAAGCTTTATCCAACCGATAATATTCTTTAAGTATTGGTATCAATGCTCGTTGACGAAATGTCTGCTGCCACTCTAGCTAATAAATGTCCAAGGAATGTTGGTACGAGTTAGCAGCATTTCTTGGATGGTATTATTTAGCAATACATTTGACTTGCATTGACTTCTAAACAGAAGTTGTTTGTTTACCTCTTAACAGTTCCATTAAGAGGCCGCATCTGAATCGCTAAGAGATGAATCTTGTTTGGCAGAAAATAAGTCTGCCTCTTAATGGTTCCAAAACCATCTGAATCATTTTGTATCATGGACCTCCCTTAACCATTCAGAGCCCTAATTTAATTTTGAACAATTACCAAACAAGTATACTTCATTTTGCACTATATCATAAGAGCCTCTTAATCACTCTGACCACTTAATCATTCTGCACCAAGCCATTCAGCAACTACCAAACAGCCAAGGGTCCTAAGCTTTGCAAAGTTAAGGATGGATGTCTTGCATATAAAAACCAGAAATTCAATATCAGTAATCTACACAAGAACTTGGGAATTCCTTATTGATCCAGATCATTTTAGGGAAACCTGATCATTTATGATGAAGAGGTTGAGATTCAACAGAATGATTCAAAGTTCTAGCAGAGTGAACCGTGCAGACCAATTACCAAACACGAGATAGATCTTCCATAGAACAAGGCCGTTTTCGAATAACCCAATTCATTTGGGACCCAGCAGATCCACTCTTTTTCCTATTCAAAGCTCATCCCTTTATCTTTATGTTTTCACATTTAAAATCATTTGCAGATGAAGAAATCAGAAATGTCACACATAAAAAGCATAAAGAATAATAATAATGTAGGAATAAGAACCAACCTCACGAGAAAGATCAAATCTGTCCAATATAACATCAGCAGCCTTCAAAGTCCTGTCGATATTTTCATGAGCTCTGCGTATGGCATGTGTCCTAATCTAAAAAAAACACATATAAGTAGTGCAAGTTAGCTACTCCCTTATAATTATTGCAATCTTTGGCCCAAAACATGTCTAATAGATGCGTCCGACTACTAGCAAAATGTCTAAAATACCCTTCAATACAACAAAATAGGTTATCTTACGGGTGAAATCAATAACATTACTAATTTGTAACGATGTCAATAGGCAATCAGGTTACTAAAGTTTTACCTTCAATACAACAAAATAGGTTATCTTACGGGTGAAATCAATAGCATTACTAATTTGTAATGATGTCAATAGGCAATTAGGTTACTAAAGTTCTACCAATAAATGAAGTATTAGCAATTTTTGGGGATATCCAAAACAAAAAGGAAATTGTTGCAATAGGGACAGAGGGGAATGATTTACCATTAAAAAAACAATCATAAAACCCTAAAACACTAATGAGGCAAAATACACAATTAAGCATTTATGGCATTGATCTACTGTAATTCAAGGAAAATTTCCAATAAGTATCAGGATGTTTATCAAGATCAAACTTGGGAAGTTTGAAATTAACAAGCTATTAGGACTCTGAAATAGATCAAATCCGCATATCATAGCTCAAGTTTTTTTCGAATTCCAACAGAATCATACACATTTGCTTAGCTTGAAGAAGTGTTCAAAATAATCAATTGCATATATGGGTTTAAATAACTAAAACGTTATCAACAAATTCAGGTAGATCGATAATTAATTGAACTCCAACATAAAAAATGTTGAAATCACACTTTGAATTTTATCATAAACCCAAAACAAATTATCGAAAGTGGGCATCCGCATCGACCTAAGTTGAAGAACAGATCAAAAAAAAAAAACTAAAACCTGAGTTGGGCGCATGGCGGTTTCAAGGGCTGAGAGACGGTGGTCAAAGGAACCCAAGATGGAAACCATGTTGTCGGTGATTGACTGACTCTTGTGTAGTGATTCTCTCATCTTCGCTGCTTTCTCGCTCAGATTATCCACCCCCATCACCCCTGCTGTTCGAACCGGAACCCCCATCTCTGAATATCTTCAAATTCTGAGAGAATTGATGAAAATTTCAGAAGGAAAAATCGTTGATGGGTTTGAAGGTTAGTTGACCATTATTGATTGATTCTTGCTCTGACAGGGTGTTGATGTATGTATATAACTATATATATATATATACAAATACTGATTTTTCTACGTATAAATCGGTGTTTAACCTTTCTTGATTTGGATTTATCTCTCAATCTCTCTCTCTTCGATCTCCCTAAATAGAATCAGCAGCACATTCACATTCATTGTGTGGGTCTAATTGGGTCCATCAAATGTCAATTAATATACTGAGATTGGTCCAAAATGACAAATGGTTTTTATCATTAATAAACTACAAAATCATATAATTGATCACCCATGATTCTTTTCAAGTATTGATTTAAGACTCCTTGCAATCATCAATTACAATTATTGTTTATCTTTATAATTATAGGTTAGGGTTTTAGTGAGAATGAAAGTTAATGCAAGAAGCATAAGATGAGATCTTCATATTTGGATGCACATTAGGATGAGATGTACCAAACTAGTCCCCATATCAAGCATAATTCATCAGTGGGTTTGAGATTAAAGATGATCAAGGGTTCAGATCTCTTCTTACGTTTCTTAGTTTGACTATTCTTCTCACACGAGCATATGCGTGTAATCGCATTATCAAACATGAATAATAAATTTATGAAAAAAGAAAATCAAAGGAATTAATAGTTTAATGAAAATTGTGATAATGATCTCAACCATGGTTCTATATCAGTTGTTATGCTTTTGTTATGTTGTGGTATGGTATTGAGGTTTGACTTCACTAAAATGTTAAGCCTTATGTCTTTATTTTAAGGTTTGATATGTGTTAACACGTTATTTTGTAAGATATGTGTTGTTTTTTACCTTTTTTTTAATACTTAACTCGAGACTTCAATTAGCATAAAAGAAAATTTAAAAACTAAAACCTAAATAGGTAAATACTTATTCTCACTCTTGTACATGAAGAGCCACAAACACGAATTTTTTAAAGATTGAAAAAAGTAGTGAGTATAGAATTATGATTTAATCTCAAATTTGCACTTTTGATATCATTATTTATAAGGTCAATATATTTGATATCAATGGTTTTTATTTCTTTTTTAGTTTTATAAATTTATATGAATTTAAATTGTGTGTGTGCGTGGCAACTTAGGGCACACCTTGATAAACGTTGTCGCTTTACCGTAACTCGAAAAAACTGAGGCTTGACATCCCTGCTACATCACGACTTACGTCATATAACCTTGATCTCAATTGTAAATGATAATTTATGGCAAGTCATATTATAATAATGAAGATAATGATTAAAAAAAGTAACTAATGTGATAGAAAATATATAATTATATGATTGTTTACTTTCTATTGTTCCAGTATCAAACAAATATAAGAATTTATAAAAATTATTTCAGTCATATATATATATATATATACATGTACGTATATGTTTAAGATGTAGGGAAAACATATATAGTTGCAATACATGTAGCCAATTTGGATGTACTTTTTTCTACATATTACAAAAATGTCAATTGCATTTAACTATTTCATGTTTTGAAAACCGACTTCGCAAGCAACTTAACCACGTTGAACAATGATCGGTTTCTTATCCTTGTTGCTTATATTGGAAAGTTGTCAGCATCCCGATCGAGTGGAAACTCACAAGCAACGTGTTGATTCTTACCATGTAGACTAGATCATAGATTTATCATCGTCAGTTCTTATAATCACCATGATGTGTTTTTTCCTTAAGTTGCATTTATTTATAATGTGACGCCTAATCTAGTACTCCATCTCGATGAATTAGTGCATGCATGTTATTGCTATTACAATTAGGGCTTCCTTATAATATCCCTTACTAAAACAAAACTTACGTGTTACGCTGGTATGCTCGCAATCCATCTTAATAATTACTTAATAGGACTTCTAAATTTATAGGACTAAAATTATGCATTTTATATAAAGATGATGCAATAAGTTGTTATGACAAAGTTAGCCTAACAAGTTCTATCCTTATAAAAAATCTTAAAAGACTTTAAATTGCACTATAAAATGACTCATGATGTAAATTGTCATATTAGTCTTTTATATGACACTATATAAAATATTCGTATATGAAAACATCTTAAAAGCCAAGTTTTATTGTAATGTTTCTTATCATTCGCTCTTTCTACATCTTTGTTTCGTTTACTTGTACATTCTTTAACTGGTTGTAGTTATTTGGCGATCATGAACCACAACTACTGTTTGAACTAAACTTGACCATATGATATTACGAACATGATCAACCAATATTGAAGATAGAATGTTGAACACTTTTCATTGTATAGAATTTATAGATAACATCATTTTATGTTCACGGATTTCAAAAACCAGTATGACGAATAACTAATATTTACAACAAGAACTAAACTGTGTATGGTATAACACTTGATAAGGTAGTAGCATACTTCAAATGTAGAATATTAAGTTCAAATCATTCAAAATGCATGAGCATAAAAGGAACGAAACTTAATTGATATATTATTAATATTACTTCGGAACGAAGACTAGTTAAACAACATGCAAACGGTATATATTGACCACCTGATCCTCTTTCAACAATGGTTATCTTAATCTAGCTTCATTATTATTGGAGATTGACATGTTCTTACTCACAAATAGCATTCATATGACCATTCTTCAGGCAAAGAAATATTTGGAGAAACTTGATTATACTGTGTGGTTGGCTTTCCCGGTTTCTTTCTCCTGATATGAATTCGACTTCGACTCCACTTGTTCCAACCTGAAAGTATTATTAGAATATCACATCTAAGTAGTCAAAACTTCACAATCATTCAAATGATCATGGTTCTAAAATACTCATTTCATACAAAAGAACAATATTTTAGAATTGTCACTGTTTTCTTTCTAAAAAAGATTTTCATATGAATCTATATTATTTACATATCTCTTAATAGTCATTAAGAAATAGATGATATTAATATTGGTCCACAAGTTTTATCAATTTTTATAATAGTAATAGGCATTTTAGATATTAATTTGATTATATGTCAAATCAAATGTTGCACGCTTTTTATACGATTCAACATTTTTTTAATTTTGGTTATCTTAAAAACTACAATGTTCTTTACCCCAAAAAAGACCGACAACGTTTTTCTTAAGTATGGTTTCAATCAAATTTATTAATTTGTTTATCGAACAATCATTACAATAACTACAACAAAATCAGTTTTACAGGACGTGCAATATGCTTAAATGTTTTAATAGATTGTTTATACAACATGTATGACATGTCTCAAAAGTGACACGGTTTCAATCTAATAGATTATGTTCATAAGATATGTCTCAAAAGTTCATTTCAAATGCCTCATATCAATTTATACCAACTCTTTTTACATATAATACATAATTTTTTGATCATATAAACTTAAGTATATAAACAATCTATTAGGATATATATTTAGAATATTTGGTGCCTTATAAGTTATAATATTGATTTTGTTGTATGATTATGTTTGTAATGTTGATTTTGATGTACCATTTTTTTCATTAAATCATCTTATTGAGATAGTGACAGACCAAATAGAAAACCCTAATCGAATACGCACATCAAAAAGAAACTTGATATGCACTTTACACTTGGTAAAAGAATGATTGTATATGTAGTGCCTACCAAAATAATACATCTATTGTTATTACATAATCAAGTTAAAACTCTTGAATCTATCACTATTTAATTATTGGACTTTCTTTACTATATAGTATACACCAATACAAACATTTTAACTTTTTTGTACAAAAAATTGTTTTCCTAGTTCTATTTAATATGTTCAAGTAAGGTGGGGATGTTTGATTATGGAGCATTGGCAAAGGTTAGTGTGTATATATATATGTGTATGTATGTATGCTTTAGAATCAAGAGAACAATCACAAACCTCTCTTCCTTGGAGAATCATAGGAAGAATTTGCAATGAAGACACCAGTTCCCTTTGAAAGTTTAGGGATTTCCACTTTCTTAGCATTAGGAATAAACACACCAGTCCCTTTGCAATCATCACGTTCATCCAAAAGATGATTCTCTATATCTGAAACAATGTCTCCTAATCTTTCTTCCAAAATTTGCTCCTGCCATTGAAACATTAATAGTAAAGAACTAACAATAAGTAAACCCTAAATAACAAAGAAAATTTTCATCTAAAAATTCTGTTTCTTGAACCGATAGGCATCTTAAATCGGTGGTTACAAACGGTAAAATTGACAATTATATCGATGAACAACTCGAATTTAATTAATGGCCACTAGATTTGGTCTTTTTGACATGAAATTATGAGCCCTAGTTTTTCTAAAGCACCAAGAAATCATGTTTGAAGTTGTAAAAAAATCTCCTTGTTCACTTGCGCAATGAAATGATTAATGGCCAATGCATAATTAAGTGTTAGATCTAAAGCCAAGACATTTAAATCTAAATAAGTTTAAATGACTTAACAAGTTCGGTAACACGAAAAATACTGAACTAAATCTACCTGATTTTTAAGAACTTGCACTGGTTTCTTGAGATAAGGTTCGGCTAAAGTTGGCATGATTCCAATTGTTTCAAAGCATCAACGAAACCCTGAATTTTAATAAGGGGACCAATCAAAAACATATAATTTAAAAACAACTTATTTCCCAACCAAACATATATTGTTAAATTAATGTACAATGAAACATTCACTTACTGTAGATGGAAGAAAACCCTATATATATCATATATGAACTTCAAAGAGTCTTTTAAGAACACTATCTTAATTACCAACAATTAGATTAACCTTGCACTGATTCTTTGCTAGTTGTATATGGAAACACATGACTATTATCGAAAATAATGACTCCATTTTCAAAATTACTAGATTTCATCAATTTTTGTACAAAGAAAATCTTGGATTTAACAACTTAAGAATAATCACTATCAAAGTTCTTCAAAATCAGAAGAAACCCCTAAATTTTAATGGGTGTCCGTAAAAATCTTATCTTTATGACGAAAATCTAACTTTTGAAAATAAAAACGTATGAATTAAAAGACTTACGAAGGTTGCAATAGGCTCCTCCAAGACCAAGGCAGCACATTCTCTAGAGAGTTCATCAATACAAGCATCAAGCTCCACTTCACTAAGCAGGACTTCACAAGGTGAAAAAACATTAGTCATTCTTAAAGACATTAAACACAAAGCACATATGAAAGCAACAAGCAAATTGCAATTGACTTGTATGATCTCAAAGAGACCTTAAATATATATATTAATTGCATACAATTACCATAAATATACATGATGGCGCGTTGGGATAAAAACTTTATTTAAATATGCATAAATTAAAAAATTGACCAATGAGCATTTACTACCAAATGGCATCATTTCTTAAAAAGAAATGTAATATATTTCTTTTTTTTCATTAATTATAATTTTAAAATATTGACTTTTTTGAAAAACCATGAGCGTATAAACAATTTGTGTGCATATCGACTAATTTCAGTGGTTTTGAAGGAATCTGAAGAAAAACCATGGTCTTTATAATACTGACTTCAGTTTATAACATTTTACATTTATTTTGTACGAAATATCATCTAATAAGCCTTAATCAAATTTATCTTAGTCACCCTTTATTTTTAACTTTGTAATTAATAGTTTAATTAGGTATATAAAATAAGTGGGCACAAAGTCTTATAAATACTAAGATATAACATAATTAACATTCTACCATCAAATATTTAATATATGTGATTTTTGTAGTTTGAATTTTATATCCATTACTGTACATTTTTTGCAAAGTAAACATCATTATTGTTTGATTTTTCCAAATACAAACGGTATGGGAATGTTGGTACATACATTGGATGGGAATCATTTAATTATGAAAAAATTTAATCGGAATTTGGAAATTTGTGATTTCTATATGATATTATTGATTGTCAAAAATAAATAAATAAATTTAATTCCTTTTGTGGTTTTAATACTATTTTATAATTTTAGCCAATTTATTAAATGTGCTTTTATTGGTTCGTTAATAATACAATTAATAAAAATATATTCTAAATTAGGTTATATTACATTTGAGTAAATATTTTATTTACCAAATTATAATTATTTTGTTCATGAATTGTATATTATTACATTAGTATTATACTTTAATATTTGATTACAAAAGTATTGTAATACATAAAATTATATAAGCATTTTCGTTATTATAGTATTACATGCTTTTATTAATATATAATTATTTAATTAATATTAAATCAAAGTAAAGATGTATAGTATTTTTTTGTAATAAGTTACAAATGACAATGAATGGGAAATGCTAAATACGCCCGCCCTCTCTTCATTGACTCTTGACCATAGTTACATATTTATTATAGTATTATATTATTTAATCGTTACAAAACTATATTTTATAATTAACATAATTATAATATTAATATATCAATACTAATATATTTATATAGAGGAAGGTTCATACGAAGATAATCCTGAGCCAATCATTTTTTGTACATGAAAATTTTATGTACAAAATCACATATGATTCATGTATAAAACCATCATATGTGATTTTATACAAAATCATAAATGATGTGGGCGACTTTCCATGCGACCTAAATGGCCCTAACAGTCGTTCGCTACAGTTAGTGCAAAATCACATTTGATCTTATACATAAAAAAAAACCCTCGCATTCTCGTAAATTGTTATCGTTCTCGTATGAACCCGTCCCTATTTATATATTCTAATAGATATTTAAAAAAAATTATAACATACTCGTTCCAAATAAAACATATATTACAAAATAAACATATTAACATAGTATTCCGACTAAGGTTACATATATGTAATGGAATTAAGATTAGAGTAAATTACATTTTTGGTTCTCGTGGACTCGTGGTTGTCATTTACTATCAAGTTTGGTCATTCTTTTAAACTAATTACAATTTTGATCATTATAGTTGTCATTTTATTTTAATTTTGGTCTCTCTCTGACTAACTATAATTAAAGGAAGAGGCTAATTACACTTCTATATATGTTAGTTGAAATTTAAACAATTACATTGGCTACAATTAAATGAGTATCTACTTTATTGTGATAAATCCATTTCGTATATGCAGCTTGAAACCCATACCTATGTATGCGAGCCCCAACCACATTTTTCCACCGCGTGACGTGCAAACAATTTTTAGTCTACCTTAATAGACCCCGATGGATAAAAATTCTGGATCCGCCACTGCATGTGCTAAAAGAAGAAGTGCATAATAGATCAACATGAATGTTATGAGTTACACTCGTAATAAAAATATCGTTAATAGTACTTTCTTCTCATGTCATTCTTCTTCCATAGCAGGTCCTACGGAGAATATAAATGAATAAATCTATAACATAGTCCAACAAAAAATGAACCAATATTAATTCTGTTTTAAATACCTACATATTGAACAATCGAACCCATGTTAATAACGTTACGCGTCCTTATAAACACGATTTTGCTATAACAACTTGAATAACTTTATATTTAAATTTCAGTTACCAATTTAGAGCGAAATACTTATGATCCAAGTATTAGATACATATAAAAATTGAATAGTTAGAAAAGTAAGAAAAGAGAAGAAAAAAAAAATCAAAACAATGATATAAAAGAATATTCATTAGCTAGAAGAGATAAAAACACAAATCTATACACAATTACAAAATAACAGTTCAACAACAACAGTAACAATTAATATCAACTAAGAAAAAATTTAATGGAAGTTTTACCACCTGCCTTTTCTTACACTTTGTTACTTACCACCCATATCTTTCTTTACCTTAATAGATACAAAAAAAGACCATATATGCCCTTGTCATCAACTACAGGATACACTACCACAAGGGTAAAACAGTAATTCAACACTAGTTGCCACCACAAGACCCTAAATACAGTGTAGCCAGTATCTTCTCCTTTAAATTCAACACATCTTTTCTAACTTTCTGGGAGTACAAAATCTACCGTCTGGCATCGTTCGAAGTCTTACCCTCGAAAAACTCGCCAAGCATCCGGTCAAGATCCTCGGCTGTATACCTGATGTACTTATGTGGGTTCTTCCCGTTCTCAACAAGCGCCCTATAATCAAAAACCGAAAACCAATTATCAGTGTCCACCTAAAAGATAAATCAAACAAACCCAATATTTAAAAAAAATTAGTATCTTATTCGTATTAATTAACATATTATATTTTTACAGTGATCAACTATTTTTTCAAGATGCCCTTTTTGGTCATTTTACATGTTCATAAGCTAGTTTGGGCCAAACATAACTTGTTCATCAGATAGCTTAATTCTCAACTACCAGCTAGCTTACAAAGTCATCAGCTAGCTTATCAATCCATCAACTACCTTATCAGCTAGTTTGCTAAACATAGCCTAAATCTCAACTAGATGTAGGGTCGGGGGCGAGATGTATGCAGACCTTGCCACTGCCTCCAAGGGGTAGTGAGGTCATTGTCATGTCGCCCCCTGGCTTTATGAGGAAACAAACACACAAAAAGCTAAGTAAACTCGATCTCAAGTTCACGATTAAGCTTGCAAAATCATAAGGAAACCGTACCCAAAACGTTTGATAAAGGATCGGTAAGCAGGCAACAAGACTTCAGCAACTGCAAGCCTCAAAGATTCACGAAGCTCTGTATCAGGAACCGTCCACTGAGATTGTCTTTGGTGAAGCTCCTCAAACTGAACATTAAAGATCTTCAACCTAATAATAATAGCACCACATCTTAATTATTTATCATTTGCCAAAAAAAAAATTAAATGTTTTTTAAGATTTTAAAATATATGATTAACAAACCTATCTTTTACGAGTGCTCGTGAGGCTCCACTGCTATTTCCTCCATCACCACCACCAACTGAACCACCGCCTCCAGATGAGGTCAAACCTTGAATAGATAGACATTGCAGGATCTAATAAAGGAAACAACACAAAAAGGTTATATTTCTTAATTATATGCAAATGTTCGTATAATGTCATATTTTAAAGCATTTGATATACAAACAGAAATGTACCTTTTGCCAAGCTATCCTCTTGTACTGATTAGCATGTTGTTGCACAACCCTTCTGTGTCTTTGCACCCAATCATCCCCCAATAAATCCTTCGCTTCGGATCTAATGCCAAAAAAAATTAGAAAATGATAAATAGATAGATAGATACAGAAAATGTATCCGTTCATTAAAGACAAGCCAGAGTGATTCTTTTTGATATCGAACCTGCGGACGGATCTGACCATATAGTGAATATTGTTCATAAGAAACAAATTGGTGAGAGCAAGATCTTTGTATTGTTTGGATTTTCCTTCCAAATTGATTTGAAGGGCCTGCATGATTCGCATTGTTACAGATGCCAGCTGAGAATTCGAGTCCTCCCCATTTTCAAACTCTTGGAACAGTTGCTTCAACGTCGACTGATAACTGAATCAACAAAGTTTTATTGTTTCAAAATACTATATAATAATTCAAATGATAAGGTTTTTCTAAAAGTTTCTTTTATAAGTTGCACGGATTTTCATGAGACTAGTATATATGTAATTTGACCATAATGAATTTCAGAGACTAATATATATATATACTAGAAGGGTACTCGCGCAATGCAGCGAGATATATCTCAGTTTTAAGTTTCATTTTAAATTTTGTCTCTATCGATATTCTAATGGTTTTATGTGGTTTTAAGAAAATGATTTTAATGTTTCATTTAAAAGTTCTTTTTTTAATGTAATTTTTCTAATTCAAAAATCTTATCATAATTAAATTTAGGTTTAATAACGAATATAACTTTTTATATAGATGATAATTAAGTATTCTGTTAGAACTCAATGATTATCTTAATTATATTTTAGATTTTTTATATTTAAAATTAGATGTTTATCTTGTATTTGATCATACTTATCTGTAGTTAGTTACACGGATTCAGAAATGAAGCTTTAATAAGTTGTACTTATGCATAATTTATTTGTAATCTTAAAAATTAAGTAATTAACATTAAATAGAAGTACCTAAGGCTTAAAAGGTTGTTTTTAAGAGTTTTTGGCCAAATGCTTTATAATATAGTATAGATATATATATATAGAGGAAAGTTCAAATGTGAACTCATTTTTGGTTGTGAACGTGAGGACGAATCTCAGCCACTTATCCGGTCAATAAAGGCGGCTTTGACCTGGTTCCCCTCCTTTAATAATCTCCACCCTCCCATGAATCGCGTCAATCCTCCGTGATCGCGTCCACCATAACCGAAGATGTGTGGCTGAGATTCGTCCTCACGTTCACAACCAAAAATGAGTTCACATTTGAACCTAACCCTATATATATATATATATATAGAGAGAGAGAGAGAGAGGGAGGTTCAGGGGAAAACCTCAAAAAAAAACTGAAGAACACCCTGAGAGCCCTCCAGGATGGTATGCACAAATGCATACAAGCGAATGAAACTGTTTTTTTTCCTATGCACAAGTGCTTGTTATGCAGTTGTGCATATGCACTAATGCATGTTTCAAATTACCAATATGCATTTGTGCATACTGTCCAGATGGAGGGATCCCATGGTGTTCTTCAGTTTTCTCTTTTGTTGACGTTTTCCCCTGAACCTGACCCTATATATATATATATATATATGTAATTTGACCTGCATATATTTTATTGAAGAGATTATAAGACAGTTTATTTCGTTAACTTACTCGAACAAAAATTTAACATAGTTGATGACATAGCTTGTGAGAGGATGGACGGTTCCATCTGATACAGCTGTTTTTGTTGCGTCTTTTTCAACAGCTTCTTCAAAATCCCCAAATGTCTCTTGAGCTGTCTGGGCAAGTCGTTTCGTCAAACCTAGAGCTGATTCTCTAATGTCTTTGCAAGCTTTCCCTACGAAAAGTGATTCAATCTGCAAATATTCACAACGTATAAGTGGCAGTGCTAACTTCATTCATATCATTATCAGTTATCAACCAATTGAATCTCACGACTACAAAAATATAGTTTAAATTACGAATAACATTAGGGTTCCTTTCAGATTGTAATAGTCATTATCAAAAGATGCAAAGAGTTATTGGATATCAAAAGATAAATAATATAGAACATCTTACCATGAAAGAACAACATAATCATACCTCTGAATGAAGCTCACGCATTATCTCATACATATCCAGAAGCACAAATAACTTCTCGGGTGACCTCTTGCTTTTGGCAATTGCATCTCCAAAACTAAGTAGCATGGCAACGCTGCCTGCAGTAACTTCAGCAAAACACTGATCTTTAAGTGATTCAATGCCTTCAAACATTTGATCACAAACTCTCCGTTCCGCAGAAAACAGTAATTTCACCTGTTTTTACCAGGATTAGTTAGTTACTTCCTAGAGCATGTTTTCAGTAATTTTTGTAACTTTTTACTTAATCAACTCACTGCGATACGCATGAAATGTATCCAAGTCCCAATCTTGAGTTCCAAGACCTCCCACTGCATCTTCTGGACATCATCTTTGCTAAGCTTCTCCACTCCCAATTTCTGAAGGGTTTCTTCCAGGACTGGAGAACGGGTATCCCTGATCAACAAATACATCACGAATACTTTTATATTCAAATGCTCATTCCTGTTGAATCAGCAAATTTTACTTGATAACGGCTGTTTGGCAGTTGCTGAATGATTAAGTGGTCAGAATGATTAAGAGGCTCTTATGATACAGTGCAAAATGAAATATAATTGTTTGGTAACTGTTAAAGATGTAATTAGGGCTCTTAATGATTAAGGGAGGTCCAAGATACAAAATGATTAAGAGGGTTTTGGAACCATTAAGAGGCAGACTTATGGTAAATATTTAACAATGAAAGTAGCAATTTACCTGTAAATAACAAGGCACTGCTGTGTGTGTCCAGCTTGCACCATATGTTGGGCTAAATCATGAAGCAAAGGAAGGACCCGAGGTGGTATGAGGATTAAGGGAGTAAAAACAGCATTTTCGGCAGTAATATGACCAGCATGACTATTAGAAGGATTCTTTGAATCAGGTGATCCAGATGATGGTCTTAATGAATTAGGGAGGCATTCATATAGCCGATCAGGTTCCACAGATTTGCTGGAAAAGATTATGTTCAGTAAAAGAAGGTTATGCTAAACATACATATATATATATATATATAAATGCCTTGAGAACTGATAGAAAGAACCTGTATGATGATAAGAGTTGTTTAAACTCCTGTTCCAGCTTAGATATAGCCTTAGAAAGTAAGTTACTTGCATGGCTGATAACCCCATCACTACTCTTGAAGCTTTTATTGTTGGTAAAAAAGACAATATTGCTTCTTAGTTGCTCGATAGCTTCAAGATAGCTTTCAAGGTCCTCATGTGGCCCTCTAAGTATTTTAGCCTCAGCCTACA
Organism: Silybum marianum; assembly: GCA_036898165.1. Lineage (NCBI taxonomy): Eukaryota > Viridiplantae > Streptophyta > Magnoliopsida > Asterales > Asteraceae > Silybum > Silybum marianum. Next base: position 41,448,468 of record CM072531.1, read on the forward strand.
TATTGGGAATATATATAAATATTCATTGAAAACAACAAAAAACAGCAAAATAAAAAATGACAAAACAAAGTATTATCCATCCATGGCTGATGATTACCGTCTATTTTCTAGCTTATTCTTGTCCCCTTCAACAAACTTGTGTCATTGATACAGGAGAAATTTCATGTTTTTGTGTTCGAAAGAACGCATAATTCTTTTGTGTCCCATTACTTAATGAGAGATCAAAATAGGTGTTTGTTTCCATCTTGCAATCTAATTGAGTTATGTAAGATAGGAAGTTCATTGATTCTTGGACTACCAAAGTTTGTTCTAGAAATGGTTCTAAACCAAATGCAATTACAGATCAGAAGGTCGTAGTTCTTCTTTGAATGGAAAATCATGGAAAAGAGAGCTAAATTGTAACACCCCAGATTCAGTGAAACCATAATAGCTTACAGCAAACTGACACAACCGTAGTTGGCTAAATCACAAGCATGATACAGCTTAACCCAGCCTGGACTCACCCAACTGACTCACTTCCAGACTGAACCAAGGGTATCAAAAGTTTCTACTTTGTCCTGCTTTGTTCATGAATTCTTGCGTTTCAGTTATCTAGGAAACAGAAGTACAGTAGGCCTTGTTTGTTTTTTCATTTTAAGCTCTTAATCACCACTTATGTCTGATTTGTTTAGACGTTTCATAACCATTTCAGAACTGAAATCAGACTTCAGACTTCAGCACTACTTAAAAAACAAACGCCACCTAACTGACACTGCACGAATCTAACCAAAACCCACAAAGATGGTGTCTAATTTTCTAGTATTATAAGTCAAGTGATCAGTGGACTGCATAAGGAGAGAAACCTACAAAATAAAAGAGACTAAGGGGCCGTTTACCAAACGCTTACCCGGGTAAGCGGTTACCAAGTCATATTACCTTACCCGAGGAATATGACAAGTACCAAAAATCTTACCCGGTAAGAGCGAAGACAAGAAAAGCAAGGACCAAGAGTCTTACCCGGTAAGTTCTGGCAACGACTCTTACCATGGTAAGCGCTTACCGGGTAATTTGTTACATACGATGCCGTTTTGGTGGACTAATATCTTACCCGGTAAGTAAGTGATAGTGTTGAATTTTGCCGGTAAGCACTTACCCGGGTAAGATTTGGTAAACGGCCCCTAAAAGCTTTATCCAACCGATAATATTCTTTAAGTATTGGTATCAATGCTCGTTGACGAAATGTCTGCTGCCACTCTAGCTAATAAATGTCCAAGGAATGTTGGTACGAGTTAGCAGCATTTCTTGGATGGTATTATTTAGCAATACATTTGACTTGCATTGACTTCTAAACAGAGGTTGTTTGTTTACCTCTTAACAGTTCCATTAAGAGGCCGCATCTGAATCGCTAAGAGATGAATCTTGTTTGGCAGAAAATGTCTGCCTCTTAATGGTTCCAAAACCATCTGAATCATTTTGTATCATGGACCTCCCTTAACCATTCAGAGCCCTAATTTAATTTTGAACAATTACCAAACAAGTATATTTCATTTTGCACTATATCATAAGAGCCTCTTAATCACTCTGACCACTTAATCATTCTGCACCAAGCCATTCAGCAACTACCAAACAGCCAAGGGTCCTAAGCTTTGCAAAGTTAAGGATGGATGTCTTGCATATAAAAACCAGAAATTCAATATCAGTAATCTACACAAGAACTTGGGAATTCCTTATTGATCCAGATCATTTTAGGGAAACCTGATCATTTATGATGAAGAGGTTGAGATTCAACAGAATGATTCAAAGTTCTAGCAGAGTGAACCGTGCAGACCAATTACCAAACACGAGATAGATCTTCCATAGAACAAGGCCGTTTTCGAATAACCCAATTCATTTGGGACCCTGCAGATCCACTCTTTTTCCTATTCAAAGCTCATCCCTTTATCTTTATGTTTTCACATTTAAAATCATTTGCAGATGAAGAAATCAGAAATGTCACACATAAAAAGCATAAAGAATAATAATAATGTAGGAATAAGAACCAACCTCACGAGAAAGATCAAATCTGTCCAATATAACATCAGCAGCCTTCAAAGTCCTGTCGATATTTTCATGAGCTCTGCGTATGGCATGTGTCCTAATCTAAAAAAAACACATATAAGTAGTGCAAGTTAGCTACTCCCTTATAATTATTGCAATCTTTGGCCCAAAACATGTCTAATAGATGCGTCCGACTACTAGCAAAATGTCTAAAATACCCTTCAATACAACAAAATAGGTTATCTTACGGGTGAAATCAATAACATTACTAATTTGTAACGATGTCAATAGGCAATCAGGTTACTAAAGTTTTACCTTCAATACAACAAAATAGGTTATCTTACGGGTGAAATCAATAGCATTACTAATTTGTAATGATGTCAATAGGCAATTAGGTTACTAAAGTTCTACCAATAAATGAAGTATTAGCAATTTTTGGGGATATCCAAAACAAAAAGGAAATTGTTGCAATAGGGACAGAGGGGAATGATTTACCATTAAAAAAACAATCATAAAACCCTAAAACACTAATGAGGCAAAATACACAATTAAGCATTTATGGCATTGATCTACTGTAATTCAAGGAAAATTTCCAATAAGTATCAGGATGTTTATCAAGATCAAACTTGGGAAGTTTGAAATTAACAAGCTATTAGGACTCTGAAATAGATCAAATCCGCATATCATAGCTCAAGTTTTTTTCGAATTCCAACAGAATCATACACATTTGCTTAGCTTGAAGAAGTGTTCAAAATAATCAATTGCATATATGGGTTTAAATAACTAAAACGTTATCAACAAATTCAGGTAGATCGATAATTAATTGAACTCCAACATAAAAAATGTTGAAATCACACTTTGAATTTTATCATAAACCCAAAACAAATTATCGAAAGTGGGCATCCGCATCGACCTAAGTTGAAGAACAGATCAAAAAAAAAAAAGTAAAACCTGAGTTGGGCGCATGGCGGTTTCAAGGGCTGAGAGACGGTGGTCAAAGGAACCCAAGATGGAAACCATGTTGTCGGTGATTGACTGACTCTTGTGTAGTGATTCTCTCATCTTCGCTGCTTTCTCGCTCAGATTATCCACCCCCATCACCCCTGCTGTTCGAACCGGAACCCCCATCTCTGAATATCTTCAAATTCTGAGAGAATTGATGAAAATTTCAGAAGGAAAAATCGTTGATGGGTTTGAAGGTTAGTTGACCATTATTGATTGATTCTTGCTCTGACAGGGTGTTGATGTATGTATATAACTATATATATATATATACAAATACTGATTTTTCTACGTATAAATCGGTGTTTAACCTTTCTTGATTTGGATTTATCTCTCAATCTCTCTCTCTTCGATCTCCCTAAATAGAATCAGCAGCACATTCACATTCATTGTGTGGGTCTAATTGGGTCCATCAAATGTCAATTAATATACTGAGATTGGTCCAAAATGACAAATGGTTTTTATCATTAATAAACTACAAAATCATATAATTGATCACCCATGATTCTTTTCAAGTATTGATTTAAGACTCCTTGCAATCATCAATTACAATTATTGTTTATCTTTATAATTATAGGTTAGGGTTTTAGTGAGAATGAAAGTTAATGCGTAAGATGAGATCTTCATATTTGGATGCACATTAGGATGAGATGTACCAAACTACCCCCATATCAAGCATAATTCATCAAATGAGATTAAAGATGATCGCTGCTCGCATCTCTTCTTACGTTTCTTAACACTATTCTTCTCACACGAGCATATGCGTGTAATCGCATTATCAAACATGAATAATAAATTTATGAAAAAAGAAAATCAAAGGAATTAATAGTTTAATGAAAATTGTGATAATGATCTCAACCATGGTTCTATATCAGTTGTTATGCTTTTGTTATGTTGTGGTATGGTATTGAGGTTTGACTTCACTAAAATGTTAAGCCTTATGTCTTTATTTTAAGGTTTGATATGTGTTAACACGTTATTTTGTAAGATATGTGTTGTTTTTTACCTTTTTTTTAATACTTAACTCGAGACTTCAATTAGCATAAAAGAAAATTTAAAAACTAAAACCTAAATAGGTAAATACTTATTCTCACTCTTGTACATGAAGAGCCACAAACACGAATTTTTTAAAGATTGAAAAAAGTAGTGAGTATAGAATTATGATTTAATCTCAAATTTGCACTTTTGATATCATTATTTATAAGGTCAATATATTTGATATCAATGGTTTTTATTTCTTTTTTAGTTTTATAAATTTATATGAATTTAAATTGTGTGTGTGCGTGGCAACTTAGGGCACACCTTGATAAACGTTGTCGCTTTACCGTAACTCGAAAAAACTGAGGCTTGACATCCCTGCTACATCACGACTTACGTCATATAACCTTGATCTCAATTGTAAATGATAATTTATGGCAAGTCATATTATAATAATGAAGATAATGATTAAAAAAAAGTAACTAATGTGATAGAAAATATATAATTATATGATTGTTTACTTTCTATTGTTCCAGTATCAAACAAATATAAGAATTTATAAAAATTATTTCAGTCATATATATATATATATATACATGTACGTATATGTTTAAGATGTAGGGAAAACATATATAGTTGCAATACATGTAGCCAATTTGGATGTACTTTTTTCTACATATTACAAAAATGTCAATTGCATTTAACTATTTCATGTTTTGAAAACCGACTTCTGCAAGCAACTTAACCACGTTGAACAATGATCGGTTTCTTATCCTTGTTGCTTATATTGGAAAGTTGTCAGCATCCCGATCGAGTGGAAACTCACAAGCAACGTGTTGATTCTTACCATGTAGACTAGATCATAGATTTATCATCGTCAGTTCTTATAATCACCATGATGTGTTTTTTCCTTAAGTTGCATTTATTTATAATGTGACGCCTAATCTAGTACTCCATCTCGATGAATTAGTGCATGCATGTTATTGCTATTACAATTAGGGCTTCCTTATAATATCCCTTACTAAAACAAAACTTACGTGTTACGCTGGTATGCTCGCAATCCATCTTAATAATTACTTAATAGGACTTCTAAATTTATAGGACTAAAATTATGCATTTTATATAAAGATGATGCAATAAGTTGTTATGACAAAGTTAGCCTAACAAGTTCTATCCTTATAAAAAATCTTAAAAGACTTTAAATTGCACTATAAAATGACTCATGATGTAAATTGTCATATTAGTCTTTTATATGACACTATATAAAATATTCGTATATGAAAACATCTTAAAAGCCAAGTTTTATTGTAATGTTTCTTATCATTCGCTCTTTCTACATCTTTGTTTCGTTTACTTGTACATTCTTTAACTGGTTGTAGTTATTTGGCGATCATGAACCACAACTACTGTTTGAACTAAACTTGACCATATGATATTACGAACATGATCAACCAATATTGAAGATAGAATGTTGAACACTTTTCATTGTATAGAATTTATAGATAACATCATTTTATGTTCACGGATTTCAAAAACCAGTATGACGAATAACTAATATTTACAACAAGAACTAAACTGTGTATGGTATAACACTTGATAAGGTAGTAGCATACTTCAAATGTAGAATATTAAGTTCAAATCATTCAAAATGCATGAGCATAAAAGGAACGAAACTTAATTGATATATTATTAATATTACTTCGGAACGAAGACTAGTTAAACAACATGCAAACGGTATATATTGACCACCTGATCCTCTTTCAACAATGGTTATCTTAATCTAGCTTCATTATTATTGGAGATTGACATGTTCTTACTCACAAATAGCATTCATATGACCATTCTTCAGGCAAAGAAATATTTGGAGAAACTTGATTATACTGTGTGGTTGGCTTTCCCGGTTTCTTTCTCCTGATATGAATTCGACTTCGACTCCACTTGTTCCAACCTGAAAGTATTATTAGAATATCACATCTAAGTAGTCAAAACTTCACAATCATTCAAATGATCATGGTTCTAAAATACTCATTTCATACAAAAGAACAATATTTTAGAATTGTCACTGTTTTCTTTCTAAAAAAGATTTTCATATGAATCTATATTATTTACATATCTCTTAATAGTCATTAAGAAATAGATGATATTAATATTGGTCCACAAGTTTTATCAATTTTTATAATAGTAATAGGCATTTTAGATATTAATTTGATTATATGTCAAATCAAATGTTGCACGCTTTTTATACGATTCAACATTTTTTTAATTTTGGTTATCTTAAAAACTACAATGTTCTTTACCCCAAAAAAGACCGACAACGTTTTTCTTAAGTATGGTTTCAATCAAATTTATTAATTTGTTTATCGAACAATCATTACAATAACTACAACAAAATCAGTTTTACAGGACGTGCAATATGCTTAAATGTTTTAATAGATTGTTTATACAACATGTATGACATGTCTCAAAAGTGACACGGTTTCAATCTAATAGATTATGTTCATAAGATATGTCTCAAAAGTTCATTTCAAATGCCTCATATCAATTTATACCAACTCTTTTTACATATAATACATAATTTTTTGATCATATAAACTTAAGTATATAAACAATCTATTAGGATATATATTTAGAATATTTGGTGCCTTATAAGTTATAATATTGATTTTGTTGTATGATTATGTTTGTAATGTTGATTTTGATGTACCATTTTTTTCATTAAATCATCTTATTGAGATAGTGACAGACCAAATAGAAAACCCTAATCGAATACGCACATCAAAAAGAAACTTGATATGCACTTTACACTTGGTAAAAGAATGATTGTATATGTAGTGCCTACCAAAATAATACATCTATTGTTATTACATAATCAAGTTAAAACTCTTGAATCTATCACTATTTAATTATTGGACTTTCTTTACTATATAGTATACACCAATACAAACATTTTAACTTTTTTGTACAAAAAATTGTTTTCCTAGTTCTATTTAATATGTTCAAGTAAGGTGGGGATGTTTGATTATGGAGCATTGGCAAAGGTTAGTGTGTATATATATATGTGTATGTATGTATGCTTTAGAATCAAGAGAACAATCACAAACCTCTCTTCCTTGGAGAATCATAGGAAGAATTTGCAATGAAGACACCAGTTCCCTTTGAAAGTTTAGGGATTTCCACTTTCTTAGCATTAGGAATAAACACACCAGTCCCTTTGCAATCATCACGTTCATCCAAAAGATGATTCTCTATATCTGAAACAATGTCTCCTAATCTTTCTTCCAAAATTTGCTCCTGCCATTGAAACATTAATAGTAAAGAACTAACAATAAGTAAACCCTAAATAACAAAGAAAATTTTCATCTAAAAATTCTGTTTCTTGAACCGATAGGCATCTTAAATCGGTGGTTACAAACGGTAAAATTGACAATTATATCGATGAACAACTCGAATTTAATTAATGGCCACTAGATTTGGTCTTTTTGACATGAAATTATGAGCCCTAGTTTTTCTAAAGCACCAAGAAATCATGTTTGAAGTTGTAAAAAAATCTCCTTGTTCACTTGCGCAATGAAATGATTAATGGCCAATGCATAATTAAGTGTTAGATCTAAAGCCAAGACATTTAAATCTAAATAAGTTTAAATGACTTAACAAGTTCGGTAACACGAAAAATACTGAACTAAATCTACCTGATTTTTAAGAACTTGCACTGGTTTCTTGAGATAAGGTTCGGCTAAAGTTGGCATGATTCCAATTGTTTCAGCATCAACGAAACCCTGAATTTTAATAAGGGGACCAATCAAAAACATATAATTTAAAAACAACTTATTTCCCAACCAAACATATATTGTTAAATTAATGTACAATGAAACATTCACTTACTGTAGATGGAAGAAAACCCTATATATATCATATATGAACTTCAAAGAGTCTTTTAAGAACACTATCTTAATTACCAACAATTAGATTAACCTTGCACTGATTCTTTGCTAGTTGTATATGGAAACACATGACTATTATCGAAAATAATGACTCCATTTTCAAAATTACTAGATTTCATCAATTTTTGTACAAAGAAAATCTTGGATTTAACAACTTAAGAATAATCACTATCAAAGTTCTTCAAAATCAGAAGAAACCCCTAAATTTTAATGGGTGTCCGTAAAAATCTTATCTTTATGACGAAAATCTAACTTTTGAAAATAAAAACGTATGAATTAAAAGACTTACGAAGGTTGCAATAGGCTCCTCCAAGACCAAGGCAGCACATTCTCTAGAGAGTTCATCAATACAAGCATCAAGCTCCACTTCACTAAGCAGGACTTCACAAGGTGAAAAAACATTAGTCATTCTTAAAGACATTAAACACAAAGCACATATGAAAGCAACAAGCAAATTGCAATTGACTTGTATGATCTCAAAGAGACCTTAAATATATATATTAATTGCATACAATTACCATAAATATACATGATGGCGCGTTGGGATAAAAACTTTATTTAAATATGCATAAATTAAAAAATTGACCAATGAGCATTTACTACCAAATGGCATCATTTCTTAAAAAGAAATGTAATATATTTCTTTTTTTTCATTAATTATAATTTTAAAATATTGACTTTTTTGAAAAACCATGAGCGTATAAACAATTTGTGTGCATATCGACTAATTTCAGTGGTTTTGAAGGAATCTGAAGAAAAACCATGGTCTTTATAATACTGACTTCAGTTTATAACATTTTACATTTATTTTGTACGAAATATCATCTAATAAGCCTTAATCAAATTTATCTTAGTCACCCTTTATTTTTAACTTTGTAATTAATAGTTTAATTAGGTATATAAAATAAGTGGGCACAAAGTCTTATAAATACTAAGATATAACATAATTAACATTCTACCATCAAATATTTAATATATGTGATTTTTGTAGTTTGAATTTTATATCCATTACTGTACATTTTTTGCAAAGTAAACATCATTATTGTTTGATTTTTCCAAATACAAACGGTATGGGAATGTTGGTACATACATTGGATGGGAATCATTTAATTATGAAAAAATTTAATCGGAATTTGGAAATTTGTGATTTCTATATGATATTATTGATTGTCAAAAATAAATAAATAAATTTAATTCCTTTTGTGGTTTTAATACTATTTTATAATTTTAGCCAATTTATTAAATGTGCTTTTATTGGTTCGTTAATAATACAATTAATAAAAATATATTCTAAATTAGATTATATTATATTTGAGTAAATATTTTATTTACCAAATTATAATTATTTTGTTCATGAATTGTATATTATTACATTAGTATTATACTTTAATATTTGATTACAAAAGTATTGTAATGCATAAAATTATATAAGCATTTTCGTTATTATAGTATTACATGCTTTTATTAATATATAATTATTTAATTAATATTAAATCAAAGTAAAGATGTATAGTATTTTTTTGTAATAAGTTACAAATGACAATGAATGGGAAATGCTAAATACGCCCGCCCTCTCTTCATTGACTCTTGACCATAGTTACATATTTATTATATTATTATATTATTTAATCGTTACAAAACTATATTTTATAATTAACATAATTATAATATTAATATATCAATACTAATATATTTATATAGAGGAAGGTTCATACGAAGACAATCCTCAGTCAATCATTTTTGTACATGTAAATTTTATGTACAAAATCACATATGATTCATATATAAAACCATCATATGTGATTTTATACAAAATCATAAATGATGTGGACGACTTTCCATGCGACCTAAATGGCCCTAACAGTCGTTCGCTACAGTTAGTGCAAAATCACATTTGATCTTATACATAAAAAAAAACCCCTCGCATTCTCGTAAATTGTTATCGTTCTCGTATGAACCCGTCCCTATTTATATATTCTAATAAATATTTAAAAAAAATTATAACATACTCGTTCCAAATAAAACATATATTACAAAATAAACATATTAACATAGTATTCCGACTAAGGTTACATATATGTAATGGAATTAAGATTAGAGTAAATTACATTTTTGGTTCTCGTGGACTCGTGGTTGTCATTTACTATCAAGTTTGGTCATTCTTTTAAACTAATTACAATTTTGATCATTATAGTTGTCATTTTATTTTAATTTTGGTCTCTCTCTGACTAACTATAATTAAAGGAAGAGGCTAATTACACTTCTATAGTATGTTAATGGCACCCCTAATTAAATAGGTTACTTAATTGTTTTGTCTTTTTCCTTTTTTGTTTTATTTGATTTTAGAGTAAATTACAATTTTAGTCCATGTGGTTTGTTTTTTCCATTTTCATCTTTCCTGTCATTTTATTTTACATTTTACTCCCCTTATAATGATTAATTAATAATAATTTTAACTAAAAATGTAATTTGTTTTTATAAAATACATCTTTAAATTTTTACATTAAATTACACTCTTCCATGTGGTTATATGGAAGTTATAAATTAGGTCCCTCACTTTTTTTTATAGTTAGGGTACTAGGGTCTTTGTATTTTACTTTTCTTATGATAGGTACTAACTCAATTAATTTGCTTCATTAAGTTACAAGAATTTTCTTCTTATCATTTTCTTTTTTTAAAATTATATGTGTGTGTATATATATGATATTATATATATATATCGTCTCTGTCCTGAGACACCCTCCCCCAAACTCCCAGCATTAGTGACCCTTTCCTAGTACCTCTAGTTTTCTAGTAGCATCTGCCACCGTCGGCTTCCTCCTTTACGGTCACATCTCATAGAACTCCCACCATCATTTTTTCTCCCTGGACCAACAAAAACCACCACCCCGCCACCGTCCTTGTACACACACTCACCTCTAGTTTCTTTTTTGTGGTTTTTTCATGGTTCTCATTCCGATTTTGTGATTGATTTAATTGAGCATGGGATTGATTTGGTTTTACGATTTTTGGTTTCTTTTCGTTTTTTTAGGATACAAGATGTGTGGATCAGTTCGGTTTTAAAATTTTGGGTTTCATTTTTGTTTTTAAGATACATTTGTTTGAAGTGATTTGGTTTTAGAGATGGTATACGGATTCCAGCCTTGTTTTACACGAGTTTTGTGTCGATTGGTTTGGTTTCTTCTATGTATATGGATTTCATTTTGGTCGTATATGTAACTAGAGACGGTGAGGAACGGTGAAGGGCAGAAGGCTAGAGATGTGTTGCTGTCGAAGATCGGAAGTGTTGGAGATGTTGGAGTCGACGGTTAAGGGTGAGAGACGAATTGGTTCTGTTTAGGTTTAGGTTTATTTCCTTTCATGTTTTAAGGGTTGTACACGTAGAATCAAAATTGTATGACAAAAATTTAATAACAGAGTAAAATGACAAAAATACTCTCATATAAGGGATTTTAATGGAAGCTAGCAGGGGTAGCAATCAGGTTGTGTTCGGGTTGGCGGGTCAGGGAGAGTCAACCCAGACGCGGCCCGTTTAGCTAATCGTGTCGAGATATGCAACCGTAACCCGCATACGCTCTGGTTGGTGGGTTGGCGGGTCATAACGGGTTGACTGGTCATAAACGGGTTGGCGGGTCACCTAACAATACAACCAAATTTCAAAGAAACAAAAAGTCCAAACACAAATTTCAAACACATGCAAATTCACCTAATAATACAACCAAATTCAAACATTCAACTTTCAAACAAATAAAAAGTCCAAACACAATCAAATTCAAACAAATAAAAAGTCCAAACACAACCAAATTCAAACAAATCCATTTTGACTTTTTGAGATTTTTAAGTAAAATAAAAATTATTTTTTGACGGGTTGGCGGGTCAACCCGAACATGACCCATTTATTTGACGAGTTGACGGGTTGACGGGTCAAAAACTTCAACCTTAACCCGTTTATTTTCATGTCGGATTCGTGTTGTGTCAAGAATTGCCACCCCTAAAAGCTAGTAGTAAAGGCCCAGTTAATAATGAAAATAAAACCCAAAGGACCCGTAACAAAAATAAAACACAATGACCCAATCCATAAAATCCATATAATAGTAGGGAAGATATCTGTAATTTCTTCCATATTTTATAAAACAAACACATTTCTTTTTACTTTATAAAATAAACACATTATGTCGTATTATTGTATCATCTCTTGCCATATTTTAATAGTAAACATGAATTTCAATAACTATGCACAAAGATGTATTATTATTTATTTATTTTATTAACCATAGTTTTTGGATCAGTTTATGTACACCGCTTAATCCTTTAGATGTCCACAAATGACCCGAAGTCATTGTAGGAGAAACTTCGTTATTGTAAGAGTTTTAATAAACACCGAGTTTTCATTATTTCATATATTTGTACATGATTTTTTAAGATTGATGAAATTACATATAATGTTTTTTTAAAATCTTTATAGGTTGTGATTCTTTTTTTGCAATATGCTTGATTGGTGTGTGCTAGTTTGACGCTTTGTTATTCATATGTTCATACTTACTTTGCTTTAATCCAACTTGTGGCATTTAGTTGTGTATATAATCTTAATACTTGATTATGCTTTGTGAGGTTATGGGATAACTCGTTTTGACATCTTTGGAGATTTTCGTTTGCTTTCTTCTTTTCTTTTTGCACGAACAAGTTCTACTTCTTTCTTGGGGAGAAGAAAGTTTAACTTGTGGGTGGTTTGTTAAGTGCATTTTATGCACCTAACTTTGTGTGTTTTAGTTGTGTCTTTTATGCATTTTAGTCCTTAATTTAGTCTTTTCATGCATTTATTATTATTCTTTTCCATTTCTCTCTTTAATCACAGTTGGAATGGTTTTTATGCCTTCTGTATGTCTCGTGTAGATTATACGAGGTATTGAAGGAGATATGATGGATGGATCGAAGAGCGATACCAAGAAGGAAGTGAAGAAAGAAGAAGTTGGTATTCGTGAAGATGAAGAATTGAGGGGAAAAGCCTAAATTTGAAGACCAAAGTTTATGTCGCACTTTCACAAGCGTATAGATTTCTTCAGGGTCGTGAAAATATGTTTCTTAAGCAAACTCAACTTTATGTTGCACTTTCACGAGCGTGAAAGTCGCCTGGACTTTTTTTTATCGGGCTTTTCTTTGAGGTTTTTGTGTTCCGTTATTTTTAAATACTCCCTTTTAGGTTATCTTTAGGGAGCCGTTTTATTTTTCCTTAGAATATCACACCTGCGATTTTGGAGCCTTCTTCTTGATCGATTTCTATAAGATTTGGGGAAGAAGATGGTGCTTGAAGCATGGGCCATTGGAATTCGACTTGCAATCGGTTTTCCATACGATTACTAGTATCTTATTCCCTACTTTTTGGATTTATTTAATTGCTTCATGTTTTGTTTGAACGATTAATATTAATTGATTAGTTATTGAGTTTTACTTCTTAATCTCTTTTGATTCTTGCTTAGTTGTATTAAAGATTCGATTTTTCTGCACTTTCTCTATCCCTTTACGCATTCCTTTTTTATACTTATACATCTTTTCCCTCAAATCTTTACTTTAATTTACTTCAATTGCTATTTCTCTCTTTTAAATTTTCTGCACGTTAGGTTTATAAATTTTCTGCACTTAATCAATTTTCTGCACATGTTAAATTAGTTATTTAGTGTTTACTCCTAGTTTTTGTCAATGCTACTAGTTAATAGATTGACTCTAATATAGTCATCTTTGTTACTTAGTTTTGTCTATTTTTTTATATTTGTGTCAGGTTATCAATAATCACATCGTCTCTAGATTATAATTTAGAATTTGTTTTATTGGGTAATCGTCACTTAGGATAGAGGTTTTGGTATTGATCACTTGTTCTTAAAAGGGATGTTGAAATTATAATCCATTTCGATTCTGACAAAAGTTGGAATTGACCTAGTTGGTTTTTAATAAGGCATTTGGTTGATATATTTAGCTTTTAACAAAAAACGAAGATTTGGTTTTTTCTTGCGTTAAATTGATCGATGACAACGGTCCTAACATGTAAATAGGTAGGAACGTTGATTGGGAAAAATAGTAGTTTTAATTTTTAATGTTTCTTCCCAACGTACATATATTGCGAAAGTAAATATATGTCGAGGGTTAGAAAAGCTTTTGCACCTCGAGAGAGGGTTGAAGTAATTTTGCAAAACGAATTCCCACCGCTACCAAAATCTGTAGTTGACGTTACCCAGTGTCCTCTAGATTAGTTGTCATTTACTATGTTTGATTTTTCTGTTAATTCCTTCTCTTTGTACCTTCTTCTCTTAATCTCGTTTACTTTGTGTTTAATTAGCATAATAAACAAATCAATCTTATGATTCACATAACTAGGTCATAATCATTAAGTGGTCAATGTTTAGACCGTCACCTCCCTATAATCGACCCATATACTACACAACCCGTACGTTTGCGGTGATAAATTTTAAAACACAACAAAAATCAAATCAAATACATGAACCCATCGAGAACATTCCTTTTTGAAGAACAACCCAGATAAAATGCAAGAAAATCAAATACAAACTCATTATTTGAAGACTAAATAAACTACAAAACCTATCGATGAACTCGATGAAATATGTGGGCCATTGATGTAGTCGTTGCAAAATTGTATATGAAGATGGTTGAAGAGGGTAGGAAGGTTTCATATGAACTCGATGGAAACCCCTCTTCTTCAACGAAAACCGGTCTTCATCTTCTTTAACGAAATCGAAGCAACGTTTTGCATTTTGTCATTTCGATCTTTGTAGGGTTTTGGCATCACGGTTGAAATCGAAACCTTAGAAAAAATTGAAACCCTATCGATTCCCTTTGTAACCCCACCAGATCCAAATCTAATATTCAGGTTGTAGATTTCGTCCGACAACCACGTGAGACTAGAGATGGAAGAGGAAGGGATATGGGATCTTGATTTGGACGATGGGGTAGACCTAGGAACAAAGGTATGATGGAACTTCTGCTCTATTGGGGATATGGTCGGGTGGAGTTGTGGTCATGGAAAGGAGGCGGTAACGGGCGGTAACGGGCGGTGACCGGTGGTGGCCTAGTGAGTTGGAAGGGATGAGTTTCTTATGTATTTTAACGTATATAGAGTAAATTACATTCCTGGTCCCTATGGTTTAATGAATAAATAGAGTAAACTAACTGAAAATTAATTAAATGATTAAAATACCACTCTAAACTAACTTGAGTTAACAGAACTTTTTAGATGGAGTTAGATTTAAGAACTCAATACGTTATATAATGCAAACTATACGGATGTAATCCATATATATTTCAATATAGGGACCAGAATGTTAAAACACATAAAACACAAAGACCAAGAAATGTACCCATCCAAGAATTTTACTTATATTTCGAGAATGTTTATTGTTTAATAGTCGGCTTAAAGTCTACAATAAAATCGTGGTGGCTCACTTCTAGAGAGAGAGAGCCTCTAAACGTGATAGCCCCAAGATTTGATGCAGTTTATTAATTCATACAATGCAGCGACACCATACAAATAATATGCATCGGTGATGACAGAAAATATAGATTAGAAGAGAGAGCACTAGAGAGTTTTCGGTTTTTGGAATGTCTACAAATGACAACTACTCTCCTCTATTTATATTAGAGCTTCAATGTAACCTACATCCTACCATTAATGGAGTTTTAATTACCACATTGTAACCAATAATTAACTCCATTAACTCTCAAATCGTAACTGACGTCTCAAATTTGTAACCGACGTATGATGGAAGAAACTTCCAATCTCTTATTAATTTCCAATATCTCATTATTTCACGACACCTCATTCGTGTCAAATGTTTTCAAGATCTAAATCTGTATTATTTAATTTGGTGTTTAAATGTTTATACATAATAAGATGTCTATATTTATGTATATGTAAACCATGACCTAGCTACTTAGCTACTTATAAAACATATATCTTATATATTAAAGAGAGAAGTTCACGACAAAACCCCAAAAAATAAAAAATTAAGAAATACCATGTTAATCATTCACCTAGACATCATACAAGTGTGCATACAAGTAATTAAAGTTGTTTCTTAGTTTTAATAAACAAATTGCTTACAAATTACTTGTATGCACATGTGCATACCATCTAAATGAACGCTCACTTGTGTGTTTCTCAGTTTTTTTACTGTTTTCCCTAAACTGTTAAACTTGCTTATGTTATACATTTGTATGAAAGATTAGGCTTAGCCCTCGACTTCTAACGACTATGTACTAAACCATGTGTTCTGCAATCGTCGGTTATTACAATTACTTATAATGATTATATAGGTTGTCTACCCTGATAATGTATACTTGAATATGATAACGTACACCTTGTTTTAGTGATTTTTACAGCCCAAAGCATACGCAATACAATCGATTATTATATCATATCATATCAACACCCGTTTATAAAAATAAAAGGCACAAAAGTTGAAAGAATATATACAAAAAGAGCAAATGGGAGAAGTAGGAATTGAAGAAAGGCATCAAACCCCTTTTGGTATGCTTTTTCTTCCTCCTATAGAACTCCACTCTAAGCTCCATCAATCCAACACCATTCGCTTTCGACCCGAAATCACGCTTATTCACTACGATAATAAAATACTGCAAAACAAGAACAAATAACAAACATATGTCAACCATCTGTATCTATATCTATATCTATATCTATTTCCTAAATACATATTGAACCCATGAAAATCCTAAACCAAAGTGAAATCACACCATTTATATATATATATATATATAACTTGATGAAGGTGAAATTGTAAATAACCTTGATTAGTTAAAATTATAAATATATTTGATTGATGATGATAGTAATTATATAAAACAAAAGTTAGGGGATTACAAAAGGGACTGTGGATGTTGATATTAATTTGTTTGTTATTGTGTGTTTTGGTTGGATATTTGACTCTATTCCAACACTTTTGACTTTTGATGGTGATGTTATCATCATGTCTACCAACTACCATTTATATATAAAAGATTGGAAAATTCACCATCTAAAAATCACTTTTTACCTATTTTATTCAATCAAATTTTCGTTTTAATTGATAAAAATAAGCAAGAGTGACTATTATTAACGATAATTGATTAGCTAGTGAATTTTTTTATAGTTTAAAAAGGACAAAAATAAAAACAAGTTGTTATTTTAAATTAATATTATATATTTTTTTTTAATTATATAATCGACATATATTTTGGAAAGGGATATATTTTAATTAGCATAAAAACAAATGGTTAGATATGGCTTATCTCATATGAATAATAATAAAATGCAGACAAAAATTGTAGGGTTTTCATTCCATTGAGTCATCCACACACGTATTCAACTATTGCTTTTCGGATTAAAATCAATCATACCTGTGTCATTATCCCTTGAAAATGACCTTTTCAGCCATATCCATCAATGGCAGTAAGCAATCCGGCGAAAATTTCCGGCCAAAAAGGTACGAGAAACTCGAATTTGAAACCCTCAATGACCGGATTAGCTCCGGCGACAACTCCGACGGATTGTATGTATGTGGGTGACCATCCACACTCCCGGTCCAGTTGACCCGGGTGAGGGTATACTCACTAACTCCGGTCGGATCCTCCATGGACAAAAGGGTCGGAAAGTAATGCTCTTCTGGATAACACGAATCGACGTTCAAACATGGCAATCGGAACTTCCTCCATAGCTTACGGTCCTTGATTACCAACAAAGCGTGCGCTCGGGTCAACATATAGAACTGTGACCCGATCCGGAATTTATCAAATGGTACCTCCGGCAACATGACGTTTTTGCCCCTGGCGGTGTACCGGTCCCACAGTTGGGGTTCTTCCGATAACACCTCGATGAAACTGAGTCGAATCGGTAACCGAGTCGACTCAGTGTTAGGCGGTTGGAATAGCGTTTTGTATACGTAACGGAAGGAATGCAAAGGGATACAATGTTGGGAGACGAGAGCAAAGTAAGAATTCAACGAGTCGTCGAGGATGGCGGTGGCGAGAAGGCGGCGAGCGGCGGAGATGAGTGTCGGCGAAGATCTCTGTGTTTTTTTAGCGGGAATAAAGCGGTTTTCGAAGACGCCGCCGGGGGGTTTGACATCGGAATCTGGATCGGCGTGGACGTATATATTATACAGTTTCCGTTGATTCGATTTCGATGGGTTGAAGAACTTCTCCCAGAGAGGGGCGAAATGGAGATCGGTGTTTGTGAGGAAGAGAAAAGCGATTTTGGGTTTAGCGTTGGTGGAACCCAGCCGGGAGACAGATCCCGGCGGGTGAACTGACGAGAGGATGGCTCGCCGGAAAAGCGCAAGGTCGTCAAGCTCGTCGGGAATGGAGATTGTAAGGCGTCTAGGAGGGAGGATTCGAGGGGCGAAGAGGAAGAGAAGAGGTAGGGTGAGTAAAAGAGCAAACAAGAGTACAAATGGTGTGTTAAACATAGCTCAGAATCTGGACTGAATCTTGCCGGAAAAAATGGAGAAGATGATGATGATGATGGGAAGGAAGAGGAAGGAAGGCATGAGGGTGTGGAGTGTGTTTGAATGAAAGTGGGGATGATGATGATGAAATGGGAAAGCGACAAGGAAATGGAGGTTGTACTTCTGTTTCACGGTGCAGGGTAGGATATCTGGGCGCGTTAATCTCGGCGTGCCACGTCACCAATCCCTTGTTTCAATGGTTTGGATTAAATAACAACCTTTTTCGATAAAATAATTATTTTTCTAGTGAATTTGGAGATATAGATGAGTATTATGATCCAATCCAATGTAATCTCATGATAGGTTTGGTTCTATCTATTATATATCTTTATTGGATATTATTGAATCATGCTGGATCCAATTAATATTAATTGTATCGGTCGGTGGGGTGGTAATCGGGTCGTGTTTCGGTTAACAGATTAGTAATGGTCAATCCGAACACAACTCCTTTAGCTAACCGTGTCGAAATATGCAATCCTAACCCGTACACGCTCGGATTGGCGGGTCATAAAGGGTTGGCGGGTCATCTAATAATATAACCAAATTCAAACATTCAAACTTAAACAAAAAACTCAACAAACAAGTTTCAAACAAATAAAAAGTCTAAAAGACAAGCAAATTCACTTAATAATACAACCAAATTCAAACATTCAAGTTTCAAACAAATAAAAGTCTAAACACAATCAAATTGAAACAAATCCATTTTGACTATTTTCAAGTAAAATATAAAATATTTTTTGGCGGGTTGGCGGGTCAACCCGTGACCCGTTTGCGTCAACCCGAACACACCCCGTTTATTTGGCGGGTTGGCGGGTCAGCAATTTCAACCCTAATCTGTTTATTTTCGTGTCAGATTCGTGTCGTATTTCGTGTCGTGTCGAGAATTGTCACCCTTAGCATCGGATTCATTTGACATCTGGTTATTTAATCAGATTGGATTCGTTTAATGTGTTAATTCAATTTGATTTTTCAACAATGAAACGAATTTTGGACAAACAAAAGATTACCGGCAACCCTAACCAGCCTACAATCAACTGTCAATTCAATAATGTGGGGGCATACCTAAATCACTTAGCGGTTGTGGCTCCGGGGGCGCCCCTGGCTCGAACCCGGGACCATTCGATTTTGGACAAAGACTACCCCACCCATTACCAACTGAGATACACGCCAGTGACAACAATGAAACAAATTGATTAATCGATTTTACTATGTGTTAAAGCCAACATAAAAGAGACTAAAATTTCAAAAACTAATACAATACAAATTCTCATTTAAGCAAACTGAAAACAAATTAATGGAAACTGGATGGTCATCAGATGGTTAATTGGATGTGTAATTGAATGTTGGTCGAATCGGTTCGGTCGATTTTGGTCGGGTTTGGACTGTCATCCAAAAACCAACTGATCTAAATTGGATGTTGAAATTTTCAATCAGATCTAATTATGGTTGGTCCGTTCTAATTGGATCGGTTGGCTTTCTAGACATCCCTAGTGAAAATCACCAAAAAACTTTTTTTTGATAAAAAGAATTACAAAACGGTTGAGTTTTAACAAGGGGGTGGGTTAAATACACTCTTATGTATTGTTAAATATAAGTCTACATACTAATTTTCTTCTTGTACACATTGATTACATTATCAATAAATGATTGATTTAATTATGACATAAAAGATGGTGCATGTAAATCACATTTTAAACATATATCGTAAAGTAGTCAAAGGGTCCATAAATTGTCCTAACAAATTTGGGCCTTTTTTTTCTTCTTAAATTTAACATGTTTGGTTGGCAGTATGACAGTATGTCATATAGCGAGTTTCTGAGAGATGAAAAACGAAGTTCGAGAGGTGAGAGGCCTAGAGTTTATTTTCTCTCTTCTTTTTTTTTCTTCAAAATAATCTGCAAGTGTGTTCAATCAATTTGTGGATTGTATGTTTATTTGTTGATAATTTTTAGAATTTCTGTTATTTGGTGGACTTTGGAGGCAAAAGAAATAACTATCTGATAATTTTCTCTTAATAAAAAAAATAAAATCGATGATGCCATAAAAATTAAAACTCAAAATCAAAAGTCAATATTGTTTAAAATGATTCCAAACCAAAACTCGAGTTTGTTATTGCTTAGTTGATTGTACCTAAATGCTTATCCTTCTCTCATGTTGCTTATTTGTTGACCGTGGTGGTTGGAAATGGCGAGGGTTGATTTCTACTTTTATTATTAGGAGTGTTATAGATGGAGATAAGGGAAAACCGGAAAAAGGAGTTAACGGAGATTGTAGGATATTGGTCGTGATAGTGGTTATAAAGACAAAATCAATAAAATGGTCATCTACAAATGTAATAAATATATTTAATTTAAATCAATCTACTATTGTTATGTTACATAAACTATAATTGTAATATAATGTAAATTAGTGTTAATTACAAATTTTTGTCTTTATGATTTCATCTTGCTTGCGAAAACGGTTCTTAAACCCAAAAAAATTATACTAAGGTTATTAGGGTTTTATTCTCGATATGCATTTGGTCCCTTATGTTAATTCTGTTAAAATCATTCTTTAAATCATAAGTATTTTAGCCATGCTCTCATTTCTTTAATTAATTTTTTATGAGACATTATACATCTCTGGTCGTTACTTGCTCTTTCTCCAATCCATCCTCGGTCGTCACCCTTCTCGAATCCATTTCCAATGCAGCGTTTCCAATTTTTTATGTTGACTCACACTATAAAACTTGCAACTTCCCCCCCCCCCCCCCCCCCCAAACCAACAAAACTAGTCTCCTTTCCCTAACATGCAACCCCAATAATAATTCAAATCGAACACACATTTTGGTTGTATAAAAAAACCGAAGATTACATACATTTGATCCATTTATTAAAAGAGAAGAGCAAGAAGCCAACAACATCACACAAACCATAAGGTTGCTAGACCTGTCCAAAATGCACAACCACAAGTACTGATTTTAGCAAATGAATAGCTTAAATCAACCTAAGCAAGTTAGCCAACAACCTTTTATTAAAAAATTGAAGAACATACAAACAATCTAGAAAGGTTGTAACAGTGAAGCAACAAAACAAACCAACAATGTGAATTGTGACCTTTGGTGTTCAAAATTCACGCCATAAGAGGATGAAGTCAGGTGCAAGGTTTATAGTTGATAAAATCTTGAAAACCAAAGTTGGGCATTTGAAAGATCGCTATAACTTAGGGTTTGGAATTCACATATGGATAGTTTGATTCAATTTCTATAAAACATTTTTCTTACCAATCTATTTTGAAGAGGAAAGTAGTCACAGAAGAAATAATGGATTATGCATAATTTGCCAGCACATCCAAAGGTGGTTTCAATCAAAATGCACATAATGAACAACCATGAACTTATATATATTTTTTCCAAGTGGTGATATCATTTGATTATAAGAAACAAATATAGGGGAAAACAATTAAAACCATGACACTATTTGACAGAAAAAAATGACACTAACATGATTTGCACTCGTGTTTGTGGTGGAAGAAAAGTCTTGCAAACCAATTTTACCAAAGAAAACATGTTCTCATTGTAGTTTCAGATATATACGATGGCACACAACAAATTAAATATGGTGACATTTTTTACGACCCTGTTTTTTTATACAATATGACGTTGGATAATACGGTAGCATGGACCACCGCATGCTCTGAATTATGTCCAATAGTGAATCATTTAGATCGAAAACATAATTTGGTGGGGGGGGGGGGGGGGGCTAGAACTTAGAATCCTAAACTCTAAAACAGAAAATCAACATCAAACCTATATTTGGAACTTGAAGAAAGTACGAAGGTGATGATCGATTTTCTAGAACCATCATTAAAGTTGGTGAAGGGAAGAACAATTAGTATCATGATTAACTGGCATCGTCGATTGTTCATTGAATAAGATGGACTCATTTTTGTTGATGACGTTGCCGGTAACTCAAACTATTCACTGTCGCCGGGAAGAAGGGTGGGACGATGATGACTGGTAACCCAAATTACTCATTTTTTGATACAATATAAGAAATAAATTGACAAAAATATTATTAACTTAACGAATCAAAATTAACAAAATTAATGATAAAGATGGAAGTCATAACAAAAACAAAATCTTGAAAACCTAATCATGGGTTTTCATAATTTAGAAGAATACCACATGAATGAAACTTGTAATTAATTCTATAAATTAAATATTAGAAGGATACTTACACAATGTAACGATATACATCTCGATTTTAATATTTTATTTTATTATTTGTATCTATCGTTGTTATAATAAAATGATATTTATATTTTTGAATAAAATATAATCATGAAGATATCATATTATCTTTTAAAACCATATCGATTTTAGTATCAAATTAATTATTAAAAAATTATTTTTTTATGTAATTTCTTTAATTTTAATTTTTATTATAATTTAATTTAAATTTAATAACGAATTAACTTATTTTTGTTTAATAATATAATTTTGATAAATATAATAATTAAATATTTGGTTAAAAGTTAATAATTATCTTAATTATATTTTATATTATATTTTTAAGTTGTATTTGGTTATATTTATCTATTATTAGTTATACAAATTTAAATATAAAACTTTAATAATTATAATCTATACTATATTATAAAGCATTTGGTCAAAAACTCTTAAAAACAACGTTTTAAGCCTTAGGTACTGCTATTTAATACTAATTACTTAATTTTTAAGATTACAAATAAATTATAAATAAGTACAACTTATTAAAGCTTCATTTCTTAATCCGTGTAACTAACTACATATAAGTATGATCAAATACAAGATAAACATATAATTTTAAATATAAAAAATCAAAAATATAATTAAGATAACCATTGAATTCTAACAGAATACTTAATTATCATCTATATAAAAAGTTATATTCGTTATTAAACCTAAATTTAATTATGATAAAAATTTTGAATTAAAAAAATTACGTAAAAAAAAGAACTTTTAAATGAAACATTAAAATCGTTTTTTTAAAACCACATAAAACCATTAGAATATTGATAGAGACAAAATTTAAAATGAAACTTAAAACTGAGATGTATCTCGTTACATTCTACGAGTATCCTTTTAGTTATATATGATCTATTTATAATTTTAAATTTTGAGTAACATATGTTAATAAATAAATAGTACATTAAAATTAATTTTTAAAAATTTTAAAGTAATATAAATAAATATAACGATATTTGTTTAGTGCGTACGGTTGAACAGCAAACAAATAGGAGGAAACCTTTAGGAGATTCTAGAGGCTTCTTTAGCTTCCGAAATCATCGTAAGGAAACGATCTGGACCGTCCATTATCACCTCCTCAAAATTGAACCGACCTTGCCCTTCCTTCACTCTCTTTCTCAAGAAACTTCTCGGCCCCTTTTCTGATCCACTTCTTCTTCTTAAGTACGCTTCAACAATTTCTTATGCATTTGTGTGCAATCGATTAAATTGGCCGTCTCTGAATTTTGATTTGATTTGATTTTCTTTCTGTATTAGATTCTGATTGAATTGTGAAGATCGAGGAAGAACAGGATGTTTGGAAGATCCCCGAAGAAGAGCGATAATACCAAGTACTATGAGATCTTAGGGGTTCCGAATACCGCATCACAAGATGATCTCAAGAAGGCTTATCGGAAAGCCGCCATTAAGAATCACCCTGACAAAGGAGGAGATCCTGAGAAGGTGCTACTGCCTAACCCTAATTTTTCAATAATCTCTGTTTTTTTTTCTTTTCTCTTCGTATAAGTTGATTCAATTGCGTGATTAATTTGTGTTGATTACTTTGTTTGCTGTTTTTTTGGTACTACATTACGGTAATTAAACATTATTTGTTGTTGCGATTGTGGTTTGACAAGGACAATTAATGAATTTTACCTGACGATGACGAATTGGACCGAATTGGTATATAAATAATGTTAATTGCTGAAATTCTTTTGATAGTTGAAAAGTTCCAACTATGGATTTATCTGAGATGTGGTGGCTGGTCAAAGGAACAATATTGTTATAAGATATGAATGAATTATTATGGGAGAATTACCAATTGGTAATTTTTGGTGGCTAACAAGTTTATATTCTGGTTTGCAATTTTTCAACCCTGAATTCTTATGGCAGGCAATAAGGTATATCTATATATTTGGTCGAAATATTAGGTTTTCAAGCCAGAGTGAACGCTATGGATGAACGCAACACTAAAGCTGGCCTCGAATTTTGTTAAAAGATTTTTATTATGGAACACTTCAAAAGGGAAACTGTTACAACTTGCCTGCAAATATTTTGATTATGGTTCTTTATCGAATTCTTGAAAGTTCTTGCTAATATCAAGAAAACCATATCTTGTCTTAAGACTAGTAACAAAGTCAATTCTATTCTTGCAATTCTGTAGATATCTTGGCAATTAGAGGATTGATCACCTTTTTCTTTTCATTCATGAATGATAAAAATATCAGATACTTTTGTGTTTAGGATCGTTGTTTTTACACATATGAATTGTTGTTTCTGCTTTAGTTTAAAGAGCTTGCCCAAGCTTATGAGGTTCTGAGTGACCCAGAGAAGCGTCAGATATATGATGAATACGGAGAGGATGCTTTGAAGGAAGGGATGGGTGGTGGAGGTGGTGGACATGATCCCTTTGACATCTTTCAGTCTTTCTTTGGTGGTAGCCCTTTCGGTGGTAAGCACTCTTAATGCTGTTTGCTAGAAATAAGCAACAATGCATTTTTTGGGCTTATATTGATTCATTTTTACTTGAAATCTTGTGTGAACAGGTGGTGGTAGCAGCAGCAGGGGCCGAAGGCAGAGAAGGGGAGAAGATGTTATCCACCCTCTAAAAGTTTCTCTAGAGGATCTTTATAATGGGACGTCCAAGAAACTCTCTCTATCACGTAATGTAATCTGCTCCAAGTGCACAGGGTGAGTGCTTGCTGTTTTATGGACAGTTAATCAGTTATTGGCTTTTTTTTTAATCGGCTGACTGAAAAAGGTGCCATTTTGCAGCAAAGGGTCAAAGTCGGGTGCTTCAATGAAATGTTCAGGCTGTCAAGGTTCAGGGATGAAAGTTTCTATCAGACATCTTGGCCCTTCTATGATTCAGCAAATGCAACAACCTTGTAATGAGTGCAAGGGTACCGGTGAAACCATTGATGACAAGGATCGCTGCCCACAGTGCAAGGGTGAAAAGGTTGTACCAGAGAAGAAAGTCCTTGAAGTCCATGTTGAGAAGGGTATGCAGAATGGACAGAAGATTACATTCCCTGGAGAGGCCGATGAAGCTGTAAGATTTCAACAACTATATCTTTTTTTTTTCTTTTATGTTTAGTAATGTTACAAATGTTAATATGGTGATTCTGTTTCCAATTTGCAGCCTGACACTGTTACGGGTGATATTGTGTTCGTCTTGCAACAAAAAGAGCATCCCAAGTTTAAGCGAAAGGGTGATGATATATTTTATGAACATACTTTGAATCTGACAGAAGCACTCTGTGGCTTCCAGTTCATCTTGACCCATCTAGATAACCGACAACTTTTGATCAAGTCTTTACCCGGGGAGGTTGTGAAACCTGGTAAGTTTCTTTCTTTCTTTCTTCCATCCTTTTTCTTGTTTAAAAATATGAATTCATCCTAAAAAGAAGGTCCTTTGTTCTCTAAAGCTCTTTTTGTTGACATCTAGTGAGAAGGGATTTGGACCCTTGATCACTTTTAATCCTAAAACAACCCATGACTTGCGTTTTAGAAGGGAATTGATCTAGTGGTTCTCTTCAGTTAGGATTGATTCAAGGGTGGAGATCCTTCTCACCATAACTTCCATTCTCATAAGAGCCCGATCCCATTTTTTGTTATTTGAATATGGTATCATGCTAGAAAGACGTCCAGCCTACATAGCTGTACGAACTATGAACCCATTTTCATTTTTTTGGATTGTGTTTCATGAGTATGATTGTTTGCAATGTACAATTGTATAAACTGGGATTCTTGATTATTCTTGATATGGGTGGTGGCTGAATGACAATGTTGTTATACAGATCAATTCAAGGCAATAAATGATGAAGGAATGCCAATGTATTCAAGGCCATTCATGAAGGGGAAGCTATACATACATTTCAGTATCGATTTCCCTGATTCATTAAGCCCAGAGCAAACCAAGGTTTTGGAGACGGTTCTTCCAGGTAAACCTTCGGTTCAGATTACAGATATGGAAGTGGATGAATGTGAAGAGACAACTCTGCATGATGTCAACATTGAAGAAGAGATGAGAAGGAAGCAACAACAAGCAGCTCAAGAAGCTTATGATGAAGATGACGACGATGATATGCATGGTGGGGCCCAGAAGGTTCAATGTGCACAACAATGAGTGAAGGTATGGTTATTTTATAGGTGTTTTTGGCAAGGCAGTTTTGCTTTGTGACATTATTAGAAACATAAAAATTGTACGCAACTTTTTATTCAATTTGATGGTTGGTCCGCGGCTGAAATAGGAAAAAAAAGAACTTTTTGAGTCTAGGGTTTTGTTGTGTGGTTGATGGATATGATATAGTGGTAGTAAGCCTAAGGGTTTATGTTATGTGTTTATGTTCATAACTGTGAAAAGGTGAAGATTTTGGCACAAAATAAGTGAAGTTTTCAAAAAACAAAATCATTTTAATATATCTCTATATATTGTTAGGGTGGGGTTCACGCGAGACAAGTCTGTTTTCGTGAGATAGTGAGACCACCTTTTTACTTTTGAAACTTCACAGTGAAGGTAAAAAAAAATCTGATGGGTTCACGTGAGACCGGCCTGTTTCCGTGAGACCCGTCGGAGACTCGTGAGACCACCTTTTTGCTCTTGAAATTTTACAGCAAAAACACTCTGAAGGTAAAAATTTGTTGAACCTTCATTGCAAACTACTGTGAATGTTACCTTCACCACTATGGAGGTTACCTTCATAGCAAAAACACTATAAAGATTCATATTTTTTTTACCCTCACAGTGTTTTTGTTATGAAGTTTCAAGTGTAAAATAGTTGTCTCACGTGTCTTATGGAAATAGGTTGGTCTTACGTGATCCCAAGTCTATTAAGTTAAATTCATTTCTATCTATTAATTAATTTCTAATGATACACATTCAAATTTATTTTTTATATTTTAATTTATGATCTCATCCGATTTTGACATAATAGCACCACAAAAGAAAGACAAAAAGAGACTCATTCCTTAGCTAAAATAACCATTTAGAATAATGAAATAGATTATATTTGTTGAGAAGTGGAAATTGTATGATACGACTCTCAACTGATAAATGTTTGTAAGTTTTTAAAAATTTATGATTCCCTACGCATCTCCAACAAAAAATTTAAGAGTAAATTATGCTTTTCGTTCTTGTGGTTTGTTAAAATTTATGGATTTTGTCCATGTGGCTTGCAATTTTATTTCTATTTCCGTTTTTGACGCTAAAGGCTACTTTAAAGTATGAAGAGTTAAATAGAATTGAACTGTAGTCTGTAAATCATAAGGATCAAAATAGTAATAAAGTTTAAATTGTAAGGACGAAAATTATATACAATGGAAACTGTAATTTTAAAGTCACTGGGACCAAAAAAGTAATTTTCAACAATAACCAAAAGACTACAAAACATACTTTACTAACAAAAACATGAAGTCATGAAGGACACGTTTGTTTCCAAGAAGGGTTAATACCTGAAGTGTTTTTTTATTTATTTATTAATAAGAGATGATGTTGAAGTTTGAAATATATTTGAAAAGTTTGAATTTATTTAAGTTGTCTACTTTATTATTAAAAATTAATATTGAAATTATAGATAAATTTATACAATTTCATATATTTATTCATCATCATTATAAAATTTACATCTAAATTATAATTAGCATTCATTTTGATGATATCTAACACATTTAAATTATATTAAAATACATCAATTGAGAGAGGTGATGATTGATATGGTAAGGATCAATTGAGAGAAATTATCGACTAAAGTTAATCAATTGAGAAACATCGTTGTCGAGGGTCTGAAGAACAATAAGAGGTTAAGTACATCTTACCGTATAAGAGGACAATAAGAATAAGTGTCTGAAAATTTGAAAAAAACAAACAGTTCAAATGACTCAACCTTTTAATATAACAAACATAAGGGACCGATAACAGTTTTTTTAAAGCAAACAAGGCTGAAGTAATGATTAAAGTAAGATGACACGAGGGCATTTAGCAACTAATATGACTATAACTAGTCTCCATTTTAAATCAAAGAGAATAACTAATTTGGTCCTTTCGGTATGCTAATTTATATGGATTTGGTTATGAGACTTCATTTATCACATAAAATTCCT
Source organism: Silybum marianum (assembly GCA_036898165.1). NCBI lineage: Eukaryota > Viridiplantae > Streptophyta > Magnoliopsida > Asterales > Asteraceae > Silybum > Silybum marianum. The sequence goes on from CM072531.1 coordinate 41,477,261, forward strand.
TGTAGTCCTCAAGACTTCATGTAATCTATGTAATAAATAAATATAAATGACGTCTAAGGACCAAAACCAAAAACCACATGAACCAAATACGTAATTTACTCTAAAACAAATTTGATATAAACATCATTATTTACATAAAATATTATACCAATTAGAGAAAATAAAAATTATTTAGAATCTTACATTTTTAATTCGGGGTAATAATTTTGTACCAAACCAATTAATATATATAACAAATGTATTATTTAAATTGATGCCACTTATAATGGATTGGTAGCACCATATAATTATATAAAACACAATTATCGAATTATAGATTTTGTATTATGAAATTTTTTGTTTGGGTATTTGAATGCTTGCAAGTTGTTTTTATTCCATGAAATTAATAATACCCTTAAACAAGATACTTATCATTTGTAAATTTAAAATGTCATTCAAAATTTGAACAAAATGATAGTTTTTACATATGTAATTTGAAGTTGGTTTAAGATCGTATCAATCAAAAGATAAATGATACCAAATATACAGTATATAATTTTACATATCAATTATAATTGATTGATCCATGGTATCAAGTTATTTTGCCTTTGATATAAGATTTAGTATTAACGATCAGAAAAGATTTACTACTTCTATCAAATTTCATACCAATTTATATAAATTTTGGAACCAAAATTTCAATAATATAATATTTTATGATTTATGTGTACGTGTGTCTGCCATAGGATAGGAAGGTGCAAACCATATCTGGCATCCTTAGGGCAAGGAGGCCGCCGATTGCTCAAGGATTCACCATTAATCTGCTTCTGCTGCTCTCCTCTTTATGTCTCTGAGTTGCTTTCGTCTCCACACATTTCGCTCCATTTCTCATCGTCTTACTCTCTCTCACTTCCGTTTCAGGTTTTCAACTCTTTTTCTTCACACTATAATCCCTTCTTTTGCTTATATATATGCTTAAATTTGTTTTCCTTTTTCAAGGGTTAGGGGTTTTAGTCGAACAAATATGAATCAACCTGAAATCACAGCAATGGTTAATGGATCCAAATGCTGTTCTTCAAAGGTTGTCATCAATGATCCCAATTCGCTTCACCATAAAAAAACCGCTATTCGCCTCGCGGGTCCCTCCAAATTCCAGGTTTTTATTAGGGTTTATGATGTCGATCCTATTCTATCACAATGTGGTATCTGAAATTATGTTGATAATAAACGGAATTGGGATTTATTTGTATATTTTATTGTAATCGTTTCATTGTTCAAAATTGTAGGTTATTGCAGATTTCGATAATACATTGACAAAATTTTGGGTTGATGGATTTAGAGGACAGTGTATGTTTGTGGTTTCTTTTTAAAAAAATTAAAATTTTATTATGTGTTTTCAATGTGGTGATTGAACTATTGTGTAATTATACATGTAGCCAGTCATGCCCTCCTGCAACAAGAGAATCCTGAATATAATGCCAAGAGAGATGAATTATTCAACTACTATCATCCTATAGAGTATGACCCACAAATTCCAGTTGATGAAAAAACTAAGCTCATGGAAGAGTGGTAGGTTCATCATTTACAGGTTCAAATTCCTTTTAGTATTTAAGAAGTCAATTGTTGCAATTCTGCTTTGTTTGAGTAGTTAAGACTGTAAAAGCATATGAATTTACCGAAGAATGTTGAAATATGGTTTTTAAGCTTTTGAAAATGGGATGCATTTCAAAATCCTTGAAGAATATCCGGGTAGATCAAAAGGGTCATTTGGCCTACCAGTAACTCAAAAGGGTCATTTGGCCTACCAGTAACGGGTGGATCCCAACCTCCTTGGAGGTCAAGGGTTCAACCAAAGAGGAGTGTATGGATGTGTGTGTTTGTCCTATATAAATTATAGGGTGTGGTCCAAGGAAAATCTCAAAAAAAAAAAAAACTGAAGAACACCCTGGTTGCCCTCCATTTGGACGGTATACACAAATGCATACTGGTAATTTGTAACATGCGCACTTGCATATGCACTTGCGCATAGAAAAAAAAACAGCTTCAGTCGCTTGTATGCATTTGTGCATACCGTTCAGATGGAGGGCCCAGGGTGTTACTCATTTTTTTTAGGTTATCCCCTAAACCTGACCCTATAATTTATATACTTAAAAAATAAAAGATTTTGTTAGAAGTGACTTGAGATAACAACATATCTATATTTACATTTGCATTTCTAAGTACTTCAAAAGAATTATAATACTTAGTAAAAATCATCTTCTTTTATTAACGTAGGTGGGGTAAGACCCACGGTCTCCTTATTGAGGGAGGTCTTACATATGATGCAATAAGAAGCTCTGTAGCTGGTGGTGTGATCGCTTTCAGAGAAGGCGTGGTTGAGCTTTTTGAGTTTTTAGAGGCAAGTTCTTAGCTTTTTTCTTTCTTTCTTTCTCATTTTTAGCATTATTTAACGATGGGTTTGTTTAGTATTAAAGTAATCTCTTCTTCTTTCATGTTCTTTTCCCTTTAAACCTGCAGGAGAGAGATATTCCGGTTCTTATATTTTCAGCAGGTCTAGCAGATATCATCGAGGAGGTAAGTTAAAACCAGGGCCCGTTTAATATTCATGTATGCCAATTAGCAAAGCTTATCATGTTATAGAGCTATAACTTCTAATTCATTAATCTGATGTCTCCTCTCAACTTCATCAGGTTCTTCGTCAGAAACTTCATAGAACTTTCAAAAACGTTAAGATCGTATCAAACCGGATGAAATTTGACCAAAATGGTAACCTAGTATCTTTTACAGGTATACTCCTGATCCCAGTAACGGATTGTTTACCTCTTAACAGTTCCATTAAGAGACAGCCTCTGAATCATTAAGAGGTGAATCCTGTTCGGCAAATAAGTCTGCCTCTTAATGGTTCAAAAACCCTCTGAATCATTTTGTATTCTGGACCTCCCTTAACCATTAAAAGTCCTAATTACATCCTGAACAATTACCAAACAATTATATTTCATTTTGCACTGTATCATAAAAGCCTCTTAATCATTCTGACCACTTAATCAGTCTGCACCAAACCATTCAGCAACTGCCAAACAACCCCTTAATCAAGTTATATCAATTTGTATCTTTTATGTGAAAAAAAATAGCTGTTAAGATGCATGGTGCACCATGGCTCATCGCCACACATGCTTAATGCACACTATATGAATATGTTTTATAAATGATTTCATGAATCGTTTTTAACCTTTTCAATGTCTAAACATATTAAACCCCGGTGCACCAAATGGTTGGGAAGATGTTTGTGTCAAATTTAAGAAGCAACATTTTCAATATATAATAGTTAAGGTGTTTTCATATTAATCTTTTCATTTTTGAAGTGTTTCTGGATAATGATACAAAAGATATATAATAGATGGTCTCAAGAATTGATTTGATATTAATTGTTTTTTTTCTTTCTTTCTTGTTTTTGAAACTGATAACATGTTGCTTGATTTAGGGAAGTTGATTCACAGCTTAAATAAGAATGAACATGCTCTTGATATGGCTGCATCGTTGCATGATCACTTGGGTGAAGTTGATGACCAAATAATCGACAGTGCCTCTGTGAAAAAAAGAACCAATGTGCTACTTCTTGGTGATCACATGGGAGACCTCAGAATGTCGGATGGTTTAAACTACGAAACCCGCATTTCTGTCGGATTTTTGTAAGTCATAAACGTCATTATAATTTTTCACATCTGCACACTTCACTTGGATCATATATATGCCTGTTTAATCCCTTTTCCAATATTACAATTTTTTTTTTCCAATTTTTTTTTTCGTGTTTCATTCTTGGCTTATCCAGCTATTTTTACAGTTTCCAAAATCTGATGGTGGTGCTATGGGACCTTCAAATTCAATTTTATTATTAGAAGATGTTGTATAATTCTTCGTACATTGCAAAAAGAAACTAGAGACCAATTCTTGAGCAATTAGTTGACATTTTGCAAGATAAGTGCTTGCTTTGTGAAAATTAAAGCTATAAAATAAAAACTAATATAAAGGGGATTTATTGTAGACACGATATTAAAACGAGTCACTTTACCCACCTAGAAGCTTACTGAATAAGCCACTTTCTATATCATTAAGTCACTACAGAGCAGTCATGTATAGCTAACTGAATAAGCCGCGCTTCTCATTAAGCTCATTAAGATGCTAACAAATAGGCCCTTTGTGTCACCAAAAATGTCAAGTCAAATCCTTGATTGTATTATTCGCTTTTTGCAGGAATCACAACATTGAGAACTCTCTTGATAGCTACCAGAAAGGCTTTGACATCGTGTATCTAGTGAGTGTGTTAATACATCACCCAAGTTGCCAAAATGATTTTTAATTGCAATATTTCAAGTTGTGTGTGTGTGTGTGTGTGCGTGTGTGTGTGTGTATATATATATATATATATATATAATTTTATGCATCGTTACAAAAAGATTGATGGTTTTGATGAAAACATTGGTTTGTTTGGTGCAGGATGATGCACCGATGACGGGGGTGGTGAAGCTTGTCTCAGAGCTCTTTTCTCCTGCAAGTGATTAAACTGTTGGAAGTAGAGATTTGTCGGTTTTTTCGGGGGTTTTGATTATTTTCTCATTCTTTCTTCGACCTTTTTGCATCTATATATGTTCTAGCAATCCTTTGGGGTCCCCTAATGGTTTTTTAGATTGATAGTAAACTGCTAGTGTTGATTTATGAAAGAAGATTTAAGGTTAATTGATATTTAGGGACCCCCCACCATTATATTATATATATTTATGACAGAAGGTATGCCTTCCAACCATTGTAAATAGACAGTTTAGTACTTGTATGGAATGCAGTATTTCTAGACTTTCGGGTTTTTAAAGTAATTTTCTGTTTGCTAAATGCACATCTACTAGAGGCATGATTAAGAAAAAAATACAACTTGCTGAAATGCCCCAAACATTTAAGCTATTTTTGGCAAAAATAAGCTAGCTTATAAGTTAGCTTATAAGCTAGCTTATTTTCAGTGTACACGTTTGGCAAACCATAACCTTAGCTTATAAGCTAGCTTATTTTCAGTGTACACGTTTGGCAAACCATAAGCTTAGCTTATTGAAACGCTACTTGGAGTAGCGTTTTGGGAGCTTATCATCAATTTTTTTCCATTATAACCCTCGTTAATATTACAACTGTTTATTTTTCAATATGCCCTTTTTGGTCATTTTACATTCTTATACGCTAGTTTTTTCAAACGTGATTTTTTCATCTAAGCTTAGCTGCTAGCTTATCAGCTAGTTTGCCAAACATAGCCTTATTTTCCAACATAAACCTAAGCTTTCAAAATCGAGTTGGTTCCATTTTCATACAGGGCCCTACCTACTAATTACTTCCTCACATCCTTAAATATAAAAGTCACTTTTTATATTTTCAAACAATGATCTGATTCCGACTTAAATGGAGGTGCAAGTAGCAATGCCAGCCGGTTGAATAGGTTCGAGTTTTTAGACACATTCAATTGGTTCTTGTTAGATTCTTACGACTATCAAATTCTGCAAATATTAGAGAACACATAAATCGCAGTTCAATTACCAACGAAAAATATGCCATTTGATATGGTATCTAATTACTAATCCCTCATACGATGTTCTTAAGTCGCTAAGGGATACTTGCAAGCAATAGAACGAAATAAACCTTTCACACGAAACAGAAAGGCAACAACAATGAAGAATCCATATCCATATCCATATCCATACCCTTTGCTTATGATGGTTGTTTTTCTACATACAAAGAGGTACACAAGACATCATCTATTTCTACTACACCAACACATATCCCCTCTAAAAAAACACTTCACACAACTCCAAAACTGTGATCTAATAACATTCTAAACTACAAATACTCAACAACTAACCACAAAAGATAAACCCAAAAAAGAAAAAAAAGAAAAAAAAAAACATTCATACCTGGCTCGGAAAATCGACACTTTCAAACAAATGGTCACCATTCACATGTGATTATTGAACTTTCTCGTTCTCACTTCCTCCTGTTCTTGTTTTTAACTCTCACTATCCTTCTCCCAGATTTATCACCTCCGGATCCTAACGAGAAACTTCCACCTCCACCGTTAAACTCTACACTAGACGACTGGAAAGGATTCTGAGCCGGTGGTTGGTTTGGCTGGCCACCAAATTGGAACGGAAGTCCAGCTGCTGGAGCCGGGGTTGGGGTGGCTGAACCGAACATGAACCCGGGTGCGGGTACGGGTGCAGGAGCTTGACCAAATTGAGATACGGGAGTCGGACTTTGCATAGAATCCTCGGCCATACTGTCTTCCATACTCATCTGATCGTTATTGTTTGGTGACGTGGCAGTAGCTCCAAAAACCGGAGTCGGGTTTCCAAAAACCGATGGACCTTGTGAGGGTGCACCGAAAGTGGAGTTGGTGGCACCAGTTGTAGCAAATGAAAACATGGATGGCCCAGTTGAAGCACCTATATTCGATGAACCAAAAATGGCTGGCGAAGTGGTAGCAGAAGACATGGGTGTGGAAGATGATGCTCCAAATGGGAAAACTGGAGACTGAGAGCTGAATGTAGACCCGAATCCAGATGATTTAGGGGCCTGCCAAGCAGCTGCTGAACCGAATAAGCTACTACTCGACCCACTAGTGGAACTACCGGATTTGGTATCTGAAGAGGCAGCAACAGAACTAATACCGAAACTAGGAGCTGAAGAACCGAAAAAGGAACTGCCGGAAGTAGATCCAGATGCTATTGAAGGTGTGGAAGAGCCGAACATAAAAGGCACAGACTGCGTAACAGCAGTAGATGTCTGTGTGTTTGGCTGAGATCCAGTGGAGACGTTAAAGAAAGACGCCTGCGACTGATTACTGGTGGTTGAAGTGGCGGCCGGAGAACTGAAGCCAAAGAGGCTACTTCCGGTGGTGGTGGCAAAAGATGTACTAGCAAAAAGCGAGCTGCTAATGTTGGATTTCGGTTCCTTCTGATTTGTACTCCCAGTTTGTGCCACTGAAGTTGGGGCTGCTGAAGCCGAATTTGGAGCAATGGCAGACCCAAAACTGAAAACTGGTGCAGGCAAAGATGTAGAGAAGGCTGGTGCTGGCACAGATGTAGAGAACACAGTGCTGGCGGCAGCAGTGGTGGTGGTGGTGGTGGCGGCAGGGGTGGCGGTGGTGGATATGGCGGTGGCAGTACTGGCGGAAGTAACATTGGCAGAGCTATTATTAAAAAGTGAATTCAAATTGGCACCAGAAGATGGAAGCGAAGTGAATGAAGAAAACATAGGAGGGGTGGTTGAAGCAGGTGTTTCATCAGGAGTACTAGAGTTCTTGCCGGAGCTACCAAACGAAAAAAAGCCACTTGTTGATGTAGCCGCAAGAGCAGGAGAAGACAAAGACTCGGGTTTTCCAAATATATTTGCTGTCTTCTTATCGTCACCATTTTCATCCTTGTTAAATGCCGGAAATTTTACACTATCATTCTTTGAGACTGAATTAAACACGCTGTTACAAACACACTAAAGATGAGAATTTATACGTAACAAAGTAATTCAGTTTCGACAATTAAAAAAAATTAATATAAAATTAATTAATCTTCTAACCTGGTTGAGTCGAGTGCTTTTGGGTCTGAAATAGAATTTGATTTGATTTCTGAAGGGTCATTGGCAGAAAACTGGAATGGTGATGGTGACACCTTTTCAGCGGTTGTGCCAAATAATGAGAAATTATTTGAATCCTTCTCAACCTTCTCCATTTGCAAGGTTGATTGAGGAAGTACTTCGGTTTGTGTGGTCGTAGTAGATGGAGGTGAGGTAGGGAACTTGAATCCAGTTCCTTGCTCACCAAGAAATCCAATATCGGTTTTTGGAAGAGATGTAACATTTTCAGCTTCTTTCAACTCGGCCTGTTCTGGAATTTTAGCAACCTCAGGTAACACGGGAGTTACTTCAGCTGGTGTAGAAGTTTTGGGGACTTCTTGCAGTGTTGGAGTCTGAATGGCTTCAGCAGAAACAGGTTTGTTTGCTACCAAAGGTGCCTCTGGTTTGTTATTTTCAGCCAATGGGAAGGACACGTTCCCATTAACATGGATGTCATCATCGAAGTCCAACGAATCCTATATAAGACAAACAGCGTTGAAATATAAGCAAGAATACCAATGTATATGGATTTGATCAAACAACAATATACAAGTCTAATCAAGTATACAGATCATAAGGTTGAAAGGGTTTTCAAGTTATATATATATATATAGGGGCAGGTTCAAATGAGAACTCAAATTTGGTTGTGAACATGAGGACAAATGAGAGCGCAACACGTGTCATATTCAGTCTGAATATGACACGTGTCGCGCTCTCATTTGTCCTCACGTTCACAACCAAAATTGAGTTCGCATTTGAATTTTCCTCTCTCTCTCTCTCTCTCTCTATATATATATATATATGTGTGTGTGTGTCAGAATATACTAGCCTAAATCTTTGATATTAATGTAGAATTAGTAACATTAAACATAGAAAAAGGTGTTAGATATTTCTGAAATTGATGGTTCCAAATGGGGAATACGACGAACCTCATGTGCACTCATCTGAAAAGCACGCTTCTTCTGAGGAGGTTCAGCTGGAACCTTTGAGGTTGAAGCAGTAGATATAACAACTGGTGCTTTATCTTTTAGAAGAACTGTGGAATCTCCATTGACTGGTGTCAACATGTTCCGAGGAATAGGGAACTTTTTCGAACTATTTTCTTCAACTTTATCTTTATCTTTGCTTTTAGAGGCCGGCTCATCAATATCATGTAATCTAGCAAGATGCTGACCCTCTGATTTCTTACTATCATGAGGGCTAGGAAGTAATTTTGGTGAATCCACTTTCTCCAGGCTTCTAAGAGCCTGTCCATGGAGCATATTTAACGTCAGTTTACTAGGTGATTTATCTTTCATTCCAACAAGAGTAGATCCAAACTTCTTTTCCTTTGGGCTCAATCTTTCAAGCTGTTCCAATATTTTTGTGGCCATTTGAGTGGACTTTGTAGGAACAGAAGCATAGCTTGAAACACGCATACTGGTATCCCCATTTTCTTCAAAGTCCTTAACGACTTTTGGTTCAGATTTGTTCATTAAAAACAGCTTCTGATTTGAAGCATCTGGTTGTTGCAAAGAAGTATACCCGAGTTCTCTTTTATCTCTCAAAAGAGAACTTCCTTGTGATAAAAGATTGGCTTTTTGACGAGTTCTACGCAATGGACCACCAGATCCGATATCATCCTCTAGTACAGAACTCCTACGCTTTAGAGAAGAAGTTAATGGTGCACCATGACCATAATCAGAATTGATTTCCTGAAATCATATATACAGATAAAGATTCTAATTCAGCAATATTGAAGAGTAAGTTCAATAGAAATATGCAAATAAGGCAAACCTTTTTTTGGCTAAAAGTTGATGGGCCCCTTGAATATGGGGTGCGAGCCATGCTGTACATAGCCGATCTGCCTCGAGATCTTGGTGTCAAAAAGCCGTTTTCAAGACCCCTGAAACTATTTGCGGTCTTTGGAGCAGCCATAGATGTAATTGGTGTTTTTGGAAAGCCAGATGCATTACTAAGCAACTTCACATCTTGTCTCGGTGACTGGTTGCTTAACCCTAGTCCCGATGGTGCAACCTTCATAGGCCTCGATCCCATATAAGCCTTTGCAAGCTCAGCAGGTGAAGCAACCTCCTCTTCAAGCACCTGAAAGACAATATAAATATATAATAATATATTACAAGAAAAACATGAAAGACTACCAAATTGACATGCTAAAAATTATTCGAGTAGAAATAAAAAAAAATGAAAACATATTTTTACTCACTCTTGAACTGACAACAGGAGTTGAAATATCAGCACGGAAGTTATCTCTTTCATTTCCGTACTTTTTCAGGGTACCACTTGTTGATGCTTCGAGCCTTAAAGGAGGAGTTGGTGAATTAGGAAGAAGCTTTGATCCATCCCTTTCAACATCATCAGAAGGTGACTCGGTGGTTTTTGAATGTAACAATGCTGTCAACCGCTGAATTTCCGACCTGCACAGTATATAACATCAATACTGTTTTTTTAACAAATTGCAGCTTATTAATAAATGAGCATAGTCCTCAAGTTCATACATGTTGTATAAAGTAAAAAGATGGAAATAAAGGAAACGACAAGTTACCATCTATAGCATAAATAATAACAAATATAGGGCTGTATTAAAAGAAAGACCAACCTAGTGAAGGTTTTTTGTTTCAACATTTGTTCAAGCTCTGATATCCCAGAAGCAGCAGAGATGCCAACAGAGTTAACACCTTGATTAGTGTTAGGTTCTGATACTCCGATACAATCCTTCAGGTCAATAAGCAGAAGTATATCAAGGTTAGAATGGTTTCAGACAAAATAGATGGATAAAACAAACCACCAACAAAAGATACAAAAACATGAACGGATGCCAAATAAAACTCAAAAATCATTGGATTAAAATTAGCAAATTTCAAAAACAAAACTTGATAACAAGTAAAAGCCAGAAGTTTTAGAACTTACAATAAAAAAATAAACAACTTACATTTTGCACTGCCTCCTGAGCAACATTCTGGGCTTCTTCATTAATCTCTGGTCACATAAAAGCTTTTGTAAGGGGCATGTAAAACATTAAGCAGAAATAATATTCACGTGATACAAAAGATATTTAATATGAATATCTTAGATTCCACACGAACAGGAAAATTTACTACAGAACCAATTCCATAGTAGCTTATTACAATTAGCCAATTACGAGAATATCTTGATATGGTTTTCAATGATCTTCCTTGCTTGATAAATAAAGATATATTTTTATACCATTGATTTAATACATTATACATGGAACTATAATTGTGTTTTAGATCAATTATTTCTTCTGGGAATTACTCGGAATATTTAGCTTTCAGCTATCACCTAGTAAAAGCTTCATAACTTATCCTTCGTTTCTGTACTCTAATCTCAAATTATCTCATCAGTAAGCAATTTCTTCATGTCCAGAAACACTTGCCACCCTACTTACAGCTCTTGTGCTATCAAAACTAACATTTTTCAGAAGAATGATTAAAATGGAAAAACTCATATGTAGGACGACTAAAAGTTTAAAATCCAGATTAGCACATGACAGCTATTCTTGTTTCTACATGTTGAAATCAGGAGAGCAAAAAAATGAAATTTTCAAAGAATTATTTCATCCGTATGACAAATGTTTGATTCCAAGCAACTCGTGTCGGAGAAACTCATAATAATGGAGAACTTATAAAGAAATAGCAGAGATTAAATAGAATTATATCACCCAAAACAATTTTTAAGCACCTATGTACATGTGACTATGTGAGCATGAAAAGTTCACTCTCCCACATATACGATTAAAAATTCTTAGCTTTTTTGTCACTATTGTCATTTAATATTGAACTTGTATACATGCATGACACCAGGAGCTTACTCTCCCGCATAGATGTCGCAAACTTAGCTTCAAGCGTCCTGACTTTTACATTTGAACTTGTAAACATGCATGAGACTAGAAGTTCCGTGGCTTCTGCCTACTGTAGCATTCCATCACAAAATCTCTTAGATCAATCGGTTCACAGATTTTGACAGAATAAGACCTCATGGAATAAAAAGTGTCCATTCATAGAACACTATGAATGTTAAGAGTTACCATTCAAAGATGTCAGTTATACATTTACATACAACTCTATGTACATGTACGATAATAAGAGAGTGAACTCTGATGTGTAGTTGAATGAGATTATGATCACACAGACACATTGACATGCTTGTGACCGGCTTAATTTAAGGCCATATATTGTTCTTTAAATTCTCAGACAGTATCAATTGAGTTGCTTGCCACCCCTTTTCTACTTTCTTCCTCCTTCCTAGTGCACCATTCTATGTAAGCTTTGTGTGATTCTAAAAAAATTACAAACAAGAAAGAGCATTCACATCAGAATAAATACAAAAGCTATCAATAATGTCCCTTCAACTTGAAAAAACTTTGTTTAATCAAATGAATTCAAGAGAAGGAATGTTTCCTTGGCCATTGGAAAGCTAATGTTAGACCTGGATAACCTGACTGTATGTCCAATTTCTGTACATAAATGACCTATAGATCACATATTATGTGGAACATTTACCCACTTCAGCTACAGAATCAATAAGTGTCATCATAACATCTTCCCTTAACCGAAATATTCTCATCCAGGTGACTAGATTTTCTCACATTACAGATTATATAAGTAAAACTATCAGTATACCCTAAATTGACATATTCTTGTAGAAATGAGGCTCTCTGCAGCCATATAGACCTAGGTAATTCAAAAATGCAATAATCAGATAATCAGCCAAGACAAAAGTAAATCCTCATGGCATGCCATATGATGTTGCAAAAAGAACACCTTTCTACAGCCGCATAAAAATCCTAACCAATTGAAGAAGAATGCAGCAATCAACCAATGAACCAAAGAAAAACCTAATAGAAATCTACCCCAATTATGAAACCCTACAATTGCCATTAAAAAAATATCATAATACAACCAAAAAAGACCCTAAATTAGCTCACAGGGGCGTGAAATTACAACAATTGATCAAATTGAGAGCAAAAGCAATGAACCTGGTGGCCCTTGCAATAATAGAGGAGGAAGACGCTTGCGAAAAGCGCCGAAAAGCCTATGAGCCCCGGCGTAAATAAGTCTAGAAGCGGGGTCCACAAGTTTCGTCAAAAGGCCAGGGTTGCTATTTCTGAGCGGCGTAGGAGGCCGATCATACGGCGTCGCCTGAATAGTGCGCCGGAAGGGCCTCTTACGGAACTTTCCTCCGGCTCCGCTGCTTTCATATGGAGCCCTTCCATCGCCCGCCGTCTCCATTGGGGAAGGTTGTAGCCGTCGAAGAGATGAATTGCGTCGAAAAAAGAAAGTGAATGGTGGAGAGAGAATGGGGAAAGGGAACTGAGTGGGAAATTAGGGTTTTTATTTCTGCGCAAATAAGGCTTATGGGGTTATTAATAAATTTAATATTTTGTTTTTGTTGAAATAACGGATAAAAAACGTAAATCCATGAAATATTCTTCTGCTTCGTAAAAAAATGTGCAATTTCATATGTATAAGGGGTGTTTGGGATTGCTTATAAAAAACTTATTGACTTATGTCGGTCTAATATCAATAATATAATTTTTGTGTGTTTGAATGATAAAAAAAAGGCTTATATCGGTGATAAAAAGTTTTCAAGAAGTTATCAAAACCTACTGATAACTTTTAAAGCCAATTTACCCCAATTTGTACGTCACTCTTTCAAAGACCCATCACAGACGCTCCTTCCTCGTAGACACTCCTAGAGATCGATCTAAATCGATCGACGCTTTTTATAAGAAAATTTTGTCAAACACTCAAAAACAACTTATCAATGTCATTGCTCTGCGGATGGAACTCTCTTAAAAATCACTCAGGTGAAGTAATGGCACGAGGGAATATGGTGCTACATGTTGGAAACATGAGCTTAACAAATGGAACTGACTGTTTTGTTGAATAAGACCGAGTTTCTCCCCCAAAGTTGGCATGAGATATGGAGGGAAAGGTTAGGTATCATAGCAGCATGAGGAGAATTCATATATTAAGGAATCAATGATGGGTTTTGGTTAAAATTCAAGTTTGTTGAAGTATAAGGATTCATCTGGGTTTGGTTAAAGTAAACATATTGATTTGATTTAAGATTCAAGGGTTTGATTTTGGATTTTAATTCTGAATCTATGTTATTTTTCTAAATTACGATTGATATTTGCTTTGTCGGAGAAGATGACCGAAGTTGGTTCAAGGCTCATCTTCGCGCCTAAGAATTTCGTATATATAATCATAATAATTTATTTCTTTAACTCCTAATAGAAAATTAAAGAAATAATAAGAAAACTAAAATACCCTTTATAACTGATTTTTTAACAAAAGTTAGTGAGAAAGGTCAAAATTGAAACCAAGTGGCAACCAAAATGATCAAAATTGAAACCAAATGGCAACCACAATGACTAAAAATGTAATTAGTTTGAATTAGAGACTACTATTGATAGTAAGTAGTAACCGACAACCATAAGGACCAAAAGTGTAATTTACTCAAATAACAATAAGCTCCAAAAACCTTATTCCAAGTAGTGTTTTAATATGTTAGCATATAAGCTACCTTATGTATATCCAAACATGTACCCTGAAAATAAGCTAGCTTATTTTTGCCAAACGATACCTTTAATAGGGGTGACAATTTTCGACACGACATGAACCTAATACGAAAATCAACGGGTTTAGGTTGAACTTTTTGACCCGCCAAACCGTTTACGTGTTCGGGGTGACACATACAGGTTTTGGTTTGATCCGCCAACCCGTCAAAAATAATATTTTTTAAAAAATCACTTTTATTTTAAGTTTTTTAAAATAATATTTGTATTGGTATTTAAACTTGGTTATAGTATTAGTATTTGAATTTAAACGTTTGAACTTGATTGTATTATCATGTAACCTGTCAACCTGAACGTGTACGAGTTAGGGTTGAACATTTTGACACAATTAGTTAAATGGGTCGTGTCCGGGTTAAGCCAGAGCCAACCCGAACACGACACGATTACCACCCCTAGTCTTTGTTGACACTTTTTTCAATTATATCCTCGTTAATATTAACTGTTATTCATTGCTGTTGAAATTAAAAAAATCAATATTAATTATTAATTGATATTGCTTTTAGTTTATTAATTAACTTTAATTATTAATCAATTTTGATTAATGATAAATTCTAAATTAATAATTATTACTAATTTTAATTTTAGTTTATTAATTAATATTAATTTTAAATTATTAATTAATATTAATTTCAAACGATTAATTTATTTAATCATAAGTTATTTATTAATACTAATTATTGATTACTTAGAATGATTATTAATTTTGTCAATTTTTATATTATTATCATTCAATATATTTAGTCGTCGAAAATAAATATAACAAATTTAAACGAGTTTGTAAATTACATAAAAGTTAAAGCTATATATTTTTTTTGTTTCATAAATAACAAGGGTTCGATAAATATTTTAGTAAAATATTTAATTTGATTATTTCTTTTCAGAAATTATGTACGGTTAACCAATTTTTAAAATCATCATTTGCTATTAATATTTTCTAAAAATATGTGTTTGTATTAATTAACATATTACATTATTATTGAGTTGTTTTAAATATATTGTGAAATGTTAAAGTTTATTAATTTTTAAACATGTCCTTAGTTCACCAGCTAACTTATCAACTATTTGTCAAACATACATTGTTTGTGTTAGTGTTTTAAATAATCTCATATAACAATTTAAATTATAAAGTTATAAAACTAAAAAATAAAAAAAGCAACATCTATATCCAATATATCAAATTTATAAGAAAACCGATATCAAGGGTACAAACCCTGATTTAAATCTCTTGAATCTCTCAACACACTATTTTCTTCAATCTTCAAAGAATTCAGGTGTTGACTCTCGTTGCATGAGAATGAGAGTAAGTATTTAACTATTCAGGTTTTATTTTTGTTTGTTTAAGTCTTAAGTCTCATCCATAATTATCGTTTATCCCTCAAATTATGTTTAAAATTTAATAAAAACCTCATGCTTACAAAATAATGTATTGTAACGAAACTAAGTGGTCGTTTACCAAAAAATATGGGTAACTACTAACCAAGGTAAGCGGTATGATTGACATAAGAGATCTGACTCAGATAAGTGTTCATGAAAAATAACTGTTTACCTAATATTATGTATTAAGTGCAAACCACGTAAAACGGTAAAAGTAATAATTATACTCTTTTGCTTGGAATTAAATCTTTGTTTGGAGGAATTTTTTTAGGGTTCTTGAGTTAAATGATATTTCACACTTTTAAATTGGTCTCCTAACCATTTCTCTCTTGAATTGATCCAAATGCCACTACTTACATAATATTATGGATCTAGTTAAAAAACAAAAAATCAACATAAATCTACACAGTCGTAATTAGTCCTTGCAATTCTTTTTCTAATGGATTTTATAAGGTAACTCGTTAGCACCAAGGCCACAATAACAAATTGTGTACACGCATCTTAATTGTGATTTGCCTCAAAATTAAGACTCCTTCAATGGGGTTGGTTTACGATTGCACTTGGATAAAAAAAAACTTATAAGTGGAAAAGAGATCTAAGTTCTACAAGAGTTCTCTTAACTTAACTAACTTAATGCCACGTTTTTTACAATGACATGCTTGATGTGTGTCAAATTAGAGCCAATTTTCAGATATTATAGACAACAACGGGCATGTGCAATACATTTATATATATTAGCTTTATCTTTTTTCTATTTTTTCAGAGATTTAGGTGGTGTTTGTTTTTAAGAGGTGTTGAAGTCTGAAGTCTGATTTTCAGTTCTAAAATGGTTATGAAACGTCTAAATGAATCACACATAAGTAGTGATTAAGAGCTTAAAATAAAAAAACAAACAAGGCCTTAGTTCTTTATTGGGAAATGTTTGAAAAAACCCAACAAACTATCTTATTTTGAATGATTAAGTCCTTAAACTATTTTTTTGAATGAAAAAACCATTAAACTTTCTCATTTTGAATGATTAAGTCCCTGAATTATTTTTTTGGATGAGAAAACTATTAAACTTTCTCATTTTGAATAGAAAAACCATTAAACTTTTTTATTTTGAATGATTAAGTTCCTAATTTTTTTTTTCCAAAAAACTAAACCATCGAATTTTTAAAAATTGGTTACTTACAACTTTTAAACATAAATAAATTAAATTTAACCGGTTATCTTTTGATTATTCCTCTTAATCTCTTATGATAGATTAAAAATAGATCAAAAAAAGGAAGAAATATGGCAGCGGCCAACAACGTGTTAGGCGAAACGAATAACAGACAACATTGGGTAATGGGGAGTTGATGAGGGGGAGCGATACCATTCTTCGCTAGGGGTTTTAATTGGGTAGAGTTTTTGGAACGGTAAAACCGATTTAAGTTTATTTTACTTCAAAACTTTTTTAGTGAGTTATAAGTAACTTATTTAAAAAAAGTAGGTAACTAATTTTTAAAAGATCAATGGTTTATTTATTCAAAAAAAATGTTTAGGGACTTAATCATTCAAAATGATAAAGTTTAATGGTTTTTTCATTCAAATCAATCGTTCAGGGACTTAATCCTTCAAAATAAGAAAGTTTAAGGATTTTTTCAATCAAAAAAATAGTTTAAGGACTTAACTATTCAAAATGGGATAGTTTGTTGGGGGTTTTTTGAACATTTCCCTTCTTTATTATGTGTTTACACTCTTCCTTGTAGATTTCTAATTAAATGAGAAATAATTCTACTTGCTCATAAATTAAAATGTGCTTAGCTCGGGATGTAGTCAGTGAATGTTTTACTTGCTTATAAATTTGTATTGCGGTTACTCATAATTAATGTCCAACATAAAGATATAGGAAACGAGGATCATACAATTGACACTTATGGTTCCAATATGGTGAGTAAGAGATGGATTTGAAGGAAAAACAAATAAATGTCTCAAAGTTAACTCTTGCTGTTCGGTCTTGAATAAATTTTAAAAGATAGTGATAATTGGATACATGTTTATGGTTATAACATTCCCATGCACGAGTTTCGATTATGTTGATTGTTGAAGTTCCATGTCGTAGCTTTCTCGGTCCTTAAACCATAATGTCTACAAATCTTGATTGTTTTGGATAAATCGTAGAATGTGAATGCAAAAATTACCAAGCTACTTGGCAACTATTGTCCAAAATCGCTCATTTTTTGTGCAAAGTGAAGGGTTTGTCATTAATTTTTATGCATTTCATTGAGATTTGAGTCCCGTGAACCCACTAAAGATTTTCCTAACTATTCTTCAGGCTTTATATTAATCGAGCTACGCACAAGTCAGCCACAATCACCCACGATTAATTAAATAAACAAACCAACATAAACAGGAAGTTTGATGAAATTTGGGAGTTCCAAATGGGGAGATTTAGAGGGATGTGCCGTGACTTTGTCAAATACAAAATCTTTAAAAACCAGAAGAATTTCATCGTTGTTTTTGATAGAACGATGAAGGTGGGATTTAATGAAGGAGGGTTGAGATAAGAGATCATTCAAGGGTTTGGAAACGGACATTATTTGAGCAAGCGTTCTCGCCGGAACGCGAACGAGGATGTTCGACAAAAGATGGTCGGAGAGTTTCTCGATCGTCGTTCGCAGCTGCGGTGGAGCCATAGTTGGGCGGCGCTTTATTATCCAGTAGATTTATAAAAAAAACATACTTTGAGGACTTGATAATAAATTGTTGAGTAAACTACGATTTTCATCCCTGTAGTTTGATGTTAATAACGATTTTTGTTCCTTTGGTTTAGAAACTGCTTTTATCGTTCATATGGTTTCCATTTTGCTATTATTTTCGTCTATACATCTAATTTCGTTAAGTAGCTGTTAAAAAGTCCAAAAACTGATTTTGAAAAATTACATATTTAATCCTTATGGCATATTTAGTCCTTGTATTTCATATTAAACTATAATTCGCACTTACATATATTGTATCTTTTGTTTACTTTTTCTTCCTTTATGAGACGATGGTTGATTGGAAAAATGTCTTATAAATAGAGTTAATATGAACTTAATTTGCAGGTCATATTATACTAAAATGATGTTCTAAATGTAACACTAAGTAAATATATTTTACGACCACAAAAGCAACCTATATTATACTTTATTAAGACACTTTACTATTTAGTGTTATGTATAACATTTTATAAGACCTTTGAAATTGTTTCATTAATTTTATGCTAATATTCAGACTGAATATAAAGTACAATTATACAAACACATAATTTTACCTTATATTCAGACTGAATATAAGCTACAATTATACAAACTCATAATTGTAGCTTATATTCAGACTGAATATATACTACAACTATTCAAACACATAATTTTAGCTTATATTCAGATTGAATATAAGCTACAATTCTGTAGAAAATAAGTTGCTTGGTGACGACGACGATGAACTGATTTATGTCGAAATTGTTACTTGGTGACGACAACAATGAAGAGATTGATGGCGAAATCCTTGTTTGGGGATGACGAAGATGAAGAAATTGACGAACATGTTATATTTACGATGCTGCCCCTACGCGCTAATTATTGTTTAAGCCATGACTCGAGTTTTCCACTTATTTACAAAAATGCCACCGTGTGTTTTGTGCATTGATTTTTTGATCTGATTTTAAATGGATGGCTGAGATGCATCCTTATGTTCATAATCAAAGATAGATTCACATTTGAACCCACCCCTATATATATATATACACACACACTTAGAAACATATATATATATATATATATATAGAGAGAGAGAGAGAGAGATAGAGGAAAGTTCAAATGCGAACTCAAATTTGGTTGTGAACGTGAGGACAAATGAGAACGTGACACGTGTCTGAAGATAGATTATTCAGACTGAATATACAAAGAAATATTCAGACTGAATAAGCATTATTCAGACTGAATATATACTCTAAATATTTATTTGTATATTCAGACTGAATATATACTATATTCACTCTGAATATTTATTTGAATGGGACTAGTGCCACAATCTCGTTTGTTCTCACGTTCACAACCAAATTTGAGTTTTCATTTGGACCCGTCCCGAGATATATATATATATATACACACATACATATATCCATACATATAATTAATAAAGCAAAATATTAATATATTTTTAAAAATGTTATTTATATGTCATATAACGTAGTATATTAATTGGTAATTTAATTTTCTTTTCATATTAATCAAGTAAAAAGTTAATTAGGATAATCAAATGAGAAGTAATATGAGGCGGGTAAAAATAAATATAATAAACAAAAGTGTTGTCTTTAGATTTTTATATTGTTGTTTAAAATACCACATTATGATATATTTAAATTAATAGTACAATTTCTATTGAAATAAATTAGATATAGAATACATATTATATTTAGAGTAAACTACATACTTGGTCCCTATGGTTTATTGGTTTTAACAGTTTGGGTCCCTAAAATGAAATATCTATGACTTGCATCCTCGTGGTTTCCATTTCATAACGTATTGGGTCCCTAAAACTAACTTTGTTAGACTTTTTCTGTTAAGTAGGTTAAGTAAGAGGGTCATTTTGGTCATTTTAAGTTTAGGGACCAAACATGTTATAAAAACCACAGGGACCAAACATGTAACTTACTCTCTATATATTTTATATATACTTAATAATTAATAATTAATAATATATATATTGTATATAATTTATCACCATAATTTTCACAATTTTTTATAACATTGTTTTTTTTATTACAACAATATATTTTTAATTTTGTATTTTTATTATGGCATGATAGTTAAATTTTTCTTTATTATAGCAATATATATTTAAATTATTTTTTTATTATGGCATTATAGTTACATTTTTATTTATTATAGAAACATATTTTTAAATTATTTTTTTATTTTGGTATTATAGTTACATTTTTTTTAATTATAGCAATATATATTCAAACTATTTTTTTATTATGTCATTATATTTACATATTTTTCTTTATTATAACAATATACTTTCAAATTGTTTTGTATTTAGGCATTGTACTTTTAAACTTTTTTATTAAATTATATGAAAATTATATACTTTAATGTAACATATATGAATGTTTTTTCCTTAAAAAACATATATTTTTTAAATAAATTACGTGGCATAGATAAAGTGGAACATCAAATTTTTAGATAGTTTCCTCACTTTACCTTCCGATTATTCATACATTTTAAAGGAATTCTTAAAAAATAGATGAAAAACATAATATAGGTGGTATATGAATAATCGGGAGAGAAAACGATGAAGTTATTCAAAAATAAAACAAAATTATTCATTAATATAACAATATTTAGAAAATTTGTAAAACACATTTTCCATTGCTAACGTTTAAAAAATGTTAAAAAGTATGTGTTTTTTGAAGGAAAAAAAATGTGTCTGTTTAAAAAATATGTTACATTAAAATATTTAATTTTCATACAATTTAATAAGAAAAACTAAAAATACAATGTGTAAAAAAAGAAATGATAGTATATTACTATGATAAAAAAATGTAACTATAATGCCATAACAAAAATACAATTTAAAAATATATTATTTTAATAAGAAAAAACGAAGAAAATGTTATAATAAGAAAAATGTGAAAGTATTTGATAAAATATATAATATATATATATATACACCCACAATATATATGTTATGAATTATTAATTATTAAGTATATCTAAATTATATAGAGAGTAAATTACATGTTTGGTCCCTGTGGTTCTTATTACATGTTTGGTCCCTATGATTCTTATTACGTGTTTGGTCCCTATACTTAAAATGACCAAAATGCCCCTATTACTTAACCTACTTAACAGGAAAAGTCTAACAAAGTTAGTTTTAGGGACCTAATACTTTATGAAATGGAAACCACGAGGATGAAAGCCATAGATATTTCATTTTAGGGACCCAGACTGTTAAAACCAATAAACCCTAGGGACCAAGTATGTAGTTTACTCTTATATTTATGAACTCGTGTTTTACTTATATGTTGATATTTAACATTATTAATGTAGTTCAAAATGACTTTTTTTACCATTTCTCAATTACTCGTTCGTTAACCTGTATTTTAATGGGTAAAGTATGGATATAGATAAGAGTTGTATAGCATGGATAATTACCTGTTTTATTACCCGTTATTTTTAATAGATTGGATAACAGATTAACTTTTTTCCTACCCATACCTTACCTGCTACCCGTCCTAACCACCAGAGGCAGAACACAATAGGGACCTAGGGGGGCCATGGCCCCTGCGTTTTATCCCTTAAATACTAGATATTAGATATATTATCAATGAATTGTGATTAGCTCAGGTGGTTATGTGTATATGGCCCCTGTATATGTGGTCATAGGTTCTATTCTCGTGTTACACAGTTTTTTTTATAATGAATTGAGCTTATCAATGAAGATGTTTCGTTGGGTTCGGCCCCCTTAATTAGAAAGCTTGTGTTCCGGCCCCTGCTAACCACGATGACCACCAATGTAATTTACTTTAAATGAAAACAAAAAAAATACCAAATCAACCATCAATATCAAATGTACAAAGAGATGGTAATTCTGGCATTGACGGAGACTTGTAAGCATACATCATAACTAAGAGACAAGTCGGTTCCAAAAAAAAAAACTAAGAGACAAGTCAAAAGTATTAATGCATTTAAATTAAAATTGAAACATGAAATAAATCTACCCAACAAAGGAATATAGTCATAGAATTAGATGCTACCAAAAAAAAAAAAAAAAGACTGTCTATAATCATACCAAAAAAGTTGAGATCTTGCTAACGATATAAAACCTTTGATGACCATATTCACCAAAAATGCTTAACTTCTTATTTGTAATTAAGAGATTCTTCAGCGGTTGATTCCATGTTGAGCAGGTGCTATCCAAACGAGACTCTCAACATAACGAACAACCTGTATTTTATGATGATGCCAAGGCTTTATGCTAAAGGATTTAACCTCGGATGTAATTGGATCGTACAAAACAAGCCGATCCTTAAGACTTGCAAACAGAAACTCGTTATTTAACGTGAATCCCAATGGATGGTCTATTCCATCACCACAACCAAAATTTGAAACAACATGTTGTTTGACCCATGATTCAGTCACACCATACTCATTCATTACCCACACCTCATTCTCATAACCTTCAACACATGAAATAACACAAAGCTTTCCATACAAAGCTCCAATACCGTTCCACAGTCGCGGTTTATGATCATACTTTACTACAAAATCCGGAAGGCTTATCTCGCTGAAAGTCTCCGCATTCAAATCAAATACGACTATCGTTTGTATCTTACAACTCCCAATAACCCTACCAAACCAATGAATATGGCCATTATGGCCATCTACACAAACTGTGTCCACGTTGTTGGAAATATTTATAACATTTGATGGAAACCCATGATTGACAACTAATTCCCATGAACCTTTCCTCATACTATACACCTCTACATGAAGCCGCTTTTTAAAATCTGAACCAGGCAGGCTTAAAAGTTTAACAAGTTTGTAATCATCTGTTTTAGGATCAAATCCGAACCGCACATAAATTCTAGTGGTATCAAAATCCCTTTTATGGATATAACAGGGTGGGAGAGTTAATATGGTTGAAAGAGATGGATTCCAGATCTGAATGACCCAATCACCATTATCATGATCATATTTATGTGATATATAACGAAAGCATATCAAGCCGTCAACAGAACCCAGAAAATTGACGCCCTTTGAAGCAGGGGGTTTGATGAAATTAGAGAGGTGGAGATGGAGAGATCGAGACGAGTGTGCTGTCACAGAGAATGAATCTCTTGAAGCTTTATCAGTTAAGACCAAGAGAATTTCATCTTTCTTGTTTTGGAGTTTATGATGATGAAGGTGTGATTTTATAAAAGATTGTTGAGATAAGAGATGATTCAAGTGTTTAGAGACGGACCTCATCTGAACAAGCTGTTTTGCCGGTGCTCGAATCAGAATTTCCCATAAAAGTTCTCCGGGGAGATTCTCAATCGTCGTTGGGTGTCGCATTCTGATCATGTGCTGCTAACCCTAATTAATTAAGGTGGATGAGTTTTCTTCTCTTTTTTCTTTTAATAAAGATGATTATATATATATATATATATATATATATATATATATATATATACACGATGAAAGAGGGGATACCTACCAAGAAAGCGTCACTATCGAAGAAATTATTCTTTTTTTATTTTATAGAATTTTATAATGTATTTAATCTTTTTATATGTATCCGCACAATCCGTTATGTATAACTGTCTTTTATTTGGAAACCGTTTTTAAGTTTGAATTAAAGTATTCTATTTTCACAAGTAATAGTTTTTGTTCTTTGATTATCTTCCCAAATGTGTTTGTTTTAAAAATTATTTTTGAGATATCTCCTTTTTTTCAAAATATATTTCTCTTAAAAAATTATTCCTCCGGCCAAATATATTTATCTTTTTAAAAGTAACAATTTTTAGACTCTCCCTGTTATCTTTTTTTTTGTAATTTCCAATATCTAATTAACAGTTTATCATAATATAAACAATTTTTTACGATTATACTATAATTTATAAAAACTTTTAATGATAATTTGATATTTTTTACTCAAAATTTATAAATGTAAATATATTAAATTGAAAAAGTTACAAGTTATAATCAAGGTTCAAAAAGACGTGAGACGTGCTTTGACGGCGAGGTCAAACCTTAAGCCTTAAGCCTTATGCGCCACGGCGAGTACGCGGCGTTTTACAAGTCGTGACATAAGGCGGTAAATTTGTATGTCATACATTCAATTATATATAAAGATATATGTTTTTTATATATTATCTCTAATCAGATAATGATATTAAAAAAATGTACATTCATATTAGAAGAAAAATAATCATATAAATTATTATTATAAAAATAGTTTTTATATTAAATATTTAAAATAGAACTTAGAAAGGCAATTTTACAGCTTCATTTATAATCGTGAGTTCATAACGTTTATAAATTCGTGAAATTGTGAGTGATGTGATTAGATAAACCTATAAAAATGTAAAAATACAAAAGATTAAGAAAATTAAAAATTAAAAATCAAAAAAAATCGTGCCATTCAAAAAAACTCGCGCCACGGCGCGCTATGGCGCGCCTCAAGACGTCATAGCGTAAGTCACGCCTTATAGAAACATTAAGTTGTTTCGTAACGACGGAAACGCGTCTTACACATATCACGTCATGACGCGCCTTTTTGAACACTGATTATAACTCAAATAAAACTTTGAATTCCACGAAAGTTTCTAATAACTACAAAGCATGATCAACAGAAGGATAACTATTAAATGATGATGAAATACTTGATAATTATCTTTATTAAAAATTTATACACAAAAACAAAAACAAAATATATATTTATTTTAAAATTAAAATATCTATTATTTCTAATAAATAACATTTTGAATATGTGTCACGTTCTCGTGAGTCGGTTTTAGTACTCTCTCTCTCTCTCTCGCCTAAAAATGTATCTAGAAACAAATATTCAACGTGTTGAACTTTTCAAGAATTTGGTTTTGCAGTTAAAGATTAGTGTTCAATGAGAAATGAAATTATCGGGAAAGGTAAGAATGAATTTCCACCTTTGGATGTACATTAAGATGAAATGTGTCGAGATAAGATACACTAAGATACACCGTAGCACTCCTCGTATAAAAGCGCGATCCATGGATAAACTAGAGATTAAAAGTGATCTAGGGTCAAATCGTCTTCTAACGCTTCTCACATTAACTTCAATTCTCACATGATCTCATATCTGCATTTGAAACTCTCGTTATATGATCGCAAAACTATATATATATATATATATATATTCAATAAAAACTCTCATAATATAACATATGTTGTAATTATGCTGGAGAACCATTAATTCAAGTTATTACTGTTATTATTGGTAACTCAAGCTTATTTTACTTGTTGCTTCACTGATTCAACATGATACATAGCCGAAAGCCTTGTAAGATGTCCACTTCAAATAATGTTTACACTTTACACACAAATTCCTGAACATGGACGTTAGGCTCAAACCTCTCTAGCACGTCGTTATACGCTTTGCGCCTCCACCGCACTGCCGCACAGAAGTGTAATATGTTGTTGATGTGATATTCCTTATTATAACATTGTGCTTGTACATTCGTCTTATTAATTATAGTACCATAGTTTTTATTAAAACTTTGTGATTCTTTTTTCTTTTTAAGACAGGTCTACATTGTATCGAACATGTACACAAAAGCTTATCATTTCGTGATATGAACCTGCGTACAAAAAGTCACCATTTTATGAATTAAAAATGTTCACAAAGTAAGATAATAAATTCATGGAAGATTTTATGGTATTGTTTGTAATGTCAAAACAAAACAAGTGGAACGTCTTTGAAGATCAAGATAACTTAACTACTATAAACTTCAAGTAAATCATTGTAGTTCCACGAGCTTACTTACATTTATACTCCTTCCATGGCCTCGTTTAGAGCATGTCACTACAAAAAAAATGACTTTCAGCCACATAAAAATATCCAGGAAAATTTTCATGGGTGATTACTACGGATCACCCAGAAAATACTAATATTTCCGATAAATCCGATGTTTTCAAGAAAATACTAACAAATTACCATGAATTTTCTGGGTAATTTGTCACTGATTTAATTTACCCACCAACTATTTAGACACCTACTTTTATGAAGGTTTTTATGATGAACCACCCTTTAACGACGAATTTTCCAGGAAAATATTCATAGGTAAAAGTATTCCATTTTAACAGTGTGTGTCTTAACTAACCAAGAGTGAGGAAACTAGTTGCTCAATTTTCATGTTTAATCATTCATAAAAAAAATCTTGAATTGATAGGTAAAAGGGGATAGCATTCATGATTATGCATGTGTTTCAAAAATCAAATCACGGAGCAATAAGGAATGTCAGGGTATGGGACACAAAAAAAGAGAGAGGATAAAGTAGGTTAAGGCTATAAACCATATTTATCATATTTGAATTCAATAAACACTATAAATCACATACTTGTTTAAAGGCTTAAAGCACATATGATATGTTGTAACTGTGGATTAATTTGTTGTATATTTTTTAAAGCCATTGTGTTTTTTAATTGAAAGAAAAAATTTTGTGAAAATTTTGGCTTTCTGTATAAAGCTTCTTTTAGAAGCTTACTGAATAAGTAACTTCTTATCATTAAGCTACCGTCAAATAGCCATATATAACCAATCACATAAGCTGTGAGTCCCATTAAACTAGTTAAGCTGCTAACAAACATGTCATTAGTTTAAATAAAAAGCTTTTATAAGCTTAACATATTGCATCATGTTGAGTTTGACAACCAAAAATACATTCAGTCGATTACATAAAAACAATAGTCTTAATTAAAGAACTGAAGATACTAAATAACACTTGTCTAAGTTGTCAATCTATCTATTTCCAGTAAGCGTTTACCGTGGTAAGAGTCATCACACTTGCAGGGGCGGAACACAATAGGGGCCTATGGGAGCCATGGCCCTGCGTTTTATTCATTAAATACTAAATATTATAAATATTATCAATAAATTTGCGTTTAAATCAGATGGTTATGTGTATATGGCCCCTGTATATGTGGTCATAGGTTCTATTCTCCTGTCATAATTTTTTTTTTTATAATGAATTGAGCTTATCAATGAAGATGTTTTGTTGAGTTCGGCCCCCTTAATTAGAAGGCTTGTGTTCCGCCCCTGCACACTTACATACCGGGTAAGACTCTTGGTTCTCGCCTCGTCATTTTGGTAACACATACTAATTCACCAAATTTACATTACCAAACACACAGATTCACCATAAAAAACACACAAAATCACCACATTAAATCCAAACATAGTTGATAGTTTTTTAATGAACACATACTAATTCACCAAATTCATCATATGAAATCTAAACATAGTTCATATAGCTTTTGGATGAATTAGGTATAATCAACGATGAATTAGAAAAGTCAAATAAAGTGGCCGTAACAAAATCCCTATTAGCCCTTCTCTTTCTATTAACATTATAAAAATGTCACCGTGATTAATAAGTTCTAATTAAAACTCTTTAATGATTGAGATTAGTTCTCACGATACTCAACCTTTTTACGTTTCTTAGCTGATTACCGCCCTATATATTTGTGTATAGAAAAATATTGATTTTACTTTTTGTATAGGAAAAAGACTAAAAATAGACAAAAGGACTAAGTGACTGGTTTTTAGAAGAGTTAAGATGAGAAACGTGAAAAATGATCTTCAGTTTTGATGCACATTAGAATGAAATGCACCGAAATAAACAAAAAAAGATCAACATCTTTATCAAATGCGATTTATGAGTGATGTTGAGATTAAAGGTGATTAAATGTTCAGATTAGTAACTCTTTTTCTCATTTTAACTCTCTTTTTCACACAATCTTTTGTCAATGACTAAAATGGTGTATGATTTAAAACGATTAAGGAAATAATTAGTCAGAAAGATCATGACCAAGATAAATTAAATACAACAAAAACCTAGATCACAAATTTCCTATAATTTTCTTAAAATGAAGAATCAAAAGATAAAATCCTCAAAAAATATTACATTCATCTTCAACAAATTCTCTATAATTTTTCTAAAATATTATTAAAATATTGCATCATCTATTAAAATATTATTTCTCTATTTAAATATTTATTTTTCAAAGTTTTCTATTGGTCATTTCATTTTGTAATTATTTTTGGAGTGAACTCCATATTTGGAGAAAACTCACTCTCTCTCCTTCTTTTTCTATTTTGGAGATGATTATGGGGAAGCTATTGCCACCGCTGATAACGTTTTCTTCCTTTTGCCTTCTGCGACAGTCGATCTTGTTTTCCTCCGGAAGGCACTGTACTCACTTTTCATTCTGTCATCTGTTGTCGTTGCTCATGTTTCATCATGTATCCACTCGTTCTCATTCTTGATGATGATATGTATTCTTTTCACTGTCAAATGATGAATATAGTTATTCGTTATTCAAATTGTATGAGATACGTGTCGTATTTTTCTTTGTTCTCATGATTACAACCAAATTTAAATTCGTATTTGAATCCGTGCGAGATATATATACACCATGTATATTAAGAATCATTCACATATATACTTTAAAACTATTTAAAATTTATATTTAAAAGATAAATTAAACGGAATGGTGGTGTACGATGTGATGCCGTCTACTATTAATATGATGATAATATATGTGTACAATCCAATAAAATTCCGCCATGTATGTACGGATATACCCTTTGTTGTATTTGTACTCTTAAATTATTTATAAATTTATCTTTTTGAATGGCCAGTCTATAAACGAAATTGAATGAAAAAAAACATTAATTTTTTTTAATGATCACCAATAAACTATTTTTTTAAATGAATAAATTATTAGAGTTTCTTATTCTTAATGGTTAGAATCCTATTTTTTTTTAATAAAATAAACTATCAAACTTTGGTTAGTTGGTTAAGATTTTGGGTTAAGATAATATAGGTAATTAATTTATAAAAGAGCAATGATTTATTTATAAAAAATTATTTAGAGATTAAAATATTTAAAAATAGGAAGTTCGTAGTTTTTTTTTTCATTTAAATTAGTTTATTGACTTAATACTTGAAAATAAGAAAATTTAATTGTTTATCATTTAAAAACGAACAAAATTTTTTCAATCCAATTTTCGGAATTATCTCTTGAAAATGGATCCAATCTATTGGTAATTATTTATCGGATTCGTCAAATATTTTCAATAAATAATCCAACCAACATTCAAATATTAAGATTTCAAAGTATTTATAATAATTAACAACTATCAGGTGGTTTTTCATTTGATGGAGCAATATTAATTATATAAACACGCTTTTCTTTGATAAATCATTAGATAAAGTTTAAAAGACTGTGTTTATGTAATTTAAACTTTTATAAATTTTAAGAAGTATATAAAAAACAAAATTGATTATGCAACAAGAAATGGTGCGCATTGGACAAATGCTGTAGTGGTGCTGTACGATCGAATAAGATATTGCCATGTGTACAACCATTCCGGTATATATTCCACCTTCTTCCCTCCTTCTTTCTGCGTGTAGAGTGTAGACTCACTGTAGCTATTAGTTTCTATTTTCTTCAGAAACTCCGGCCGGCGACGATGGAGGGACTCCTCCCTGATATCCTATCGAACATTCTGACTCGGCTACCGGTGAAACCACTGGGTCAACTAAGGTGCGTATCCAAGCACTTGAATCATTTCTTATCTCAACCTTCATTTATAAGATCACATATCAATCGATACATCAACAACAATGATGAGATTATTTTGTTTTTAATTCATGGTGTCGTTTTGGAGCAATGCTCTGTAGAAGCATACTTATCTCGATCTCTGGGTCTGGATGACGAGATCCCTGATTTTATTACACTTCCGGTGTCTATTCCACAATCTCAATATAATACCCTCACCTTCTACGGTTGTGTTAATGGGTTAATATGTATTAACTACCGACCATTTGAGGAGGAGTTACTTAGGGACTGGACAATGCCTGATGGTACTCGTTCCATCTTTCTGATTTGGAATCCATCTTTATCGGCTGTATCAACTGTTCCCCAATGTACTATTCCTATTTGGAATGTGGAAGACACCAAAGCAGATGTTAGGTTCGGTTATGATTCTCAAAATAATGATTATAAGATTGTTAATGTGATTGGTAATGGCATATCTAGACAAGGTTTTGCCAAACAATGGTTGCAAGTGGAAGTGTACAGTATGAGAAGGGGTGTGTGGGCATTAATCCCTGAAAGGTTTCCACCGCATATTATACATATTATCAACGCAGATAGGTGTTGTGCAGATGGCTATAATGGCCATCTTCATTGGCTTGGCACAATTAAACTAGGGGAGAAGCTGGTGCAAACTATTGTATCTTTTGATTTGGCTGAGGAGAGTTTTTCCGAGATCCGTGTTCCACCCTACTCCTCTGGACATAGCTGGGATAGCATTGGATTTTTACAAGGAAATCTTTGTTTGATGTCGCTTATTGGTGGCGATAGGTGTGAAGTATGGGTTATGAAAGAATATCGTAAGGCTGATTCATGGGTCAGTACTCGTATAATTTCAGACTTGTCTGGTATTAGACATCCCTACGGATTCACGTTAAGTAACGAGTTTCTGTTTGCAACTCCTGATCTTACTTTTCGTTTATATAATCCAATTACAACTGATGTTAAAGTCGTGGATATTGAGTATCCAGAATTCAAAGTTGCTCGGTATGTCGAAAGTCTTGCTTGGATAGCACCACCCCGTTTATTTCGCGCAAGAGTAGCTGCTTGCTAGTGACGATTGTCGATTACTATTATGTTTACGTCTAAAAGCATTTATCATTAATGTCTTACTTCTAACTCCGATAGCGATCTACTTTCGTAAATCTCATTTTCACAAATATTTAGACATATTGTTACTCTTTAATTTTCAACAAGTATCTAGCCTTATCTGTTGTTGTTAAAGAATGTTGTTCTTATTTTTATAAAAATTTTGGGTTTCAAAGTATGAACCAACAAACAAGACTAATATATATGATCAAAACATGTCTACCCCCTCTGAGGGGATGTTTAGTTAGTTTTCCATTAAGTCCTGTATAGATAAAGTTGTCTGTGCCGATTAATCTGTCTGTATAGTTTGGAAAGTTTTTATTTGGGGGAGTTTTTTTCTTAGACAGAAAGAGCGTGCTTTTATTTGGGAGGGACATGTTTGAAAAAAAAACTTGGCTTTCTGCATAAAGTTGCCTCAATCACCATTATCATGATCATATTTATGTGATATATAACGAAAGCATATCAAGCCGTCAACAGAACCCAGAAAATTGACGCCCTTTGAAGCAGGGGGTTTGATGAAATTAGAGAGGTGGAGATGGAGAGATCGAGACGAGTGTGCTGTCACAGAGAATGAATCTCTTGAAGCTTTATCAGTTAAGACCAAGAGAATTTCATCTTTCTTGTTTTGGAGTTTATGATGATGAAGGTGTGATTTTATAAAAGATTGTTGAGATAAGAGATGATTCAAGTGTTTAGAGACGGACCTCATCTGAACAAGCTGTTTTGCCGGTGCTCGTATCAGAATTTCCCATAAAAGTTCTCCGGGGAGATTCTCGATCGTCGTTGGGTGTCGCATTCTGATCATGTGCTGCTAACCCTAATTAATTAAGGTCGATGAGTTTTCTTCTCTTTTTTCTTTTTACTAAAGATGATTATATATATATATATATATATATATATATATATATATGTACGATGAAACAGGGGATACCTACCAAGAAAGCGTCATTATCGGATAAATTATTCCTTTTTTTATTTTATAGAATTTTATAGTACACAATCCGTTATTTATAACTGTATTTTGTTTGGAAACTGTTTTTAAGTTCAAAGTCTAAAATATCGTATTCTATTTTCAAATTAGCGTCATTTACCAAACGCTTATCGGGTAAGGGTTTACCAAGTCATATTATATTATCGGAGGAATATAACAAGTATCAAAAATCTTACCAGGTAAGAATGAAGACAAGAAAAACAATAACCAAGACTGATCTTACTTGGGTAAGCAAGTGCGGCGACTCTTACCACGGTAAACGTTTACCGGGTAAATTGTTGCATACGATGCCGTTTTCATGGACTAAAATCTTACCCGATAAGTAAGTGATAGTGTTGAATTTTACCGATAAACACTTACACTGGTAAGATTTGATAAACGGCCCCTTAATTTCCAAAACATGTTTGTTTTCTAAATCATTTTTGTAACATATATTTTTGTTCTTTAATTATCTTCCCATATGTATTTGTTTTTAAAATTACTTTTGAGAGATCTTTGTTTTTTAAATTTATTTCTTTTAAATGTTATTCCTTGAAATATGCTTATTTGTTAAAAATTAACAATTTCAGACTCTTTCATTCTTCTCCTGTAGTTATCTAATATCTAAACAATATTTATCATAATATATAAACAAGTTATTTTTTATTTATGATTATACTATATTTAAATATCGACAAAAACTTGTAAAAGTTAACTTCTTATACGTTACTTACATTATATAAATGCAAATATATTAAAATAAAAAAGTTACAAGTTATAGTTATTATATACGTTCAACTTTTAACATATATAGTTTGAATTCCATAAAATGTTCAATTATCAAATGTGATCATGAGTGATGATAAAATGATTTTATCATTATCTTTATGAAATTACATATTTACTTTTAAATTTGAAATATTTAAAATATAATAAAATTTTGATCAATCAAGTAAATTAATGTTCAGTATAACACTTCTCAACTTAAAGTTCAAATGTCCATACGACTCCTTAACAAGTTGCACCTTAAGAATCGGTTGATCTTAGCGACGTACTATTTTTGCAAATTGCACCTCAAGGCTCGACCCACTTAGTGTCTATCAAAAAAAGAATACCATCGAGCGGCGGAGATCCTGGTGTGTCAGCAAGATGGCAAGACATGCACTTCCGTAGTTTATCATGCACTATCTAGAGAAATGACAAATACCGAGAATTGTTTAAATAGATCATTTATTTTATTAGAGGAGCGGCAAAGACCGAGAATCTTGCATAGGAAATGATATGACAAAAAAACGAGAATCTTGACTAAAATGCGAATGTGATGATTTTCACTCAGACTCTTACCGAGTAAGATCACAAGACGATGATTCTTTTATGGCTAACATTTGCTACCTAAACCCCTGTTAAATCCAATCACAAAAGAATAACAAAAACCATAAATATAGAAATGTGGGAACAATGTTCAAATGTTGAATAAAGTAATTCTCCGCACACAAAAAACCTACATTAAAACAACTATGTCAAAAACATCATAAGAATTTAGAAATAATGAGAGTACGGGTGGTGGTCGACAATGGTGGATATGTAGGTAGAGGTGGTAGTTGTGGAGGAGGTGGGGAGTGGTAGCGATGGTGATGATGGACAGTTGTGGACTTGTGGTCGTTAATCAAACCAAATACCATATTAAGGTTGTATAAATTAGTACTAAATTCTTAATTAGTTTTATCCGCGTTTTATATTGTTCCATTTTGGTTTTTATCTAGTCTCACAGCTCTTGTACAATATAGCATAAAAACGGTGAATTTTTGTTTTCGAGTTTTGTCTTGTAATGTTTTCTTGAATTTCATATACCACATGCATGCAGCCTCAACAACACCTAATAAAAAAAACCCAAATTGCATTTGGCATACATACATACATAATACATATACATTCATGCATGCCATTAAGTTCATTCTGAGCGCTTAAATTCTTTGACCTTTAGTTGATGTTTCCTTTTACCACGGTATTTTATCGGAAATACTCATTCGGTTTCCGGCAAAACCACTTGCTCGAATGAGGTCCGTCTCCAAACCCTGGAATGCTCTTATCTCAACCCTCTTTTATTAAATCTCACCTTCGTCGTTCCATTCACAACAACGATGAAATTCTTTTGGTCTTCAATGATCGATTTATGTCCAAACCTGAAGTACTATTCCCACTCACCGATCCAAAATTCGAACTTGCTAATTTCATTAAACTTCCGGATTGTCCTCAGTTCGAATGTACTGATGATTTAAGTACTTATCGCAATGTTATTGGTTATGTAGACGGTTTATTATGTATCTCTTACCGATTGCATGATGATCATGCCATTCAGATTTGGAACCCATCTCTGTCGGCTGTATTAACCCTCCCGCCATATGATATGCCCTCTTTTAGTGGTAGTCGGATTCGTATCTTTATGCGGTTCGGGTTTGATCCCATAAAGTACAAGAAGAAGCAAGAAAATGTTACCTTAATTTTGGGCTTTTTATCTTTTTTGAGAATTGAACATCTTGTATTAGCTTTGTTTCTATTAAAAGAATATGTTTCAGTTCACTTATGTTATGGGTGGTCTTTCAAAAATCTATCATCAGATCTGATCAGTTAAAGAAAAATAGTGATTTTGGGGTTTTTTTTTACCTCTCCAAGTTCTTTAAATTTATTTGAAAGTTTCTAGAATACTTGTTTAGGGACAAGTTTAAGGTAAAACCGTAAAAAAAAATGAAAATTTTAAAAATCATAATAACCTTTTATAGTATTTATGTGTATACAAATAATTTGTAAGCAATCTGTTTGGTATGATTATGTGCAGGTGTGCATACAAACGAAGAAACAAATTTAATTATTTGTATAAACATGTATATAGCGTTTAAATGAATGGTTTTGCTGATATTTTTTTTATTTTTTGTGGTTAATACCGAGTCTATTTGTTTACATGCATGAAGAAGTTTTTACGGACGAATAAGCTACAACATTTAGTACACATTTATTAGCCTTTTTTTTGCATAACAAGATAAATTACATGTCATATTCTCAATGACCATCTGTCTAGCAGAGTTGGTCAGGAGGTTGTTCCCACATGCAGGAGGTCTCGAGTTCGAGCCTCCCCGTGGGGCTTTTCCTTTTGAGGTGTTAAAGGAGTGGGGTTTATCCCCTAAGGCGAAGATTCGGGTCCCGCATACTGTCTATTTGGATGTCACTGTTGGCTCGAATCACTAACTACTAACTTGCCGTTAAAAAAAAAACATAATTTTTTTCTTGCAATAACTTTAAAAATTGTAGCCAAAATAAATTATTCCTACATTAGTTACAACCTGTTTATCAAGCAGATATGTATATCCTACCGATCCAAAGGTAATTAAAGATACAGCTTTCATGTATAAATAATTAATAATAATAATCCATGCTTAATTTCTTACATTATTGGATACAAGCTTCAACAGCAGTACAAAACCAGTTTGAGGTTAAGCTGGTGGGTGTTATAGATACTGTAAATTAAACATGAAGAGTATGGTAACCTTTAATTTCTTTGAAAATGGATTTGAACAATGATCTTTCACTCAATCTCTAAATTATCCTTTCACTAGATTAATGATTAAGTCATATTTCCCACCAATGCCACTTCCATATTTACAATAAACAGATGCTTATTAATTCAACTGCTGATTGATCCAGCTGGTGATACCCAAACAAGACTCTCAACATACTGCACAACTTTAATTTTCTCCAATTGTAAGATATTCCTAGAAGATTTAACCTTACCTTCAATTGGATCATATAAACTTAGATTACTACAAGATGAAAACAAAAACTCATTATTCATTGTGAATCCAAATGGATCTATATCACCACCACCACCACCACCACCACCACCACCACCACCAAACACATACTGTTTCACCCATGATGCTGATTCATTCAGCACCCACACTTCACACTCGTCTTCTTTATTGCATAACATCACACAAACCTTTCCACCCAAAACTCCCAATCCTTTGCACTTATTATTATCATCTCTTATTCGATCTGGAAGACATATTTCACTAAAAGTATCGAAACATAAATCAAATGACACTATCATTTGCAACTTCTTCTTCTCTTCATCAATACAATTACAAAGCCAATAAAGATTACCATCATGGTTATCTACAAAAACCTCATCTTGTTCGCAAATACTTATAACATGCGACGGAAACCTCTGAATGATTAATTCCCAACGACCTTTTCTCATACTAAACACCTCTACTTTCAACCACTCTTTAACCACGAAAAACGGTGGATCAAGACTATCTGCAAATTGTGCCATACTAGAAGGTAATCCACACCGGCTCATTATCTTTACAACTTTGTAATCATTTGTTTTCAGATCAAACCCGAATCGCAAAAATATATCGATCCGATCATCACTGCACGAGGGCATATCGTATGGCGGAAGGGTTAATACGGCGGATAAAGATAGATTCCAGATCTGAACGGAATGATGATTATATGATCGGTAAGAAATACATATTAAGCCGTCAACAGAACCGATAACGTTGCGATAAGTATATGCAAACCAAGGGATAACGGGAGGTTTGATGAATTTAGCGAGCTCGAAACGATCAGATCTAGAGGGGTGTGATGGTGTGATTAATGAGAATAGTTCAGGGTCAGAAAAATATCGATCGTTGAAGATGAGAAAAGTTTGATTATGGCGGAGTGAATGATTATAGTGGGATTGTATGAAATAAGGTTGAGATAAGAAATGATTCCAAGGTTTGGAGACGGACCTCATTCGAGCAAGGGGTTTCGCCAGAAACCGATTAAGGATGTTTGATAAAACATCACGAGGAAGGTTCTCGAGCTGAGTTGGTCGGTGGTCGTTCTGTTTAGAAACGGAAGCACCCATGGAAACAGATTTTTTTTAAAACACAAATAAAATGTTAATATTTTTAAGCTACATTAAACAACACCCATGCATTCATGGCCCTACTCGCTTTACAAGTTTCCACAGATCCAATAAAATCGGTTTTAACGGTTCTAGAAAGTTTGTTGTGATGCACCATGCACGGCCCCAATTTGGGTTTTACATTGGGTACTTAGGTTGGTTGAACGATTTGGTAATATACAATAAATATTATATAAGTTACTATAATTATTCAAATATGTAATTATACTATTAAGTCTTAGAATTAACGACTTTAAAATTTTGAACAACAGAATAAATGGGAGATTTGGGAAACTAGTCATTTTTGGGTTGGGTTTCATTTTATAGCCAATTTCTTTTAAAACATACCAAAATAGCCACCAGTTGCATGCGAATCTAGCTAAATGACTAAAAAGGTTACTTTTTTGGCCTATGTTCTTAATATTGCTTTAAAAATTACATTTTTGGCCAGGTCCATAATTATGAACCAAATATATTGCGAAAATGTAAATATAATATTGTCGTTTGGCTAGGTTCGTAATTGTGAACCTAACATTACGAACCTGATAGCTATTTTGGTATGTTTTGGGAGAAGTTGTCTATAAATTGAAACTCAACCTAAAAAATTGCTAGTTTCCTAAATTTCCCCTGCTAGCGGGGGTGCAGTATACAACTTGAAAAATGAATTCAAATGTCTTTTTGTAGAAAAAGTTGAATTTGTCAAGGTGAGGTGTAGACGTCTGGTTTTAAAAATTACGATCGTTGGATTTGATAGAAGGTCTATAGAAATTATAAAATCTGATTTTTAAAAGTAAAGACATCCGAAAAAACATGTAGGATATATACAATTGAGAAAAATAATTAACAGTCATTTGAAAGAAAATAAAACTTTGTTCACTTTGGACAACACGATAGAATTTTTTACTTATTTTTCAATTCTGAAATTCCAAATTATTTGAAGCAATAAATTTTTTTCACAATTTTCTTACTCAACTCATTTGCATACACAAATGGGAATCACTTGGACTTGTTCGTTTACATAAAACGCGAATTGATTTTTAATATTTTTCTTCGACCAAAAGCTTTTGCATGTGTCGTGTTCTTGGCACACATTTTAGACATGATTCACTATAGAACAAGTGATTTTTACTCACAAAAATCATTTACAGAAATTTTTGTCAGTGATTACTGACGAATCATTAAGAAAATATTAATGGTCCAGTAAAATACGATGTTTTCCAAAAAAAAAAAAACAACGGATCACCTATAAAATATCTAAGTAATAGTTCATTGAATCGAGTTTCTCACCAACAATTTACCCACCACTTTTTATGACGGCTTTATGACAAATCATCCATTTAGTAACGAATTTCCCAGAAAAACATCCATATATAAATATTGAAATTGCCTAGCTAGATATCTGATATCACAAACAATAATAACAATTCTGCGAATGCTTTTTTAACGAGTCATTAGTTATTCATGACTTCAGTCTTCAGTATCAAAAACGATGTAAAAGGTCATATGATTATTAATAAATTCTAATTAATTAATATTATTGGTTAATTAAAATTATTTAATAATTTTCAACTAGTATTAATTAACATTAGTTAATAATTGATTTTTATTTTTGTTCATTAATAATTAATATTGTATTAATATTTATTTATAGTTAATTGTGATAATTGATAAATAATAATTAATATTAATAAAAGTTGTAATTGTAAAATTAAAAAGTGGCAAAAAGCTCTTTACAAACTACTACAGCTAACGTTTCAATAAGATATCTTATATCCATTCAACCGTGTACCTTAAAAATAAAGTAGCTTATATTTGACAAATAATGCCTAAGTTTCTTTTATGATAAGTTTATATGATAATAGCTAAGTTTGTGTCTCATTTGTTCTCAACCGCAACTTTTCTCAACATATACAATCACATCATCAACCTTTTAAATGGGCTATCTTTGACCAAAAAAATATTTTGTCAAATTTGTTGTCAAAATCCAGATGCATTTTTTTTAAGACCAAAAAT
Source organism: Silybum marianum (assembly GCA_036898165.1). NCBI lineage: Eukaryota > Viridiplantae > Streptophyta > Magnoliopsida > Asterales > Asteraceae > Silybum > Silybum marianum. The sequence continues at coordinate 41,516,230 of CM072531.1, forward strand.
AACAAGAAGGAAAGATTTAAGTGAAGAAGGTAGTCAAAGTGGGAGAAATGCATAGGACAATGAAGTTGTAGCTAAATCAAGTAGGAAAAATGACTCGTACAAACTGTCTGGAGGTAGACATCATTCTAGGAGTTGTACCAGCTATTTTCTTGAGTATATACCAACTACCGCTGATGATTTAAAGAATTTTAACAATTATTTTTATATTGTTTGTATTTAATAATAGTGCTACTTAATTTTTATAATAATGTTAGGTAATCAACCTTATTCTATTTTGTAAGGTTTAAATTTTGAATGCCATGAATTTTTATTATTGATTGACCGGCAAAAAATTGATTTTGAAGTTTAAAATTAATTGACTTTGTCTAATATAAGATTTATTTGATGTTGTATATAGAACTCTTTGATGGTACAAAATAAATTTAGTTGAATTTTTTGGTGTTATTAAATTTTAATTTGATTGAAAATATGTGAGAAGTGGTAAATGAAACACTAATTCTAGTTATTTTTGTTTTAAAATAAAACATGGAATTTTAGTTGTCAAAGAAATTTTTTAACTGTCCTATATTAATTATCATGTTATGCCATCATTTCAGGTAATTTATTATTTAAAAATTTAATATGACATTATATATCATTTAATATCGTCTTAAACACAGGGATGACAAAAAACCCGATAACTAAATCTAGTTTGATTGGGAAATCCCTAAGTTGATTGGGGATGATGAATCCTCAAATATGTTAATTGGTGATGGGGATCGGATGTCTTTCAAACCGGACTGGCGGACGCTGAGTATTTAATAATAAAAACTATATAGTATAATAAAAATGATAAATCCAAAGAGTATATATATATATATATATTATATAAATAACACATAGATATGATCAATATTTGATTATTAGAAAATTTTCAGAAGATATTAAGAGGTGTTTGGTTTGATAAAATGGTTTAGAATGATTTGAATTTTGCAAAAGCATTTGGTATTGTAGGGTTTTGGATTCGGAATATTTGATTTTTAGGATACGGAATAGAATTGAGTTATCTTATTTATAAATAATTTACAAAATTAAATTACAAATAATTATAAAAATAATTACATTATCTTAATATTACTTGATTATTATAAAACAAACGTTTTTAACATATTTTAAAAACATTATTATATACAAATCATTCGAAATCTCTTGAAATCTCAACCACCCCCAAAAAATCCTATGTTTCAAGGATTTCAAATCCGAGTAATCTTGCAAACCAAACACAAGATTGAAATGGATTTAATATCCAAATTCTTTTTATTCCTGTAACCCAGACGGGACCTTATAACAACGTTGATGTATAGAAATCGATTATTAATTATTATAGTATATATATATATATATATAATTTTTTAACTACTCTTATAAAGATATTACATAAATAAAATTAAAGTTATAGAATAACACATCATTTAAACGTGAAATTGACATTTATCAAAATATCATATGAAAAAAGTTGTAAACCGGGAAAAATCCCCGTCTCAGACGAAATATATATATATATATATATATATATTCTGAAGTATATAGTATTAAAATAAATAATTTTTAAATATATAAAACCTTAACATAATTTTCTTTAAAAAAAAAACCTAAATATATTTTTTAACAAAAAATTAAAAGAAAAAAAGCCAAAATCTTCTTGGACCGTCTTAAACTCTTAACCCACACTCCGTTAACAACATCAAATTCATCACGTCTGCATCCTATGCGCTCTGGTTTCCAATTCCAATCCACCCCTAAAATTCCGAAACTATCCTCCCTCCCTTTTCAAAACCATCATCATCCCCTTAGACGTCACGAGACCAAGACCAGACCCTTTTCTCCTCCGATCAAATTCCGCCGGACCGCCACCAATCTCCTCCGATGACTCTGATGACTCCTCCGCCTGTGGATGTAATCATCAATCAACAAACAACAATTATTCATACACACACACTTCAACACTCATTCACACACATGCACACGCAACACCCTTATCTCTCTTATCTGTTATATCTATTCTATCTACATATATACTGTTTTTCAACTATTCTTTGCTTGCTTGCTTGCTTTACTACACTCACTTAATCGGCTTCTTCAACTTTCGATCGATCTTTCTTTTTTCTAATGTTAAATTTGATCCTTTCAAAAAAATTTATTACTATTTTGGGGGAATGCTTGATTTCTAGGGTTTTGAATTCTGATTGATTAGGAGGTGTTACGATGAATTGTTTATCAGATCGAATTTTGTTTATATCTAGACTTCAATATTGCAGCCTGAAGAGGACGAGATGCTGGTCCCACATTCTGATTTGACCGCCACCGAAGAACCTCAACCAATGGAAGGTACTGCTGCGCTACGTCATCTGATTCATTAATTTGTTCCAATTTTTTTGTATTTTTGAATGTTTATGCCATTTCTATATACGTAGTTTGATCCAATGTATTGTAGGCTACTTTTAGCTCTTCTTTTTTAAAATTTCATTAATTGGTATGATACGTGTTGTTTTGTTAGTTGCACCCACAGAGGCTGCTAATACAGTTGATGCGCCAGTAGTTGATGATCCTCCATCCGCAAGGTTCACATGGACTATAGAGAATTTTTCTAGGTTGACTGGCAAAAAGTTATACTCTGAAGTCTTCCTTGTTGGAGGATATAAATGGTATTTTGACCTCTGGTTATTTTTGGTTGTAAGCGTGATTTGTAGTAGTAATTTCTTGTTACATGTTTGTGTAATAAATCCTGTTCACATTGTCCCCTGTTTGAGTAGGCGAGTGCTCATATTCCCAAAAGGCAACAATGTGGATCAGCTGTCAATGTATCTCGATGTTGCTGATTCCTCAACGCTACCATATGGTTGGAGCAGATATGCTCAGTTCAGCTTAGCTGTGGTTAATCAAATTCATAACAAGTTCACCATGAGGAAAGGTAAGGCTTCTGTATTTGCTTTGTATTGAGCTACAAAACTGTCAAAGACCTGGAAACCATATGTTGTCTATTATCTGAGCAAGGCGTGTGAAAAGAAATCCATACAGGGAATTAAATCATATAATATAGGTTGAGAGATTCACAACTAAATATAGAGCCCTTCAACTCAATTACTTAGCCCTGTTAATGTGCCATTAAAGCCTTTATTACTTTTGTCAAATAATGATCTAGCGTTAGGATATAATCCTGAGCATGGACACATGGATGATGGGGGACTGGGTGTTTTAATGGGTATGCAGATCGTAGGAGCTTGTGGACATGCTGTAGTTGGGGCAACTTTTATCTGTTTGCATACTATGTTACTGTCCCATTTGAAGTGACTTACATATTGTTGGAGAAGATAGTCATTTCATGGACAACACACATATAGGTTTACCGTCTAGGTTTTGGGTCCAAAAACCGGTGGAACGTGGAACCTTTTTGGTGCAGATGAATCCTTTGTTAAGGCATCAAGTTTAAGCCTTTTTTATGTTTCATCTATAACCTTTTCTCACTCGCCAATTTATTTTTGTTCTTGTAGTTGTTGCATTATAGGCTAGATAAATTTTATGGTTGTTTTGATTAGAGATACTTGCTGCTTTTAAAGGTTTTTGTTTACTTTTTATGGCAACAGGTTATAAAACGTGAATTGTTTTAAAAAGTTAATGTCAATGGTTGAAAGTAACAATGTTAGATGTATGATGTCTCTATGTATTGTAAATAAAACTAACTAAATAATGGTGGTATTCAATTTTGTTTCTGTCAAGTGTTGGTATGGCCGTTTGCGTTAGATTAGATATTATTTAATTTAATCGAAAAATGCTCTTTCAGAGGCTAAATTTACCAAAGAAGAGCTACTAGTGCATGTCATAGGTTCTAGGTCCTTGTAATTCGTAAATTTGTTCTTTTCTCATACAAAAAACACCAAACACTTACCGGTAAGAGTCACCACCCTCGCTTATCTTTTTGGGTAACATTCTCGATCATCAAAAGAATTGTTGGTAAGCGTCTTTTTCCGGTAAGCGCTTACCGGGTAAGAGTCTTATCCTCACTTATTGGGTAAGATTCTCGGTCCTCACCATGCTCACCCTCATCTGGTAAGGTAAGTAACACACAGTAAGCATATGGTAAACGGCCCCTAAATGTTCTTTTTTTGGAAAGGGTATCCTAGTCATTTGCCTAGACTAATTCCTGGCAATTTTTAGACTGCTTAAAGCATGCAGTCCTGAGATAATTCCCCAGTGGCCACAAGTTGTTTGCGCCTGGATTCGAACCTGGGGTAGATAGGTTATCTAGCCTCATCCCCCACAAGCCTTAACCAGTACGTCACAAGCCTGTGGTTACCCTAAATGTTCTTCATGGGTGATCTTTTCATTTAGTTGCTACGTTCCATTTGACTGAGAAGGTTATGTACTATCTGGACTTTACCAGCATTGTGCATTTTCTTATTTCTCTATCATTATTGTTTTTCCATAATTGAAATGGAAACTTGGCTGTTGATAAAGTGATCAATATTCTTGCATTCCATGTTTGCACGATCAAATATGGCTACATTTTGGTATGGACGTGTTAAGACCTTTGTATGGTTTAGAATAAGACGAGGCCACTTAGATTCATATATGTGTTGAAAGTAGTTTGGAATATTCGTCAGTTGCTTTGATAATATCTTTTAGGATAAGAGTTAAGACGAGACCACTGGGGTAGATGTGTTGAAAACTGTTTGCAACATTCATCGATCTTTTCAAAAATGTGCACACTGCACACTGCACACATGCAATTATGTTCTTTGTTCTTTGTTTTTTTTGTGTATTGCTAAAAAATGTTATCACTAAAGTATATATGGCTGAAGCTTGAAAGTGCAGATCGAAAGGAATCTTTGACATAATTTCTTGCACAATGAAGTATTTATAACACCTGGTTGATAGGACCTTTTCATTTCACTTTGATAAGAAGGAAGATAATTGATTTAGTGTTTTAATTCTCTTCAATGTCCTCTTGCTCTCGTCTTCTCTGCATGGATTGGTGATGGTTATGCCGCTTTTTACCCTGCAGATACACAACACCAGTTTAATGCTCGAGAAAGTGATTGGGGTTTCACCTCATTTATGCCTCTAAGTGAGCTGTATGACCCTAGTCGAGGCTATCTTCTGAATGATACATGCATAGTTGAAGCTGATGTTACAGTCCGGAGGGTTGTTGATTACTGGTCACATGACTCAAAAAAGGAGACTGGTTATGTGGGGCTTAAGAATCAAGGCGCTACTTGCTATATGAACTCTCTCCTCCAGACATTATACCATATACCTTATTTCAGGAAGGTTGGTGATTTTACTCCATCAATTGATGCTCAGTGAAAAAAAATATGAAAGAAAACCCTCACATTTAACTTTTGAATCAGGCTGTATATCATATGCCAACAACTGAGAATGACATGCCATCAGGGAGCATTCCTCTGGCTTTGCAGAGTTTATTCTACAAGCTTCAGTACAGTGACACTAGTGTAGCTACAAAAGAGCTGACAAAGTCTTTTGGCTGGGATACGTATGATTCTTTTATGCAGCATGATGTTCAAGAACTCAATAGAGTCCTCTGTGAGAAGCTTGAAGACAAAATGAAGGTATAGGGGTTTCCGACACCAAAAATGGATTTTGTTACTGCTTGATTATAACTGATTATGTACCCTTGTGGTTACACTGGCACAGGGAACTGTTGTAGAGGGTACAATTCAACAATTATTTGAAGGACATGATATGAACTATATCGAGTGCATAAATGTGGACTACAAATCAACAAGAAAGGAATCTTTTTATGGTAAACATCTCTGCGTAAAAATGACGACTCTTTATGTCGAATGTAGTTTCTTTTTAACTTATGTGTCTTGTGTCAGATCTTCAGCTTGATGTCAAAGGCTGTCGTGATGTGTATGCTTCTTTTGACAAGTATGTGGAGGTGGAACGACTTGAAGGCGACAACAAATATCATGCTGAACAACATGGGTTACAGGTTGAATTCATTTCTTCTGATATTTATGTATTTGATTTTATTCCTTTTGGTGTTATGGCTGGTTTCATGTTCACAGGCTGAAGGTTGTCACTACCTGGTGGATGAAATTGTGAGCTAGTTGATAAAAAATTAAGAACTTGGCTTTTCATAATTTACCTGTTATTGAAAGGGCTACTAATTTCACTTACCACTAAGACCGAACTCTGAAAGACTTTTAAATTAAATTAGTTGGTGTTATATAAAAATGATACCCACAAGAAGACCTATTGAGTTTTTAAATAGTATACATTATCTGTACTGCTGTAGAAGCTTCTGAATAAAATTTGCTTCTATGCTAAGTTGGGAATTTGTTTGCATATATTAAGTTTGATGTGTATTATCCTTTTGGTTTCTCACATTTCAATCTTGTGGATATGGCCTTCACAGGATGCAAAGAAGGGCGTCCTGTTCATTGACTTCCCCCCTGTTCTTCAACTCCAGTTAAAACGTTTTGAATACGATTTCATGCGAGATACAATGGTGAAGGTCGGTAATGTTGATCCCTATAATATGGTTTTTATTTTTGACATTTACGTGCTCTCTAAGTGTGAATTTTGCCCACCTGAAGGGCATCATCTGATTGTTTTTGAAACGGTGCTTACTTCAGTTATTTCATCCTGGTTGATGCACATATTTTTTTTCCTTTTCTGCATAAGGTTGTTCATCTTACAACAATAACCTTCCACCCCAACCAATGTAACTAACGGAAGTACCATAAAATCAGCACAGCTCAAATTTTGTCATTTTATTGGTCAAATGGCTCTATATCGTGTTAGTTGGTGCTCCTGAATTGTGTAGTGATTCTCAATTGGGGTTTTACTGAGCTTATGCAATCAATGTATATGCTGGGCAGAGGCTGGTGACCACTATGGTCTCACAGAAGTAATAGATACCACTACCACTACCACCACCAGTTCTATTATTGTTATCAAATTTTCATACCTAGGATAGTCGTCAATAATTTTGGGGTTGCTTCATTGTTATGTAAATTTCATATCAAGGATACCCGTCAATGATTTTGGGGTTGCTTCAGTTTGAATCACATGTTATAACTATGCAGACGGTGTCTAATGTGCAAGATTAAAGATCATTCAATATCCCTTTCCCACACTTACCTACAATGGTAAGAGTGCTATACTGGGCCTCATCCTTTCTTTCACCATCAAAAGGAGAAGTTGATGTCCTTGTGTGCACTCCTGGATTAATGTTACCCTGTCTACATCTGGATTAATGTAGTTCCAAGCTATAACCTTTTGGCAAAGAGGTCGATGGGATCATATTGACCCTTATCCCTAGTTTCACCAAACAATGTTCTCTTGAAAAATCTATGTGAGCCATTTCATTGTACAGGTGATAACTTTATGATCGGTTATGGAAAAAGCCTTCAATTATATGCACAGTCAATTGCTAGAAAATTTGCTGGCTAAATTCTGAATACATGACTATGGATGGTTAGTTACATACAGTAATCTTTTTATTGTCTCACTAATACCACATCCTCTCTCTCCCTGTTTCTCCTAACCTTGCCTAGTCTCGGTATTTAAGTGAAAAGCATACGGCATAGTGTCTCATCTGTCTTGCGTGAGTTCATTCATAACTAAAAAGAAAAGATATGGACTCAGGGATGATCCTTGGTATCACCATATCGCAATAGTAAGCAGATCACTCTGTCACAGGCTTTCAGACCAGTTACTACAACATATCTTTAATCACATTCAAATGCATTTGAATGTCCTATTTATTCTCGACAGCAGATGTAACTTCTCTTGGCACCATATCATATGGCCTATGGATTGATGAATGTAGTGAAGGAAAAAACTTGATTATGAGAAAACCTGTGTAAAGTGTATTTGACTCTAATTCTGAATCTTGAAAAGTTGAAGTCAACTCCTTTTTGACTTATTTGACAGTTGAATAGTATTAAATTAAGTCATAAACATTGTAACAATTAGTAATTGCCTTCTAACTTCCTTCTTATACTTGCCCTAATCCTATGCACTTTTCTTGACTTCTTTGGTTAGCTATGCGTACTTGTCAGGAGTTGTACTTGTGGATTTGTAGTTGAATGACATCGGGGTTATCAACTTATTATCATATAGCGGACCAACATCTAGATATAAAATCTTTGTGGTTTACCTCAATTCTTAATTTATGAAATAACAGTAACCAACACTGCTTATGATATATTTCCAACATTACAATGGTTTGTTCTATCAGGAGACTAGTTTCTGGAAGTTTTACATAAAACTATTTGATTGAGCAGATAAATGACCGCTATGAATTCCCCTTGCAACTTGATCTTGATAGAGAGGATGGGAAGTATTTATCACCCCAGGCAGACAGAAGTGTTCGTAATCTTTATACTCTTCACAGGTATGATAGTTCAATTGAATATTTTCTCAACGAGTTCAGAATTTCAGATGAAAACGACCCTATTGATTAGCTCTCTAACTGTCTTCCTATTGGGAAAGGATAGGAAGGACTTTGATGATAGAAAGCTAAATTTAATAAGGCTCGTGCTAAGTACGGTTTCTCATTCCCCAATTTAGATGACACTGTACATAATACTATCATTTATGGGCGGTTTTTCTATAGTTCATCGGATTATTATTACCATATGATTTACTTTAGTCAAGGAACAAAGGGTCTGCCTGAAAGCATGTGCTCTGCTTTTATCCCAAACGTATGCTTTAGATTAGTTTTACAAAGTCTATAGTGTTTGGTGACTTTGTTCAAGTAGTATAAATGGATAGTTTTGGTATAGGACTGCACTTCTCTGTGTGAAAGTTATCATAAAGAGTAGTCATTCTTGTTTACTTTAATGATTATCTTGCTCATATGGCTAAATAAGTATAAAAATATTCAATTTAAACAGTTTGGACCAAATGATTATTACTCAAATCATGAAAATATGCAGGAATGAAATTTCATATCGAGAGAGTTACCTTAAGAATATAATATCACTTGCTAATGGGGATAGGTTGTAGTCTTGTTGGTCAAACTTGCACATCCCATATGCTTTTAAACAAAGCATCAGCCTTGCGCTTTTTCCTTTTTTTTTTTTGCCATATTTTAGCTTTTAAGTTATTTGTTATAGTAACTTCTTTGGTTTACCAACATGTTAACACCTATGAACTTCTTACACCATGTTTGGTTGCATGTTAATCAACCATTTGATTGGTTTAACTACTTACTCATTTCAAACATATTTTCTTTAAGAATATTTGTTTATTCTATTTAACGAGTCTTGTTGGTTCTTTTTGCCCCTAATCGTTCAAACATGCTGACATGTTTCTAAATTTTAGCCAATCAAAACTCGTTGATTTCAAATATCTCATCTGTGAGTGATTTTTTTAACACAATTTAAGGAGCAATAGATGTTTCCATGAGCACCTTTGTATATTTTGAATTAGTTTTTGTACTACTCCATTATGCATGTTGTTGGTGGCATGTGTTTCTAGACATTTTCTAATTTGTTGTTTTGGGGATTATTGTTTATGACTTATGCATCTTATAAGCTACAAATGGTTGGAGGTGGAAATCAACTCTCCAACTTATACATTAATTATTCTGTAATGACATTTTCTCAAATAGGGATGGATATCAGCTTTTATTGCTGCTTAGCGTCTGAATGTTTTCAATTCATATTATTTTTGCAGTGTTTTGGTCCACAGTGGTGGAGTACATGGTGGACATTATTATGCTTATATCAGGCCTACGCTTTCTGATCAGTGGTAAGAAACATCATGTGCTTGATAGTTACTTGTGATCATTAGTTTATTTTTTACTTCTATTCTGTTTTAGAGCTGCATATATATTCTATCACATTTGTTATCCATTTCCTCATTTACTTGCATGTGTTCTGTATGAACTTGTCTCCAATAGTTTTCCAGTGAGAATACACTGAAAATGAGTACGTAACTAATGTATTTCATGTTCAGCTTGTCTGCAGCTATGGTGTTTTTCGTTTTCCTCTTTTAGTTAGCTAATTTTTTCCTTCTTGGATGTGTTAGCTTCTCTTTCCCTTTGCATGCTATTGGTTTGGCTATATGATTTACTTATTAATGGTGAAGCATACAACTAGCTAGTGACATCCACTGGAAGTTAGCCATGCATGTTTCCTTGTTCAGTATATGGTACTGAACAAGTACTGGTTGTTTATGTGATTTGCCTTCACTTTAGTGAGAAAGTGTGTTAGAATTCTTCGTTTTATCTCCACATTTTTTTTCACTGCAATTGCTAAATTTAGTTTTTTGTAGGTTTAAATTTGATGATGAACGTGTAACCAAAGAAGATATAAAGAGGGCTTTGGATGAGCAATATGGGGGCGAGGAGGAGGTGATCTGGCATATCATAAAATTGATTTGTAGATTAATGAGCATACTCTTTACTTACTGATCTCTGATTTATATATATTTTGTACTCTTGTGAAATAGTTACCTCAAGCAAACCCTGGGTTCAACAACTCTCCATTCAAATTTACAAAATATTCAAATGCATACATGCTTGTGTATATACGTGAAAGTGACAAGGAGAAAATAATCTGTAATGTGGATGAGAAAGATATAGCAGAGCACCTTAGAGTAAGATGTTTAATTTTGTGATATGGATTATTTCTATAACTATAATCAACACCACATTAAGCTTTCTTACCTTTCAGATAAGATTGAAGAAAGAACAAGAAGAGAAGGAGCAAAAAAGAAAGGAAAAGGCAGAAGCACATTTGTATACAATCATAAAGGTAATAACATCCAATGGCCTGCTTGAAATTACTATATTGAGATTTATGAACCATTTTTTATTTACCCTGTAATATTATTTGGTTAGGTTGCGCGTGATGGGGATCTTCATGAACAGATTGGAAAATATATATTTTTTGATCTAGTTGATCATGACAAAGTTCGTAGTTTCCGTATTCAAAAACAAACCCCTTTTGCTCAGTTCAAGGTACAGTCTCTGTTTACCGTCATAGTTCCTCTTTAGCTTTTTGTATAGATTTATATCAGAATCTGTGGTTTTTAATGTGTAAAAGCATGATTATTTGTTTCGGGATGTAGGCTTTTCTTGCACAAAACTTTGTATCTGCTGCTTGTCAGCTTAACTTGAAGTTGACCTGGTAGTGTTAAACAAGGTGGTAAAATGTAATTTCCACCTTTTATGTTAGTAATTTTACAGAAAATAATAGAAATGAAACAACAAACAATAATGGTCGTTGAACATTTGAATTTGACAATTTGTTTATTGTCAGTAATCCTATATCGTTATCAATGCTCCTCTGATATTGTTCATTTTGTGTCTTTGCCATTTATAATTAGACCACAATATGGCACATCACGTGCACAGGACAAGTAGATGTGCGTTAGATCAAATTCTGATTGCTCTACTTTTTTATTCTTTCTGATTAAAAATATTACAAAACCTTTTATTCTAAGTTGTCTGCAAAAAAAGGCTGTGATATTTTTTTCTTTCAAATAGTTAATTTATCAAGTAATAATTTCTATTTTATTTTGCCTAAAAACACCATAATTTATTTATTAAGTTTTCAAACCTAACTTACTTTGTTATCCATTTATAATCGTTACTTTGATTTTTTTTCCTACTAGTTTCTTTCATCTTTTTTTAGAGGACATTTAGAAATTTAAGCAATAAATAACCATTTTGTGAAACTGCCTATAAAATCAAATAGGCGGTGCTGGACCTTTAAAATATTTTTTTGAATTTCAATAGATGTTTTTATTATTATATTCTTTTGCCATTAATAATGTGATAATATAATTGAATCTATAAATTCATGTTATATCAAAATTATTTTTATTTATATAAATCATTCGCTTAAGTTGATCATAGTTTGCCATTGAGAAAGCTCAACTAACAATCATTTTTAATTCATACTTATTCCCGACATAGGGTTAAAATACTATTTATAGTTGTTCAAACTCTTTGTTGAGCCCACTTAATGAATAGTAAATTCCCATTCACCACTTAGTTTAGACAGTCTATCCATACAAATCCCTTTATCCAGACAGCATTTGTTTATAAAGTTTAACAAACAGGCACTTGGGCATGCTTGTGTCTTTGAAGGAAGGAATACTCTCTTTGTGGAAGAAAACAGAAAGAAAAGAAGATCCAGATATATTCCCAGTTAGCAGCTTTTATCTTAGTTACTAGGACAAATTGTGTTCAACCGGCCTGGGTTCTTATCATTTGGGGAAAATGGTCATGAGTGGCTGAGTTGCAAGAATATGGAATCTTTCTAAGGCAGTTGTTTTATGGACATGTGTCATGATGCCCTCCTCTTGGCATTATACCGTCCCATTTTCATCCTTAACAAGGATCTACTACTTGCGCTTGCTTGAGGTTGTCACTTGTCAGTGAAGATAAAACGAAAAAATGTTGGAGATAAGTTCAATATGCTGTTTACATACTGGTACTATGCTTTCAAGTCTTGTAACCATGTTGACTTAAACTATGGAGCACAACCCAAATTGCAACAGATAGCGGTAAACTTGTTTAAGGACTTCGTCAGATTTAACTTGTAGAGGAATATTCGTACTTTGTATAGTTCTTTTTTATGGCAACAACATTCTTGAGGATGTCGTCACTAGGAGTAGTTTGGTTTGCACACATGAAGATAATATCTTTCCAATTCATAATTGCTTTGATGATTATATCAGTCTTGCGTCATAATTTATGGTTCCTGATGCTTATTGCGACTGGTGAAAGTACCGTACTCATTTGCTTATTTTCTTTCATATGCTGTTGAAACAACGATGGTAAGATTTTCTATCCATGTGGTTGAGACAGTGACACTTCTTACATTTTGTATCAGCGATGCAATGGATCATCATAGATTTGCAAGTTTTTGGTACCATTAACATGCTTCAAATGAAGTTGTCAAGTGAGATGTTTTAGTGAATTTTAGATTTGAATTTCAGGAGGAAGTTGCAAAAGAATTGGGTATACCAGTGCAACATCAACGTTTCTGGCTGTGGGCAAAACGCCAAAATCACACTTACCGCCCCAATCGTCCATTGACTCTGCAAGAAGAATCTCAGTCTGTATGTACTTTTTAACTTCACCTTTGAATGTGTTTATCCATCTACTTTGATCTTTGTTCTGAGTTATATATGTTTCTTATAGCTTTTGCCAAGTCTAACGTTGTGTTCTCGAATTTGGAGAGAAAAGAAAGGAAAATAAATGGAAGGAAAAGAAAAGGGAGAGAAAAGAAAGGAGAGGGAAAAAATTTATTTATTTGTGTTCTCGAAAGTGAAGGAAAAGGAAGGAAGGAATTCTTCATGTTTTTAAACAAGAGAGAAAGGAAAAGAAATACGTTATTTTTACTAATATGCCCTTAAAATTATATCCAATTAAAATGGAAGATTGGGTATTTTTGTAATTTTAAATTTTCTTAAAATAATTTTAATTATTTTCCTTTCCTTTCCTTCCCTTTCCTCCCACATTTGGGAGGGAAGTTTTGGAAGGAAACTAACCATTATTTTCCTTCCTTTTCCTTTCCTTTCTCTCCTAAAAAAGTTTCAAGAACACGGGTTTTTTTTCACTTTCCGCACCTTTCCCTCCCTTTCCTTCATAAAATGAGTTTTGAGAATGCAGCCTAAATGGGATTGGGAATTAACACTACTCCCAGACTCCCTAATATAAGACTCAATTCCAGAAAGACTAAAAGAAAATCATGTATTAGTCCAGGTAAATCCATTATATATAAAATAAGAGATAAATAAATCAAAATCTTTCATAATTTTATTGACCCGGTCAGGAAAAAGAAGTAACTCTACTTTTTATAATAGCTCTTAATTATTAAATTTAAAAAAAATCCATTTTCATGGATATGGATTGATGTACCTACAATTACCATTTAGCATTTGGTTTTCTTATATTTTGATTTTGGGAGGACTGCTGATGTGAAGGTGTTTTGACTGCTAGGCAAATATCTAGAATACCATAGGGAAGACAAATAGATGAATCTTGTTGATCAACAATGTCTTTAATATCTTGTATTCATTAAATGGGCAGATGAGCAAAGTTGACATGAATCTTCCTCAAAAAAGGAAATATTTCAATTTTTTGGGACAATCTAAAGTTTAAAATGGTTGCATGAATTTTGCAACAAATAGAATGCAAGTTTGAAGAATTTGAAGCTCTAAATATGTCCAATGCTGAATGTGACGCATGATGGAAACGGGATGAACCTGGATATTTGAGAATCCACTCAAAACCAACAATTTATATATTGAAATTTTCAAGAACTGAATTCTATGGTTATAAAATGTCTTATTTTTAGCTAGGTTAAACTAAACTTGGAGGACAAGTTAAGAATCGAAATCAAATTAAACATTCAATGAGATAGATACGATCCTAATTAGAGGAACTTGTATATGGAAAATGATCATGATCTTTGGTTTAAAATGATGGAATTCTTGGAAAACAACTAATCAAAATTAAAATTTATGACATTTTTTTAATTTGGGCTTCTTTGGAGCCCGTTTTCCTTTCTCCCATCGATCCCTAGCAAAGTCTGCTAACCCATTGATTTTCTCTTTCTAAAAAAAATACACTTTGATTTTCTCTGCATCAAATTCGCTACTGGAGCAAGCATACTGTCCTACTTTTCTCTGCTAGGTTCAGAGGTTGTGCAGCAGTATTTCTCATCTGTCTGTTCCAGATTTTCTTTTTACAGTTGCTATGAGATTTTGGTTTCTGCTTTTGTAATATTATTGAATAGAAGAGGATGGTGGGGGTTTTAAAATCTGAAATAAATGTCAACTATGAATAATAGAGGAGAATCTTGGAATGGATTTAGATGGATAAATGCTACTAGGAGCTTTGTTTTCACTAGTTTTCCAATAAGAAAATAAATTCTCTTTGAAGCTACCCGTCACCTACTGAATGCTCTCTTCTGGGTTATGTAGCATTAGATTATGCCCTCATTCATTATAATTTTGCGATTGCTAACATGTCAAATTCCATGTGATTTAGGTTGGACATTTGCGAGAGGTATCAAATAAAGCCAACAATGCTGAGCTTAAGCTGTTTCTGGAAGTAGAAGTTGGACAGGTAGATCTCACTGATAATATATTATGCTTGCATCATGTTGAGGTTCAGTCAACTTTCTATCATGAAGTAAAAAACTACACATGGTTCTTTGTTGTTAATTTGACTGGCTGCTATATTCAAATGTAGGACTTGCGGCCAATTCCTCCACCTGAGAAGACTAAGGAGGAAATTTTGCTTTTCTTTAAACTTTATGATCCTTCAAAAGAGGAGCTGCGGTAACTACTCCCTCTATACAACACACTCTGATACATTTGACGAGACATACTATTTCACTAACCCATGGATTTAACTAAAACATTAACCTTTTGGGAATGACACAAACAGGAGAATCAGTGGTTAAGGCCTTAAGGGGATGAGTTAATTTTCATGGGCTGGAATGAACTTAATGAAAATTTTATTCATGAGAAATTTTCCTTTCACTTTCCTACCCCTTGGATGTTCCAAAGACCATGTTGCCATTTTGTACTCATTCTTATACTATATCTATATTACATGGAAGCGGTATTGCTTAGATATTTTAACATTGCAGGTATGTTGGGAGGCTCTTTGTAAAGGGTACTGGAAAGCCAACAGAAATACTGTCAAAGCTTAATGAACTGGCTGGCTTTGGACATGAGGAAGAACTTGAACTTTTTGAGGTCAGTTCTGTTTGTTTTTCGATTTTGTTATGATTTTATGCTCTCTTATGAATCTTTTAGACTGTTACCTCAATTATCCTCTGATACAGGAAATTAAGTTTGAACCCAATGTTATGTGCGAACACATTGACAAGAAGCTCACTTTTCGAGGTAGTCAGGTATGTATACGGTATACCAAATGTGGCTCTCTAATATGTTGCAATGTTCTTTTATATCATTGTAGCAGCTTCTTCTTTGCTTTCATTGAGTGTTCTAGTTACCTGATTGCAAGATTTTTCTGGTTTGTATGGCCTTCTAGCTTGAAGATGGGGACATTATTTGCTTTCAGAAAGCTCTTCGTGTTGAAAGTACCGAAACATGCCGTTATCCTGATGTTCCGTCCTTTCTGGAGTATGTCCATAACCGTCAGGTATATCATGAACCTTGGTATATTATGCCACTTACGATTAAATGCAACAGGTTCATTTCATTTTAATATTATAGTTTGTATGATCCTTGGTTTAGTTTTCCATAAATGATATAGTACTTGCTAGTAGCAAATTGATATTGTGTACCAAGTACCAACATGCTTACTTGGAGTTGTTACAATAAGGGGCCGTTTACCAAATCTTATCCGGGTAAGTGCTTACCGGCAAAATTCAACACTATCACTTACTTACCGGGTAAGATTTTAGTTCACCAAAACGGCATCGTATTCAACAATTTACTCCATAAGCGCTTACCTTGGTAAGAGTCGTCGCCAAAACTTACCGGGTAAGACTCTTGGTCCTTGCTTTCCTTGTCTTCGCTCTTAACCGGTAAGATTTTTGGTACTTGTCATATTGCTCTGTAAGGTAATATGACTTGGTAAGCGCTTACCCGGGTAAGCGTCTGGTAAACGGCCCCTAAGCCCATAACCTTAGCTGGTAATCATGCATCCAGTGATCTTATCTGCACACGTTCATGCTTTACATTAGTATTATTTGTACACGATCTTATGTTGGTTTATGGCTATGCTCTGGCTTGAGAAAGTTCAATTATATCATACTTCTGAAAAGCAAGTTGGTTTATGGTTATGCTCTGGCTTGACAAAGTACAATTATATCATACTTTATACTGTTTGTTATGCTCTATGGGAAGTAGATGGTTATATAAAGCATCCCTGTGGGTGATTACTATAGCTCAGTTGAAATTATGATATTACTATTTCTGTGATCTATATTTCAGTAAATTATGATGATCTTTAGAAGATCCCCCACAGAAAATTTGCTTTCTCATGGAATTTGCTGTCCATACTAGAAGGGGAAATGAAAAAGGTCTATGAGTGCTAGGTTTTGACATTGGCATTTAGAGCCAGTCGTAAAAAATCAATAAGATAAGCAAGTGTAAGAAGGTAGCTATGTGAAATTTGAATTAAACAGCCATGCTTACCACACGGAGTAGAATTTGATACTTTGTGCTGTCTTCTTCTATAATTAAACTACATTTTCTGTAATGCC
This sequence comes from Silybum marianum, assembly GCA_036898165.1. Lineage (NCBI taxonomy): Eukaryota > Viridiplantae > Streptophyta > Magnoliopsida > Asterales > Asteraceae > Silybum > Silybum marianum. The sequence goes on from CM072531.1 coordinate 41,533,449, forward strand.
TTTTTAACCAAGATAAATGAGCAACTAAGGGAGTAGTCAGTGTCTCATAGAACCAGAGCTAACTTCTGAATCTATAGTAAAAACTGAACTAACTTCTATAATATGAACTCTCTGTTTGTTCCAAGTTAATGAAAATTCTATTGATGGATTTTACAATAACTAATTTTTGTTGTAGTTACAACTCAAACATACATGCTTAAAAATATATCCCCCCCCCCCCTCTTCTATCACTCCTATTATCACAGGAAGAAAAATAAACTATATTTCTTGTTTACGCATTAGGCTTACCTGTTGTGTGTGTGTGTATATATATATATATAGAAGCGTAGGGTGTTTTTTTTCAAATTTTCTTTTTGCTTTTGTCTTTGTCCTTCTAATTATTATTGTTGCTGTTTGTCTGTGATTTAGAAAAACCTTGCAGTTAATTTTTTACATAACCTCTTGTTGTATGGTGAATAGGTTGTACGCTTTCGTTCACTAGAGAAGCCAAAGGAGGACGAATTCTCTCTGGAATTGTAAGTTCTCCAGGATATTCAGGTCTTTGACCTACCGATTGAAATAAAATTTGACCCTACATTATTCATTTCATGATCTTGCATTACAGATCAAAACTTAATAATTACGACGATGTTGTTGAAAGAGTTGCCGGCCATTTAAACTTAGATGACGCATCTAAAATCAGACTTACTTCTCATAATTGCTACTCCCAGCAACCTAAGCCCCAACCAATCAAGTACCGTGGTGTGGAACATCTATCAGACATGCTGGCGCACTACAACCAGGTTATTTATCATTTTTATGTTGGCATGATTGATGTGATGCTTCTTACATTGATATATTCTATAACTCGGCTTCTAATAAAATAATTGATATCTTTTTTATTGGCCACATATACACACCTATATACCTATCTGTATACATCTGTATGTGCACACATATTATGTGCATGTCTGTGTCTTATATATATATATATAATACATGGCATAGGATCGTGAGAAGAAGAGTTAAGGTGAGAAGCGTAAGAAGAGATCTGGACCCTTGATCACTTTTAACCTCAAACCCAGCAATGAATTGCGCTTTAGAAGGGAGTTGATCCGCTGCATCTCGGTGCACCTCATGTCTGTGCATCTCATCCAAGGGTGGAGATCCCTTCTTACGCTTCTCACCTTAAATCTTCTTCCCACCGGAACCCAACCCTTATATACATACGTGATATACATATATAGATCCCCTTCATACTATAACACTTCATGGACGGGGAAATATGTGGTGGTATTTGGCCTGAATACAAAATCATATGCTAGCTTGTTTTGTCATCAAAAACCTGAAATTATGACTACTGGAGCAATTTTGTAAGGTTTAAGGTGTGTTGGATGTTCTCCCTTCTTATAATGGGGATCCCATGCATATTGATCTCAGTGAAAGGTTGGGTAACATACATTGATTCTGTTATCGTAGTTTTTGTAAAATTTCTTGAAATTTGAGTTTGCGTAAAACGGCTAGCTGTGTTATATTACTCTCTTATTGGGAATATTTTGGTACAGTGAAAACTCGGCTGCTTTCATGTAAGATATGTTTTTTTTGTCATGCACAGACTTCAGATATTTTGTATTACGAAGTATTGGACATCCCTCTGCCAGAATTGCAAGGCCTGAAAACTCTTAAAGTTGCTTTTCATCATGCTACCAAAGATGAAGTAAGTGCTGACTTATAGCCATCTTTTCAACTTTTTGTGTAACCTATTATTGTTTTACTGATATGTTCATTTCAACTAATTGTTAGGTGGTTATACATACTATTAGATTGCCAAAGCAGAGTACGGTTGGGGATGTAATCAATGACCTCAAGACAAAGGTACGTCCAACTTAACAAATATATAATTAACTTAATTTCATTCTTTCTCCATTATCAGTTTTATTTTGCATCTTATTTCCTTCATGCTTGATAGTTAACTGGTTAGTGCATTGTGGAACAGGTTGACTTATCCCATAAAGATGCAGAGCTCCGACTGCTGGAAGTTTTCTACCATAAGATTTACAAGGTATTTGAGTCATCTCATTTTCTCGTCTTATGAATACTTTATCTCAACTCTCTCTTAGCTTTAATGTTCTATATTATTTATCTCGGTGCCTTCCTTTCTTCTAAACATATCTCCATATATGCAGATATTCCCACTCAATGAAAAAATTGAAAATATTAATGATCAATACTGGACTTTACGTGCTGAGGAGGTATGTAGTAATTATCCTATCCATGTTTGTCATATGCAGCCTTAGAAGTGTTTTTTGTTTTTGTTTTTTTTTGTATTGTCAAGTTTATAATTTCCCTTTTAGTTTTGAGAATTGTTCTTTTCTCAGATTCCAGAAGAGGAGAAGGACCTTGATCCTCAGGATCGTCTCATTCATGTTTATCATTTCATGAAAGACACAGCTCAAAACCAGGTAGTATGCACTTATTGCTTATGGATAATATTTTATTTTTGCCATTGTTAATTCTATTTGTGCTTATATGTTAATTACTTTGTACTAGCAGCAGGTCCAGAACTTTGGGGAACCATTTTTCCTTGTCATTCGTGAAGGTGAGACATTAGCTGATGTTAAAGTTCGGATACAGAAGAAACTACAGGTTCCGGATGAGGAGTTTTCAAAGGTATTTCTTTTGCTTCTACTGTGAATGATTTTCCTCTCAAGTTACAACGATCCCTTTTCAGCTCATGTGGCCATTTCTATTTTTATTTTCTTTTCTGGTATGATTTACTGCGTCTATTTACCTGAAATATTTCTTTTACTATATATATCAGTGGAAGTTTGCATTTCTGTCTTTGGGCCGTCCCACATACCTTCAGGACTCGGATATTGTATCCAGCCGTTTTCAGGTCAATAAAATTATTCTTCTTCCATGCACATGTTTTTTTTACAGTGGCATATGTATTCTGTGCGTATGTTATAACTGGATTTTATGTGTTCTTCTGGTTTCAGAGAAGAGATGTTTATGGTGCTTGGGAACAGTATCTGGGATTGGAGCACTCTGATAATACACCCAAAAGGTCGTATGCTGCAAATCAGGTACATGAATCTAATGATTTTATGAAAAAGACAACTAGTGGTTTCAATTAACGCATATTTTCTTCCATCCCAAAAACTAGTTACTTGATGTTAGTGATTCATGTTTGACACTAGACCTCTCTACCCCTTTCGGTAAAGGAAAAGCTCAGTATACATCCTATCCCCCCGACCCTACCTCTGCCTATGATTTACTGGGTTTGTTTTAGTTATATTTGATGTAAAATTGTTGAGTTAAAACCCATATAAGACTCAGCAGTCAAACATAGACTATTTTTAGGACATGTAATATATATAATAGATGTAAATCTTTCCCGTTTGTTAAGTCATTAAATGGTGTAGTAACTGATTGTTGGTATTTGCAGAACCGACACACATATGAGAAACCAGTAAGAATCTACAACTAGGCAAGTGAATAAAGTACTTGTGATGAAGCTGCAGCAAAGTGATAAATGTGACGTTTTGAGAAAAAAAACATCGACTGAAAGAAAGAAAACGAGCAGCAGCACATAATGATAATGATATGGGTATAGTAGATGTATATTTTGTTTGTTGAGAAAAGGTAGCACAGATAATAGAGAAGCAAGCGCGTGTGTGTGTGTGTGTGTGTGTGTTGTCTCTTTTTTTTGTGCAGCAGCGGGGTGATGTTAGAGTTTAGGTGATATTTCCATTTGGTTGTGTCGTGAGATTTTGGCCGTTGGATGTATAGCGTATGTAGATTTGTGATAACCCTTTTTTTTGCTCCATATTTATGTTACAGTTCAGGCCATACTACTACTACTACTACTACTCCTGCCTTGTGGTTTTATTGTAGATGAGTTAACTTGTGTATAAACCATTCTCCAGCTGACATTTGGCAACTGGATTCTCTCGAGGCATAATGAGTTGTGCACTGTCAAAATGGGGTCGTTTGAATCGCTCTTACAAACAAGATGGCTGTCCAATTCCCGACTTTTTTAATATTTTAGAAATTTTGGTGATTTGTGGAGTTTTTTTTTCCTGTTAACTGTGGGTGTTTGGACTAGCTTGTGACTGATACCGGGAGCTCTAGAAAAACCATAGTGGCCTTGTAGGACTTGAACCGGTGATTCTCTGTGGAGAATCCTCAAAGGTTCAAACCTTATTTATTGTCAGTTGAGCTTGAGCTAACCCTTCAAGGTTGGTGATTTTGAAGTTGATGCAAAAGGACCCGTGATTTAATATAGATCGCAGGGACATTATGGTTTATTGAATTCAATCATTATGAGTTATAGAAAAACAAAACATTATTTGATGATAACTGTGTAAATAAATCATTGAAGTTTCTATGATAGGGACAAATGGATGGTTTAGGCTCATATTCAATGAATATGATAGCTGTATGTTGAAAGTGAGTTGACAGAGTTAGGTATAATGTTTTTTGGTCTGTACTTGTTAATTCGTAATATTAATATGTTAAGAAAATATGCTATATGAATCACCATATTTTATTTTGTATTAGCAACTTCAACAAGTTTTAATGGTAACAAATCTAGCATTTGCATCTGCAATGATATTGTCGTTTGTGTTGTAGTCAATTGTAAACTTTTAATTATTTCAATATTTAAACCGGAAAGGAACTAAATATTTTAAATATTTATAGAGATTTACATATATCCCCAATGTAAAACATTGAGTTTTATATCCTTGACCGTCTAAAAAACGTAAGGAATAAGAGCCTTGACATCCTTGGGGAATTTGTCCCCAAATTTCGATAGATACCATTCTCGTGTGCCATAACTCCGCCCTGTCAAGTAAAAGATCGTACCTAAAGTGAAAGCAAACGCATACAGTGTTTGTGAAATGCTCGAGATTCCTACATATGCAAGAATCTCAAACAGATAGTGTGGGCATATCACCAAATCAAACAACCCTCCTTTAGGAATTTTGTACTCTTTGTCCCCTTTCTTCCTTAGATTAGCAAGAAGCCAATGGTGGTAAAAGTTTCCAACTGTTCCGATCATGAACAATCCGATTCCAACGTATTTGAGATCCACCAAAGGCTCGGGAATGTCTTGAGATAGAAATTGGGAATAAATCATTGTCGCAGTGGATAAGGCATAACTCAATGGCACGACTATTGCCGATTCCAATGCCATGGAACCACTGTATTTGTGAATAAATAAAACCTGTATATCAAATTATAAACGTTGATAAGTCTTAATTATGAAATATTATAATAATCACTTATAAAATGTATGTGCCAACATCAGTTAAATTACATTGTTACTTTAAAGGACGTCACATTCTTGTGAGGGTTTGGCATCGAACTTGGTTCCCAAAACCGAGCATCCAAGTTGGATCATTAAAATGTTAAGTATTTTTGGTTGTGATAGTGACATAAACATGGATAATTTCTCAATAAAAAGTAGAATCTATTCTATGATAATATCATATATTTATATATAAAAACTACATGAGTAATTTATTATTATTTTTTTCTTTTTTATTCGAGTTTTATTAAAAAAATATATTATACTTCAATTATTTAATAATAGTACATATATTTGGCATGAAAAAAATATATTTATATAACTTTTTATTTATTAAATTATGAATCACCAAAAACACAAACTATTAATGGTAATGTTTTAACAAATGTTAAAAAATTCAAAAACTAATGTTTATAAAATATTAAAGTATATAATAGTATATAAAAACTAATTAAAATATAATTACAAACAACATATTTTAATACACATAATCGACAAACAACACAGATGTTATTCGTTTAATAGTTATTTGAAAATCTTTTGTTAAACCATTTCCTTTGTAGTTCTATATGTTTTTAATAAATGTTTTATGGTAATACTTTATTTATTTATTATAAATAAATAAAATGTGCCATGGATATAATGAAATAATATAAACTATGAAGCTTTATTTTTTAATTTATAAAGAATAAAAAACTACTTTAAAAGTTTGTTTAAAATGAATATTTGTAACAAACATAAATATAACTATTATTTTATTAATTTTATAAAATGTTATTATAAACTAAAATAAAATTTTCTTTTTAAATGAAAAATTATTATGTTAACAATAGTTAATAAATTAATATTTAGGTATTAAGCATTTGGAGTGTAACTCAGTTGACTAAAATGTATGATGACTTGAATAAAAAAATATTTAATTGTAATTTTAATTATATTCGTTGATGTATAGGGTAATTGTAAAGTAATTGTTAAAACTGATATAACATTTAATAACTCAAATTCATACATTATGTAGAACCAAACTAAATTGAATAATTTGTACTAAATTGGCTTTAATTAATGTATTAGAAATTGTACCTCAAACACCCTTTTAAAGAAATGAATGGTGAGAGCAGAAACAAGTAACATGAATCTGATGTCTTCATGTGGAAAAGCGAAGAAAGAAGTCAAGCCCACAAGAAACGCAGGTATATAGAATAAAAGCATCCCATTTTTACTAGACAACTTCACCTCCTCTTTCTCTTTCTTTTTCTCTTTCTCCACAACAACAATGTTCGAGAACTTGGAATATTTCATGTGTTTGCCCTTGATTTCCTTGTACCCTGCGTTCGTCATTGACGAGAAGCCTACGATGGTCATTGTGGTGACGAACAACGAAGATGGTGGTGGGAATAAGAAGTTTAGGAAGATAGAAGGAATGGCCATCTTGATTCTAATGTCTTTGGTGTTATTCGAATGTTGTTTGCATACGAGGAGTGGGGGGATAAATTGAATGCAATATTGAGGTGAAAAAGACATTTAACAGTTGTCACCATAACGAGTGATTTGTATCTTTGAGGACCACATAAAAAATTATGATAAATAAAAACTTTAAAAAAATATGTTTCATGATAAATGTTAAAAAAAATTAGTTGTTTAATACGTATTTATTTAACATTATATTCTTTCAAAATAAAGGTAAAGTTTTTTAGTTGTTTAAAAAATACATGTTTTATTTTAACTAGTTTAAATCATAAAAGTATATTACTCCAAGCGTATGCACATGTTATTATTTTTAATAATGATTAAAAAGACAAAATTTTAATTTTGCAATAGCAAATTTTTTTCTAAAATCTTTATCTTCTTTCCCCTTTTTATTTATTGAAATAATGTTTTAACTATTCTTAGGTCCAAAAATACATTTCAATGAGTGGGTTACCGGAAAAGTTCATTTGCAACCACAAGAACGAGTGGGTTGTATTCTTCTAGATCATATGAAAAACGTTGTCAAATAAAATCTTTTAAGAATTATATTTTTTTAAATAAATGTTAAATATTTTGATTGTTTAAAATAATACGTGTTTATTTAAACTTAAAAGGAGAAATCATTACTGAAGAGTATATTTTGTACCAACAAAAACTATAAAACGGAATATATTGTTGTCTACATGAAAATATTCTTTTATTGGTAGTTTAATTTATTAAGTAATCGTTTGGATGCACATAAGTTAGCTTATCGATAAGCTATTTGGAGTAGCTTATGAAGAGTTTTTTGATACTTTTTCTAATTATACCCTTGATTAATATTATTTATTTATTTACTATTGTTATTAATTATAAATAAATATTAATTATCGATAAATATTAATTATCAACAAATATTAATTATAAATAAATTTTAAATTTTAAATAAATATTAATTATTCATAAACATTAATTTATTGAAATTAAAATTAATTATAAATTGTTATTATTTTTAATTACACATTATTAATTAATTTTAATTATACAATAGATACTAATAATAAATAGTAATTATTTATAAACTTTATAAACTATCATATAAATTATCTTTTTAATTGTTATTCAATATACTTAGATATCAAAAAACAAATATACCAATTCTAAAAATATTTATATAAGATACATAAATATTAAAGTCATACTTAATTTATTTTATAAATAATGATAATATGTTAAATAATTGTAAGAAAATATGTAATTTAATTATCAGAAATTTATTTTATTTATATTAAATTATAATATAAAATGTTTGTAATTGACTATTTTTCAAGATGTCCTTTTTGGTAATTTTACATTCTTATAAGTTAGTTTTTGTCAAACATAATTTGTTCATCAGCTAGTTTATGAGCTACAAGTTAGCTTATAAGTTATCAGCTATCTTATCAGTTAGTTTGCCAAACATAGCCTAAGTTATCCTTATCAGGTAAAAAGAAATAAATTTTATCTTTTTTTTTATTGGTATACATCTTTTATTTGAAATCTACTTCTTTTGAAATAGGTATTAATTTCATTTTATTAAATCTGAATCATAACACTAAATAAATAAAGATTATATGTACATGTTTTTTTTTTCCTATAATGATGGACAAATACCAGGTAATTGGTGAACTAGAAATTGATACTTTGTATCACTATCTTTTTCTATAACAGAACTACATTTTCTGTAATGCCTTTTTAACCAAGATAAATGAACATCCAAGGCATTAGTCACTGGGCTCATGGAACCGGTAGCTAACTTCTGAATTTATAGTTTCTTATGAAAATGAACCATCTCAGAGAAGTAGATGGATGGTAGTATGAAATGCGAATTCTCTATTTGTTCCAAGTTACTGAAAGTTCTATTGGTGGATTTTACAATAACTAAATTACATTGTAGTTACAACTCAAACATATAAAAATACGTCTCTTTCTCTCTCATTCTTCTAAAAGTCAACTATATATATATATATATACATTTTTGTATGTATGTATGTATATAGAGTACTACAACTCAGATGATGCACCAACTAAGCTTAACCCCGGCAAATTATGAGTTTGCAACTGAGCATATTGTGTGGCCATATCTGCATGACGAGTTAGATAACATTCAAATAATTAGGAGATATAGTGTAGGAAGAAAAATAGACTATATTTCTTGTTTACGCATTAGGCCTACTTGTTGGTATTTCATGCTAGACGATCTTTTCATATATAAATTTTGTAGGGCGTAGGATGTTTTTCTAGTTTTTTTTCAAGGTTCAAAAAGGCGTGAGGCATGGCATGGCGGCGAGGTCAACCCTTAAGCCTTACATGCCACGGCGAGGATGCAACATTTTTCAAGGCATGACATAAGGCGACAAATTTGTATGTCATATAATCTGATAATGATATTAAAAAAATGTACATTCATATCAGAAGAAGATACATCATATAGATTATTATTATAAAAATAGTTATTTGATTAAATATTTAAAATAGAACTTTGAAAGATAATTTTACAACTTCTTTTTAATCGTGAGTCCATAACATTTATAAGTTCGTGAAATTATGAGTGATGTGATTAGATAAATCTATAAAAGTGTAAAATTTAAAGTTAAAACTGTAAAAATACAAAATAATTTTTTTTTGAAAAAAATCATGCCATACAAAAAAAAGCGCATAATGGCGCGCCTCAAGACATATGGTATGAGCCACATCTTATAGTACCGTTATGGGCAGTTCGTAGCGGTGGATACGCGTCTTACGCCATATTGCGCCATGGCGCACCTTTTTGAACACTGATTTTTTTTTAGTTCTTGTCTTCGTTCTTTTAGTTTTTAAAATTCAATTTTTTTGCTGTTTGTGTGTGATTAAGAAAAACCTTGCAGTTTATTTATTTGCATTACCTCTGGTTGTATGGTGTATAGGTTGTACGCTTTCGTTCACTAGAGAAGCCAAAGGAGGACAAATTCTCTCTGGAATTGTAAGTTTTCCAGGATATTCAGGTCTTTGAACTACCGATTGAAATAACATTTTATCTTACATTATTCATTTCATGATCTTGCATTACAGATCAAAACTTAGCTATTATGACAATGTTGTTGAAAGAGTTGCCGGCCATTTAAACTTAGATGACCCATCTAAACTGAGACTTACTTCTCATAATTGCAACTCCCAGCAACCTAATCCCCAACCAATCGAGTACCGTGGTGTGGAACATCTATCAGACATGCTGGCGCACGACAACCAGGTTATTTATCATTTTGATGTGATGCTTCTTACCTTGATATATTCTATAACTCGGCTTCTAATAAAATAATTGATATCTTTTTTGTTGGCCACACACACACACCTATACACCTATTTGTATACATATTTACATGCACACATATTATATGCATGTGTGTATATATATTATACATATATGGAGCCTCTTCATACTATAACACCATATGGACCGGAAAATATGTGGTGGTATTTGGCCTGAATATAAAATCATATGCTAGCTTGTTTTGTCAGCATAATACCCGAAGCTATGACTACTGGAGAAATTATGTTGAGGTTTTCCCTTCATATTATGTGATGTAAAAGGGGATCCCATGCATATCGATCTCAGTGAAAGGTTGGGTAACATACATAGATGTAGTTATTGGAGTTTTTGTAAAATTTCTTGAAGTTTGAGTTTGCATAATGCACAGAGCTAGCTGTGTTTTCTTTGCCATTACCAGTTGTGGAAGGCTACAACCCACTACTTGAGGTTTCGAAACCCCATAAAAGAAAGTACATTGCTTTCTTATTGGGAATATTTTGGCACACAGTGAAATATACACACATGTAAGATCTGTTTTTTTGGTCATGCACAGACTTCAGATATTTTGTATTATCAAGTATTGGATATCCCTCTGGCAGAAGCACATTTGTATACAATCATAAAGGTAATAACATCCAATGGCTTGCTTGAAATTACTATTTTGAGATTTATGAACCATTTTTGATTTACCCTGTTATATTATGTGGTTAGGTTGCACGTGATGGGGATCTTCATGAACAGATTGGAAAATATATATATTTTGATCTAGTGAATCATGACAAAGTTCGTAGTTTCCGTATTCAAAACCAAACCCCTTTTGCTCAGTTCAAGGTACTTTTGTATCAGCGATGTAGATGGATCAACATAGATTAGCACTTTGCAAGTTTTTTGGTACCTTTAACATGCTTCAAATTAAGTTGTCAAGTGAGACTTTTAGTGAATTTTAGATCTGAATTTCAGGAGAAAGTTGCAAGAGAATTGGGTATACCAGTGCAACATCAACGTTTCTGGCTGTGTGTAATGCGCCAAAATTACACTTACCGCCCTCATCGTCCATTGACTCCGCAAGAAGAATCTCAGTCTGTATGTACTTTTTATCTATTGAATAGAAGAGGATGGCGGGGGTTTAAAAATCTGAAATAAATGTCAACTATGAATAATAGAGGAGAATCTTGGAATGGATTTAGATGGATAAATGCCTACTAGGAGCTTAGTTTTTCAATGAGAAAATAAATTCTCTTTGGAGCTACCTGTCACCTACTGAATGCTCTCTTCTGGTTTATGTAGCATTAGATTATGCCCTCATTCATTATAATTTGGCGATTGCTAACATGTCAAATTCCATATGATTTAGGTTGGACATTTGCGAAAGATTCCAAACAAGCCCAACAATGATGAGCTTAAGCTGTTTCTGGAAGTAGACGTTGGACAGGTAGATCTCACTGATAATATATTATGCTTACATGTTGAGGTTCAATCAACTTTCTATCATGAAGTAAAAAACTACACATGGTTCTCTGTTGTTAATTTGACTGAATGTAGGACTTGCGGCCAATTCGTCCACCTGAGAAGATCAAGGAGGAAATTTTGCTTTTCTTTAAACTTTATGATCCTTCAAAAGAGGAGCTGCGGTAACTACTCCCTCTCTCCCTCTATACAACACACTCTGATACATATATATTTATATTATACATGCACATATATATGCACACGTGGAAGCAGTATTGCAAAGATGATGTTGCCATTTTGTACTTATTCTTATACTCCCTCTATACTATATGGAAGCAGTATTGCTTAGATATTTTAACATTGCAGGTATGTTGGGAGGCTCTTTGTAAACGTTACTGGAAAGCCAATAGAAATACTGTCAAAGCTTAATGAACTGGCTGGCTTTGGACGTGAGGAGGAACTTGAACTTTTTGAGGTCAGTTTTGAAGTTCTGTTTGTTTTTCGATTTTGTTATGTTCTCGTATGAATCTTTTAGATTGTTACCTTGATTATCCTCCTTTCATACAGGAAATTAAATTTGAACCTAATGTTATGTGCGAACACATTGACAAGAAGCTCACTTTTCGGGGTAGTCAGGTACATATACCAAATGTGGCTCTCTAATCTGCTGCAATGTTCTTTTATATCATTGTAGCAGCTTCTTCTTTGCTTTAATTGAGTGTTCTAGTTACCTGATTGCAAGGTTTTTCTGGTTTGTATGGCCTTCTAGCTTGAAGATGGGGACATTATTTGCTTTCAGAAAGCTCTGCGTGTTGAAAGTACCAAAACATGCCGTTATCCTGATGTTCCATCCTTTCTGGAGTATCTTCGTAACCTTCAGGTATACCATGAACCTTGGTATATTATGCCACTTATGTTTAAATGCAACGGGTTCATTTCTATTTAAGATTGTAGTTTGTATGATCCTTGGTTTAGTTTTCCATAAATGATATAGTACTTGCTAGTTGCTAGTAGCAAATTGACATTGTGTACTAAGTACCAACATGCTTACTTGGAGTTGTTACAGAAAGCCCAGAACGTTAGCTGGTTGCGGTATGATAGACCGTTCTGCGTACTGCGTAATCATGCATCCAATGATCTTATTTGCACCTGTTCATGCTTTACATTAGTATTATTTGTACACGATCTTATGTTTATCAAGCATGAAATAGATATTCTTCTGAAAAGCAAGTTGGTTTATGGCTATGCTCAGGATTTACAAAGTACAATTATGTCATACTTCATACTGTTTGTTATGCTGTATGGGAAGTAGATGGTTATATAAAGCATCTCTGTGGGTGATTACTATAGCTCAGGTGAAATTATGATTACTATTTCTGTGATCTATATTTCAGTAAATTATGTTGATCTTTGGAAGATCCCCCACAGAAAATTTGCTTTCTCATGGAATTTGTTGTCCATACTAGAAGGGAAGTGAAAAAGGTCTACGAGTGCTAGGTTTTGACATTGGCATTTAGAGCCAGTCTTAAAAAAGCGATAAGATAAGCAAGTGTAAGAACGTAGTTATGTAAAATTTGAACTAAACAGACATGCTTACCAAGGAATTGGCGGAGTAGAATTTGTCACTTTGTATCACTGCCTTTTTAACCAAGATAAATGAACAACTAAGGCAGTTGTCGCTGTCTCAAAGAACCAGTAGCTAACTTGTGAATCTATAGTAAAAATGAACTAACTCAGAAAAGTAGATGGATGGAAGGATGCAATGTGAACTCTTGTTTGACGATATCTGCATGACGAGAGATAAGATTCAAACAACTAGGAGATATATTGCAGGAAGAAAAATAAACTATATTTCTTGTTTACGCATTAAGCTTACCTGCTGCATTTCATCCTTGACAATCTTTTTCATATATAAATTTGAAGCATAGGGTGCTTTTCTCAAATTTTCTTTTTAGCTTTTGTCTGTCCTAATCTTTAATCCTCATTTTTTTAATTATTATTCTTGCTGTTTGTCTGTGATCAAGAAAAACCTTGCAGTTATTATATTTAAATTATCTCTTGCTGTATGGTGAATAGATTGTACGCTTTCGTTCACTAGAGAAGCCAAAGGAGGACAAATTCCCTCTGGGATTGTAAGTTTTCCAGGCTATTTAGGTTTTTTAACTACCGATTGAAATAACATTTTATCTTACTTTATTCATTTCATGATCTTGCATTACAGATCAAAACTTAACAATTACAACGATGTTGTTGAAAGAGTTGCCGGCCATTTAAAATTAGACGACCCATCTAAAATCAGGCTTTATTCTCATAATTGCTACGCCCAGCAACCTGAGCCCCAACCATTCAAGTATCATGGTGTGGAAGATCTATCAGACATGCTGGCGCCCTACTACCAGGTTATTTATCATTTTTATGTTGTCATGGATGTGATGCTTCTTACCTTGATACATTCTATAATTCGGCTTCTAATAAAGTAATATACATCTTTTTTGTTGGTCACGCACACACACACCTATTCACCTATCTGTATACATCTTTACGTGCACACATATTATATGTGGTGGTATTTGGCCTGAATACAAAATCATATGCTAGCTTGTTCTGTCAGCAAAAACCTGAAATTATGACTACTGGAGCAATTCTGTAAGGTTCAAGGTGTGTTGGATGTTCTCCCTTCTTATAATGGGGATCCCATGCATATTTATCTCAGTGAAAGGTTGGGTAACATACATTGATTCTGTTATTGTAGTTTTTGTAAAATTTCTTGGAGTTTGAGTTTGCATAAGGCAAAAAGCTAGCTGTGTTTTGTTTGCCATTACCAATTGTGGAAGGCTACAAGTCCACTACTTGGGGTTTTGGAATCCCAAACAACAAAGTATATTGCTCTCTTATTGGGAATATTTTGGCACATTGAAAATTTGGCTCTTTTTATATGAGAGCAATATACATCCATGAAAGATCTGTTTTTTTGTCATGCTCAGACTTCAGATATTTTGTATTACAAAGTATTGGACATCCCTCTGCCAGAACCGCAAGGCCTGAAAACTCTTAGAGTTGCTTTTCATCATGCTACCAAAGATGAAGTAAGTGCTGACTTATAGCCATCTTTTCAACGTTTTGTGTAACCTATTATTGTTTTACTGATATGTTCATTTCAACTAATTGTTAGGTGGTTATACATACTATTAGATTGCAAAACCAGAGCACGGTTGGGGATGTTATCAATGACCTCAAGACAAAAGTACGCCCAACTTAACAAATATACCATTAACTTAATTTCATTCTTTCTCCATTATCAGTTTTATTTTGCATCCTATCGTTAAATGTTCTTGTTCCTTCATGCTTGATAGTTAACTGGTTAATGCATTGTGGAACAGGTTGAGTTATCCCGTAAAGATGCAGAGCTCCGGCTGGTGGAGGTTTTCTACCCTATGATTTCCAAGGTATATGATGTTCTCAGTTTCTTCACTATACGACAATGGTTATTTGAGCCTAATCATTGAAGACGTCATAGTCTATATGACAAAGGCAATCCATATATAGCGTTCTCTCTCTGCGGTTCTTGCAGTTGATTTTTTTTAAAGCAATACTTTATTACCAAAGAGAAACCAGAAAACAAGGAGGCAGAATTCTGCCAGGAGCAGAACGTCAAACAGACACACAGTCAGCTAACAAAACTGAGGTGAAAAGAAAACGAGAGGAAAACCCCAACACAGACTAACTAGCAAAACCCATTAACTATGCCAAAAAGAGCCACTTAACCAATCCAACCCTCTGCTTAACCCTGTTAGACAACCAAAGAAAAGAGTTTGACTGGATTTCGAAGAACATCTCGTTTATATCAAATCGAGCACCCCTTTCAAAAACCAGATCGTTTCGGTTCTTCCACATGATGAAAAGAGAGGACCAAATGACTGTTTCCCTTGCTGCAGCTAAATCAGACACACCACCACTGCTTCCGGTTTCCGAGACCAGCTCTTCAATCGATCTTCTAGACTAGAAGTTTTTTCCGCACCAAGCCGAAATTTTCACCCACAACTGAACACTAATTGGGCATTCCACAAAGCAATGATTAAGAGATTCTGTATTTTCGTTGTATTTGGGACAAAGTAAAGAGTCAATATCAAAGCCTCTATCATTCAAAACTTCCCTTACTGGAATCCGACCTTTAGATAACCTCCAAACGAAGACGTTGACTTTCTTTGGAACAAAAGAATGCCACCGGGTATTTCCAGCCCCATTGTGAGTAGCTACCAACCTATTATCCAGCAGCCTTCTCAATTTTCTTACGGTGAATACCCCCTTCGCATCCAAATCCCAAACCCAATTGTCAGACATAGACGGATTTAGCGAGACATGTTGCAGCAGCTGCCGAAGATCCTCAAATTCTCGACCGGCTCTACTCCTAAGGCATCTATCCCAACTCCAAGGCCAATCTCCAGCTTCACGGCCAATTTTATCTCGTACCTTTACCTCTTTTACCCTTTCTAGAGCCCACAAACGTGGAAATCTATCATTTAATCTGCCACCCTCCAACCAGCAATCCGTCCAAAAGTCGATATCTGTCACATCACCAATACTTCTACTAAATGAATCCGAAAACGATAAACCTAAATCCTCAATTTCTCTTATCGCTTTAATCACCCACCATCTCCACCGAAAATGCTCGAGATAGTTCTATGCCACAACACTCCTTTCTCATATTTGAATCTCCAAAGCCATTTCCCCAGCAAAGCCAAATTAAAAGCTCGAATACTCCCCACCGGTAACACCCCCATTTGAGTATCACAAATTACCCTATCCCACCGAACCCAAGAAGGATAATGCAACCTGTTCCCTCCTCCCCAGAAGAATTTTTTTCTTATTCTCTCAAGGGTTCGCACAACGCCTACGGCCTATCGGAGCACGATACAAAGAGAAGAAGTACAATGGTAAACTATTCAACACGGATTTGATAAGCGTAATTCTTCCACCCATTGAAATAATCTTACCGGTCCAGCCCTCAAGTCTAGATTTAAATTTTTGGATGACCGGCTGCCAAGAATTTTGTCGACCCATCGAAGCTCCAATCGGGAGGCCTAAATACGTGAAGAGAAGAGATCCCGAGTCACAATTAATAACAGCCGCCGCTTCTTCTGTAGACTCTTTCTCTACCCCAATGCCATATAACCTACTTTTTGAGAGGTTTATTTTAAGACGCGACGCAGATTGAAAAACAAAGGAGTAAAGCTCTTAGGTTCTCTTAGCTTGCCCGATTCCATTTACCAAAGAAAAGAGCATCACCGGTGAATTGGAGATGAGAAACCTCAACTTTATCTCGGCCCACTTTCACACCATCAAAGAGCCCCTTGGTCTTGGCTTCTTCCATAGCAATATTCATCCCTTCCATCACGATAAGGAAAAGAAAAGGTGATAGAGGGTCACCTTGTCTAACACCTCGTTCCAGGTTGAATTCTTCCGTGGGGGACCCGTTGACCAAGACTGAAACTAATGCCAATGAAAGGCATTAGATGATCCATTTGCACCATCTATTTCCAAAATCCATTTGAAGCATCAAATCTTTCAAAAACATCCGGTTGACACGGTCAAAAGGCTTTTTCAAAATCAGCTTTAAAGAAACAGTTGCATCAGCCACTAGAATGTTGTCTGCGATACTCTTTCCTTTGATAAAAGTCGTTTGGGTATCGCTTATAACATCTCCTATAACTGATTTCAGCCTTATCGCCAAAGTTTTAGCAATAATTTTGTACATAGCCCCAATTAAGTTGATGGCACGAAACTCGCTGAAAGAATTCAGATTACTAACCTTAGGGACTAATGTCAAGAACGAAGAATTGCAACCTTTGTTCAGCGTCCCTTTATCCCAAAACCAATAAAAAACATTCATCACATTTGCCTTAATTGTTCCCCAAAATTCCTGGATGAATTTAAAACTAAATCCATCCGGACCCAGAGCTTTTGATCCTCCACAATTTTTAATTGCCGACCAGATTTCAGATTCCGAGAATGGAGCTTCCAACGAATTCGCTAAGTCAGCAGTCAGCTGACAGCCTTTTGAATTTCGAATTGACCAACCTCGGCCTAAGATTATCATTCGAAACCTCTTTGAATTTACTACCGAAAAAGTTGAAAGCCGCTTCTTTTATTTTCCCAGGATCTTCAATCCACCTCCCGTTGCAGATCACACCATTGAGAGTTTTTCGAGATTCTTCGCTTGAAAAACGAATGAAAGAAAGACTTGTTTTCATCACCTTCCACCGCCCACTTAACCCGCGACTTCTGTTTCAACATAAGAGCATGCTTTCTCTCCAAGTCTAGCCAATTCATGTTGGCTCTATTCCACTTTTCAAGCTGTCCTTCCGTGAAGTCAGAGTTTTCAGCTATAAGTTCGAGCTCAAGGGCTTTGACCTTGAAAGCCTCAATGTTGGACTTGATCTGCACCACTCTTTAATATCTTCTTTGACTCTTTTAAGCTTGTCTCTAAAGATCTTATAAGGAACTGAAGAACAGGTTGAACATTAAAAAACCTACCTCAAGCCAAACGTTAAAAAAACCAACTCTTTGAGGCTGGGGTCCTCAAGCCAAACGTTAGAAAACCTAAAAGGTTTTGCTCCAAAGTCTCTATTTGAAGGCTTCAGAATAATCAGGCAATGATCAGAAAGTTTCCTAATCCTACCACAAATAGTTCTGGCCACAGGCAGCGAACTTGTCATTGATCAAAAAACGGTCCAACTTGCTGAACTTCTTACCATTGTCCCCGACTCTAGTAAAACGCCCGCCTCCCACTGAAATTTCGAATAGACCTGAATCCTTAATAAAATTGTTGAAATTATCCGCTGCCTTTTGATTGAAGGTTGTGTTTATCTTTTCCCCCGCTTCTCTAACTTCGTTGAAGTTTCCAAAGATGCACCAAGCCATGTCAACAGACAAAATAAAACCAGATGATGCTTCCCACAAGATCGATTTCTTATTCACATCATGAGGACCATAAACGTTGATAAAACCCACCTCAATATCTTCTTTTTTCCACTTCCCAACAACTCCAAGGAAACCTTCGCCACCGAACACTCTATTGCTAACAAACTTTGATTTATCCCAGACCAAGAGAATACCTCCAGATGCTCCCACTGCAGGTAGTCGAGCGAATTCAAAGCCACTACACAACTGAACATTAGCGACCAAATGATCATCGATGGTCTGGATTTTTGATTCTTGAATCCCGATCATTGACAGGTTTGTTTGCTTCACAAAGGTCTTTGATCCAATTAACTTTCCCTGGCCTATTCAACCCTCTTGACATTTAATGCGATTATCTTCATTGGGTTTGGGATTCTAACATGAATCAGAGGATTATAAATCTGTTCCCTGTTGAAAGATATCCAGTGAGTTATTAAAGGGTTGTCTTGTATATGATACAGACAAATATCATTCTCTCGTCTTATGAGTACCTTTATCTCAGCTCTCTCTTAGCTTTAATGTTTTATATTATTTTTTCTGCTGGTTTAAATGGCCTACCTTTCTTCTAAACTTGTTTCCATATATGCAGATATTCCCCCTGAACAAAAAAATTGAGAATATTAATGATAAATTTTTACGTGCCGAGGAGGTATGTGGTAACTGGTTACCCTGTCCTTTTTTTATATGCAGCCTTAGAAGTATTTTGTGTTATTTTCTTTTATTGTCGTTGGCACTCATATTTTTTTTTCGTACTCGCCACTTTACCCATTTATTCATAGGTCTTCTAAATCTTCTGTGTGTATTTTTTTGCTCAAATTTCATATTTACTCCTCTCCTTTCTGTCGAACCATTACACATCTTCGACAGTTTGACCTCACATGCCTGTTTGCTGTTTCAACTATTCTTGCCTACTGCAGTCTAGATGTCAACGTTTGGACTTTAGAGTTTATAATTTCTCTTTCAGTTTTTGAAAATTATCCGTTTTTCAGATTCCAGAAGAGGAGAAGGACCTTGGTCCTCAGGATGGTCTCATTCATGTTTATCATTTCACAAAAAGGACAGCTCAAAACCTGGTAGTATACTACTAGTATTCACTTATTGCTTATGGATGATATTTTATATTTGTCATTGCTATTTCTATTCCATTTGTGCTTGTATGTTAACTACTTTGTACTAACGGCAGGTCCAGCTCTTTGGGAAACCATTTTTCTTTGTCATTCATGAAGGTGAGACATTAGCTGATGTTAGAGTACGCATACAGAAGAAACTACAGGTTCCGGATGAGGAGTTTTCTAAGGTATTTCTTTTCTTTCTACCGCAATGATTTTCCTCTCAAGTTACAACAGACACTTTTCAGCTTACGTGTCAATTTCTATTTTTTATTTCTGGTATGATTTACTGCATCTTTTTTACCTGAAATATTTATTATTCTATATCAGTGGAAGTTTGCATTTTTGTCTTCGTTCCGTCCCACATACCTTCAGGACTCGGATATTGTCTCCAGCCATTTTCAGGTTGGTAAAATTCTTCTTGTTTTCTTTCCAAGCTTACCTGTTGTCCAGTACAGGCAATAATGCACATGTTTACCATTGCATATGTGCTCTATTTGCATGCCATAACTGGATTTTATGTGTTTTTTCTGGTTTCAGGTTTATGGTACTTGGAAACAAACTCTGGGATTGGAGCATTCTGATAATACACCCAAAAGGTCATATGCTGCAAATCAGGTACATGAATCTAATGATCTCATGATAAAGACAATAAGTACTTTCAGTTAGCACATACATTAAAGGTCAAAAGATGGGCCTTAGGTCTTCGTGATCTTGCACTATTTCTCTCGTGACTAAAGTCACGCAAGGCCTCACAATTGTCTGTTCACGCCTGACAGTTGAGGCGGCATATTTATAAATATAGGGTAGCTATACCGATATTGTTTTATTTAACACTTTGGGTTGCCAATTTTCTCACCTATGAAGCGAGAAACGGGGGTTACCCATCCAGAAGTGTTGTTTGATCCGTCGATTGGAAAAGCCATAGATAAGTACATCATGAATTGTCTGAAAAACTCCGTAGAAATAGAATCATTAAGCTGATATTTATATTGGGTTTTTGCATGTGTTTGATTTGCTATTGGGTACTGGTTAATATGTTGAAAAGATCACACACGGTAGGTTGGAATAGGCTCAAATTTACACACTGTAGGTAGAAAGCCCCAACTATATACTACAACTGTTATGAAGGGTCTCAAACCCAGTTGTGGCTCAAAGCAGTGGGTTTTTGGGACTGATCATAGTGTACTCGGGATCAGTCACTGTTTTTTTTTTATAAATTCAGATAAAATCGATGGATGCTCCTTCAAATGAGGTGGTTCCAAATCTATTAGATCCTTAGGAGACCATACTACAACTTTCATTTAGATAATAGAATCTGTAATGGCCTCTAAGTAGGAGAAATATGCTAAAAAACAAGGACAGAAGCTGTGTATCCGACTGTACCTCTTGAAGGCTAAGTTGTTTAAAAATATTTAAGACTTAAATACCTTATTAGAAGAATTAGGTAGCATTTGTTTTTTAAGAGGTGCTGAAGTCTGAAGTCTTAATTCATTCGAAAATGGCTATGAAACGTCTAAACGAATCAGACATAAGTGGTGATTAAGAGCTTAAAATGAAAAAGTGTTTTATGTCTTTACATTAAGTCCCATTAGTGACATCCCTGTTCAAAGGATGTTACAAATGTGGTATAGTCCGAGTTAATTGCCTTGAAAACAACTATTTTTTGATCAATTTCATTTGAACCATCCAAGTTCTGGAAGCATGATTATTCTAGAATGCAAACTTTACTAGTAAAATTGATTTAAGGCTTTATTATCCTATAAAACTCACAATTGCAGCAAATAGACTTTGGAGCACCGGTATGTGTATGTGTATGTGTATGTGTATGTGTATGTGTATGTGTATGTGTATGTGTATGTGTATGTAGAGGTTGTGGACTTGTGAGCGACAAGTAGCATCCAACATGTTGGATCTGATGTAACCCAAAAGCCAATCTTGAGCATTAGGCATTAGGGATGAGCTCGGTACCGAACCGAAAATACCGAATATGAAAAAATCTCGGTACCGAATACCGAACCGGTAATAGAAATTCGGTACCGGTTCGGTACTGGGATTTTCAGGACTAACACCGTTTGGTACCGTTTTTAGGGACGACTAACTTTTTTACATAGCTCAAAATGGTTTTTCTAATTGTAGAGTAAGTGGGGAGGAACTCATTCAACTTAAATTGACCTAAAAAAGATTAAAGAACACCAATAAAAAATAATTTTTTAATTTTACAATTTGACATCCAAAATATGTAACGATAAGAAAGTGGGCTTCGTTCGTATATATGTATATATACGTATATTTGGTATGTATACAGTGTTACATATATGTCAAAAAAGTATGGAATATTTGGGTGAAATATTACAAGAAACCGGGTTTTGGAGAAATTACGGAACCGAAATATGAAGAAATAATTGATATTTGGGGGGAATATTACAAGAACCAAAAAATTTAAAATATTTAGTGGATTTGGTATAAAAATGGAAGATATAATGTTGGGAGAAAAGGTTTTTTATACCAATCCAAAAAGAAAAGGGTTTTTTTTCAATTTGAAAGTGTCCGTTAATATTACCCGGTTCGGTTCGGGATTTATGGGTACCAGTACCGGTACCGAACCGAAAATACCGAATCCCGAATATGAAAAAATCCCGGTACCGAATACCGAACCGGTAATGCTATTCGGTACCGGTACCGGTTCGGTACGGGACCGGTTCGGTTTCGGGATTTCGGTCCGTATGCTCATCCCTATTAGCCATATAAAACTCCAACAACTATATGATTATATAACACAATCTGACGAACCTTATGCACCCAATATATACTAAGGGTTGGGTTCCGGTGAGAAGAGGAGTTATGGTGAGAAGCGTAAGAAGGGATCTCCACCATAGCACATTAGGATGGGATGCACCAAGATGAGGTACACCAAGATGCACCGGATCAATTCTCGTAAGGAGCGCAATTCATGCGTGGGTGTGAGATTAAAAGTGATCAAGGGTTCAGATTCCTTCTTACACTTCTCACACGATCTCATGCCTATATACTAAACCCTAGCATCCCTTTTAAATAACTCATTTTGACACCCCATTATCATTTTTGTCCAATCTTTATTTATAATAAATTGGTTCTTATATTTGTTTTTGTTTTATTTAGCAAGTGAAGATTCAAACTCATGCTTCACCGAGTATACCTGTTGTCTCGTCTGATCAAGGTGATGTTGCCCAGTGTCCTGCGGACATGGTAGGCTCTTGCTCCCAACATAAAAAAAGATCTGGATCGTTGCCTAGGGAGAAAGCATTTGGGGGAAAACGAGCACGTACTTCGATCTCCACCTCTAGTACCGAACAAGAGAAAATTGACAGAATCATAAAGGAACACGGGCAGCTCAGACAGTATACGACTGCCCAACATGAGTTTTTGGTGGAACAAACGCAAGATATGAATGAGGTGAAAAAATTGTTGCAACAGATTCAAGGCCTTGTACCCGGATTAAATGTGCCGCAACATTTGTTATCGACGGTACGAACTCCGCCTTCACCTCCAGTTATCTTTGATGATGCAACTACTAGTCAACCAGATGAAGGTGTAGGAAATCTTGACTAGTACATTTTATCTACCTTTGTTTGTTATATATGTTTGAAAAGATATTTTGATTTGGTTGGGATTACGTTTAGAAGCTATTATTGTAATGGTCTTTTTTAATTAATTAGCCAATTTATGTTTTAAATTGCTTTTTTATTTGCTTATTAATTATTTTTTATTGCCAAAAATTCGTCCAAACGGTAGGGACCAAAAAGGCTATAACCACCAAACAAGGGACCAAATTTGTAGCTTACTGAACTCTAATAAATATTATTGCATGATTGGTCCCTGTAGTTTATGTATTTTAACACTCTACGTCTCTATTTTGAAATATCTATGTATTACATCCTTATGGTTTTCAATTTATAACGTATTGGGTCCCTCTCATTAAATTCGTCCATTTTTTTGACAACTCTGTTAGATTAGAAAGGTATTTTAGTCATTTAATTTTTATTTTTTTATTAAACCACAGGACCAAGAATGTATTTTACTCTATTTATCATATTATAATATTATATATGTGTGTATGTGGATGTGTTTATATATAGAGGAAAGTTCAAATGTGAACTCAAATTTGGTTGTGAACGTAAAAACAAATGAGAGCGTAACATGTGTCTGAATATTTTTTTGATTATTCAGTCTGAACATAACACGTGCCGTGCTCATTTGTTCTCATGTTTTCACAATCAAATTTGAACTCGTCCCTTATTTATATTTATATATGTGTGTGTTATACAATACATATCAGAAAAACCATCCAAGAAAATCTAGCCACCAAACTCTTGCACCCAACGTCCACCCAAGTTTTAGAGGTTAAGAAAAAAGGCTACTTCACATCTTATCTCTAAAACCGAAGAATCACATTCATAAAGAACCCACTAGTTAACATTAATGGTTGTGCACTTTGTAACATCCCGCCTTACCACGACACAATACTGTCCGCTTTGTCCTCTCGCAGAGGTGTGCGACAGGATTTGTTTCTGGCGACCTGGCGAAGACTTCTCAGGGGGTCACCAATCCTGGTACTACTCCCACCCAAGCACGCTTAACCACAGAGTTCCAAGAACCTGCCTTGCATGTGGCCCCAAAACGCGTTGTGTTTAGGAAGGCCAAGATTTACTTATGAACCCAGCATCACTCCTGTCCACGGCCGATATGGGATCTGACTAAGGTGTTACATTGTGCACATTTTAAAACACACTTTCAATGTTGGTAACATAATGCTATGCATTCACAAGTTATTACTTAGAACAACCAAGACATAAGGCAATTAATTTAAAATTTTAAAGATTAAAATGAAACAAATATAAGAACAAATAAAGATTCTCATGACAATACTACTTAAAAGATTACTTTCAGACAAATTATAACTCTTAAAACTCATTAATAAAAATGACCTATTTGTGCTTGTCATGGACCATATATACGCCATCAATTAATGCACGAGTCACCCCAACAACCCCAGGCGCCCCAACCACGAGAACTGGATGTTGATGGCGGCGGTGCTACTACTTCTTGTGCTTGAACAATTGTCACCCAAGAAGAAAGGAGAGCAAGCGCAAAGAAAATAGTCAAGAAGGAAACAACAATACCTATTAATCTCATATTTACAAACTGTTTGAATAACATTTAGCAGTTGTTTCAATATATATATATATATAGGAAAGTTCAAATATGAACTCATTTTTGGTTGTGAACGTGAGGACGAATCTCAGCGACTTATCCGGTCAATAAACGCGGCTTTGACCTGGTTCCCCTCCTTTAATAGTCTCCACCCTCCCATGAATCGCGTCAATCCTCCGTGATCGCGTCCACTATAACCGAAGATGTGTGGCTGAGATTCGTCCTCACGTTCACAGCCAAAATTGAGTTCACATTTGAACCTAACCCTATATATATATATATATATATGTTACAAGTCAATTCTAAATAATTGAGTTTACATGGACATCTAATTCAAATACATTTCAATACAAGTTGCACCAATTAAACTTCCAAGAAAATACACAATAATGAGATATTTGTATGAGCACAAGTAGCAGAATAGTTGGTAAAAGTTTTAGTCTCGAGTGCGATACAACATTAGTAAAAGGACTAGCTCTAAGGTCTTGATTATAACTACTAGTGATAAAAAGACTAGACCAAGCTTTGGCATAACCTAACCTATATTGAACCAAATATGATCCTCACTTGTTACAATTGCTTTGAATTCTTTTAACTAATTTTGGGCTAATCTCATAATCGGATGTTGAAATTAGCTCATGATATATGCTAGAGATATTGAGTTTAAATCTCAAATTATATAACTCGATTAATAAGTTCTTTTATATATGTATATATATATATATATATATTAAAAACTGAGTTAACCACGAAAGCTAAGTCATGGTGGAAATGATCCCAATATCTCATCGTATCCTACAAGTTTGCCATTTTATTCCTAGTGCGTGTTTTGACTTTAATTTGCATATATGAATTCTTCCAAATTTATTGAAAAGTCGTACACATATCTTATCTTTATCTTGATACAATACAAATGTTTGACAATTTAGAACAAAAAAAAAATTATAATAGTGACTTAGAGTTCAAATGGATATGCCTCTTATATCGGTTTAATTTATTGGTTTCTAACAAAGTAGTCAGTACAACAAAATTGACTTTATACAACGTCTAAATTGTCTAAAAGTCTTAACAAAATATTTAATAGAACTTACGTTTATAAGACCAAACTATAAAGTAAGTTGTTATTTGCACCCCTATAGGTAGGGGTGCAATTAAAAAGGTTATAAAAATCTGAAAAATGTCATAATTTCAGTCTCTCTCTCTCTCTCTCTTATATTACTCTTTCTCTCTCTTTATTTTTTTTTACTAAATAGATAATAAAAATAATATAATAATTAGTGCATGGTAATTAATATTTTATGTGTATTAGATACAAAACAAAATAAAAATAAATAAAAATGTCTTGCTATTTATAAAAGTAATATATCACTTATAAAAATAATAATAAAAATACATAAAATGATGTTAGTATTGAAAAGTTATACAAATATAAATATTTAACCGATTCACATACGAACTTTTGTGATTCGCATATGACCTAATCAACTGATTTACATATAAACCATGTGAATCAGTTAATAGTTCACATGTGAACTAATTAACAGGTTCACATATGAACATATAGTTTATATATGAACCACACGAGTTCACATATGAACTTGTTTGACGTCTATTTGTAAAAGTTATGAAACTACCCCTTTATCTAATGCATACCATGCGGTGTATTATCCGTGCTTCACAGTAAATATTGCAAATGTTGACCATATAAAGAACTAGGATCACCTCTTTATTTCTCAAATGTTACCATATTCACAAATGCACCTTTTCAAAGGAAATATACAAAATATAAGTATATATGTTATTTGGTTAATTCGGTTTAATCGAATTAGAAAAAAATTACGAAAAACGAACAAGATGCTTATTCGGTTAACCAACCCATTTAACCCAAAACCCGAAACTATTTAACCTAAACCACATGTGGTTCGAGTGGATTATTCAGTTTCAGTTATTTTTGACACCGGTGTTTCCTACAAGCCTACAACCTCAACATATGAATTCCCATCCCTCCAAGCATCCCTAATTCATCTTTTATCCCAACTCTAAGGGGCTGTTTGGTTCGCGGAATCCGTTGGAATTGGAAGAAATTGGAATGGCCAAATCCATTGACTGAATTCCTTAATGCTGTTTGGTTCGCGGAATGAATAGATCGGATTCCATCGGATTCCACCGAATTCCACGGTTGATGGATTTGATCATTCCTTAACATATGTGAAGGATTTTGAATTCCATTTCGTATTAAATGCAACATAATTTATAAATTTCTTTTAGAAAGACAAAAATAAATTTAACCAACACCCTCTCCCCGCCCCACCCTCATCGGCAACATATCCGCCACCAACCGCTGCCGCCACCACCACCACCACCACCGTCAATTAATATTATCATTCCACCACTGCTACCGTCACCCCCACCCACCACCCACCACGTCACTATTTTTTGCCGGCATACTCATAGTCGCCACCCACCCCCACACCCTACCCCACCCACTACCCCACCACCCACCACTAATGTCCTCATCACAATTGTCACCCCCACTCCCGATAGATGTATATTTCTATTCTTTTACGAGATTCCATTCCAATTCCTGTCAACCAAACGCATGGTCAAATTCCATCAAATTCCATTACAATTACTTCAAAGTCAAATTCCTTTGATGGAATCCAATTCCATCGAATTTCATTCCGTGAACCAAACGCCTCCTAAGGTTGTGTTCTTTGAGTTTTTTTTAAAGGAAAAGAAAGAAAAGTAAAAAAAAGAAAGGTAGGCAAAAAAAAAATCTTTATGCTTCCGAATCTTTCGCAACGAAGATAGAGAAAAGAGATAAAAAATCATTTTGAAATTTGAAATTTTCTTTTCGTTTTTTTTTCTTGGTTTCTTCTCTTCTAAGAGGTGTTTGAATGAACTTATTGACTTATAACTTGTTACCGTTCTGGAAAAGAGCTTTTAAAAAAACTGATAAGGTAAAAAATTTTACTTCTTAAAAAAACAACTTATCTCCGGTTTGACACCGGATAAGTTGTTTTACTCAAACACTCAAAATGACTTAGGTATTGTTTGGCAAAAATAAGGTGATTTATAAGTCACCTTATTAGGTACCTTATTTTTAAGCTATGTTTGACAAAAGTAGCTAATGGGGGTATCATGTGACTTATAAGGTAGTTTATCAAAACCTTACTTTTATTAACTTATCAATAAGGTACCTTATAAGTTAACTTATGGTCATCCAAACAACTACACTAAAAATAAGGTACCTTACAAGGTGACTTATAAGTCGCCATATTTTTGTCAAACAATGCCTTAGTGTAGTTGTTTGGATGACCATAAGTTAACTTATAAGGTACTTTATTGATAAGTTAATAAAAATAACGTTTTGATAAGCTACCTTATAAGTCATAAGGTATCTTATTAGCTACTTTTACCAAACATAGCCTTATTACCGGTGCCCCCACCGAAATAAGTCAATAAGTTGTTTTGATAAGCTCAGACAAACACCCCCTGAGAACGTAAAACCCTTGCATGGCTTCTGATTCTTGGCCAGTGGCGGATCCAGGATTTTTGTCCACCGGAGTCCCATTAAGATAGACTAAAGGCGCGTAAAGTCACCCGACGTGTTTTGGAAATTTTTTAAAGCTTTTTAGTTGATTTCAAGAGATTTTCTTATTGTTTTTGTCGATTTTGAAAGATTTTTCCTAGTGTTTTTGTCGATTTCGAAAGATTTTTTTGAGTTTTTTATCGATTTCAAAAGACTTTTTTAGTGTTTTTGTCAATCATCGGCAAGATGAGGTCCCTTGAAATTTTTTACTGGGGGGAATCAAGGCTAAATACAGTATTTTTCAGACTTTTTAGCCTACAATTTTTTTTTTTAACATTTGACTGGGGGGATGGGACCCCCCCCCCCCTTTTTCATGTTGTGTCCGCCACTGTTCTTGGCTACAAAAACGATCATCTTTTGACCTCTTCACCATTCCCTACTCCCTAATTTCACTCCATTCCTCAGCCTCTTCCTATCGTTTCGTTTGAAGACGCCCCATAACTGATACGATACGACCTCCATGAAATTAAAGAACAAGAACGATACAATCCGTCTTTTATTACCGATGTCAATCGACTCTTGATCTCTGTAACTGTTCTCCACCCCTTATTCTCGTACTCATTTGAATTTCATGCTATCTTAACAACTTTAGGGCATAAATTAGGGTTTTATACGTGTGATGAATCATATGGGTGTTTGTGATTGCTTATAAAAACAACTTATTGACTTAATTCCGGTGCGATACTGGTAATAAGTTTTCTCTGGAATGATTTAATGCATCTTTTTAACTGAAATATTTATTTGATTGTATATATATATATGTGTGTGGAAGTTTGCATTTCTGTCTTTGGGCCGTCCCACATACCTTCAGGACTCGGATATCGTCTCCAGCTACTTTCAGGTCATTAAAATTCTTCTTGTTCTCTTTCCAAGCTTGCTTGTTGTCCAGTAAAAGCAATGCACATTTTTACCATGGCATATTTACTCTGTGCATGCCATAATTGGACTTTATGTGTTGTTATGGTTTCAGAGAAGAGATGTTTATGGTGCTTGGGAACAGTATATGGGATTGGAGCACTCACCTAAAAGGTCATATGCTTCAAATCAGGTACATGAATCTAATGATTTTATGATAAAGACAACAAGTACTTTCAGTTAGCACATACATTAAAGGTCTAATTAATGTGACGAACCATATGCACCCAATATATACCCAACCCTAGCATCCTTTTTAAATAACTCATTTTGACATCCCATTATCATTTTTATCCAATCTTTATTTATAATAAATTGGTTCTTATATTTGTTTCTATTTTATTTAGCAAGAGATGATTCAAACACATACATCACAGAGTATACCTGTTGTCTCCGCTGATCAAGGTGATGTTGCTCAGTTTCCTGCGGACATGGATATTGGTTCTGATGTTCTAGGCTCTTGGTCCCCACATAAAAAAAGATCTAGATCGTTGCATGGGGAGCAAACATCTGGGGAAAAGCGAGCACGTACTTCGACCTCCATCTCCACCTCTAGTACACGACGAGAAAATTGACAGAATCATAAAGGAACACGGGCAGCTCAGACAGTATACAACTGCCTAACATGAAATTTTGGTGGAACAAACGCGAGATATGAATGAGATGAAAAAATTGTTTCAACAGATTCAAGGCCTTTTAACTGGATTAAATGTGCCGCAACATTTGTTATCGACGATACGAGCTCCGCCTTCACCTCTGGTTATCTTTGATGATGCAACTACTAGTCAAGCATATGAGTCAATTCATGAGGAAGATGAAGGTGTAGGAAATCTTGACTAGTACATTTTATCTACCTTTGTTTCTTACATATGTGTGATAAGATATTTTGATTTGGTTGGGATTATGGTTAAAAGATATTTTTTAATTAATTAGCCAATTTATGTTTTAAATTGCTTTTATATTTGCTTATCAATTATTTTTATTGCCAAAAATTCGTTCAAACGCATCGATAAATGTTTCATTATAAGGTCAACAACTTTTACTGTCTTCCTCAAGATATCGATGCCAAAAGATAAGCACATATTCAATTTAACTTCGTGTTTAAAAAAAATAAAATCATTAAAATTACAATCATACGGAAGTATGCTATAGCGGTATATAGCCTATACATTGTTGAAAGATTATAGTTTATAGTGATCTAATGGGAGGTAAAACCCTTATGATTATTATGGAACTCATATGAGATCATTTTATAGGTCATATATAAGAACACGTTTATAAAAGCATCTCCAACAAATTCTGTAAATTTTTTTTACATTCAACTCTAATTAACAAATTCTTTATTTTATGAAAATGGATATCATTTCTAATATGGTTGAAAAACGTAGGATTACGATGAACAATAGCCAATTTCTTTTGAAATTCATAAATAATAAATATGCTAAGATTATTAAAATAAAAACACATTTTTTTTTGATAAAACAATTAAACACCTTCTAAATTAATATTTCTATACACAATTTGTTTTCTTTTTAGCTATTATGTTTTAGCTTTACTTACTTGACTCCTTAAAAAACCTATATTACTGACTCATTTTCTTTTTGTCGCGTCTAGTTCATAATGACTGGACTGCGAATTTTTTGTTTACGAGAAAGAAACTAAATGTTTTAAATATGTATAGAGATTTACATGTATCCCCAATGTAAAACATTGAGTTTTATATTCTCGGCCGTCTAAAAAACGTAAGGAATAAGAGCCTTGACGTCCTTAGGGAATTTGTCCTCGAACTTCGATAGGTACCACTTCCGTGTGCCATAACTCCGCCCCACCAAGTAAAAGATGGTACCTAGAGTGAAAGCAAATGCATACAGTGTTTGTGAAATGCTCGAGATTCCTACATATGCAATAATCTCGAACATATAGTGTGGGCATATTACTAAATCAAACAACCCTCCTTGAGGGATTTTGTACTCTTTGTCCCCTTTCTTCCTTAGATTAGCAAGAAGGAAATGATGGTAGAAGTTTCCAATTGTTCCAATCAAGAACAGTCCGGCTCCAGCGTATTTGAGATCCACCATAGGCTCGGGAACATCTTGGGATAGAAATTGAGCATAAATCATTGTTGCAGTGGAGGAGGTATAACTCATGGTGATGATTATCGTCGATTCCAAGGCCATAGAACCACTATATTTGTGAAGAAATAAGACCTGCATATAAAATAACAAGCGTTGTGACTTGTGAATAATTCTTGAATATCATAATAATCACTTGGAGAACACTTTTGCAAGCATTCTCTAAGTTATACTTTTTACTTTGGTTTGAAATAACAAAACACTACAAAATAAATGACTTTTACCCACCAAAACCATCCAGATAAATTTATGTTGGTGGTTACTGACGCATCACCCAGGAAATACTAATGCTGGTTCCGGTAAAATCCGATTTTTTCAAGAAAATACTAATGGATGACCTAGGAATTTCTTGGGTAATCTGTCATTGATTTGATTTACCCACCAATAATTTACCTACCAAATTTTGTTACGGTTTTGTGACGAAACACCTTTTAACGACGGATTTTCCAGGGAAATGTTCGTAGGTAATAAAAGCCTTACATTTTAGTAGTGAAATAAACTCGCACATCCGTGTCTTTACACATAGTTTAAATTAGATTACAACTTAAAATTTATTGAATCTGATCGATCCCTTCCATCCAAGCCAAATTGGTTTCCTATAACTCGTCACTACCATCCATTATATTTTTAATCATACGTGACCAATGGGGTATTCATAATTCATTTTAAATGACCATCGAATCCAATTATTATACAAGCTTAAACTATTGATTATTTTTTATTTAAATAGTTATTAGAATGAACCATTTGTACTAAATTGACCTCAATTAAAGAATTGTGTATTAAAAAGTGCATGTACCTCAAGCACCCTTTTGAAGAAATGAACGGTGAGAGCAGAAGCAAGCAACATGAATCTAAGATCTTGATTTGGAAAAACAAAGAAAGAAGCCAAGCCCACGAGAAAAGCAGGCGTGTAGAATAAAAGCATCCCGATTCTACTGGACAACTTCATCTCCTGTTTCTTGGCAACACCAGCGTTCAAGAACTTTGAATAACGCATATTCTTGTCCTTAAATTCCATGTATCCGGCGTGTATCAATGCCGAGAGATTTACGACCAACATTAGGGTGACGAACCACGAAGATGGTGATGGAAACAAGTAGTTTAGCAAGATTGAAGGGATAGTCATCTTGATTTCTATTCTCTTTTGTGATTTTTGAGTGTTGTTTGCACCTATTTTTCTTTTTGGGGGTGTATATATGTAAATATTGAGGGCAAAAAAGACATTTTTAATGGTGGGTACAAAAAGTCCATTTTGAACTACAACAAACTAGTGGTTGTATTCTTGTAGATTCAAATAAGGACAAAAGTTATTCGCAGGTAAAAGCTATTAAAAACTATGATATTTTAAAAGAAATTGTCTAATGTTCATAAGATTTAAAAACTATGATATTTTAAAAGAAATTGTCTAATGTTCATAAGATTTATGAGACAGATTTTAAATTTAGAGAGAAGTTTTTTTTCCTAGTTCGACTGTAAAACATAAATCAGCCGTACATCCAGTACAAGGGTCCCCCAGTGAAATGTTTAAAAAAAATTATGTAGGGTAAAAAGTCTTAAAAATATTGTATTTAGCCTTAATTCCCCCCAGTAAAAAATTTCAAGGGACCCCATCTTGCTGGTAATTGACAAAAACATTAAAATGTCTTTTGAAATCAATAAAAAACCCAAAAAAATCTTTCGAAACACAAAAATATTAAAAAAAATATTTCAAAATCGACGAAAACAATAAGAAAATCTATTGAAATCAACTAAAAAACTTTAAAATTTTTCCGAAACACGTCGGGTGACTTTACGCGCCTTTAGTCTATCTTAACGGGACCCCGGTGGACAAAAATCCTGGATCCGCCACTGTGTACATCAAACCTTCATAGGAAATCGGACCTTCACAATTAACAAAAATATATAATTAAAGTTTAATAGCAAAATGGGAATTGATACAATCTTTTCCATTTTTGGAAAATTTCTAGTTTATTGTTTTGAATGTTTTGATAGAAGTTTGATATTGCTGGTGTAATTTACCGATGAAAAAACAGTTAAAAGACAAAAAAACAATGTATTTTTTTTGAAAGAATTTTTTTTTTAAATCATTAATTTTTTCTGTTATATACGTCATAAATGTTGAAAACTTTATTCACAAAAATATTTACTCAAAACTATTTCTCTTTTGGAAAATTGAAGGTCAACAAGGTTAACTTTTGAATAAAATCAACCAAAAAAGGTGAGTCAATGTTCAATGAATGAATGTTTGCTTATTTCTTTTCGATCCTTTCGATTTTTCAGTTTCAGTTGTTTGGTTTGTGAATTTTTTTTACACATATGTATAATGTAGAGTATTCAGATTGAATAAGACACGTGTCGTGTTCTCTTTTATACTCACGTTCATAATTAAATTTGAGTTCCTATTTAAACTCGTCCTTATATATTTACTTTATAAATGCCAATTAAGACTTTATTTTGTATTTACACAATTTATTTAAAACTATTAATTCTTACAACTTACATGTTTTTCAAATTTTGTAAAACAATAATGG
Organism: Silybum marianum; assembly: GCA_036898165.1. Taxonomy (NCBI): domain Eukaryota; kingdom Viridiplantae; phylum Streptophyta; class Magnoliopsida; order Asterales; family Asteraceae; genus Silybum; species Silybum marianum. The sequence goes on from CM072531.1 coordinate 41,567,400, forward strand.
TATGTCTCCTAGAGGTGGACAAGGGTTCGGTCTCGAATGGACTTGGACCGAACTTGCGAGAGTTTGGTCATGCCAACTTTTTAATTAATGGCCGTTTGTGTGTGAATTTTTGGTCACAATACTTTTAACTTCTGCAACATTATTTTTCTCAATTTAGCAAGATCGGAAGAATGATGTGAAATTATTTATTGTTAAACAAATGATTCATGGATGGCCTTTAATATAAGACCGAAGAATATTTTTATGTTAATCCAAATATATTATAAAATATTTGACAATCTATACTATATTATATTATAAAATATTTGACAAAAACTCTTAAAAACCACTTTTATGCATTAAGTACCGTTTGTTGATGTATATTACTTAAAATTCAAAATTTACGTAAGTACAACTTATTGTTTGACCTCATGTAACTAACTGCAGATAATTATCTCATTTTAAATATAAAAAATCTAAAATATATTTACGATAATTATTAGTTCTAACAGAATACTTAATTATTATCTTTGCAAACAATTATATTATTAAACCTAAATTAAAATATAATGAAAATTTAAATTAAAGAAATTACACACAAAAACAAGAACATTTAAATAATTAACATAAAAATATTATCGTTTTCTCAAAACCACATAAAATTGTATTATAAACAAAGAATAAAATAAAATATTAAAATTAAGACGACATTTTGCTGCATTATACGAGTACCTTCTGGTTATTATAAGATATTTCAGACATTAATTTTGATGTTTAAAGTTTCTCAATTTTGTCCATAATAAAGCATACTTTAAATATTTAATTATAATTCGATTTTTTATATTATAAGTACGTGTTAAATAAAACATTATATTCTTTTTAGAAAAATAAACTTGTAACAATATATTTAATTATTTAAACTAGTTATAGTTTTTGAATTTTTTTAATAGAAAAACATATTCTCTTAATTATAGTATATTATAAAATATTTGGATTAAACTCTTAAAAAATATTTATATGATTAATAAATATTCATTTCTTATAATCCAACATTACAAATTAATATGGTATGAGTACAAGTTCTAAAGCTTTATATTTATGTTTTTTAGTTAATTTGATACCTATATCTAAACAACTAACACATAGACCTATAATCTAATACAAAATAAACATCTAATTTTTTTTAATTAAATGTATTATCACTTAATCTTCAAATTAAAAATGACTAAGATTTACTTAATATTTTAGTAAAACAAGCTATATCAAAAGATAAGCATTTTTATTTGTTTTTAATTTGTACCAATATTGATATATATATATATATATATATATATATATATATGGGTGGTATCCGTTGCAAACTATTCAATATTTGCAAACTTGCAAACTCACCATTATCCAATAGAAATAAGTCATGTGCATAATATTGTTTTAATATTTTATTAAATTTTTTAATAGTTTATTAATTCATTGAGGGTATCATCGTCATTTTATAATTTAACCAATTTTAATTCATATTTAGTAATTTCCTGCCGTGAACACACTTTCCGAATACTTCGTCTTCTCCGGCGAGTTTTCCAGCAAGTTTCGTCATTCATGAATACACTTTCGTCATTCGTGAATACACTTTTACCATTCGTGAATACACTTTCGTCATTCGTGAATACACTTTTACCATTCGTGAATACACTTTTAACATTCATGATATCCACTTGGTGCTTTATCATTGTGTTCATTACGAGTTTGCACAGTTTGCAGAAATCGATTAGTTTGCAACGGAAATTCTGCCTATATATATAATTATTTTTATATTGGTTTGTACGAGTTTGTAACTTTTGTCTGGTTTGTATTTTAAGATATATATATATATATGTGTGTGTGTATATATTTCAAGTTTTTTTATCAAGTTATAATAATAAAAGACGTGTTACACGAAGTTTGAAATTACAAGTATACTAAAACCAGAAAACCATGAAATAAAATCGAAATAAACAAATAATGAATTATAATTTAGGGTTCGAATTTTCGACTTCGTTATTAAAATTATGGATCGTGCTGCATTGTACGAGTAGATTTCTAGTTGTTAAATAAAATCTTCAAGAAGAATTTTAATATATTTAGAGTTAACTACAATTTCAGTCCATGAAATTTAGTGAAATATTTGAAAGTGGACCTAAACTTCAATAAGTTGAGGATTCATCCTCTAGGTATGCATTTTGCTTTGTAAATGAAACCTTACTTAGGGGTCTGCAGAAAGTCAACCAATCTGATTGGATCCGACTGTCTGATTAAAATTGACCGACCATGATTGGATCAGTTCAAATTGAAAATGCGAAACATCCCATTTGGATGGATGAATTATTGAATGACAGTCCATAACTGATCGAACCGTCCAACATTCAATTACCCATTTGATTACCGTAAACTCATCCATCCAACCATTATCTAATTAATTTGCTTAAATCAATTTTTTTTGTGTTGGTTTTTTGAATTTTTAGTCTCACTTGTGTTGGTTTTAGCACATATGAAAAATGCTTAATAATTTTTTTTTGGAAAATTGGACTGAACTAACGGATTAGATAGATCCGATCTGATCTGATTATCCATTATTTGCATATCGAATGGATCCAATTCGATCCAATCCAATTAAATATTGGCTGGATCCATCTGGATCCATTGAATATCCAATAATCATATCTAGTATCATAGTGAATGATACTAAACTGATGCCAGTCATTCATTGGATTGGATTGGAGCTGTTGGCAATGTCCAACATCCAATGGATGAGTGGATTGATTCGGTTCCCCTCACATCCAATGGATACTGATGCTTACTTACCACTAAAAAGTAAAATATTTCAATCATGTTTTCCATCCTTTTTTTTCAAAATTTTATTGTTTTCTCTTATTTTTGTAAAAACCTTAAACTATAGGAGCAAGTCAATTTTTTTATATTAACATATATATCCAACCCGCTATCCGAGCCGACTAACCCCAGGATGACCACCCGCTATCCGAGCCGACTAACCCCATGGCGACCACCCGCTTCAATTCACGGGTATCACAGAGTCACCACATTTGAACTTCCGTGCCTATAAATGGATTTTTATTCCTCGTTGGATTCGAACCTGAACCTCTGGACACTTTTGACCTTTGGAGTCTAAAGTGAAACTAATCAGGCACCATCCTTCTCGTTCAAGTCACTCTCTTTTGAAATCATAACAATTGGCTCGCTTTTCTCCAACCGTTCCCCTCCGGCAACCTACAACACCCTTGTTTCAGCTTCCTTTTCGAAAGGTCCAACTCTTTCAATGAAGCACACCCTCCATCTCCACTTCATTAAAGGCGATCTATTTCACTATAGCCCCCTTCGACTGTTCATCAAAGTCGCCAATGAACTCAATTTGTTTCGTCTAATTTTCTTTGGAAACTCCTCCTCCGTTCAACGAACCACACCTCCCATCTCCATTTCCAAATTATCTTGATAGAACATTCACAATTCTTCGTATTGTGTAAGTACACAACTAGTATATATATATATATGTATGTATTCATGTGGGTGGATGGATAGGTTCAAACGAAGGTAATGAGGTCTTGAGGGACTTAATTGTATCGGTTGAGTTTTATCTGAAATTCCATATAGGTGTGAAACAAATTACGTTTTTATGAAATTATATTCTCAAACACTTTTCACAAAAACGTTGCTTTAATTCACATAGTCTTACATATGCAAAATTAAAGACACATCCAGCTATATATACATGGAGCAAATAGAAACAAAATTAAAGGATCTCATCACGTATATATATACTACATTGAAGCAAATAGAAAGAAGGCTAGCTATTTCATATGCACTAATTAGCACTTATCAGTGGTTGTGCACACACTTTGAGTGTAGGTAAAAAAAAGGGTTAGCATTCACAGGTTCTTAGTTAATTACAACAACCAAGATAAAATTTAAAATGTTAATCAAGACTTTTTTACAAAGATGTTTATTAACTTTAAGAGCAGATAAAGATTCACATGACAATATTAATTACTTGAAAGATTTTCTTTGAAAAATTGTAATTCTTAAAGATTAATTAAATATTCATAAAAAATGAACCTTTTGCTTGTCATGAATTGAACCATATACACCATGCATCAACGGCGGCACTCGCGGTTGCCCCAACAAGCCCAGCCGCCCCACGAGGCGCCCAAATTACCAGAGCCAGAGCCAGCTGGTGGAGGTGGAGGTAGTAGCGGACGCAGAGGTAATGGTGGTCTTGGCATTGCTACTACTGCTTGTGCTTCAACAGTTATCACCCAAGAAGAAATTATCATAGCCAAGAAGAAACCAATAATACCTTTCAATTTCATATTCACAAATTGCTCAATAATATTTAGCATTTCTTTCATCAATATATATATATATATAGAGAGAGAGAGAGAAGGGAGGGGGGGGGGGGGAAGGTTTAGGTCAAAAATATTTTTTTGAAGAACATTTGGGAGCCGTCCACGGTCCATCTAAACAATATGCATTTGTACGTGCATAGACGGTATGCATGCACCAATGTATACAAGCGTTTTTTTTTCTATGCACAAGTGCATATGCACGAATTCATGTTCCAAATTACTGGTATGCATTTGTACTGCATACCGTTCAAATAGAGGGCTTTTAGGGGTTTATTTTTTTGAGGTTTTTCCTGAACCCTGACCCTAAATATACATATATATCATAAAAGTCAGAGTGCGTTGCCTATAAATTATCTGTTACAAAAGTCTTGTAATTATTTCAGTTTACGAGCATGTACATGAGATTCAGATATATTTAGGCAAATAAGTCCATTGAATTGTTCACATTTTGTTGGAGGCAAAAGTCCTGGACAACAATGGTTGTGGCTGTGATGGTTACTGAGTCATATATGGTGGAATTGATCCCAATCTCTCATCATATATATATATATATATATATATATCCTACATACAAGCTTTGACTTTTTTTTATTCTTAAAGCGTGTTTGACTTTAATTGTATATGAATTCCTCTAAGTTCTAACATTTGTTGAAAAGACGTGCACATATCTTTAAAACAAAACAACATCCAGTTTGATTACTTAGGACAAGAGTTACGTTACTATCAGGGGCTGATCCAGCAGGGGGGGGGGGGGGGGGAATCGGTCCAATCCCCTAGTGAAATGTTAAAAAAAATTATATATGCTAAAAAAAATCATTAATTTCAACAGACCTCATCTTGCCGACGATTAACAAAAACACTAAAAAAGTTACTTGAAATGAATAAAAAACCCTAAAAAATCTTTCGAAATCGACAAAAACACTAAGAAAATCATTCAAAATTGACAAATACAATAAGAAAATCTCTTGAAATCAACTAAAAAACTTTAAAATTTTCCCGAAACACGTTGGGTGACTTTACGCGCCTTTAGTCTATTTTAATGGAATCCTGGTGGACAAAAATTCTGGATCCGCCACTGGTTACTATATATACGACTTAAATTGTGCTTTCTTCTACTTGGGTTGGATTGGTTTTAAACAAAGTATTACCTCAAAGACGAGATGCAATATCAAGGCCATTGTAACACAGATTTGCATAGACGAAAATGGTATATATATTGGATGAATATTGGTGCCACTTTTTAAAACCCAAGCCAGATTCGGAATGATTAGAGCATCCACAATAAAGTTCCTGACCAGGTTTTTTTTGGGGATTTTACAAAAACCTTTAATATGGGACAAAAGTTTTTGTCGTAGGTTATTATTAGAACTCAGTGTTTTAACAATAACACAGATTCTTTTATTCTTTTATTTTCTGTTATTATTTTATTTATTATTTTTATTATTTCATAACTATTTTATTTTTATTTTATAGATTTATAAAACATATAATTTTTAAATTGATACGAAAAAATATATAATTATTTTAGTTTAATTTTATTTTCGTTTTTTGTAAATTTTTATACAAGTTTTTGTATAAAAATTAAAGTCAAACACGCATTAAATTTTTTTAATTGGGTACTTGGTTTTTAGTTTATGATATCTGAATTTGGATTATGTGTTTACTCATTTTAATGCAATTTGATAGATAATATATATTCCAATTCCAATTCCAATTCCAATTCCAATGTAAGTTCCATTCAAGCTTCAATGTTAATACTTTGCCATGGATCTGTTGTGATCGTTCTCAAGAAATAAAAAGTTTGTGGTTTGTTCTTTCTTGTACATAAACCAGCAAACAGATTTTGCTCAATTAACTCCTTCATATGCAGGCCTCTGACGTATAGCTCAGTTAGCTAGCCTCGGCTGTTGAATGAGTCTTAAAATTCCCCCTCACATTGGTGTCTTTGAATGCAGGTTCCGTGTACGTGGTCCCGGTTCGGGTTGCCGTTAATCAACTTTTTTGCCCAAAAACTCCTTCATATGCAGTACATTTGTGTACCATGCCTTGATGACACACTCTGATTTCTTAATTTTGGGGTAAACAAGAAATAATTGACAGAGGAACGAAATCAATCAATAGCAGAACTCTTGAACGAAATCGATAAAAAACCTTAAAATTTTCTCGAAATCAAACAAATTCTTTAAAAAATCCCTTGAAATAAAGTATTTTTTTTTAAATCTCTTGAAACGATAGAATTAAGGTAAAAACTAAATAAACGATATTGAACGTTAGTAAAACATGAAGACACTTCGATAAAAACCATATATTTTATAATTATTTTTTGTCTATATTATATAGTGCCACAATATAAAAGAATACTCGTGGATCCATCCCGATAACAAGTTAAACTTCAAAGATTTATATTATCAAACACTTTTCTTAAGGTGGTGTTTAAATTTCACATCGTCTTTATATATGTAAAATAACATTGAAAACACATGACTATACATGGAGCAAATAGAAACAATATAAAAACATATTGATCAGTTTAAAATACTGTTTTGAAACATTCATTTCGTATTTCAAAATCAATTTTCTCTCACAAAACCCAAAAAAAATTCCTAAAATTAATATTTTTATGGTTTTGTTTGTTTAAACGTGGTCTGTATTTACATGGCTCAAATTTCTACTTTTGTATTTTTGGCAAAACAGATCCCTCAACTATGAGAGGTCTAAAATTCCACGTCATCAATTCTCAGAATCAGAGAAATATCATTCAACCATGTTCTCTCACAACTTTGACCAAATTTAGACTTTTTTAACCTGTAGTTGACAATTTCATTTTTGTTATTTTATATTAATTTTAGATGTCTAATATATATGTTATTAATTATTTATTCAAAACTTTGGGCATTACATGGTGGCGTTGTTGCAATTGCAAGTGTGTTTAACAATTAACATGAATAAAATTTGTTGTATATATTAAAATATCCAACTCTTCCCTGTCCAATCAATAGCAAGGATATATTGTCACTATTTTTATTTAATATAAATGTATTTAATTCATATCTTTACACCTTAAAAATTGTTTGACAGAGGAGGTCCCAAGTCCTTTATAAAAAAAACTTTTGTTTCTCCCTCTTATCAATGTGAGATCTTACAATCGACCCTTTTATAATTGATAGACAAGGAAGAGACAGATCTACAGAGAGAGGACACCGGATTATTATTAATTTAACATTAATATTCAAATTGATTATACTCGGTTGAGATCAATTTATCTAAAATCTCATATTGGTTGGAAACGTACATTTATTGAATTTATGTTCTTAAAACACTTTTTGCAAAGCCGTTTCAATCACGTACCCTTGTATATGTAAAATCCTACTGAAGATACAAATTATTTTAATACTATAAAGTAATAACACTTGATCAAACAAGTAGTCGCACTTGGAGCAAATGGATTAAAAAGGATCTCACAATAAACACGCACAAGTAGTCGAGCTATGTGGAACAAACAAAAACAAGAGGATCTTGACTGATCATAGTCCTACTGTAAAGCAAACAGAAAGAATTGAAGAATCACATTCTTAGAGAAACCGGTAACAATGGTTATGCGGGTTTGAGGGTGTATTTTGAAACACACTTTTTTATGCCAACAATGTAATGGTAAGTACTCAGTATTGGTTCTTGCTTAAAAAAAACCCAGATAAAAATTGTTGATTTTTTATATAGCGGTTTATTTTAAAGCTAAAAATGCAACAAACATAGGAAAAATAAAGATTCCCAAGAGCCATAACTATATAATGTTACTTGAAAGATTATTATTGAACAAATTATAAATTTTAAAGGCATTCATAAAAGATGGTTTATTTGCTTGTGATGAATCATACACACCATCAACAGCACTAGGGGTTGCCCGATAAACTCCAACCGCCTGCAGTTGATGTTGATGTTGATGTTGGTGTTGGTGTTGCTTCTTCTACTGCTTGAACAATCGTCACTGTGGAAGAAATAAGAGCAAGTGTAAAGAAAATAGCCATGAAGAAAGCAATAACACCTTTCATTCTCATATTCAGAAATTGATAAATAATATTTAGCATTTCTTCTCATCAATATTTGTGTGTATTTATATATCAAAAAGTCAAACTTATTGGCGTAAGATTCTGTTCTACATGTGGTTTGGACACTTATACAAATATATTTCAATTCAAGTTGCACCAATTGAACTTCCAAGAAAATACATACCGGATATATTCGGCTAATTGTTTATTGTTTAAATTGGATCTCATAAATCTTACAAATTAACAAGTTTTTAAATGAAGGGCCTTGATTATATATAATAATATAACTTAATACGCTCTCTTTTTTCCAAGGTGTATCAATAAAAAGTAGTACAAAAAATTCACCTCCTTAATTAGAGCTTGGAATTGAATATGTGTTTTCACCTCTTTACAAAACTTAGGTGGAGCTTTGATTATACGCATTGAAAGGTTATGATACTTTAAAGAAAAATGAATATATATATATATATATATGAGTTGTTTTTCATGTGTAAGATCTGAAATGATCTATCGTCAACGCTCAAGGAGTTGGTGATTCTACTACAATATCATTATTATTTCTCGATACCTGCCGCGGCCCCAATTCATGAAAAACGTCCTCATATTTTATTCGAAAGCAATAAGAAAGCTTGGCTCGGTCATGGTCATGGCATGTCATATGTATCTTTTTGTCCAAGGTACTTGTTTGCATATGTACACACAAAAAAAGAATGAAACATTTTCAGTTGTTTAATGTGCCTGTAAATTTAAAAAAGAGTAAATGAAACTTATTCTTAATTGATCTTCATTTATTATAAACTTGTCCTTGAGGCTGCAAAATCTTCATTTTTTGGGTGAAACATGAAGTAAAATGGAGGGAAGTTAACATGGCTTTGGGTTATAATTAATATTGTGTTTACCTGCAATAACCCGCCTTTCATTTTGATTTTTTTTTCCTTCCACTTTTCTCTAAAAAAAATTTCTCTCAATTAAATTATCTTCCAAGATTTATACTTACCAGAATTTTGTTGGTTTAATTAGATTATATGTTTTAGTTCCAGGATATTGTTCTTGAATTTTGCATATATATTCAAGATTTTTTTTTTCTAAAAATTTGTCTCATTTATCAATACCAACAGATTAAGAAGGGTGCTTGGCGCCATCGTCTTCTTCAGTGGTCCTTAATTAGATGACATAGATGTATTCTAAAATGTTAAAATATCATAGTCAAACTAAATAATTTTAGAAACATTTTTATGATTTCCCATGCATGAAAGCGTACGATATAAGTCTACACATTCGTATGTTTGCATGTGAGAATATTTCATCTGGACGGTATGCACAAATCATATGTGCATACTGATAATTTGTAACATGCATTTGTGCATGCAAAAAAACAGTTTCGATCACTTGTATGCACAAAAATGCATATCGTCCGGATGGAGGATTCTGATCCCGTGGCGTTCTTAGTTTTCTTTTTTGAGGTTTTCTTTAGGACCTCCCTTTATTTATATATATATATATATATGGAAATGTTGGTTTGAGAAATGAGAAATAAATAAGTGATCCTAGCTTTTCGTCTGGTCAACATTTGTGGCTTTTACTGTGAATTACTGGATAATTTTTCGCATGCGTATACAAAAGTCGAAATATAAAGATGTAGTTTGGTAACTTTTACAAATATGCGACAAACGGGTTCATTTGTAATAAACCTATATGATTCACAAATGAACTATGTGTCTATATGTGAACCCGTTATTTAATTCACATATGAAGTATTTAAGTGATTCATGTATGAACCCGTTATTTAATTCACATATGAAGTATTTAATTCATATATGAACCCACAGGTTCATAAGTGAATCAATTAGTTAGTTCATATGTGAATTATACTCCGGAATGCTATGGTATAGAAGGAGTGGAGACTTAGAGGCCGTTTACCAAAACTTTCCGGGTAATTAGTGCTTACCGGCAAAATTCAACACTATCACTTACTTACGGACACTACAACAAAAATGATTTTATAGGGCGTCTAAAATGAAAAAGCTTCCTAAAAATACTTAATAGGACACAAATTTATAGTTACAACCCAAAAAGTGTCCTATCTAAAAGCGTTTAGGCGTTTTAACAAGTTTTTTACAACACTTTCTAAAATAAAACGTCATGTTAGCTATTTTATAAGACGCCTTTGAAAAGTGTCTTATAAACAAAAATGTCCTATAAAATAGCTAATAGGACACTTTATTTTAAAAGCGTCGTAAAAAATTTGTTGAAACGTCTAAAAACGTCATATAAACCTATTGCAACGCTTTTAGATAACGCTTTATGGTTTGGTTCTATAAACTTGTGTCATATAAAATATTCTTTTAGAACGTTTTTTTTTTTCATTTTAGACATCTTATAAAATCATTTTTGTTGTAGTGGGGTAAGATTTTAAGTCTACCAAAATGACATGTAACAATTTACCCAGTAAGCGCTTACTGTGGTAAGAGCCTGCGGCGTCCTCACTTATACCGGGTACGACTCTCGATCATTGCCTTTACTCTTACCGCTCTTACCAAATAAGATTCTTAGTCCTTGTCATATTCATCCGGTAAAGTAATATGACTTGGAAAATGGTTTGTTTTTGGCCTATACTTTCCCCTGCTGGCTGATGAATGTATATATATATACGCACAACAATACATGCATATATGCATGTATTGTGCGTATATATATCCATGGAGCAAACAGAATCAAAAGGATCTTCAGCAAGTAATCCTTGCTATATATGTGCAACAAACAAAAACAAGAGGACCTCGATTGATAGTCCTACTATCGAAGCAAATAAAAACAAGGCTACTTAAATACTTAATTCATATGCACTTAGCCTCTATAATTGAAGAATCACATTCATAAAGACATATATATATATATAGCTAATTAACAGTATTGCTTTGTGCTTGTGCAGGTTAGAGGGTGTATTTTTCGATGTTGGTAACGTAATGGTAATAAGCACTCATATATAGGTTCTTGCTTAAAAGCTAAAAATTAATGAAACAAGCATAGGAACAAATATAATGTTATTTAAAAGATTATTCTGACAAACTAATAAATCTTAATGATATTCATAAAATTGACATATTTGGTTTCGATTATTCATACACACACTGACACACACACACACACACCATCAACGGCATCTGGTGTTGCCCCAACAACCCCAACCGCCCCAACTGGCACTAGGTGGAGGTGGACCTGGACGTGCACGTCGCGGTGGTCTTGGCGCTGCTACTGCTGCTTGTGCTTGAACACTTGTGATCACCGTGGACGAAATAAGTGCAAGTGCAAAGAAAATAGCCAAGAAGAAAGCATTAACACCTTTCAATCTCATATTAGAAGTTGGTGAGTATTTCTTTCATCAATATGTGTTTGTATTTATATCTATCATATATAAAAGTCAGATTGCTTGGTATATATAAATTATTTGTTACAAAAGTCTCTGGTAATTATTTCTACTCATATGCATGCATAGACACCTAATTCAAATATATTTCAATAAACGAATAGTAAAAAAATCGCATCCTTATATTCGTTTTCTGCATGTTGATAAATGATAAAAGAACTTGGAATGAGATTTTGTTGGGTCTTCAGAAAACTTAGGTGGACGTTGATTATACACATATTTAAAATTATTGCAACGTTATCGTGATCAGAAACGTAACAATAGATCTCCATCCTTGGATTAATCCTAAAATACACAGAGATGCACAGATTAAATCACTTAAAGCGTAATTCATGGTGGCATGAGATTAAAAGCGCCACGATTTATATTATATATATATATAGAGAGAGAGAGAGAGAAAATGTACGGGGCTTATTTATTTTCATGTGTGATTAAGATCTGAAACAATGCGGTACAAACATTAATTTTCGTAGAAATTAGTAAATATTGAAGAAAAAAGCTTTGAATCCAAACACAATTTGGTCGATTTAAAATATTTTAAGCAAATAACTGAATAAGTCCGTTCTTTTGCTCACAAAACTCGATCTTGACCACAATGGCTGTAATGGTTAACCAGGAAGACCGAGTCAAGGTGGAATTGAACCCAATGCTCTCCTCCTATCCTACGTGTACAAGCTTCGACTTTTAATCCTTAATGCGTGTTTGACTCCAATTTGCATATGAATTCTTCTAACATTTGTGGAAAAGTCGTACGCATATATATATATATATATATATTATAGGGATGATCAAATACAAACTCATATTTATGTACAAACTATACGAACCGGTTCAAATCAATATAAAAATAAATTTTTTTCATAATTTTTTTATCAAATACTATTGTTTAAGATATTATTGCACATATGTTTGTTTCACCTTATGAAAAAATTACATGTGAAAATTTTACATTATGAAACAAAAACATGTGAAACTTTTTCATAAAAAAATATATGAAAAACATTCAACTTATGAAAACAAATACATGTGAAACTTTTAGATTATGAAACAAATATATGTGTAATAATATCTTAAATCATAACATTTGATAAAAAAAAATCATGAAAAAAACTTAGTTTATATTGATTTGAATCAGTTTGTATAGTTTGTACGTAAATATGAGTTTGTATTTGAACTTCCCTCTATATATATATATATATATATATATGAAGGTTCAAATGAGAACCACTCCTCCTTAAAGAAATAAATTGTGGACCATATATGATGTGGGTCCCACATAATGATCTAATATTAAATCATAAATGATTCAATATTATGTGGGATCTACATTATATGTGATCCACAAGTGTCTCTTTGTTCCTTTAAAAATGCAAAGTTCTCATTTGAACCTTTCTCTCTCTCTCTCTATATATATATATATATATATATATATATAGGGAAGGATCATACGAAAACCACTCATCTTTAAGGGAACAAAGGGACACCTTGTGGACCACATATGATGTGGGTCCCACATAATTAAATCATTTCTGATTTAATATTAAATCAGAAATGATTTAATTATGTGGGACCCACATCATATGTGGTATTAAATCAGAAATGATTTAATATTATGTGAGACCCACATCATATGTGGTCCACAAGATATATATATAGGAAGGTTCAAATGAGAACTTTGTATTTTTAAAGGAACAAAGGGACAATTGTGGATCACATATGATGTGGGTCCCACATAATATTAAATCATTTCTGATTTAATATAGTTTAATATTAAATCAGAAATGATTTAATATTATGTGGGACTCACATCATATGTGGTCCACAAAGTGTTTCTTTGTTCTTTTAAAGAAAGGGTGTTCTTGTATGATCCCTCCCCTATATAGGGGTAGGTTCAAATGTGAACCTATCTTTGATTGTGAACATGAGAATGCATCTCAGCCATCCATTTAAAATCAGATCAAAAAATCAATGCACAAAACGCACGGTGGCATTTTTGTAAATAAGTGGAATACTCGAGTTATGGCTTAAACAATAATTAGCGCGTAGGGGCAGCATCGTAAATATAACATGTTCGTCAATTTCTTCATCTTCGTCGTCTCCAAACAACGATTTCGCCATCAATCTCTTCATTGTCGTCGTCACCAAGTAACAATTTCGACATAAATCAATTCATCGTCGTCGTCACCAATCAACTTATTTCCTACAGAATTGTAGCTTATATTCAGTCTGAATATAAGCTAAAATTATGTGTTTGTATAATTGTAGTTTATATTCAGTCTGAATATAAGCATAACACTGTTCCTGATGAAGAAACAGGCTCCATTGAAAAAACAGAATTAACAATTTAGTTTCAGAAATCGAAAATCCGATTACTAAAGTTCTTCACAGCAATGAATACGATTAATAGAGAAGAATTCGATTTCCAGAGAGAGTTCGATTTACAGAGAAAATTTCGATTAACAAAGGATGAGAGAATTAAGCGGGAGTGATAAACTTGCCTAATTTACCCCTCAAGCCACATTTAAAGAACGGCTTCAATTTGACTCAGATCAACGGCTGAGATCTGTCCTTAGGTTCACAACCAAAGATAGGTTCACATTTGAACTTTCCTCTATATATATATATATATATGAAAGAGATTCAAATGAAAACACTAAGTATTTAAGAAAACAAGAAAACATTTTTTCATGTACAAAATCACATATGATTTTGAACTAATATGAAAAATGGACACGCACGACTTTTGCCACAGGTTAAGTCGCGGGAAAAATGACGGCTAATCATTTATGATTTTGTATGTGAATCATATATGATTTTGTACATAAAAAAAGTTTTCTTGTTTTCTTAAATAGGTAGTGTTTTCGTTTGAACCTGCCCCTATATATATATATATATATATATCTGGTTGTGAGCCACAGACCATCGTTACTAGTTTTGGCTAGTCGAGCATCCCCAGCTTCCCCAACCACCAACACACTGATTACCCCTTGGTGGTGGTGGTTGTCTTCGTTGTGCACTAGTTGTCACCATAGAAGAAATGAGAACAAGTGTAAAGACAGTAGCCAACAACAAAGTAAAAACACTTCCCAACCTCATCTTCACAAATTAATAACACAATGATGTTAATTTATATCTTTGTTTGATACATACATATATATATATACATACATATATACGGATATACCCTTTAAGGACTTTGGCTATTGGGTTGCCTTCTTTGAAGATTGATTCTCCAAAATGAAGTAATTTTCATGCACCAACCACCTAACTTCTAGGAAAATATGTGTTTGGTCAAAGAAAATTATATACGGATACAATGAATTTACTGAAGTGGTTAAAACGATCAGACCGACAACTCTTCCAACAAGGCGATTCGTGTAACCATAACCAATCTGTTAGAATATGGAAGTTATTCGATGATATTATGTAGATAATTTTGTATTTTTGTAGATAATTTTGTATTTTAGGTAACAACAGGTTTTCTTTTTACAAGGATTTTTTCCTAATTGTATTGTATTTATATGTGCTTTCGTTTAATGAGAAATGAAGGAATTATCTTATCACATGGTATCAAAGCAGACAACCCACTTTATCTCGCATGGCTAGTCGAGCATCCCCAGCTTCCCCAACCACCAACACACTGATTACCCCTTGGTGGTGGTGGTTGTCTTCGTTGTGCACTAGTTGTCACCATAGAAGAAATGAGAACAAGTGTAAAGACAGTAGCCAACAACAAAGTAAAAACACTTCCCAACCTCATCTTCACAAATTAATAACACAATGATGTTAATTTATATCTTTGTTTGATACATACATATATATATATACACACATATATACGGATATACCCTTTAAGGACTTTGGCTATTGGGTTGCCTTCTTTGAAGATTGATTCTCCAAAATGAAGTAATTTTCATGCACCAACCACCTAACTTCTAGGAAAATATGTGTTTGGTCAAAGAAAATTATATACGGATACAATGAATTTACTGAAGTGGTTAAAACGATCAGACCGACAACTCTTCCAACAAGGCGATTCGTGTAACCATAACCAATCTGTTAGAATATGGAAGTTATTCGATGATATTATGTAGATAATTTTGTATTTTTGTAGATAATTTTGTATTTTAGGTAACAACAGGTTTTCTTTTTACAAGGATTTTTTCCTAATTGTATTGTATTTATATGTGCTTTCGTTTAATGAGAAATGAAGGAATTATCTTATCACATGGTATCAAAGCAGACAACCCACTTTATCTCGCACGAGCGCAGAAGCAGAATACCGAGGGGTTGCAATGTGGTTTCCGAATCATGTTGGTTACGAAATCTCCTTCTTGAGTTACACTGTCTTATTCGGAAGTAAACGGTTGTGTATTGTGATAGTGTTAGTGCTATATATTTGTCAGTCAATCTGGTTCAATATCAGAGAACCAAACACATTAAAATGGATATCCATTTCGTACGGGAGAAAGTGGCGTGGGATCAAGTTCGGGTGTTACATCTGCCATCCCGTCATTAAATTGCGTATATTTTTACCAAAGGCTTAAGGCTTACCTTTGGTTCTTTTCGAGGATTTTCGAGACAGTCTCAACATCTGAAACCCTCCCGTTTCGACTGCGGGGGATGTGTTAAAATATGGAAGTTATTCGATGTAATCGGTGTATTTTTGCAGATAATTTTGTATTTTAGGTAATGATAGGTTTCCCCTTTACAAGGATCTTTCCTAATTGTATTTTATTTATATGCGCTTTCGGTTTAATGAGAGATGAAGGAATTATCTTCTCATACAATCTTGGTATGTTCCAATTATTCTTAGAACAATCTTTTGCACTACAACAAAAATAACATTAATAAAATGAAATATTTTCTACCCAAAAAATTGAAAAACTAACAAAGTGTCATCGACCTAGCTAATGATATTCGGGTTATTGATAGAGCCCAAGCACCTAAAGGTAAAAAGTTCAAACTTCATTAAAAATGAGAAGTTTGCTTATTTGATGCGTATATATAAATATTTTCTAATTAAAAAAATGTCTGAAATAAACTTATTTGGTGGTTTTGTAAACTTTTATACCAAATTTAGAACAAAAAAAATACTTGAACCCATTAAGGGTGAGCATTTGACCCACAAGAACAGGCTTGAATCGGGACCGAACCGGCATCGGTATAGTCCAGCCGGTCCGGTTTTCGGTTCTTCATATTCGGTTCCGGTTCCAAACTGGGTTCGGTGACAATTTTTCAGGTAATTAACCGAACCGGCCCGAAATTTTAAATGAATATCTAATCCTAATTTAATTAATTTATTATGTTTTCTAATATCTCAAAATAACATTTCAAAATTTAACAAGTATATCTTTTGTAACAAAAAAAAGATTCCACCTCTCTATCCTAAAACACTATGATTTACCTTTCATATTTTCGAAATTCTAAATGCATGTTTTATTATTTATTTCTTTTTAAAAGGTTTTATAAAAATGTGTAGGCAATCAAAATCAACAAGATCATTGTATTACTTTTGACAATCAAGGAAGTTCAAGAGACAAAAAATTGAATAATGAATAATAATTGGATTGCAGATTTAGATGAAACTTTGAATATTTTGGGATTATTTTACGGTTGATTTTGTAATTGGTATTAAACTTTGAACATCTTGGAATTACTTTACACTTGATTTGGTATTAAACTATGAATATTTTGAGATTGCTATAAATATTAAACTATGAATATTTTGAAAAAATTAGAGTATGATTTTTGTTAATTGATTTGGAATTAAAGCGGTTCCAACCGGGTTTTTGACCGGAAAAGCGGGACCGGAACCGGAACCGGCACCGGTATTGCCTAAACGGTCCGGTTATCGGTTCTAATAATATCGCATTTCCGGTTCCAGTTCCAAACCGGTTCGGTGCCGGTTCGGCCCATTTGCTCACCCCTAGAACCATGATCGGGATATATAGATATTTATGGGTTTACATAGTCCTTAGTAAAAGTTTCGATTCAACATATTGCATGTAGAAATATGAGTTGATATGGGTGAGAAATTGATTGTCAAAATTGAGGGTAGATGATAAATGTTGGAATGTGAGAAATGGAAGTGGATTTGTCCCACATTGGTGAATAAATGAAACACATGTAGGTTTATAAGTGATTTCATACTTGATATTAGGGATGAGCATAACTGGTACCCGGCCATTTTCCATTGAACCCGGCTTCAACTTTTTTTTAATTTTTTTTACATTGCATACGATAAAAATGAAATTATAAACTACAAAATACCGACTTAAAAATATAAATACAACAAATGATCAAAACTAATCTGATAAAAACTAATTATTACATAAACAAATTAGAAAGTTTGAGGTTTTATTTATTATTTATAAATATATAAAATATTTTTTATTTTAAAATGATGGGTAGCGGGTACCCAGCGGGTAACGGTTCCAAAAAAACAAGAACCGGAATCGGTCATGATCGGTTCCGTATTTTAGGAACCGGAACCGAAATCAATCAAATCGGTTCCGGTTCCGGAACCGGCAGTTCCTAAGCGGTTCCGGTTCCCAAGGCGGGTACCCAGTTCTGATGCTCACCCCTACTTGATATGAATAAGACTTGCTGGAGGAAGGCTTTCTTCATGTGCATGCACAAGGGAGGGGGGTGCAAAACTAGACCGAAATGTGCTCAAACCATTGAACTTGAGGTCGATCAGAAAAGTTCAAAACCAGTTTTGCCAAATTTCCCTACGTTTTCTTTATCTCTCCATGCGGCTTCTCTGCAGGGTAATCTTCACGTGTTACTTATGTTCACGGTTTCTAGTAAACTGTTGTACCCTGAAACAGACGCACCATATATATGGGGGCGAATATGTTTTAAGAAAACCATGTAAAACACAGGCCTCAGCTCCTCTTTTTTCTTTTATGTTTGTTATCGATTTCGAATACTTTCTCTAACATGATGAACATTTTAGACATATAAAGCTCAATTCAAACAACAAAAGTAAAAAGATGAAACTAAAAGATAAGTGATTATGTTTGTAAGCATTACAATTTTTGCACATCATTCAACATAAATGCATCACTTTTAGCAATGAGGGTCACCCCAGCAGCTCCAGCCACCCTTCCTTGACGGTTGTGGCGGTCGTGGTGGCGACGACAGTGTTGTTGGTGGTGGCACCACAACTACTTGTGCTTGGATACTTGTGGAAGAAATAATAACAATTGCAAAGAAAATACCTAAAGAGAAACCAACTTGTCCAAGGAAATTAAGCATTTGTTTCTTTCCCCTCTCTCTCTCACACACACACATATATATGTATGTATATTACAAAAGTCAAGACTCTTTCTCCTATGTCTTTGTAAATATTTTTGTTCACATGCACCTAAGACTTCTTAAAATTATCTCAACACAAGTTGCACCAAACGTACTTTCCAAGAAACTACACGAGATGTGATCCATTTGCAGGGAAGGATGAAGGAATATATAACTTGATACAAGAACCCAACCACCACCTATAAAAGTTGCTCAACCACCCCCATATTTGACTATTAATAGGTTGCCTTCTTCTATATTCAATGCGTCATTTAAAACCTAGCAAATTAATTCTAAGTATTTTACATGCATGGTACTCGACCTTCCACGAATATATATATATATATATATATATAATTATGTGTACCTACATGTGTTTGTTTGTTTGTTTGGTTAAATTGAAAAAATGGAAAATAAAATCAGTTGAATGTCATCGGGGAATTGAATGTTAACACGGACAGGTTCAAACTTAGGCGTTTGTATGATGGAATTCTTTTAAGAGATTTAGAATTCGTGAAAAAAAAAATAGAATTTAATTAAGAGCTTTGGGTTTGGATTCAAAAGGATTTGAAAGTTTTGGTGCGTTTGCTTTGTAATATTTCAATTTCATTAATTTGTTATAAATAATTATTAAAATAATTAAATTAGTTTTTTATTAATTAGTTATAACAAAATAAATGTTTAACGTTTTCTAAAACATTAGTTTAGAAAAAACCAATTAAATCCTTTGAAATACAAACTACACACGCAAAATCCCATGTTTGTGGGATTTTAAATGAAAGTCCGCGCAAGATTTCAAATCCTTATAATCTTTTAAACCGGATATGGGATTGGAATTAAATTCAATTCCAAATATCTCTAAATCCAATCCACTACTAAATAAATGACTTTTGCTTACGGACATTTCCCTGTGAAATCTGTTACTAAAGGGTGATTCCTTACAAAACTGTCACAAAATTTGGTTGCTAAATTGTTGTAGGGTAATTCAAATTGGTGACAGATTACCCAGGGATTCTCTAGGTGATCCCTTGGTATTTTTTCAAAAAACATCGAATTTTACCAAACCACTGGTATTTTCTGGGTGATCCGTGGGTAATCACCGACGGAAATTTCTCTGGATAATTTTTGTGGATGAAAGTCATTTGTTTTGTAGTGATCTAATCCCACAAACTAAACATGACAAAACTTGTTTGGTTTGATAAAATGGTCTTGAGGGATTTGCATTTCGTGGAAAGATTTGGATTTGGAAGGATTTTGAATTTTTTATGTGTTTGGTTTATAGGATTACAAATGAATTGAATTTCATTTTTCATAAATAGTTTATAAAAACACTATAAAAAATAATTAGATTATCTTTTTATTAATTGATTATTATCAAATAAATGTTTTCAACATAGTTTAAAACATTATTATGCACAAATCTATGAAATCTCGAGAATACCAATAATACCCATGAGATTTCTAAAATCCCATATTTGTGAGATTTCAATTGAATCTCGGGACGTTAAATCCATGCAATCTTTTAAATCAAACATGAGATTGAAATAGAATTGAATATCGTCAAATCCTTCCAAATCATGTCCAATCATACAAACCAAACAAAACTTTAATTTGCATAAATTAGGGTTTTGGTTTTATACGTGTGGAATTAACGTTTGATGAATTACGTTTTTGTGTACCTTTTTAAAATATTTAGGTTGTTTCCTGTGGATATTACGCCGGTGACAATTCCCCGAGTTTTTAAAAAATTGAATTTACCCTCTTGGAGATCCGTCAGAAATTGATTTCTTTGATTAATTTTTAAATAATATAACTTTTAAAAAATAAGAATTTTTTAAGGGATTTCGACGGACACCCCTGTCCGTTATAAATCCATTGGAAATTCACTAGAAAATTCTTTTTTTATTTTTTAAAATTCTTTTCATCAATATATTTCTAAAGGATGGGGGTGTCCGTAGTTCATAGGTGGATGTAAGAATAAAAGTGATTAAAGATTCAGTTCCTTCTTATGTTTCTCATTTTAACTCTTCTTCTCACACGATCTCATGTCATAACATATATATATGTGTATATATATATGTGTGTGTGTGTCCATTTATCCAATAAAAAGTTTAATGTAAATTCTAATAAAGGAATGCTATTTATAGAAATATGAACACCATTTCAAACCACAAAATTAAGGTGCGTTACCGATACAACCAATATATCATGATTAGGAGAAAAGTCAAAGAGAGAAAATGGACATATATATAGGCATATAAAACTTAATTCAAACAACAAAAGTAAAGTGATCAATATGTGTGTAGGGAAAGAGATGAAGTAACATCAAATTGAATTTGAGGTTATTTTTTTTACCAACTCTTAACAACAGATATATTTTCTTGGTATATATGAACCATGCATCACCACCATCAACAACGAGGGTCACCCCAACAGCCCCAACCACCCCTACGTGGTGGCGGTGGTGGCGGCACCACAACTACTACTTGTGCTTGGACAACTGTCATTGTAGAAGAAATAACAACAAATGCAAACAAAATAGCCAAGAAGAAAGCAATAACACCCCTCATTCTCATTTTCATGAATTGTCGAATGATATTTAGCATTCGTTTTTGTGTCCCTCTCTCACACGCTGATACATACATATATATAAGTCCAAAAGTTAAGACTCTTTCTTATTAACTATCATTTTACAAAAGTCCTTGTAAATATTCATGTTTATATGCACCAAGACAAATTAAAATATATTTCAACACAAGTTGCTCCAAATTTCCAAGAAGTTACGCGAGTATGATCCGTTAATTTGCATGGGCGGATCCGATCAAATAGCTTGATACAAGGAATGAGTTTTTGCTTTCAATTTAATATTATCGGATACCAAATCTATATGTGTATCATTAAATGGTTATCTCCAATCTAAAAGAAATTGTTGATGGACACGGTTGAAAAGATATGCTATGCATACACGTCGATCGCAATCCTTTCCATATATAATCAGGTTTGAGTTTACCATATGTCCTACATTGGATTTGTATTTTCTAAGAGATCTTTACTGAATGACCATTTCACATCTTTAAATTGGTCTTTTAACTATTTATCTACCGAGTTTCGTCAAATGTCACTACTTCTGCAATATTCAGGTCGGCAATATTACGGACCTAGCTACAAGGCACAAAAATCAAAACAAATCTGCAATTGCAATGGCCAGGTCCGCAATTACAACGGTAAACTGGTTGAATTTGATTTTTTTTAATCTTTTAGTTAGGTCCGAAATATATATTACGTAAGTAGTGACACTTGGATAAACCCGTAAGAAAAATGATTAAAAGATCCAATTTAAAGATGTGAAATAGTCATTTGAGTCAATTTTCTTATTCTTTAAGGATAAAAAGTGTAAATTTATAAAAATAAATACGATTTTGTGGGGTGTATCGCTTGGCAGAGGGACGGAGAGACCAAAATGGTAATTTTAATTTTCAAAATCAACCCCATCCACGATTTCATGGGGTTGGTCATGGGATTTTTGGACATTTTAGTAAACTTTAAGAGATATTGGCTATTTTGGTAACAAATTTTAAAAAATATGGGTATTTTAGTTAAATTATTTGCCTTATTATGTAATATTTTAGATATTTAATTTTTAAGAAAAACTTTAATTAAATTATATATCTTTTTTCTGTAGAAAGTGGGCCTGATGGGAACAGAAAATATTATTGCGTCCATTTTTTCTTAATTTTGATGTTTTATGATCGTCATTATTATTGTTGTTGTTATTTAAATATAATGCTAAAAATGAAAATTTCAAACTTTGACAATGAAATAATTTAATTAAAAATAGGCTAATAATTTATTTAATGAAATTCAAAATCGTAAGAACTTCGTCAAAGTTACAAAAGCCAAAAAATCGTTGAAACTATACATTTGCACTTATAAAACTGACATCTAATCAATTTAGTTCATGATATTAATATTTTATATATATCTTGCTAAAAATGTATATGATCTAAAGAGTTCTTAAATTTTTAACTTTTAGCGTTTTGTCAGTTTTAATAAAACTATCGTTATTAAAAAAATCGAAGTTTAGATTATTAAACTCACGAAATAAGTTGTGAATCTCAACTTCTCACGTCTAAAACCAGTGCTAATCAACAGTACTTATCCAATTTTATACAAAATTAACTCATCCTTGACCAGTTCATCCAACAAATTAATGTATATTAGGACAGTATGGAATTGAGAAGTCCGTCTTTATTGTTATGGGTTACGATCAATACCATGTTTTTTGTTACATGACATGTTGGATATCACGGCGTAAAAAAAAATTCATGTCTATATAAATTACACATGAATGTTGAGATTATGTTTAAGATAATTTAAAGTTGTTAAATTTGAATCTTATACTCAGTTATATATATTTCACAGTAGGTTAATTTTTTATATAATATACAAAGTTATTGATTTCGTAAATGAAAATGATGAAATCTTGCACCTTAGGAACTCTTCAGCATCAATTCATGCGAATGTAAAGTTAGGGGCAGTATATCAAACATTTATCCTGTGTGTTTACGGGTAAAATTCAACACTTGTCACTTACTTTTTGGGTAATATTTTAGTCCACCAAAACCGTATACAACAATTCACCCGCTAAGTGATTACCGTGGTAAAAGTTGTCGCACTCACAATTATCGGGTAAAACTTGGTCCGTGTCTCGCTCTTACACTGGGTAAGATTCGTGGTCCTTACTGTAACACCCCTGTCCTGCGTAGCCGGAGGACGGTGTGTTATGAAGGAAAACGTAACAACATAACTAATTAACATACACGGGAAAAACCAGAGCTACTATGAATATCCATCAAAGGTGCGGAAGACCAAAATTTAAGACGACATAATTATAATTACCCTATTTACAAAAACAAAAGCTATACTATCCAAGGTCGTCTTCAAAATATTCACATTCCATAGCTCTCACTCCCGAGATGGTCCCACCTGCGACGAGGACAAAA
This sequence comes from Silybum marianum, assembly GCA_036898165.1. Lineage (NCBI taxonomy): Eukaryota > Viridiplantae > Streptophyta > Magnoliopsida > Asterales > Asteraceae > Silybum > Silybum marianum. The sequence continues at coordinate 41,591,548 of CM072531.1, forward strand.
CAAACCTCGATTGAGCCAATTGCGCAGTGAGTGGATGATTAATCTAACAAAGATCGCAAGTATTTAATTGAGTTAAAGAAAAGAATAATTTAAAGATCAATTAAGACCAAAAACCAAAACATAAAATGATCACTCGAGAATTTGCATGAAGTATCTCACTAGTGAACTAAAAAGTATCATCAAATCAATAGTCGAGAGCAATTATAAAAATGAATTGGGTTTGAGGGTTGTACGGACCACTCGAACAATGGAAAATTAGTATAGGGCAATACACCCAAATCCCTTCCGATAACCGGCTCCCGACAATGGTTCTTAGGATCTATCCATTCGCCCTCAAATTGGCCGGTGTCAGGCCAGATCGACTTATTGACATTGGGGTATAATAGCGAGGACGCCATGACAATTTATAGCCGCAATGGAGGCATCACGGCATGGTTGCCCTCGATGTTGTGCCTTAAAGTACAAAACATTTAACTTATTGAAAACATGTCAATTCGATGTGTAAATAGTAGTCTTATAAATATACGACTTTTAGTCATTATATATCAAAATAGAATTCCGAAAACGGTTCAAATCCGACAACGATTCAATACCAAAAAGGATCAATTTCAAAAGTGGTTCAATTCAACTCAAGTAGCCAATAATAGCCATATCAAAGAAAAAAGTTCTAATAATAGCTATAAATAAGTTTCATGATCCTAGACATCAGACACCAAAAATTAAATGAATTATCAAACTCAAACGTCCAAATATATATGATTTTGAGAATTGGAAATAAGAGAGTTACGTGATAGATGCCTTGATATCGAATGAGATAATATTTTATCTCGATACTAGACTAGTAACTAAAAATCTAAGATTATCCTCGAGTTGATGCCATGATATGAAAACATAATATTATCCGCCACTAATCCGTTGTTGATTTAATTAGCTATTTAAGTAACTTAATTAAATCGGCCAAATTAAGAAAATAAAGAAAAAATTAGTGCAGTAATTTCGCTGGAGGTCCTATTTAGTAGTGTACCCAAGCATATAATAAGGGTTGTAATACAACTCGAGTTTTACTCACAGTCTCTCTAATATTCTCGAATTCCTCCGAATACTTGATAGCAACAGCCCCCGCAACAATACGATGATAACTATTAGATCAAACGAACTTGTAGGATGATTAAATATCTTTATATATAGTAATATGTATTTCGGCATTAATACTTGTAATTAGTTATTTTGAAAATCAATTTCTTTTTTAGTAGTTGATATTATTCTCTATAAAACAAATGATTATTACCCACAAAAATCACGTACATTAATTTTTATCCCTGATTACGACGGATTACCCATAAAATACTAGTGGTTTGATAGAATCCGACGTTTTCCGAGAAAATACTAATGGATCACCTAGAGAATCACTAAGTAATATTTCACTAATTTGAATTACCCACCAATTTTTGTGACAGATTTCCCATACAAAATTCCGTAGAAAAAGTCTTTCATTTAATAGTGAGTATAACCAAATTAACTTCAAAATAAAACTTCCACATGCTTTGCGACGGCTAGCTTGTCATCGAATAGGTAAGAAGCTCAAAAACGGTGGTAATTAACCGATGGTAATGACGAATCGTCGCAATAGTGTGTGGTATATGCGACGGCTTTTGTGGCATATATATAGCTATAGCTAGATCTATACCTATAGATATATACCATATGTATGGCAATTAAATTATAGTGATAATAGTCATCACAATAGATTTATTGCATCTATTTGAACATATATAGTGACGAATATTGTATCGCAATAGTTTCTTTTTGTTATAATACTTACAGAAGATGGGGAAGGTGGGAGGGAAGGCCACATATAGAATGACAAAAATAGAAAACTTGAGTAAATGAAACAGACATAAAGAAAAAGACCAAAATGGCCTTACATGAGAGCATGTGAGGACATTTAACAAGATCAACTTAATAGACCTTAGAAGAAGGGCTTAAAAAACAAAAATAAAACCTGTATCAGAAGATTTTTTTTAATAAATGAACCGTGCATCATTGTTAGTATTAGAATACGTGGAACCCCTAGATCAATCTCTATAAGAGCCCTTGAGGAGAAAGGAAGGTTCCAACATATATACAAGAACGATAGTTCAAGTTTAGCAGATGTGGGACTCCAAGAGTTAGCAATTGTGATCATCCCATCCTCCCCAGCATGGTGGTGGTGGTAGCAATAATATGGCTTCTGGTGTTGGCTCTGCAACTACTGCAACTCGCGCTTGGACAATTGTTAACGCAGAAAAACTAAAGGCAAGTGCAAAGAAAATAGCCAAGAAGAAAGCAATAACACCCCTCATTCTCATCTTCACAAATTGTGGAATGATTTTTATACATCATTTATTTCCTCTCTCTCTCTCTCTCTCATATATATATATATATAGTCAATATCTAATAAATTCTTAGTTAGAAAAGTCTAAAAAGTATTAAATTTTCAACACAAGTTGCGTAAATCTGAACCATTTCAAGTATGATATGTGTACACTAGAAGAACTAACTTTTTTTTTGAACGGCAAGTTAGTAGTTAGTGATTCGGACCCACAGTGACATCCATATGGGCAGTATGCGGGACCCGAACCTTCACCTTAGGGGATAAACCCCCACTCCTCCACCATTTTTAGGAAAACCACCACTCCCAAGGCTCGAACCCGAGACCTTGTGGATGATGTAAAAACCCCGGTACCGCTAGGCCAGAGACCCTTTGGTATACTATTTAGGCGAAAGATCGTGTGAGAATGAGAGTTAAGGTGAGAAGCATAAGAAGAGAGATTGACCATTGATCATCATTAATCTCAAACCCACGTATGAATGATTAAATATACATGATTGTTTTAGCTAATAAACCATTAAAATTTCTCATTTTAAATGAATAACTCCCTAAACTTTTTTTTTAAATAAATAATCACAGAACGTTTAGAAATCGGTTACTTACATATCAATTTAACCCAAAATAAACTATTTGTAATCGGCTAGAAAACTTAAATGAATATTATACTGTTCCTAAACCCTACGTCATTTAAACCATTCACACTTAACTGCCCAACCATATTAATCGTCGTCGGTCCCTAAAATCGATCCCCCTCTTTTTGGTCGTTTTTTTAGTTTTTTGAGTCTCTCTTTTTTATCCATCCATATATACTCCATTAAATTGATGTAAAAAGGAAAATCGAAAGACAGCAAAAAAACAAATCAAAGAAAGAGAGAGAGATCTATGGTCGTCAGGCCGATGGCAATGAGGGGCTAGAGTTTGAACATTTAGGGTGAAAACAATAAAACTGATTTAGGTTTTTTTTTACTGTGGCAAACTTGGTAGAGACTCTCCATGGTAATGCCACACTTGGTAGGTCAGTTGGATGCCATTGACAATCAAATGTGCTCTGATTGCCTCAAGAGTCTGGAACTTAGCATTCCCACATTTCTTACAAGGACAACGACTTAGACCTCGATAATCAAGGTGATTTTTAGCAACTTCAACAAACTCCTCGACACCTTCTCTATATTCAATTGATAGGCGATTTGCAACACTTATCCAGCTTCGGTCAGGTGCCATCCGATCCTCTGTAAATGAAAAACAACATATATAAGTTAATTGTGCACATGGGTTGGGTTTAATTAGTTTTGTGCAGATAACTTTCCTTCTTGTTTTGGTTTTATGGTGTGTGGAGGTTGGTACTTATCTTGGAAATGTAAATTAATTCTTGCTGTTAGAAGTTATGTTCCTTAATTTGATGGCTCAATCTGAGTTATATTTTTGGTTCAACCTTTGTTTTCGAGTTTTGATCAGTTTTTGGTTTTCTGTTTATTGTTTATTTAGACTGAGTTTCAAATGTTGGATCTGTTGACTGTTGTTGTTGTATCTTTTATCATCTGATATGGTTTTTGATTGGTCATATATGGATGTTGCTTAAACTTACACTACAAAACAAATGACTTTTACCCACAAAAATCACCTGGGGAATTTCCGTTGGTGATTAGTGACGGATCACACAGAAAATACCAGTGGTTCGGTAGAATTCGATGTCTTTCAAGAAAATACCAAAAGATCATCCAGAGAATCTTTAGGTAATCCGTCACTGATTTAAATTACCCATCAACTTTTGTGACGGCTGATTTTGGTTTCTCATTAATTCATGAGTATCTTAATTAGGATGAACATTGTACTGTATGGAGGCATAAATCAAGAAACATATATAAACATTCTATATTTCTATTCTACATAGATAATCAATAAATAATGAACTAAATTTCACTGAAACACCACACCGGATCTTATCACGTTTTCATTATAATGTCATTATTATATATGTTCATGCAAACACAAACACAGACAATGAATTGAAAGCAGGGGCGGACCTAGTATGGTTCATGTGCCACCGTATTATATCTTCATTGAAGGGTAATTAAATTTTTAGATTTGTTAGTGGTGCAACGGCATAGTTTTAGAGGTGCTCCTAAATAATTTAAAACTCAATTTATGACATAAATAAGGTGGCTGATGTAGTGGTTTCCCCAACTAACTAAAACTCTTTCTAACAGTGGTTTCCCCAACTAACTAAAACTCTTTCTAAAGGAGGTCCCAGGTTTAATCCTTGTTTGATGCAAATAATTAAAAAAAAATTGGATATCAACTCTATGGCATTTAATAAACACTTTACATTAATTTTGTATTTAATCATTAACTTCCCCAAAAATATTATTAATTTGTTTTTAGTTATTAGATACCATCAATATCAAATACTAAAAACTGGGAAAAAAACTCTTGAAATCAACAAAAAAAACCGAAAAAATTCTTTGAAATCGATTAAAAAAAGTTAAAAATTCCAAAAAAAACTTTTGAAATCAACCAAAAAAAATGAAAAAAATCTCTCAAAACCGATAAAAAAAACTTAAAAATTCTTCTAAATCAAGCAAAAAACTTTAAAAATCTCCGAAACGGTAAAATTAGATTAAAAAACAAATCGAAAGATATTGATCGTTAGTAAAAACCTAAAAAAACGTCTATAAAAAACGTATTTTTTAATTATATTGTATATGTTGTACTGTGCCACCGTATTTAAAAAGTTTTGGGTCCGTTCCTGATTGAAAGATACATGTATTCAACAAATATATATAATCCATATACAGAAACAAATGATCGGAGGTTAAAAGTACAAAGCCTTACTTGATTGATTGTTGATTGGTTTAACGTTAACTTGTCTTTATTACGCACCACAGAAGCAGCCAACTGTTAAAAACCTTGTGAAAGTTTTCGTATTAATTTAAGATACGGAGATCTCCCTTCCTATTCGAGTATCCAGTAGCGTTTTGACGAGTTCTTCCCGTTTTTCTCGCTAACGTTATCCCTCCTTTTAAGTTTTAGAAATTCACACAAATCAATATCTTTATTAAAAATAAAAAGGAGATTGTAAACAAAATATAAAATTAATATTAATTCTATTTTTTATATAGTTATCGATTATTAGAAAATTAAAGTCCAAGCGTAAAACAAAATTCTGGTAAGTTATTTAATTTTGTAAACATTGTAAAAGGAATTATTATCGGTAAAATGTATAAGATATTTTTGATAAAAAAACAAAAGTATTTCAAAAATCAATTAATAATTATGATTAATAATCGACTGTAAAACACGTATAAATATAAAATAATAGTCGACTTATATTTGAGACAAAATGTAATATAAAATTATCTTTATTAGAGGCATAAATATATTCACCACTAAAACTAAATAAATCATTAAATTATGTATATATATATATAGCGTTAGGTTCACGTGAGACCAACTTGTTTTCGTAAGACCCGTGAGACCACGTCTTTACACTTGAAATTTCACAACAAATCACTGTGAATTAAAAAAAAATTGAACTTTCACATCAAAAACACTATGAAGAGTGAATTTGAAACATATGTAGTAGGTTGCGTTGTATTTTGACAATGGTGGCAACACAATTACTTGTGTTAAATGTTGCAATATATGTATATTGTCTTTAATCATTAATCGTCTAACATTGTTATTTATTATTAAAAGAGAAGCTGAGGAACAATGAGCATAGACTCAGCACAAGGAGCCGGTCGTGTAGTTTGAGACATTCATGATGCATTTCCATGGTAGAAACCCTTCCCCTCCCTAGTCTTAGTATTTTTAATTTGTATGCTATTTTAGGACCGTGTTAGGATATATTCTATGCTATTTTGCAATATTTTATATGTTATTTTGGGATATTTTTGTATGATAATTTAAGATTTTATTGTAAAAACAAACTCATTTTAAACTTGTATTTTATTTTCAATCCGGGGTAGATTAATTTACAGAAATTTTGGTATTTTTATTTTTTTAAATTAGGCGGATTAGCGACGGAATATCCGTTGGATATTTTTTATCTTTTGTTTTTTTAAATTCGTATTTAAAATCCGTCTGTGATATGTCAGTAACGTAGCCGTTAATTGGTAATTGTGTCTGTCAGTAACCCGTCAATAAAATGACCATTAGTAATAGCTAGTGTCTGTCGGTGATGTTATAGGAAAAGGTTGTCGTCAGTAAGCTATTGGTGAAATCCGTCGATTATCCGTCGGTGATGCCTGTTTCCACGGCTACCTGCAGACTTTCATCCGCAGACACCGACGGGTTTTTCCGTCAGTAGTCCCCTATTATGTCGTGTCGAGTATATATGTTTTTTATTAAATACTTGTACTAAAATAGTTGTATAAAATAGCTTAATATTGTAAGTGACCTAAACAACATAACCATGTGTATATTTATACAAACAAATACAAGATATGTAATATCCATATAAATAAGAAAATTCTTTTGAAAATACATAAAATTTCTCGTCAAAAAATTTTGTATTCAATAAAGTAACATATTTTAGAACTTATAAAAAACTAGACATTTGTAAAAGAAAAAGAAAAATTGATATGAATAAATAAAGTTTTAAGTGGGTAATTGAGACTTGGAATTATATTTTTGAAGTTTGAGGAGAGGGGAATTAATTATTAATCATACAAAAAGAATAAGAGCAAAAATGAACATAGATGCATATAAACTTAATTCAACCACTAAAACTATAACTTTAAAGCAAAAGATATGTTGTCAAATGTGTGTGTAAATGGAAATATAAAGCAACATATCGCTTTTGTGTTATTCTTCTTACAACTTACAAAACATGCATTCATCATAAATGGTATATGTTCTTGTTTGGAACTACGCATCACCGTTAGCAACGGGGGTTACCCCAGCAACCCCAACCACCAATAGGTGATGGTGGTGGCAATAATACTCTTCTTGGTGGTGGTGGTGACGACACACCTACTGCTTGTGCTTCGACAATTGTTACTGTAGAAGCAATAATAGCAAGTGCAATGAAAATAGCCAAGAAGAATGTAATAATACTCTTGATCGTTCTCATCTTCACAAATTGTCGAATGATGGTTAGCATGTGTTTCGTCTTTCTCTCTATCTCTAATATATATATATATATATATATTTTATATATATTACTTAAAAGTCATGACTCTTAATTTATTTAATGAATACGAAAGTCTTCGTGAATATTTTTTTCATGTGTACATGCACCTATGCCTAGTTAAACATATATATTCACAAGTTGCACCAAACTTCCGAGAAACTACATGACTATTAGTCTATTATATGTTCGCATACAAAGGACCTAGCATGATATACGTACATGCAAATGAAGGGTATAAGTTTTTGTCTCAAAACTCATATGATGGAATTAATGAATTATCAAAGGAAAAAGTCCTTTGTTAAAAAATGATTATCTTCAACGCGAAAGAGAATTTTGTAAATGGAAATATTTGAAAGGGCCAGGCATGCATACATGTCGGTCTCGAATTTTTTATGATCAGGTTTTGGTTTAACATGTCTTAAACTGAATTTGTTTTTACCTATCACTGACTTATGCGAGTTCTTTTTCTAGAAAATGGGTCTGGACTGTGACATGTGCTAAAAATATTTTGATCATGATACTTTTTTTTCAATATTGATGTTATATTTTTTTTCATTGTTATTGTTGTTGTTAGTCCATGTAACGTTAACAATAAAATTTTCAAACTTGATAATCGGATAATTTGACTAAATATAGCCCAGTAATTAATTAATGAATTTCAAAATCGTAAAACTTCAATCATATATAGTTACAAATTCTAAAATCCTTGATGAACATTTGCATTTACGAGAACCGAATAATTGTAAAAATTAAATATAAAAAATATCTAATCAATTTAGTTTATGGTATTAATATTAAGAATCCTTCTATATCTTTGTTAATGCAATTTAGAAAAACTTTAAATTTTTAAGAGATTAGTCATGATGAAATTTATTCATAAATCATCAATTTTTTAAAATATAAATTAAATTGCCAAAATTGTAGGTAATTCATAAGAGGTCAATGGTCCGACCTAGACCTAGTTTCAAAGTTCAAACCGGTGATCTTCATCAATTTTTGTCCAAGAGGGTACAAATTTGACTCATCCTTGACGATCCCACCCCACAAAGCATAAACATGGATGTTATAGAGCAGTTGATTTTGTTACGATTCTTATCGGATTAATCGTTATGTTACTCGACTAGCTGGTAGACCGGGTTTGGCTATCATGCCGCAAAAGTTTTCCGCATCTCTAGATGGGACTTATTCAATAGTTAATGTGTGTTTAAATATCAATTAATGTTGATCTGGTCGCTTCAAGCTTAAGGTATGTGAACGAAATAAAATAGGCATAAAATTATTTTTCTCAAGTTTTTCATATCCAAATCATATTTTTATTATACATGTTTTGTTTTTAAGAAAAAAAAATTAAAATAAATAACACAACACAAATACACAACAATAACAACATAAAAGTTATTACAACAAATGAGTCAAATAAAATTTGATTTGATGATAAATAAAATAAGATAACAAGCAAGAAAAAAATCCAAAAAATTGTATGAATAATTAAGAAGATTTAATATATGATATAAACTAGCAATTTTTTAATACCATAGAGAAGAAAAAATAGTTTATTCTTTTTCTCTTTTTTTTGAGTTTTATCTGAACAGTATATAGAATAAAAGAAAACAATGTAAAAAAATATAGTAGAATATATAGTTCAGGTAATTATGTATGTGTAAAACTTAAACAAATAAATAATTAAATTTAATGTAAATTATTAATGACTTCAAATAATACATCTTCAAAAAATGGACTTTATATCATTACGAGGCAGAATTATAAATACTAACCATTGAGTTTTCTTCTAAGTTTGATCAGTTTTTAAAATGTTTTGCTTAAAATCTTGCAAATTCCAAGTAATTTGCTCTTTTTAGGACCCAATTTTCTTTTCTACCTATAAACATGTTAAAAAAAACCTCAAATCTTGTACATCTAAAACCATAGCCAATCTATGTGTGCTTTGATTAATTCTTGGTACCATTTAAGATGTGATATAACCTTGGTAAGTGAATATCTATGATACCGATTCAAGGGACGGTCAATGGAAAATTTATAATTTTCACTTGCTTATATTTTTACGTGTCAAATTTACAAAGTTAATTATGAAAATGGATGACTTCAAGGCTTCGTTCAGACCAATCCAATGGCAAGTCGTCGTTGTAGGGTAAATCTCTTAATGACCATAAACGCATATGTAGGTGATAGGATTAAAACCGGGTTCAAGGGTGCAATACTGTAATAAAATCGGGTTTATAAGACAACAAAAATATTTAAATATATAAATAAAATACTATATGTGACTTAAATTTGTAAAAACAAATAATTATACTTGTACATAAATCATACATAAAAAGTGAAATATTCTTTTTTATAGAATACTTCTTGAGAAAGGTCCTATGAGCATATTTTTTTTATATGACAATTATTGTGACAAGACAACTTTTTGTATAATTTAATATAAAAAATAACATAATAGTCATTGTATTTATTTCTATTCAGACCCACCTAAACCTGATTAAAATAGGTCTAACATAAGTTGCACCAAAATTCCGGTCCTAGTCCTCTTTTTTCAGTTTTAATATTTTATTGTTGTTTAATATGATATTATAAATGAAAATTTTCAACCTCAGATGATTGATTACAATAATTTAAAGTAATGAAGAGGGTTGATTAGGTCGTTACCGTCAGTTTACGATTTTTAGCCATTTTTACATTTTTAAGTGTTAAAATTAATACATCTCACGAGAATTATATCATTTTAAACAAAAAGCATATCAAATACTTCCATTATGTTCTACTCGGGAAATAAATCAATAATAATTAAGGTTTAGGAAATATAGACAAACTTATCATCTACTCCAAAAAAAGGGTCGTTATTTACATGAAAACCTTAGGCATGTGAAAAAGTGTTTACGTAACGGTTTTAGTAGAGGCCTACTTCATAAGGTTTGTCAAAAAAAAGTTTAAAGAAATTAAAAGAAGTAGGGAGAAAATTGAGACCAAATATCAAATTACAAATAGTTTTTGAACGGAATCAATACGAGAAAATAATGAAAAAAGGTCACTTGGGTACACGTATAGGGTGTGTTGGTACATGTGACAGAACATGACAGAATAAAACGTGACAGAACTCATTGTCCCACGTTTGGTGCGACATGGAACAGGACAAATATTCACTGTTCCACGTTAGACGCGATATGGTACAGAGACAAAAACTAGGACAAAGGGAACAAAGTGGCACAAAAAATGTTTTTTTCTTGTTCCACCAAAATAGATGGAACAAGGTGGGAAAAGAATGAGACAGAAACTAATATCACTAAATAACTCTCATTTGATATATAATCTTAATATAATATTTGTTTTAATGATCACTACCACTAGTCACGGCCGCCGCTACCGTTGGCCACCAAACACCATCGTCCATCACCACCACCACCACTGTTGGCCACTTCCCCCTCCTCCACTACAACAACAACCTCCTCCACCACCTCTACAAGTGGACCACAACCACCGTTGGCCACCAACCACCACTGTTCATCTCCACCGACATGGGCCACCTACTATCCACCATAACCACTACCACCATCGTCTACCACTGTTGACCGGCACCACCATCCAGCGGCGGATCCAGAAATTTTATAGATGGGGTCGGGATTTAAATAACATATTATTTAATATAATATAGACTTCTTTGTGGTAATATAGGGTCAAACCTTTTTTTAGGGGGTTAAAAGAGGTATAACTCAATAAAAACAAAATTTTGAAACTTTAGGGGTGTCAAGTGACCCCCCAAGTTAGTATGTACATCCGTCCATGCCGTCACTACCATCTTCATCTCCTTCATAACCATCATCCATCACATTACCACTACCACCGTTGGCCACCACTAGGGGTAGCAAAAAGTGACCCAACCCGCTAACCCAACCCGAACCCAACCCAAAATTAGCAGGTTGGGTTGAGATGTTCAACCCATTTAAGTTAAATGGGTCAACCCGTCTAACTCATTTAAATAAATGGGTTGAGTTTACCTTTGGCCAATTTGATTCGTTGGAGAGATAAACCGGTGGCACTTTCCATTGTACAAGCAAGATTGGTTAGGTTGAAATTTTCGACCTATTTACAACATGTTTTCAACCCGTTTTCAACTCATTTAAAATATTATATGTTTTTGTTTTATTTGTAATTATAATGTCTAATATTATCTATGTAACATTGAAAATTAGAAACTCTCAGTTTTGTTAAGTGTAAAACCCTGATAAAGTGATATATAACTTGCCTCCAAATCTCTCTTTTGACTCTCTCTCTCTCTCTCTCTCTCTCTCTCTCTCTCCCCCCCCCCCTTTGTTCGTCTCCAAAGTTCCAACATAAATTAAAGTAACTTAAGTAGATGCTTAGATATGTGAACAATTTATTGCATTTTTGTTGTGTTTTATTCAAACTTTGAACAATTTATTTTTATTTGCGGTTGTGGTCGTCTTTTATTCATCCGCAGTGATGTTGGTTGGGGTTGGAGGAAGATCCTAGGCATGCGATATAAGATAAGAGATTTTGTTGTCTCTTATATTAGCAATGGCTCTTCCACCTCTGCCTGGTTTGATAATTGGCACCCTGATGGCCCCTTGTGTCGGCTTATTACTCCTTGCAATATCTTTAATGCGAACCTTTCCCTTGATGCTCGGGTGAAGAATATCTTTTCTAGTGGTTGCTGGACTTGTCCCTAAATGCGGGATAGTCTCAATCCTGTTCCATGATTCCTCCCCCCCCCCCGGTTCTCTCCCCTTCCATCCTTGACAGTCTCCTCTGGAGAAAAAGGGATGGTCGTCTTACTCCTTTCTCGGTTCATGAAGTCTGACTCTCTATTCGTCCTAATAAGCCTTACGTTGATTGGCACCACATGGTCTGGTTCTCGCAAAACATCCCCAGACATGTTTTCATTCTTTAGGTTGCCATGAAGCAGCGTCTTAAGACACATGATAAGCTTCGGTTTTGGAAAGCCTATCCTAATCTGTCTTGTCGGTTCTGTCATAATGGGTCTGATTTACACAACACGTTTTCTTTGAGTGCCCGTTTCCCAATCAGGTATGGATTGGGATTAAGCCCAAGTCGAACCTTCCTGTTGTCCCGGACAACTGGGATGATATCATCAGAGTCTTCCAGCAAGCCATCAAAAAGGCAAGACCATCTGGTCTATTATTCGTAAATTAGTATTTGTTGAAACCGTCTACCACCTCTGGTCTGAACGGAATTATCGCATCTTCAAGGATAAGAGAAGATCGTATGATATGGTGATCAAGACCATCTCTGATGATGTCCGATCTAGGCTCCTTAGCCTGAAGCTTAAACCTTGTCTAAATGTTGTTCGGGCCAGGTTTGTCTGGAACCTCCCTTAGAGGTTGTTCCTTCTCTGTCCCTCTCCTCGTCTCTATTCTTTTTTGTCATCTTCCTTCTTTGTGTGCTTGGTTCTTGTTTTGCTTAAAAAACCTTAAAAATCGTAAAATCCTTAAAATACAAAAAAAAACGTAAACTTTAATGAATAATTTTTTTCTTGATTGGATGGGTCGCCCCCCTCTATATCAAAAAAAAATTAAATAGTATAAGCTTTTTTATTTATTTAAAAAGTTTAAATTAAATGGATCAACTCAGATTCAACTCATTTATTTAACATGTTGGATTTTTAAAAATCATAAACAGGTCAACCTGATGTCAACGCATTTAAGTAGCAGATTGGGTTGAGTTAAAAATCTCAACCCATTTAATTAAATAGGTTGGGTTGAATTGAGATTTTCGATCTGTTTAATAAATGGACTGAACCCGAACCCAACCCAATCTGACCCATTGCCACCCCGAAGGGAGGCTCCCATTTTGATGCATTATGACAAAGATGTGTGACAACATTCGCTGCCAGTCAACTTACTCCCGCCGTTAGTGGTTGATGGTGTTGAATCCGATTTGGGCAAAACCGTTTTTCTAATAGTGTTCCGATCCAAATTCGGTCAAGGACCAGCCCGAATCCGAAAACTTTACATCTCTAGTGGTACCCCTTATAGTAATGACGTTTTTAATGGCTACGAATGTGACACAAGTAGTGGGTGATGTGGCATTTTATAATTCATTTATTTATTCCAGCTCACCAAGAAATTCGACATTTCATTAATAAGCTCACATGTGGCCACATGTATTAAGTGACGTGACATTAATTAAGTATTTTTTTTATTCAGTATCCACAACATATGTTCTTACAAAACCTTTAATTTCTAATTCTTCTTTTGTTATATTCGATTGTGCATGGTATTAATATCTATTTTTCTAATTTCTTTTGTTATATTCGATAAAATATAATTGAAAAAAAATAAAGTCTAAGAAATTAGATTAAGAGAAGTTATTCATAGATCTCAACTTCTTCCGAAAATACATGAACCATTTATTCCATGTACGTAACTTATCTTAAATTGTAAATGTAATATATTATGTGTATATATACAACTATTTAAAAATTTCATATTTGAACATAAAAGTAAAGATAAAAACAATAACAGTAATAAACACGTTTACGTACACGATATGATAAACTCGAATCCATTATTACAATGTATTATCTTTCCAAATCTCTAACCAATCAACCATTCAAGAGCTATACAAATCCTTAATTAAAAACCCCCATATTTCAGACTCATAAAACTAAATGACAATCAACGTATAAATAAGTTTAGATACAAGTTAAATAAGCGTTAAACCCTACTAATTAATACTACATATTCTTTTTCCAAATTTCTGACCAATCAACTTTGGATTTGTGTAAATATCAATCGATTCACAATTTAAAACCACACAAAATCATACAATATATTGAGGTGGATGAAATAAGACATAGCAAGAAGTAGGATTGAGGCTTGGTATTCTCAACTCTCATCAAATGTATAACGTGGGTACACAACTGTTATTTTTTATTTACAACTTACAACCCTCTTTTATAAAAATCAAAAAAATATTTAATTATATTTTCATTAATAATTATCAAGTCTACATATTATATTCAAATAAAACCATACATTTACATCAATAATTGCCTTACGTAATGAGGAATCTAATCCTACGTCGAGCAAACACAAGCAATAGAAGCACGACAAGTTGTGGTTCAATATTGAAGCAAATCAAATTAAAGGAACTGATCGTCTACCTAATGTTTATTGGATAAGTATTTATCGGTAAAAGTGACAACTCTCAAAACTTACCTATTAGGTAGATTTCCAACAATAATCTTACCTGTTAAGCGCCCGAATAAAATTGTTGGTGCCTCTTATCAGGTAAGATTTTCAGTTATTGTCATACTAACCCGATAAGCACGCTTATTCGGTTAACGTTTGATAAACGAATCATAACATGTCTTTATTCTTATTTGAGGGAACCAAACAATAAGATCTTAGATTACCTATTTGGGTCATATTTTTTCTTTGTAATTGGTATTGGAACCCTAAATCAAAGCAAATGAGTACCAATGGATTATATTCTAGATAGTGAAGCCGTCAATAGAGCATAGAAAGCATAAAATTAATTGCATTGCTACAAACCTTAAAATCTTATCTGTAGCAGCCATATTTTTTTTTGGAAAGGGTATATTAGGCAAATGCCTAGACTAATCTCTGACAATTTTAAGACTGTTAAAGCATGTAACCCTGAGATAATTTCCCATGGCCGCAATTGTTTGCGCCGGATTCAAACCTGGGGTAAATGAGTTATTTAGTCTCATCCCCCCACAAGTACGCCATAAGTCTTGTGATTAGCAGCAATACTCTTTAGTCCAAGATCCTTCAAAATAAAATTTTAGATTGGTATCTTATCGGGAAAAAACACATATATTTTATGAAAATACAAACATAGCTTTAAACCATAAAAGTGTTTAGAGGTACAACCAATAATTATTAGAACAAACAAACAACAAAGACGAACATGCCACATGTAGAACGCAATATAAACAAACAAAAATTGTAACTTGAAAGCAAAAGATATATAAGTGGTAAATAGGCACACATACATACACACACGTATATGTGTGTGTATATGTATTATATATATGAAGCAACAGTGATTTTGTGTGTGGTTATGGCCAGCGTCCCCAACCTCCTATGCTCCTATCTTGCGGCTGTAATACTGCTTCTGATCCTGGTGGTGGTATTACTCGTGCTTGGACAATTGTCATCATAGAACAAATAATAGCATGTGCAAAGAAAATAGCCAAGAAGATAGCAATAACGCTCCTATTTCTCATCTTCACAAATTTCCTAATGATATTTAACATTTGTTTCATCTCTCATATATATAGATAGAAAGATATGTATATTGTGTGTGTGTGTCTTAGGCTCTCAGCCCTTTCAATAATCACGATACGTCATGTTTCTTCTCGACAATGTGGCCCTAGATTTGAATGTCTATTCTACCATAATTTTTGGAAAGTATTCAATCATCAATGTATGTGGTTGTAAAAATAGACCAGAAAGAACCGAGTCGTGTTGAGTGTCTGTATTACATATATACACACACACTCACACACATATTGATGACGTTTGAAGTTAATATGTTCTACAACGAATCCGTCTTTTCCTATATTAGCATTGTGATAGTAAAGGATGGAAACTCTTCTTCATCAATTATGCATATATACGGTTGTGAAAATAAACAAGGAAAAAGAAGTCATGGTTATATATGGAGATCCTTATTATAGACTTGTCTATGTGCATGTGAAACGTTTCAATATGAAAGAGATGGTGAACTATTATCTAACATATATACCTTGTTGAGGTTGTTAAAAATCCTAATTTTTTTTAAAATGGGGAATCAAAGTTTTAATCTCTAAAAAATTTAGACATGTCATAAAACAATTTCTCTATTTTAAAATTTTAATATTAATTATATAATTAAAGTATTTTAATTTATTTTAATTTAGCATCTCAACAAACTTTTAAATTTGTTTTATATAGAATACTAGTATAGTAAACTTCATTAGTAGAAATATAAAAAATTAAGATACATGAGAAATTATCACTCCATTTAATTGATTTTTAAAAAAATTGATAAGATGTTAATATCTGATTGGAGGACATACGTCGGATAGAAAACACTAATTCTTGTTATAAAACAACCCAATTGTTAAAAAATATATATATACAAGAGTTATTTTTGCCGCTTTTTAACACATTTTTCAATGTTTATATTGTAGAGTAAGCCAGTTGTTGCTTTTATTTATAAAACGCCTTATTAAAAACTAAGTATAAAATAAATTGAGATTCTCATGACAATATTACTTTTGAATGTTAAACATTATTCACCAAAAATGACCTATTTGCTCGTTGTAAAACAAGCACCATCAACTGCAACCAGGATCGCCCAAACAACCCCAACCGCCCCAAGCAGGTGGAGGTGGAGGTGCACGTGGGGGTGGAGGCGGAGGCGGAGACAGAGGTGGGCACCGAGATAGGAGTGGTCTTGGCCCTTCTACTACTGCTTGTGCTTGAGCAATTGTCACCAAAGAAGAATTGAGTGCAAGTGCAAAGAAAATAGCCAAGAAGAAAGCAATAACACCTTTCAATCTCATATTCACAAATTGTTGAATAATATTTAGCACTAATTTGTTTCATATATATATATATATCATAAAAACTCAGACTACCTAAGCCTACAAAAAGTCAAGTGTAATTAATTGTGTTTACATGCATGGGCAACTAATTCAAATATATTTCATTTCAAGTTGCACCAAATTAACTTCCAAGAAAATACACAATTGAGATATTTGTAAAAGCAGAACTAGAAGATCTGGATATTTATTTTGAATAAGTTTTAGTCTCGAGTATAACCGAGAGATTTACAGGCTTAAATCCGATTAAGAAACAGAAGATACCTTGCTTTTGCGTTTTTTGTTGCAGAGACAGAGAAGGAAGAAGAAGAAATGATTTCTGTCTAAATTCTCAATTTTATACGTCCCAAAAGTTTAGTTTGGATAAGGGCCGTTTTTCCATTCGTTTTCGGGGCCCCAAGTTTAGAGGCGCTAAATTTGTTTAAGTTTCGGGGCGGTGCCCCGAACCCCATTTGTTGACCGGGCAGTGGAACCCCCGCCAGGGGCGCTGCCACCGGACCCCCGTATTCCTGAGTCCAAATTTATCAATCTGAGTGTGCATCCCGCATCTTCGGTCTCAGAAAGTAAACCAAGCTCAGCCTATCTCTTTAGCAATTCCAATTACATTAAAAAATGTTGATGACACTAAAATCACCAACAATACCCATAATGCAAAAAGATAAATACACCATAACCTTTTGCTAATGTTGTAATTTTTACAAAAGTTAGTCGAAGCAATATCGTTATAGATCCTAGATAGCTACATATAGAAGGAAACACATTTGTTTGTACATTTAAACTGAGTCATAGGTGGTGGAATTGAATCCAATCTCTAGCCCAATATCATATCCTAAAAGCTTCAACTTTTTATTGTGTTTGAATTTAATTTGCATATACGAATTCTTCCAACATTTGTTGAAAAGTTGGAAATTGAGATGTACAACGGACCAAGCATGCATATTTGTCGATCAGTGTCGATCCTTTCGGGTTTGAATTTAACATGTGCTACATAGAATTTGTCTTTTCTACCATCCATTAAGTCATGTTTTTTATGCACTATTAGAAAATTGAGTATTTTCAATGGAAAATGTCATTGAAAATTTTCTACGAATTTTAGAGGGATTATTGACAGAATATAAATTTTCTACGAATTTCCGTTGAAAATCTCATAAACATGCATTTTCAATCAAAAAAAATTTGACAAGACATTTCATTGAAAAAAAATTGGTTGAAATAACATGTTTGTGAGAGATTTTCAACCAAAATTCGTTGAAAATTCGTAAAAAATTTATGTTCTGTCAATAATCCCTCTAAAATTCGAACAAAATTTTCAACCATTGAAAATACTTAAATTTTTAGTAGTGATGTGAACCAAAAGTTTCTTCCTAGTTTGTTTTTCTTTTATCAATTTTAATGTCTTATTATTATTGTTATTTAATGTAATGTAATGTCACAAGTGGAAATTTTCAAGCATGGAAAACCAAATGCAAATTTTCAACTTGTAAAACCAAATGAAAATCTTCAAACTTCTAACATATCCTTTTTATGCAAATACGAATGAATGGCTGTTAGAATGTTTCTCAGTTTTTATTTTTAGTGGTTTTCATTGAGCTCAACTCTATATAACTAATTTTAATCTATTTTAACTAATTTATCTATAATATTGTCACTGAAATATTTATATAACAAATCAGCGGTATTGGTAATGCTTTCTGTAACGAGTTATACATGGACGTATAGATAAAACGTTGACCATTCGATAGCCTTTTTCAATAACCATATCTTTAAAAAATGCGCTATTCAAGAACTGGCAAATTCCTACAAGTAATTTACATGCATGCACCTAATTTCCAGAAAAGGGTGTTACCATATACACCATATTCTATATCATGTCCTCCAATTCGATTAGGATGTATATACCTACTTTGACCTTTTTGGGTGTTAACATATACACTAATAGACTAGGGTGTTATCATAGACTAAGGGGCTATTTAGACCTCTTACCGATTCTAACCGGTAAGAGGCTCTTACCGAAGTGGTAAGATGTTTACTAAAATAAAATACAGATCTGACTACCCATCAAGCCTCTGACCGTTCTCTGACTAGAGACAGAGTATGAGGCGTGTCTATCCAGGGATAGAGGTGAATTTCTCTTATTTAGCCCTTACAGTCACAAAAGAAACACTCCGATCGATTTTAGAAAAAAAGGGAAGAACAGGAGGATCATAACTCTCTCTTATCTTCTACCTCCCATACGTCCCACTTCTATCTTCTTCTGAAACCACATGTGTCATTGGGTTTAAGGGTTTAGGTTCCCCTCAAGTTTCCTCCATTGTCGTTGACGTCAAGACAGATCTTCATTGAACACTTCATAATCAAACACCTCAAAAGTTTCAAAATCCAACACCTCAAATATTTCTATTTCAAAGAAATACGAAACAGGAATTTTTAAAAGGGTTTTTTAGGGTTGGAGCTTAAAGATGATGTTTCCTGAAAGCTCTAAGAGAGAGAAAAGAAGATTTTGATGCACATATTCTTCTTGATTGAAGAAAAATATGATTTTTAAATGGTTATAATTGTTATTGTTTTAATTTTCTTTAATTAACAAAATTCAATTGATCTATTTGAATAGTAAAAAGGAATTTAAAAATATATGTACAACATTTGATGAACAATAAATTTTCGTCCAAACATGATAAAAATAGATGCCTAAAAACAAATTTCTTATTCTAGACATAAGGGTATAACGTTCATTTAGGAACTAAACACCAGAAAGAAAACATTTTAGTAAACAACAATTCTAGTCAGCACTTATTTCAGTCAGCACTTACCCATAAATTTTGGTAAACACCCCCTAAGATGTATTTGAAAAA
This sequence comes from Silybum marianum, assembly GCA_036898165.1. Taxonomy (NCBI): domain Eukaryota; kingdom Viridiplantae; phylum Streptophyta; class Magnoliopsida; order Asterales; family Asteraceae; genus Silybum; species Silybum marianum. The sequence goes on from CM072531.1 coordinate 41,611,518, forward strand.
ACTCTCCAGAAAAATATGCAACGAAAAAGAAAAACCCAAAAAACTGCAAGTAGTACGTGGTTGGAAAGTAGAGTATCAAAATGCAATAAGTTTGTCTTGGTTTCTTATTTAGTGTACCAAATTTCTTTATTCAGTAAATATAATAAAGTTTTATAAACTTTTGTTGTGATTTATCGAGTTTGTAATATTTGATTACGTTGATGACAACTGACAAGTTTATCATCCGGCCCCTTCATTGTAGCCTTTCCAAAACGGGTATATCTATGCCATCAAATGTGTTATAGGATCAACAAATTACTCGATGAAAATAAGAGAAATGTTGATAATCTTCATTATTAAGGACGACATCAAATTGATTTCATGTTTTTACATCAGTCAAATTGATCTAAACAACATAAATATTGTATATTTATACAAACAAATACAATATATGTGTGTAAATAACCATAAGATCCTTTTGAAAAGACATGAAATTTATCGAAAAAAAGTTTATGTATTTATTTTAAAAGTTTTAGAAAACTTGACATTTATAAAAGAAGAAATTGATATCAATGAATAAAGTTTCAAGTGGGTAATTGAGACTTAAAATTATATAAAATTATATTTTTGAAGTTTGAAGGGGGCAATGCCTCATCTGGTTCCAAGGTGGCTTCACCCCTACTTTGAAGGGTACTACTAGGTTGTGTTGGTGATGGCCGATGACAATGACGATCTTCATAATGCATGTATGTTTGTGACGCGACTACAAAGAATTTTCAGGATGGTCTTATATTTGTTTCATATCACAAGTGTAACTTGATAGATAAATTATTAAAAGACTTTTACTGATAATTAATTACATAAATTGCACATTTGGATAAAATTTAAATTTGGATTGATATCTTATTGAAAAGTAACGCATTGTGATTGTTGAGGACGAATGATTTTCAAACCATAAAAGATGTTTACATCAATTATTAATTATACAAAAACACAAAGAGCGAATATGAACATAGAAGCATATTAAACTTAATTCGAACACAAAAACTATAACTTGAAACAAAAGATATGTGGTCAAACGTGTGTAGATAGAGAAATATAGAGCAACATTGCTTTTGTGGTTATTCTTCTTACAACTCTTACAAAACATTCATCATAAATGGTATATGTTCTTGTTTGGAGCTATGCATCACCATTAGCAACGGGGGCGGCAACCGCCAATAGTTGGTGGTGGCAATAATACTCTTCCAGGTGGTGGTGGTGACGACACGCCTACTACCTGTGCTTCAACAATTGTCACCGTAGAAGCAATAATAGCAAGTGAAACGAAAATAGTCAAGAAGTATGTAATAATGCTCTTGATCATTCTCATCTTCACAAATTGTCGAATGATAGTTAGCATTTGTTTCGTCTTTCTCTCTATCTCATATATATATATATATATATGTGTGTGTGTGTGTGTAATCAAAACTCAAAAGTCCTTACTCTTAATTTATTTAATGAATACAAATTCTTCGTGAATATTTTTTCATGTACAGCACAGCACCTATGCCTAGTTAAACATATATATCCACAAGTAGCTCCAAACTTCCGAGAAACTACATGGCTATTATATGTTCACATATGACAAAGGAGCTAACATGATACGTACATGCAGGGTATAAGTTTTTGTCTCAAAACTCATATGATCGAATTAATCAATCATCAAATGAAAAAGGTCTTCGCTAAAAAGATATTATCTCTAATTCAAAAGAGAATGATGGAAATAATATGTTCGAAAGGGTCATGTATGCATACATGCCGGTCTATGTTTTGGTTTAACATGTCTTAATTGAATTTGTTTTTTTTTCTATCACTGATTTATACGAGTTCTTTTTTCTAAAATATGGTCTAATGTGTGCTAAAAATATTTTGATTCTAATACGTTTTTTTTAAATATTAATGTCATATTTTTAACATTATTATTGCTATTGTTAGTCCATGTAATATTAACAATAAAATTTTCAAACTTTGACAATTGAATGATTTAAATAAGTATATATAGCCAAGTAATTAATTTAATGAATTTCAAAATCGTAAAACTTCAATCATATTTACAAATACTAAAATCCTTGACCAAAATTTGCAGTTACAAGAATCGAAAAATTGTATAAATTAAATACAAGAAAATCTAATCAATTCAATTTAGTTCATGGTATTTAGGGGCGGAACACAATAGGGACCTATAGAGGTCATGGCCACCTCGCTTTTTAAGCTAAATACCATATATGAATTTTTTCAACACATATGAAGTCTACGTGTCTCCTGTCCTTGAGGTCATGCTTTCAAATCCCTCAGCTTTAGTTTTTCTTTCCCTTCTACTACATGTTGATTTATTAATATCATTGTATATAAAAATAAATAATGTTTAAGTGGCTAATCCAAAGGTTTTATTTTAATTAGTTTAAAAATATAACAAATTTATATTACTATTTTTCGGTTTACGTTTTGAAAGTCATGAGTTTTAATCTTATATTAACCAATTTTTTTCCTAAAATTTTATAGTAGATCGTAGAAAAAATATATACAACATACGCATGTATTGGGGGGGTTTGCGATTTTGTATCAACCTAAACCGACCAACATGTGTATCAACTGTACCAATTAAATAGGTACCGACTTAATTGCACAATCGGTTGGTAGAACTTTGAACATAATGACAAATTTGTATATATGTAAACTTAAAGTTCGTATAATACCAATACCAACCGATTTTTTTTTGTATCACAGTTGGTTGATACACGATATAAGATTTTACATACCAATAATAAATGGTTGGTACATCGGTATTGAAGAATTTTTTTTTCTTGGTACTGTACTAAGTCCATCCTAGTATGTATTATTTGGATCTCTGAATGTTTATGATATTATATTTCGGTCCCCAAGACTACAATGATCGTGTTCCGCTCCTGATAGTATTAATATCTAGTATCCTATATTCCTATATCTTTGTTAGTGCAATTTAGAAAAATTCTGGAAGTTCTATGAAATTAAACTCAAAAGTTACTCATAATTCACAACATTTATTTAAGTAAAATTTAAATTACCAATATTATAATCCATAAGAAGTCAATTAGGGGTGTACAGAAAATCAACAGGTCCAATTAGAACCCATCAATTCAATTATAACCAACCGACCGTAATTGGATATCCAATTGTAATTAATTGGATCAATCGGCTTGAAACTTCAACATCTAATTTGGATTGATCAGCTTGAAACTTCAACATCTAATTTGGATCGATCAGTTCTTGGATGGCAATGACCAAAACCGATTGAACCAAACCAACTAACGTCCAATTAACTATCCAGTGATCCATCCAACCATTATCCAACTATCATCCGATTATTTTGTTTTCAGTTTTCTTAAATCGAATTTTGTTTGGGTTATTTTTGAATTTTTATCTTCAGTTGTGTTGATTTTAACACATACTAAAAGTGATTAGTTAATTTGTTTCAGTGTTAGAAATTTGAATTGAATTAACACATTGGATAATCCATTAAATATTCAATAAAAATATCCAATGGATGGAACCGTACTGATCCAAGCATCCATTGGATTGAATTGGATCGGTTGTCCAATATTAATCGAATTAAATCGGTTGGCGAAATCCAATATCCACTCAATAATTGGATCAGTTTGGTTCCTCTCACATCCAATAAATGTCAACCGTTGAATGGGCCTAAGGTCAATGGTCCAACCTAGACCTATTTTCAAACGATCAATTCTTGTCCAAATGGGTACAAAGTTGACTTTCCTCATCCTTGATGATTCCACCCACAAAACATAAGCATGGATGTTATGGAGCCGTCGATTTTTTTATGATCCTTACCAGTATAATCGTTATGTTACTCGACTAGCTAGGCCGCGGGCCGGGTATCATGCTGTAAAAGTTTTTTCTCATACCTAGTTGGGACTTATTCAGTAGTTAATATTTTTTAAACTATCAAACATTGTTGATCTGGTCGCTTCAAACTTAAAGTAGGTGAAAGAATAAAATAGACATAAAATTGTTTTTTTCAAGTAAGAAAAAAATTAGGATAACAAGTAAGAAAAAAATTTAAAAAATCTAAAAAAGTTGTATGAATAGGAAGTTTTAGGATATGATTGTGTAATTCTCTAATTTTTCAAAAATTGTGTATAAGATAGCAATTTAATTTTGACAAATACCAAAAAAAGAACATGTAGTATTTTACCCTTGTTAGAGTTTTATCTTAACAAAATCTAGAATAAAAGAAAATAATGTATAAAAATAGAATAAATAGTTTAGGTTATTATGTATTTGTAAAACTTAAACAATAATTTGTTTAAGTTTTACAAATACATAATAACCTAAACTATTTGTTCTATTTTATACATCGTTTTCTTTTAATCTACCTAATGTTTGTTGGATAAGTATTTATCGGTAAAAATGATAACTCTCATAACTTACCTATTAGGTAGATTTCCAGCAATAATCTTACCTGGTAAGCAACCGGATAACATTGTTGGTGTCTCTTATCAGGTAAGATTCTCGGTCTTTGTCATATTAACCCTATAAGCGCTTATCCAGTTAACGTTCGATAAACGACTCATAACTTGTCTTTATTCTTATTTGAGGGAACCAAACAATCAGATCTCATATTACCTATTCAGCTTATATTTTTTCTATGTTAATCACTATTCGAACCCTAAATCAAAGCAAATGAGTAGCAATGGATTATATTCTGGATAGTGAAGCCATCAATAGAGCATAAAAACCATAAAATTAATTGCATTGCTACAAACCCCAATATCTTATTTGTAGGAGCCATATGTACTCTTTAGTCCAAGATCCTCCAAAAATGGATACCCCATTATGAAATCAAACATGGGGATGTCAAAAGTGGAGAGTGTGAGGTTTGATTATATAGTGATGTTGTTGTAGTCATCTTTAGCCCAAACTACTCAAAAAGTTAGTTTCTTATAATAAAAATACAAACAGTTAATTCTATTTTGGTACATTTAAGACTAAGACAAAATACGAATTTAGATTGGTATCTTATCAAAAAACAACACATATATTTTATGAAAATATAAACATCACTTTAAACCACAAAAGTGTTTAGAGGTACAAACAATAATTATTAGAACAAACAAACAACAAAGATGTATATTTACACATATACAACTCATAAACAAACAAAAATTATAACATGAAAGCAAAAAATATACGATTGGTAAATACACACATACATACACACACATGTATATGTGTGTGTATATTTTATGTCTATATATGTATATATGAAGCAACAGTGATTTTGTGCGTGGTTATGGCCAGGATCCCCAACCTCCCCAGCCCGAGGGTTGATCTTGCGGCTGTAATACTGCGTCTGGTCCTGGTGGTGCCGGCCCTACTCGGGCTTGGACAATTGCCATCATAGAACAAATAATAGCATGTGCAAAGAAAATAGTTAAAACGATAGAAATAACGCTCCTACTTCTCATCTTCACAAATTTTTGAATGATATTTAGCATTTGTTTCATCTCATATATATATATATATATATACATATATATTGTGTGTGTGTCTCAACCCTCTTAATAATCACGATACGTCATGTTTGTTCTCGACAATCTGGCCCTAGATTTGAATGTCTGTTCTATCGTAATCTTTGGAAAGTATTCAGATCATTAATGCATGTGGTTGTGAAAATAGACCAGGAAGAGCCGAGTCATGTTGAGTGTGCGTATATATATACATACATACACCCACACACACACACATATATGATGAGGTTTTGGGTTAATATGTTCTACACCGAATCAATCTTTTTCTATTTTAATTAGCATAAGGATGGAAACTCTTCATCATCAATTATGGATATATATGGTTGTGAAAATAAATAGGGAAAAAACGAGTCATGGTTATATATACATATCCTTATTATATACTTGTCTATATGCATATGAAACATTTCAAGATGAAAGAAAAGATGAACTATTATCTAAGAACAAATATACGTTGTTGATTTTGTTAAAAATTATATTTTTTTTAAAACAAGGAAGCAAAGTTTTAATATATAAAATATTTACACCTTAATATTTTAACATTTATTATATAGTTAAAATATTTTTAATTTAGCATGTCAACAAATTTTTAAATCTCTTTAATAAAGAATACTAGTATATGTAGCAAACTTCTTTAGTAGAAATAATAAAAAATATTCTTTTTCTTAAACATTTAATTTTGAAGTTTGATATTCATACCTCTTCCCGCTTACATACCTATAAGATGTATGTGAATTAGTATATGTGGTATACAATATAGGATATGTGAGGAGTTGGTGAATTCTATCTACACCACCTCCTACCTCACATACCCTATATTATATACCCCTTCTACTCACACTACAACAATATTGATTTTATAAGACGTCTAAAATGAAAAAGCGTCTTAAAAGATTACTTTATATGACACTAATTTATAGAACCAAACCAAAAAGTGTCATATCTAAAAGCGTTACAATAAGTTTATATGACGGTTTTAGGCGTCTTAACAAGTTTTTTTACGACGCTTTAAAATAAAGTGTCATATTAGCTATTTTATATGACACTTTTGAAAAGTGTCCTATAAAATATGGGTTTATAGGACGCTTTCAAAAATGTCCTATAAAATATGGGTTTATAGAAAAGTGTCCTAAAAAATAGTTAATAGGACACTTTATTTTAAAAGCGTCGTAAAAACTTGTTAAGACGCGTAAAACCGTCAGTTAAACTTATTGTAACGCTTTTAGATATAACACTTTTTGGTTTGGTCCTATAAATTAGTGTCCTATAAAGTAATCTTTTAGGACGTTTTTTCATTTTAGACGTCCTATAAAATCACTTTTATTGTAATGTCACTCATATATATCTTATAGGTAGGTGAATGGAAAGGGTTATAATAACAATCCCCTAATTTTTAAAATTTAAGAATTTTTACCATCTCTCCTTCGCCTTTTTCATTTAAAAAGAACTTAAGAAAATCTTTTATAGCAAAAAAAAAAGTAGTCTTAGATATTGATTTTTTTACTCTATTAAAAATGATTTAATGCTTGAAGCACGTGCGACAAGTAGTGGGTGACATATCATTGTTATAATTAAGAAGTATTTATTCCACCTCAATATAAATTAATAAGAAGTTCAACATTTCGTTAAAAAAGGCATCTCATGTGGCCACACAATATCGTTTGTGGTTATAAACGGGGTTACGGGGCTTTGATTTTCAGCACCCTCACCCTATTACCAAATGCATCAACAAGTTGAAAGAGATTAATTAAAAGACCCTACTTGACTACTCAATCAGGAGCGGAACACAAGTCTTCTAATTAAAGGGGCCGAATCTAACAAATGCATCTCATAAAAAAAAATTCTAACCTGATCACTAGAGTATCTTATTCAATGGTCAGTGACGGACCCATCCTATAGGGAGGGGGGTCTCGTACTACCGCCCAACTGTGTGTCGTAAGGATAAAAAATGTTGCGATTCATAAGTTTTACGTGAGGTGCACCCGCTAAACTCTGATGGGTGCTCTGTGTTAAGGGAGCACAACTTTAAAAAATCTTTCGAAATCAACAAAAAAAACCTTAAAAAATCACTTGAAATCAATCAAAAACCATAAAAAATCACTCGAAATTAACCAAAAACCTTAAAAAATCTTTCGAAATCAACCAAAAACCTTAATAAATCCTTCGAAATCAACCGAAAAACTTAAAAAAGTCCCCGAACGGGGAATTCGGCTAAAAAATCCCTCGAAATCAACCGAAAAATATATCAAACAGCTTTGCGGACATTTGATACAATTTAAGGGTGCACCCGCTCGGGAAAAAATTCTAGGTCCGCCAATGTCAATGGTGAATGATAAATATAAACCCATCAAAACATCTACGGCTCCCTCTATTCACATTCTAACAACCGTAGGGAACCAAATAGAAAATACAATTCCAATCACTCCCTACCCTAGTTTACAATATATTTTTTCTTACACGTGGGGAGCTCCCTAAGATATATCTAATAAAGCATGATTAGAGAGCATGGTCGGAGTCATGAGTTCATAAAAAACTTCCTACAATATTTTCTAACCAAATAACTTCCTACATTAATTTAAATGTAGGGAGTATGATTAAAAATGTTTTATATATATCATATAATAATTTAATCAATTTAGAAAAACCGGTTTTATTATAATTAAATTAAATTAAAGAATTATACATGATTTAAATGTAAAAGAAAAAATATTTTAATACAAAATATTGAGTGACAAATTATAAATAATATGTAAAAAGACCATTTTTAGTAAAAAGAAAAAGATAAGCATCATTAGGATTAACAAAAGGTGAAAAGGATAAAAGAAAAAAACGAAACAAAAACAAACACCGTGAAAATTGAACCTGCGACCTCACACAGGGGCCAGGTATACTTAACTAAACTGAGCCAAACTCAATTCAATGTTCACAATGCTACTATATAATATTTAAGGGCTAAAAGCGTTGTGTTCCGTCACTGTACTAAATTAAATCTTCAAGAATCCATTAATTCTCTAAGACGCATATAAATGTCACTACAAGAAAAGTGATTTTATAGGACGCCTAAAATGAAAAGGCGTCATAAAAGAATATTTTATAGGACACAAGTTTATAGGACCAAATCATAAAACGTCATATCTAAAAGTGTTACAATAACTTTATAGGACGTCTTTAGGCGTTTCAACAAGTTTTTACGATGTTTTAAAAATAAAGTGTCCTATAAACCCATATTTTATAGGACACTTTTCAAAAGTGTCCTATAAAAATAATTAATATGACACTTTATTTTAAAACGTCGTAAAAAAAACTTGTTAAGACGCCTAAAACCGTCCTATAAACTTATTGTAACGCTTTTAGATATGACACTTTTTGTCTTTTGTCCTATAAATTAGTGTCCTATAAAGTATTTTTTATGACGCTTTTTCATTTTAAGGGTCCTATAAAATCATTTTTGTTGTAATATGCGATGATACCATTAATTCAGAGCAAAACTAAAAAGTAACAAACATGTTACAAATCTTTATTTCTTGAAACAAAAACCCATCTTAAATCTTGATCATGGATTCGTTATTTTGAACCTTGTTGAATTTTTTCATAAAAACGCCCATCTCAAATCTTGTTATATGAGAAAAAGGTGGGGAGATGAGATAGAAGTTGTTTAGAATTTACTTTCAGGAAGAAGAAAGAAACAAACACTATTAAAATGAAAGACTTTTAATTACGAACATTTTTTAAGAAAACTGTCACTAAAAGGTGATCCGTAATAAAACCGTTATAAAAGTTGGTGAGCAAATGAAATCAACAACAGATTATCCAAGAAATATTAACGGTCGCGGTAAAATTCGATGTTTTCAAGATTATACCAATAGGTTACCTAGGAATTTTCCACCAACAATTTTATACTTGGACAATGGAAGGATTTATTAAAAAATAGCCCATTATTTTATTTAATGAATTTACAAATCGTGAAAACTTTAACGAAAATTACAAAATCCAAAAACCCTTGAAAATATGTTTCCATTTAGACAAGAATCATAAAGAAATACAAAACAAAAAGGTCCGGGTTCAAATTTCACTTTTGACACAAGTAATTAACAGAAGAGTTGGTAAATGTATCTCTTCGTACAAAAGGTTCAGGTTTAAACTTAAATTTTAGTTTTCTAAATATATATACCTCTTGTATGATTAAAAAGATATAAAACATTGGTTTCTTCCGGGGACAAGGAATCAATTAACAAATTCACAATAATATTGTAAAAATTTTCTATACCTAGATTTTTTTATGGTCAAATTATGCAACCAATTATATGAAATTTTACTTTTGTCACTGCATTGAACCCTACTAATATGACATATTCGCTTTCCAAAGTTCCGACTAATGAACCTTGTATGTATATATCATTCATTTCACAATTTAAAACCATACAAAACCATAAAAATAAAACTAAAAGGAATGAAGAATGATACAAAATAGAGAAAAGAGCTTGAGAGGGTTGAAGTTATTGGCTCTTGTCATCTAGATATCATATGATCAAGTACATAACTAATTTTTTTCATACAACCCTTTTATAGAGATCGAATGAACATTTATGATTTTCTTAACAATAATGTGGTTAAGTTTGTACTATTGTATGAAGCAACCTCATTTCAAGAATGTGAAAGATTTTTCCGTTAATAATAAGTATTGATTTTGGAAAACAGATCAAAATAAATATGTATGTATGTATGTATATGTTTATGTATAGACTTCAGTATTAGCGATCTATATATGGTGTATATTTGTAATCTTCAGGTCATGAGAGACCGCATAGTTTCCATGAGACCATCTTGAAGTTATTGGATCAGTGAGTTGATATCGTCTAACCTTCGTAATAGAACATCAAATTAATCTTCACATCAACAAAAAAAAGACACCAAATCTTCGTAGCAAAATGCATGGAACTTTCACATAGAAAATACCAAACTATCATATTAAAGACATGATAAACACAACGATTCAATAAATAAAAATACACCAAAACCTTGACATGATGCACATACCAAACTTTCATGCATGTATGCGTACACACATAAGCACAAATATTTATGAAACATTAAATACAATTCATTGTCTTAAGAGTTTTGGCTTTTTCAGAGTTCTTGCCGAGAGCATATACTACATACGAGAAGTAACAAAAGGCGTGTAAGCTTTATGTCTAATAAAGGAGTCCAATATTTTTAGTATTCAAAATGCCCCATTCAGATATTATTTCGTATTCTCTTGAGTAATGTAGAATCGTGAATAAAAAATTTACATCTCACTCTATCGTATGACTAGTATATGAATAACGGATGCATATATAAGTTACTGGTTTTACCGAATACAAAATTTTCACAATAAACTAATCATGTACTAAAAACTACTAATCTTTTTTCGGAATGAAACCAATATTTCTTAGGGATATCATCACAAATTAATGATGCATTTACCATCATTATATATTAGTTTTGACCAAGTAAGCATCCGAGTTGTGTGTCCCCAACCCAAGCACCCAACTACCACATATAAAGACTTTGACCATTAACCACCAAGACTTTGACTATTAGGTTTTGACTTTTTCAATTGCTAAGTTTTAAAAATGCGTTATTCAAAACCTACCAAATTTTTAAGTAATTTACAAGCATAACCGTATCTTTCAGGAAGAGAAAAAAAAAGATACTCGTCATTATCCGAGTGTTCCTTCCGTACCACTCTTACGGTTATTATAGGAGAAATAAATAATGCGTGTTCATCACTTACCAAACCTTTACAAAATAAGTGTTCAGCGAGTCATTACTATCTTACTCAGTAAGCATAGCAAGAAACGAGAATCGTACCTCAGAAAATAAATTGAAAAACTTTCTTTAACTGATTATAGATTGGACGACTAAACTTAACGGGTATGAACCTAAAGATGGTTACAATAACCTTTTTTGCAAGTAAAACATATATTAATAAGAAATCAATGAAATATAATCAAAACTTGGAGGGAGACGTATTATACAAACAATCATTTTATTCTTAATTTTTAATTTAATATCTATATTGATGTATATACTTTTCATTCTTTTCTCGTGGGATTTTAGTTTTCTTTTTGTTCTGAATCACATCCCTATATATACATGTATATATGTGTTGATGAAACAAGTCATAGTTAGAATTCAAAGAATTTGTGAATATGAAAATGAAAGGTGTTATTGTTTTTTTCTTTGTTATTTTATTTGCACTTGCTCTCATTTCTTCTTCATTAGTTCAAGCACAACCTCCACGGGATCCACCTGGGCGTGGGCCACCACCTGGAACAGAATGCACCGGGGGCGGCTGGGGTGCCTGGAGCAAGTGCAATTAATCGATGGATGGTATATGGTTCTTGACAAGCAAATATCTTAATTTTTTTTTATGGATAATCTTTAAATTTAATTTATAGGTTGTCAAGAATATATATTCTTTCAATTCAAGTAATTAATAATATTGTCACGAAAACCTTTAGGAGGCGTTTGGTTCGCGGAATGGAATTCGATGGAATTGGAATCCATCAAGGAATTTGACTTTGAAGGAATTGGAATGAAATTTGATGGAATTTGACCATGCGTTTGGTTGATAGGAATTGGAATGGAATCTCGTAAAATAATAGAAATATGCATCTATCGGGAGTGGGGTTGACAATTGTGATGAGGACATTAGTGGTGGGTGGTGGTGGTGGTGGGTAGGTGGGTGGGGTAGGGTGTAGGGGTGGGTGGCGACTATGAGTATGCCGGCAAAAAATAGTGACGTGGTGGGTGGGGGTGGGGGTGACGGTAGCGGTGGTGGAATGATAATATTAATTGATGGTGGTGGTGGTAGTGGCGGTGGCGGTGGCGGTGTCGGCGGTGGTGGCGGATATGTTGTCGATGAGGGTGGGCGGGGAGAGGGTGGTGGTTAAAATTATTGTTGTCTTTCTAAAAGAAATTTATAAATTATGTTGCATTTGATACGAAATGGAATTCAAAATCCTTCACATATGTTAAGGAATGATCAAATCCATCAACCATGGAATTCGGTGGAATCCGATGGAATCCGGTCTATTCATTCCGCGAACCAAACAACATTAAGGAATTCGGTCAATGGATTTGGCCATTCCAATTCCTTCCAATTCCATTGGATTCCGTGAACCAAACAGCCCCTTATTATTTGTTCTTATGTTTGTTTAATTTTTATTTTTGCTATTTCTTTGCACTTGCTCTTGTTTCTGTTTGTAAGACTACGTACTATGTGTTTGTTCAAGTGCTGTAACTATACAACAAAATTGGTTTTATAGGACGGCTAAGGGGCTGTTTGTTTGCATCTGAATGATGTCATTCAGAGCCTACCTCTGAATCGTATAGAGGCTTTTCATGTTTGGTAAAAAATTTAAACCATCTGAATGATGACAAAACCCTCTGGATGATAACTCACCATGATATATGCGAAATGGTTCGGACGTGTCTTTCTTCCAATTTTACCCTCATTTCTCCTCCATCAGCCTCCACCCTCATTTCTGACCAATGAATCTGCTGACGATTTCATTTGATCCGGTTTTAATTTCTGATTTTGGATTTTCTGGAACATCGAGTTTTCGGTTCCTGGGGTACTGATTTTCAGATCTGGGTCTTGGTATAGTGATCTGGTTCGATTCAAGGGGTGAGTGGTGGTCGTTTGGTCTTGGTATAGTGATTTGGGTCTTCGATTTCAACTCTTGATCACGTTTGGATCACCAATTTTGAAGCCAACCTTATCATCTTCTCTGATGATTTTCGAAGCATTTTCTGGATCTAATTTTTGGATCATTGACATCACCATTTTTGTAGCTTCAATATCCATGGTGGTCTATTATAAAGCAGTAAACAAAAAAAGAAAAGAAAAATAAAAATTCAAAAAAACCCACAAAAGACAGTCTCTGTAAGTCACTAGACCACCAGTTTTGTTTGCTTCAAATTTCTCTCTCTACAAAAAAGCATCAATTTTTAGTGAGAGAAAGAAACAAAGAAAGAAAGGTGAAGGGTAATTTGACGTCTTGCTGTAACCCACAAAGTGACCATAAGTTTGGATGAGTCAAAGGAGGTTTGTTTTTAAGAACGTAGATCAATTTTTTTATGAAAGATTAGCTATGTATACAGGGTTAAAATGGTAATTTGTTCTCATTCAGACTGATCAATCAGAGCAGTTACCAAACAAACATTTTTCGTTCTGCACTATATCATACAGAGCCTCTATACCATCCAGAACTCTATACCATTCAGGTCTATACCATCCAGCAACTACCAAACAGCCCCTAAATTAATGTTTAAACGTCTTAATAGAATATTTTATAGAACGTATGTTTACAAAACAAAACGATAAAGCGTTATATCAAAAAGTATTACAATAGGTTTATATGATGTTTTTGAGTGATTTAATTAACAAGTTTTTAGAACATTTTTATGAAATAAAGCATCGTATGAAACAGCTGATACTTTATACAACACTTTATTTTAAAGGTATTCCAAAAAAAAACTTTTTGAAACACCTAAAAACGTCCTATAAACCATTCATCAAGTGCAATTCTTGACATGCACACACCATCCTTCAAGTGGCTCGACTTATTTTATTGGCGATTATTGACAAAAAAAAATATGTCGAGCGACTTGATGGATGGTGTATCTTGACAACCATCCTAAAACGCTGTAAATGAGCTTTTAACAGGCTATTCAAACTCGTTTATCTCGAGCTCGAGCCTATTAGTTATCGAGCTCAAGTCGACTCCAACACAAAAAAAAAGCAACTCGCCTAATTAATTTAATGAGTCGAGTTGCATAACACCAATGTTCGACTCGTTTCAAAACTCAATTTAACTTTTCGAGTTGAGTCGAATCGAGTTGAGCCGAATCATTTGACCGTACACTTTTTCCAGCCAAATTTATCAAAATATCAAAATTTATTCATCGAGTTTGAGTAAATAAAAGAGTTAATTGATCTCGAGTTCGATACACCGGGTTTTCCAATGGGATAAGTAAAAAAATGTCAAAATATATATAAGAAGAAATAAGACAACTGAATAAAAAATGTATATAAAATGAAATGTCAAAATACTAAATTTAATATATATTAAATCTGATTTCTAATAAATAATATATTTAACAATAAAAATATATATAATATAGTAATATTTGGGGATGGAACGGGACGGATACAACGTTAACCGGCCCCGTCCCCGGTTTTTAACTTCTGAGGATCCCTGCATGGACGGACCTTACAAAAGGCACATGGTGGCACGTGACACCGTTTTATTTCTCCGTTGAGAGGTTAAAAAGTTTACGTTTATGAAAGGTGCAACTGTCTTCGTTTTAGAAGGTGTCACCGTATAATATTCAGAAGTTCAAGAAGTGCAACCGTACCCTCGTAAATTCGTAATCAACCAAAAGATTCAAAAACCGAAAAAATCTCTCGAAATCGATAAAAAGAACTTAAAACCCCGTCGAATCGAACAAAAAACTTATAAAAATTCCTCGAAACGGTAGAATTAGGCTAAAAACAAATCGAGCGATATTTTACGTTAGCAAAAACACGAAGACGCGTCGATAAAAACCGTGTTTTTTAATTATTTTTTTGTATATATTATATGATGTCACCCTATAAAAAAGTTGGGTTCATCCCTGGATCCCTATCACCATCCCCATGGGGTGGATTAGAGATGTAAATCCCGGACCGACCCGATTCGAATATGGTCAAAGCCCGAATCCGAATCTGGTCAAAGCCCGGTTTTCGGCCCGCCGGCCCAATCCGATTTGTATTTTTGGTTTTTTATCCGGCCCGGTCCAATCTTGTTTAAAAATTTCAAAAATATAGCCGTTGGAGGTAGCCATTTATGACCGTTTTTTTTTCTAATATAGCGGTTTTTTGGTTTTTTTTCAACCCCAAAACACTATATAAACACTATATATGTTGAATGGATTTAGACACCAAACTCACAAACCATACGATTTCGACGATGAGTATTGAGTGATGACTTGTATTTTTTAATTTTTTTAATAATTAAATGTAATTTTGCAAAGATGTTAGTTTGTTACTAAATATCAATTTTAATAAAACGTATTTTTAAAATATATTTGAGTAACCAATGAGATATCTTTAAAATATAAAAAAAAAAAAAAAAAATCAAAAGCGAGCTAATCCGACTCGGTCTAATTTCTAAATCCAATTTTTAATATAGGTTAAATGGGCCAGGGTTTTACCCCCGAGGTCTGGCCCGAATACGAATCCGGTTTTTTTAATAGTGTTTCGGCCCGGACCAATCCGGCCTGAATCAGATTTTGTTTATCTCTAGGGTGGATACACCGGATCCCCCAATAAGGTGGGTCACATTCTCATGCATGTTAAATACTTAAATGTTAATACATCTAAATCATAGTCATTTTTGGTATATCATAAAATAAACGTTACAAATTCGTCTCATTTATTAAAAAGAAAACAAATCTACACTAAAAATAAAATCGTCAATATAATAACATATTCGCCCCCAAAATCCGACAAAATCGGAAGGAATCAAAACAATGCATTTTGTATGGAATTGAATTCCAAACAATTTTACATTAATAAGGAAAATCATTAAAAACAAATGGTAACATATGTTTTGGGAATGGAAGGAATTGAAACCGATGCAATTTGATCGGAATTGAATTCCATCGGTTGCTGGATTTGGCGATTCCATCGCACATGTCATCATGGAATTCATATTGTGGAAAAAGACAAAATAACCCTGCAAAATCCCTAATCGACTCCATTCATTCGCCGCTGAATCCATCTCTCGATCTGAGTCTTCTCCCTCGGCGATCTGCTTCTGGTACGACTTCCTCTCCATCTGTTCTTCATTGAATGAATTTACAAAATTGCTTTTTTAGGGTTTGCTTTTCTGTCCCTCTGTGTTCTTCATCTACATTTGCACAATTGTTTATTTTACTTCTGTTTTCTTCATGCGAGTTGCTATTTGTTGTTTTTTACTTATGTGTTCTTCACTTATAACGACATTGGATGCCAATTTCGGTATTGCGCTATGTTATTGAATATTAAAGAAAGCTCTGATTATATCATACAGTTGATTGTTAGGGCTTAGAAAAAGAGTTTATGATGATGTAAATAGAAATTGGTTTAGGTTTGAGAAAATTGTGCAAATATGTGCTATGGAAGTTACTTTATTTTGAACATTTGATTATTTTTTCGATTATTCTACAGATAACTTTGGTGATCTTCAACTGTGTTCTCTTCCCATTTCCAGAATTATGCTGTGTCCATGAAGGGCCATTACTAGATTACTTTTTCTTCCACTATTGTTGCAACATAATGTCATATCTGCATAAATACACATGGTTTTGTAATTAAACACAATAGCCCTTTCATTCCAAACTATTTGTGGTTGGCTATAATTGACGCTTTTTAGAAAAAAATTATTGATCTCATATTCATAGCTGATTTAAGATCTTTGTATCAGGCTCTCAGCATTCTTTACTCTTTTCTTGATACCACTATAGTTGTGTTACCCTGCCAATCGACCGGTTTCCTTTCTCTTCTGACCACGGTTCCATTCTTGGCTCTCTTATATAGCTTAGTTAGTTATTTGCTTGTAATTCCAAAGAAAGGTTATGTCAATTCCTTGCGACCAATTGTTTTTAGAAAAACAAAAGCTATAGAGAACTCCATATTAAAAGCTAAAAAATGGAAATCTTTTTAGGAGCGATATTTGAACCCAAGCTCTCTCGAAAGGAACACTTCAACAAAAGGCCTAAAACCAATCTAACTGCCTCTACATCATAATTGTAGTTTTAAAAAATATAGGGGAACACAGTGAAACAGTATGGTGGCAGCCTTCATGAACATAATTTCTTTCCCACTAGGGCAGAACCATTAAGCGGTGGCCCGTGCCACCATATGCTCCGCCCCTGGTTGATTTCAAATCGAGTAGTCTATGAGATCAACATTGTTTTGGATTTTGATGTGAATTTTGCACTGACAATAATTTATTCTTTATACTTGTTAATTAGTTTTATTTAGTAATTATGATCTATTTTTTTCCTTCAAATTTGTAGTATACTAGTATATATCTTGAAGGAGGGAAATCGAGTAATTGGGGGATATAGTTGGATTCTCAAAACTAAGGGGGTGTTTGATTCGTATTAAGCAGTAACTAATGGAAAGATAATAAAAGATATTGTTTGGTTTTATAAAATATAATGAGTTCATTCCTCTAGAAGCCCAAATTTTCATTCCAGGTTAAACTGGGGGAATGAAAAGTCATCCCCTTATGGACATTTTGAATCCCTAATTTAGACTTCTCAATTGGTTTCCCCCATTAATTTTATTATTCTTTTATTTAAAACCCTCTTCGAAGTGATGTTCACACCGGTGATGCTTGAAGTTTGATATTAAATTTATTCTATATGTTATCTTCTATATTAAATGTTGGATTGTTGTTCCTCATTCCAAAATTAACTTCTTAGACAAGTGAAAATATGAGACAATATGTTACTTTGTTAACCAGTTTTCTTCTCAAAAAGCTTATAATTGGTGTTTTTTACATGTCCTCTACAAAATCTCATTTTTAAAGTTTGTTGACAAAATCATGTCTATACCTTTTTTATTTTATCGTCAACCAGATTGAACTCAACAAGAATGGTGAAGAGAAAACAAGGAAACAAAGAGAAAGCAACAGATATGAAGTCACAGAGGATGGAACTGAAATTGGTAATAAATGGTATCGAATATATGGGTAAGGATTTTTTTTACGACTTGAGTTTATTGGTGATTTTTGTATGTTGTCAACTTGCATCTATAGACATCCTGGCAGGCATTTCTGTTTGATTTACTATATTCATGTAAATTAATCCCTTATAATGACATTGAAGGTCTGTAGTTCCACCAGCTGATTTTCCAAATATTGCAGTTTGCTGTAATTTACATCAATTAATATCATATGCTGTAAAGGAGACAAATAATTTTCAGACGACTCATATGTAGCAACTATAATGTGATTTAACAATAGAAGAAAATTGTAGTCGCCTAATTGTCGCTTGATAAATGTTCGTTATTTCAATGTGTTCAGCCAAAAAAAATTATGATTCTGACTAGGCGGTGTGCATGGTGTTCAGTTCCCTGTTGAGTGAGGATTATTGAGATGTGCAAGAACTGCTTTGAATCGTTGAAATTAGTGAACTGAATCAGACTTGCCATTCTTGAAAAAGCAGTTCACGTTTCTGTTTTGATCTGAATTGGTTGAAACCTACTAAAAACTAAACCAAATTGGTATATTTTGTCCATAATGTTTTATATGATGCCCAATTTGTGTCTTTGGTTAGATTTGCAGTCATTAGATGAAAGTTCAAAGAGATTGTTTTTTCAAGTGCAAATGTTGAATGTCATATTCCATGTGAATATGGTGATTAATAATACAGTAGATAGTTTGTGTGAATAATATGACATATTCACATGTTAGTTTATTGACATTCACATGCGAATAGATAAATGTGATTCTTTTATGTGCATGTTGGAAAGTTAGTGAAAACAACACTATAACAGGACATATTCACAGGGAATATAACTATATTCACACGTGAAAGTAGTGATATAATTCATTTGTTAGCTTTTATCTAATGCAATTAAACATTTTTATAGGTGAACTATCCGGAGACAAGAATATCGAAAAGAAACGCAAACACAAAGGGAAAGACGTGAGAAATGATGCAAAAATCATGATGAAGGAAAAGTCCACGGGAGTGTCTATTGATTCACGAACAAGAGGTCCAAAGAGAAAAAAGACTTCTTCCGATTCAAGCTTTGATACAACTTGTGTAAAGAACCCCCAAAGGATTGGAAAAGTGAAGCCATCACATAAAATCGAACAATTGAATCTTATAGTAGAAAATAATGAAAGACCACCACGAAGCCGCCGGAAATATAATGGTCTTCGAACAAGAACATCACCAAAGACATTATTCCTTGCCATTCATTCATTGTCACCATCCCAAAGGCAATGTGTGGAGGCGATGGGATTTGGGAAAATACTTGATATGAAAGTGGATGGAATCCCTTCTAAACTAGGGTTTTACGTTGTGGATAGATTTGACGAAAAGAAAATGGAAATAAGGCTGGAAAATGGGTCTATTAAGATTACAAAAGATTCAATCCATGATATGCTTGGAGTACCAAATGGTGGAGTAGAATTACATTCGTTAGAGGGTACCGAAACTGATGATACCATATTGAAGGAATGGAAGAAACAATATGGAAAGACTTTAATCCGTCCTGCTGATGTAATGAGGGAGATAATTGTTTCAGAAGATGCAGGGTTGAATTTCAAGCTTAATTTTTTAATCTTGATTTCCAACACAATGGCGGAAGGCATGAAAATGGGTATTTGCAACTTGAATATTCTGTCATATATCCGCGAAGATACAGTAATTCACGATATAGATTGGTGTAGCTATATATGGGACTGCTTGAAAGTGAGCAAATTGGGGTGGAAAAGAGATGTTGACATAAGCTTCTACACTGGTCCACTAACATTTCTAACGGTAAGTTTCCTTAAGATTTTATGTGTGTGTGGTGGATATTATTCACGTATTCACATGTGAATATGGATTGTATTCACATGTGAATAAAACTTATCTACTTGTTTTTATTCATTAATCGTAGTGTTTATGTGTGGGTTGTTTACAATGTGATATTATGTTTTCGATACATTAAATGCAGTTACTGTATCTTGATGCCACAAAATGCAAAAAGGTAACGGTTGTTCGTCAACGACCAGCAATAAGAAGTTGGAGTATGGAGCTTATGAGGCAAAGAGAATTTGCAGAGATCGATGCAGGGGGGTTTGGATTGGGAGATTTCGAAGATCCTTTTGAACCTACAGGAACTGATGATGAAGGAGTTCTTGCAATTGAATGGGGTGCGGGTAGTGAAAGAAGTGAGAAGAAGGATGATGAATGTTGTGATCCTTCATCACCAACTGAGCTTGAGGTAATCTCCCTTAACAAGAAGTTACATTGTACTAGTAGCATACTCTCATATAACATTATCAACATAAGTGAATATTCACATGTAAATATACGAATTTAAGTATATATATTCACATGTGAATAACTCCGTGTTAACAGACTACACGTTATGAACCATAGTGGCTATAACTTTTACACCTCTCGTAGTATATATAAAACCATCTTACATGATTTCTTGTGAAAAATAAATTGTAGGGTTATTTGTTCAAACTTGATGAAACATTCTCATGCTTAATGGCGAAGAAGACGAAAATGGAATCAACATTACGTGAGGCTATGACGAAATTTCCAGAAATGTCTAAGCTTCAAGAATGGAAAACAAAATTAGAAACTTTATTTGTGGGAAATTCACATGTGAATGTTGAAGCGAACGGGTTTACACACACAGATCAAGCAACAATGGTGCCAGAGAATCTTGATTCTGCACCAAAATGTATCGAAGATGAAGTTGTTGATGCTAACATAGATGGGGAAGATGAGCAAGAAGTTAACGAAGAAACAAAACCGCAATTTTGGATCAATCCCGAGAGCGTTGAGCAAAATTGTGGAATTGATAATTCAGTGCTACCAAATTACGACATTGGTTTAACTCAGGAGTTAGTGAACGAGTCTTCGCTTGAGTTGCTTTTATCGGAAGAAAAGTGTGTTCGTGAAGCTGCAATACTTGTGGAACCGCTTAGTGCGTGTTATGAAGAAAAAACCAACTGATTAGGTCGTCGAGAAAAAGGATAAATAAGCATTACTTTAGGGAAAGGTAGAATGAGGATGATAGACACTTTAATCATACCATACATGAACATGGATGCTTTATGAACTAGTTTGTGTGAATGTTGATTGTTGAATTCACACGTGAATATAGTTATTGCTAATACTGTAAGTAGTTTGTGAATAGTAGTAAGTCATATTCACATGTGAATAGAGATGGGCAAACCAGCTCGGATTTTGTTACAGGTGGCACAACTGGTTGGGGGTCGTTAAGTAACTGGGTCGCCCCACCCAGTTAATGATTTTGAAATCCAAATCGGGTCATATTAAGCTTTATGTTGTTATGTTACGACCTTGTTTTTAGGGCTCGTTAAAATTTATTTTCAAGATATTTGAAATTAGAAAAATGGCATCTAATGATTTTTTTCAGTTCTCAAGCTGCCCAAGAATCATGTTATCGAACTACTTGAGGAATATAAACAAAAAATCTGGATTTAGAAGCATTTTGTTTTGACGATTATATTATTTAGTAAAAAAGAACAAAATACAAATTTTGTGGTGTGTTTATGGCGAAGGGAAATTTCTTCCCAGCATCATATATTGAAAGAACTTGCCCTAAATTTAAAATCATGAATTTGACGTAACTAATGTCATCAGTCGAAGATACTTAAATCTATAACGTGGAACAATGTCGGATGATACAAAACTAGATATCGACAAATAAATCGCTCCACTCTATCAAATTGTATGAATTTTCCAAGTTTATGCTTTTACTTTTTTATAATCAAATAAATAAAAACTTATTTGATTGGAGTATATCACGGTTTATTCTATTTATATTTTTTATTATATACTTATTATACGTAATATTTACATATAATAAAGAAAGAGATGAAAAAATTATATAAATAATGGGATTTTATAACCGGTTACTCGACCAGCTATGCTGATCCGGTATGTGAAAATTTTATCATGATGTTACATTTTTTTAATTGGACATTTGCAAGAGTTGGTGCACCCTCGACTTTTTGGTCTCATGCACCCGTTCAATCCAATTTTGTAAGCAAAAAGTTTTGGGTACGAATGGTGAATCCATTTAGGGTGCGTTTGGTACGCAGTCAGAACAAAACAAAACGGAACAGAACAGAACAGAATAGCTGTTCCACGTTTGGTAAAACATGATATGCCGGAACAGGACAGGACAGAACATGACAGAATGACCAATTTACCCCTAATGAGCTGTTTAGTGTTTTTTAAGAAAACCTAAAACTACCACAATGATTTATACCTAATATCGAAATCAAATATACAACAAAAAAATCATGAAGAACATCAAAATAAACCTAATAATCATAAAATCGAAATCAAATACACAACAATGATTTATACCTAATAATCATAAAATCGAAATCAAATACACAACAATGATTTATACCTAATAATCATAAAATCTACAAATAAACACCCAAGTTATATCTAAATAAACAACCTAAAATCAGTAAACAAATAAATAAAAAACTCAGACCTGCTGTGTTCGTGAGGAAGAAGAAGACTGGTGGTGCCGTGAGGGAGGGCGCCGGCGACTGGTGCGGTCGTGAGGAAGAAGAAGGCTGGTGGCGGCGTTCGTGAGAGAGGTCGCCGACGGTAGTGGTGGTGTTCGTGAGGAGTCCGCCGGCAGTGATGGTGTTCGTGAGGAGGCCGCCGGCGGTGGTGGTGGCGTGAGAGAGGCGCCGGAGGTGGTGGTGGTTTGATGAGAAAGTCGTGTGTGAGAGAGGAAGGAGAAGAGATCAGATTTCTTTTTTTTAGGTCAAGGGTAAAAAGGGAACAAAACACCTTGTTCTAGTTAGTTCCAGGGGGTGAGGGGTGAAAAAGGTTGTTCCACCCTTGTTCCACTTAATCCTTGTTCCACTTCCTTAAAGTCATACCAAATGTGAGACAGATCTGTTCTGTTCTGTTCCACCATGTTCACCCTACCAAATGCACCCTTAAAGTTTGAGGGGTGCTAAAAGAATATTTGAGAAATCCAAGGGTAAAAAGGTGTACTTGCTGAAAATTGTCTCAATTTCCTTTCTCCTTGCAAAAAATTTATTAAAAACAGTACACAGACGCCGCCCCCGCCTCTGTTAATCGGCTGTTCTCTTTGCACGACGGCAGTCGGCACTCCACAACTCGCACGGACGCCGGTCACCTTCTCCGGCGAATCACTCTCTCAGGCTCTCACTTTCTCATACTTACTCCATTACCCTCTCAATTTCTAATTCAGGTTTTCCTTCAAAACCTAACTCAAATTTAAAATTTTACCCTAAATTCGATATTAGTCGTTTCTTTAAATCGATTAGTTGTAAATTTCATTGATTTATTTACGTGATATGTTTGTTTGCTCTAATTTTGATATTAGTCTTTGCCCTAAATTGATTAGTTATCATGTAATATAATATGTTTACATGATTCTATTTGTTTGTTTTGAATTTTTTATATTAGTCTTTACCCAAAGAAAAACCAGAAATTCTCCTTGAATCTACCAAAAAACTTTTAAAAATACCTCGAAATCAGTCAAAAAAGACCTAAAATATCCCCTGAAGGAGGAATTCGGTTAAAAACACATCAAGCTGTTTTACGGGCATTTGATCCAATTTAGAGGTGCAGTGCAATAATCCTGGGCCTGCTACTGCTTGTAAGGTAAGCATTTATCGGGATACTTACCTTACTGAATTAACATAACAAGACGATAAGAAGTAAGGCAAGGAACGAAGTCATTTTACCTTAACATATGAACATGGCAAGGACCGAGAATCTTACCCGGTAAGAGCGATGATAAGGATGGAGTCTTATTTGGTAAGTGAAGGTGATCATTCTTACTCGGTAAATTGTTGCATACTGTACCATTTTTATGGATTACAATCTTACCCGGTAAGTTAAGTTAGGTGGCGTTTGTTTTTTAAGAGGTGCTGAAGTCTAAAGTCTGATTTCAGTTCTGTAATAGTTTTGAAACGTCTAAACGAATCAGACATAAGTGGTGATTAAGAGCTTATGAAAAAAACAAACAAGGCCTTAGACTCTTACAAGGTAAGCGTTTGGGTAAACGGCTGAGTAAATTACTGGCCGAAACAGTTACTGCAAGTTCTGCAAATTACATTAACAAGGCCCAATAGTTTACTTGACCTTGGATCCCTCAGCCTCAATCCCTCTCTTGCCAGTCACGCTTCCGCTCTCACCCTTTCATGAATTCATGACAGCAGATTTCAGCCTTTACGTTAAGCTTTTGATTTTCTAATCAGGCAATCGAACCAGGTTACGATTGAAATTTTAACTGATTTTGTTCTTAATTGTTAAGCTGTGGTTTTGTTCTTAATTTTAAGCTGTGGTATCAATATTCAATTATTAGTTTATGTAATATAGTAGAGTCGGTGAGTCACAACTGGTTTTAGGTAGTCTGGTTCGTTCTCTCTCTCTCTCACTCCTTTTTTATCCTTCTGACTATTCATGATTTTCTGCTACTTTTTTAATGTTTGATATATCTCAATTTCGAGTTCATATTTCTCTTTTAGGTTTTCTATCCAAATTTGACAAAGATATTTGTTGGTTTTATCCATAAATTTCATTAGTCTGTTCTATAGAACCCTATTTGAAGTGATATTTACACTGGTGATACTTGAGGTTTGATGTAAAAATTATTCTATATGCTATGTTCTATGTTAAATGTAAAGTTGTTCCTCATCCCCAAATTAACTTTTTAGCTTAGTGGAAGTATGAGATAATGTATTGTGCTTTTACATGTGTAGGCATCCCCTTCAAAGTCTCTTCTTTTAAGTATAAGTTTGTTCACAAAAACATGTCTATGTCTTTTAATTTTATTGTCAACCAGATTGAACTCAACAATAATGGCAAAGAGAAAGCAAGGAAACAAAGAGGAAGCAATGACGACATTCATGGATATGAAGTCCCAGAGGATGGAACTGAAATCGATATTGAAAGATATTGAGTATATGGGTAAGAATTTATTTTTACAACTTATGTTTATTTTTTATATCTGTGGCCGTGCTGGCAGGCGTTTCTGTATGCTTTATTATATTCATGTAAACTAATTCCTTACAATTGACATTGAAGGTCCATAGTTGCACCATCTGAAAATAATTTAATTTAATTTATTTACTATCGTTTAATATATCTGCATATTCATCCAGGACCGTCCCATATGACATGGAAAGAGAAGAAGGCTTTGGAAAACAGGAAAGTAGTTTCTCTTGGTGGAAAGGTGAGTTCTATGTAGTATATATATATATGTATCTTTCTTTGAGTAGTTTCTCTTCAGCGTAGCAATCTTGCTTTTCCTTTTTGTTTCATATATGGGAAAACTTGAGAGGTACCTTAACAATTGCATCATTGTGGTTTAAATCAAACACTTCACTCACCATGTTTTAATCTTCTTCACGATTGCCGTCATTATTTGTTTCATAAAGGGTGTTCTTATACGAGAGACAAGATGGACAGAACAGAACAAAAAAATTGCATAATGAGAAAAAATTGCATTACTTTTATGTCCACCAAAATAGGTGTAACAAAAATCGGGGAGATGAAACAAGATTAGGGCTTGTTTGTTAGCAGCTTAATGAGCTTATTGGGACTTGCAGCTTATTCTGTCAATTTTTTTATACATGACTGTTCGGTAGTGGCTTAATGATATAGAAAGTAGCTTATTCAGTAAGCTTCTAGGGGAAGCTTTATGTAGAAAGCCAAGTTTTTTTCTAAACCTGCCCCTCCCAATTAAAGGACATGCTTCTTCCATCTATAAAACACCCTCTCAAACAAAATCCAATCTATACAGACAGATTAATTTACACAGACAGCTTTATTCATACACGACTGGATGGAAAACCAACCAACCGGCCGCTTAGTGGATTACCAAACTACCCGTGTCAAATTAAAACGCAAAACCTTCACAATTCTTTCACCACCCGCCTACCTCACTCTTTCCCATCTAGTCCTAAATGGGCAAGGAAACTAAAACCACACTGTCTAGTTCATTCAAATTTAAATCATGATTAATAAATTTTTACATCAAGAATAAGACAATTATTACTATGATCGTGTTCTAGAGCATCATTTAATCACAATATATAAATGTTAACGTTGCAGCCTCCCAAAAATCAGAGATTGCCACTAAGCGTAGCTCGAGTGACAATGAAAAAACAGAAAGAAAGGGATCAAAAGATGTTACAAGAGGTAATGTTCATGTGTTTCTTCTTATCTTTTTCTTTCTGTAATTATATAATATTTATATACAGCAAATGTTCACACACTTCTCACCCTTGACCTCCTGGGATGGTGGGCCCTACTGGGCCAAATGACCCTTTGGTTCATGTGTTATTTCTTGTTCACAACTTCTTGTAATGGAAGTTGCCAACTATTTATTTTTGTAGAATATGATACTTGGACAAGTCGGAGGGAAGCGTGGAAACCGTAGCAAAAAGGCATCGGATTCACGGAAACCGGAGGACAGAGTATTGTTGTCAACTGCAGGCCATTTCAAGAACGGAATACTCAACGTCAAAGACTTGTTGAAAACAGGCACGTCTTCAAGGGACCGTGGTTTTTCTAGTAGCAGCCATGGGTTCGGTAATGATTCTAACAGCCATGGCTTCGGTGGTGGTGGTGGTGGTGGTGGTTCTAGTAGCCGTGGGTCTGGTAAAGGTGGCAAAAAGAAGGGTGGGAAAAAGCACGGAAAGAAAGGCGGTCGCCGGAAAGGCCACTAGAATAGTTTGCCGGAATCGTTAACAAGTTTTGAAATGAGGTTTTATGGAAAAGTTTTTTTTTCGCAATTGGAGATAATGGTTTTTGAAACGAGTCTTATATGCATATGTCACGTATTGCCTATTTATATTGGGTTGATTTAATTGAAACCCAAATTGTATGAAAATGTAATATGTTTTATGGTAAGGTTCCTATTTTTTGTTAGCTTACATTTTTTTTCAAACGTTTTTTTTTTGTTATTTCAGGTCATATGTGATATCTTAAACATTTAAGTATCTGGTGATGCTTTTTTAGTTTGATAATATAATTGAAGTCAGTAAAATTGAAGAAACAGATTTTTAAGTTTTTTGGTCGATTTAGAAGGATTTTTGATTGATATTTTTTGTATCAAATGTGCTTTTGAAAAAACACCACGTTTCACCTATCTTATATCATAATAATATATTAAAAAATAGGTTTTTTTAACTATAAAATTTTAAATACGATATTTAAGATATGAATCCATATAATCTGATTTATAAGTGAATCAATTATATTCCTCTAGCAAAGTCACATGGAAAGAGTGGACTAGAAACATTATGCCAAAGTGGGCAAGTAAAAAGTACAGAAGAACATAACAATTGATTCAAACCTTCCATGCCAAGTAAAATTGGTGGACAAAATATTCATGGATTTCATGCTTCTATTTGGCAAATATAAAATCAAAGTAAGTA
Source organism: Silybum marianum (assembly GCA_036898165.1). Classification (NCBI taxonomy): domain Eukaryota; kingdom Viridiplantae; phylum Streptophyta; class Magnoliopsida; order Asterales; family Asteraceae; genus Silybum; species Silybum marianum. The sequence continues at coordinate 41,639,296 of CM072531.1, forward strand.
TATATAATTGTGGATAATATTTATTTATGATTTTTTATTCAAAATAGAACCTTTTTCTAGGGTTTTTTAAAAATGGTTTTTACAAACAATTTGTTCATTCGACAAATATATTTGAATGTATACCGCTTATTAGTCAAGGCAAATCATTTCTTAATATCATTAACCAATATTCAAAACTTTATTTGGTGTGGTTAGACGTTTATCTAACAAGATATTGAGTTGGGTATGTTTTAATTAAATTTATTTATATAATTATAAAAATGATTATCGTAGATGAATAAAACTTTGATAGAATTAGTTATATATTGTCTCTTGTCCAAATTAATTGATGATTCAAAAGGATGTGCTAAATGCACTCATATAAATTGCTAAATGCACTCTATCTACTCATTTTCTCATCACATATATAATATATTAATATCAAAACTTACTTTTTTACATTCTTAATGTATGATTTGACTTGATTTTGACATAAAATAGTGATGTAGCATTACTCGATTCAAAGTTGTAAACGTTAATTGAGTTTACATGTCTATTTTGTCAAATCAAGAAGTTCTAAATGAGTTTTGGAACCAATAAAAATATGATTCTTTTTTTATAATTCATAAAACCAGTGAGAGGTGGATCTAGCTTAGAAAAGGGGGGGTCCCATCCCCCCAGTGAAATGTAAAAAAAAAATTATAGGCTAAAAAATATCAAAAGTACTGTATTTAGGCTTGATTCCCCCAGTGAAAAAATTCAAGGGACCCCATCTTACCGGCGATTGACAAAAACACTGAAAAACTCTCTTGAAATCAATAACAAACCCAAAAAAAACTTTCGAAATCGATAAAAATACTAAGAAAATTCTTCAAAATCGACAAAAACAATAAGAAAATGTCTTGAAATCAACTAAAAAACTTTAAAAAAATTCCGAAACACATCAGGTGACTTTACACGCCTTTAGTCTATTTTAATGGGACCCCGGTGGATAAAAATCTTGGATCCGCCACTGAAACCAATAATCAAACAATCCTTATATCTCCAATAGTCAGAAAAGATTTGGAACAACCGAACAAGCAAGCTTCACAACTACAAGTGCTAACAACGAACTATAGTTTCGCAACTATGTGAGATAAATAAAGTACAAGCGATGCCCAATAATCGAGAAAGGCGGTAAGGTCTCTAAATGATCTGTAGTTGAGTAGATCGATGACTATTTTGTGGAGGACTTGGAACTTGGAAGGAAATAAACCAACAGGCATGGAAGCATATGTTAACCCGCCACTATGATGGTTGGAGTCAGGATAAATCTGATGGAAGGGGCTCAAGCTAAGAGAGTACATGGGACACAAAAGAAGAGTTTGGCGACCCCAAAATGTAACAACTAGCATCCCCCACCGAAACCATTTCTAAAATGCAACGATGTTCAAGAATCAAAACCAAATGAGAGCAGGCATGGCGTTGAGAAATGAGAACTGATCCATGTTGGATGACAAGATGTTGCAAATACAAGGATGCCTGGAAGTGAATGAGTGTGAAGCGTTAGCCATAGTAGAAGGTATAACTTTGATTCATGAAATGGGACCGATTCTCATGTGGTATATTAATTACAACATCTTAAAAGGAGGAAGATGTATAACATCGAGCTTGGAACTATCATGAAACTGTCAGCACTTCCTGATCAAAATCTTCTGTACAAGGTCCAATTAAGTATGAGAGAAAGATGGCAAGGCAATTGTTGTTCTATGCCTTACAAACTACGGGTGAGGTCTCTTATATTTATCTTATTGAAGTTTTAACCGTATTTTCCAATTCTGATGATTATTATAAACAAATTTTTGCTTAAAAACTTGATACGGAGTTTGTACACTAACATGGTATGTGACATAAGATTTATTGAAATGACTTGCATGCCCTTATCTATGTATAAAATTACAGTTTTACCCTTAAGTTGTACAAACTAACATACATTTCATTTATTATTCATGGTCATGGGTTTGCTATAGAGAACAATACATATTACTTATTTATGGGTTGTGTGGAATTGTATATTTTTAATATTTTTTGAACATCTTATAATCAAAAGTCAAAACTACATAGTTGATTGTAACAAAATAACTAAAATTATAAAAGATTTACGTAATTTTACGCTAAGCATCATAAATCAATTTTGTTTCACCACTTTATCTGTTTGTAAGAAACAAAAAAATTTGGATTCCAGAAAAAAATATTGGAAAGCCTTTAAATTATGTAAGATACTATCTACAATTTAATAAAAGTATTTTGTACCTTCATTTATTAAAATCCAAAAATAAAAGTATCTAACACATAAAACAACTAAAATATTTTGATGCTGTATTCGATTAAGTAATATTATTTGTAAATATCACAATATAAAAAAAAGATAGTACAAATTCCAAAACATTTGAACTTCTTTTTACGATTAAATAATCAGATAATTCACATAGTTATATATATATATAGAGAGGAAAGTTTAAATGCGAACTCAAATTTGGTTGTGAACGTGAGAACAAATGAGAGCATGACACGTGTCAAAATAAGCAATATTCAAACTGAATATATACTATAATATTTTTTTAATGAGACACGTGTCGCACTCTCATTTGTTCTCACGTTCACAATCAAATTTAAGTTCTTATTTGAACACGCCCTATATATAGAGAGAGAGAGAGAGAGAGAGAAGTTCAAATGTGAACTCATTTTTTGTTGTGAACGTGAGGACGAATCTCAGCCACTTATCCGGTCAATAAAGGCGGCTTTGACATAGTTCCCCTCATTTAATAATCTCCACCCTCCCATGAATCGCGTCAATCCTCCGTGATCGCGTCCACCATAACCGAAGATGTGTGGCTGAGATCCGTCCTCACGTTCACAACCAAAATTGAGTTCACATTTGAACCTAACTTTATATATATATATATATATATATATATAATATATTCATTATAATTAACATTTTAGATCAAGAAACAATTGATATATTTATGAAATCGAATATTTATTAAACTGGATGGACGGACGGTTGATATTTGTTTCTATTGTTTGTACTGATTAAAGAGTTTGTATTTAAAAGTTAAAACTCCCTCCTCCATGTACATATTATTGGTTTAGATTTTAGATGTAAGATTATGTTTGACAAATTATCTAAAATCCAGCTAAGCATACACACAAGGTTGTCATTACCTAGGGTCTTATTAAAGGAATTAATCCCTATTTTTATATAGTATTTATTGTTAATATGTTTTTAATTAAATGTTGTCATATGTTTTTTTTAAATGAATTAATAAGTTATGTGTTTTATTTCAATAAATTTTGGTAAATACATAAAGTGTAAATTGGGTAACTTATATTGTCTCAATTTCTATTTTGGGGACATTCTTCTAAATGATCGTATTTAGGGATTTATGAAAAACTTTATAAATAAATGACCAGTTTACATGATTAACAGGTAACCAATTATGATGGTTTTAAATAACTCGTTATGACGTCAAGACTTAGGTTCGTTGGTCAAGTTAACCCTCATGTCTCTACTCTGAGGCTTGACTTGCACTGTAGCACGTTATTTTGTAAAATACGGGCTACTTTATTATATAATTTTAAGGATACATGATAATTATGTAGAGACCTAAGCCTTAAATAAATAAAAGAAACTAAAAACTAAAACTTTAAATAGGTATTGTTCAAAAAAAAACTTTAAATAGGTAAATACTTACTCACATTACCGTACACGAAACGTTGAATAAGAATTGTTTGAAAATTGAAAAAAACAGTGAATAGAGATTATGGAGAATTAATCATGATTATGCACTCTTCATATCATTTTTTATAAGCTCTATGTAGTATCAATTGTTTTTCTTGTTTTTTGGTTTTATCACTTTATATGAATTTAATTTGTTCTACAGTATTATTCAAAACACTAACACATACAAATGTGTATATGTGTATGTCGTCTTAGGTCACGCATTGAAAAACATCATGGTCTTGTTGTAACTTGTAATTCTGGAAGCTTGACCTCTAAGAGCATCTCCAAGAGCTTCCCAAAAATGGAGAAAAAGAGGAATATGGGGATTTTGGACAAAAATTTTGCTCCAAGAGTTTCCCCAAAACTTTCTCCAAAATGGAGAAATTAGGAGAGAGGGTGAGTTTTTCTCCAAATATGGAGTTTAACTCCATAAATGATTACCAAATGAATTGACCAATAAAAAAATTTGAAAATAAATATTTAATGAGAGAAATAATATTTTAATAGATGATGTAATATTTTAATATTATTTTGAAAAAATTATAGGAAATTTGTTGGAGATGAATGCAATTTTTTTAGAGATTTTGTTATTTGTTTCTCTATTTTAAAGAAATTATAGGAAAATTGTTGGAGATGCTCTAAACAATCCAACTCCAACCACACAATATAAAAAAACACTAAAAACGCTTTTAATAATAAAATATTACATATATTTATTTATTATTATACTATTTTTCTAATGTATTAAACTATTTAATCTATATATATATATATAATTAGAAAACTTGAATAAAATATTATCATATATTTTTGATGTTGTACTTTATTGATCTTTAAGAGTAAGGTCAACATTTTACACTTTTATTTTTTAGTGTTTTAATGTTAAGTTGATGATAAAAAAAAATTATATTTTTATATTTTTAATATTAGGTTAGAGCTAGTTTTAACTGAGAGTTTAAAAACATCTCCTATGTTATCTATAATATTTTCATATTAATGAAATGTTATACAACTAGTTGTTGGCAAGTTGTGGTATATTTGAGCATTTTTAACATATTTAAAAATTTGAGAAATTAGGAATCAAATTCTCTATTAAAAATGATCATATTCAATTCCCTATTTTAAACATAATAAACATCAAATATATTTAGTTAAACATTGTTTTTCTCAAATTAAACCATTAATCTTAAAAAATTAATAGATAAAATAACAAAAATTCATTTACCTTTAAAACAGCTATTTAAGGGGTTTTTCATATTCAAATAATTCTACCTTTCCGTTTTAAGAGCTAGGATTGATTGTCCAAAATTTTCCTAAAATTGACAAACCATAATTCAATTTTTTTTTTAAAATAGCCATTTTTTATTTATGGTTAAATAGTCATTTTATTTCAAAAGTTACTAAAATAACTATCAGGTTCATAATTTTAGGGACCAAACATGTAAAATTTGAAAATTATATCTGCTAAGTTGATATTGTGAACTTATACCAAATTTTACATATTTAGTCCCCCAAAATTGTTAGTTAAACATCTTCTTTTTCATTTTCAAACCTTCGTAATTACGAACCTGACAATTACGAACCTGATTACTATTTTATTAACTTTTAAAATAAATTAGCTATATGGTAAACCTTAACATAAAAAGCTATTTTAATAAATTTTCTCATTTCTTTTAGAAAATAATATCCAACTCCATCAGTTTGTTTTTTTCCTTCTATTATATATGTTTTTAAAAAACTTTTATAAATAACATTAATTATATTATTAAAATATTTATACTATAAATAAAATAAAAAACTTATGCAAAATCTTCTTCTTCTTCATTTAATAATAAAATCAGTTAGAAATCCTCTAACAACCTTTTAATAAAATTATTAAAAGCAAAAAAGTGCAAAATATTAATCCAAAATCCTTTTTCTTTTTCGTTTTAACCCTTCAGGGTTCGTAGGGATCAAGAGAGGATTGGGCACGTGCCATAAATAGCGCGTGGATATGGGAAGGGACAGGAGCGCGTGGGGATGTGATCCCTAAAATAATAGGGGATGACGTAATTTACGTGGATAAGAGAGCAATCAGGGGTTCAAACCCCAAAAAACAAACACACCTTTCTCTTTCTTCTTACTTTTTTTCCATTTCACCCCCCTCTACTTTCACTACCTTCACAAAAACTACCATCAATACTTTATTTACATCCTACTACCTTCTTCTAGTGGTCGGATCTAAACACTTTGCTAATTTTTACTAACCATAAAATAAAGGTTAGGTTTTTTTGGTTTTAACATCTTTTCTTTCTTTAAATCACGAATATTATCAAAGGCTTTGAATAACAACTAAGTAAATCTTCAACGACACACGTATGTCACTGGCATACGAGTAATATGCAGTATTAACAGAGACCTCACTTATATGGATTATACCCACACTTTCTAACATTGAAACATAAAATAGAGGACATATACATATAATTTACATAAAAAAGATTTAAGAGCCTTCTACAATGTGTTTTGGGTCTTTTTTGATTTATTTCCCAGGTTTTCCCATAGTCTTGAAAGGTATAGAATAGTACTAATACTCATGGAACCTTTTTGCAAGATTTGGCTCGGGTTACATCTGGTTGGATTAGCCGGATCAGTTTTTGTTCCCTAGTTACATTAAAAATGATGATTAAGTTTGTAGTGTTAAATTATGTTAAGTGACATAAAAAAGTAGGGATGTCAAGTTTGTACTAAGACAAACTAACCAAGTGTCGTACCAATATAATTGGTTGGTAGTATAGTACCAACCATCTAAACTTGGTTGGTATATGGTATTATAAGTCGTGTACCACAGTAGTACTGTACCGCACCGACTTATTTATCCATTTGTTAAGTTTAATTAGTAATGCAAAATATTTTGGTTTTGAAATTAAATTATCTTCCTTTTAGTTTTGCTAAATATTAATGCATACGGATGTATAAATTTGATTGATTTTCCTAATCCTAACAACCTTATAAACTAGTCGACACGGCCACATCCATTGACGCTCCTTAATTGTCGCTTTTAGTAGGGGTAAGCATAACCGGGTACCCGGCCATTTTCCATGGAACCGGAACCGCTAACACCGATTCCTTACGTTTTGGAACCGGAACCGATGGGAACCGGTTCCGGTACCGGATACCCGGCTTCAACTTTTTTGAATTTTTTTTACATTGCATGCGATAAAAATGTAATTATAAACTACAAAATACCGATTTAAAGTAATAAATACAACAAATGGTCAAAACTAATCCGATAAAAACAAATTATTACATAAACAAACTAGAAAGTTTGAGTTTTTATTTATTATTATAAATATATAAAACATTTTTTATTTAAAAGTGGCGGATAGCGACTACCCAGCGGGTAACGGTTCCAAAAAAATAAGAAACGGAAACGGAACCGATCATGATCGGTTCCGTATTTTAGGAACCGGAACCGGAATCAATCACATCGGTTCCGGTTTCGGAACCGGCAGTTCCGAGGCGGTTCTGGTTCCAAAGGCGGGTAACCAGTTCCGATGTTCACCCCTAGCTTTTAGCATACTATTAGTGAATGCTTATATTAGGTAAGGATAAGTGATACAACACATATCAACATGTTATGTGGATGCTCGATAGTTTTAGTGCATCTAGATCTAGCTGGTAAATATGTCAGTTTAAATAAACTTCTAACTTTAACTTTTGTAATGTTGGTACAATCTGTACCAGTCGAAAAAAATCGCGCTATACTTTTTCTCTCTTTCGCGCATCTGCTAAAGTTTCTCAATTCTTAAGAGTGTGAGAAGAGAGGTTTTTTAGAGGAGATGATTCTCATCGGGAATTGGCTTGGGTAAAATGAGACACGGTTCTAAATCGCTTTAGTTTATGGGGGTAGGGGTTAGCAGTCTCCGAGTTGCTAACTGGGGGCTTCTTGGAAAGTGGTGGTGGAGGTTTAGAAATTAGAACATGTAATGATGTGTTATGGGTAAGGATATCAAGAGTATATTTAGGGAGGATATGGGGATTGGTATCACTTGGAACTTGGTAAGGATATCAAGAGTATATTTAGAGAGGATATGGGGCTTGGTATCACTTGGAACTTGGGTCCAACTTCTAGAAGATTGGGTGGTTCATGGAAAGCTTGGGAGGAATCTTGAGGGTGGGTAAGGACTTGGAAAAGCTTGGTATTCCATTCACATCTAGGCATGGGAATGGTACGGGACCTTGATCCCCACCCTCGCCCCCGATTCCTCAACTTCATCCCCATTCCATCCCTGTCGGGGAATAAGATCACATCCCCATCCCCATCGGGGAAACGAGGATTTTTTTCCGTTTATGTAAGCTATTTAAAATGAAATATGCGAGAGACCAACACGTTAAATTTATCATATTTTCAATAAACCTAAAATCAAAAGAAATTTAATTTAATATAAAAAATTACAACATCATATAATAATTAATAGCCTAAAACTAAAATAAATTCAATTTAATCCAAAAAATACTTAACGCCACACGTATCAAAACATGTCGAGTAATATCCAAAACATAAGCATAATTGTATTTTAACTTGACGTCGAAAATAATCGACATTAACATCCAAAATAAATAACATTTTTAGATTTTAATCCTAGTTAGGAAATATGAAATCATGAATTACCAATTTAGTTGAAATAAATAATATATATAAATTATTAAATAATATATAGAACGGGTACGGGGCGGTGCAGGAAGTGCGATACCTGTTCCCATCCACATCCCCGATTTAGCAGGGAATCCCCATCCCCAACGGGGGCGGGTGGGACCAGGTTCCCCAACGGGTCGGAGCCGATTTCCATGCCTATTCACATACTTGTTTGGGGAAAAAGGTAGGAAATGGAGAAGATACTCGATTTTGGGTTGATAAATGGATTGGTGATTTTAGACTTTGTGAGAGATCCCCAAGAAGTTTTGTTTAGAAAGTGCTAAAGAGGTGTTGGTGAAAGAGCGGGTGTCGTGGAAAAATGACTCTAGTCACAAATTATGGGGTGGTCTCGAGACCCTAGAGGAAGATCTCTTGGTGAGTTGGAGGATCTTGGGACATTACTTAGCAACACCCTTCCGAGAAGAACACTCGGAGTTGGTGGCTTAGTGAGCACTGTACTTTCTCAGTCAAGGCTCTTAGAACCTTGATGGAGAAATCTTTTTTGTAAGTTCTGGAGCATGTGCTTCCAACGAAATGGTGTGCTATAATCTAAAAGAAGGTGTATATCTTCATGTGGCGTCTTAGATGGGGAAGGATTTCGGTAAGGTCAGTGCTTCATGATAAAGGACTGGATCTTCATTAGTTGTTTTACCCTGGTTGTGGGAATGAGGTAGAAACCGTTGATCATTGCTTCATCAAATGTCCAGTTGTTTTTCAATTGTGGAAGGATATCTTTCGTTGGTGGGTTGGGGTCTTACATTGGATTATATCAATAGAGGAATTACTTTCCTGTACGGATTCACAATCTATCCCAAAACTCGAGGCAACATGTGTGAAAGGCGATTGTGTTAGACTTCTTTATACTTGATTTGGAGACATCATAACAAACGGATATTCTCTTACGAGTATGTCCAGTCTATTGATCGTTGCTTTGAAGTTCAACTTTTATCTTTCCAATGGATTTCAATTTGAGACAAGGATCTCAACATCTCTTGGATGGACCGGTGCAACGTGTATGGTTTTGATGACCATCAATAGGTTGGTGTTTTTTTGGTTATTGTGGTCGTTAGTTTTAGTTGGCTTTGTTGTTGTTCGGTTGGTCATGTTTTACTTTCGTTGTTTCCGTTTTAGCCGTGTGACAGGGTTTAGTTTTTTTGCTTTTAACTTTCCTTTTGTCGGGTTTTGCTTGTTTTCTGCTCCTTACAGAATTTCTGGCTTTTATTTTCTTGTATCTTTTATTTTCAATAAAATTGTCTTGTCTTTTAAAAATATATATAATTAATTGATACATGATATAAAATTTTATTTTGTCAATTATAATCGATTGATACTTAGAAATATGAAAAAGAAGAACGAAAAGATACTATGTTTAAAAAAGGGGAAATTAATTATTTTAACCATTTTAGAAATCAAGTTTACCAAAATAACCATTTTCTCTCCAACTTTACTAAAATGACCAAAATACATTCGAAATATCCACCGAAATCGAAACATACCTCCGCCGACAAATTCCTCGGCCAAAGTCAATTTCTAATTTACATTTTACATTTTATACCCTTAGAGTTAGTTAATAAATTATTTTAAGTACTTTACTTTTTAATTTTTCATTTTACCCCCTTATCACATTAACACACATACTTGTATATTAATTAAAATACGTCTAAAAAATACATTTTTATTTTAACAAGTAACACCATTATAATCGTCTCGACAATACCTTCGAAATGAGTCCAATATTGAATATTTTTCGATTTAATTATAGATACTTTTAAAGCCAATTATCCTCTTGATTGGTGAATATTAATATTTTTCATAAAATTCGGAATGTTAATTAAAATATAATGCTATTATGATTTAACGACAAAATATAATATTATGGATATATAAAGAAATAAGATATAAAATATAGTGAATTTGTAATACTTTTGTGTTCTTGTCATTTCTATAATAAACACCATATAAATTAATATTCATATAAAATAATACATAATGTATCGGTTCTTAAGATTATTACAATATATACTATAGTTAACTCATTTTTGAATCAATGATATATACACAATGCGGAGGGGACTACAAAAATTAAATACAATAATTTTTCAAGCATATTTTCATGCTCTCCTTCTCCAATACCTTTCAATCTTTCATGAGTAAAATTTTCAGCCTCAATATAATATTTTAATAGCCGGAAAAGACGATCAACTTACAAAAAATAATAGCATTATATTTTAATTAATATTCTGAATTTTGTGAAAAATATTCATATTCACCGATCAAGAGGATAATTTGCTTTAAAAATATGTATAATTAAATCGAAAAATATTCAATATTGGACTCATTTCGAAGGTATTGTCGAGACCATTATAATGGTGTTACTTGTTAAAATAAAAATGTATTTTTTAGACGTATTTTAATTGATATACGAGTATGTGTGTTAATGTGATAAGGGTGTAAAATGAAAAATTAAAAAGTAAAGTACTTAAAATAATTTATTAACTAACTCTAAGGGTATAAAATGTAAAATGTAAATTAGAAATTGACTTTGCGGAGATGTTTCAAATGTATTTTGGTCATTTTAGTAAAAGTAAAGAAAAAATAGTTATTTTGTTAAACTTGATTTCTAAAATGGTTAAAATAATTAAATTCCCTTTAAAAAGAAAAAAAAAAAGGGTTGTCTATACAATTACAAATAAACATAAAAAGGCAAGGTGTATATATATATATACATATATATAAATAAAATGAATGTAATAGTAATATTATGAAGTTGTCGTTTTAGGGGAGGGGAAATGTACGTGGAAGGAAGTCATCATCAATCACGTGAGGAGGCGTGTATAGAGAGAGAGTGAGAAAGGTGGCGCAGTCTCTGTCTGAGGCTGTGCATCTCACCCATAACTCGAGGTGCCACTTCAAACACCTATTCTATTTTTGTTTCTACCTTTAAATAAAAACTTACTTTTCATTATAAACGTAACGATTAAAAAAAAAACATGACACGAGTCACCTTTAGTATATATATATAACAAATGTAAAACAAAACATTCATAATAAATGATATAACATTTAGTATGGATAACATAATATTTAATATAAATAACATATGATTATTATTAATTCAGGATGAATAACCCTTGGATACATGAGACATGTATCGCACTCCTTTTTATTCTCACGTGCATAATAAAAGATGGGTTTTCATTTGAACTCATCCTTATATATGTATATATATATATATATAGGAAGTTCAAATGCGAACTCAAATTTGGTTTTGAAGATGAGGATAAAGGATAACGCGATTGAATAACATTATATCTAGTCTGAATATTTCTCTTCATTATTCAGTCTGAATATGACACGTTTCGTGCTCTTCTTTGTCCTCATGTTCACAACCAAATTTGAGTTCTCAATTGAATCCGCACACACACGCGCACAGACACACACACACACACACACACACATATATATATATATATGGACGGGTTCAAACGAGAACTCAAATTTGGTTGTGAACATGAGGACTAAGGGACCGCGACACGTGTCATATTCAGACTAAATTAAATACTATATTCAATTTTATCCGGTCTGATGTTTTTTTTGATTATTCAGTCTGAATATGATACCTGTTGCGCTCTCATTTGTCCTCACGTTCACAACCAAATTTGAGTTCTCATTTGTACCCGTCCCTATATATATATATATATATATAGAGAGAGAGAGAGAGAGAGAGAGAGAGAGAGGAAAGTTCAAATGCGAACTCAAATTTGGTTGTGAACTTGAGAACAAATGAGAACGTGACACGTGCCAAAATAAGCAATATTCAAATTGAATATATAAATGAATATTCAGTCTACTATATATTCAGTCTGAATATACAAAGGAATATTCAGACTGAATATTCCTTTATATATTCAGACTGAATATATACTATAATATTTTTTTAATGAGACACGTGTCACACTCTCATTTGTCCTCACGTTCACAACCAAATTTGAGTTCTCATTTGAACCCGTCTCTCTCTCTCTCTCTCTATATATATATATATATATATATAGAGAGAGAGAGAGAGAGAGAAGAGAGAGAAAGGAAGGTTCAAATGAGAACTTTTTATTTTTAAAGGAACGAAGGGACACTTGTGGATCACATATGATGTGGGTCCCACATCATATGTGGTCCACAATTTGTTCCTTTGTTCCTTTAAGGAAGAGTGGTTCTCATTTGATCCCTCCCCTATATATATATACACGAAAAAAATACTATATTCAGTCTTAATATTTATTTGATTAATTCAGTCTGAATAATCTACATTCAGATACGTGTCACGCTCTCATTTGTCCTCACGTTCACAACCAAATTTGAGTTTGCATTTGAATTTTCCTATATATATATAAATATATATAGAGAGAGAGAGGGAGATTTTCAAATACAAAACCAGTCAAATGTTACAAACTTGTACAAATCAATATAAAAAATAATTTTTTTCATCAAATGCTATGATTTTAGATATTATTACACATATGTTTGTTTCACCTTGTGCAAAAAATACATGTGAAACTTTTACATTATGAAACAAATACATATGAAACTTTTTCATAAAAAAATACATGAGAAACTTTCAATTTATGAAAACAAATACATGTGAAACTTTTACAAGGTGAAACAAACATATATGCAATAATATACTAAATCATAGCATTTGATGAAAAAAAATCATTATAATTTTTTTTATATTGATTTGTAAGAGTTTTTATAGTTGTAACATTTGACTGATTTGTATTTGAAGATGTTTATATATATATATATATATACATAAAGGAAGGTTCAAATGAGAACTTTGTAAATTCAAATGAACAAAGGGACACTTATGGATGACATATGATGTGGGTCCCACATAATATTAAATCATCTCTGATTTAATATGATTTAATATTAAATCAGAAATGATTTAATATTATGTGGGACCCACATCATATGTGGTCCACAAATTGTTCCTTTGTTCCTTTAAAGATGGATAGTTTTTGTATGATCCCTCCTCTATATATATATATATATATATGGACAATCTTTTATAAACTTTATGAAAAGTAGAAATTTTGAAAACAAATATAAAATAAAAAACTTCATAATTTTATGTTATGATTTAAGATATTGTTTCATCTATGTTTCACATATAATATTTATTTTCAATGAACACAAATATACATGAAACAATATTTTAAATCATAATATATTTGATGAAAAAATTTATTTTATATTAGTTTTCTTTTGGTTTTTAAAGTTTATACTTTTTGTAGAGTTTCTAAATGAAAAAACCTATATATATCGTAGAGTTTCTAAATGAAAAAACCTATATATATACATATAGAGAGAGAGGCATCTTCAATATACAAACAGTCAAATTTTACAAACTATACAAACTCGTACAAATCAATATAAAAAGTAATTTTTTCATGTTTTTTTTTCATCAAATGCTATGATTTAAGGTATTATTACACATATGTTTGTTTCACTTTGTACAAAATATTAAATACTGTGAAACTTTTTACATTATAAAACAAATACATACGAAACTTTTTTCATAAAAAAATATATGAGAAACTTTCAACTTATGAAAACAAATACATATGAAACTTTTACAAAAAAAACAAACATATGTGTAATAATATCTTAAATCATAACATTTGATGAAAAAAAATCATTAAAAAAAATATTTTTTTATATTGATTTGTACGATTTTGTATTTTTTGTAACTTTTGATTGATTTGTATTTGAAGGTGTCTCTCTCACTCTATATATACATACAGGCCTAATCAAATTAAGAACCGATAATTTTGTGGAAATTGTAATAACTAACGTGCACCAATTATTTTAAATAATTAATGTTATTTACTATAACAACATAAAAAGTAAATTGGTAAAATTAGGTATCACAGTAGGTAACACAATGGTTATCACAATGCATCTTATATGTATTTGTGTATCACACTAAGGTACCATATAGACATCACATTGTGTATTACATAACTGTATCACGGAGGACTATGGACTTAAAGAGGAGAGTTTGAAATACCTAACATGATGTTTCATTAAAAATTTAATCAAAATTACCAAATTATAAGTTTTCTAATTTAACCATTGATTTGTGGTTAAGATTGATTCTTACAGTTCCACAAACTAATCAGTTATTCCTCGACTTACCCCCTATATCATATAATGACAAGAAGAATTAATGTGATAAGTGTAAGAAGAAATCTGAATCCTTATCATCTTTAACTTCAAATAATTTACATATGTATATTATTCACATTTTTTTTGTTTATGTTGCTTTTTTTTTCTAATAAAATTAAATTATTTAAATGTAATTTACAATTTTTAAAAATGGAATATTATGTGATGTTTGGTTTCCATAATAGAACTGCAATATAAACCGAAAGAATGAGAATGAAATTTAAGTGGGTTTGATCATGCATTTGATTGGCACTCCTAGAGTAAGGGTAAGAGAGAGATATATATTAGGGTCTTTTAATTTAGTTGTTTTCAATATTATAATTTAAAATATTAGAATTCTCTTCAGAACATTTAATTGATGGAAAAATATTGATTTTTCCCTCTTATCTAAAGTTTTATAGAAATCTTTAAAGTTGGAGCAATTTTTCTTCTCCTTCCAAACATCACTAAAATATCTTACTACTAAATAAAAGGTTTTTGTCTACATACTTTTTTTTGGAAATCTGTCGTTAAAGGGTGGTTAGTCGCAAAACTGTCATAAAAATTTGTAGGTAAATTGTTGATGGATAATTCAAATTAGTGACAAATTACCTAGGAATTCTCTGGGTGATCCATTGATATTTTCTAAAAAAAACATCGGACCGATCCATTGATATTTTCTGGATGATCCATGGGTAATCACCCAGATAAATTTTTCTGGATGATTTTTGTAGGTGAAAGTTATTTATTTTGTAGTGTCTAGTTTAATATAGTTGTTGAAGATACTTTAAAAACATTACCAACAGATCTAGTAAACCATGCCTTCAAGCCTCCACCCACATGATTCATGATTAAGCTAACAAAAAGAGTTCGAGGAACTATTTCAATAAGGTATTGAGGAATTATTGTGATTTTTCCAGAATGGCCTGAAATCTTTTGTTAAAAGTCACTTTAAAAGTCTTACCTAAACTATTCCGACTGAATATGATTTTCTTAAGCTCTCAAAAATAATAAACCAAAAATACAAATCTATTTTTTTTCAACTTTAATAGTTTATTTATTTTTAATTTTTTATCATTAACTATTTCATTAAAAATAATATTTTTCTGTTTTCTTCATTTAATTTTATTTAACATGAGAAATTTATTTTTAAATTTAGAAAAAGTCCATTCTCTTTCCTTCTTTATTAAGGAAAAAACATAAAACATAATCTTCTATTTTTTATGTAAATGTAAAAAAAGGTAGTGCTTTACAAAACATATAATAATTATATTAAAATCATATTAAATAATACATTAAAAATATAAAAATTAAAATCTTGATATCAATGTATATAAAAAATTAATAGATAAAAATAAGTTTAACAATATATACTTATGTTTAACCTGCCTAAAACACCTATTTTACATGAAAAGAACACTCCTACAAATAAATTTATTCTTACACACATAGTCATAAAAATCAATTTTAATTCTTAATGCTATAAAAATAGATAAATTTCATGGTACCGATAGCATTTCCCATTTTATACCACTTGAAATCCATTTGAATATTTTTTTACAGAAGTTCCAAACCCCTAAACCCTAGTGTGAAATTGTTCTCTCTCTCTCTCTCATCCCACCACCACCAAATCCAGCTATATAGCCAAAGAGAGTAGTACACTGAGAAAAGCCTGCTGCTTTTTTGTTTTCTTTGATCAATCTTCTGCTATCCATCCATCCATCCATCCATCTATCACCCTTTAATATCTCTCTGTGCTCTTGGGGTTCAAACCTCGTTTAATATCGTCAAACAACTCATTTAAACCACAAGAACTTAACACACACAGATTTTTCATTTTTTCTTTTTAAAAAAAGAAAAGGGTTTTTCTGTGGAGCCCTATTCATTTCCCCCCTTTGCACTTTGCCAGTAGTAGTCTTCCCTTTCTTTCTCACCATCTATATATCCCTTCTACAGTCAGATATATATATATATATATACACATACTTACACATTATATATATATACCAAGAGAGAGAGAGATTATAACAGTGGGAGTATAGTAGCAGAAGTAGTATAAAAAGAGAGAAAATATATAATGCAGCAGCACCTGATGCAGATGCAGCCCATGATGGCAGCCTATTATCCAACTAACAGCGTTACTACTGATCACATTCAACAGGTTTTTTATGAGTTTTTTTCTTTTTGGATATCCATCTTCAAACAGTTTTCATTTCACTTTCTTTCTCTCTCTCACACACACAACACACACACATACACACACACACACTCAATGAGTTTAGTTTAGTTTAGTTCCTGTGTGTCTTGTTGTTGGGGTTTTGTGTTCAACTTCCTTTATCTGATCTTTTTTGTCTTCCCTTTTTCTTTTTGGCTTTTCCATCACTTTTTCTTGCTTGTTTCTTCATCTGAAACAAGTTCCCTCCACCCTCACCATCACTTATATTTGCTTATAAAAACCATATATATGTTCCTATTATCTTGTTTTTGAGTGTGATTTTGTTTACTCACTTTGGTGATGATGTGTTGTTCTTGGACTTGTTAAACTGCAAATAAATAAAAATGAATCTTTTTTTTTCTAAAAGAAAATAATGGATGTAAAATGGAAATACTTGTGATAGAGAACATGATTTCATAGAAAAACTACAAAAAAAATGCAAATCCCATGTTATTTCTTGTTAATTTATTTGGGAATTTTTTTCTTTAAAATATCTTGGTTTAGGGAATAAATTATATTACCCTCTTGGTAATCTGTGAGTCAAGATTCTGCATTAAACATTCTTTATTTTCATCAATATCTATGCTTGTGCATGCTACTAGATTAATAGTATAGTCTAATAGTATTGGATTGGATGCCCATATTGATTTATATGTTGGCCTTCTGCTGTCCAGGTATCTTGCTAACTTTATCCCTCAATATCATTGGAAAAATCTTATTATTATATCAGTATATATATATATATGTATCTTTGTTTTGAGTGCAGATTAATATATCAGTGCAAGATTAGATCAGCAAAAACAAGATAGGATTCAAAGATCGTGTTGCTAGACCTAGTTTGACTTTTGCATATTTAGGGGGTAGGGTAGAGAGAATATATATACACACACATATATATATTGTGTATCCAGCTGTGCTGTACAAACCAGTCATTCAGCTTCAGATGCTGATTAAAAGCTTTTAGGGCATCTGGGTTCCTACTTTTTTTTCTTCTTGCAAATGAATGAAAAAGTAAATAGGGTTTTGGTGCTCTTCTTGTGAGAAATCTTCTAGGTGATTAATTAGGTCATCTTAGAGAATCTTCACTTGATTTTGAATAGCGTCTATAGTTGTTCCAATATGGTTTAAAGCATTAGGTTTTTGGACCATTTGACCAGTTGAGGTCATTTAATGGAATCTCTGCATATTTACTGCAAAAAATGCTGCCGGTGGTGGGAGAGAAACGGCATATATGAGGCGATCCTGTTCAAACGGTATATATATATATATATATATATGTCATGTGGTTGGAGTTCGAATCAATTTTTGGTGTTAAATGTTAATGGCCCCCACCAATTTCACCAATTTGGTGTTCATTTTGCCTAGGGTTTCGAGATGGTTTAAGGGTCTATTTGTTAGCAGCTTAATACAAACACTTAATGAGACTCGCAACTTATTCGGCCGGTCAGCTATACACAATAATGTTTGAAGTGACTTAATGATATAGAAAGTAGCTTCTTCAATAAGCTTCTAGGAGAGAGCTTTATGCATTAAGCCATGTTTTTTTCTTCTTTCCAAAACCAGCTCCTCCCAATTAAAAGACGCTTTCCTCCTAAACAAAGTCCTTCCAATCTATACAGACAACTTTATCCATACAAGATTTAATGGAAACCAACCAACGAACCTGCCCCTAACTATCCACATAACTTGCCACTTTCCAAATATGGAAAGCCATAGTGCTCGAAAGCAGGTCTATCCACTCACTACAACCTAATATTCGATCTCCTTTCCATGTTCAATAGAAAAGAAAGATACGAGTTTTGACGATTATTTGCACAAGGGAAAAAAACGAAAAGAAGTGATCACTGTTTCGAATTGACCGATAGAGGTGTTTCAAAGTATCGCCCCCGACCTTTGGACGAGTGGGGGCCGGGGGGAGGGGGTAATACGATTGGCCCACATCTTGGTTAGGGAAAAAGTTTTCATCTTTTATTCAAGATTTTTGAACAAATAATTAATGCAAACATGACCCCATTTGACCAGTTGGCTAATATGTCTCATCTTGAATAGGGCAAAAGGGTTGTTTTTATTGATTAATTGGACAAATAATGCAACATTGGGAATAAGAGTACATTCCCCCATCTTCACTAGGGTTAAATGTTTCAGTTTTTTTCCAAAACATGTAATCAACATGTCCCCTCTGAGTTTGAAAAAAAAACCCATAAAAAAGCAAAAAACATAAATGATATTGACCCGAGTTTGATAAAGTTACTAGAAGGGCAAATTGCATTAAAATGCAACGTACTTTGTTAAGATTTCTATTCTGTGTAACATACTTTTAAATAAAAGTACTTATATTTGTGCTAAATTTTCCTTCATCTTATGTGCAGTACCTTGATGAGAACAAATCTCTGATTCTGAAAATAGTTGAGAGTCAAAACACGGGGAAAATGACCGAATGCGCAGAGTGAGTGTTTTTTAGTTTTTTTTTCTTCCCGTATTTGTTTAACACTAAAGAGTCTTGAAAAGTTTGTATTTTTTTTATATATACCCGTTGTACTTCGAATAATAATATAATATAATATAATATCGAGTTGCTTTAAATCGTTGTATTGTGGCAGAAATCAGGCGAAGCTTCAGAGGAACCTTATGTACCTTGCTGCTATTGCTGATTCTCAACCGCAGGCACCTGCAACTCATTCTCATTCTCAGGTACAAATCTTTACAATGTACGCCGGATTATAAACCCTGATCGATATATATGATGATGGAATCTTTATGTGAAATAGTTGATGGAATTTTATAATTAACGGGCTTTTTAGGACGTTTAGCTGTCATTTTGGCGACTTAATAAAGTACTTAATAGGACTTGAAGTTTATAAAACTATTGACTTTGAGTCATATTAGCCTTTTTTTTTATAGGTGTTATGTACAAAAGACTAATAAGAGAATTTATTTCTTGTTTTTTTACCTTATGTCCCAAAATAAGTGTTCACGTATCTATTTTAGTTTGTAGTAAAATAATTGTCCATTTTAAAATAATAAGGGTTTTGGTATCCAGACACGACATAACATCTTTTGGTAAGACGAAACTGAACATGACAAACAAATAAAATGACCAATTTACTCCAAACGAATTGTTTATATCTTTTGATTAATTTATTAAATTATAGTAAAATAAATATTTTTTTATAACAAATTATATTACTAAAAGGTTTTCGTCAAGCAGATTAAAATGGCACCACAATAATAAAAAGTTTATGTATTTTCAAAATATCATTATTTTATATCTTTTCTATATTATTTTTTTGTTATTAAACATTTACTAAATTACATAAATTAACTAAAATATATAAACCGTATAAAAATAATATTTTGAGGATAGTAAAGTGAAAGATTAAAGAACATAAACTACGACAAATAAAATCTAAATAATGAATAAAATGTAAAGAGGAAGACTAGCGTCCTAAAAAAGCCTGTTTTCTTGTCTGTTTGCATAGCTAAATATGCACAGCCACACCACTCAGCCGGCTGGTGTCCGTTTTATGCATGTTAGACCATCTCCAACCGATGAGCACTAATCGGTTGGAGATGGTCTTAATGGTTCAGAGTTTAACTTGTGTATCATTAAGATGCAGTACCCGCTCGGTGGGATGATGCAGCCCACGGGCGGTCATTACATGCAGCAACACCAACAAGTTCAACAAATGTCGCCACAAGCACTTATGGCCGCTCGTTCATCCATGCTCTACAGCCAGCAGCAATACTCGTCGCTACAGCAGCAGGCCGCCATGCACAGCCAGCTAGGAATGAACTCCGGTGGCGGTGGTGGTGGTGGTGGTGGAAGCAGCGGACTTCACATGTTACATAGCGACACCACCAGTGCCGCTGGCGGCAGTGGTGGTGTTGGACACCTTGGCATAGGTGGGTTTCCTGACTTCTCACGTAAGCAAGATATTGGACTTTCGGGGTCCACCACCGAAGGACGTGGCGGCGGTGGCGGTGGCGGTGGTGGGGAGACGCTTTACCTGAAATCTGCTGATGAAGGTATTTGATGTTTTTACTTGGTGTTTTAGAGCAATATTTATATGAAAGTCTACTGTTAGATTTTAGTTTCAGAAGTAGGTAATGATGAGATCAGAAGAGTAGAAGAAGGTCTGGAAAAAATAACTTGTTAAACAGCTTTATAAATGGATTTCGGTGTCGGTAATCGCTTGAAAACTCGATCTTGATGTTTTTATGTTGCTGGATTATGAAATCGTAGTCGTGTTTTTTGTAAATTTGTAGGTTTCGGTGGTATGTTTTTTTTCGTCATCTTTGTTTTCGGATGGTCTTAAGAGGCCAATTAAAACGACCACATGTTCTTAGTACACTTGTTTTTATAAAAAGTATTTTCAAATATTGTCATATAAAAACTAATATTTATTTTAAAGTTGTTTTGAAAACTTGTTACGAAGCGCTATATATCAACTTACTGGAATATATTTGCATAAAGAGACCAAATACAAATTATTTGGTCTTATAAATTTAAATTCTATATATAAAACAGTCTACTGGTAGTAGTAGCTTAACGAGTTAATAGGATTTACAACTGATTTGGTCAGTTATATATGACTGATTTGTAGTGGTTTAATGGTATAAAAAAGTGATTTGTTCAGTAAGCTTATTCAAGAGAGCATTATGCACATAAAGCCAAGTTTCTTTTTTCTTTTCCAAACACGTCTTCAATTAAAAAACACGTTTTTTTTCCATCTATAAAAGAACTTTCCCAAACAATCCTTCTCGATCTATACAGACAGATTAATCCATACAGGACCTAACGGAAAACCAGCCAAACAACCATAAAAGACGACATATAGGCACTTTTTACGTCCTATAAAACCATTTTCATTATAGTGCGTGCACACAAGTTAATGTGTTTTCATGCATGGTCGAAAGAAACCAATATGTCACACGCGCTAACTAACGGCTATGCCTCTCTGCAATCTCTTTCCAAGACCAACTGTAGATTTCGGTTTGTGGGTCCATCAGTTTTGACCTAGAGGCTCGGGAATCATGCCCTCCGGTGGCTTGGTTTGGTGTTTGGCCGGTGAAATGTTGTACGATTTGCTTAAATTGGGAAGGATCTTTTGCTTCCACCATAACCGGGCTCGAGATGTGCTTCACCTTGATACCTTTCTCTTCGCCTTTAGCCGTCGTAGCACCACCACCTCCGCCGCCATTGCTGCCGCTAGTCTCCATGGTCTTTTTTCCCCAAGTCTATTGATGATTTAGGTGTATGTTAACATGTGTTTTCAAGTGTAAATATAAAGGGGGCAGTATTGACTTTTTGTCAAACTATTTGACGGGACAAAAAGGTAATTTCAAACGTGATTAATTTTTTTTTTTCTTTCTATGCAAAGTTATTAGAATATTAAGTTAGCAGCCTACTGCCTACATTCGATGTTGATACATTCATTGAACCAACGAAACCAAATTCAACCCGAGAATGATTTCGGATTACATTTAAGAATTAATTAAGATACTAATTCTGTCTAGTTTGATTTGGGTCGAAGAAAATTCAAATCGTGAATTAAAATGATATTTTGTTTAAGTTGTTTTCGTTAATTTGATCAGTAATTTTGTTAGACTTAAAAACAATTTATCATGTCAGTTATTGTATTATATTTATATAATAAATATTGAAGGGAATATGTTTAATCATACTTTATTTTTTTATATCTTATAAATAGTTAAATTTTACTAAACGTGATAAAAAACCAAGCAGTGATTTTTATTCATTTTTTTCCCAATATTATCCATTCAATTTGTTTTGTATGAGTAGAATATAAATTAAATTATAGTTATGTTATATAAACAAGTTGAGATTATCTGCTCTAAAATAATATTCGTATGTAGTAAAACAAATATTATACAAGTAATTTCTGAAGAAATTATCCCTTCTCTGGAACTCTTTTGACTGAAAAATAATTATTCCATTTTCTCATTTTGGACTAAATACATTTCACCTCAATAAAAGTTAAATTATTCATTTAAAAGAGTAAAAGTAAGAAATTAATATTACTTTAAAAGTCACGTTGATTTTTGTATAACACTTCTCATCGCACTACCAAAAAAATAACTTTCACCTACAAAAAAACATCCAGGAAAATTTATTTGGGTGATTACCACGGATCACCCGGAAAAATACTAATGGTTCCGACGAAATTCGATGTTTTCAAGAAAATACAAACGGATTGCCCAGGAATTTCCTGGGTAATCTGTCACTGATTTGATTTACCCACCAACAAATTAGACAACAACTTTTATGACGGTTTTGTGACGGATTGCCATTTAGCGACGGATTTCTCAGAGAAATGTTCGTAGGTGAAAGCCTTCCATTTTAGTAGTGTCGGTTTCTTTTTTTTGTTTGACATATTATACATAGTTAAATTTTAAAATACCTTATTAACAACATTATATAAAATATACTGAATTTGTTAATACGTAAAAGCTTTGGCTTTCTCAACGTAGCTCATTTGACGACTCAATGCATGGTTACCACGAATTCATTGATATAGAATATGGAATCTTTTCCACGAGGCCGACCCTAATGTTGGGTGGGCCGAGGGACGGCCCAGGATAGTTACAAAAAAAATATTTAGGCTATGTTTGAAAATTAGCTGATAAGCTAGTTGATAGCTTATAATTGAAAAAAAAGCTACTCCAAGTGAGAGTTATAAAAGCTACTCCAAGTGAAAAATTAGCTGGAATAAAAGTAATAATTAATAACTAATATTAATGAGAGTTATAATTGAAAAAAATGACAATAAGCTTCCAAAACGCTACACTGGAGTAGCGTTTTAATAAACTAGCTTATGGTTACTAAACGAGTACACTGAAAATAAGCTAACTTATAAGCTAGCTTATAAGTTAGCTTATTTTATCCAAACATAGCCTTAGTTAATTTCACTGGTTTTAGTTTTAAATTTTTTTATTTTATATTGTATTTTTTAGTTATAATAAGTAATTTATTTATTAAAAATTTTATTATTGTAAAATTTTATTATTATAAACAATGGACCGGTCTATAATTAAGGATGAAAGACTTATAAAATATGTAAGAAAAAGAAAACTGAAATAACGAAGAGAAAAAACTCATGTGACAAAGTCATGAACTTCTAAAGAGGTTCATGAGTGTGGATGCCCTAACTAACAAGCAAGCTTAGCACCAAGTTGTTTGTGTGTTTTTTTTTTGAATAACGAAGATTTTATTAACACTAGCATGCAAGGTGCTAGAAAACACATTACAAAACAAAAATACTAAGTTGTTTGTGTTATTGTTTAATTTTTGGCATTATTTTATTTTTATTACTTCTTTCCTAATCTATCTTATTTTAGATTTTTTTGTGTTATTTTATTAAAACAAATATTTATATGAGATAAAATTAAAAACTAAATAAAACTAATCACATTCAACGATAAATATTTCATAAGGAATTTTGTATTGAGAAAATTTATGATCATAAACTTATTATTTTTGCTCTCTGTATCATTTCGTCAAATATTTTATGCAAGAAATTGGTAAGTTATCTTTTGTTGTTACGTCTAGTGTACATGTATGCTCTAGTTTTTAACAAATTATATAAATTTGCTATAAAATACCTCTATTTATACCATGTTTGAGAATTGGCTTGAAAACTACTTGATCACATCGTTATATAACCAAGTTGCTCTAGAAATAATGAATATAGAATGTTGTTTGTTTTAGCAAAAACACGTGTCATTTTTACTATATGTTAAATGTAGTTTATTTCGATTTATTTAGAATAGTTTCTTGACAATAAGAACTATTACTTTGCATTTACATTACTGAACGAAAGTTTTTATATTGTCCCAGGTGAAGTGCACATTAAAAGTGGATTTGTTGTCCGGTAACATCATTTCAACACTGTTACAAATAACAAAAAATTAGATTTAGAAAAATTGGGGGCACTTCTAGTTGTTTTCATCTAGGGCGCTAAATATCTTAGGACCGACCCTACTTTTCCATGTAAGTTGGTTATACAAAGTTTGTTTGTTCATATAGGCATTTGATTTGGAAATTTTTTATTTGCTCTGTAAAGTAGTTAGAGCAAACCGGTTTTAAACAAAATAGGCATGATAATGTTTAACTGTAAAAAAGTAGTACGGAGAACTAATCAGAGTTCAGCCTGCCATCCAATTCGAATGTAGATGATCTGTCTAATTCATTGCTAATTTCACCCCACGATTGATTAGGTGAAACAGTTATGTAAAGTTTGTTCACACAGACAACATGATTATAGTAGTCCGAATTGTGTCAGCATGTAATTTGTATTGCATGGTGAGACCACCCTACCACTCTATAAATAAAGGATCGATAAGTGTCTTTCACTGCATAAAATTAAAATAAAAGAAATTAAGTATTTGCATTAATGAGTATTTCTATAATTGTTCCAGATAGGACAACTTCAAAATCAAGTTCAAGAGCACTAAACTTCCTCTCAAGAAATGTTAGAACAATGTCTACTAATAATTAAAAATTTTGATGTAAAATTTTAAAACAATAAAAAATTATTTATCTTTTTCTTAATGTTTTATAAAATATAAACATAACAAGAAAAAGAAAATAATCAATTAAATAAAAAAAACATGGTTTTCAGTATTAATTTTACCTTAAAAATTATAGTATTTTTGGTTTTAGTCTTTTAGATTACAAACAAATGCATTACTATTAACTTTTAGATATCTTTTTATACTAAATAATGTAAAATTTGGTGTAAACGTTGTTACATCATTTTTAACATCAAATAGTATATTTCAGTTATATTCCTTATTCCTAATTTAATGCATTACTATTAACTTTTGGATATCTTCTTATACTAAATAATGTCAGGTGAAGAGGGTGGCCGCCGAGTGCATTAAAGCCCAAAAGGCACCATAGCCCGACAATCAAATAGGGTTTAGTAGGCTCATTATTAATTGTTTTTGCAAAAAAGTTAGTGATCTTGGCCTCTTGCTCTCACCTTTGCCCTCAGGATTCACGACTAACCTTTTGCCCCTCACCTATGAGGCTATGCCGCACAACGCTGCTAATGCCCATCATTGCTCTTGGCAATCATATTTCAGCCTCTTACTTTAACTCAGCTTCTAACCTCCCGTCTGGGCTCTCACCCTCAGTTCTCAAATCGCAATTAGTTTCTTTCAAGCTTGAACCTAAATATGTTTTATTTCTTAGTTTCTTGATGTATAGCTACTCTCTCCTCAAGAAATGTAGCATCCCTCTATAAATCTGTACGATAGACCAACTAGGTTGCAAAACTCTTAAAAATATGTGTTATTTATTTCTTGGATTCAAGACATTTTTTTACTCTCCGTCCTAAACTTCCAAAATCATAGGACCGAGCCTGAACCCTTATATATTAGTTATCCACTAATTCAACCCATAACTTCTTTTGTTGCAATAATTTTAAAAATTATAATGTTCCAAACCGTAACCAAATTAAATTATTCATATTTAGTTTCAAATCATATGCGAAAGTGATTGAGGAACTCGACAACAGATAGCAGTCGACAATAATCAACAGAGTGTAAAACCATACAGTTGTTTGTGTTTTACTATCTCGTAACAACAGATAGCAGTCAAATACCTGCTGTTTTGTGTTTTACTATCTCGTAAAACCATCGGCTCCGAGCGAAGGTCGTCTGAACCTTTTGCTGCTAGGTGGTGAGTTGGACTTCTATTACAGCGTCTGCATTCGAGAGGCTTCAATGCTTTTCTTCGTTCAGTTTGTATTGTATTTGTGTTTTTCTTCTAGTTTGGTCGGTATCGATATCTTGTTGTATAAACTGTTTAGGCGTTCCTGATATTAATAAGGGTATTATTCTTGCCGTTCAATTTTTTTTTCAAATCATATATATTTAGTTCATCGATTGTAATGTGTGTGTCGAAGTTATGTTTTATTTTAAATATATTATTATGTTTAAATTATTAACATTTAAATGAGTTTGAAATATAAAATATGAAATGTATAATATACCATAAATCAATATAAATATAATTTATAATATAATACTAACAAATACTATAACCAAGATATTAGTTAAATCACAAATAAATTTAAATTAAATAAATACCAAACTTGAGATATCATTTTGTAACTAAAGTACTTTTAACATCAAATTGGTGTTAATATTATATTATGCACTAACACCAAAAATGGTGTTAGGTAGGAGTAAAAAGATGTTACAAATGGTGAAAAAATGGATCTGGTTCTAGGTTGAAGATAATATTCCGTTGTTATTTAAAGTTAGTAAATTTTAGCATTTAACTAGCATCTATAACAACTTCTTTAAAATAGAGAAAACCTATTTTTTTCTCTAAATTTTTTCAACAACATTTCTATATCAATCTCTAAAATAGAGATTTTTGAAAAAATCTCTAAATATAGAGATTTCTCTATATCTCTAAAAAAATGAGAGATAAATATTATTTTAATGATTCCCACCAATAACAACCCTTATAATTTTAGAGATTTAAAAAAAAAAAATTTATTGAATATTTTAATAATATAATTTTCAAATAGATTCTCTACAACAGAGAAGTGTTGGAGTTAGAAGATAATAATTTTAAAAATTTTGACTTTACATTCTCTATTTTAGATAAAATTTCGAGAAGCTGTTGGAGATGCTCTTAAATGTTATTCATTACCTTTTAAAATAGGGAATTTAATTATTTTGAACATTTTCTAAAATTGGTTTACCAAAATGACCAATTTCTTTTTGGTTTTACCAAAATGACCAAAATCTCTACGAAATACATATTGATACACATATCAAATCGAGTGGACTTCAAAAACACCCAAAACGACGTCGTTTTGGCCAAATTGCTACGCCAAATACCGAATACCTCCGTCACATGGCGGAGGGGCCCAAAACGACGTCGTTTTGGGCCGTTTTTCGCGTATCCCTGACCGTATATAAGGCTTTTAGGGTTCGGTGGATTAGGGTTTCCAGGCAAAAAAAGGGCCCAAAACGACGTCGTTTTAGGTCCCCTCCGCATGTGGCGGAGATATTTATACGGCGTGGCGGAGGAAATGGTATACGGTCAAGGGATACGCGAAAAACGGCCCAAAACGACGTCGTTTTGGGCCTCTCCGCCATGTGGCGGAGGTATTCGGTATTTGGCGGAGCAATTTTGGCCAAAACGACGTCGTTTTTGGTGTTTTTGAAGTCCACTCGATCTGAGGTGTGTATCGATATGTATTTCGTAGAGATTTTGGTCATTTTAGTAAAACCAAAAAGAAATTGGTCATTTTAGTAAACACATTTTCTAAAATGCCTAAAATAATTAAATTCCCTTTAAAATACATATACATTTGTTGACATAGCAACTTAGTTCATTTAGAGCATCTTCAACAGACTCTTCAAAAAAAATTAAAATGAAGAATCAAAAATTAAAATCTCTAAAAAAATTTGTATTTATCTTCAACAGATTCTCCATTTTGGAGAAACCAATATTAGTTATAATATTAAAATATTATATTCATCTATTAAAATATTATTTCTCTCTCCAAATATTTGTTTTTAATTTTTCTAATGGTTGTCTCATGTTGTAATCATTTTTAGAGTGCTCTCCAAATTTGGAGAAAAAAAAACATTTTCTTTCCTATTTTTTTTATTTTAGAGATAGTTTTGAAAAAGTTGTTGAACTAAAAATTGACTTAAAATCCTTATTTTCTTCATTTTTCCTATTTTAAGAAAGCTATTTGAAATGCTCTTAGAAGTCGTCAAAAAGTGTGACAACTGTTTAATGGTTGTATTAGTTAAAAAAGAAATGGTAAAAATTTAATAGTAAAAGGTCTAAAATGACAATTTGGCAATGGTTGAAGGGGTAAAAGGTAAGTTTTTGTAACGGAAACACAAGAAACCTCTGTCGAAGTTGGCCGTGGAGAAAATGGGAAACGAGAGACGTAGTGTGTGCGTGTGTGTTTTTCATAGCCACGAATCTGCGAGAAATTTGGTAGAGAGAGAGAATCCGAGTTCACAGGAGCTATTGAACAATGTCACTTTCACAAACATGGAGACAACGAAGAACGGAAGTGGTAAGAAACGGAGAGAGAAAAGTGGGGAGAAATGGAAAAAGAACAAGAGGAAATTATGAAGATCTAAGAAGAAAAATGACAATCAATTTGACGATTTCATTGAAAATATGCGGGGAATTTTTCAGTTCTTGCAATGCAGATCAATCAGGGTCTCCAAGATTGGGTATGAGGGCTCCAGAGCAAGCTTGATTATCTGTGAAAAAGAAGAAGAATACAGACACTTCGTGGAAAATTAAGGGGTTCCTCGAAGTTTCAAAATGGTAGGTGAAATATGTTTTATTTATTCTTGAATGCTGCTATAGATTTTTATATTCGGATCATCAGGAAACCTTGATAATAGAGATATACATATGATTTGTGACGTTAATACATTTGAATTTTCATTCAATTTTAATATGATATTTGATGCAATTATATGCCAATTATTGTTCTGTCTGTGATACTTGTTATAAAGCATAATGTAATCAGCAAGTGTTGTAAATAATATTCAATTCCATGTCAGATTAGCAGTTGAAAATTTGCCTCTTTGACGTTCAAAGACAAAGTAGTCATTACAATAGGAAATATACAGTCGACTATTAATGATTCATCTCCTTTTTTGTTATTGAATCAAGATGAGATGATTCACTCACAATATATGTATAGGAAATATACTTTTAGTTAGCAAGATGGTAATCATCAAAAACATTTTACAGTTAAAAGCTATTGAGGCAATCAAAATCTTTAACTCAGCTGTTATGAGAATTGTGGACATTGCTCCATTCGACAACCTATACTTCTACCATTTGGTTTTGTATGTTCCCTTGCCGTCTTTTTTTTTGGAAAGGGTATCCTAGGCAATTGCCTAGACTAATCCCTGGCAATTTTAAGATTGCAGTCCTGAAATAATCCCCAGTGGCTACAAGTTGTTTGCGCCTGGATTCGAACCTGGAATAGATGGGTTATCTAGCCTCATCCCCCACAAGCCTTAACCAGTACGCCACAAGCCTTGTGGTTCTTGCCGTCTTTTATTTCTCTGTGATACACTTTCTGGTAAATAGACACGTTTTAAAAAGAGTGCTTTCTTTTATAGATTATAAATGACTATATGTGTATGCCTAAATAGCTCTTAATTATTTTAATGGTAGTTTCATAATGGTAAAACTACGTTAAAGTAAATAGAGACCCTTTCAAAAGATGACATCTTCTACAGGTATATATGACCAAGTAGTCATGGTTGAGTTACTCAATTGGCTACAAGATTATGGCATCATGCAAGTACAAGCTAAAGCTAACCATAGTTTGCTGTCTATTCTTTAGCCAAAGATTGTCTGCAAAATTTTAGCATTCATGTTGCTACATAGTTTGCTGTCTGCTCGCATGGAACTAATGATGAAAACTGTTATACATGCACATGTACATAAGTGCACACATCCATTGATACATCTTATATATGCATAATTACATACGGCATGTTGGGCAAATTGCATGCATTGCCAGTTTTTTTTAATTCAAATGTACCGACTGATTTGTATGACTACAGAGCACTAAGGTGAATATAATAGTAGGCTCTCATGTTTGGGTTGAAGATCCAGCACAAGCATGGATTGATGGGCTGGTCAAAAAGACTAAAGGGAAAGAAGTGGAGATTGAGACTACTGATGGGAAAACGGTTGGTCACTGATATTCTATTTCAAAGCCTATATTATGATGATGTTTTACGCTTAGTGTTACATATGATTTTTATCAGTGAGTGGCTGATGACATCACCATTATGGCCCATCATAAAAGGATATTCATTTATGAATTTCTAAATACATGTAGCAGCCTGAGATTCATTTTATTTGTTCTCTTTCAGGTTGTTGCTAATTTATCAAAAGTATATCCGAAGGATACGGAAGCTCCAGCTGGCGGTGTTGATGACATGACAAAGCTATCTTATTTGCATGAGCCAGGAGTCTTGCAGAACTTAAGAATCAGATATGAACTTAATGAAATTTATGTACGCTTTCATCTCATGTTATATTCTAAGATTGTCTTGCTTCTGTACAGAGACCTACAACAGATAGATTCTTACTTGTTTCAAACCAATGGCAGACTTACACTGGAAACATTTTAATTGCAATCAACCCGTTCCAAAAATTACCTCATTTGTATGATGCTCATATGATGCAACAATACAAGGGAGCACCATTTGGAGAATTAAGTCCTCATGTATTCGCAATTGCAGATACCTCTTACAGGTTATTATCATTTCTGTAATGGTAAGTAACAACCTTTTCTTTCTTGGATATACGGGTTCTCACCATATAGTTGCATTTTTACTGGAGTCAGGGCCATGATCCATGAGGGTAAAAGCAATTCAATTCTGGTGAGTGGTGAAAGTGGAGCAGGTAAAACTGAGACAACCAAAATGCTTATGCGGTTCCTTGCATTTTTGGGTGGTCGTAAAGCTACTGAAGGTCGCACAGTCGAGCAGCAAGTCCTTGAAGTATGATACATGACGTATAGTTCTATATTTAAAGAACCTCTTAATTATTCTATATTTATGTCACTTAACGGGCATATATCATTATATGTATCCTGATAAACTTCTATGACCACTGTGAGTGCAGTCGAATCCAGTTCTTGAAGCATTTGGCAATGCTAAAACTGTTAGAAATAACAACTCCAGGTGACTAGCTTATTCTCATGTAACTGTGAGAAGCGATGTTTCCTATTTTAGTTGCCCTTTTTATTTGCTAAACTATTATGCAAACCAATAGGAGTTGAGTGGGAGTCTACCACAACAGACACGACCATATTTGCTTTTATTTTAATTTTATATTCTGTAAATTCGTTATTAGATTGAGTTACCGTTCTATTCTGCTTGCGGTTTGACATCATTGTCCTCTTTTTATGTGATAATGGTTCAGCCGTTTTGGTAAGTTTGTTGAGATTCAATTTGATAAGCATGGGAGAATATCCGGAGCAGCCATCAGGACTTACCTCTTGGAAAGATCTCGTGTTTGCCAAGTAAATGACCCTGAACGGAACTATCACTGTTTTTACCTTCTTTGTGCAGCACCGCCTGAGGTATAATCTGCTACAACTGTCTCTATGATTGAAGTTTCTACATTTTTTATGAGTAAACTTGACTAGCAAAATCTTTCTATCGACATTTGCTGTTAGGAAGTTGAGAAGTATAAGTTGGGAAACCCGCAATCCTTTCATTATCTTAACCAATCAAAATGCTATGAGCTGGTTGGTGTGAATGACGGACTTGAATATCTTGCCACAAGGAGGGCCATGGACGTCGTTGGAATAAGTAAAGATGACCAGGTATAGTTTTACGTATTTTTGTTTTCCTTTTCTATAGGAACCATATGGAAGAGCATAACCTCTCCCTTACTTTCTCATAGGAAGCAATTTTCAGAGTTACTGCTGCTATTCTTCATCTTGGCAATATTGCCTTCACCAAAGGGAAAGAGGTTGATTCTTCAGTGTTAAAAGATGACACAGCTAAATTTCATCTTAAGATGACAGCTGAACTTCTTAGGTACGATTGCTTTTAAATCCCTAATAGTTTGCAAGTCCTTCCTTTTGTTATTTGTGCTGATAAATTTTATGAGTTTGTTGTCAGGTGTGATGCCGCTGGCTTGCAAGATGCATTGTGCAAACGTGTGATGATCACTCCTGAAGAAGTTATTAAGAGGAGTCTCGATCCTGTTAGTGCAGCAATCAGCAGAGATGGTTTGGCTAAAACAATATATTCCAGATTATTTGATTGGTATGAAGCACTAATTCAGCAATTTCATCAGAAAGCCCTATAAATAAACTTCTACTTTTTAAGATCTCTTTTTCATTATTTTCAGGTTGGTTGACAAAATTAATGTATCAATTGGACAAGATGCTAATTCAAAATGTCTGATTGGCGTCCTTGACATCTATGGTTTTGAGAGCTTTAAGAACAACAGGTGGCATCCAAGCACATTTTGTATTCTTTCCATTCCAAATAAAAGTGCTACCATTGTGACTTTGAGAAGTTAAAATCGGTTACTTTGCAAGTTAAAATGATCTCAATTGTAAATTGTTTGAATGAAAATAGCAAAATTCGTATCGATTTTCTATATGAGAAGTAGTTGGTTTGACGTCACGGAGTAAACTATTAGTTCTTTTTCGAGAATGTAGTACTGATTACTGAATAAGGTGGGGGTGGCTCTTTTGCCAGAGCAAATTTAAAAGGTCCTAAACCAGTGTACAAAATATGTATCTTTTCACTTCTGTATTTGCTTTTTGAAAAATAGTTGCTTTTGGCAATAGTCCAACTTATCATTCTGATTATAAGTCTACCCTCATCTAGTATCTAAGTTCTATTTATCTCAATCTCAACATATATTTGCAGCTTTGAGCAATTTTGCATTAACTTCACAAATGAGAAACTGCAGCAACACTTTAATCAGGTAATTGTCTAAATCTTCTTCTTAATCATTGTTAGCATGAGGTGTTGTTAAAGATTTCGATAAAAGGTGACATGTTTGAAATTACAGCATGTCTTTAAGATGGAACAAGAAGAATATAAAAAAGAGGCTATCAATTGGAGCTACATTGAATTTGTTGATAATCAAGATGTTCTAGATCTCATTGAAAAGGTATAATCGCTTTCAAGTGCATTTATCCCATTCATATCTACAAATGAGCAGCTTACATTTTCGTCCCTTCTTGCAATGATTATAAATATGTTATCTTTGTGCTTGTGTATGCATGCATGAAGGTAACAACATGCTATTTATAATTATTCTAAGCTGGCCAGTTTCATATTCCGAAGTGAAGCAACAAATTTCCTCCGAGTTCATGAAATTTGAAGTTAAGATTCACAATAGTTCCTGGGTGGACTTCAGAAAACGGGTTGCTATTATGATTTATGTCATAGGTTAAGTTTGTTACAAAATTCAACGTTTGTTTTTTGGTCACTGGGTACTTCATGGACTAAAATATCCAAAAATATTCTGAGACTCATTGGTATCCTAATGATTTGTTAATTTGAGTATATATATGTACTTTATACACTCAAACCTTCTAGTACCCCTAAAGTGTTGGGTAGGAGGTATGTTTTCTTTTTTGACAGTGAAGAGTCGGTAGAAGCTACCAAAGTATAATTTCATTTGCCAAAAGATATCCTTACTGCAATTACTCATTAAAGAAGCTATAAAGGCTTTTATCATTTACATTATGGTTAACTAAACGTTATTGTATCTTACAATATCAATTTTTTAATGTTGTGTAGTTGATGCATGTTAAACTTTGTTCTATCTGTGTTTTTAACTATTTGTTGGTGACATGAACTAGTCTTTTAGTTTTGTTCTTTGTTTGTTTTCAGTTACTACATATTCTAGTCTTTGATTGCATCATGAATTGGCTTAAGAACAAATTAAGAGGAAATTGTTCTATGGCTTTCTATGTATGCATAAACTCTATGATATCTACCCACAATTTTCGTTCTTTAGTTTATATAGTGGTTTGCCAAATTCGAGTACTGTATTATTCATGATTTCAACTATATAATTACTCTAAATTGTATTTATATTGCAGAAACCTGGTGGTATCATTGCTCTCCTTGATGAAGCTTGGTATAACATACTCCCTGACTTTCAAGTTTTGTATTTCATTCTCAAATACAGCAAGTGTTTGCCAAGCTGGTTACAAAGTTTATATTCCTTCATTACCCTTTTGAGCTAGTGCAGATTCGAGTTATCTTATTTAAAATTCTTAACTATTGTGTACAACTTTTGTTCTTTTATCTCACCAATGGATCTACTTTCAGCATGTTCCCAAAGTCGACACATGAGACATTTTCAAACAAGCTTTATCAGACTTTTAGAAATCACAAGCGCTTCATCAAGCCCAAGTTGTCACGCACAGATTTCACAATTGCACATTATGCTGGAGAGGTATGTATTTTTAGACAAACTGTGCTTATAGCTGTTACGTGATTTGCTTGATATAATAATATTTTGTTTTTTCAGGTCCAATATCAATCTGAACAATTTCTTGACAAAAATAAAGATTATGTGGTCCCTGAACACCAAGACTTGTTGGGTGTTTCCAAGTGCTCCTTTGTAGCCGGCCTTTTCCCTCCGGTAGCTGAAGAGTCGTCCAAATCTTCTAAATTCTCATCAATAGGTTCCCGTTTTAAGGTATCTTTTACTTAAATCATTATCATGTCAGAACTTTGAAATAGAGAAGTAATATGTTAATATGCAATTTTGACCTTCTCAGTTTGACTGTAGAGGATGACATAATTCTACCCCTCACTATGCATGTTGGTATGCTAAAATGCAACTCTATGCTTATGCAGCTTCAATTGCAACAACTTATGGAGACACTAAATGCTACGGAACCTCATTACGTTAGATGTGTTAAACCAAACAATAAACTGAAACCTGCCATATTTGAGAACATGAACATCTTGCAACAATTACGCTGTGGTGTGAGTATATTAAATTGTTTTTTATCATCTATTTGTATTGCATCCTTTCTTTTTGCCTTTGTTATGTGACTAATTATTGTCTTCTTAGGGTGTTTTAGAAGCAATCAGAATCAGTTGTGCTGGTTATCCTACCCGTCGTCCTTTCTTTGAGTTTATAGACAGATTTGGACTTCTTGCACCAGAAGCCTTGGCAGGAAGGTAGAGTTCTTCTTCTTCACCCTGAAAAGATGAACTTATGTTGGTTGCTTATCTTATTCCATATATCTTCTTGATCATATCTCTTGATT
This sequence comes from Silybum marianum, assembly GCA_036898165.1. Classification (NCBI taxonomy): domain Eukaryota; kingdom Viridiplantae; phylum Streptophyta; class Magnoliopsida; order Asterales; family Asteraceae; genus Silybum; species Silybum marianum. Next base: position 41,674,956 of record CM072531.1, read on the forward strand.
TTAGTTCTTTGATATCTTTAGTAACTTTGATGAAAAGATGGTATGTGCAAAGATCTTGGAAAAGATGGGGCTCAGCGGCTTTCAGGTAATTACTGAGATTTTATTTTCTTTCAGTTATAAAGGATATCTTTACAGTTTCATATGTTAGATCGGCACTAGTTTTTTGTAAGTGATATCGTCTAGGCATGCAACATGCTGAATGGCTACTGTTACTAATTTGGAACACTTCTGCATGGCCTTGGGAACCCATATTGAGTATGGATATATACATACATATATATATATGTTAAGTTGTGATTTATTTGTCCAATTCGAATTCTAGAATCCAAGGCTTCAATCTCTTTGGATTACCATTTAGGTAGATACCTTATACTCAATATATACCAACTCCTTTTCTTTCTCTGTAATGCAACGCATTTGGGATTACGCTTATTTATATATGAGAATCATATAATATATGACTAACATCATCCTATATTTTTACTATACATAAGGCTTCATCATGGATAAGATTTTTATTTTATTTTATGCAGATTGGTAAAACACAGGTATTTTTGAGGGCTGGCCAGATGGCTGAATTAGATGCAAGGAGAGCCGAGGTCCTCGGTGGTGCAGCAGCAATTATTCAAAGGCGGATACGAACTTATATTTCTCACATGCAGTTAAATGCATTACGCACAAGTGCAATTTTCTTACAATCTTACTCTAGACGTGAGCCTCTAGAGTATCTCAAATCTCAGATTCTATTTTTCAACTGTTTTCCAAGCTATAAGCACATAGTAATAACTGTTGGGCTTTTTAGGTAGTTTGGCTTGCAAAAAGTTTGAAAAACTGAAAAGGATCGCAGCTGCCATAAAAATTGAGAAGCACATACGTAAATGGCAAGCTTGGGTAGCCTATAATAGGCTCCGGGTGGCGGTGCTTGTAGTTCAAACATATGTACGAGCAATGGAGGCTCGTAAGAGATTCAGACACCGGAAGGAAACTAATGCTGCAATCATAATTCAGGTTAATCTTAAAAAAAACTGGCACACAATATTTTAATCTTTGTGTTGTATAAACTGAGAAATTCAAATGTTCTTCTATCTGATTAGACTCGATGGCGTTGTCATAAAAATTCTTCATACTATAAAAGGCTCAAGAAAGGATCCATAGTTACACAATGCAGATGGAGGGGAAGGATTGCAAGGAGAGAGCTACGCAAACTTAAAATGGTCAGTTGTTATGATTATTTGAATCATATTCATAACATTATGTTTTAGTACAAATGGTTGTAAGGTTTCTCCATTAATGAGCCAGGTTGGTCTTTTATTAATTTATGTAGTTTGATATAGAAAAAAGTATGAAACGGTATAATATCTATAAGTACTTCATTTTGCATATGATGGTAAGTTAATTTGATTATAAATGCCAACTTTGTCTACTCTGCAGGCTGCACAGGAAACAGGTGCACTTAAAGAAGCAAAAGATAAGCTCGAAAAACAATTGGAGGAACTAACATGGCGTTTACAGCTGGAGAAACGTTTAAGGGTAATATGTCTAATTACGTAACAAATTTTTCTTGGAAAATAATATCTAAATAATATAGTTATGATATCATATTCTGATGTCCAGATTGACTTGGAAGAAGCAAAAGCACAAGAGGCTCTCAAATTTCAAAGTTCTCTGGAAGCTATGCAAAAAAAACTTGAAGAAGCAAATGCAATGGCAGTTGAGGAAAGAGCGGCAGCCAGAAAAGCTATTGATGAAGCACCCGCAGTTGTCGAGGAAAAAGAGATAGTCGTTGAAGATACCAAGAAAGTTGAATCCCTGACTGAAGAAGTCAATGAATTTAAGGTAAGGCATCTAAATTGAATTTAAAGTAGATTTATTTCTTATTAGAAAGTTATATGGCGCCCTATTGTTAAAAATGAATGCAGCTAGGAGTTGTTCGTATTTAAAACTCTAGTTGATCTATTTGGACATGTTACTATTCAATAAGGGTATTTCGGTCCAGAATATTTTATATAATCAATTGTTGTTAATTCATGCAAACTCTAGTTGTTCGTATTTAAATTTGTTGGTTGATGTTTTACCTCTTTATTTGCCTACACAGACCTTGTGGCAGTCAGAAAAGAAGCGTGCTGATGATCTTGAAGAAATTAGTGAAGAAAGACGAAAGAAATTGGAAGAAACAGAAAAGAAAGTTGTTCAATTACAGGAATCTATGAGCAGGTTGGCAGACCCATATTCCGAGTCTTTCATCTTGACAGAATTTTCAACATTTAACATCCATTAGATTCGTTCATTGAACTTCTTTATCTTATATCCAGGCTCGAAGAGAAGCTAAACAACTTAGAATCAGAGAATAAAGTCTTCCGTCAACAAGCGGTATCCATGGCACCTAATAAGTTCCTCTCAGGCCGTTCTAGATCTATTATTCAGGTATTTTTCACAAATTTTTTTAATCAAAATTGGCATATAAGTATATAACATCACTTGTTTGATCTTCTTTCGTGATTGTTTGATCTTGAACTCTTTGCAGAGGACTGACAGTAGTAGTCATTTAACTGTCGAGATAAAGCCATCTCTTCTGGTAAGTTACAGCAAATGTGGTTCTCTGAATTATATATATTTTACTGCTCAGCTATTAATTAATTACACGTTTCATTGTTTTTATGTATATATATTAGGATCATAGCCCTTCAATGAACCAAAGGGATCTTGCAGAAATAGATGACAAACCACAAAAATCACTTAATGAGAAACAGATGGAGAATCAGGAGTTGCTTATTCGTTGCATTGCACAACATCTAGGCTTTGCAGGGAACAGACCTATAGCAGCTTGTATCATTTACAAATGCCTTCTTCAATGGAGATCTTTTGAAGTTGAGAAAACAACTGTTTTTGACCGTATCATTCAGACGATAGGCAACGCAATAGAGGTTTCAATCATTTCCCAATAATCTTAAAATCTTAATTCTCGTTCTTTTATCAGTATTTTGTACTAACTTTTCTTTATATTTTATTTATTTAAAGAAAACCCAGGATAACAATGATGTATTGGCCTACTGGTTGTCCAATTCCTCTACTCTTTTGCTTCTGCTTCAGCGTACGCTGAAAGCAAGCGGTGCAGCATCTGGAACAATTCCACCTCGTCGTCGATCATCTGCTGCTCTTTTTGGGAGGATGACTTCTGTAATTTTATAAATTTTATATTTAACTTTCGGAATGTAATTTTATATTTTATATTTTATTAAAGGGTCTTCCCTTTTTTCTCGTTAGAGTTTCCGTGGAAGTCCTCTAGCAGCCGAGCTTTCCTTTGCAAATGGTCCCTTTGCGAATAGTAGCCTGACTAATAGCGGAGTAGTAGGCGTTAGCAAAGTGGAAGCCAAGTATCCTGCTTTGGTTTTTAAGCAGCAACTTACAGCATATGTTGAAAAGATATATGGAATGATTCGAGATAATTTAAAGAAAGAGATATCTCCAGTTCTGGGAATGTGTATTCAGGTAATTCATTCAGTTGCACTTAATAATGTCGGTTTTTTTATGTTAGAAATTAGTGTGTACTAATTGGTATGCCAAACTGAAAGGCACCAAGAATTTCTCGAGCGAGCTTGGTGAAGGGATCATCGCGTTCAGTTTCTAGTGCAGCTCAACAAACACTGATTTCTCACTGGCAAGGAATTGTGAAGAGTCTTGGAAATTTCTTGAACATTTTTAAAACAAATCATGTTAGTGAAACTTATATTTCTATCAATATTATATTTCCTTGTTCTTCATATTTCTACTAACTTCAAAATTTAAAATGTTATTATTAGGTACCGCCAGTTTTGGTCCGTAAAGTTTTCTCACAAATATTTTCATTCATCAACGTTCAGCTTTTTAACAGGTAATACCTTTTTTTTCTTGGAGGGTATAGGATACTTCTCTGATGTCATTAAGCACATGCAAATATATGATTTTTCTTTTCTACTTGATGATGCAGCCTACTTTTGAGGCGTGAATGCTGTTCGTTCAGTAATGGTGAGTACGTGAAAGCAGGACTGGCTGAATTAGAACACTGGTGTTTCAACGCAACTGATGAGGTATTTCTGGAGTAACACTTTCCGTATTTACTTTTATTTGCTAAACAAAAGAAGTGCAGTATGCAGGTGCAGCTTGGGACGAACTGAAGCATATACGTCAAGCTATTAGTTTTCTGGTTAAGCTTCTTCCTGAATCATATTAAGCCCTTCTTTACTGATTTCATTCTGGTTTTGATAAGTCAATTGTATGAAATCTGGTTCAGGTTATGCATCAAAAGCCAAAGAAAACCCTGGATGAAATAAGTCATGACCTCTGCCCAGTGAGTCATTTATATTCTTGTTTGTTGTAATTACTTCTACCATTACATCAAATAGCTTATTTAAAATTTTGGTCGATAGGTTCTTAGTATACAGCAGCTGTATCGGATCAGTACAATGTACTGGGATGACAAGTACGGCACACAAAGTGTCTCCTCGGAAGTAAGTTTTTATCTAGCTATGCGATTACTTTGAGTCATTCTCTTAAGATAGTGTGTGTATATATATATATATATGCCTTAAATTCCATCATTCAGGTTATATCCATCATGAGGGATTCAATGACTGAAGAAAACAATGTCGTAAGCAATACTTTTCTCTTGGATGATGATTCCAGGTTAGTTACTTTCTGCTATGTATTCAGGTTATTCTTTTATTCCCTCAAGTAGGATACTTAGGTTAAACGCATGTTTGTCTAAGAGCCTGTTTGTTAGCAGCTTAATGAGCTTAATGAGACTTATAGCTTATTCAGTCAGCTATACATAACTGTTTGGTAGTGGCTTAATGATATAGAAAGTAGCTTATTCAGTAAGCTTCTAGGAGGAAGCTTAAGAAAGCCAAGTTTTTTTTTTTCAAACATGTCCCTCCCAATTAAAAACACGCTCTTTCTATCTATGAAAAAACACCCGCACATGACAACTTTATCTATACAGGACTTGATAGAAAACCATCTAGGCAAATTAATGAATGAGAAATATGTGATTAAAATAGAGATATTGACGTTGGTGATGTTTTTGTATGCAGCATTCCATTTTCAGTTGACGATATATCAAAATCAATGGATCAAATAGAAATCTCAGATATTGAGCCTCCACCTCTAATTCGTGAGAACTCGGGATTCAGCTTTCTGTTGCCACGTATGGAAAACCACTGACTGACCTTGCTGGATTAACGGTTCTTGGTCAGATGGCCTTTTTAGGCTGTAATCGGCCACATCTTTGCACCAGTGTTTGTTCTGAAGAAATCATGTGGGATATTGTTAATGGTTCTGGAGACACCATTGGAGCTGCATTTGCTCAGGGTTTCTCAATATTTTGTTACTTGATGATAGTATATGTTGTACAAATAGCAGTCTTTTCGGCCAAGTGTGTTTTTTTGTTCTCAATACATTGTGTACTGTATAATGGCGGTACGCTCAAACGAAGAGGTATATATTAATACAAGCACATGTTGTTATGAGGTATATCAGGGGTTGTTTGTTTACATCATAACAGTTCTATCAAGAGGCAGCATCTGAATCGCTAAGAGGGGAATCCTATGGGGCAAAAAATATGTCTACCTCTTAATGGTTCCAAAACCATCTGAATTATTTTGTATCATGGACCTCTCTTAACCATTCAGAGGCCTAATTTCATTTTGAACAATTACTAAACAATTATATTTCATTTGCACTACATCATAAGAGTCTTTTATCATTCTGGACCAAACTATTCACCAACTGCCAAACAAGCAGTCTAGCAAATACGATACAACAAACTCTACTTGCCAGAAACCACAAAACCACCAAAGCATCTTTGGGATAGTGGTATTTGGATTACTGGTATCAGCCTCGAAAAAGTTAAGGGTTCAAACTTCACCAAAGTTAAGGAGGGTGTGTGAGTTCATGTGCAAGGTGAAGTGAGATGGTTGGGATGTTTTGGGGGTAAGAAAATTATATATTTCACGTCATTTTAGTTGATTGTTTACCTAATATGTAGGTCATATAGGCACCTAAATGTTTGAGATATCACATGGTATGCAAGATACCAAAATGCAAGTTCTAAAAGTACATTATCCAAAAAGAGAACCAGACCAAAATACATTACATTTTCATACAATTTCCCCCGTAAAAATGCAAGTGCATAGTAATTAATATAAATGTTGATGTATAAGTATGGAATCATGTTTATTTTGCGGTGATTTCAGTTTCTGATTTAAAACATGAGTGTCATTAAACACAACTTGTTTAACCTTACGCCGAAAACAGTACACTAGCTCAATATAACTTATAAATCAACTTAAAATCATATGATGAAAGTTATTGGTAGCCATCAGTTTAAGCCTTGTAAGGAGCTCACAAGTCTAATTTTCTATCCATGTAGAACGAGTTCACAAACATTGTTTGTGATCCATTTTCTCAAGCTGAATTTTCTAAAAAAAATTGTCAAAGTTCAACAAAATGGGATGATAATTGAAGACTTTAAGTTAAAAATTATCATTATTGACTCCAGAAAGGTAGTTCACAATTAACTGTAACAAACAAATATATAAATAAATAAAAAATCTTTAGAAAAGAACCACCTAAAAACCTAATCAAATTGAAAGAGATGATGACCCAAAAAGAGGCTCTTCAATTATCTTTAACCACTGCAAACTCAGCACCTATTGGCAGATGATCACTTGGATGATAATAATTTGGCAATCCACCTTTAACATCGGGCGATTCTGCTACTGGAAGGTCAAGGTAACTAACCGGTTCGATTCCTTCAGAAGGGGAGAACAATATATAATCGAGTGTACCAGTAAAACCAGGGGTAAAGTTTGTGAACGGTGGTTCACCCCTTGTGTATGCATAAACACTGCACAAAGGAATAGGTATGTCTTCTGAACATTCCGGTGACGGTACCGCCATAGAATCGCCTGAAAGAAGGTACTCATATACCTACAACATTAATAAATACTTACAACCATCAATCTTAGGTCACATTTTTTCTCACATACACTTTTTCGAGAGTTGAGGGTATTCGGTTATTCACGGAAATAGTTGCTCTACTTTTTTGGAGCAGATGTCAGGTTTGCATACGTCCCACCCTCCAGACCCCACCTCTGAGGGGATATATTTGGGCAAAAAGTTGATTACTGACAACCCAACCAGCCCTACACGGAACCCACCTCCAAGGATACCAATATGAGGGGGGAATTTTTTGGCTCACTCAGTGGTTGAGACTAACAGGGGCCCGGATCTGTCTTGTATTTGGGCGAAGTCGCCCCCCGCCCCTTTGCCAACTGAGCTACACACCAGAGGCACCTCTGAGGGGATATATTTGTTATGTTTAGAACCATATAGTGTGAATAACTTGATTTTCAATTTTTATTCAAGTATCTCATGGTAGAAATGGGGATACTAATGTTTGTACTAAGTGTAAAATAAAGGGCAAAAATGCAACAAAGTTTGATTTAGTTCCTATTTAGTCTGACAAACAATTTTGTTCCAAAATTCTCAATTTTGTAATCATTTTGACCGATAACCTGTTGATCTTGTAACATTTGATGATATACGAAAGAGATACGGCCAAGTGAACGATAAACTTTGACATCCACGTCATTAGATGTTACAAAATCCATAGGTTACAGGTCAAAATAGGTACAAAGAAAAAAAAATTGAAACTTTGTTACATTGATTGAGGAAAAAAAATTCTTTGTTAGACTAAATAAGAACTAACGGAAACTTAGTTGCATTTTGCGTTTTGTCCCAAAATAAACAACTATGGGTTTCTTGAAACTTTAATGTAAATCTATGTTCATTTTGTGTAAAAATTAACAACCGGTAATAAGGCAAAAAGAAACATTATATAAGAGATAACGTAGTGTGTACCTTATCTCCAGGAACCGAATTGAAATCTCCAGCAATAAGTACTGACGGTTTGCACTCAAAATTTTCCGATACCATTTTCTTGAATTGGGCTACACGTGATAATAGATATTTCGCCTGTGCAAGTTTGACATCGGCCCATTCTGGATCCCTGGGCAGCAGAATTTCAAACTTTCATCATCGTCCACAAAATTTAGCAAATGATCCAGCTGAATCCAGACAGCAAAAAGGGCAGAATCGGAATTTACCATTACCAGTAAATATGTGTGTTTGCCACAATGACATAATGCTCATAAGGTTTATTGAACTTGAATGCAGCCATAATTCCAACACAATCACGCTTCAACCGTACATATGGATCATTAGGATCTCCAAGGTCCCCTTGAGTCTTTCCTTGCTCTATGCCACAGAATAAAGAAGGAAAAAGCATTATGAATTTATGATAGCGTTAAAAACACAAATAAGTCAGTCATGAAACAGCAAAGAAGCTAATAACTTGGGCCCGCCAAAAACCTTATTTGATGAATACCTTTATTATTGGTATCAAGAGTCTTCTCTTTTTGTTCCACTTGTGATGGTTCATCTAGAATCAAGTTAGCAAGGTCATTGTAGTCAATTCTTTCCTCAATGATCAACTCCAATCTGGAAATTAAAAGAACAACAAAATCGTCATATTGACGTAAATGCAACGATAATTGTTCATTCATTTTTAAATCAAAACAAGTAACGATCATACTTTTTGTGCTTGTAGAAAATCCCACATCCGTCAGATTTCCTCCCACTTCTCTTAATGTAAATGCTTGAGTAACCATGCTTCTCGACTTTTTCTTTGTAGAAATTATCATACTCATCTAATTCCTGGTAACAATTGTAAGAAAAACCCAGAGTTGATGAAAATAAGGATGATATAGAAATATTACAACAATGGATTATTCACGAGATAAGATATGAAGAAAACCTGTAAGCATAAGATATCAGCATCAAGATTCTTGAGAACATCAAGAACTACCGATGAACGAGCTTTCCACCTGTGGAAATAGCAGACCAAAATTTTATACATATTTAGTCTATAAAAGAGAAGAGACACCCCCCCCCCCCCTTTTTTTTCTCTCCTGAAGAGTAATTTAATGGGGTTCCATATATTCTCACAGCTTATCTAACTTATTCAAAATGGATATTATTTCTTTATTCCAATATGGTCTAAATCTTAGAAAATCCCCCTAGCAAAATCTAGGAAGTGGAACTAGAAGCCCTTGTAAGTCCATAAAGCATAAAGAGACAGTAAGTGATTGTAAGATAAATGATTGGTGAATTCAAACATCCCAAGACATGGTATAATTATGGACAAACTTACTACTACAAAGAGAGGGAGATCAAGAAAAAGTACAAAGGAAGAAACATCTAATGATGTTTTTAGAATTTTCTACCTATATAAGTTTTCATATCATGATAGGTTCGTTTCAAGCAATGACCAAAAGAATTTTAAGAAGGCAGGAAACTCACTTGAGACAAGGTGCTGGAGAGTATGGGAACTTAGAACTTTTTACATATACCTGCAAAGTGCAATGACGTGCTTCTGAAGATCTACAATTAGTTACAATCAAGGTATTGACTAATGTATTGTATTTATAAAGTTGAAGTTGTGCCCCACCGCTAGGTTTTAGATGCGGTGGGTTTGTTGAAGTATTATACAGCATTTGATCCCAAGTCGGGGAAGTTACTAATATAGGTGTCTTCCATAGCCTATATATATAGAGAGAGAGAGAGAGGAAAGTTCAAATGCAAACTCAAATTTGGTTGTGAACGTGAGCACAAATGAGAGCGCGACACGTGTCTGAATATAGATTATTCAGATGGAATATACAAAGAAATATTCAGACTGAATATATACTATATTCAGTCTGAATATTTCCTTGAATGGGACATGTGTCGCACTCTCATTTGTTCTCACGTTCACAACCAAATTTGAGTTCTCATTTGAACCTGCCCCTATATATATATATATATATATATGTCTCCTACGTCCATGGTTGGTGCATCAAATAATTAGTGAAGTCCCAAATATATTTTGTGAAGTAGCAGACATACAAGTGTCCTACTTGGCCTTCAAAAAACTAAATGACAATTTTACCCTATAAATTATAATTATTACACTTAGTAATAAAGTAAATGACAATTTTAACCTTAATAATAGAGAGATAAATTTTCACCATCTCATCATTAGTACACATTGATTTTTGAAAGTAGAGACCTATTTTAGGAAAAACTAAAATAGAAATGCAGACATTTATTTTGGGACAGAGAGTATTAGATACAAAAGCCTATGAGAGTATATGTGGAATGCCTTTGAAAATCTCTCTCCAAAAATCTACACATATACAGATTCGACGGTCCGAGTATAGCTGATGTGGGACTCCATCACCAACAATATATACATTCAACAAATAATCAATTGGCAACCTAAAAACCTGTGTACATACCTGAGCCAATATGTTATATGAAACCAGACGAAATTTGAAGCCTGTAATATTACGTAAAGAAATGGTATTTTAGCTCAGATAGATTCAATCAAATTGCATTTTAGCTAAATGTAGAATCTAGATAACCAGTATGCTCGATTTCCGAAAACAAGATACAGGATCTCCTTTCCAAAAGAAATAAAAGAAAGTAATAGTGAAAAATCAACCAAACTGCTAATTCTATATACATACCGTCAGACTTGCTCACTGAAGTAATTTCACTCTGTTCCACTGGGATAAACTTAGGGTAAACTGGTGTAGCTGTTGCCAAATCCGTAGAGCTCATTTTTCTCATACAAACCTTACTGCACATAACATTCAAAAGCCCTGTTTTACTTAATTCACCACACAAATGCGTGTATTTCTGCTTAATTCATACAAAATACACTAGCAATCTATAAAATAAAAAACAAGGATTGGTGAAAAGTCCAAGCTTCTTTTGAAATTAAAACTAAAAATCGAACAAATTGCAACAATATACGACCCATGAACCAGTGAAAGAGCAATTAGTAACACCCACAAAATAAAGACCATATTCTTGAATTCTGAAATCGTTGAAGAAGTTAAAATCTTATTACTTGAAGAGATAAGTACACACTAGCATAAATTAGTAACAAATCTACATCAATTTCGAATTTGAAAAGCTATGCATTTCAACAATTTCCAGTTTTGGAGTAAAATTAAAAGCAGGAATCAGCGTACCTTGCTCGGAAGGTGGAAGAAATGAGAGGGATTCGAGAATGCAATAAAATACCAGATTTCAGAAGCATTTTCCCCCCAAACAGGAAGAACGATATAATAAAGAGTTTCAGAAGGCAGAGAAGGCCCGGTTAATCACGTGTTCAAGAAAAGCCCAGCCAGCCAAGGTCTAGTCAAAATCCCGGTCAACGATACAATGGGTCGGGTTCTTACAAAAGGGGTTCGGTTAGGTTAGCCAAAAAAAATATTGTTTTTCCAAACATGTCAAATGACATTTTTGTCCCTACTAACCAAAGTTTTTTTTGTTTGGTAAAATTTCATGTATATCCTTTAAAACTTTCTATATTAGGCAGGGGCGGACCTGAAGAGGAGCATACGGTGGCACAGGCCACCGTATTATCTCTCCGCCGAAGGGTAAAAAACTGGATTTATGAACAGTGCAACCGTATCATTTTGCAGTGTACCACCATATATATTTTAAAACTAAAATATTGACACAAGTTCTCCTTAGCAGAGTTGGTTTGCAAGGCACTTTCGACACACAAGACCCAAGTTCAAATCTTGTTGGTGCCATTTTCTTAACTTTTTGTTTTTAATTTCAAGTTTAAAGTAAACTCTAATTTTGGTCCCTGTGGTTTACTGAAATCTTTGAAAGTGGGACTCGAACTTTGATAAGTCTAGAAATCATCCTCATGGTTTGCATTTTGCTTTGAAAGTGGTCCCTATTCACTAACTCCGTTAAAAACTATCCGTTAAGTTTAGGAAAGGACTCGAACTTTGATAAGTCTAGAAATCAATTCATCCTCATGGTTTGCATTTTACTTTGAAAGTGGTTCCTATTCACTAACTTCGATAAAAACTACCCGTTAAGTTTAGGGTGATTTCGTCCTTTTTACCATTTTCCTAAACTTAACGGATAGTTTTTAACGGAGTTAGTGAATAGGGACCACTTTCAAAGCAAAATGCAAACCATGAGGATGATTTCTAGACTTATCAAAGTTCGAGTCCCACTTTCAAAGATTTCAGTAAACCACAGAGACCAAAATTAGAGTTTACTCTCAAATTTATTATGTTTATAAAAAAATACACAAAAAAAGACTTGAACCCAGGACCTCATATATGAAAATCAATCAACCAACCAATAGACTAATTATGATGTTCGATGAAAAACATCTTGACATTTTTTTATAGTTAAACGGTGCAACCGTTTGAAAATTTTTCTGGGTCCGTCCCTGATATTAGGTATATATCCTTGTTAAATTTGAAACTACTTATATATCTTTTTAAGACATTGTTTGATAAAAATAAGCTGACTTATAAGCTAGCTTATCGATAAGCTACTTGGAGTAGCTTATGAGAAACTTTTTGACACTTTTTCCAATTATATCTCTAACTAATATTATTTATTTACTTTCAACATGCCCTTTTTGGTCATTTCACATGCTCATAAGCTAGTTTTTGCCAAACATAACTTATTCATCAGCTAGCTTATCAGCTACCAGCTAGCTTATAAGTCATCAGCTACCTTATAAGTCATACGCTAGCTTATCAGCTAGTTTGCCAAACATAACCTAAACCTCTAAAACTCACATATATATTTTTCTCACTAGTTTGATTATTATTAAAACATTTAAAAAATATAAATCGTTATCTTTAAATTGAATTTATTTTGTAAATTATTTGACTACTTTTCTGAATTTATCACCCCTCTTAATTTCCTTTCCAAAATCGTGTGCGATTATCCATGTTCCCAAAATCGTCGATTACTCTGTTCGTCCTGAATCATTCATCTTCGGGTTGCCACAAATATTACTATGTTCGCCCCCCTTCTTTAAAACCTTTCTTCGAGTTATCGATCTTCAATGATATCTTCTAAACCTCAGAAGGGTAGTTAAGTAATTTAAAAAATTCATTTTAAAGATAATGATTTGTATTTTTTAAATGTTTTAATAATAATTAAATTAGGGAGAAGAACATATATGTGAGTTCTAGAGGTTTATAAGGATATATACGTAATTTCAAACCTTACAAGAATATATACCTAATATAGGAAGTTTTAAAGGATATAGATGAAATTTTCTCTTTTTTTTAGAGCAAGGTTTAATTTTGGTCCCTGACGTTTGTAATTTTTAGTGGATATTGTTCCTAAACTTTAAAACTCATATTTGACCATTCACGTTTCTTAATTCCTAACAGTTTTGGTGTCTTTGTCTAATGGTTGTTAGCCTTTTCCATTAAAAGAAACTTAGGGTACACATTTGACAAACCATAAGCTAGCTTATTGTCATTTTTTTTCAGTTATAACCCTCTAATTTGATCATTGATATCTGAACCTCAAAAATGTATTTTGAAAAAGTAACCCATCTTTAGGGTGAAAAAAGTTAAAACTTTTTGGCAAGGCAGCTTTGTGTAACCCTGCCAAAAATAGAGGGGCGATAATTGTAATATTAATTATAGTAATCGCCGTCTTTGCAAAGTCCTGAACCCTAGTGATTAACGCCACTAGTGCCATTAAAATCAGAGCTTGCAAAAACCGACCCACTTCACCGGCGGAGCCCCTGAAACAGACGCAAAATCACCGGCGATGAAAGCTACTCGTCTTCCGTCTTCTTTTCCTGCACTAAAAACCTCAATCTTTGGATAGTTTTCAAGCACCAGCGGAAACCTCAATCCCTCATACATTTTCGATTTCTTCTGTGTCTAGTTTTCAGTCTGGTAAGTCGCGAGGTATAAGCATTTGTTATTAGTCTCTATGTTTTAATTGATTCAGTAAACTGAGTAATGATCGTCTGTTAGGAGTGTAAAATGGCGTTGCTTGTACTATACATATTGTTCTGTTTTTCAATTTTTGTATGGTTTAGGGTTTATTGATTTTTTAGGGTCTTTACGTAATGATAATGTTGTTCTGTCGATTCGGATTTTGAAGCCGATATGCTGTTTTAATCTTCTGGAATCCACGAGATGGATTCTAATTGATTTAATGATTCTTGCAAAAAATTGAGCAATTTGTCTAAACTCGTTTGTTATTCTTATTCCCCTTTTCAATGTTTGATTAATTTTAGTTCCTAATTTTTTGGCAGATGAATTGTGTTTGATGGTCAGCATAGACTATCAGAGGGTTCTTCAATAGCTTCTCAGAGTTCAATTGTAGAGGCATCATCAATGTTGCAGAACTTCAATTGCATTTCTGATCAATTGGATCTCAGTTCCATTGTTAGCCATGGCTCGTTCTTCGGTCCTTTCAAGACCCAGTCGCGTGAACCATGGACGAAAGTTTCCAGTTCACAAAGATACAGTCATTCATTACATTGTAGAGCCATTTGCCTTGATAGGGTCACTGATACCGCAGTAGATTCACGGAGGAGGAACAGAGACGAAGTTAGTTTTCCAGAAAATTTCCAGAAAAAGCATCCAAAAAACGAGTCTGCTGATTCAATATCAGTCTCTGGTAGAATTTTCGTGCATAATGATGAGCAAACTAATAACGAACTTATACAATATTTGTGCAAACGTTGGGAATTCCTCAAAGCATCACGATTGGTGGCTGTCATGGGCCGAAGAAACCAAATCCCCCATTTCGGTTCTTGCATAAAGTTGATCAGAGGTCTTGTGAAGATCGATTATATAGATAGAGCCATTGAGGTCCTAAATTCCATGGTTATGTCTGGTGGGGTTCCGGATATTCTCACTTACAACATAATAATTAATGATTTATGCAAGAAGCAACGTGTATACGCTGCTCTTGATATTCTGGAGGGCATGAGCGTAAGCGGTTGCCCTCCAGATGCCTTTACTTATAATTCCATAGTGCGACTAATGCTCGAAAATGGCCATATTCGCCAAGCGGTTTCATTTTGGAAGGCTCAATTAGCAAAAGGTTGCCCTCCTTATATCAGCACTAGCATCATTATCGTTGAGCTAGTCTGCAAGTATCGTGGGGTTATAAGAGCGATAGAAGTCTTGGAAGATTTAGCAATCCACGGTTGTGATCCTGAAGTTATGACTTATAACGCGATGATTAATGTTACGAGTAAAAGAGGAAATTTTGGAGACACGTTATTGATCGTACATGATCTTTTATCTCAAGGTATGGAGCTGAATACAGCAATGTACACCACGATCCTGCACTCTTTTCTCAACCATGGGTATGTAGATGAAGTAAACGAGATCCTTTCTTTCATGAACGAAACTTCCAACCCTCCAATGATGGTAACTTACAATATTTTGATAAAAGGGTTTTGTAAATACGGGCTTTATGATCGCGCTATTGGCTTTTTCATTGAGATGGTATCTCGTGATTGTTGTCCTGATATAATCACTTACAACACCCTTTTAAACGCCCTTTGTGACGTTGGGATGTTTGATGAGTCCCTACAGATTCTTCGCTGTTTGGAAAACAGCAATACCGCACCAAATCTGATAACTTACAACATTATAATCAACGGGTTGGCGAAAAAGGGCTGTATGGGTAAAGCAGTCGGATTATATCAGCAAATAATGAAAGAAAAGAAGGTATTTCCTGATGATATTACTCACAGATGTTTGATTTCGGGTTTCTGTCAAGCTGATATGATCGATGAGGCTATGGAGATTTTGAAGGTGATGAAGAAAAAGAGCCATTGGGCATCGCATAGTTCTTACAATTATATTATACATAAGTTATGTGAGAACCGGAAACTAGATAGTGCAATACAGGTGTTAAAGATGCTGGTTTCGTGCCCATTTCGTGCACAACGCGAAACGTTTTATTCTGATATGCTTAGAGGTTTAGCTACGGCTGGTATGAACGATGAAGCTGAAAAACTACATCAGAAACTGATCGAATGGAAGGCCGTTTAATGATGAATCCATATTCAAAGCTCAAACAAAAAGATGGTTCTTCTGGTTTATATGTGTTCCTTTCTTTCCTTTTTTTTTGTATTCATGATTTCTAGTTTGACAAATATAAGATTTACAGATGCTTATTTGTCAATTTTTCACAGAAGGGAACTGCAAAAAGAATGTTAATTTCAGTAGATTGATGCTGATATAGCGATATCTACTTGTTTTCCTAGAATTTAATACACAAAAAAACTGGTAAGTTATCATCTTTTTTCTTTGCTGTTCTTCATCTTTCAGTTTCAGAGAACTTGTTAAATGGCATACCTTTTGTAGACCATTTAGTTCAAGTTTTCTGCAGAATCTTGGCTACTTGTATTCAGAATCTGTCAACGGGAAAGTCTTTTTCAAACGTTTAATCGATTCTCCAGAAATCACTCTCCTTTTAAACAGCAAATTACCCAAATCTATAGCCTCAGCCCGCCATCCTGCAAACCCGACCCCTTCCACCAACAAAACGTAGGTTGTTTGGTTCGGTTGACACCCTCTTTCGACCATTTCTTCTAGAACCCTAATAGCATCATCCATTCTATGAGCTTTACATAATCCAAGAAGCATAATGTTATAGGTTATAACAGTAGGAATGAACCCATTACTCTCCATACTTTCCAATAGCACAAAAGCCTCATCCACCATTCCATCTCGACATAAACATGAAATAAGCGCGTTATAAGTTATCTCATCGGGATCTATTCCTTTCATTATCATCTCAGAAACCATACTAAAAGCTTTCTCTCTTTCTTTATTATTCCATAAAGCACTTATCATTGTGTTATAAGTACTTACATCTGGTGGACACCCTGTTTCCCCTAATCTTTCGAAAATCTGTAGAGCTTCATCTGCATTGCCGTTTTTACATAAAGCCGATAACACCGTGTTGTAGTTTACAATATCGGGTAAACATCCACTCGATATCATGTAATCCAAGAACCCAATTGCAACATCTAATCTGCCTTCTTTACAAAAAGCCGAAATCAAAGGATCGAAAGTGAAAGCATCTGGATTAAGCCCGGATTCAACCATGATCTTCAATAAGTTCATAGCTTCATCTACCTTCCCATCTCGACACAACGAGCTTATCAAGATGCTGTAAGTAACCGAATTCGGATCACAGTTTCTTGAAAACATCTCTTCCATTAATCTTTCTGAATCAGCCCATTTCCCCTGATTCAGCAATGCTCTTAACAGAATGTTATAAGAGATCACATCCGGTTTACATCCTTTCGATGGTAAGCTTCTAACAAACTCAAAAGCTTCCTCCATCATTCCTTCTCTACATAATCCTCTTATAATCGCGTTATAAGTATACATATCGGGTTGAAGCCCTCTAGATAACATTTCATCTAAAAGCTTCATTGCTTCATTAATCCCACCTTCAACAATGGTGGCTTCAATCAAGATTGTGTAAGTAATAACCGTTGGATTACAGTTATCCTCCAGTAACTGTTCCAACATCTTCATAGCCAATCCAAGCTTCCCTCTGCTACAAAGAGACCCAATCAAGATATTATAAGTAACAACATCCGGTGAAAACCCATGATTCCTCATCCGATCCAACACCCGATTAGCAGATTCGATTTGATTCAACTTACAAAACCCACTAATGACTGCATTATAAGCGAAAACATCCGGTTCGCCATGGGATTCGAGTATCTGAATGACTTTAACAGCTTTTTCGACACGTTTTGTGTTGAAAAAGCCCTTTATAAGCTTGGTACAGAGGATTACATCAGGTTTATAACCTTTTGCCACCATGAGGTCCAAGAAATAGAGGGATTCATCGTATTTGCCGGTTTTGCAGGAACGATTGAGTAGTTTCATGAAATGGGTTTCTTTGTAGGAGTAGGATTGTTGTAATTGGGGGGGAGGCTTTGAATTGGAATTGGAATTGGAATTGGAATTGGTGGTAAGTTTGAGATTTGAATTGGAGCTTCTGTTGGGAATGGGATTAGGGTTAGGGTTTCTACAGGTGATGAGAGTGTAATAATGGTGATGAGAATTTGGAGTTGGAGTTGGGTTTGGGTGAGAGTTGAAGTGGAAGCATTTTGGTGTAGAAATCATTGGGGTAAGATTTGGTTGGGATTTCTTTCAGGCAAGTTTCATTGTCCACAGAATGTATTGTAGGGGAGAGATAGATAGATAGTGTGTGTGTGTATATATATATATGTATATATATATATATATAGAGAGAGAGAGAGAGATTCCACTACGATATCTGAGTTTATGGATAAGATGAGCTCCATGCGGGTAAAAAGCGGAAATTGCTAAAAAGAAAAGTTAAAACCTTTTTAACTTTTTCCGTCCCAAATTAACTGTCAAGGTTACTAATTATGTTTGTTTTAAATCAAGTGTTTGTTGTTAAAAGCAAGTTTTTAATTTTTCATTCTATTCTATGAGATGGAGAAAGTTTCTCTATCTACTATCAAGGATATAAATATTATTTGATTATTTAAAAAATATAATAATTGTGCGTTCCTAAAACCAAGAGGCATCTTAAAATACAAACCAATTAAAGGTTACAAACTCGTATAAACCAATATAAAAATGATTTTTTTGATGATTTTTTTTTTCATCAAACACTATGATTTAAGATGTTATTTTACATATGTTTGTTTCATAATGTAAAAGTTTAACATGCATTTGTTTTCATAAGTTGAAAGTTTCACGTATATTTGTTTCATAATATAAGAGTTTCAGATGTATATCTTTCACATGTGATTTTTTCCACAAGGTGAAACAAACATATGTTTGATAGTGATAATATCTTAAATCATAGTGTTTGATGAAAAAAAATCATCAAAAAAATCATTTTTATATTGGTTTGTACAAGTTTGTAACATCGTTATTTTTATTGTGGACATTTATTGTGGACATTTATTTTGAAATGGAGGGAGTATATAATTTACAATCACATCTTTTTCAAGCAATATATGTAGGAAAATGTTAGTTCTGTTTGTTTTTTGTTTTGAATTGAAGTGAAGGAGAAAGAAGAGTGTGACATGTGTCTTTATTCACTACTATTTATAATGGATAATGGACTTGAAATTTTTACGTCATCAATGAATGTTACACCATTAACGTCGTAAATCATGAATGTTTGGGATATATGACATGGTTCTCTGCGTCCTCTGGTTCACAATAAAACTTAAGGTTTTAGTTGAAGACGAGAAAGATTATGTGTCGCAATTTTTTTTATCATGGATTAAATAAAACATTATTAAATTAAATTAAAAGAACATATATTGTCAATTTGTCATTGTGTGTAACATTATTTGTAACCGTGGAAATAATCTATAATAAATCGTGATTGAGTTTGTTTTCCACACTGATTTATTATAGTCCCAAATAGACAGAATCATTACAAGATAAATCTCTAAAAGTTAACCACAAGGCTTGTGACGTACTGGTTAAGGCTTGTGGGGGATGATACTAGATAACTCATCTACTACAGGTTCGAATTCAGGTGTAAACAACTTGTGGCCACTGGGGAATTATCTCAGGGATGCATGCTTTAGTAGTCTTAAAATTGTCAGGGATTAATCTAGACAAATGTCTAGGATATCCTTTCCAAAAAAAAATCTATAAAAGTTTAGTTATAGGTTTTTATCACAAATGATAATTTATTTATGATCATATCAATGATATTAGATACTTGTAGATATTTTTGTTAATCATGTATGATGCTTTGTAAATATTTTTGTTGACTAAAATTTACCCGCTAAGTAAGTGATAGTGTTAATTTTATCGGTAAGCGCTTAAAGCATCCACAATGGAGGTTCTTTTTGAAGTTTTTACAAAGACCTCCACTGTGGGACACAGGTTCTTGTCCAGTCACAAGTTCCTATAGGCACCCAGATGCTTGAACAAGAACCCAGGTTCTTGCAAACATTCCTTATTTATTATTTTCTATTTTATTATTTTTATTGTTTTCTTACTCATTTTATAAATTTAAAATAAAGAATGTGAGGTTTTTGTAAGAACCTCTATTGTAGAGTATTATGGAGGTTTTTGTTTTGTTGAGGTGGCAATGATGTGGTAAGAAAAAAAACATGACAAGTGAGGTTCTTTGAAGTGCCACCACTGTGGATACTCTTACCAGGAAAACATTTTGTAAACGACTCCTAAGATTAGGACATGAAGTGAATTGCCAACACCATAGGGGCTTTACCGAGCCAAACAGGGGTGGGTTAGTTGAATGTTGTTCTCAAGGACTTAATTCGAGAATCTAATCCCTCTAGTGTATTTCTAAGTTCTTACGGTGTCTATACAGAACTATTTTTTGAATGAGGGACGTGACAGATAAGGTCAATGAGCTAAAAGAAAGTAAAAGGTCGTGTTGCTAATTGAAAACTCATTTTAGATTATTTATCCAACGCCAAACTAGGGTTCACTAGCTTTGACAGGATTCATACTAGGTTCTATGCAATCTTTGGCAGAGCATCTCCCACAATTTCTTTAAAATGGAGAATCAAAACTTAAAATATCCACACAAAAAAACAAAAATACATTCAACTCCAACATATCTCTATTTTAGAATATATATATATATATATATAAAAAAAAAAATCATTTCTGACTCGTGGTAATTATTTTTGGGACACTCATATTTTCTCTATTTTGGAGAATCTATTGAAGCAAAATTCCGCCAAAATCTCCAATTTGGATAATCTGTCAGAGATGATTGCTAACAATGACCAACCATTTAACATGTCTTCTTATTAGAGACTGCATCTTTATATTTTCTCAAATTCCAACCTACCATTATTTTGTTTGTTCTTCTGTTTACTAAAATTAATCAAAACGGAATTGTTTGATAATATATTGTAACCTACCAATATGAGGAAATAGGTACACTGCAATAAAAGGTGCGTTAGCTGCACGTGGTTCCAAGTTAATGCCAGATAGTCAGTATTTCGGTTATAGTTTTCCGTATGAACCGTATGCATCAAAATGCGCCTGTACGGTTCCGCATTCATTAACAACATAGCAATCGTTGATGCTTTATATCCGCTCTACATTTTTCTTCTTCACAAGATCCCAAAGGAAAGCCTTCTCAGGAGATACCTTATTCAGCATCTTTTTCGGTTCTTCTCCTATCTTTTCTACAATCTCCACGCCTTGAGGTCCATCCATTTGCTATAGACATGTAGACAGGAAATGTGAGGAAAAAAAACAGACGACTTATTTTCTTATTAATACTTCCTTCGACCAAAATAATTCTCCACATTTCTATTTTTATTTTGTCCAAGAATAACTTATAAGTGTCAACTTTTAAAAGTAAGGGATTGCTATCCAATTCTATCGTTAACTATGAGATAAAGAAATTTATTATTCCCTCTATACTTAAGGGTAAAATTGTCATTTAGTTAATTAAAAAGTGAAGATTACATTTCTAAAGTTGTGTATCTTCTTCATCTTGGACATTTATTTTCAGGACGGAGGGAGTAATATATATACATAGGGAAATATTCAAACAAAAGCACCTTCATTTTACGAGAAAGTGAGAACACCATTTTTATATAGTCAACTCACGTGTATTTATCACATGTGATAAGGGTGTTTTCACGTTTTCCGAAAATGGAGGTGTTCTCGTTTGAACCTCCGCCTATATATATATATATATAGGGTCAGGTTCAAGGGAAAACGCCAAAAAAAAGAAAACTGAAGAACACTCTCGGAGTCATCCATCCAAATGATATGCACAAATACATACCGGTAATTTGTAACATGCATTTGTGCATATGCACTAATGCATATATATGAACTAATGCATATATATGCACTAATGCATATATATGCACTGGTGCATAGAAAAAAACAGTTTCAATCGCTTGTATGCATTTGTGCATACCGTCCGGATGGAGGGCTCCCAGGATGTTCTTCAGTTTTCTCTTTTTTAAGTGTTTTCCCCTGAACCTGCCTCTCTCTCTCTCTCTATATATATATATATATTGTGGATTTGAGTGGACGTTGAAGGAAGTGAATGCTACCTTGATCAACCACAGAATATAAGTAGCAGCAAACGTTGCTTGTGATTGATAGTCCTCGAAAACATTATCTGGAACAGTTGTACAGGATCGGAAGATTTGTAATTCGTCATCCACAAATGATTCCACATGGGCCCCTGCAAAATGCTTTATCCAGCACAAGGCAAGAAAACGACGATACAGCCATAGGGCCTGGAACACAAAAATATTACACTTAATAATTCAGCCAACTCGACTCTAACGAGAAGTGCACTGTGCTCAACAAGTCAACTTTTAGTTCCATATTTCTTGACAGGTAATTAAAGGTGATGAGTGGAAACTGCAATGAAAATTTGAGATTTAGGTATGAAAGGTATAATATAAAAAATTGGAAACTACATAAACTTTTTAAGACATATTTTGTTATAAAATATATATATTTATTTATTATAATTTAATAAATTACATAAATTAATCAAAATCTATAAACAACTTATTAGGGATAAATTGGTCATTTAATATGTTCTATCTTGTCCAGTTCTGTCTTACCAAATGCTGAACAGTTGTTCTGTTATGTTCCATCATTTGGATACCAAACGCACCCTAAAAGTACATAACTCGGCACAGAATTACACACGACTAGCAGCAAACATAAAAGAACTACAGTTGTGTGTTGGGATTAGAGGATAACAATAGCATGCAACCATGGTTGATCTAAATCAAATGGCCCAAGTCTTGCCTCTGATGCATCAAGTGAGCGAGAAAATAACAAAAGCGAAAAGAGCATAAAATAAGAAAATGATCCACATACCTCTCTTCCTATATAACGCTTGATTAATATCTCGCTCCAGCTAAGTTCTTCCTGCCCAAATTTTCAAATGCAAATGGATAATAAATTAGGGGCAATTCAAGCTTACAATCTCACCCCAAAAAGAGTTGATCCCTTTAAAATTTGATCTTTTGTGAAAAATAAAATTATAAGTATTTTTTGCATAAATTTTCAGCAACCAGCATGCAACGTTCATGTTGGAATGTACATTTTTCAAATGGAAAGCACATTACGGATTAACCAAAGAAGGGGATGCGACTACAAACCTTCCAAAATTGACAAACTTCAGCAGTAGTATGTACATGGCTTGCTTTTAAATCTTGTTTATAAAATGATTCAGCTAATGTCCTGGTCAGTAACCGCTGCCCAATCAGTTAGATTTCAGTCACTCATAGTAAAAGAAAGAAAGAAAATAAATCCAAATGCATAAAATCATAGCTTAGTTGAGTTGGTTACTAAGTTGAAGACAAACTTACAGTTCGATAGTGAAAGCAAGAGTTATCAGCAACATGCAATCCAGACCAATCTCGATATTTAATTAACTCATCAATCACCTGAGAGAACCATGAAGATCTTATTAACTGTCCAGAAGTACTCCAAATTAAATTTAAACAAAAAAGATTGCTACAATACTAGACCACAAAGTCTTTAAGTTTGCACCTGATTTTCGGGCATGTAAGAAACTAACCAACAACGATGATTCCATGCACGGTAGTTCATCTTTGATTTCTGTACCATTAGAGACGACAAAATCAGGCAAGTTGAACTCTTTATAGTGGCGACTACTGAAGACTAGTTAGAAAGGTTTCAATACTAAAGAAATATAAAACTTTAACATATAAAAACTATCCAGATGTGAAAACTGAAATTAACCTCTGCTATTCTTTGGGCTAATTCAGATTCGTTTTTCAAGATCTCTTGCAGATTTGTACACTTGCCAGCTATCATCTTGACCACCCATCGCCTATCATAAATTCGCATGAATAGAAGAGGTTACTTAAAGTAGAACACACAAACCAAATATCTGAACAAACTTTATTTTTATAGTGTGTGTTTGGAGACATGTATGTATCAATCTATCATCTATTCATGCAGATGTATACATAAATTCTTTGTGTCCCAGAGCAAATTGTTTTTTTTGCTAAAAGCACACAAACTAGAAGACCTTTAATTGTCTTGAAGTGTTTGATAACTCCAATTACTGTGACTATATTTTCCACCAGGATTAAAATTTATCTTTATCAATAAAACAATTTTAATATTGAGTTTAAATAGATTTTATCAAATGTGAGGTTTGATTTTGATTGTATAACTTTTGAGCAATCCAACGAAAATCTGATGAGAAGATAAAAATAATTTGAACACTAATAAAACACTACTTTCATAGAGCAACACGATTTTAGTGATGTAGACAATCAAAAGTACATCACGATTTTCCAACAGAAGAACTTCTTCCCAATAGAGAAACTACCTTCCCAAATGTTACCTATGGCTCCAAGCACGCTCGCTTTTTGGTGAATATGAAAGAACCAAAGTTGAAACTAGGAGCTCATCGAGGTATAGCATAATGTCCTGCTTCTTTGAGACAACCTCCTTCCTGCAAAGTATTAAGAGCATAAAGCAAAGCCATCTTTCTTGATATTGAAACAATTATGAAGACCTACCGAATACAACCAGAAACAAAAGTGAAAAACATCAAACAGAGGCAATAATGAACCAATGCACCAAAGTGTTTAATCTCAAGTTAATTCAAACTAGGCATAAATCATGTATCCATGGGTTCTAGATTCCCTGTTAAGGGGTTTTTCTTTGGTAAACGGTAATCATGGTTGCAGGCATAAGTGATTCTATTACTTATCTTGATATAATTATTGATTCAAGGAGTGAAGAGAGTGAAAAATTCAGGTGGGACCCAGAATATGGCATGAGATGTTATATTGTCATCAGACATAGCGAGTGTTGGTGGGGTGTACAGAGTGAATTCTTTGTTTTTGCAAGTCTGATTAGCAAGCCTGATTAGCAAGCAGATGGAAAGGTTTGAGTATGTAAACTAAAAAGAAACCTAATTGCTCCATAAAGGTTCTTGAAACATAAAAAGGTGAACAAATGAATAAACATGTAATGCATCAGAGAAAAAGAATAAGAAACCTGCAATTCCATGCAGTTCCAAAATCACAGCTCAACAGCAAAAGTGCCCTGCTATGCTTCATCACTTCGCATTCAAGAGTCGCCAGGGAAGAAACATTTGAGACATTATCGCTGTCTAATCCAAATTTCTTTGCATGTAAATGGATCAACGATTTATATTGCTCTAATGAAGAAAAAAATGCATCTTTAGCAGCATTATATAATGGATGGATCGCCTGGGTTGAAATGCCAAGCTTGTGATCTCTACTCCAGAAAGCCGTGTCAGTAGGATTGACTTGCGATGCTTTTAACTTGCTCTCATCTGCCAATTGAAGCTCCAGCATTGACGAGAGGGAAGGAGGGTCAGATATGTCACTTAGAGCAGCAAACTGGGATGGATGAACGAACCCCACTTCATCACTGGTTGCAGACGAAAAATAGAAGATAAAGCTATGCAGATGAATTAACATGTGCAATAGGAAAGGATAGAGGAAGAAGAACATGATGAATAGGAACATGCAAATCTCAATATTTCAACTACTAAAGGGTTTGGCCATAAAGATAAAATAAGTTGCACTAGCAATGAAAGATACAGACATCAACTTTGATTTTCAATGCATATTTAGACAAAAGGGTGCTAGTCTTTCAGGTAAAATATAATGGTCCAAAAGATGAACACCCAATAATCCAAGAGCACCGAATTACAGGAAGTTGAGTTTGAAAAGAGATGTTGAATAGAAGCCAAAAACCCCATTTGACAAAGAGCACGACAAATTTTCTGAAAATTCAATATATAAAGTAGATGATAGTGGATAACTATTTGCTAGTCACTCAACTATTATACTTTAAGGACTAATTCCAGTTCATAGAGAAGCCAATTTTGACTAATTTATAACAACTTCATCAGCATTATGACATGGTGAAAATTCCAATATTCCAGTGACGGCCAAATTAGGGGAATTAAGGTTCAAGTTCAAACTTCAAAAGTTATCCACCTCGTAAAGAAAATCCATATATGGTTGGCATATATAATACAAAATCCTTTGAGACATGATTGCCAATTATGGATACAAGTCATTCAGATCAGTTCAATCGAGTAGGCTGCAACTATTTTACACATAGGAACTGGTACAATAGTACATATAAAAACTTACATTAAAGGATCCGATTCAAGTATGAACTCTAACCGATAGAGAAGAGACGAAGGCTCTGTGTAGGTGGATGGATCTGATTCGCTCATGACTAGTTGAAGAAGAAAATATCAGAACCACCGGAATAAATTCGCCGGAACCAGTAAAGTTAGTATTATGAAATTATATACTTTTTCCCTTGAATTTAATATTATGAGTAAATTATATTTTTAGTCCTTCTAGTTTTGTTCATTTTGTTTCAATTTAAAAGTCCATATTTTTATTTATATCTGTCCTAAAATAAGTATATATTTTCAAAAATAAATAACCAAATTCTTAAATTTATCCTTAATTAATGTATAAATATTTAAGAGTTGTGAGTAGGAGAGAAATTAAATAAGGGTAAATATGTTATTTAGTTTACTAAAAAGTGTAATTATTATGCATGTCTAAAATTGTGTGTAATTTCAATTGTGGACACTTAAATTGAGATGGAGGAGTAGTATTTTTTTTCTTTAAAAAATAGTTAACCTAAAGGTATTTTCGTCCTTTTTTTATCTTTTACTTTTGAGTAAACTACGATTGTCGTCCCTGTAGTTTATCATTTTGATACATTTGGTTTAAAAACTGCTTTTTTGGTCCCTGTGGTTTCATTTTACTTCCATTTTCGTCCTTACATCTAACAGAGTTAACGAAACTGTTAAAAAAGTTTTGAAAATTTACATATTTAGTCCTTGTGTTATAAAGTTTAAATAGTTAATCCTAAATTTCATTTATTATAGCACTTATATATATAATTATTTCTTTCTTTCTTTATTATATTTTAATACTATATATATACATATCATTTTAATATTATATATATATATGTTATTCTTTCTTTATATATATTTTAATGAAAAAATTCTTTATTTACTTATAATTAATAATAAAAAATAAGTTTTTTGATGTTTTAATTAATAACTATTTTTATTATTTGATCGAAGTTTTATTTATTTATTTAAAACTGATTGGTATTTTTATTAAACTTCTTTTAAAAACAGATTGATTTAAAATGGGAAAAAAATTACGAATCATTAAAGTTATTATAAAATAAGTGATATCTTTTTTTAAAGTTTTATATTTATTTTAAATTATGATTTGAAAATGTGCATTTAATAAAAACAAATGATTGGGTATAAATAAAACTATTTTTTTCTTGAATTCTATTTTAAACCTTTTCAAATGCTAATTTAAAATAAATATAAAACTTTGAAAAAAATATCACTTATTTATCAATAATTTTAATGATTCGCTATTTTTTTCTCATTTTAAACCAATCAGTTTTCTAAAAAAATCAACCGTTTTTAAATAAATAATAAAAATTTGATTAAATAATAAAATGAGTTATTAATTAAAATATTAAAAAGTTATTTATTTTTAGTATTAAAATATATTAAAGAAAAAAAAAACAAAAATGATATAATATATATAAGTGTTAAATTATAGTTAGTAATATAATAAATGAAATTTAGGATTAAATATTTAAAATTTATATAACACAAGAACTAAATATGTAAATTTTCAAAACTTTTTTAACATCTCCGTTAACTCTGTTAGATGTAAGAACGAAAATGGAAGCAAAATGAAACCACAAGGACCAAAAAGGTAGTTTTTAAACCACAGGGACCAAAATTGTTATAAATGGTAAACCATAGGGACCAAAATCATAGTTTACTCTTTACTTTTTTATTAAATTATATGATAAATTACTAGTGTGTGTCAACTTTAATTTTGAGTTTACAATATAAATTGTAAATTAAAAGGTAAAAATTAAACAAAATGAGAATTTATTAATTGAAAAGTAAATAATTAAAATAAATTATTGTGTAAATGTAAATAAATTAGGGGTAAAAGATTTTGTTGTTAATTTTTTTTTATGGATCGGAGTTAATAAAAGTTTATTAGAATAATATTCCAAAAAAATCAATCTTACATCAAAATTTATATAGTTTTGTTATACCCGTTGAAGATGTTCTTAAATAATTGAGTTAAATATGCCCCAGTTTTATAAAGTAAAGAAAGTGACAATTTTATGAACCATAATTGAATTCAATAGACTATTATTAGGAGACAAATAAAATTGATTATAAATCATAAAATATCATATTTTATTAACAACTTAGGATAACTTTTTCTTATAAAAAAATAATATTGTTATTGGTATAAAGAGTTGGGTAGATTTTTAAAATTGGTCATTTAAATTGAATTATACTAGACAAAAATCATTTGACTAGTCATTTTTTAGATCATATT
This sequence comes from Silybum marianum, assembly GCA_036898165.1. Classification (NCBI taxonomy): domain Eukaryota; kingdom Viridiplantae; phylum Streptophyta; class Magnoliopsida; order Asterales; family Asteraceae; genus Silybum; species Silybum marianum. The sequence continues at coordinate 41,703,295 of CM072531.1, forward strand.
TTATTAATTTAAATGGGATAAACAACGGTTTCTTTGGACGAGAAAAAAGATTTGAGCAATCTGAATTCAATCTTTACCTAGCTAGAGTGAATTGAACCATGTTTTTTCTAGTTCGTATTGACCATAATTTGAGTATGGCCAAAAAATTATGGACTGATTCATGTATGTCTTTTCACTTGGATGAGAGGCCTTTGAAGTTCTATTATATTTTTCATTTCACGCAATCTAGTAGTTCTTTGTCTCAAGAGTAATCAGTTGACATGATTGATGATGTAATAACTCACTGATTTGATGTAGGTCATGTTCATACAAGTACATGATTCTTTGATTTTGATAATTGGTTAATTACAACAAGTGGAACCCTCCTATTGGCTCAAATTCTTGTGGAACCCTCGTATTGGCTCGAGTTCATGTGGAGCAAGAACGCTTATTTGAAACTTCATTGTTGTATTTGGATCGTTTCAAAAGTTGGAAATGTAAAAACACAACAAACAAATGAAAAGTGTAATAACATGAAAGTAAACTCATAGAGGTTAAAACACTCATTTTTTTGACATAATTTGTTTGTCTACAACTTTGATTATTTTTGGTCTATTTTCATTTAAAGAATTAATTTTTTAAAGATAATATAGTAACCACATTTTTAATCGCATCATTTTGATCAAATCCATCTAGTGGTTTGATATCATGTTTCCATATTTCTAGCTTTCATACTGTTTTTATTTGAATCACTAATCAAAAGAAAAACTCTAAAAAATAGAGAACATGAAACCCTCCGTTAACTGTATGATGGTTCATATTCAAACGTAACTACACCCATAGTTATAAAGTTAGTTATGGAAAAATTTAACCCCCTATTATTCACAACCATTGGATAGAAATCGATCAATGATTGATGCAAGGTTCTCTCGTTCTCCATTTTTGGACTCTCCCTATCAACCCCCCATATACATATATAGGGTTGGATTCCGATGATAAGTAGAGTTATGGTGAGAAGCATAAGAAGGAATCTCCATCCTTGGATGCACATTAGGATGAGATGCACCAAGATGAGGTGCATCAAGATGCACCAAATCAACTCCTTTATAAGGCACAATTCATGGATGAATGTGAGATTAAAAGTGATCAAGGGTTCAGATCTCTTCTTACGCTTCTCATTTTATGTAACACCTTAGGCAAATCCCATATCAGCCGTGGACAGGAGTGATGCTGGGTTCATAAGTAAACTTTGCCCTTCCTAAACACAACGCGTTTTGGGGCCACACGCAACGCGCGAGTTCTTGGCTACGTAGTTAAGCGTGCTTGGGTGGGAGTAGTACCAGGATGGGTGACCCCCTGGGAAGTCCTCACCAGGTCGCCAAAAAACAAAGCCGTGAGCCAGTGGGGCAAAGCGGACAATATTGTGTCGTGGTAAGGCGAGGTGTTACACATGGTATCAGAGCCGCTCCTGTGTCGTTCGGGATGTGGGGCAAACCTCATCAAGGACGATGAGTCCCTAAGGGGGGTGTTTGTGTTGCAAATCCCATATCGGCGTATCAGAGCTCTGATACCATTTGTAACACCCTGCCTTACCACGACACAATATTGTCCGCTTTGGCCTAAGTCGCACGGATTTGTTTCTGGCGACCTGGCGAGGACTTCCCAGGGGGTCACCCATCCTGGTAGTACTCCCACCCAAGCACGCTTAACCACAGAGTTCCAAGAACTTGCCTTGCGTATGGCCCCAAAACGCGTTGTGTTTAGGAAGGCCAAGGTTTACTTATGAACCCAGCATCACTCCTGTCCACGTCCGATATGAGAGCTGCCTAAGGTGTTACAAACACCCCCCTAGGGACTCATCGTCCTCGATGAGGTTTGCCCCACATCCCGAACGGCACAGGAGCGGCTCTGATACCACTTGTAACACCCCGCCTTACCACGACACAATATTGTCCGCTTTGGGCTGCGCACGGATTTGTTTACGCGACACAGCGAGGACTTCCCAGGGGGTCACCCATCCTGGTACTACTCCCACCTAAGCATGCTTAACCATAGAGTTCCAAGAACCTGCCTTGCGTGTGCCCCCAAAACGCGTTGTGTTTAGGAAGGCCAAGGTTTACTTATGAACTCAATATCACTCCTGTCCACGACCGATATGGGATCTGCCTAAGGTGTTACAAATGGTATTAGAGCCGCTCTTGTGTCGTTCGGGATGTGGGGCAAACCTCATCGAGGACGATGAGTCCCTAAGGGGGGGTGTTTGTAACACCTTAGGCAGATCCCATATCGGCCGTGGACAGGAATGATGTTGGGTTCATAAGTAAACTTTGGCCTTCCTAAACACAACGCGTTTTGGGGCCACACGCAAGGCAGGTTCTTGGAACTTTGAGGTTAAGCGTGCTTGGGTGGGAGTAGTACCAGGATGGGTGACCCCCTGGGAAGTCCTCGCCAGGTGGCCAGAAACAAATCCGTGCGGCTTAGGCCAAAGCGGACAATATTGTGTCGTGGTAAGGCGAGGTGTTACATTTTAACTCTTTTTTCTCACACGATCCTAAGCCTACATATATATGCATATATATAGAGATTGAGAAATAAACATATAAAAAGGAACCAACGAACACATAAACCTTTTAAGTTTTAACTAGAGTGATCAAACGTATATCCTTCTCCATTTTGTAAAATAATTTTCAGATGAAATATAACTAAAACTCGAGTAAAATAAATTACATAAAAAACAATCATTTTATCATCTGTAACTCAACATATATTTTGATATATTTTTTTCATCGTTTTTTACATGGTTATTGTGTTTTTAGAATGAGTATTTGACTCAAATGATCAAAATACACATCTCATTTATCCTACTAATCAATCCTCTCACATGTTCGTAAGTACTACGGACACACTAAAACAACGTCGTTTTAGCTCCGGTCCATAAGACACTTCCGTAATACTTACAAACCTGACCTAAAACCTAGTTTTACATTGTTTTTAGACTTGACATTATACGACGAATGCGGGTGGAACTGAGTTTTGGGTCGGGTTCGTAAGTATTATGAAGGTAACTTACGTTTTGATGTGTCTGTAATACTTAGGGACCTGAATTACCGACCCATTGCCATTTATATAAAACTAGAAGAGATATAATTAAGAGGACATATCAGAGTAGGGGTGCTCACGGGTTGGGTTGATCGGGTTGAAGACATTTCAACAACCTAACCCAATGCTTGCGGTTTGAAAAATCTCAACCCAACCCAACCAAACCCGTACGGGTTGGTCAGGTTGATACCTTGGTATAACAAAATATTTTCCTAACCTTGAATATGTTGTTTTTCTAGTCTACTTATAGTTTTCTTTTTCATCATCGGTCATTGGGTATAACTTATCCATACTTCTTAATTATCACGATATACATGTTCACAGTTACTGATATATACAAAAGAATTATATAGAGATAGAGAATAGATTGAAAATATATGTATACGAAGAGAGATTGTGATGGGTGTAATTGTTCAATTTACATATTAATAGACTCAATAATCATATTAAATCCCAAATGTAAAAGAATATCGGGTTCATCGGGTTGGGTTGCGTTCAAATAAAAGTAACTCGACATCAACCCAATACCTTTGATTTGAAGATTTTACAACTTGATTAGGCATCGGGTTGCTTCAGGTTAAGTTATTTTGTGTCTGATTGGGTTGGATTTGATCGGGTTTTTAAACACCCCTAAATCGGAGTACTTTAGTTCCCTTTTTAGAATTCTCATCCAATCACACACACACACACACACACATATATATATATATATATATAGAGAGAGAGAGAGAGAGAGAGAGAGAGAAAGAGAGGGGGGAGGTTCAGGAGAAAACGCTAAAAAAAGAGAAAACTGAAGAACACCCTGAGAGTCCACCATCTGGACGGTATTCTTTTTAATGCATCAATGCATAAATATGCATTAATGCATATGCACAAATGCATATACGTGATTGGAGCTCATTTTTTCTATGAATCAACGCATAAATATCCATTAGTGCATATGCATATATCCATTAGTGCATGTGCACAAATGCATGTTACCAGCCTCCCATCCCAGGGTGTTCTCCAATTTTTTTTTTTTTTTTTTTTTTTGAGTTTTCTCCTTAAGCTTCCTCTCTCTATCTCTATACATACACACATATATATATATATATATATATATATATATTTATAAATATATATAAAATAATTGAAGAAAAAGCAATTGCAATCACATTTCACCTTTTTCTACCTTCAATTCCAAAATCTTGGACAATGTAATTTGTAGGGTGCGTGCCAAGAAATAAAGATTGGGTGATATGTTAGAAAAGTTTTATTTGGTTTGTATGAATCGCAACACTTGGGTCCCTTCGCTCGCCTTGATTCCTTCTTCTTCATCGTCACCCCCCACTTCAGATTGCTCTCAATACATACATATTTAATATATATATATATATATTTACACACCACCACCACATACTCTCTCTATCTGTTTCCAATCTTGCTCATGCAAAGAATCTTGCATCCCTCAATTCACTTCAACCATCGATCTTTTCTAACATAATTCAACACAACAAACCCAATTCCAGGGTTGCAAGATTTCGAGGATCTGTTACCTCTAACTCCGTAAACTCTCCAGTTTTTTTCTTTTCTTTCTTTTTTTCCTTTCATTCCCAATTCGGAAGCGTGACCCAATGCTATATTGATTTGGTTTGAAAGGGAGAGAACAGACGAAGGCGTAAGAAATGGATTGATGTGAAGGGGGGTTCGTATCGTCTTCTTTTTGTTGGTTTACTAGGGTTAACTGATCGTTTTTGCGGGTTTTCAATTTGAGATCTGGATGATAGATTCCGAATTCAGAGGTTGATAAAGAAATTGATTCAGAAATAATGGATATGGATTATAACGGGGATGTGGGTTTTCTTGACCCTGAATTGTTACAACTGAATGAAGTGTCTCCTTTGGCTATTAAGTCAAATCCTTATGTTGCCGAGAAGCTGTTCGAGCAATGGCTTTCGCTTCCCGAAAGCACTCTTTTGGTAATACCACGACTCATCTTTCTTATTGTGTAAAATGGTTCTATTATTTATGTCATTATCATTTATTAGTTGTTATGTTGGTTTCTATGAGATACAGCTAGAATGAGTGGAAAGATGGTGGTTGATACATTCTGAAATTGATGCCCTTCTTTTCTGTAGTTTTTCTTGATAACTCCATTTTATCTTTGTGTTACAATTGTGGTGTTTGGTATGCTTTGGGTGATACAGGAAAAAACAAGCATCACATTAATGGCATATTAGTAGACTTCATGACAATGTGAGTCAAAGGTGGAAACTGTGAAAGTTTCCTAGGAGATGCCTTTCAACAGGGATGGGAATCTCACAGATTCCATCACCTGATTGGCCTTCCAGGTAGAGTCTGAGAGATTGTCATTTTCCTTTTTTCATAAAATGCATAGAGCATTTGGAAACCATGATTTTACCTGATCCGGGAAAAGGCTTATATGCATTAAATGTCGGTTGCCATTTGTAGAGACATAGATACATATAAAATTATAAATAGGAGGTTGAAGGGAAGACAATAGTGTCATAAATAGTCATACTTCAGTTATATGACATCTAATTAGTTAGTAGATACAAATTTATGTTGTTGATTTGGAGTTGTCACTTACCAATCATAGTGCTAAAATCACTTGCCTTGTTAACGGTGGAATGCTTAGGATCTGCACTGCAATTCATTACACACCGATTCACTTGACGGTAGCTGGGGATCCATGATTGGTTAGACAAGACCCTTTCAATTATCATTATCTCTTAAAATTGGAAGAATTTTTAGTATTGAAAATCCATTTGCACTTTCAATAACAAACACTGTTTACTTTTCAATCTTAGCACAATGCAAATCTTTTTGTAATATGGATGGCAAGGAGCTGTAGCATCCTAGAGGTATCTTATGTAGGTGTCATGGATTGAAGTTAGGACTGCTTATGGCTGATACATACAAGATGATATTTCTAGCCATCTTGCTATAGTAGTGCACTATATAATGAAGTTTGGATCTCCAAAATGGAGATGTGATATCACATTTGTGCCACACTATACTCCTCCATATTACTGTATTTGTGGCTTAGGAATGCATCTGTAGTTGATGGCATAGGATTGTAATCACAATTAATGAGGTATTTGTCAAAAGTTCACTTTTAGTTAAGTTGATATTGGTGTTTGTTGGTTTATCAAATATATATTTATACCATTTCAAGGGAAGGATGTTTATATAGAACTTGATTGGATTTCTATAAGCTGGGATTGATCATGTTGAATTTGGAAGTAGTTGTGTTATTTTTTGATATAAAATCAGCCTTGTTTTATTAAGATGTGCCTTTTTTACAGACACTTTGCTAACTTTGCTTAAACTTGAAGAGAGGACTCTTTTATCCTTCATGCAGAATGTGGTGATCGTAATATAAGACTTTGGTTTAAAGTTTTTGACTTATACAACATATACTTAAGAAATTTCCTGCATCATAGATTATTCTTTCTCCAATGGGAACTTTTACCATCTTTAGGTTTTAAAATTATATTAGTACCAGAAGATGTTTCTCCTCTCATCATCACTTTTCTTTGTAATTTATAATCTCATGAACCAAGACACTAGCATCTCATGGGCTTATAATTCACGGCCTTAACACTCTTTCATGCAAACTTGTTTATCAGAATTGTCACTTGCGTTAGTTGGTTTGTGAAAAATCATACTACTATAGCCCCTTCAAGGTTTTTATATTTCTAGCTACAATACCGGTTTCCTTTTCCTATTACATCCTTTGCTTTGCGCTCAACTTCTTTAAATTTCTCCCATTCTTGGTTTTTGGCAAAAATTAATAACACAAGCATTCAATGTTTTGATTCACTGCTATCTCCCCCCCCATATATTTGATTCGTTTATATAATTTGTAATCACAACTCTTTAAGGGTCTCCATTCCCACTAATACACTGTTTTTTCCTTTTCTTTTCATACCTACAACATGATATCCATATATTATGAGGTGTGTGTTACCAATCTGAGAGTATGTGTCGACCATGGCAGTTGTCTGTCACTTCTCATATGTAAAGATTAGTTATAGAACAAATCAAATATTTGATTACTTTTATTGAATAAACATCCTGTATAAGGTTTAACTAATGGTGCAACAATGGCCTCCAAATCGAGGCCGTCATTCAAACAAACACGCCGCTTTTCAAGTGTGTCATGCACTTTTGACTGTATACCAACCAGTGCATATGTATGAACCTTTTCTGGGTTGTATTTAATAAAATATACAAACAAGCAAAGAACAGAAACATGCGAGAAATGTTCAAGTTTGTGGTGAAGTAGTAGTGGTTGCCACATTAAAATTTTTAAGGTCTAAAATTAGAGCTATACTTAACAGATTGATGACGTGAGATTGAGAGAAAGTTAGGAAAGAGGCAGAGCGAGAGAGATCATTCCAGCCTTTGGTTTCGATCTCCAAATTCTCTAGCATCTTTGATCAAAGTAGAAGTGAAGTGAGATAGAATGACATACTTTCTTTCATTTCTGCTTCAATTGTATGGACAAATTCTTTAGGTTGTTATACGCATCTTTGTGACAAACGTACGGCAAACATGTATTATGGAAACTCATGGGGAATTACATGCAACACCTCTCAGGTCATGTTTCTACAGAAGTACAAGCTACCTCCTCATGAAACAGAAAGAACATGATGAGTTTTACAGGTCATAGTTGCCATGTTGTTTTGCTTAATAAGGTATCCATAATACGGTTGTACGATGTAGCTTGCATTGATGTATGTATACATGTTTGGTTGTGGCCAATTAAGTTATGCTAGGAACAAGAGGTCAGCCCTTATGAGCTGTATCAACTTACTTGCCTTCTCTTTGCTATTTTTTACACTCTCTCTTTGCTATGAGGTCAACCCATTAACAACTTGTTTGTACTTTGTACTTTCCTTCTTGAAATGATTTCTATTTTGTATTGAGGTGGGAATTATTCATTCTTTTCTAGAATAAAGATCATAAAAAACATATAGTAACTTTTAGATGAACATATTATATTGCCTCAGAACGTGCAAACAAGTAACACATACCATTTATAGTTTGTATTGCTGAAAAATAGAACACCTTTGGTAAGTCAGAAGGCCCCCACATTAGAAAGGGTTGTTTATGTCCCAGTGAAATAAATAATGTAATCTGATTGGGTACAAATTGTTCATGATTGCTTCTAGTAGTTTTAGTTTGTTCAACAATTGGGTACAAGTTGTTCATGGGATTCTCTCTTTGCATATAGGTGAAATCTTTGTTTAACAACGTTAAAGCGGGTGTTCCATTGAATGTCTCCGGATCAGCTTCCAGCCCAAAGGCTTCTTCCAGCAATTCAGCACCTTCAATGTTTCCTGCTGGTAGCGCGCCTCCACTTTCGCCAAGAAGTTCATCTGGTTCTCCACGTATCACAAAACAAAGGGCAGGCCCGTCTGTTCTAGGTTCTCCTTTAAAAGTGCTGAGTGAGCCAGTGAAAGAGTTAATACCTCAGGTTTGCAGCAGAAAACAACCTAGTTGAAATAAGATTGTGTTTGTCTATGCTAAGAAGCACTTCACTTTTGGTTGTACTACTGCTCTGTTGCTTATAGCTTGAATAATGGTTTCTTTTATGCTCAAGTTTAACTGAAGCATGTGCAATACTTGCAGTTTTACTTTCAGAATGGTCGTCCACCCCCTAATGAACTAAAAGAACGATGCTTGTTTAGAAGTAACCAGTTTTTTTATGGTCATGCGGATGGACTACAATTACATGGTGAGACACCTCTCCGATTGTATTTATGCTTTGGTAGACTATGAATGGTCACTCTGATTCTTTAGCTAAAATTTGTGGGATATTTGTAGTTTAACTGTGCTAATTTCAATTGAATGTGTAGAATTCAAGCCACTTACGAAGGAAATTTGCAAGCTGCCATCGTTCTTCTCCACGGCCCTTTTTAAAAAGATAGATGTTGACGGCACCGGCATTGTGACCAGGTACCCTTTTACCTAAGTTGTGACTTGTGAGTGGTTTATCTGAATTTCTGAAAAACACATCTTACTAGTTCGGATATTCGATATCCATAATGGTCAATTTAAAATCTAAGTTCTGTTGTGCTTTAATGCTGCGACATCAATGCACCACCTTTACTGCATCTAAAGGATATCCACCACCCCCCCCTCTATAATGGTCTCTTTCTGAACAAGTGTATATGCATAATCACATATATGTTGGGTTATCAGTAAAAAAATCAGGACTTCATCTCCCCTCTGATATCATTTCCTTTCCACTTATTTGTAAATCCGTTTTGCCTTCTCGGAGTTAGTTGATTTCTACTTTCTGACCTTTGTGCCCCTGTCCTGTCTTCACTAATTGCCTCTACTAATTGAGCCGAGACTCAAAATGACTGCATGAAGAACAGAGAAATCTAGTGAAAATGGCAGATCTTTCAGAGTTTCTAAACTGTTGACACTAGAAGCCTAATATTTATGTGTTGTCTTTAGGTTCATACTTTGGTTGTAGCTCCCTATTTGTGGCACACTCTTTTTTTTTGCTTAAAACATAAGGAACTGAAAACAGAAAACATGAAGCAAAAAAAGTCCTTGACACAGTTTGGGTTTTATATAATTATTTAAGTTCCCAACTATTTCAGACAGTTATACAGACAGTTATGTCGACTTTGACACGAGTCTTTGGTAGAACATTATATGGGTCCTTGTAATTTTTTATTGTTGCCCATGGTTATGAGTTCACTATGCTCTTTCATGACTAGCACTTGGATTACAAGTTACAACACATGTCAGGAGTACTAGATGCAAATGAATGATCTTCATGTCAAAAGAAGTGTACATATGTAAAAGGCATAATTATCATATGACTTCCAAAGTGCAGACTCTTTTGCTTGCTTGACATAGTAAGGTGGTTGTAGCAACATAAATAAGGGAGTATCCTTAGTATTTGTGTTCTAGGGTCAGGTTCAGGGGAAAACCTCAAGAAAAAGAGAAAACTGAAGAACGCCCTGGGAGCCCTCCATCTGGACGGTATGCACAAATGCATACTGGTAATTTGTAAATTGTAACATGCATTTGTGCATATGCACTCGTGCATAGAAAAAAAACAACTTCAATCGTTTGTATGCATTTGTGCATTCCATCCAGATGGAGGGCTCCCAGGGCGTTCTTCAGTTTTTTTTTGAGGTTTTCCCCTGAACCTCCCTCTTGTGTTCTATAGCTCCATGCTTATTCATTATTTCACTAACAGCTGTTTTTTGTTTGTGTGTGATAGATATACTAACTTTTCCTGAAAAGCAAATGAGAAATTAACATGCATGTTGATTTGATGCCTTTTAAATTCCTATCCTGTTTTGGCCATTTGATAAACCAGAGATATCCCTTTGTGTGGTGTTGTCTACCTGTTGAGGCAGCCTTGTGTCAAACAGTTATTACTCATTTTCCTAATATTAGGCAAAGAAGACTCAGTGGTTGCGTCTCCCTTTCATCCTCATTCTTCCTAAACATATGTATATAGATGGACAAATTAGAGTTTGGGCCCATAAGGCTGTTGACAAAAGAAAAACTGCATATGATTGCAATTCTTTTAATTGTGTTGTCATTTAATAATCTTTTTCAACAGACACATGGCCCTAGATGCACAAGGAATGTTTAGATGAAAATTTGAGATATTCAAGTTGCTGGGCAGATATCTTGTTTTGCATCACCTTCTTTGGTTTTTTAATATAAGTTCTTCGAAGTCATGTTACAACACTGATGGAATTTGGGAGTATGTTGGTCACTGGAGAACTTTGCTTCTATTTGGTGCATGTAAATATTGATGTTCACCGTGTTCTACGTCCCACCTTTGATGATTTTTCTCTTTATGATCTTTACATGCCATCTTGTAAATACGCTTTTACTGTGTAATAGACCCTACACTCCCTTGTGTCTGCTGGGAAAGCAAGCAAAAAAGAGTGGTAATGCTATTAGGAAATTATATTTATATTCTCTATAGGCTGTTAGCAAACAAAAATTGGGTTGGGTACTTGGGTTACCAATTATAGAACTTTGTTTAGTCTTTTGTTTTTTAAGAACTTATGTTTTATAAGTACTATTTTGTCAGTATCCTGTATTCTATTTTCTTAAATTTCTCTAATATGTCTGCAGGGAAGCGTTTGTTGATTACTGGGTCAATGGCAATATGTTAATAAAAGATACTGCCACCCAGATATATACCATATTGAAGCAGCCTGATTTGAGATATCTAACTCAGGTATTTCTTACTTGGACCATCAACATGCTAGTGGGCTTATTTGGTTGTCAGAAATAATAGAATAATTCATTGCGAAAAGAAAAAGGATATAACGTTGTTTCCATATTTCTATACTATCAAATCCAATTCAAACATGATCTTGTTTTTTATTTAATATAGAAAACATACCTGTGGATTATACATATACTAATAGTGTCTTTGATTTATAAGTTTCTGTTTAAAGTTTAAACCACAAAAGTGATATAAGATTTACCATCAAATATTATATTTTTTTATGTCGGTACTCGACTGTAACTTCCATCCTTTCTTTCATCTGATTTTCTGCCAACTATGCAATAGGAGGACTTCAAACCCATACTTCGTGAACTATTGACAACTCATCCAGGTTTGGAGTTCTTACAGAGCACACCCGAATTTCAGGAGAGATATGGTATGTTCTATATATTTATTATTCTATTTATTGGCAAAATGGGGAGGAGATTAGCCTAGATATGGCATATTCTAAATTGTTATTGTTTATTTGTTTATTTTTAATTTGGGTGTGGTTGTGTTTGGACATATCAATCAGTTTTCTCTATCTACAACGAAGTGTTGTAACTTTTATGTAGTAAATATAAAAAAGCCACTAAGACCCATATTAAGAATGCCACTGAACTTTTTACAAGATTTGAAAATTATCGTGTATAATTTTTTTTAGAAAGCACTTCAAGATGGATTTTCTGTTAGTCTGTATGAAACAAGTAAATTCTTTATTCAGAAGTTTGTGTAGGCATGAAATGCTTATGTTCTTGTCAACTGGAGTGAGACCTAATATTTTTGAATGTAGCCTATTGGTTGGCATAAAAAAATACAGAGAGGAGAGCTGTTATCTATTATTATGCTTATTTCTTTTTTCTTTTTTTTGCCTTTTTCATTTTTGGTACATTTCGTTTCATCTTGTACATGCTTTTCTTTTACCAATTTCTTTCTTATGTAAAAGCAGAACTTTTTGGGGTTTTACAGTCCAAATTTCTTTTCTTCTACCAATTTTGGTGCTGCCATGAAGATTTCTCCTTTGAATTTGTTTATCCTAGTCATAATTATGAAAATCTCAAGGAAGATATTTAAGGCTTTTATCTTGCATCTTTAAATCAAGCTGGAAGGGATTGACTGACACTGTCTCCTAGATGCAGAATTTTAATCATTAATCATGGCTACTTTGTTATAATTTCGTTACTCTTTTTTTTTAATTTGTTTTTGTATTACTAATTTTTGTACCTCTTACCATGATGTCATTGTCTTAGATATTACTACATATCTGTTGATTCGTTGATTTATCCCTTGCTCCATGTACTTCTATTATAGCTTCTTTGTTGAACATTTACCTTTTGCTGTGTTGGCAGCTGAAACGGTAATATACAGAATTTTTTACTACGTGAATAGAGCGGGTGATGCTCACCTTAGCCTCAGGGAGCTGAAGCGTGGAAATTTAATTGCTGCAATGCAGCATGCAGATGAAGAAGAGGACATAAACAAAGTTTTAAGGTAATAGCCTATACAAGGTCGGTCAGTAATTTTAGCAACACTAGTTGTACAAATGTTATCATTGGTTTTTGGATGTCTCAAGAAACGTTATAGCATATACCAAAGAACACAAATGAACTCAAACTTAAGGATCTTTCTCTCTCTCTCTCTCTCTCTCTATATATATATATATATATATATATTCTATCCTTGTTGCATCATATTGTTTACATTTGGTTTTAAACTGTAACTAACATCGTTTTTCTTCACAGATATTTCTCTTATGAGCACTTCTACGTAATTTATTGCAAGTTCTGGGAGCTGGACACAGATCATGATTTCTTGATTGATAAAGAGAACCTTATACGATATGGTAATCATGCATTGACATACAGAATTGTTGACAGAATATTTTCCCAGGTTTGTAATATCACTGCCTTTCATTTTGGCAATGCCACCTGTGTAAAGAAAAAGTTCCTACTTGGTTGAATTTTATTCTTTTGTTTTTTTTTGCTGCTTTTGACATTTCGATAACGTCTCAGGTACCAAGAAAGTTCACCAGTAATGTTGAAGGGAAAATGGGATATGAAGATTTTGTTTATTTCATTTTGTCCGAAGAGGATAAATCATCAGAGCCTAGTCTGGAGTACTGGTATGCCTTTCCCTCAGTTCCTAGATCATGATTGATTAAAATTATGGTGGTAACTTAACCCATGTCTACCTGAAACTTAAGGTGGATACAGTTCTATACTCTGTCCATTGCAAAAAATTGCAACGTTTGGCTTTGGCACATAGTTTAGAAAAACTGTTTGACTGCTTGTGAAATATCTAAAATACCCCTTAATAGTGACCATGAAGAGAAAATTTGTTGACTAAAATCAAAGTTACTGATATCTATCAAGTACTGAATGCAGTGGGAAAAAAAGTAAATCTAGGTTGAAAACTTACCAAAAAGGAAGTATAACATTTATGTGTCTGCTTATGGCTAGCACATTAACCCCTTTCTGAATTGTTCATTTTTGTTGAATTGCCTTTATCTTGGGATGATGAACCAAGGGAAACGTATGCTATGAACAAGAAGAATGTTCTACAACAACAATGACGATAATAGTCAATTTAAAAATATTGCTATTCACATTATTATTGTTAGGGTGTGTTTGGTTTGCAGGATTGTTTTCGAGGGATTTGGATTGGAATGGATTTGAAATCCTTTTATGTGTTTGGTTTGTAGGATTTGGAATGGGATTGGATTCCATTATTTTTAAATAATTTATAAAAAAGTTATACATAATTATGAAAATAATTAAATTACATTTTTATCAATCAGTTATTACGAAACAAATGTTTTTAACATTTTTTTAAAACACTTATTTCATACAATCCTACGAAATCCTGTCAAATCCCAAGCATCTCCTAAGGATTTCAAAATCCTATGTTTGTAGGATTTCAAATGAACCCTAGGATTTTCAAATCCGGACAATCCAACAAACCAAACATAGGATTGGAATGGATTTGAAATTCAAATCCCCCAAATCCGTTCCAATCCCGCAAACCAAACGGCCCCTTAGTGTGCCTAACTTCTTGTGACTGTGTGGATCTTATCAAACTTTCTTGGTTTGTTTTGAAATTGAAATTAGGTGAGTAGACACTTTCAGCTTTGTATCTTTTCCCTTAGTATCCCCCATTCTTTTAACTTGATTTATTGATACGAATCTATCAATATAATGTACTCATATATAGCAATGGAGAGTTCAGCAAACAAAAGATAGTTATATTAGTCGATCTAAATAGGAAAGAAAAAGGCAGATCATAATATTCGTGACCATGTTGGATGAAGCCACCTTATATAACCATGTAAAGAATATCCTTGAGATAGACAACCTTTGTGTTTAGGCAGGGAAGGGGGAGAGAGACTGTAATTAATGTTCTACATTGTCTAGAGAACTATGGCTCGATTGGATAGGATGTGAAGGGATTTGGAATTGAATTCCATTCCAATCCCATGTTTGGTTTGAAGGATTTCCGATTTGAAATCTTGGAATTTCGTTGAAATCCCACGAACATAGGCTTTTGAAATCCCATGGGGTTGGTATTTCATGGAATTTCATAGGATTTGTATGTAATAATGGTTTATAATATGTTAAAAACATGTTTTGTAATAATCAATTAATAAAAAGGTAATTTAATTATTTTTATAATTATTTATAAAGATATATTTTTTTATAAATAATCAAATAATGGAATTCAATTCCATTCCAAATCCTTAAAACCAATCCCCCAAGCCAAACGGGACCTTAGAGAATGTGGTGAATTGACATTCGGGAAGATGATTATATGCTTCTAGAAAATTATCATGTTCATTTTTAATATTGTAAACTGTTCTCTTTGGCATGGTAATTTTCTGATGTGGCGCCATGCCATACGTAATGATGCAGTAAGGAAAAAAAGCGAGCATCATATGCATGCATGTATTGCCCCATTGCCACGGAGAGCATCAGCTTCTGTTTCAAGTCTTTTTGGGTTCTCACTTCATTTTTTTAAAATTAACATAACGACATGAAAATCCAACTATGCTTATGGAGTTATGGCATCAGCTTAACACTCTAACAATTAACTATTAACTTCAGATTTTGATTGATTGCTGTGCCTCTGCTTTTCCTTTTTGTCTTCAACAACTCTGTTTATCTGCTGTTTCTATCTTCCATCCATGTGTTCTTGTATGTTCTTTCTTCTTTCTGCTTCCCTTTTGCTCTCTATAGATGTCTATCCTTTTTCTTGAAAATCTCGTCAATCTTTCTTTTGCCCTAGTTGCTTTCTTGCTTTGATAATGTATTATAGGAGAGTGAAATGCGTGATTTCTGTTATTGTTACATTTTTTTAATTAACTGAATTAAGCAACAATCAACTAAAAACCCTTTTTTTGTCTGATTAAGCTAGTGATTAAGGACATTTTCTTTAATATAGAGAGCCAGACCTAATAAATTAATAATAGGCCACTTCCTGTCCAGACTATATGTGTATGTATACATGTAGGGGCGATATAGGGAGAGAACCTAAAAAAAAGAACCGAAGAAACATGAAAAACATATCAAAATGGGTGTCAAATTAAAGATAATAAATGATCGTGTAATTTGTTTGGCTCTAATTTTGGTTATATTTCGTTGATTTTCAATTTAAAAAATAGGGAGAGATATCCGTCGGATCATCTCAATCTAATGGTTTGGATGGGTTATATGGTTCATTTTGTTGAGGGTTCTCTTCTCATCTTTTCCCTATATATAATAGTTGAAGGAAATCTTCTTTTTTTATTCAAAGTAGTAGCTAATGGGTATATCAGATATTAGTTTTCACTCTAAAATTAATAAGTACATATTAATATGATTTTTGTTGTAATTTTGATTTTGTATATTTTTCATATGGGCACATGGCATGCTTGCTCCACATGCCATGACTCTTTCTGGGGTTGGCATCATGTGTGTGGTAACTACCATCACTGCTAGTGGTTTCATAGGAAGTTAAATTCTCGGATCAACTATTCCCGCAATTTGTATTTACATATATTATTTTTGTATCAGTGACTAAATTTAAATGGAGTTCCATTACAGGTTCAAATGCATAGATTTGGATGGAAACGGTGTTATTACAAAGAATGAGATGCAATTCTTCTATGAGGAACAGTTGCATCGGATGGAATGCATGGCCCAAGAACCTGTTCTTTTCGAGGACATATTGTGTCAGATCGTTGACATGATTGGCCCAAAGGTGATTCCTTTTTCGTTTTTTAATCTTCCTTTAGGTATCTTAACTTTGATATAGATGAGGTTCCGTTTTGGCCTATATAAATGCTTTTTTTTGTATGCAAAAATGGAAAATCAACAAATAGTTATTAATCTGTTATCAAAGCGATATGATATGATATGATATGATATGGAGATGGGTATTGGATATTAATATGGTTTTTTAATCTTTTTATTATCCGTAGGATGAGGGGTATTTTACCCTACGTGATATGAAAGGAAGCAAACTTGCTGGCAGTGTTTTCAATATCCTTTTTAACCTTAACAAGTTCATGGCTTTCGAAACTCGTGATCCTTTTCTCATTCGTCAGGTATGTTATCTCAGCAATTATTTGGTCAATTAGTTGTAAATGAAAGCTTTATTGAGAAAAGATAACTTTTGTGATGTGAGCAGGAGCGTGAGAATCCAACGTTGACGGAATGGGATCGGTTTGCACATCGGGAGTATATTAGGCTATCAATGGAGGAAGATGCTGAGGATGCCTCCAATGGTAGCGCTGATGTGTGGGATGAATCTCTTGAGGCCCCCTTCTGAGACTATATATATATAGTCTGCAAGCTGCTCATTAAGGTCTTTTATGCTTTGCCTTTTTTCATTGTGGACAGTTATTTTGGGGTAAAACCCTTGGCAGGCCCTACTTCCGATGGGGATATACTTGGTTTGGTTTTAAAGTAGGGATGTGTAGAAACACTACCTTTATATTTGTTGGATTACCATGTTTCAACACTTAACCGCCTTGGTAGGCCCTACTTCCAAGTGGGATATAGGGTAAAAACTGTTTCTTTGTTGGATCACCATATCTGAGGGAGGTTCAGGAGAACCCCCCCCCCCCCACACAAATTGAAAAATTGAGGTACACTAAAACCCTGGTAACCATTTAACTGGATTGTATACACATGTGCATACGAGTAATTGAAGTTGTTTCTTGGTTTTTATGCACGTGTGCATGTTATGCACATGTGCATACCGGACAAATTGCTTACAAATTATTTGTATGCACATGTGCATACCGGACAAACTGCTTACAAATTATTTGTATTCACGTGTGCATACCGGGCAAACTGCATACAAACAAATTATTTGTATGCACATGTATATACCGTCCAGATGAACGGTTATTAGGGTGTTCCTCAGTTTTTCATTTTTTGTGTGGTTTTCCTCTGAACCTGGCCCTGATGGCATCTTTAAGACCACTTTGAAAGCCTGCTTTGATGTTATAGAATAGAATCCACTTAAAGTTTCTTCACGTTTCTTGGATAAACGCCAGGAGAAATTGAAGAATTCTTTAATTGAAGTTGTGGGCAAAAGAGAAGGCTGTAAAGTTTTAGGGATTTGTCACCAAGTATGGTGAGAGCAGAAAGTAAGTTCAATTTTCCAGCCAAGAAAAAAAGATTTTCCAAGTTGCAGTTGCATGGAAGAAGTTACTCTCTCAGTCTCAGGTGCTTTAATTTGAAGCATATAGTGTTTTTTGGCAACTTTTCTTTTTGTATTTCACTTCTATCAATAGATGTTATGTCTTCTTTTCTTTTTTTGTTACAACTTACAATCAAGCATTTTCTAAATCTGGTCTGGTCTAGTCAGGTTGTAGTTCAGATTCTAATCTTTCAATTTCCTTTCCTTTGAAACATTGTGATTTTTCTGGTGGGACTGGATTAGTGTTTGTATTTAATATATATGTTGTTACACTTTGATCTTTGGTATCTAATATCTTAGATTTTAGTTAACGTAAGAGATAAGAGGTACTGTTGTCTCTGAATGGGATATACTGGGTTTGTAGAAAGTCACTCTAGGTGAGATATGCTAGGTTTGTAGAAAGTTATTTTTGAATGAGATATAATGGGTTTGTAGAAAATAATTCTAGGTGGGATATACTGAGTTTGTAGAAAGTTATCCTGAATGAATGAGATATACTGGGTTTGTTTGATCTGATTTGTAGAAAGTCACGTGTCAATGTGTCATATAGCAGCGGTTGGAACAGAATAACAGCTAATAATATGAGAATCGTACTAGAGAGATTGCTTAGTCCTTTTTGAAATCTGATTGTTCTGCATTTGTAAGCCAACGTTTAATGTGAAGTACTTTTTATGCTACTCCAATTATTGATTCCTTTTCAAAGAAAATTTCCTATAAAATGAAACAAATTTTAGAGTAAATTACGATTTTTGTCCACGTGGTTTGTTAAAAGTGTGTTTTTCGTCTCCGTGGTTTAGAAATTGTGTGTTTTTATCCCTATGATATGTGATTCATTGCTATATTTGTCCTTTTAATTTATAATTTATTGTTGTTTTGGTCCCTTTGGTTTACAATTCTTTATTGTTTTGGTCCATAATTAATGATAGGAATTAGTTTAGGGATGAAAATAACAATAAATTATAAACTATAAAGATAAATAGTAATTTTTAAATCACAAGAAAAAAATCATGATTATTAACAAATCACATGGGTGAAAAACTCCAAATTTTATTTTGGCTTCTCATGTTTATAACCAGATGAAAGCATGTTTTTTTTAAAAAGACGGTAAAGCACCATTGTAAAGATGCTCGTGTTTGTTACTCCTTAAATTTTTTTCCTTAAAAATAAAATAAAAATGGTTATTAGTATTTAAAGTTAAAATATAATAGTAGATAAATAAATGTAATATATGAGATTTAATGTCATTAATCCATCGAGTAAAGTCCCATACTTGGTGGCCGATTATAAGTTTATACATACATACGAACAATCGTATTAAGTTACGGTGAAAAGTGTAAAAAATATATAGATCCTTGACCATTTTTAATTTTACCTTATTCCATGAGTTGTGTTTGATACCAGAATTGATCTGGTGAGAGAGATAGAGATAGATAAAGAGAGAGAGAAAGAGAGAAAGAGAGAGAGAGAGAGAGAGAGAGAGTGTGTGTACGCATGTACGTGTGTGTATATATATATACACACACACATTTGGGATTGTGTGAGAATACCAGATACAATAACTTCAAGGCCTTTAGATAAGCTGAAGCTGATGTTTTGATTTACCTTCAACTATCTCCATTCACCGCTATCTTCATTTTCATGTCATTTTCACATACTTTTACATACATTCAATCACTTTCACATGTATGAATTTGTTAAAGTTCTGGGTCATTATTATAAAAATAGGTAATATAGGTAGTTGAAGGTACATGGACATTTTGTTTTCACGTCACGTATGCATGTGTACTAAAGGTGACCATTTGTAGGCTCGAACCCAGGTCTGGCCTAACCTATTTTTTTTGTCATAGAGCAAGCTCAAGCTTGTTTTTTTGGACTTGATAACTTACAGTTACCTGTTAAATAGATGGGGCTCACCTGTGGTCTAACGAGCCTAATTTCTTTTTTGTATTTTTTTTTACATTTATAAGAAAATTAAACTTATATAAAATCAAAAGGTATAAAAGATAATGGAAAAAATAATGCAAAACAAAATAAAATTTTCGACTTAAAAATGCGACGTAAAAATATAATAATTTGTATATAATTTATTAAAAAAAAAGTAGTTTCTCAAAATCTGAAATATGGACAATTTTTTATTCAAAAATTTATCAATTTTTGAGAGTGCTATTTTTCACCAACTAAATATTTCACAATCTAGAAGATAATTAATACTAAGATAAATGGGATAAGTGGGAATTGGAAATGGGAAATTAGGGATATGGGAATCGGAAATTAGGGATATGGGAAATTAATGGATTGTTTGGTTAGAGGTATTAATAAGTAATTAATAAGAATAAAAATTAAGAAAACTGTTTAATTTTATATAATATGTTAATTTTTTAAAAACTTAACATTCATTCCAGATTAAACTAAATTCATTCTTATTTTTATGCACAATTATTTTCATTATTACTTTCATTTCACTCCCTAAACCAATTCAGTTTTAATACGTCATCATATTTAAGTGGGACATCGTTGATGTCTATACATTAATTTTAACAATTCAGTTTTAACTTTTTAATTTTATTGAAAATAGTTATCCGATTCTATTATTCTAGTATTCTAACAAGTCAGACGGTTCGGATCTAATAAACAATCTAAATTTTCAACAGCTCTAATATGTACATATATATGTACTTTGCATAAAATTCATGTATAATAAACCGATATTGGTTCAAAATATCGAGTCTAATGTATATAATTATATATATTCTAAACATGATATAAACACAAAACTATTTACCTTGGTTAAAGATGTATCATAATTTGAAAACATAAACTTTTTTGAGGAAAATCTTGAAAGAAAGATAGATACTACATATTGGTTTTCACAAATAACAAAAGAAAAGAAGTCTTTATTGCCACGCTGTGTCAGTAGCAGCACCACATGAGAGAAAGATATATATATATATATATATATATATATAGGGTTAGGTTCAAATGTGAACTCATTTTTTGTTGTGAACGTGAGGACGAATCTCAGCCACACATCTTCGGTTATGGTGGACGCAATCACGGAGGATTGACGCGATTCATGGGAGGGTGGAGATTATTAAAGGAGGGGAACCGCCAAAGCGCATTTATTGACCGGATAAGTGGCTGAGATTCGTCCTCACGTTCGCAACCAAAAATGAGTTCACATTTGAACTTTCCTCTCTCTCTCTCTCTATATATATATATATAGGGTTAGGTTCAAATGTGAACTCATTTTTGGTTGTGAATGTGAGGACGAATCTCAGCCACATATCTTCGGTTATGGTGGACGCGATCACGGAGGATTGACGCGATTCATGGGAGGGTGGAGATTATTAAAGGAGGGGAACCAGATCAAAGCCGTCTTTATTGACCGAATAAGTGACTGAGATTCGTCCTCACGTTCACAACCAAAAATGAATTCACATTTGAACTTTCCTATATATATATATATATATATATATAGAGAGAGAGAGAGAGAGAGAGAGAGAGAGAGAGAGAGAGAGAGAAGAGGGGAGGGGGAGGGGGGGGGGGGGAGTAGTAGTAGGTTGGGTAAAATAAGCACAACAAAAAGTTAAAAAAAAAAGGAGAGAGAGAGAGAGAGTAAAGGGAAGATAGATAGATAGATACCCCTTCCATCTCAACAAAATCGTCTGCAAAACAACATAAAAAGAGAAGGGAAAAAACCCTCATTTTTGAGTTAAGAGCAATTAAATTTTTATACATTCGATTATTTGTTAATAAAGGAGAGAGAAAAAGAGAGATCTGAGCTGATTCAGTTGCCTCTGAATGAAGAAGAAGAAGAACAACAACAAGATGATCCATATAAAGACTTTTTGAAAGCTTTTAGTCTTCATTCAAGAAAACCCATCAATTTCTTGGATCGATTCAACTTCTACAGGTATCTTGTTTGCTTATTTTCTTGTTTTTCTTGAAAAAGTTCCAAGCTTTAGCAGAAAAGAGATTGACCCAATATGGAAGCTTCGATTTTCTTCTATATTTTTTTCGAATTTCAGATTCGAAATATGGGGTAATTTCTTGAATTAAAGAATACAGAACTTAAAGAACAAGATGGATCTGTTTTATTGGGTTGAATTCTAACTTATTTCATGGTATAGTTTAGTGAAATCTCTTCTTTATTTCTTATGTTTCAGATTAAACAAGATAGTTTTGAACTATTATCCTAAAGAAGATTTCCAGATTCTAGAAACTTCCTAGAGAGCTATTTAGTTAATCTTTATGAAAAAATGAGTGAATCCTTAACTTAATTAAATTAAATTTCTAAGAACACAAAAGATTCAAATGGAAGATTGGTCCAAATATTCCCATAGTCCTGCCCATTTAGCCGTTGTACGAGGTGACCATTTAGCCCTCAAGAACATTATCGCAGCCCTCCCTCGATTAGCCAAAGCCGGCGATGTTACAACCGAGCCCGAATCCTTAGCCGCTGAGCTGGATGCCGATGCGGTTTCAGCCGTAATCGACCGCCGTGATGTCCCATGGCGCGAAACCCCTCTCCATCTCGCGGTCCGTCTCAAAGATCCGGTTTCAGCCGACGTCTTAATGGCGGCTGGTGCTGATTGGAGCCTTCAAAACGAGCACGGATGGAGTGCGCTTCAAGAAGCCGTTTGTAATCGAGAAGAGAACATAGCCATGATCATAGCCCGCCATTATCAGCCGCTGGCTTGGGCCAAATGGTGTCGTAGGCTCCCGCGGCTAGTATCTTCGGCTGCTCGTATTCGCGACTTTTATATGGAGATAACTTTCCATTTCGAAAGCTCGGTGATTCCGTTTATAGGAAGGATCGCTCCTTCCGATACTTACCGGATTTGGAAACGTGGGTCCAATCTACGGGCCGATATGACACTTGCTGGATTTGACGGTTTCCGAATCCAACGGTCGGATCAAACTTTTATGTTTCTTGGAGACGGGTATTCGTCTGAAGACGGTAAAGTTAAATTATCTCCGGGTTCTTTAATCGTTCTTTCTCATAAAGATAAAGAAATCACGAATGCTTTAGAAGGAGCCGGTGCTCAGCCTTCGGAAGCCGAAGTGGCTCATGAAGTTGCGTTAATGTCTCAAACGAACATGTATAGGCCCGGGATCGACGTGACTCAAGCCGAGCTCGTTCCTCATTTGAATTGGAGACGGCAAGAAAGGACGGAGGTCGTGGGACCCTGGAAAAGTAAGGTCTACGATATGCTTCATGTGATGGTGAGCGTGAAATCAAGGCGGGTCCCGGGTGCTATGACCGATGAGGAGCTTTTTTCCACAAACAACGAGCGGGGAGGTGAGAATGAGAATGAGAACAACGACGAATATGATGACGTGTTGACGCCCGAAGAAAAGATGCAGTTGGATTCAGCACTTCGGATGGGGAATTCAGACGGGATTTGTGAGGATGAAGAACGTCAAGAAAATGGGAACGTGGGTTCGTCTGTAAGTTCTGAATCGAATGGTTTAAATAAAGATAAAAAAGGTTGGTTCGGTTGGAACAAGAAAGGTTCGAAAAGTGGCGAAAATGATCCTTCTGAGGATTCAAAGATTCTTAAAAAGTTTTCGAAACTGAACGATAGTCAGAAGTCTTTATCTGAAACCCATGGGGACGATAATGGGGGGGAGTCGAAAAAGGGGAAAGATAAGAGCGGAAAGAAGAAAAAGAAAAAGGGATCTGTAACAGAGGCTAAGCACGAGAGTGAATACAAAAAAGGGTTACGGCCGGTTTTATGGTTGACACCTGATTTCCCATTGAAAACGGACGAGCTTTTGCCTTTACTCGATATTCTAGCCAATAAGGTGAAGGCTATAAGAAGATTAAGGGAGCTTTTAACCACCAAACTACCTAATGGCATGTTTCCGGTTAAGGTACTATCTGTTTTCCTAATCTTTTGCTTTATTACTTTGGTTTTTTATTAAGTTCTGTATGGATAAAGCTGTCTGTCTGTGTGGATTAATCTGTATGTATGGATTGGGAAAGTTTTTGTTTGGAAGGGATTTTAATAGAGAGAAGAAGCGTGTTTTTAATTGGGAGGGGGGGGGGGAATGTTCGTAAAAAAACTTGGATTTCTGCATAAAGCTTCCCTCTAGAAGCTTATTGAATAAGCCACTTTCTATGTCGTGAAGCCACTACATTACAGTCATTTGTAGCTGGCTGAATAAGTGATAAGTCCCATTAAGCTCATTAAGCTGCTGACAATTAGCATCAGATCCTTACCCTCCCTAGACCCCACCTCAGGTAGATATACTTAGTTCATTTATATATATATATATAGGCCACGTTTCAATTGCAAACTCATCCATTTGTGCAAACTTTGCAAACCATTATATTAGGAAACAATTGATATATTTATGGATAGTTATCATAATTCATTAATTATGGTGGACATATATATGGAAGATGATAGGTTCATTAATTATGATAATGACTTTGAATCAGGAAACAAAATAATATCAAATATTTATAGACTAGATGGACGGCTAAGATTGGTTTGCAAAGTTTGTTTGAATTGTTTGGTTTGCAATTGAAACCTCCCCTATTTATGTATATAGTGTAGGATCGTGTGAGAAGTTGAGTTATGGGGAGAAGCGTAAGAAGGGATCTGAACCCTTGATCACTTTTAATCTCAAACCCAACCATGAGTTGCGCTTTATAACAGGGATTGATCCGGTGCATCTCCATGCATCTCATCTCAGTGCATCTCATCCTAATGTGCATCCAAGGGTGGAGATCTCTTCTTACGCTTCTCACCATAACTCTCCTTTTCACCGGAACCCAACCCTATATACATATACATATATATATATATATATATATATCTTTCTTGTTAGTCATCTATGTCTGTGGTCTTAGGCTGTATCGAGCACTCAGGTGCACTACGGTCACTATTTGTGTTACATGCACATTCCAAATGTTTGAAATCTAACTAGCTAGGGTTTACGTATTGAAAACATTAGACAGTTTAAACATCATGGTCTGATTCGGTTAGGTCAGACCTACAATTTTGAGTTTTGTGGTCAAAATGTATCAGAAATTTCCTTATAATGAAGGGCTAATCCTTATCAATCTTGAATCTTAAAAGAAGTACCTCATTTGGTGCTAACTTGGTCCCTTAAATCAGTTGTGGGTTCAAGACTTGCGACCCAAATGTCAAATGTGGACTCTTTTCTTTGGGTATATAGGGAGTTTGGTTTGTTTTCCATTAAGTCTTGTATGGATAAAACCGTCTCTGTGGATTAATCTGTCTGTATAGATTGGGAAGACTTTTGTTTGGAAGGGTTTTTTCATAGATGGAAGGAGTGTGCTTTTTAATTCTGTGTCATTAAGCCACTACCACAGGATCATGTATAGCTCACTGAATAAAGCTGCAAGTCCCATTAAGCTGCTCACAAACAGGCTCTTAAGTTTTAGCCCACAAATGATATATATATATATATATGAATTTAAATTGTTAAAATCATTGAGGAATAGTAGAAAACACACACACACACACACATGTATATATATATAGAGAGAGAGAGAGACAGAGAGAGGGAGGGAGGTTCAAGGGAAAACACTAAAAAAGAGAAAACTGAAGAACACCCTGGGAGCCCTTCATCCGGACGGGATGCACAAATGCATACAATTGATTGAAGCTGTTTTTTTTCTATGCACCAATGCATATAAAAGCATTAGTACATATGTTACAAATTACCGGTATGCATTTGTGCATACTGTCCAAATGAAGGGCTCCCAGAGTGTTCTTCAGTTTTCTTTTTTTTGCCGTTTTCCCCTGAACCTGACGCTATATATATATATATATATTTGGGCAAGTTCCTTTTATCTATAATAATGATGCAAAGTATATAAACATCTATCTACCATTGCAGATCGCTATTCCAATCGTGCCAACAATTCGAGTTCTTGTAACCTTTACAAAATTCGAAGAGCTACAATCTCCATCAGAAGAATTCTCAACCCCACTCTCGAGCCCAGCTCATTTCCAAGATGCCAAATCCAAAGAACCAGAAGGGTCTGGATCTGGGTCTGGTTCATGGATCTCGTGGATGAAAGGAACCAACGGAGGTCAATCAAACGACCCCGAAGTTTCCAGCTTTAGAGAAGAAGCTGATCCGTTCAGCATACCCTCTGACTACACATGGGTTGATGCCAACGAGAAGAAACGTCGAATGAAGGCCAAGAAAGCCAAGATCAAGAAACACAAGAAGCAATCAGCGGCTAGAAATGGTGAAAACGGTGGGCGAAGAGTAGGCGAAGATTTGGAATAAAACAAAGATGGATCATGTTGTTTCTTCATCTTTTTAGGGTTTAGGGTATTGAAAATTGAGTAATCTTCTTCTTGTTGGTTGTTCCATTGGTGTAAGTTGTAATTTTAAATTTCAAGTTTGAAAATGTGATGGTGAAGATTTATGAACAGCTGAAAACATGGTGTACCAATATTTAATTTTTTTATATTATTATTATTATTATGATCTTTTACTTGCATTTTCTTTCACCTCTTTAGATTTATTTGATCAGGTTTAGTTAAAATAAATATAAGATATACTGCACTTGTTTGATCTGATTTAGTTAAAATACAGTCATATTCATATAAATTGTTTAAGAGACTGGTTTAAACCAAATATGTGGACATATATAAATTGAAGATTCAATATATCCATGAAAGTTGAAGTGGTCAAATGTATTTTTGGAAATTATTGAAAATATAAAGAAAAATATTTTTTTATAAATACTAAAAAACTTTTGACTAAAAGCAGAAAAGTCAAAAACGCGGATGCCCGCGGTCAAACATGCAAGGTCTTTGCTCATTTATAACGAGCATGATAAATAATGCTCAAAGACTCGTTCAATACTCTTTCGATCATCTTTCTATCTATCATTTGAGCCTTATATTTTATGCAAGTTATATATATATATATATATAGGAAGGTTCAAATGAGAATTTTACATTTTTAAAGGAACAAAGGACAATTATGTATATATATAGCCCAACAATGTAATCCCATGATGATTTTAAACGGTAATTAGTTTATATCTCAGACAAAATTTCGAATATGACTACTTGTTTTACAATAAATTTTAATGCATCATGTTTTTTTTTTGGACGGCAAGTTAGTAGTTAGTAGTTAGTGATTCGGACCCACAGTGACATCCATATGGGCAGTATGCGGGACCCGAACCTTCACCTTACTCTCCCACCATTTTTAGGAAAACCACCACTCCCGAGGCTTGAACCCGAGACCTTGAGGATGATGTAAAAACCCCGGTACCGCTAGGCCAGAGGCCCTTTGGTTAATGCATCATGTCTCTTTAAGGTTTTTTAGCATAGTTTTTATGATAAAAAGGACAAGTTTAAAAAATCCAATAAACTTTTTTATTTTGATGATTAAGTTTTAAGTTTGTTTTAAATAAATGAACCGTTGAAATTTCTCATTTTAAATAACCAAGTTTCTGAACATGTTTTTTTGAATAAATAAATCATCGAACTTTTAAAAGTTGATTACCTAATATCATTTTAATAAATAAATAAATACTTGTAACCGGCTATGAAGGTTGTGAAATAAAAAAGAATACCAAATCCCTCAAATCCAATGTTGTCGCTCCTCTTCGCCACCCATCACCACCGCTCTCCATCACTGCCCATTGCAGACGTTGGCCTTTGCCATTCGTTTCCCTCTTTTTGATTTTCTTTTTTCAATTCTTCAGTTTTTTTCATGTCTATATGTACTCCATTAAATTGTTTGAAAATGGAGAGACAGAAAAAAAAAAAAAAAAAAAACAAATAAAAAAGAGCAAGATTGAGGTAACAGTGATGGACTATAACAGAGAGTGAACAATGATGGGACCGACAAGGGGTGGCAAGGAGGAGCGATGTCGTTGAATACAATGGGTTTGAATGACTTAGGGTTTGAGAATAGTAAAACTAATTTAGATTTTTTATATTTTTAACATTTCTAGCATGTTACATGCATCTTTTTGGGTTAAAATAAAAAGATATTGTTAACCAGCCTTGGGATCATATGAGACTAGACCGTTTTCATAAAATCTATAACATTACTTTTTTACACTTGTTTAGCGCAT
This sequence comes from Silybum marianum, assembly GCA_036898165.1. Classification (NCBI taxonomy): domain Eukaryota; kingdom Viridiplantae; phylum Streptophyta; class Magnoliopsida; order Asterales; family Asteraceae; genus Silybum; species Silybum marianum. Next base: position 41,731,413 of record CM072531.1, read on the forward strand.
TGTACTGGCCATAGGGGACTCAAGCCTTTGAAGTTTCAAGGCAAAACACACTGTCAAGGTAACATTTTACATTCTTTTTGCTATGAAAATTCGGATTTTGCTTACCTTCATAATTTTTGCCGTAAAGTTTCAAGTAAAAGTATAAATGCAAACATCGAACACAATGTCACTTTGAATTCAGCAACTACACAAGATTCATACAAAACGTTCTCCAACATATATAAAAACAAAAAAGTACGGAGGTAAAGAGTAGTCAATTTCTTGATTATCAAACGTCATTTTTCAAATGAAAGATCGAGTGCCAATACAAAAAAAACTAAAGGGAAAACTTGAATCAAAACTACAAGGAATAAGTGCATGAGATAAAAAAAACATACATAAATATATTGTTCTAATATCTCCCTCGTCCCCTACTGAACCCACCGCCACGACCACCACCACCACCACGAAACCCACCGCCTCTACCACCTCTCGGAGCGCCTCTACCACGGAAAGAACCACCACGTCCACCACCTCTACCGCCTCCTCTTCCACCACCACGTCCACCAGTGCTTGCTCCCCTGTAACATCAAAGTTTAAAATAAGGAAAAAAGAACGATAAAACCACATAATACAAAAATCTTGATAACACAATAAACCCACTTTTGTAAGTGTACATACAATACACGCATAGTACATTAAATTCAGAAGAACTATACCATATGACCATATACCTACATTTAACTAACATGTGAAGCAATTTCAAACCAATTGCAAAACCAAATCTTTTGAACATTCTAAATGTTACAATATGTGGAACTCCATTACATTACTCTACAAAAGAGCCCTTGAAAAAAGAGAGAAGGTTCCAACATATATTTCTTCTTCCTGTGAGCTTTTAACAGTTCAATGACATTCAGGCCTGGTTTGTTTTTTTCATTTTAAGCTCTTAATCACCACCTATGTCTAATTCGTTTAGACGTTTCATAACCATTTCAAAACTGAAATCAGACTTCAAAACTGAAATCAGACCTCTTAAAAAACAAACGCCACCTCAGTGTATAGATATATGGTATACAGGGGTTTTATGAGAGAATCCAAACATCAAAATTCTAGATGCTATGTCAAGAAGCATTCAAGAATCAAATAATGACCTTCCGTAAGGTAATTAACTAATAACTACGTCAAATTATTGCACCATTTGCTATAAAAACTAGCAGAGCTAGTGAGCTACAATGATTGAAAAATCCAGGGTATGACTCATGGGATGATTGTTCCTTTTCACAAACGGGAATGAGTTTCATTTCCCACAATTCGTTGAGGAATGCTTTATTTGCATCTGGTAAAGACTCATTCCATTGCATAAGATAAGACATCCTTAATGATTTACATTACCCCTAAATGTAAGTTATAAGTAATATGTTAAATGAACAAGTAAAAAATGAACATACTTTGGTTGTGGAAGAAATCTGGCTAGTGGTAATAGCTTCATTGGATCAATGTAGAATTTATCACCTGCACCATATGAAGTTGCTACAATACCTTCCATCATTTTAACTGAGAAGAACTACAAATTTACCACAAAGAGAACACATATCAGTTAAAACCCTAATTCACAAAAATTAACAAAAACCAGAAACTTTAGCTAACAAAATCAAAACAAAATAGTGAAGTCTGACTCACAGATTCATTGATGGGACCAAATATTTCATCAACTTTGCCAATCTGAGTTTTGTTTTCAAGGTAGATTGGGGCATTAAAATAGGGGATTTTCTCGTTAGTGAGCTTTGTCACTGCATCTCCCTCACAAGCATGAACAAATGACGAAACCTCTGCAAAATTAGCAATACAACCAAATTTAAAAATCTACAAATAATAGAACAAAATGATTTGATCGCTAAAAGCATAAAGTTCGATTATTTGATAATGAAACAGCCTCAAATCAATGCGACAAATAAGGATCCAAATAATCGATCTGTAATGTGTAGCTTCGAATGTGCTGTGTGTTTGAAAGAGAGATACAAGATGTTTACAAACCTACAACTTGCTCAGGAGGGCCGTCATTAAACCGGTCACCACCAAAACGGCCGCCACCGCCGCCTCGTCCACCACGGCCACCGCCAAATCGACCTCCACCATCCCTGCCACCTCTGAATCCGCCGCCGCCACGACCCCGACTACTGAATCCGCCGCCCCTTGGAGGTCGCATTATTCACTTCGGCCGGTTGTTGATAAAAACTACACTAGGGTTTTGTGAGGGTTTTGCTCCCTTCAACTTTTGCCTTTGCCTCTTTATTAAACAATTTCTCTTTCACTATTATCCGAACACTTTGGTATGAGTAAATAACGTTTTTAGTCCTTGAAATTTGTGGAAAATTGTAGTTTTAGTACTTCTATTTATAAATTACAGTTTCAGTCCTTGTAATTTACAATTTATTATTTTTTTGCCTTCATGATTTACAACACGTTACTTTTTTCGTTCATATGATCTACAATTTATTATTTTTTTGCCTTCATGGTTTACAACTCATTATCTTTTTGTTTATATGATTACAATTTATTGTTATTTTCATATCTTGTACTTGATTGCAATGAACTGACTCAGGGACAAAAACAACAGTAAATTGCAATCACAAAAACGAAAACTATAATTTCAAAAATTCAAGAACGAAAATCACAATCTTTTTTAAGGATATCTCAGGATATGCCTGAAATAATCCCGACAAATTATGACTGTAAGACATCAGTCCTTATAAACTCAGTGGCATAATTGTTGTGTACGCCTGGATTCGAACCCTAGGCAGTGGAATATTCCACCACATCCCAAGAGGGCCTCAACTACTACGCCATAACCCTTGTGGTTAAAAATCGCAATCTTAAACACAACATAGGAACAAACATCGTAGTTTACTCTCTTTTTAGTTATATTTTTTTGTTGCAGTTATAATGTGTTCTACTAATTTCAAAATTATAACGTGTTCTACTTATTGTATAAAATATATAGTATGTTCTCCTAATTACATTAAACGTGTAGTAGTTCTCATAAAATAAGCCTTTTAACAATATGTTTCCAAAATAGAATCCATGTAACCAAGTTGTTATTGTTATTTTGCATCAAAACTACAAATACAATGGTTAAAATCATCAACTCTTGTATGCTCAGGTGTCGTTTATTAAAAGTTTACCATGTAAGTACTTACGGGTCATTTATTTTACCAGATGAACATGACAAAAAAACGATAATCTTACCCGGTAAGAGCATGGTAAGAACCGAAAGTCTTACATGGTTAGTGATTGTGATGAGTCTACCCGGTTCACTCTTATAAGGTAAACTGTTGCATACAATGTCGTTTTGATATACTAGAATCTTATCTAGTAAGGTAAGTGAGAGTTTCGAGTCTTACTTGCTGGTAAGTGGTAAGTGCTTACCGAATACCAAGCAAGTATTTAGGTAAACGATCCCTTAATGACATTGAAACCTTCAAATTTGTTCCAGAAAAACATATGTTTGTTTGTTAACTTTTTTCATTTTTTGTTCCACGAAGAAAAATCGCTACCAAGAATGAGTACAACCATTCAGGAAAATTGTTCCAGTAACACTTAAAATCGATAAACTGATAGATTGACCAAAAGTTGATGGAACTATTAAAAACGCGTTTGTTTTAATGAACAAATAAATTAATCTAATAATCATTTTTATAATTACTAAGAAAAGATCAAGATCTAAAAAACATGAACATGACCGACCCACTTATCAAAAATGCAAATAATATGTTGAAAGTGATTAATGAGAGATTGAAGCGTATAATCATCAAAAGAACTTAAAAGAACAACTTTAATACATTTTCTAACATTGTGTTTTTGAAAAGAAATGAAAGAAGTTTCTTATTTGTGTTTTAAGAGAGAGGGAAAATAAAAGAATAGAAAGACAAAAAAGTAAATTTTGTATGTCTTTAGACCATCTCCAACTTAACATTAAAAACACAAAAATAGACGGGACCTGGTTCAACCCAAAAACCCAACTAGTCCCTACCTTTTTTTTTCTATCAAGAACCGGTTAATGCAAAGCTCCATACAAGACTAGTTAATGGGTCCGATCAAACCGGCTATTATTGTAGATTTGTAGTCAGTCTTTTAACATGTAGAAAATACACTTTTGCCCCTCGACGCATCGTAGAAAACCTAATTTGTTATATTCATGTGCGAGCATGCACAAATGCACACATTTCGTTTAAAATGTAAATATCAAGCACAATCGTCAATTTTTAATGCAACAACTACACAAAATTCATACAAAACGTTCTTTCAACATATATCATACATAAAAGTATGGAGGTAAATGTAGTCGTTTTCTGGATGATCAAACAAGTCATTTTTCAAATAGTAGCGTTACAGAAACTAAAGGGGAAAACTTGAACCAAAACTACAAAGAGATAAGTGCATGAGATAAAAACATACATAAATATATTGTTTCTAGTATCTCCCTCTTCCCCTACTGAACCCACCGCCACGACCACCACCACCACCACGAAACCCACCGCCTCTACCACCTCTTGGAGCACCTCTACCACGGAAAGAACCACCACGTCCACCACCTCTACCGCCTCCTCTTCCACCACCTCTTCCACCAGTGCTTGCTCCCCTGTAACATCAAAGTTTAAAACAACCAAAAAGAATGATAAAACCAACATAATACAAGAATCTTGATAACACAGTAGCCAACAGACACGATCATAATTCTTGACAAAGGCCCCTTTGTAAGTGTACATACTATACATACATGCTAAATCCAGGGGCTGTTTGGCAGTTGCTGAATGGTTAAGTGGTCAGAATGATTAAGTGGTTCTTACAATATAGTGCAAAATGAAATATAATTGTTTGGTAATTGTTGAGGATGTAACTAGGGTTCTTAATGGTTAAGGGAGGTTCAGGATACAAAATGATTCAGAGGGTTTTGGAACCATTAAAAGGCAGACCTTTTTTTTTGCCAAACCAATCCCCCTATTTCAGAGACATCTGTGTTAGGTAGGCCCAGGCATTCCGACGATTGGCTGAGCGAATAAGTCAACTTCAAAGTGGATTTGTTGTGCAAAGAGTGCGTTACGACACGTGGCCGAAACAAGATTCACCTCTTAACGATTCAAATGAACTCGACCATATCCCTTACATTTAACTAATATGTGAAGCAATTTCAAACCAATTGCAAGACCAAACTCTTTTAACATACTGAATGTGACAACACGTAGAGGTCAAAGGTTCAAATCTCAGCAAAGTTGAGAAGTGTGTACGAGTTTCATTTGTCGTATATGAATACTATATACTTCAAAAACAACACATGGTATGCAGGGGTTTTGACTCATTCAATTGCATCAAATCAGACACCATTCACTTTGACTATTTCGATTTCCATCTCCCCTCCCCCCACTTTAATGAATGCAAGTTTATAAGTAATATACTAAATGAACAAGTAAAAATGAACATACTTTGGCTGTGGAAGAAATCTGGCTAGTGGTAATAGCTTCATTGGATCAATGTAGAATTTATCACCTGCACCATATGAAGTTGCTACAATACCTTCCATCATTTTAACTGAGAAGAACTACAAATTTACCACAAAGAGAACCCATATCAGTTGAAAACCTAAAAGACAAATTAACAAAACAGCCAACTTTAGCTAACAAAATCAAAACAAAAGATAGTGAAGTCTAACTCACAGATTCATTGATAGGACCAAAGATTTCATCAACTTTGCCAATCTGAGTTTTGTTTTCAAGGTAAATTGGGGCATTGAAATAGGGTATTTTCTCGTTAGTGAGCTTTGTTACTGCATCTCCCTCACAAGCATGAACAAACGACGAAACCTCTGCAAAAATTAGCAATACATCCAAATTCAATAATCTCAAAATAACAGAACAAAAATGATTTGATCGCAAAAAGCATACAGTTCGATTTTTGAAAACGGAACAGCCTCAATGCGACAAATAAGGTTCCAAATAATCGACGTATTTTATCAAATCTGAAAGTGATGTTCTAGTGTAGCTTTGAATGTGCTGTGTGTTTGAAAAAGAGATACAAGAAGTTTTACAAACCTACAACTTGCTCAGGGGGGCCGTCATTAAACCGGTCACCACCAAAACGGCCGCCACCGCCACCTCGTCCACCACGGCCGCCACCAAACCGGCCACCGCCATCCCTGCCACCCCTGAATCCACCGCCTCCACGGCCCCGACTACTGAATCCGCCGCCCCTTGGAGGTCGCATTATTCACTTCGCGGTTCTTGAGAAAAAGAAACTAGGGTTTTGTGAGGGTTTAGGTTATTTTGCTGTCTTTCAACTTTTGCCTCTTTATTGAACTATTTCTCTTTCACTATTTTCCGAACAATTTTATAATTAAATTTTGGTTGCAAACTTATTTTAATGCCTAATAGATATGTTTACAAATCCGATTATTAATAGTATATTATTTATTTGACAAAAATATATAAAATAAACGGCAAATTTAAAAAAATCAAAAAAAAAAATTATATTCTGAACCATTAAGATTTTGAATTTTTTTTATTAAAAAAATGAGCTTACTCATTCGAAACAACAAAGTTTATTATGGTTTTGTAAACTAAACGAATTATATATATTTTTGTTTTTGAGAAACATATTATTAAAATATCATTTTGTTGTCTACCATAGTCAAGTGTTTTATTTTTATTTGTTTTTAATTTCATGTATTTCCTCAAAGTAAGCTTTTTTTAAAGTATATTTTGAGAACTAAAATAAATTGTTTCATATGTAATTTATTCATATAAATACTTATGAATTTTATGGTAATTTAATTCGATTTAATCATATTTTGAAAAAAACAAGGGAGCTATTGTAACAAAATTATTCATAACTTTAATTATTTTGTTGTAACTAGTTATTGACTTGTAATCATAATAACAATTTTTAGAAAGAATATAAAATGCCCTCTTATATATAATGCAAACGGTATAATTAAAATGTGTGTGAAAACATTTAGGTAATTACTAAATTGTTGTTTGTAAAAAGTATTTTTTTTTTAGGAGCTCAACAAAAGAGGAATCGATCTCGATTCAATACTTTGTCCGTTGTGTAGATATTATGTAGAATAAATGGATTATTGTCTATTTCATATTTGGTTTCAAGGTCTCCTAGTCCTCGTCCCTGTAGAATTGCAGCTTTAAATGGTGAAATATCAACTTCGTTCTGCCTTTTTTCATCTCCAAGTTAATGATTTTCAATGGCGGGAGGCAAATCGCGAGATCGTTGATGGATATGTGGCAAACGATTATTTGGATTGTAGTTTATTCTCTTTGAAAACTCAATATGCTTGTATCTTTAAGGGGTTAAATTATCGCGGTGATCTTTGATGACATCTCATTTAAATCCTTTGATTGAGTTACTTAAAGGCTCAAATATCAGTCTATTTCCAAAGCAACTTGGTTCAAGTCCATTTTTTTGCTATCTCTTAAGGTATCGTTGTTATTTCCCTTGTGGGTGCTTCTTTTTGGTCTTGTTCTTTGTTTCTTGTAGAGTTTGACTTGTTTCCTTCTTTGATATCTGTTCATGATAGATTTCCTTTGTAGGGTTGTATTTTTTGTTTCTTTAATATTATTTTGCCTTTAAAAATAAATTGTTATTTTGTAACAAAATTACAAATAGGCTAGTTAAAAATGGCTAACTCTTGTATACTTGATAGCACAGTGAATCCTTCATATTTAATGCACGAAAAACAATTTTTTTCATTCTTTTTATTGCATTAAGAAAAATCGCTTCAAAGAATGAGTTTAATTGTCCATTAACATTGTTTCATTCTCGATTAGAAATTGATCATTTGATCGATTGAAAAAAAATGAATGGAAGTATCAAAGTAGTATTAGTTTCAATGACCATATAAAAATTGATCTATTATTTATAATTTTCACAAGAGATTAAAACATGAACTTGGTCATTCATCAAAAATGCAAATTGTAATTTAAAGTGATTAATAATGCAAGATTGAAGCGTATTAACATGATTAAGAAATGATCTAAAAGAACTTTAAGTAACAATGATGAGAAAACTGATGCTTTATCTTATTGTCTTCTAAGTAGCTGATGTACGTCCATGTATTATACTTCTAACACTCAACTAATATGACGTATATTGTTAAATTAATTATTGGACCTAGGGATGCACAAATGGGTCAGATTGTCCAACCCATACCCGACCCTATTAGGAATGGTTAAACGATAAAATCAAAATAAAATATGGTTCAAGCCTTCAAGCCAGACAAACAAAACCTGGTTTAGGCCCAAAATCTAAATCAGTTTTACGTTATTTATAGATGACATGGCCGATCAAGCTTAATCGAAGTATAGTAAAAAAGAGTAAGAAAAAAACGGATATCTTTATAGATAGTCTTGTTCTTTTTGTTGATAGAAGTATGGATTTCTCTCATAATAATTAGTTTGAGGGACATTACAAAAAGTCTAATTTGTTAAATTTATGTTTTTTCAACCCGTAAAAAAATATACTTCGAGATAATTTATACGTGTACATGCACATGTTCTATAATTCCAAAAAATTAGAAGAAAAGATTAAATAAGACCAATTATGAGCCAAATGATCGTTTGAACCCAAATTTCAAGATTAGGATGACGTTCACATATTTCTGGGACGGGTTTGACAGACCGAACCCAATGATTGATCAACCATAAGCTAGCTTATAAGTCAACTTATTAGCTAGCTTATTGAAACGCTACTTGGAGTAGCGTTTTGAAAGCTTATTGTCATTTTTTCCAATTATAACTCTCATTAATATTAATTATTTATTTTTATTTTTTAACATTTTATTTTTGGTCATTTTACATTCTTATACGCTAGTTTTGTCAAACATGATTTTTTTCATCAGCTAGCTTGTCAGTCATTCGCTAGCTTATCAGCTAGTTTGCCAAACATAGCCTAAATCCGATTAAGTAACGATGTTTTCTGATCTAGTATTGCTTTTATTTTCAAAATACAATTAAAAACATTCAATTTACAGAAACCTTTTGTTTAATATTCTTTTAACAATTAGATCACTTGAACTTCTTTAAGATCAAAAATTAAGTTTATAAAATGGTTTTTAATTTGCCTCATTTGAAATTTGAAGAACTGAAATTTCTTGTAAAGATTCATCAAACACAATAACAATATAATAACACAATAACAAATAATATCAAGAAACTGTGTAAAATATAAAATTTGACATTTTATAAAGAACCTTTATACATAAACACAATATTTGCATCTTTTCTGCATTTTTAAAGACCCTTGATGATGCATCATTGCTTGGGTATAATCTTTATACCCTCATACTCATATGATACTTTTACTGATAAAGAATGCTTCTTGATCTGTACCCAATGTGTTAAAGCCAAACCAAATCAAACGAAACGAATAATAAATAACATACAAAATTGGATCTCTGAAGGATACTAACACAAGAATAGCTCAAAATCTGTTAGGATGTCATATATGTAAAAAGAAAATTTTGTCCGAAGGTTATTCTCCTAAACGGCTCCCCCTAAATGCACCCCAATTGGATATTTTTATGGTATCCCATCCAACAAAATTTCATTCAATCGAAAAGACACTTGAAGATCGATGATAATAGACACAAAATCTACACGAATCCAACGATTGAAACAAAGATCGCTTGAAAAGTTCATGAAGAAAAATACCAATGAAGTTCCATCTCTTGGCTAGAAGCAAATCATGTACTATTTAAAGATAAATGATCCATAAAGAATAAAGGATAAAGGATAAATAAATCGATACACCCACCGGTTATATGCCAAAAGAAGAAAAATGCAACAAAATAACAAACAATACTCTTTGATGAGTTCATACCAAAAGAGATGTGTAGCATTTCAAGCAATGTATTTGTGAAAATGCAAAAAAAAAACATTTCTAAGTGTTCTTTTTTGCAAATTTGTTGATTGTTTATGAAGTATCAAATAATGATTCTGATATGCTAATCATTAGTAGCCAAAAGGGTAGTCATCAAAATTCAAATTTCTGAAATGAACTATATAATGTAATGCAAGATTAGTTCTATTTATGAACAATCTTGCAATAGCCCCAAAATCAAAAGTTTTAGATGGGCAAAGTTTACAAAAAACCAAAAACATTATAAGAATCATGAATCTGGTTTCCTATAATTCCATTGAAGAGAATCAGAGATACAATTCAAGTCCAAATCATGAATAGTTACTCCAATTTCGATAAGGATTTCAAAATCAAATACATAGAAGGCATTGAACATCCTCAGGAAATACAAATTCTGCATAGCTTGCAAAAAATCATCAAATTATAAACCCCAATTTGCAAAAACCCTCGATTTTTTCCATTGATTTTGAGGTAACCAAATCAGGTGCAGAAGAATTATACTAATAACGATCTGTTACTGTAGTAGAGCAGATCTATAGTAAGAAGTGGTAAATTACAAGCGGAAAAGAAAAAAAGAAGAATTATTCATCGGTGATCTTAACTGGGGACGATCTCTCCGTTCGTAGTTTGGGAGTCAATGGCTGAAGAACAGAGTCTCTGTACTTTGAAGGCATTGTCACATTAACTCTTCTCTGTCTTTTAGCTTTCGATTTTGATTTTGATTTTGATTTCGATCTCGATCCCGATTTGGATAACAATTCAGTAGTAGTGAGAATAAGATTGTTGAACTGAAGGGGTCTTCGTCTTCTGGTTAAGATTCTCCTTTGAAAGTAAGGAACACCAACAACCGATCCTGCTGTAACTTGGTGGATTGCTTTAACGAGTAGATTCAGACCGAAACAACGAGAAGGAGAGGGTGATTGAAACGAAGAAGATGAATCAATGGATGATGCTAAAAGTGAATGATGAGTAGTGATTGAAGAGTGAGAAGGTGAAGTAGAAGAAGAAGAAGATGATGATGATGAAGATGATGGATTTGTTGAAGAATCGTAATTGAGCGTGGATTTCTGCATTTTGGTGTGTGATCTTGAAGAGAAAGAAAAGAAATCGGAGAAGATTCTTGGAGTTGGAGACGAAAATCACTCCGTCTCTAGATGCTGGTGAATCAAGACCGACTGTTGACAGTTCGATGATAACGCCACTTATATACATACATAAATATATACATACATCCACACTTCGGATCACGTGACGTGAGGCCAGTCTAAAGATTCGGATTTTTTGACACTCTCGTCTGTATTTTGTTGTTAAGTTTCGAGTATATATAAAAATATGTTATCATGAAAGCAAACGGGTCACACGTTAACTTAACCTTACATATAGATGTGTATGTATATAGGGTTGGGTTCATATAGATGTGACGAGAAGGGAAAGAACGGAGCTTCACCCTTGAATCAATTCTAGTTGAAGATCAACACTAATGAGTTGTATCGAGATGTACCAGATCAATTTCTATGAGAACACAATTCACGTGTGGCGGTGAGATTAAAAGTGATCGGGTTCTAGATCTCTTCTTAAATATCTCATCATAACTGTTTCTACTAAAATAAACAGTAACAATCGTGACAATAAGAGTCTATTTGTTAGCAATTTAATGAGACTCACATCTACTTCGGTCAGTTATACATGACTGTTTGGTAGTGACTTAATGATATATTGATTTACACAGTAAGTTTCTAGAGGGAGATTTATACATAAAACCAAGTTTTCCCCTAAACCTACATCTCTAAATTAAAAAACATGTTACTTTCATCTATGAAAAACCATTAGAAACAAAAACCTTTTCGATCTATACAAATTAAATTTTATAAACAACTTTACTAATTAGCGATTACTAAAAAACAACCAACTTCTTAGCATGATAACTGTAAGACCATACTCATTTATTGAAAAAAAACACACGATTTAATGGATTTTAAAATGTCAACCAAAATGGTTAAAAAAATCAAATATCAAAACCAAAATATTTGAAAGAAGAATAAAATTTACAATTAAACAATTTATATTTGAAATAAATATAGAGATTTATAATTTATTAAAGTTAAAAAATAAACCAAACCAAACCAAACCAAATCGATGCATATATATATATATATGATCAGAGGACATAATTTCACCCTAGAAAAATGAAAAGCAAAGAAGGGTTTGACCTAAAAAGCGAAATCATAAACGGTGCAGCTTCAATACAAAAAAGAAAAAAGAAAAAAAGAAAAGAAAAAAAGAAAAAGGGAAATTGGGGTTGGCTTTTGTATTGTATGTTAGACAGAACACACACTAGAAATAGTTCACCATGACACAACCTTTTTACTCTTGAAACTTCACAGTAAAAACACTTTGAAGGTAAAAAAATCTGATGGGTTTACGTGAGACCAGCCTGTTTTCATGAGATCTGTCGAAGACCCGTGAAACCATCTTTTTACACTTGAAACTTCACAACAAAAACACTGTGAAGGTAAAAAAAATCTGAACCTTCTAAAAAAATTATGTAGGTTACTTTCATAGCAAAAACACTTTAAAGATTCATATTTTTTTTACCTTTATAGTGTTTTTGCTGTAAAGTTTCAAGTGTAAAAAAGTTGTCTCACGGGTCTCACGAAAATAGGTTGGTCTCACGTAATGTGTGTGTGTGTGTGTGTAGGTTACTTTCATAGCAAAAACACTGTAAAGATTCATATTTTTTTTACCTTTATAGTGTTTTTGCTGTAAAGTTTCAAGTGTAAAAAAGTTGTCTCACGGGTCTCACGAAAATAGGTTGGTCTCACGTGTGTGTGTGTGTGTGTGCGTGTGCGTGTGCGTGTGCGTGTGCGTGTGCGTGTGCGTGTGCGTGTGTGTGTGTGTGTGTCTCTCAACCTATTTTCAAAGGGAAGACTAATGACACCCCCTTGCCAAGTGAGTTTCTTTTAACATGTCTATATCAAAACCAACCTTTTACAATCCCAAGACTATAAAAGTATAAAAACATTCCGTACATATGGGTACCAATAGCATTACCGATTTTCAAATGTGTTACCATATACACCATAATCTATATCATGTCCTTCAATTGGATTGAAGTGTATATGTCTACTTTAACTTTTTTTTGGTGTTACTATATCTTAATAGACTATGGTGTATTTGGAAAAACCCATTTTCAAAACTCAAAATCTAAAAAAAAATTTAAAGAGATTCAAAGATAGATAATGCTATATGTTCGAATCACATCATTTTTTTTATAATTAAGAATGCATTTAGCAATACACAAATGTATAATATGATGCGCATTAGGATGAGGTGTACTGAGATGGACTGGATCAACTTTTTCTGAAGCGCAATCCATAAATGTGTATGAGATTAAAGTGATCAACAATTTATATATCTTCTTACGCTTCTCACTTTAACTCTGTTTCTCACATGATCCTAAGTCAATTAAACCAACCCTTTAAAGATTATAAAATTAATTATATTATTAAAATATTTTAATATTAAGGTTTTTTATTGATGAAAACTAACACTAAAAACGTCTCTCCTATTATAATCATTTTTTAGAATATTCATCAAAAGATTTTTCAAAATAGAGAATCAAAAGTCCAAATTTTAAAGAAAACTTTCTTCATCTTCAATGACTTCTCCATTTTGGATATTATAATATTAGTTATATTACTGAAAATTTAATACATTTAATTAAATATTAGTTATGTTTCCTAAACATTTAATTTCAAGATCTCTCGCTGATAGAAAGAATAAAAATAATTTATATTTCTTAAGTAATCATTTTTCGAGAGTGAATTCTATTCATACCCCCTTTATAGGGGGATATGAATGTAAGCAATGTTCAAAAAAGGTTGCGGCAACAGTCGTCATGGCGCGTTGTGGCTTAAATCTTGTGTCTCACGCAACGTTATGCCTATGGTACGCCATGACCTAATTTGCGTGATTTTTGTAACGCAATGTTTGATTTTTCTTACTCTTTTTAATATCTTATTTGTTAGTTTCTACTGTATAACCTAATTTAAATCATTTAATATCGACTCATCGGGTAATAGTAGAAAACATATGTTTACATGTATAATAATTTATATAATATAAAGATTTGCCGCCATAAGTTACGCCTTGGAAAACGTCGCGGCCTTGCAAGGTTTGAAGCTTGACCTCGCCGACATGCCACGCCACGCCTCATGCCATTTTGAATCTTGAATGTGAGTGAGATATGGGATAAGAATCAGGTGTATATGAGTGAAAGGTATGAATTGCATCCCCCTTTCGCCCGAGTTCTTCAACTTTGAAGAATTTTATTTCTCTCTTATGCTTTCTCTATTTTGGAAAAAGTTTTGAAGAATCTTTTGACATAAAAATCCTCAAAATCTCCATTTTAGAAAATATGTTGGAGATGTTCAACAGTTGTCTAAATTTGGAGAATTTCACACTCTCATAATAATCATAATTTATTATGTGATTGTCATTTGAATTTAAAAAGTAAATGATTTTAGCCCTTTTATCATTCACACTTGAGTCTAAGAAACAAATAATGGATATGATATATAATCATTTTATTTTATTGGTTTATTGTACTTTGTTACTACTAAACTATTGATACATCAAAAGAAGACTGGTATATTATTTTTGACTTTTAAGTGTAAATTCATTTATATAAAAAGTTGTGTAGGTTCTTAATCATTTAAAAATACGAAGAGTTTCCTTGGTTCCTTTGGTGTTAGTAAGTTTAATGATTTATTTGTTCAATTTTAGTAAGTTTAAGAATTTAGTTGTTCAAAAAATAAAAATATGGTTAACTATTTGTGTCTTACCAAAAGAAGGTAGAGTTGTAGGTTGTTTGTTTCTTAAGAGGTGCTTAAATGTTAATACTTATGTCTGAAACAAAATCAATAAAATGTTGTATGGTAAATGTTAATGACTTGATAAAGAATGATTAAGTTCTCATAATAATTAAGATGATCGGTATGATTTAGTGCAATAAGAAAAATAATTGTTTGACAACTGTTCTAAATGATAAATCCAAATGACAAAAAACAATCTTATTGATTCTACTTCCATACTTCACCACCTAGTCGAAAAAGACTTCAAAATTCAGTAACTCTTAAAAAACAAATGGAACGTTCAACATTGTATAACCTATGAATTTTAAGAACTCAATAATTCGTACATTACGTGTACAAATGTAGTGTTTGTACAATGTTGTTTCACATGTAAAACATTCAACACTGTATAAACTATGATTTTTCACATGTGAAACAACACATCAAAAATAATTTATTGGG
Organism: Silybum marianum; assembly: GCA_036898165.1. Lineage (NCBI taxonomy): Eukaryota > Viridiplantae > Streptophyta > Magnoliopsida > Asterales > Asteraceae > Silybum > Silybum marianum. Next base: position 41,746,631 of record CM072531.1, read on the forward strand.
TTTGTAAACGATTATACTGTCAACTCCATTAATCTAGAACCATAGATGATAAATACTAATTACTTATTTACAAAGAAAGTGAGGTCATTTCCTTTTATCATTAGTCTACAATAATGAACTCATGACATCTAGGATTCAAGATGAAATCAAATATGATGGCATAGAAGAAAACTCACAAAGTTGTAATTTATCCATCAAATTCTTTCGGGTTAAACCCGTTAATCTGAAGCTAAACGCTTGTCCGTTTTGTATGAAGCTTTTTCTACAGGTCATGGAACAGCCTCCTAATCTGGTCCACGGTTGCAGGAACCAAGGTAACCGGGCAGCGGTTATACTATTGTCAAAGAGAACCAAGGGTTAGATATAGCTTTGCATTATAGGTGGCCCTTGGTACATTGATACCAATCGAGTCTCTACAACTATTAGGTTTTTTTAGTCCAAGTGTACGTTTCTTTGCCGTTTCAAAAAACATCTCTTTTCCATTTTGAAAAAAAGAAAAGAAATGGCTTTCCATTTTTAAAATTGATGTGGAATCCGAAATTGTATCAAAATAGGGATTATTTAAGCTAAATGATCTCCTGACAAGTGTTTTTTAAATCCACGACCTTCAGACATGTTTAAGAATGTCAATTCCGTACACAAGAATCTTTAGAAACCTGATAGAAGGTAATGGATTAAAAAGAATGGCTTTGCATTTTTCAATTGATGAGGAAAGTTGAAGTTGTGTCAAAATGAATAGGGATTATTTAGCTAAATGACCTTCTGACATTGCTTTTTAAACCCATGACCTTCTGACAAGTGTTTCTTACAAGTGCTTTTTAAATCCACGACCTTTTGACAGGTTTCTAGGGATTCTTGTGTATGGAACTGACAATCTTAAACATGTCTGAAGGTCGTGGATTTAAAAAACACATGTCAAAAGGCCATTTAACCAAAGGACACGACAAAATAATGTGGCCCAGATTATGGGGTGAATAGGAGTCATCAACCCATAATTAACTATAGCCACTATTGATGAAACCAAATCAAACGAACCCAAATATATCCCACTTGAAAGTATGGTTTGGAAGTGAGATGTACACAAACATTTCTTCTACCCCCAAAAGAGTAGAGCGGCTGAATCTGTAAAACCATAATTGACTATATAGCCATAATTGACTGTATCTGTAAAATGTAGATTTATTCACTTTGGTCAATTTGAAAAACTGATTTATGTAAATACTTAAATGTTAATGGAAACAAATAAGACAGAATTAGCAGTGATTGAATGAGCCCATAAAGATTATTTCAATAGGTTAGTTTTTTTTGCATGTGAGATCTAGTGTTGAAGATGCTGGTTAGAGGAGGCATACCTGGGAAACATACTTGAAGATGCAAGCATAGCAAAACACAAAGCCAGAAACTGTAATCGCTGATGGATTTGCACGCTTTTGCGAACATAGGGCACATAAGGTCCTATCAGGTGGCAGCGGGATGCCCTCCTTAGCAACCTGTTACATAAAAAAGATAATTATATATAACTATGATATACATCATAACTATAAAGACAACCTACTACTTCTCAACTCTTATCTATAATAGAAAGCATGTATAGGAGATATAAATTTGTTGAATGATATAGAACAGGATATATATATATATATATATATATAAAATATACCTTTGGTGGGGGAGGAGGAGGTGGTGGAGGATACACGGTTGGAGCCGACATTCTCTCCTCAGCAGATTGGTACCACCATTCCATCATCTAATAAATAAAGCACATCATGTCTTATTGTTGGTATTATTTATGTGGGGTTGGATGATGCAATAATATATTTATATATATATGATTATATGTTTCTTTAAGAACAATGGGTGTAATAAAATAAAGAGATTGCACCCACCTTAAAACCAAATACTGCAGCTATCAGACCAGTTTGTGCATAGTCCAGAACCGAATAAGCACAAGTGAGCAATGCTCCCTGTACTACCTGAAACACATCAAATATCAACAAAAGATTTGTTCATAATATTAATATTACAATGAAATCAGACCACAGAAAAATAATAGATGTTGTATTACTTTCATACATTTAACTAAATGTAGAACATATATATATATATATAGAAGAAGTTCAAGCATACCTTCAACCAAGGAGGGCCACGTAGTCTTTCACGTTCATTACTTCTTATTTTGGAAATTCTTGAAGATGTGTCCATCTACCTTGACATTAAAAATCAACTAAATGAAAAGAACACGACAATAATAAAATAAAAGCAAAGAAGAAAACTGGTAACAAGATGGAATTTTAATTTCATTTGTCAATTGGCATTATCTTAGATTTTGCCGAAAAGATAAAAGTACCAGCTCCTGTCCTGTAGCCCGACAAACTTGGAGTCCAAGTGCGTGTAATCCTGGGGAGTAGAATCCAGTAGCATCCAAGAGGTATAACAGCTGGTAAGCAAATGCTAATCCTGCATAATTATAAATCAGCCAGATTAAAGAAGGCTAACGGAAAAGATAAACACAAAAGGCAATAATATGCAATCATGATAAAACCTCTTATCTTTATATCACTAGGTTATAACTGTTTCACCTTTCCAAAAATTATAATCAAGGACTTAACAATATCTTTAAGTTTCTATTACCTTCACTCCCAGCATGCAACCAAGGGTAGCAAGTAGCTATAATCTTATGCATTCTCTTCCTGAAGCGTGTTCTAACTGACAAATCTGTATCCAAACCACTAGTTGAAGCAAATGAACTGCCCGTATCACCCAAATTGTCGATTTCATCAAACCTTTCGTTAACATTTCCCCAAAGACTAGCTTGAAGTGCAGCTTCTCTTTCTTTAGTATAGATTGAATGCAACTTTGACTTCAAATATGGCAACACAACCTGCATCATATACCATTGTCCGCATGATGCACAAATCAAAATCCATTTTAACATCTTTGTTGTGTGAAAGTAAAAACGTTACGGTTGGAATATCAGATTTAGTGTCTATTTTACTGTCATGATTCAATAAAAGTGCAACCATTTATCACTTTACTGGAAAAAACCGAAATTTCTATCATCATTCTTGCATCAGGGAACTAGGCTTTATCAATATAACAATTTTTTTAGAAATAGCAAGACCATGCACCCTCTTGATCTCAATTAAATATCAATCTATATAGGCCTACCAGAAAGACAACTGACAGAAGCTTTTGACGTTTCCTTAGTCCAGAATGTTGAATTCTATTTCCTGCTTCTATATGAAGGTCTTCTTTTTTCATCTGAATATTCACTGCTCTCCTTCGTAAGCCATATAGAGACTCTGCAAAGGAAGCATCTGGGAGAACACAATAGCATCAAGTTAACATAGACACATAGTGAATTAAAAATGCTAATATCATAACATATGAAGAGTGTAACCACCAAAGCATTTAAGTTCAGATAACCCAGTTGATGATGGTACTCTTTTCTTTTCCTTTTCTTAACTGAGGGATGAGAAGACTGAAGAGGCATAAGGATAGTTGCTCCACAAATGAATTTATTTCGCATTGCTGAATTTGCTGTCCTTTAAACTTATTTCCTGGGTGTTTTGGAATTTTCATTCCTCTAATGATAACAATTCCGTTACTTGTTCATAAGTTAATAAGACATCAAGGAGGACTATCACCAACATGATCGTTTTTAATTAGATATGATTAAAGAAGAGATGAAGGAACTTCAATGATCACATAAATACAAACAAGCACGGGATTACATTGCAAGGTCACATACACACCATCTTTCAGAGGAAGCTCCCATTAGATCTAAAGACCGCCTACTTTTGTTGCAAATAAATTATAATCCTTGTTGGCAAGACAAGAGAAGTATCAGGCATTTACCACAAATGAAATCCACCCACTATCCAGCTCATCTTGTTGGTTAACCTTAAAATATGTACTGGGTCAAAATCCATACATAGCCTTCCAGTCATGGACAGATGTACAGAAACCCAAATATATAGAGCAAGTATAAGAGTCCAAACCCATAAAAGCTCAGTTACCCCATTGTGCATAGTCTTTTATTATATTTCTGCAGTTACTCTACCAATAACACCCTCTGCTTCTTACTACACCATGTAACAACTAACAAGGTTCCCTCCAACACTCCTTTTATGCTAATGTCGAGTAATTGACAGCTTACCTTCCAGTGAACCTGCTCAGTAAGCAAAAATAGCCCTCAATGGTAAGTGGGCCTTTTCTTGGACTGTCTTGAAGGATCCTTGAATCCAATATGCTGTCTCCAAATTTGAAAGGCCTACCAAGATCTTGAAAGCGCTAACCCCATTCACAGAAAATTCAGTTTGGTACGATACGAGATAAATAAACTAACCTACTTATCAATCTCTTCATCATTTCTCAACTTGTTTCAAAACCTCATTTCGATGGACACAATTTTTGTAAATTACTATCAGCTCCTTCACACTTCAATGGACACACAAGTTAAATGGTCAGTTACTGTCTGCATCTTCAACTAGGCACCATAGCTTATATCACAACTTATGCAACCATGCCCTAATTATATTTATATCCCTGCACGTATCATTAATCAACATTTCCATGACCAAGTTCCCATCCCTAAATTGACTGTCTACAACCAAATAGCCCATTGCAACTAAAATGGAACTTCATAAAGTACTTGTCTTCTCCTGGTACGGTAGTGGAATGGTTCATTAATGTTTTTTCACAGAAAACTATCAACAATACTTGCATGAAATTGGTGAATTTTAATCAACCAACATATAGAGGGTTCGATTTGGTTGCATCCACTATAGCAAAAAGTTTCTAATCAACTAATTAAATACATAAAATTAAGAAGAGCCAATGAAAGCTTTACCTGTGGTGCGTAAACTATGGGTTTCGAGAATGAGGGTAAGGGCAGCAAAAAACTCATCTTCATAATCCAACACTTTATGGAGGAACGGTCTTCTTAGAGCCAAAACCTTATTTAATTCCAATTGATTCAACAAATAGATCATCAAACAATATGTAATAGTTGGAGGATGAAATTGAGAATTGAAATGAGGGATGAATGAAGAAGCATACACCGATGGAGTAAGTAAGAGCAGCACGGAGACTGGAGGGGAGCTGTTGAGCAGCAGACATCTCGAAGAAGGTGGGACGACTCCCTTGACCTCCCACCTGGAACAACATCTTTCTATCTCTATCTCTATCTCTATCTCTATCTCTACTCACAGGTTTTGTGGGGAAGAAGATGAACCTTTTTCTCTCTTTCTTCCTCGATTTCTCTTTTTATTTTTCTTATTCTTTTTTCTCGTTAAAAAGATCAACACAATAAATATATCATTCATTTCAATTATCATCAAACACATCGATATAAGGGTGAGATTCATGGAAACAGCAAAATAAAAATTAAATTAAAAAATTAAAAATATTCTGGTTCGTGAGTAATTTATCCAGCAAGGAGGATGGACAATATAGTATATAAGTTTTTTTTTATCGTATATAAATATTATATATTTCAAAAAAAATGTATATATCCTTTTCAAACTATGAATTTTCGCTTCTATGATTCATTTATTGCAGAAGAAACAACTTCTAGGTATCGTTTTTGTTTTGGTTTTCATTTATGTCGTTAACTCCATCAATCATTTCGTGTTAACTATGGTTATGTATGTACCAGTTATACAAGGGTGTTTTAGTCATTTATATGTAAATGTGATAAGACAGCTTAACAAATCCCTAATAACTTGCTCTTCGTCTCTCATCTTCATCTTTTTCATAGGTGATTCGAGTTGGAGAAATCAATCGGAATCCCTTTTATGATTGTTATCTACTATTGTTACTAAGAAATCTTCAATAGACGAAGTGAATGGTAGACCGATCACGTAACACACAGGGTTCTTGGTGTACTTATTTATCAGTTTCAACTATACAATCGAGTACTTCAAAAGCTTTGTACTCAATGCTGCACAATAGCCCAAAACAGGTGAGAACCACTTTGAAGCTCAATAAGATTGATTGGAGCTCGAGGAAATAGAAATGCTCCAATGTGCTCATGTTGAAAAAACGGGCATTGGTGGAATTATGGAAAAACGACATGTGAGTAAGTGTTCTTCAATATTGATGAACTCATATGAATAAGAGTAAAATGCCTACTTTTATGTAGTTAACGACGTAAGAGCGTGATCAAGACTGCTTCCTTTGATTGTTTGATCTAGTCTTTAGGGTTCTTGTTGTGTTTTAGGGGTTTAGGGCTGCTACTTTAAAAAATTCGGAGATGTGAAAATGAATATGAGCATAGGAACTGCATACAAGAGATTGATGGAAACGGTTTTGAATTGGATCAATAAAGAAGTAATAGATACCAAAAAAGACCCAATGATCTTTTGAACATGAGAGAGAGAGATTGAAGTTCTTTTTCTAAAGTTGTCATCGCATACTTATAAAATGACTAAAAAGCTCTATTGTCAGGGATACATGCACGCAATTAAAAGTAGATAATTGACAAAGTCCGCAACAATGACTAAACCAAAATAAAAATGTTATCTCAAGTTTTGTTTTGTTATAAAATGAATTACAGGGATGGAAACAAAAAAACCCATAAAACACACGAGCAAAATCTATAATTTACTCTATTTTTTCAAATAATAGGCCTCCATCGTAAATTATGAGAATGTTTTTCTCAAAATAACAATCGAAGAAAGATTTATCTTTCTAATTGTTTTCGTCAAATAATTCATTTATCGCAACAAGAAAAACACCCTTCAATTACAATTTTTGTATTGGTTTTTGTTATTGTCGCTAACTTTGTCAATAATTTACCATTAATGCAATCATGTGCTTCTCGCATGAGGGTTTTTAATCATTTTATTTGTAAATGTGACGTGGCATATTAATAAAAAAAAAAGAAAACGTGAATCCCCTTTAGTCTCCTCACATTCATTTTCTTCATGCTTAGAAGAGACTTGTTGAGTCTTGTTGGTATTTTACTTCTTTACTAATCCAATCCAAAACCGTTTCCATAGGTCTCTTGTATGCAGTTCCTATCCTCATATTCATTTTCACATTTCCAAATTCTTGAAAGTAGAAACCTCTAAAAAACAAGAAAAACCCTAACGACTAGATCAAACAATCGAAGGAAACAATTTTGATCATGCTCCAACATCGCTAACTATATAACAGTTCATGTATTTTATTGTTATTGATATGAATTCATCAAGATCGAAGAATAGTTACTCGTGTGTCATTTTTTCATAATTCCACCAATGCATGTTGTTGAACACAAGCACATCGACACCTTTCGATTTCCTCGAGCTCCAATCCATCTTTGCAGCACCAGATACAAAGCTTTATGATATTCTATTATGTGGTTGAAATTAATCAAGTTCATCAATTTCAACTGTACAATCGAGTATCATAAAGCTTTGTATCTGGTGTTACAAAGATGGATTGGAGCTCGAGGAAATCGAAAGGTGTCGACGTGCTCGTGTTTAACAAGGAGCATTGGTGGAATTATGAAAAAACGACAAGTGAATAAGTGTTCTTTAATCTTGATGAACTCATACGGATAACAATATAATACTTGCACTTTTTTGTAGTTAATGATGTTGGAACGTGTTGTAAGATTGTTTCTTCTGAATATTTGATCTAGTCTTCAAGGTTCTTCTTGTGTTTTAGGGGTTGCTACTTTCAAGTGTGAAAATGAATATGAGCATAGGAATTGCATACAAGAGATCGATGGAAACGGTTTTAATTTGGATAAAAAAAGAAGTAAAATACCAACAAGACCCGATGATCATTAAATCATGGAGGGACGGAGTGGAGTTATTTTTTCTAAATATGCATGTCACATTTAAATATAAATGACTAAAATGCTCTCATGTGAGGGATACATGAGTGCAAGTCTGCAACCAATAGTAAATGATTGACAGAGTTAACAACAGTGACGAAAACCACAATAAAACGTTACCTCAAGTGTTGTTTTGTTATAAAATGAATTGTAGGCGTAAAAAAAACCATAAAACACACATGCAAAACTGTAATTTACTATAAAAAAAAATCAAACATTGTTTTGTGACATTGTTGTTTTGGTTTTTGTCATTGTTAACAATCCTATCAATCATTTAGCATCAAGTGCAATAATGTGCTTCTTATGTCACAATAATTTAATTATTTTGTACCTAAATATGATATGTCATCTTAACAAAACATAAACTCTAATCCCTCTCACTCTCCTCACATTCATCATCTTCAGATTCAAAAGATGACTTGGGTCATGTTCATATCTACTTCTTTACTAATCCAATTCAAAACAGTTTCTATCGATCTCTTGTATGCAATTCCTATGCTCATATTCATTTTCACATCTTCAAAGTCTTGAAGGTAGTAGAGCCTAAAATGCAACTAGAACCTAAAGATCAAATCAAACAATTGAAAGAAACAACCCTAAATATCTTCCAACGTTGTTAACCACAACAATTCAGCTTTTCTATAGTTAGTTCTATGAGTTCATCAAAATTCAAGGACGCTTGTTCATGTGTTGTCTTTTTCAATATTCCACCAATTCCCATTGTCGAACACGAGCACATCGACACCTTTCTATTTCCCTTCGTACTATCAAACTTCAAAGCTAGTGGCTCTCACCTATTTCAGTGAACTATCACTCGGCTAACTCTACAACTAATATGAAGCTCTATAGTACTCAATTGAAGAGTTGAAATAAATAAATTTAACACCAAGAACCCCACGTGTTTCATGATTGTATTCACTTCATATATCGAAGATTTGTTAGTAACAACAGTAGATGACAAGCATTTTAAAAAGATTCCCACCAATTTCTCCCATACGAATTTGAAGAAGATGAAAACGAAGAGAGAGAGAGAGAGAGAGAGAGAGAGAGAGAGAGAGATTACATTTTTCACGCTGAAGACAATATGTCAAATTTACATATAGAACGAGTAATATGCCCTCATACGTGAGGCACATAAACGTGGTTAATGTTAAATGATTAATGGAGTTAGTGACAAACAAAAACGTTACCCAAAAGTTTCTTTTGTAGTGTATGAACTGTATAGACGAAAACAAAACCCTTATAAAAACAGGGACACAAACTGTAATTTACTCCAAAATTAATCAGCAAATGGTAAAAGTTAAATTCCTTATTTACCTTCACTTTTACCTCATTTGAGAGACTTTACTTTCATTCATGACAATGCCTTTTTAGTTATTTACTTGTTTGTTTCATAAATAACTAAAATTTGACAAATTCTCAAACAATTATTATTCAATTAAAAAAACACATTTAAATATCAACTATATTAAATAATAAAACATTTATATAGTGTTTTTAAAATCCCTTACTATTCAAATTTATAACTTATTACTCAATACGTAAAACTTCATAAGGTTCATAATTTTAACTTTATGAAATCGATTAATAACCAACTCATAATCACGTTTAAATGTATTACAAGTGTTGAACCTACTTACTGATACGACAAAATACCAACAACTTTGTTCATAAAATGTTGTAACCTTTACTATTTAACAAAATTGCTTCAATTTTAGTCAACAAAAACATATGTTTTGTAAAGCAAGATACACCTAAGGTTTGTTTCTTAGTAGCTTAACGAGCCAAAATAAGACTTACAGCTGATATGGCCAACCATACATGACTGCTTTGTAGTGGCTTAATGGTAAAAATTGCTTTATTTCCTATGTTTCTAGGCAAGAGCTTTATACAAAAAATAAAGTTTCTTTTTTCAAACCTACCCCTTCCCAATTAAAAAACATGCTTTTTCCATCTATAAAATAATTCTCCCAAATAGCTTTACCCATACATGACTTAAAAAACCTAACAAACAACCCCTAAAATGCCATAGCAATAGCAAAAGCAAGTGTCATACAAAGGTCCAAACCACCATTCCTAGTGGGATCACATAAAGATTTAAACCTCCATCCCAATGAGATCAAACAAAGTTCTCTTAATGAATCTTTCTCGTTCTAAAGAGACAAAAAGGGGTGCAACACAAGGACTATCCAGAAATACATCCAATCTGGTACTACTCTCGTTCAATCACAAACTACTGAGTTTTTAGGTATCATCACATTTGGTTGATCTTCTATTATTGCTCTATCTCAACCTACATGTGGCATTGGTTATCATCTTTTACACCAAAAGAATCGCAATACAATTGCTACGACTCCATAGCAACAAAATCAACTAAAATTTCTCAACACGATTTTTAATCAAAGACGGAAGGCAAAATGTATATATACTTTGTTTTCTTGCATATCACTTGGCCTTAAAGATGAATGCACCACGAAAATTAGGTTTGTATCCTTGAAGATTCACCAACGACATTCTCCATTCGTGTGTACCACTCACCAATTCGGGTGTGTTCAACCATATCTTTACCTGACCTCAGATAACGAATAGGTCTCAACACTCCAAAAACGGCAAGGTCAGCCAGATTAGGCTTGGTTCCCCCTGCAGTCGTAAGGAGCACAAAAGTTATACTAGATGAACATTGAACATATCGAATATATATATATATACATACATACATATAGAGGGGTTCAAACTATAGTAGAATGGTGTTTTCGTGTTTTCATAAAATGGAGGTGTTCTCGTTTGTACCTCCACCAGTATATATAGGGTGGTAATCATTTGAGAACCCGGTTATTTGTGAGAATCGTGAGATCCAACATGTATGGATTCAGTGAGTAATCATAGCGTGAATTACCATGTCTAGGTTTAAATGTTTAATGTTCGCATTTGTGCATACTGTCCGGATGGAGTGCTCTCAGGGTGTTTTCGGTTCTCTTTTTTTGAGGTTTTCCCCTGAACCTCCCTCCCTCCCTCCCTCTCTCTCTCTCTCTATATATATATATACACACACACACACACATTGCTAGCATCCAATTTGTTGTGATCGATTTAATCTTGAAACTTTGTGCTTCTTCTTTAGTTTTTGCACTTTTGACCTAACTAGTTCACAGGGTCCACACAAAATTGCACCCTCCACACGTTCCCTTCTTTTCCACCAATCACATAAACACACATCATTATCTTATTTAATATAAACTTAATTAACTCGTCTTTTAATTATTTACTCTCAACAAAGTAATGATATAGCTTCATGTGATTGGTGGACAACGAGAGGGCATGAGCCATCAAGAAAACTGACCTAAAAACTCCCGGCCATCAAGTGCATTAACCCAAGTTTCGGCAGCTTCATATAAGGCTGTCCTTTCATCAGTGATGTTATATTTCTTCTTCAGTTTCTTCGACACGAAATACATAGCAGCAGCCCCTGCGTATTTTACTGTATATTTTTCTGAAAAGCTGAAATTACCTGCAATTGCAAAAGTACGAAAAGTATAGATATTATTTTGAATTCCTTATAGAACAAAATGCGAAATAACACCTATTACTCGTTTACAGAGTAAAATGTGAATACCAAAACGAGCGAGAGTAATAAGATCAAAAGTGGTTCTCCATAAATAAGATCAAAAGTGGTTGCTCTTCTACTCTTAACCAACCATTGACATCAATCTAAAATAGATATCAATTGTTTATAATCTACATGTAGAACAACATCAATCTCATAATGCATAATTTGCATCACTATGAGCATGAAACTATTTTTTAACCTTAGTTCTAAATTGCCAAGTGGCTCCAACATTTCGAGAAAATTTCCTTTGTTGATGAACTATGACCAATAAATGCAACTGCATGGAAGGCACACCAACGAACGGAATGACTTCTCGCGCTCTTTGAAACAAATCGTCCCATATGGATAAAAGTTTAGAACTTTGAGCTCCTTGTATGCTCAAAGTTGTGGTCCGTTCATTTGTCTTTCAAGACTTCAAAGTGCAAAAAATCGACAAGTTCTAATATGGTGAACCAAGTTTGAAGATTTCAATTTTTTGTCTTGTTTTAAAGTTCTAATATGTTATAACTTTGGCTAGTGTCTTTCCAACAGTTGACATCACGAGAGCGAGCTTAGATTGTCGAATAAGTTAACAAAAACCTCATCTAATATGTTGAAGGTACAAGTTAAGATATGAAACAAAATGCACAAATCCAAGAACATATCTAAGCATAATATGCATGCAGTGGCCACTATAAAATCACTAGAATTCCAAACCCATGAAAAATTTAGTGCATGATAACAAAAAAGCATCCAATGTATATGAAATGCATTATATGTGGCTTACCATTGCTAGTGATATAGTCGAAGGATTCCAGAGCCTCAGAAGTATTGCGGTAAATATTTGGCGATAACATATGCACCAAATGATCATCAACCCACCTACATAGTCCAACTATTCATTAACACAAAGAGTAACCCATAGGACTCGTTCCAAAAATATTTTCTACTAGCAAAACACTAACATGATTAGGAGTCGGTATGAAAAGAAAAGATTTGACATATAAACACACAACCAAAGTAACAATTGGTAGAACAATCAAATGACATAAATAAAAGAAAAATCAGAGGCAATATATGAATAAATGGGAATAAAAAACATACCGACGCCACTTCTTCTCCTCATCATCATCATCAACCAATGAAGTAGAGCTCGTGGGACTGATCTTGTTTCTCATCTTATCAATAATAGCTGCAACAAAAAAATACTACATCTTTAGAGGACATCAATTTCCTTACAAAAGAAAAGTTTCACGTTTAGTTAATACAATTATATTCCCATTAATTAAAGCTTAACAACCTGAACTTAAAGAAAGAAAAAAAAAACCCATAAATTTGTTCTTATTAATTTGAAGAAAAACCTGATGAATCTTGCAGTGGTTCACCATCCACCATCAGTATAGGCACCTTCTTGTATTCAGACCATTTGATTTCCTTCTTACTAAGTGGATTCACCTCCACAACTTTGTATGGCACATCATAGTAATCTAGAAATGCTGAAAAGGCAACAAAACAAGCAAAGTAATTAATTATCATATATCCAACTCCCTTGCTTCTACATACCCCAATTCCTTTGCAAAACATACCAAAAAGAAACTTGTTTGTTGCTATCAGGAATCGTAAAACAAAAACAAGCATATGGATTTGATATATATATATATATAGGGGCGGGTTCAAATGAGAACTCAAATTTGGTTGTGAACGTGAGGACAAATGAGAGTGCGACACACATCATATGTGGTCCTAAGGGTGTTCCTTTGTTCCTTTAAAAATGCAAAGTTCTCATTTGAACCTCCCTCTATATATATATATATATATCACATGTTTGTGTTCTATCGAACAATCAATGTAAAGCATCACTATGTTTACAATGCTAATGGCAAAGGATGGGTGGCAGAGATATGTATACAAATCAAATAATTAGATGTATAGACCTTTTACCAATCTTAAAAAATAAAACATGACGAAATTAGATGGCATATGACGAAATTACATATGCAATGGCTCCTACAAACGGACTCACCATCAAAATCTTATGTATTACTGCCATATTGGCATCACACAAGGTTCATGTAAGTGAGAAAAATATTACACTATGAAAACCAACTTTTAGAGGCAAATCTATACAACAATAAAAACAAGACTACATGTATCTATATGTTACAGTTTATTGTGCTAGGAATTCTTGCATGCACTTGGAGATCTTTTATGCATCTTAAAACCTACAGGCCAATGATTTATTTCCGTAAGTGGAGTCTTGTTGAATGATAATAGAACGCAGGCATGGGATCGTGTGAGAAGTGAAGTTAAGGTGAGAAGCGTAAGAAGGGATCTAAACCCTTGATCACTTTTAATCTCACATCCACCCATGAATTGCGCTCCTTACGAGAATTGATCTGGTACATCTCGGTATATCTCATCACGGTGCATCTCATCCTAATGTGCATCCAACGGTGGAGATCCCTTCTTACGCTTCTCACTGGAACCCAACCCATAGAAAGCATATGTGTATATATGATATGACATATAAATTTGCCACCTTAAGTCACGCCTTGAAAAATGCAAAGTTCTTGTCGTGGCGCCTAAGGCTTGAGGATTGACCTCGCCGCTACACCACGCCTCACACCATTTAGATACGTGTTCCTAAAAAGTAGAGAGACTATTTCTAAGAAGACCCCCAACTAGTGAGGAGATGTGTGAAAGCGAAGAAAACATATGAGCTAAGATTTGAAAAGCTAGATATGAGTAAGAAATAGCAATACAAATAGAAAAAGAGAAAGGCATACATGAGTAAGCAAGAAAAATATAAATAAAAGCAAGTACAAAAAAGAAAGACATAGCCAAGGCATGGAAACTATACCCCCTAGTAGTCTACCTTAGGGTTCTGGTAAACTATCGACTCATAAACCTTATCCCCTACCTCTCCAAGTCCTTCATCGGTTCATCCCATCTAAATCCTCACCCTTCTACTCCTATGTCTCCATAAACTTCTATCATAGGTTATGTTCTCAGAAAAAAGCCGTCATGTAACATCTCCCTTATGAATACAAGATTAGATTTGTAAGCTCAAAGTTGTGAGCTACCATAACTTCCCCGATGATCTTAAGTTTGATTTTAAGGTTATTGGGTCGCATGCTAGTTTAGGCTGTAGGGGTTTAGAAATGGTAGAAGAGTCCATCCTTATACCATTGGAATGGTGGGGCAAACCTCATTTGGCATAATGAGGTCTCTCTAAGCGGGATTTAGTCATCTATCCTTTATCTTTCCCTAGCGAGTGAAGAAAGAGTGAATGTTTTGAACGAGTGTCGAGCGAGTGAAGTGCCCCAAAACCTATAAGGGATGGTAACATTTTAAATGAATCCCACATCACCGATGAACGAGCATGATACTAGGAAGGGGTCATCAAAAATTTAAGTGGGGGAGTTTTTAATAACACGTCTTACATATACATGAAAGTAGATATGTAATCAACCTCTAATTTCAAAGTTGTAGGCTACCAATAACCGTGTTAGGTTGAATGAGAGCTTATTGAGCCAGCCTAGTCTATGGAAAGTTAAAAATGGGTATTAGAGTCGTTATATGTACCATCGGAGTGGTGGGGTATAGGGATGAGCTTCCCATGCCGTTTTTTCAAACCAAACCGATACCGAATTCTCATATTTGGTCCCAAAAATTCCTCCTAATCAGTATTCGGTACTGGAATTATATCGAAAAAATTGGTACCAGTACAACTCAAGGGAAATTCCAATTTCCAATTCCACCTCTATCTCCTAAGTCCTAACTAATCTATCTCTTCCTAAAGGCTAAAACTAAACAATACATATTCCCAATAAATCCATATCTTCTCCATTTGAATTCAAAAAATCGGCCACTTCAAAAATACCGATATTGTTGAAGAAGTGATAAACGACCAAAAAAGGAAAAGGGAAAAAGAGTACCGAAGATTGTTGAACTTTTGGGATTGGTTTTAGATACATTGAACATTTGCTACCGTTAGAACTTTTGATTTTGAATTTTATTGATTTGGTTTTGATTGTTTCGTTATTAACTTTAAATTTTGAAACTAAGTGAGTAAATGGTATTGACACCGAATTTCCCACCAATCCCATATTATACCGAACCGGTTCGGTTCGGTATTTTGTACTCATTTTGTCCCAAAAAAAAAAGTTTCCATACCGGCCGGTAAAGTACTGACACCGGTCTCATCCCTAGTGGGGTAAAACTCATCAAGCATTATGAGTCCCCATTGGGGTGTTTGAAACATCTTAGTGTGAGTTCTTGCAAGACAAGAAATATACCAATAAATAGTTACTATAACAAGTTTATATTGATTCCAACAATCCCTATTTCAGAATTTCTAATATCTGCCCTATATTATTTGTGACGTAAATCTTGTTGATCAAGAAAACTAATAGAACGAAACCTCACCTTTGACCTTGTTACAAAAAGGGCAAGATTCGTATTGATAAAGCACAACCTCCTTAGGAACTAGATCCGAACTAACAGGTTCTTTCGCATACGCCTCTTCTTCCACCAATAGGGAGGAGGCACCACCAGCAGCAGCGACGGAGGCGGCAACACAACCCAGCGACAGAAAAACCTTAACAGCGCCGGAAGAACCTCGTGGAGACATGGATCCCATAGATGTAGAAAACCACCGCCGAGAAGAACCGCCATTGGTAGCGTAAAGAGAAGCTGCTTGAACGAGTCTATTGTATTGGTGGTGGTGGTGGTGTTCGGAGGAAGCGAGAATGGCTCGCGATAGCGAAGTGGAAGCGGCAGCGAGAGTAGAAGCTCTTCTCATCGTTTAAGGTACTGATGGATGCGGCGGTTACGGTAGGGTAGGGTGGCCGGCGGACGGCGGTGGAAGGGGGGGTTTTATCGCCGGTGGTAGGAACGCGATGGCTGGTGTGGCTGCGTGCTACTTGGTACATTCGCGATCGCTAGTGAACTCCTTAAATAGGATCAAGTTTTTAAAAGTTACTAGTTTCATCCCTGTATTTTATTAAAACTTGTTATTTTCATCCCTGGTTTTTTTTTTGCACCTTGGTTTTACATTTTGCTTCAGTTTTCGTCCTTGGTGTTAACTCTGTTAGATGATGGCGTATTAATCTTTTGAATAAACTCTAATTTTGGTCCTCGTAGTTTAGTAAAATCTTTGAAAGTGGGAACTAAATTTTGATATCTTTATAAATCTTTTCTCTGGTTCTTATTTTACTTTGAAAGCGGTCCTATGTCACAAATTCCGTTAATTTTCTGTGTTTGTGGCAAGGACGTTTTTGTGTCCATTTATGATTTTTTTCTAATTCTCTTTAAAAAATTATTATATTATATCTTTTAATTATTATAGGAAATTAAACTTATCTATAATTATTATTTTGATAGAAAATTAAAATATGCATACATATAATAAATTATCCATAAATATTTTTCATTTATTAGAAGGAATTAAAATCCGCAAAATAAATATAAAACATTTCGTAAATTATCCATGATTATGTTTTACCATTAAATGACTTAAATCGGATGGAAAATTAAAAAAATCCCAATCCAAAAAGTTAAGTCATCGGAAATAATTATGTATAATTTACAAAAATATTATTTTAATTTTCTATGGTTATTGAAAAAATATTTATGGATGATTTACAATAAAAAAAGTTAATTTGCAGATTTTAATTTTCTATACTAAATGGAAAAATATTTATGGAGTCAACAACCGGGAAAATCTCTCTGAACCAGGCAGATCTTGCTCATCTGAAACTAGAACTAGAAAGACCTTATTTTGACGCGCATGTGGGTGAAAAGCCTCTCCGCGTTTTATCTAGGTTCCGCTCTTATGTACGGCCCACCCTAAAGGGAACCTCAAGTTCATTACATTTACTTATACATATTTTAATTTCCTGTGGTTTTAATTTTCTTTCAGAAAAATTATTATGGATAGTTTATTATATTTATGGATTACTTTAATTTCCTATAATAAATACAATGTATTATATAATTAATTTTAAAAAATAAGCAAGTAGCTTAAATGGACAAAAGTGTCTCCGCCATTAGCGATAAAACTAATGGAATTAGTGATGGAGTCACTTTCAGAACAAAATGAGAACTATAGGAACCAAAATTAAAGTTATCAAAGTTTAGGTTCTACTTTTAAAGATTTCACTAAACTATGGGGACCAAAATTAAACTTAATTCTAACTTTTTTAACCCTTTTTGTGATTTTTCTTTTAAAAACGTATTATGGAGTAAATTACGTGTTTTGTCCCTATGATTATATGTTTATTAACGAATCTTGTCATAGTATTGAAAATTCAAGAGGTCGTATCCTTGTGGTTGTATTTTTACAACGAGTTGGGTTTTTAACGCAACTACAAGAGCATATATAGGTTGTTGATCTATTTATGGATTGAACTCATTAAAAAACTACAACAACATGGACGAATCATGTAATTTACTTTACACTATATTATATATAAAAAAAAGCTCAAATGTGAACTCAAATTTGGTTGCGAACATGAGGACAAAGGTGAACGCCATGTGTCTCATTCTATATGAATAATGATCGGCATTCATAGTGACTAATGAAAGTGAAGTTCATACATTATTCAGACCGAATAATACTATATTCAGACTGAATAACACTATATATATTTGATCTATGTAGGCATAAAATGTTTGGGCTTGATTAAAGTTTTTTATTTTTAAATTTTAAGGTTTGTTTCACACCTTTTTAGTGGATTTGTACATCAATGTTGTTTATATTCATATGTTATTGACTTGGGGTGGTGGTGGTGGATGTTTTGGTTTGACATGGGTTTAAGTAAAGACGAAGCATGATCAGACGTTGTGTTAATAGACGAAATGGCCAACGGAGGTCGAATCGAAGCAGTGGCAAAGAGACGATGAATTGGAGACGTGGTTGTGGTGTTTGGATGGGACAGTGAAGGGGGATATGGGAACGTGGTCGATGGTTTTTGTTTGTGTGTGTGTGTGTGCGTGTGTGTGTGTGTGTGTGTGTGTGTGTGTGTGTGTGTGATTTAATACAATAATAAGAAAATACTAAATATGCCAAAATGCCCATAATAGATGGAAAAAAAACAAGTTACATAACATGTGTACCACAAACCGAAACCCGAAAGGCAATACACTCCGCACATCATCTTGTGTGTGCTTATTCTAATACGGAAATTAAAAACATAATGAAATATACGAAGGAACAACACCATTCATGTAACAGACTCGGAGACAGACCTATATATTCTATACTAGCATGTTCACCATACTCGGAAATAAACAGGCTTCGTCCCAAGATCATGTTTTACGTTCAGTAACTGGGGCGGACATTGAGCCGCGATGCTATCTTCTGCCCCAGAGACTGGTCAACCTGCAAACAACATCACTCGTAAACCAAACCAAACAAAACCAGTATATGATATACTGAATGTAGGATCTGAGGATAAGATGTACACAAACTTAAACTCTGTATGTATCAAGAGACAGAGAGGTTGTTTCTAAAAAACACCCCCGACTAACAAAAGGGTAAGTAAAACAAATAGAAAGGACAATTCTAGGGAAGGCGAACAAACCTGGGACCAGTATGAGATCCAAATGTGGCGAAGTTCGTGGGTGACCCGTGGGTCGGATAACATCTTAACCACTCGGGAAATGAATCGTTCTTGCCTACAGATCAAAGAAGAACAACAATTTAATTAATTAAGCCGTTGATGCAATCTTGAAATAGTTGAAAAAACAAATATATACAACACTTGTCATATATATATATATATATACCTGTCTGGTTCCCATGATCTGTATCGTTCTCCTGGCTGCTTGAAATCGTTAATTTTCGGGATCACAGTCTGCGTTAACCAAAAGCCAGAATCATTTACTTCAATCTTCATACAGGTTAGATAACAATATATATATATATAAGACTCGAAGAAAACAAGAAAAACTAACCCTATCGCGGGTTCCAGTAACCTTAGCCGGGTTAATCGGATACTTCTGAGCATGTTGAACACGATCATATCTTGATGGGAAGTAATCAATCTGAAATAAGATAATAATGATCAGTTTCTTCCGATAAACCTTTAATATAATTAATAAGCATATAGATAGATAGATATAGTATATATACCTCTTCATCTCTATGCATAAAGTTCATGTTTCCATCATAATGGTTGTTATGATGAGCGCATTTGGGAGCATTGGGCGGAAGTTGCAGGTAGTTTGGTCCAAGACGATACCTCTGAGCATCCGAATACGCAAAGATCCGACCCTGAAGCATCTTATCATCGGAATAATAGATTCCGGGAACCACAACACCGGGGCTAAACGCAAGTTGTTCATTTTCAGCAAAGAAGTTATCAATGTTCTTATTCAAGACCATCCGGCCAACGGGCTGCGACGGAACTATGTCCTCGGGCCAAATCACGGTTGCATCCAGTGGGTCGAACTCGAACCGATCTTCATGATCAGGATCAATAACTTGGATAAACAGCTTCCATTCAGGGAAGTTACCAGCTTGAATGGAGTCGTAGAGATCTTGAGTGGCGTGGCTGTGATTAGCTCCGCCGATCTTGATGGCTTCATCGTCCATCAAACACTTGACTCCACAGGTGGGTTTCCATGTGAACTTCACATAGTGCACTTTACCTTCTTTGTTAACGAGAGTGAAAGCATTCACAGATGACCCTTCTATGTGACGGTAATCGGTTGGGATACCCACGTCGTCCAGCCAGTACGTCATCGCGTTCAAGCTCTCGGGATGGTGCGAGAAGAGGTCCAGAATTCTCCACCCCTCCTGGATGTGAGACTTTGGGTTGGGTTTAAACGCGTGAATAAAATCTGGAAATGCCATCGCATCGCGAACAAAGAAGACCGGGAAATTTTTCGCCACAATATCAAAGTTACCCTGCAAATAGAAAGATTATATATATTAGAAAACCCACAAATGTTTTAGTGTATAAAACAGTAATATATTACGATATATATGACGTACTGTAAAACTGGTTTTGTTATATATAGTGGTAAAAGATTCATTAATTACCTCTCGGGTGTAAAACTTGGTTGCAAAACCTCGAGGGTCTCTGATGGTTTCGGGACTTCCAGATCCATGGGTAACAGTTGAGAAGCGAACAATGGTGGGAGTTTGGACACCTGGGGCTCGGAGGAAATCGGCACAGGTGAGATGGGTGATGTCATGTGTGACCTCAAAGAACCCCTTGGCACTCACACCTCTTGCATGGGCGACACGTTCCGGGATCCGCTCACGGTTGAAGTTGGCAAGTTTCTCGATCAAATGATAATCCTCAAGAAGAATCGGGCCTGTGTTACAGTTGATTATTGTTAGAATACGTGAAACCCTTTTATATATACCCTTTCTCTCTCTCTCTCTCTCTCTCTATATATATATATATATATAGATAGATAGATAGTATAGATGATGAATAAGCGTACCTCTGTTTCCGACAGTCAATGATGCAGTGTTGTTGTAAACCGGTAAACCCGCATTTGTCGTCCAGAAAGGGGAATTGTAAGCACTTGAAGGGAGTTGCTGAAACAAATAAAAATAAAAATGCATCAGCGAACGTTAACCGATTAACTCATATAAATATATATAGTCGTTACATAACAACAAATTAAGATATATAAACAGTTTTATCGGCTATTACATGGGGGGAGGGAGGATGAGATTTGAAACCTGAGAGCATCTCCATCACCTTCTCTAAAACACAGAAAATCATCTTTTTGTTCTCTAAATTACTCTATCCCATTATCTAAAATATATATTAACCGGAAAATCTTCAAATATAGAGATTTCTCTAAATGAGTTTTTTATAATCAAATACTGCCACGTATTGAAAAAGAATTATAGGTCCGACTCTCGTTATGACTCAACAAATTAAAAAACACGTTCTTTCCATATATTAAAAAACTCGCTTAAATTAAAATATTCTCAATGAAAAACAAGCCAAACAACCACTAATTATGTGATATCGCGATAATTTTTTTTATAAACGTTAATTGAACCTATATTTATGTAAAAAAATGATTTTTGGCTATTAAACAATTCTCGTGATCGGTAAAAAAATGATTTTTGGTTTCAGTTCACTTTCTGGTTTAATTGGGTTCGACCAGATCCCATTCAATTCATATAGGTTCAGTTCCTTTACACTTGGACTTGATCCATCATCTATGTATATAAATTACTCAAAAATGTTAAACTGTGCGGTTAATGTATTAACAGAATATAAATTTGCATTATGGCTCGATTGTTAAGTCTCCATATTCTCACTGAGCTCAACTCATTTAATTTAGGTTCCATATAGCTCGAGCCCACTAACAAGTTGGCTCGGGAATTTCACAAATCACATCGTTTATGTTTAAAACACGAAGAAAATTGAAAACATTGTGTATGGTTTAATGAGCAACAAGAACACGATGCATGGTGAATCAAACTCGTGCGACCTTCGTTTGAAAACGTGAACTCAATGGAAACTTTTTCGAGATAATTAAAGCTGGTTTTTTATGCACAAATGCATATTACAAATTACTAGTATGAATTTGTGCATACCGTTCAAATGGAGGGCTACCAAGGTGTTCTTCAGTATTTTTTTTTTATGTGAGACCAAACTGTTTTCGTGAAACTCGTGAGACCACATTTTTACACTTCAAATTTCACAGCAAAACATTGTGAAGTTAACCTTCATAATATTTTTGCTGAGGTTCGGATTCTTTTTACGCTCACAGTGTTTTGTTGTGAACTTTCAAGTGTAAAAATACGGTCTCACATTATCCTATATAAGTGCGTGTATATATATATATATGTATAGGGAATGAACAGGAAGCAATGGAGATTTGTACCTTGTAGGGATCCATGATCTAGCTGAGAAATGAAAGAGAAGAAGCTCTTAGTTTGTGAGTAGTGGTTATAACACCAAATGCTGGAGACTTATTTATAACAAAAAAATCTTGTCTTTTTCATCCATAAAAAATAATATGAATTATTTTTAAAATCAATATTCACAAAACCATACAGTGTAAAATATCAACTGTACATCGTATGTGATATATATATATATATATAGAAATTTGTATTCAAAACATTATGCTTAATATATTTCATTATATACTCCCTCTTAATCTATTATCATGTTACTTCCAATATAATTGTTCTCTTTCTATTGATTATAAGTTTTTTATGTTTCTTGAGAACCTGTTATGACATTAGGACCTCGTAAAAGCTCGATATATATAAAAAACTTGGGTTGGAGTCTTGGAGTTTATGTTCGATGGAGCTTCATGCTTAAATGTGCTTGATAAAAAAAAGCTCGATGGTCATATTTTAATGGGATGGTGGTGGTCGACAGAACACTTCAAATTGTTTTCACCATGGGATGTAAAAAGTTATCAACGTTATAAGTTGTTCATTAGAAAAAAATGATGATATAAATGGTTTACTATTTATTTTTCACATTTGTATTAGCTTTTGCTTTCATTGGTTTTTGTTCACACGAACAGTGAATACAACAGTTGAAAAAGTGAAAACATGTACTTCTTGTTATTGTACATGTTGCAACTTAGAATGCTTAAACACACTTTTTTATATGAGAGATAACTAAAAATTAACTAATATTTTAAAATTCATATAGAAAGCAACAAGGTGAATAAATAAATACAAATTTCAGATTACACACGGTATATTATTGTTGTGTGTTGCTAAAAACACAAATTTTGTTGTTATTCTTACAAATTTGTAACAATACAATTAATATTGAACATGTTGTGCTTCTTGATTAGGCTTATTGAAAAAACATCCAAAAGCTAGTCATGAATAAGCTAATTGACCCTTAGCCATGAGGCACATTTCGAGGATTAAACACCGTGGCTTTAAAGTTAACAGACAGAGAAACCTCAAATGATCTCTGGTAACCGCTACTAGAAAGTAAATCAAGATCTTTTCAATTGAACCCTAAATAATTATATGGATTGAAATTACATGTCACATATACAATATCCTCCTTCTAATTTTATTTTTCACCTTAAAGTGAATTTGATGAACAATTATTTTCAAATATAAATGATTGGCGACTCATTTATGAATCAAGATATTATTCTTCTTGGTGTTTATTCTTTGGTTGGAAATGAATTAAATAGGAAAATTCATCCAAGTCTGTTAACATGACGAGAAATAACTTGGAACTTACGATGGGACCATTTTATTATGTGCTTGAACATTTCTATTTCAAATATCACGTAAGAAAACTACTTGTATTTATGAAAATTGTAATATTTAATTTCACTCATAGTTTAAGTGAACTAGATGACTAGTTATTTATTTTTTATTTTTTAGAATAAAGATGACTAATTATTAAATATTTAAAAATAACAAAAAAAATTGCGGCATATATCATTTATTGCTATAGTTTTTATAAGATAATGAATATGCAAAACGTAGCGTCGGTTTTTTTTTTCATAAGAGCTATCGTCTGTTTGTCAGTAAATACAATGGCATGCCTATATACGTGGCTTGAGTTCACATGCTACTGATTAATTGACTTTTCGTAATAGAAAAAGTTAGAAGCCTTAACAATACACTCGTTTAAATTGATTTACACTCACTTAAATTGAAAAAAAAAATGGTTTTAGTTTATTGAGTATGTAATTATATGTGGTATCACGAATTCAAATGTGTTCAAGTTCTTTTTTAGCAACAAAAGCAGAAAATGGAAAAAAAAATACCATATAGATATTACAAAAAAGTTCTTTAGAAGATTATTTTTAAAGAAAGAGTAAACTACAATTTTCGTCCCTGTGGTTTGATGTTAATAACTATTTTCGACCCTGTGGTTTATTAACTACTTTTATCGTCATTGTGGTTTCTATTTCGTTTCGTTTTTCATCTCTTGGACTAACTCTGTTAAAAAGACCTGTTAAGTTAGGAATAATTTGGTATTTTAATGTTTTATTTATCACTTTAGTTTATTCAATATATTACATTATATTAACCCCCCCCCCCCACTTCCCCCGTTTTTTCCCTTCTTCTCCGGCAACACACTTTCCCTCTCACTCCGACGAACCTCGACCCCTTCCCATTTTCTGGTGAACGTCGATCACAACACCGAACACCACATGCATTAAATATCATCTTTCTCGACCATGCTTCAGCACCAATCAGGCAATCACCATCAACATGTCAATCTCATCTTCCTTGAACCACCGGTTGGGATTTGAAATTTGAAAAGTTACGATTTGATTGTTGGTTTTTCGTACAGTGATTCAAAAGCCTTGATTTCGAAAATTACAACAATAGCTTCGATTTACATTAGCTTCAATTTCGACTTCAATTTTGATTTTGATGTGTATTTTAGGTTTTTTATTTGCATTTGTTCAAAAGCTTTGATTTACCTGTTGTGCATTCGTTAGAAGGAAAATAAAACTTCGATTTACATTGATTTAAATGCTTCTATTTTAAGCTAAAATGGGTTTGTCATGTCATCATTTATTTTTAAGCTTTTACCTGGGTTTCAATGTCCAAGTTTATCAAAATGAGTTTCAAGTTTTAAGCTTCTGTCTTCTGATATAAGTTTTCATGATTTAGTTCTATGCGAATTGTTTGGATTGAAACAAGGAGAGAACATGGTAGAGTATAAGAATAAAAACTAGTGAGGATGGTGATTCCTTCTCTAGATCAATGGAATGACAAAAATCTACGAAAGATGGTGTTACAAGGAGCAGAAAGATGGTGGTTTCAAGCCCCCTGTTAACGAGGAACACTCGGTTGCAGACTTGAATGTGTTGAAGCAACGATGGTTAAGGTTTACCAGAATGAAGCCGGAAAAAAGTAAGGGGTAATGTTTGTTGACGAAGGTCTAGAAAACAGTGGGAAGAAGACTCACGTGGGTGGGTGGGGTCTTTTTGGGAGGAAAATAAGAAAAACAAAAATCATATAAACAAAGGTAAAAAGATACTTAATCACTTTTTATTTAACAATACTTTTTAACGTTATTATCATGAAGGATGAAAAAGGAAGCAAAATAAAAACTATAAGGACGAAAAAAGCAGTTTTTAAACCATAGGGACGAAAATAGTTATAAATAGTAAACCATAGAGACAAAGATCGTAGTTTACTCTTAAAAAAAAGTAAACTACAATTTTCATCCATTTGGTTTGATACTTATAACAATCTTCGTCCCTGTGGTTTAAAAACTGTTTTTCAATCCGTGTGGTTTTCATTTTGCTTTCATTTTCGTCCCTCCACCTAATGTTGTTAAATTTGACGGTTAAAAAGTATAAAAATTTACATATTTAATCCTTTTGGTATATGAAATTTTAAATATTTGTTCTTCAATTTTATTTATTATGTTAGTATTATGCAGTTGGTACTTATATAAATTGAATCTTTTACGTTTTCTTTATTTATCATATTTTAATGCTATATATATATATATATTTAAATATCAACAAATTTGATTAATTAATAAAAAATAAAGTTTAAATATTAAAACGGAGTTAATGAAATACCAACCCGTTTAAAAAATAAATAAATATTAATTAAAATATCAAGAAATTTATTTTTTTAATATAACTATAATAAAAAAAGTAATTAAAATTATTGATATATAAATCGTATATTTTTTCTCCAAAGTTTTAGGTTGAAAATCTTCTAAATTGATAGTTTTTTCTATTCGAGAAAGAGGTTCATGCGAGGACGGTAATAATTTACAAAAATGCAAGGAAAATCTTCGGTCAATCATTTTGTACATGAAATTTTTCATGTACAAAATCACATATGATTCACATACAAAATCTTATATGATTAGCCGAGACTTTTTCCGCAATAAAAGTCGCGCATGTCATTTTTTATGCTAGTACAAAATCACGTATGATTTTGTACATGAAAAAAAAATTGATGTACAAAATGATTGCCTGAGAATTGTTTTCGTATTCTCGTAAATTGTTATCGTCCTCGCATGAACCCGTCTCTATATATATAATGTAAAATATTTACATTATTATTTTGCTATTAAACCATAGTTAAATAAGTACAATCTTTTATGTTTTTGTCTCAAACAATACAGTTGATGATTAAATTTGATGGTATGACGTCGTGCAAGATAATAAAGAAAATGAATGTTTTTAAATAATTAAATTTATTTTAATTTATCGTGAATGTTATATTTTGGTAATATTTTTATATTATAAAATAAAAATTATAAATTCAAGTAACCATAAATTAAATCGTAGATAACCGTCTTATTTCAGTTGAATTCAATCTATGATTTGCTTTTAATACGCTTCAAACTAAATATGCTAAAGTTAAACTTCAAACACAATTAAATACATGCGACTCAAAGCTTTTTTATTTTAAAAATCCTACAATAATAAATTAATAATATTATCAAAAATTCAAAATCATAAATTTACATAATATACCCATTAAGTTTTGAAACAACGTGAAGAAAGAAAACCGGCTACTCTCAGTCAATTTTAAAACGTACGAATATTTTTGACGAATTTTAGTGTTTTTATTGGAAATTGAAAAACAACTAATGTATTACTTTCTTAAAAAGATTCTAAAATAATAAAAATGTTACAATAATTAGTGTTTTAATAAGTTAGTTTATATCTATTCAAATGAAAACTTTAAAAATAAGCTAGCTTATATTTGTTTATCATTTGGTTTTTTTCAAACGCAAATTTTATATGATTTGTTCATCAAACATTTGTTATTAAGCTAGCTTGTCAAATATAGCATAAATATGGATATTTTATTGTTTATTTTTATTTAAAACTATTTTTAAATATTTTATTAGGGAAAAACAGAAAAATCTTTGTATTATTTGTACTTTTCTTGAACATGATGTTAAAGCTAACTTATTATATATATATATATATATATATATATATATATATATATATTTGTTTTCCCCGTTTTAAAACGATACTTTCAATTATCATTCATAAAATTCTAAATTCTAACATGTTAGTAAAATAATTTATTGTTGATAAGAATATATTCTTGTAGGAACTGGTTGTGGAATATAGGCAAATCGATCAACGGATTTAATTGAGAATCGTGTAAGAACATTTTCCGTATTGATATTTAGATCAGAGTATAAAACTCATATAAACATCATGTTATTTCCAATCACATAAATGGACTGGTGATACTAAAATCACCAACAATTCTTACTATAGGTTAAATTGCATCTAAAATAGATATTCCAATTGATTTAAAAGTGTGTTTTGGAAAAATAGAACTAAAAGTAAATTATAACTTTCATTACAACGTTTCAAAGTCCAAAGCAACATATTGACCTAATAAATTTAAATTTAATTTAAAAGTATGGAGAAAGTTGTTGACAGCTCATAAAAAACTCATAAATCTATTTTTCGATCTATATTTTTATGAGTTATTACAATCACGTACTATTAATTATTTCAATTTAAAAAAGAAATTTGTGATTGTT
The DNA here is from genome assembly GCA_036898165.1 of Silybum marianum. Lineage (NCBI taxonomy): Eukaryota > Viridiplantae > Streptophyta > Magnoliopsida > Asterales > Asteraceae > Silybum > Silybum marianum. Next base: position 41,774,520 of record CM072531.1, read on the forward strand.
GGTAAATGACAAAAAAAAATCGATTTTATACATATTTTGTTTGTACTAGATATGAAATGAAAACAAAAATATATATTACTTCCTTTAAAAAACGAATAATGAGGTTGGTAACTCAACGGTTACTTTCCAAGGGACCATACATGCCCACACTTCTTATCCTCTCGAATCACTTTGGCGTGGAATATCTGGATATGTACTTTATTTCAATAGGTTTTATCGACGAATCATCTTATTTTTATATTGTTTTTTTATTTTAATATAAACACAAGAGTATCCACAATGCTTAAGTTTTAGAAAAACTTTTTCTATATGTAAAAAGTTGTTTATAAATTTCATTGAATACAAAAAAAACAACTCTTTCAAAAGGTTATAAGTGAGAATATAAGAGACAAAAGTTGTAAAAAACTTATCTTCAAAAGCTTAGGGGGCTGTTTTACCAAACTCTTACCCGTGTAATCACTTACCAACCACCAAGTCACATTACCTTATCGGGTGAATAAAATAAAGACCAAGAATTTTATCCGGTAAGAGTGAGACAAAAACCAAGAGTCTTAACCAGTAAGTATGTGATACGACTCTTACCACGGTAAGCACTTACCATGTAATTTTTTTTAATTATGTGTGTCATTTTAATTGTGTTGATGATAATTTTTTTATTTATCCGGTAAACAGCCGTCACCCTCACTTACCGGATAAAACTCTTGGTTTTTGTCATCACTCTTACCAAGTAAAGTTTTTGACTCTTATGATGTTCATTGGTAAAGTAATGTGACTTGATAAATATTTATCGGATAAACGTTTGATAAACGAGTCCATTAATAAAGATCAAATAAAAAAAAATCTTATGACGGCATATAAAATAACTGGTAATAAATAGGGTTGCTAAAGATACTCCCATGTTAACTCTCTTCACAAACCAAATTCAACGGTAAAACCTTAAGTTTTTTAAATTTTAAATTACCTTTTATACCCGTACAATTACTTATTTAACCTACTTTATATTCTTTATTTTTTTATTTTTTATTTTACACCCCCTATCATACAATGTTGTGTTGATTGACTACAATCTTACTCTATTAGGTAATTGATAGTGTCAAATCTTATAAGTAATCGCTTACCGTGTTAGTGTCCCTAAATGATACATATTGCCTTTGGAGTGTCGTTCAGTTTCGTAAAAAGTGAGGTGACTTTATCCAACTATAAGACAGGTCTCGAGTTCAAATCCGACCTCCGGTTAGCCTTAGTCGTTGAGTGAGCTAAAAAAAGTCCCTCACATTAGTGTTTTTGGAGACGGATTGTATGTGTGAATCTGATTGAAATTGTGTGTTAATTAACTTTTTTACCCAAATGACACATATTTATGTTATACCCTTAAGATTGTAAAATTTTAATTTCATAAATATCATCATATAGTATTTAATTTTTGATCATATATAGTTTCAGACAAATATTATTGAAATTTAAAAAATTTACTTGGACAAAAAGAATCGAGATAATTGATAGATGCGTTGTGTTGTTCTAGATGAAAGGACTTTCTCTAAAGTAAGAGCAGCCGGTCTCATCAAATAGTACAAAAAAAATTACGTCTTATGTTTGTACTCTGATCGAAACCTGGCAATCAGTTTTTTTTATGTTTAAGAATAAAGTGAAAGAATTGTAGTGATTGTTTTTTAAGCATTAGATTAATTCAAATTAAAAAATTAATAATTATTTAAAAGTTGAAGATTTATCAATATCTAATTAGTGGACAGGTTTGGGTTAGGTAACATAGCTGATTTCTAACTATGGAATATTGTTAGAGTAAACTGCAATTTTGGTCCCTGTGGTTTTTGGATTTTTATAGTTTAGGTCCCTAGAAAATTTTTATTGTAAAAAACCACTATGGTATGCGTTTCATTGTGGTTCCTCGCATGTGTGCCTTGTATATGAGGGCATTTTGGACAATTTTTTGTTTTTCGCTAAAAACAAAAACCACAAGGACCAATATTGGAAATTTCCTTCTCTCTTTCTTTTGAATACAAACAAACATTACCATCATCATCTTCCTTTTTCCTTCTGCTAACAAAAAACTCAAATTTTACCCATCTTTTCTCTGTAACCATCTCCACTTATTAATAAAATTATTATTTCCAAAAAGCTCTAGATACATATACAGATATAGAGAGAGAAAGAAAGTATACAGATACAAATATAGAGAGAGAAAGAAAGATAGATAGAAAGATCTTCATCATCTTCTTGAATGGAGGAGAGAAATTATGATGGTGAGTTTTTTTGTGTGAAAACAAACCTTCTCATCTTTCTTGATTCTTCTTTTCATTGAATTTTTATACCATCTTTTTCAAACCAATTCTTTTTTTCTTCTTTTCCCATTTCAGATTTGGTTTTTTTTTTCTGTTTTCGTATTCATATTTCATCACAATTTCCCAATTTCTTTCCACTTTAATCACACCTGTACCCTCTCAGATTTCTGATTTCAGACCAAAACCCACTTCGAATTCAATTTCAATTCGATTGATTTCTGTAACGTATATAGATTATGAGGGCAGGATTGAGTACGATTCAGCAAACCTTAACGCCGGAGGCGGCCACCGTCTTGAACCTCTCTCTCTCTCTCTCTCTCTATATATATATATATATATATATAAATCGGGTAGGGGTTCACTGATCCAGCAGCAAAGGACGTGATTTTTTTGTCCCTGAGATTTAAGGATCGACGGTGGAGATGGACGTTCACTCTTTCGCCGGAGTTTGTCGCCGGGAAAGAAAGGGGGTGAATGTGGGGTGGTCTTGATCGCCGAGAAAAAAAGTCAGGGGTGGGCCCTCTGTGCTCTTTTATATATATATATATATATATATATATATATGAAAGTTCAAATGTGAACTCATTTTTTGTTGTGAACGTGAGAACGAATCTCAGCCACTTATCCGGTCGATAAAGGCGGCTTTGACCTGGTTCCCCTCCTTTAATAATCTCCACCCTCCCATGAATCGCGTCAATCCTCCGTTATCGCGTCCACCATAACCGAAGATGTGTGGCTGAGATTCGTCCTCACGTTCACAACCAAAAATGAGTTCATATATATATATATATATATATATATATATATATATATATATATATATACAGGGTTGATTTCCGTTACAAACCACGTCAATTCGTACAACCGTACACATGCAACCAATATTTTTTTTTTAAATTTTTTCACTTTTTTTTAATTATTAGGGTTGATTAGTCAATAATATATGAAAAAATTTCATTAAGAATACATGAAAGTTGGTGAATCAAGAATATGTGAAACAAGATTCATCAAATTGAGAGTTTCATGAATCAATTCATTTTCATGTAGAAAGAAAAATAATTTCATGATGACAAGAATTATATGAAACAAATTCATCATATTCAACACTTTAATGAAAAAAATTATTCAAAAAAACAATGAAACACGCGGGTTGTACGAATTGACGTGGTTTGTATTTGAAATCTCCCCTCCCCTATATATAGGCTTCTTCAAGTGTTAACTCAATTATTTGTGTTAACGTGTTAACACATCGTTCACTGGTGAACACCATGCTCGTATACTGACAAATGGTGTTCACCAATGAACGAGCATGCATGTATGGAACCATTCGTTCACTGATGAATGGTGTTTCACCGGTGAATGAGCATGGTGTTCACCAGTGAACGATGGGTTAACACGGTTAACACAATATATATATATATATATATAGAGAGAGAGAGAGAGAGAGAGAGAGAGAGAGGAAGATCAAACCACTCCTCTTTAAAGAAACAATTTGTGGACCACATATGATGTGGGTCCCACATAATATTAAATCATTTATGATTTAATATTAAATCATATTAAATCAGAAATGATTTAATATTATGTGAGACTCATATCATATGTGGTCCATAATTGTCCCTTTGTTCCTTTAGAAATCCAAAGTTCTCATTTGAACCTTCCTCTATATATATATATAGGGGTGGTATCCGTTGCAAACTAATCGATTTTTGCAAACTGTGCAAACTCGTAGTGAACACAAAGATAAAGCACCAAGTGGATATTCATGAATGTTAAAAGTGTTCACGAATGGTGAAAGTGTATTCACGAATGACGAAAGTGTATTCATGAATGGCGAAACTTGCCGGATAAGACGAAGTCGTCGGAAAGTGTGTTCATGGCAGAAAATTAATAAATATTAATTAAAATTGGTTAAATTATTAAATGACGATGATACCACAATGAATTAATAAACTATTAAAAAAATTAATAAAATATTAAAACAATATTATCCACATTGCTTATTTCTATTGGATAATGGCGAGTTTGCAAGTTTGCAAATATTGAATAGTTTGCAACGGATACCACCCCTATATATATATATAGGAAAGTTCAAATGCGAACTCAAAGTTTGGTTGTGAACGTGAGAACGAATGAGAGCGTGACACGTGTCAAAGTAAGCAATACTCAGACTGAATATACAAAGGAATATATTCAGTCTGAACATACAAAGAAATATTCAGTCTAGTATATATTCAGTCTGAATATACAAAGGAATATTCAGACTGAATATTCCTTTGTATATTCAGACTGAATATATAATATAATATTTTTTTTAATGAGAAACATGTCGCACTCTCATTTGTCCTCACGTTCACAACCAAATTTGAGTTCTCATTTGAACCCGCCTATATATATATATTGCGTTTATTTCGAGTATGGTGAACATGCTAGTATAGAATATATGGGTCTGTCTCGGAGCCTGTTACATGAATGGTGTTGTTCCTTTGTATCTTTCGTTCTGTTTTAATTTCAATAAGCACACACATGATGTGCGGAGTGTATTGCGTTTCAGGTTTGGGTTTGTGGTACGCATATTATGTAACTTGTTTTTGGACATCTATTTGAAGCTTTTGTACATGTATTTCTCGTTTGTCACTTGTGTGTGTAATGTATTTTGCTTCCGAGTATTAGAAGAGAAGTAAATTATATGGGATTATATTGTGACCGATTTCATTAACCATGTAAGTTATTAAAATACTCATAGGAAAACTTACATCCATACTCGTTTTTCTATTAATTGTTATTTTTAAAGACTTCACTATTCCAACAACAACAACCATTTTTTATAAACTTTAAACTTTTCACCGGAAGTTCGTAAGAAAATCTTCGATTCTTAGTAATCAATACTTGTGGAAAATGATCTTTGTACTTATCAATGTATAACTTGAGAAAACGAACTCAATAGTTGGTGTACACTTGCACCACTACTGTGACACAATTTACGTGTATCATTTTTGCTATCAGATACGAGGATATGAAAACGGATATTGATGAAAATTGTCAAATAGCTTTCTTCAATTCAACTTTCAGTTCATTTTTTTAACTAGACTAAAATAGCTACGATTTCACACAACTTACGAAATATATTTTTTCTGAATCATATTTGGTAATTCGGTCGTGAAACGCGTGGCTTACTAAATAGCCTATCAAAGTTATATTTCAAATTGAAAAGTACATTTTGCAAGTTGTAAAATCGATATTTACAAAAAAAAATTGGTTATTTCAACTCAAATTAGGATATAAAGCAGGGAAGTTTTACATGGTGCCACGGGTGTACCCGTGAAACCACAAAAAATTTCAAATGCAAAGTTAATTTTGTTTTTGGCCTTAATGATGCTACAATTTGTTTGATTATGCATTACAGTGCAACCATAAAAATATCATAGTAAATCTACCTCAGATAGAAAAGTGAATAAAAAGCAACCATTTATTTATTTCGATAGATCAGGGAGGGACCTAGATTTTTTCATATGATGACACCATATAATATAGACAAGAAAAATTCGGGTTTTTTGGTTGATTTCAATAGTTTTTTTTTTGACTTTTTGGTTGATTTTAAGAGTTTTGTTTTTGTTTTTTGGTTGATTAAGAGGTACGGTTGCACCATCATTGAACTTCTTAATATCACGCGGTAGCACATTCTACAACGATACGGTTGCAACCTTCACAAACCCAAAAAATTTACCCTTCAACGAAGAGATAATACGGTGACACGTGCCACCGGATGCCACCACACAGGTCCGTCCCTGCAATAGATATTTTATCAAAAAGGTAGCAAAAAATAATTTGAAGTCCGCAAAGTAGGAGATTTTTACCAAAGGGAAAGAGTTGTACTTGAGAGAAAAGAAGTGTGGCCATGTACTTGCCAACCAAAATAACAATATTCCATAGTTAGAAATCACCTATTTTACCTAACCCAAACCTGTCCACTAATTAGATATTGATAAATCTTCAACTTTTAAATAATTATTAAATTTTAATTTAAATTAATCTAATGCTTAAAAAACAATCATTACAATTCTTTTGCTTTATTCTTAAACATAAAAAAAAACTGATGGAAGGTTTCGATCAGAGTACAAACACGAGACGTGATTTTTTTTGTATTATTTGATGAGACCGACTGCTCTTACTTTACAGAAAGTCCTTTCATCTAGAACAACACAACACACTTATCAATTATCTCAACTCTTTTTGTCCAAGTAAAAAAATTTTAAATTTCAGTAATATTTGTCTTAAACTGTATATGATCAAAAATTAAATACTATATGGTGATATTTATGAAATTAAAATTTTACAATCTTAAGGATATAATATAAATATGTCATTTGGGTAAAAAAAAAGTTAATTAACATGCAATTTCCATCAGATTCACACACTATCCGCCTCCAAATACACTAATATGAGGGACATTTTTTAGCTCCGTCAACGATTGAGGTTAGCCGGAGGCCGGGTTCGAACTCGAGACCTGTCTTATAGTTGGACAAAATCATCCTCACTTTTTACCAACTGAACTACACTCCAGAGGCAATATGTATCATTTAGGGATTGTTACTCAAACACTAACACGAAAAGCGCTTACCTATAAGATTCAGCATTATCACTTACCTAATCGAGTAATATTGTAGTCAATCAAAACAACATTGTATGATAAAAAGTGTAAAATAAAAAATATAAAGTAGGTTAAATAAGTAATTGTAAAGATATAAAAGGTAATTTAAAATAGTGAGGTTTGGCCGTTGAATTTGGTTTGTGAAGAGAGTAACATAGAGTATCTTTAGCAACCCTAATACTACTTATATTATATATTGTCACAAAATTTTTATTATTTTATCTTTATTAATAGAGTCATTTATCAAACGTTTACCCGATAAGTACTTAACATGTCACATTACTTTATCATTGAACATTGCAAGAGTCAAGAACTTTATCTGGTAAGAGTGATGGCAAAAGCCAAGAGTCTTATCTGGTAAGTACGGGTGACGAATTTTACCCGGATATCGTTTACTATTGTCAATAGTATTAAAACGACACACATATCAAATACCTAAAAGAATATAAAAATCATATAATATATTCATCATTGTTCATGTTTTAACGTATTGATTTTTTATATCCTTATCATTATACTTTTGTATCAATGGTTTTGACTATTTACTCCTTTTTAATAAAATACAAACTTCATTTCGAAAAGAAAAGTACGGAAGACATGCAAACGAACAACTAGTGCATAATAAAATGTTGAGTGACAATTAAATACAATGTATTTTTTATGGTTCTTAGGAGAGGGTTTTTATAAGACAATTTAAATTGAAGATGTCTGTTAAATTTTAAATAATAAAAAGCTTTTCAAAAGATTATTTCATTGGAAAAAGTTTTTAAGAATATGTTTTTATTAAAATAAGTTAGTGAAAATCTGAAATATCAAAATAAATATATTATTGAATAAATTATTGATTCGAGATGTTTTTAGACTTATTATTTAAAATTATACTACTTATGTTTAGACATGTCCAAATGGGCCCGGTCCGGGACCGGCGTAGGACCGGATGTTATGGTTTTCGTCAAAAAATAAGGCCCGGCCCGGTTTTATAAAAAAAAGTGTTTTTATATCTATTTTTAATTGTATTTTTAACTTTTTAAGTGTATTTGGTTGAAAACCAAATAAACATTTATAATAAAACCTATTTTTTAAGTGTATTTGATTGAAAACTAATTATAAAACTACAATAAAACATATTTTTAAAATGTATTTCATTGACTCAATTATATATATTAAAGTATTGTTAAAAAAATTGTCAAAAAAATTATGAAAAAATGTTTATAGGACCGGTTTGGACTTGACCCGGGACTGATTATCCAAAACAGTTACAAGTTCCCTTAACACGACCTGAGCATTTTCGACGAGATCGGGACCGGTCTAGATTGTCATTGTTCCGGTCCGGGATCAATTTGAGCCCGACCTAGCCCAAGACGTTTTTTTTGCTATGTCTCCTTAGAGCATCTCAAATGCACAACACATTAAAAAGTTTTTACTATTTAATTTAGTTGTTTAAAATACTTTTTTCCATTGGGTAAGAAGACTTTTTTGAAAAGTTTTTTGTTAGAACTTTTTATACACACTAAGAGGCCATTTACCAAAACACTTACCCGGTAAGTATTTACCGGTAAAATTCAACACTACCACTTGCTTACCGGGTAAGATTTTAGTCCACCAAAATGTTTCGTATGCAAAATAGTCAATAATTTACTTGGTAAGTGCTTATCGTGGTAAGAGTCGTAACCCACACTTACTGATTAAGACTTTTGGTCCTTGTCTCGCTCTTACCGAGTAAAAATTTTGGTCTGTATTTGATTCACGCGATAAGATAATGTGACTTGATAGTTGATAAGTGATTATCCGGGTAAGAGTTTGTGGTAAACGGCCCCTAAACTTTTGAAGATAAGTTTTTTACGACTTTTTACGACTTTTGGGCAACAATGGTTTGCCCTTATGGAATGTTTTGTTTTATTTTGGGCGTTGCATGGCTTTTGCCGTTTGTATTTGTATGGCATCAAACTCGGTTTAATAAATTCATTTTTGCTGGTAAAAAAAACATTCTCTCACTTATAATCTTTTAAAAAGGTTTTTTGCCTTCAATAAAATTTATAAATAATTTTTTACATATAGAAAAAGTTATTCTAAAACTTAAGCAATGTGGATACTCTTATGCTTATATTAAAATAAAAAGAATAATAAAAAAATAAGATGAATCGTTGATAAGACGTATCGAACTTAGAGTACATATCCCACACCAAAGTGGTTCAGAGGGAAAGTGTGGGCATGTATGGTCCCTTGGAAAGTAACCGTTAAGTTATCAACCTTATTATTTGTTTCTGAAAGAAAGTGATATATTTTTGTTTTTGTTTCATATATAATACAAATAAACTATTTATCGATTTTTTATTTAATATTAGAATAAATTACACTGTTGGTTTTTGTGGTTGCCATTTACCAACAATTACAAATTTCTTTCCTAAATTGAAATAATTAATAGTTCGTGATGTAATAACTCATAAAATATAAATAGAAAGATAGATTTATGAGCTACTTATGAGCTGTCAATAACTTTCTTCGCAGTTTTAAATTGAATTTAAAGTTATTAGGTCGACATGTTGCTTTGGGCTTTGAAACATAATAATAAAAGTTATAATTTACTTTTTAATTTTATTTTTCCAAAACATACTTTTAAATCAAAAGGAATATCTATTTTAGATGCAATTTAACCTATAGTAAGAATTTCTTCTTATCAACAATAAATTATTTTACTAACATGTTAGAATTAGATCTTTATGAACGATATTTGAAAATATCGTTCCAAAACAGTGAAAACAAATATTTTGTTTTTTCCAATAAGTTAGCTTTAACGTCATGTTCAAGAGAAGTACAAAGATATACAAAGATTTTTATGTTTTTCCCTAATAAAATCTTGAGTAAATTATATTTTTGGTCCATGTGGTTTTCATCCACTTTCAAGTTTGATCTCTATTTCAAACTAATTACAATTTTGGTTATTGTGATTTCCATTCTATTTCAATTTTAGTCTCTCTGACCAACTTTAGTTTAAAACGTTAAAGGTAATTTAGTCTTTTTGTATTTTCTTTTGTCTTTTTTCATTTTGTGTTTTATTAGAGTTTTTAGTAAACTACAAGTTTAGTCCTTATGCTTTGTTTGTTTTTATTTTTTTATCTTTCATACCATTATTCATTATTCCTTTATACTTTTATTATATTAATTAATTAATAATAATTTTAACCAACAATACATTAAAAATACGGTATTTCATTTTTGAAATTACGCCATTAGAAAAATTTTGTGAATAATTTTAAAAAAAGTTAAATATCAAATGTTTTAAATTTTTATACAATTTTTATGTAACAATTAAATGTGTGATTGTTAGTTGATTATTTATTTTCATTCCAATAAATTTAAGTTTATATTTTGAAAATAAATAAACAATAACTACATTAAAACGTTTCTTATTACACATTTAAAAAAATATTTAATCAAATAAAATATCTAAAATAAGAAAAAACTGTAATTTTGTTTAAATCCAACTTAGAATAGAAAATATTTTGTATTAATATAGACGGATTGACATATATATATATATATATATATAGGTGAGGGATCATAGAAGAACACCTCTTTTTAAAGAAAAACAAAGGAACACTTTGTGGACCACGTATGATGTGGGTTCCACACATTTAAAAATTATATATGATTCAATGGGGTTCATCATTGAATCACATATGATTTTTTAATGTGTGAGACCCACGTCATATGTGTTCCACAAGGTGTTTCTTTGTTTCTTTAAATTTACAAAGTTCTCATTTGAACCTCCCTTTATATATTATATATATGTGTGTGTACTTTATATATCTATCATATAAATTATATAAAATTAAAAAAATATTCAATATTTAACTTATTTAAGGTATCGTTAAAACTTTTCTAATGATGTAATTTAAAAAATGATAAACGTATTTTTAATGTATTATTTGTTAAAATTATAATTTATTATTAATATAATAAAAGTATAAACGAAAAAAAAATTATGAAAGATAAAAATAAAAGAGACAAACCATAAGGATTAAAATTGTAGTTTACTATGAACTCTAATAAAACAAACAATGAAAAAAGAAAAAGAAAATACAAAAATGTGCGTTTAGTTAGTGAAAACTGTTTTCATTTTATTAGAAAACGTTTTCAGAAAATGTAGTTGAGTTTTCATTATCAGTTTTCATTCTGTGAAAGTGTGCGTGTGTGTGTGTGTGAAAGTGTGTGTGTGTGTGTGTGAAAGTGTATGTGTGTATGTGTGTGTGAAAGTGTGTACGTAAATGTGGAAAATTATTTACAAAATAAATTTTGAAAACTCAAAAAAGTTGTTTTCTAAATCCAATATAAATTTAGAAAATGAAAATGGATTTTTTTTGAAAATTGAACGAACTAAACGCGTTTTCCAAATTTTTCATTTTCTCTGGAAAAATTTTCTAGAAAACAGAAAACTTTTCACGAACTAAACGCGCCCTTAGGTTGCGTTTAGTTCGTGAAAAACTTCCATGTATTCTATCAAGTATATAAATATCCTATCAAGTATATAAATATCTGGTACGGTTGCAGCCTGAGGTGTTACACTTCTTTTCTCTTCAAATGCTCTTTTAGCGAGTAAATATAGGAGGGTTCCATGTATTCTCACAACATAACCCAAAAAAAACTTTACTTTATTGTATGCTCGTATAAAGCTAGCTAATTGAGATAACCATATTATTGGAGTCTCACGTTGGCTAGACTTGAAACATTTCTCTTGTATATATATATTGGAACTTTCTTTTTCTTCTTAAGAGCTCTTTTAGATAATGATATATGGATTCCACATATTTTCATATCGTATCAGAGACAATGTTTGTCGCTCTATGGACAAGCTTCCATGAGTTCAAATGTTTGTCGCTCTATGGACACTAAAAAAAATAAACTATATTGCCCACTAATCTAATCATGGGTGAAATCCAACCCCTTCTTTGCTCCTTTCATGACCCTAAAAAGTTAAATAGATAGATGAACTTTATTATATATATAAATTTCACAATATAATTTTATAATACATACTTAATTCTTCTAAAAAAATTATATACATTCCATAATTGGCAAAAAAAAATCAAATCTAGGAAAAAAGATAAAAAAGGGTTGAGATCTATGGAGCTGATCATTCGTTCCATTATTCTATACATGCAGAGTGATTAGACCATGTAAACTGCAAGGTCTAATCAATGGCGGAAGCCTTAAACCTCTGCCAATCATGCATAATCGTTTGTAAATCTTGCACTTTTGCTTTGATACTACGACAACAATTGGCATGAACAGTTACAACAACCCTAACATCTCTACTATCTTCACAAATTCCACTGAAAAATATTGTATCCAAAAACCTAACTCCAAGCCCTAATCTTTCAAAAGCACCTTGCTTCACTAGTTCACAAAGAACATCTTGTTCTTTCATCCTAATTGAACTATCTTTTCTTGCGTACCATTCGTCGAATAATGCGATGGTCTTGTTGTTTGATTTTATCATGTAGAATCCAGTGTTGATGGGTTGATCTTTTTCTGATAATTGGTTGTCGTTGTTAAACCTATCGACGTTGATCTGTAGATCTATGTTATCGTTTACGTTTACATTTAGCAGTGGAAATGGATTTCTTAGCCACAATATGTCTGTATCCTGATCAAATGAAAACCAACTTAAAGTTATGAAGATATATATATATATATATATATATATATAGAGAGAGAGAGAGAGAGAGACAGAGACAGAGACAGAGGTTCTTCTACATCCCAATTAAAAATTACACCACGTCCACCCCAATCAAAACCTCCCACTATATAGTGAATTTCAAACATTTTCATTATCTTATAAAAACTATAGCAATAAATGATATATGCCGCAATTTTTTTTGTTATTTTTAAATATTTAATAATTAGTCATCTTTATTCTAAAAAATAAAAAATAAATAACTAGTCATCTAGTTCACTTAAACTATGAGTGAAATTAAATGTTACAATTTTCATAAATACAAGTAGTTTTCTTACGTGATATTTGAAATAGAAATGTTCAAGCACATAATAAAATGGTCCCATCGTAAGTTCCAAGTTATTTCTCGTCATGTTAACAGACTTGGATGAATTTTCCTATTTAATTCATTTCCAACCAAAGAATAAACACCAAGAAGAATAATATCTTGATTCATAAATGAGTCGCCAATCATTTATATTTGAAAATAATTGTTCATCAAATTCACTTTAAGGTGAAAAATAAAATTAGAAGGAGGATATTGTATATGTGACATGTAATTTCAATCCATATAATTATTTAGGGTTCAATTGAAAAGATCTTGATTTACTTTCTAGTAGCGGTTACCAGAGATCATTTGAGGTTTCTCTGTCTGTTAACTTTAAAGCCACGGTGTTTAATCCTCGAAATGTGCCTCATGGCTAAGGGTCAATTAGCTTATTCATGACTAGCTTTTGGATGTTTTTTCAATAAGCCTAATCAAGAAGCACAACATGTTCAACATTAATTGTATTGTTACAAATTTGTAAGAATAACAACAAAATTTGTGTTTTTAGCAACACACAACAATAATATACCGTGTGTAATCTGAAATTTGTATTTATTTATTCACCTTGTTGCTTTCTATATGAATTTTAAAATATTAGTTAATTTTTAGTTATCTCTCATATAAAAAAGTTTGTTTAAGCATTCTAAGTTGCAACATGTACAATAACAAGAAGTACATGTTTTCACTTTTTCAACTGTTGTATTCACTGTTCGTGTGAACAAAAACCAATGAAAGCAAAAGCTAATACAAATGTGAAAAATAAATAGTAAACCATTTATATCATCATTTTTTTCTAATGAACAACTTATAACGTTGATAACTTTTTACATCCCATGGTGAAAACAATTTGAAGTGTTCTGTCGACCACCACCATCCCATTAAAATATGACCATCGAGCTTTTTTTTATCAAGCACATTTAAGCATGAAGCTCCATCGAACATAAACTCCAAGACTCCAACCCAAGTTTTTTATATATATCGAGCTTTTACGAGGTCCTAATGTCATAACAGGTTCTCAAGAAACATGAAAAACGTATAATCAATAGAAAGAGAACAATTATATTGGAAGTAACATGATAATAGATTAAGAGGGAGTATATAATGAAATATATTAAGCATAATGTTTTGAATACAAATTTCTATATATATATATATCACATACGATGTACAGTTGATATTTTACACTGTATGGTTTTGTGAACATTGATTTTAAAAATAATTCATATTATTTTTTATGGATGAAAAAGACAAGATTTTTTTGTTATAAATAAGTCTCCAGCATTTGGTGTTATAACCACTACTCACAAACTAAGAGCTTCTTCTCTTTCATTTCTCAGCTAGATCATGGATCCCTACAAGGTACAAATCTCCATTGCTTCCTGTTCATTCCCTATACATATATATATACACGCACTTATATAGGATAATGTGAGACCGTATTTTTACACTTGAAAGTTCACAACAAAACACTGTGAGCGTAAAAAGAATCCGAACCTCAGCAAAAATATTATGAAGGTTAACTTCACAATGTTTTGCTGTGAAATTTGAAGTGTAAAAATGTGGTCTCACGAGTTTCACGAAAACAGTTTGGTCTCACATAAAAAAAAAATACTGAAGAACACCTTGGTAGCCCTCCATTTGAACGGTATGCACAAATTCATACTAGTAATTTGTAATATGCATTTGTGCATAAAAAACCAGCTTTAATTATCTCGAAAAAGTTTCCATTGAGTTCACGTTTTCAAACGAAGGTCGCACGAGTTTGATTCACCATGCATCGTGTTCTTGTTGCTCATTAAACCATACACAATGTTTTCAATTTTCTTCGTGTTTTAAACATAAATATTGACGATGTGATTTGTGAAATCTCCCGAGCCAACTTGTTAGTGGGCTCGAGCTATATGGAACCTAAATTAAATGAGTTGAGCTCAGTGAGAATATGGAGACTTAACGATCGAGCCATAATGCAAATTTATATTCTGTTAATACATTAACCGCACAGTTTAATATTTTGAGTAATTTATATACATAGATGATGGGTCAAGTCCAAGTGTAAAGGAACTGAACCTATATGAATTGAATGGGATCTGGTCGAACCCAATTAAACCAGAAAGTAAACTGAAACCAAAAATCATTTTTTTACCGATCACGAGAATTGTTTAATAGCCAAAAATCATTTTTTTACATAAATATAGGTTCAATTAACGTTTAATGTTCTATAAAAAAAATTATCGCGATATCACATAATTAGTGGTTGTTTGGCTTGTTTTTCATTGAGAATATTTTAATTTAAGCTAGTTTTTTAATATATGGAAAGAACGTGTTTTTTAATTTGTTGAGTCATAACGAGAGTCGAACCTATAATTCTTTTTCAATACGTGGCAGTATTTGATTATAAAAAACTCATTTAGAGAAATCTCTATATTTGAAGATTTTCCGGTTAATATATATTTTAGATAATGGGATAGAGTAATTTAGAGAACAAAAAGATGATTTTCTGTGTTTTAGAGAAGGTGATGGAGATGCTCTCAGGTTTCAAATCTCATCCTCCCTCCCCCCATGTAATAGCCGATAAAACTGTTTATATATCTTAATTTGTTGTTATGTAACGACTATATATATTTATATGAGTTAATCGGTTAACGTTCGCTGATGCATTTTTATTTTTATTTGTTTCAGCAACTCCCTTCAAGTGCTTACAATTCCCCTTTCTGGACGACAAATGCGGGTTTACCGGTTTACAACAACACTGCATCATTGACTGTCGGAAACAGAGGTACGCTTATTCATCATCTATACTATCTATCTATCTATATATATATATATATATATAGAGAGAGAGAGAGAGAGAGAGAAAGGGTATATATAAAAGGGTTTCACGTATTCTAACAATAATCAACTGTAACACAGGCCCGATTCTTCTTGAGGATTATCATTTGATCGAGAAACTTGCCAACTTCAACCGTGAGCGGATCCCGGAACGTGTCGCCCATGCAAGAGGTGTGAGTGCCAAGGGGTTCTTTGAGGTCACACATGACATCACCCATCTCACCTGTGCCGATTTCCTCCGAGCCCCAGGTGTCCAAACTCCCACCATTGTTCGCTTCTCAACTGTTACCCATGGATCTGGAAGTCCCGAAACCATCAGAGACCCTCGAGGTTTTGCAACCAAGTTTTACACCCGAGAGGTAATTAATGAATCTTTTACCACTATATATAACAAAACCAGTTTTACAGTACGTCATATATATCGTAATATATTACTGTTTTATACACTAAAACATTTGTGGGTTTTCTAATATATATAATCTTTCTATTTGCAGGGTAACTTTGATATTGTGGCGAAAAATTTCCCGGTCTTCTTTGTTCGCGATGCGATGGCATTTCCAGATTTTATTCACGCGTTTAAACCCAACCCAAAGTCTCACATCCAGGAGGGGTGGAGAATTCTGGACCTCTTCTCGCACCATCCCGAGAGCTTGAACGCGATGACGTACTGGCTGGACGACGTGGGTATCCCAACCGATTACCGTCACATAGAAGGGTCATCTGTGAATGCTTTCACTCTCGTTAACAAAGAAGGCAAAGTGCACTATGTGAAGTTCACATGGAAACCCACCTGTGGAGTCAAGTGTTTGATGGACGATGAAGCCATCAAGATCGGCGGAGCTAATCACAGCCACGCCACTCAAGATCTCTACGACTCCATTCAAGCTGGTAACTTCCCTGAATGGAAGCTGTTTATCCAAGTTATTGATCCTGATCATGAAGATCGGTTCGAGTTCGACCCACTGGATGCAACCGTGATTTGGCCCGAGGACATAGTTCCGTCGCAGCCCGTTGGCCGGATGGTCTTGAATAAGAACATTGATAACTTCTTTGCTGAAAATGAACAACTTGCGTTTAGCCCCGGTGTTGTGGTTCCCGGAATCTATTATTCCGATGATAAGATGCTTCAGGGTCGGATCTTTGCGTATTCGGATGCTCAGAGGTATCGTCTTGGACCAAACTACCTGCAACTTCCGCCCAATGCTCCCAAATGCGCTCATCATAACAACCATTATGATGGAAACATGAACTTTATGCATAGAGATGAAGAGGTATATATACTATATCTATCTATCTATATGCTTATTAATTATATTAAAGGTTTATCAGAGGAAACTGATCATTATTATCTTATTTCAGATTGATTACTTCCCATCAAGATATGATCGTGTTCAACATGCTCAGAAGTATCCGATTAACCCGGCTAAGGTTACTGGAACCCGCGATAGGGTTAGTTTTTCTTGTTTTCTTCTAGTGTTATATATATATATTTGTTATCTAACCTGTATGAAGATTGAAGTAAATGATTCTGGCTTTTGGTTAACGCAGACTGTGATCCCGAAAATTAACGATTTCAAGCAGCCAGGAGAACGATACAGATCATGGGAACCAGACAGGTATATATATATATATATATATATGACAAGTGTTGTATATATTTGTTTTTTCAACTATTTCAAGATTGCATCAACGGCTTAATTAATTAAATTGTTGTTCTTCTTTGATCTGTAGGCAAGAACGATTCATTTCCCGAGTGGTTAAGATGTTATCCGACCCACGGGTCACCCACGAACTTCGCCACATTTGGATCTCATACTGGTCCCAGGTTTGTTCGCCTTCCCTAGAATTGTCCTTTCTATTTGTTTTACTTACCCTTTTGTTAGTCGGGGGTGTTTTTTAGAAACAACCTCTCTGTCTCTTGATACAGAGTTTAAGTCTGTGTACATCTTATCCTCAGATCCTACGTTCAGTAGGATATACTGGTTTTGTTTGGTTTGGTTTACGAGTGATGTTGTTTGCAGGTTGACCAGTCTCTGGGGCAGAAGATAGCATCGCGGCTCAATGTCCGCCCCAGTTACTGAACGTAAAACATGATCTTGGGACGAAGCCTGTTTATTTCCGAGTATGGTGAACATGCTAGTATAGAATATATAGGTCTGTCTCCGAGTCTGTTACATGAATGGTGTTGTTCCTTCGTATATTTCATTATGTTTTTAATTTCCGTATTAGAATAAGCACACACAAGATGATGTGCGGAGTGTATTGCCTTTCGGGTTTCGGTTTGTGGTACACATGTTATGTAACTTGTTTTTTTTCCATCTATTTGAAGCTTTTGTACATGTATTTCTCATTTGTCACTTGTGTTATAATGTTATGCTTGTTTTGCTTCTGAGTATTAGGACATTTGGAACCCTTTAAATCGTTAAAAAAAAGCTCTTATAGAGAAAAGAAATGGTAGACTTACAAATGTCGTAGTGGGGTCTTGTGCACCAGCTCAACCAATTTTCACAAGTGAAATTTTTTGGGATAAGAAAAGTGTATGAACTAAACTTTGAGGGGTTGTTTTGGGATATCACAAAATACAATGGACGTTAAGTGATGGAGGTCACTTGAATTCAACTAAAAAACAAAAAAAAATCTTTTTAAATCAACCAAAAACCCAGAAAAAAGAGCATTTAGATCCCTTACATGTGCTAGACTCTGGCTTTAATACCATATTACAACATGTGAACATTTTCTAAGCTCTCTTTCTAAAAGTTGTTGAAAAGATTAAAAGTTAAAATGGATTCGCAATATCCTAGCGGTAAGAATTGAGCTTTGGCCGCGTCTGAGTTTACCCTGGCTTGTGAAGATATTGGTAGGCTTGGGATCAACTTATGGCTCTAGTAGCTTGAAAAAGCTGAGTTCTCTAAAGTTTCTAATTTATTTAATTCTAAAATATCTTTTCCCTATGCAAAATTTCAAAAATTTTGTGAAATGATATATATTTGCATTTTTTAATCCAAATGGCATAACCAACCATTCATATTGTTCTTGAGGTGTTAAAAATGTTGTATATGAAATACTATCAGCATACATCTTAACTTCGTAAATTGGGTTTGGATAAGCTTAATTTATTTATACGGGGTTTTACAATTATATTAAAGCCACTTGTTTCAAAATTATACTATCTCATTTCACTACCATCAATGAAATTAAAACATATTGAATTTTTATTTATTTTAAATTTATTTTTCTATTTTTACTTTATTGCTAAGATTATGTGTATTTTTCTCCTTTCATGTGATAACATGTGGCGGGGTTTTGATTGGTCGGCCTTTATCAGAAATTCACAATTAAAAAGCTCAAGAGCAGCATAATGTTGTTGGTATAATGCTAGACTTTGAACAAAGCTTCTAAAACTTTGTACCTAATTTTATATTATTTAAAGTCTTTCATAAATGAATATAAAACGATAGCCGATCTGAGTGTCTTTCTAAATTCTATCAGAAACAAATAATACGCCTCATCGTGCCTTTATAATTGGTATATATATATATATAGTATATTTGCTATCTTATTTTACAGTGTAATTAAAAGTTTTTAGTGTAGCAGTGTCTCCAAAAAGATTGGAACGCCTAGATAATGGGATAGATAATTATTAAATTTGAATAAAAGCTTTATATTATTAGCTTATAGGGTCGTCTACCATACATTTACCGGACCTCACGTTTAGCAACCAAGAAGCTTACGTGATAATAGCCATAACAAGAACCGGAGAGTCTTAACTGATAAGTGAGGGAGATAACTTTTATCTGGATAGCACTAAACAATAATCTATTTTGCTTGTCGAGAATGTTACCCAATAATGTAAGTAAAAATGGTAACTCTTCTGTAATCGTTTAGTAACACCACATAAGATTTTTTGAGAAAAAAAAAACAAGACCATGGGTTGTCTATTAGGTCCTCTATATCAAATTGGTATTCTGAATTTTGAATAATATGATACAATTGTATTTTAATTAAACGATGTGAAATCCATTTAGTAATTAGATACAAGTAGTGTATATATATATATATAAATATATATAAATATATATATATATATAATATATATATATATAATATATATATATAAAAAAGAAATCAGTGTAAATTCATCAATAATTCATTCATCAAGTTTAAACAAAATTTTACATAATAAAAATGATAACATCATATCCGTAAAACATGTAATAACTAATAAACTGTTTTTCTACCACAAAAATAGGGTCAAAGAGCATGTCATATCCAAGTGAAATCTTCAAATCTCATGATCCCATCGTTCGATTTTAAAGCACACTTTTTTTTTATCTCCCAATAACACATAAAACGATCTTATTCACGAATAACAGAAATCTAATAGCAATTTTTACTCGTAAAGTTAGACACTAGCCAGACCCGAAGGAGATTGAAAGCAACATCAACGAGCTCGAAAAATTTGTGGGTTTGAAACAAAATCAAATCGGGTATGGCCGATAAGAACAATGATGCAATGTTGACAGTAGCCGATAAAGCTTCGGTCACTTCAGAGCGAAGGGTTCGGTCGGACCTCGACAACAAGCTCCCCAAACCATGTATGTTGCACTTACTGTATATATTTTGTATAGAGGAAAATTCAAATGTGAACTCATTTTTGGTTGTGAACGTGAGAACGAATCTCAGCCACTTATCCGGTCAATAAAGGCGGCTTTGACCTGGTTCCCCTCCTTTAATAATCTCCACCCTCCCATGAATCGCGTCAATCCTCCGTGATCGCGTCCACCATAACCGAAGATGTGTGGCTGAGATTCGTCCTCACGTTCACAACCAAAATTGAGTTCACATTTGAACCTAACCCTATATGTATATATATATATATACACACACACACATTATTCAGATTGAAAGTTTAATACTGAAAATGTTTTGGGATGTGATTTTCTTGATGTTATTTTGGTACTTTTAGACATGGCTAGAGCTGTGGCTGCACCTGATACTGACAATCCGAGTGGAACATTGGGACACAAGCATCATAATATGTCGGTTCTTCAACAACACGTAGCGTTTTTTGATCAGGATGATAACGGAATCATTTTCCCTTGGGAGACATTTAAAGGCAAGTCGTATGAAATGATGGTATTATTGTGTTCATATATAGAATCTTATAATTTTTATTACGCTTATGAAATGAAATACAATTGTTTAACATAAAATTATTCAGGACTCCGTGATCTTGGATTCAACGTGTTTGCTTGTTTTATCTTCATGGTATTTGTCCATGGAGCCTTGAGTTATGTCACTTTGCCGGTAAGTTCGTACATACGCTATCCATAAAAATCACCAGCAACCAACCAATCATGTGAAGACACATAATTACTTTATTACAGATCATGAACGGACCTAGAGGGGTGGTTGGGGTGACACGTGTCATCATATGGTTCTTCTGTCGTAAGGTAAAAATATTTAGGTTCATGAAAGGTGCAACCGTTTTGTTTTATAAATGGTGTAACCGTTTTATATGGTGTCACCGTATAGAATTTTTTTTGGGTCCGTCTCTGTTACATACAACAAATAAAAATTTTAATTAAATAAATGTGTGTATTAAATAAAAATAATGACATGTCTTTCCATGATTGGTGGGAGACGTTAACGAATGAGAGATGGAGTTTGACTTTTTGGGTCAATTGTATTACTTTTCATGTTTCAAATTCGACGATATTATTGCAAAAAAATTGATTACGAAAAGTTTATTATAAGTGGGAATTTCTATAAAATTTGATTTAAGTATGGTTCAAGTTCAAAATTTCGATGGATCGATGCTGAATTCAAAAATGAAAGTGAGTTCTTTGACCTCAAAAAGTCAAATTTCACTTGTATTATTCATTAAGCCATATGATTGTTTTATTCTAATAATCTAATTGAATTTGGGTGTGGATGATTGTGGTAGACTTGGTTGCCGTCTCCTTTCTTCCCAATTTACATACAAAACATACATTTGGCCAAGCATGGAAGTGATTCGGCTACTTACGACACCGAAGGAAGGTGAGAAATATTGTGTTTTTAATCGTGTTTAGTGTACATTATATATTAGTTAAATACAGATATGACTGTTGATTGTTTTAACGGTTTATGGTAATTATTTCGTTGGTGAGACCTTGTTTACGTATGGAATGCATGGTCAATGTCGTTGTAGGTTTGTTCCGGCGAACTTGGAGAACATTTTCAGCAAATACGCTCGAACGGTGCCGGATAAGCTCACGTTCAAAGAACTTTGGCATATGACGGAGGCGACTCGTAATGCCTTCGATTTCTTTGGATGGTACTTTTTTTGTTTCGGGATCTTTAACTTATTGGTTTGTCTTTAAATAGTGAAGTCCCCATTAGCTACACTCGAACCATTTCTCACTCTCTCCCTCTCTCTCTCTCTCACACACACACACATATACACAGACATACATATATAAATACACACACATATATTATATAGAGGAAAGTTCAAATGTGAACTCAAATTTGGTTGCGAACATGAAGACAAAGAAGAGCGCGACACATGTCCATTCAGTCTGAATAATGAAAGGGAATTCGGTGTGAATAACGAATGTGAAGTTCATATATTATTCAGTATGAATAACACGTATTCAGAGTGAATATATTCAGACTGAATGAGACACGTGTCGCGCTCTCATTTGTCCTCACATTCACAACCAAATTTGAATTCATATTTGAACCCACCCATATATATATATGGAGGATCAAACGAGAACATGTGAAGCACATTCGTTGTCTAGCCTCTGATGAGTCCCACATTAGCAATACTTGGACTATTTCTCTTCTTTTGAAAAATAATCTAATAGGATTCCACAGATCTCACATTAATTTAGCGTTAGTTGGATATACCATGTACACTGCCTCAAAATACGACTTAAGCAACAAATGTAAAATGTTGCCTAAGAGAGGTTTATGTGTTGCGTAAGGCTTACGCAACATACCTGTGTTGCCTTAGTGATGTTGTCTTATCAATGTTGCATAAGAACCAAGGCAACATCGCTTAGGCAATATAGGCAACCATATATATGGGGAGCTCTTTATCAATGTTGCCTTAGTATTAACGATGTATTGTTATCGAATCGTAGGATTGCAAGCAAATTGGAATGGGGAGCTCTTTATCTACTTGCAAAGGACTCAGAGGGATTGCTATCGAAAGAATCAGTAAGGCGTTGCTTCGATGGAAGTTTGTTCGAGTATTGTGCAAAGATGCAAAAGGGTGATGCAACTAAAATGGGATGATCGATCGTTTTATGTGTGCACGAGCTCGTAGCCATCTAGAATTCTAGATATGTTCTTAGCTTTCAGATTCGCAAGATAGTTGTACGTTTTTCTGAGTTTTATTGGACAAAAATTAAATTTATCATATGATAGATTTATGAGTTATATATATTGTGGTTATGGATCTTAATTAGCTCTTAACTAGTCGGGAGTTGAATAGCATATTGTTTCAGCTCGAGCTTGAATATCTTTTTCATATTTAAGGTTGAGCTTGATGGTCATTTAATAATTATGAGTTACACATTATAACATCTAAAAGCTTTATAAATTTTGATATCGATTAACTCGTTATTGGCTCAAGACGGTTAAAATTTTGGTTACCTTCTTTAAAAGTTTAAGCTTGAACACTGAAAAGTTTGTTTTAACAACACAAATTAGGATTTGAAAAATATAATATAGAGTATATTACATTTGTAAAATATTACAATTTTCGTTCTTATGGTTTAGAAATTGATATCTTTGTCTTTATAATTTATAATTTATTGTTATGACCCTTGTAATTTATATATATTTGTTTTCTTTTTTGTCTCTCATACTTAAAGATAGAAGCTATATGCAAATTACGCAAATATTTTTTTAATCTGAAATTAATGGTAGAAGTCATTGTACCAATAAAAATATTAACAAATTGCACAAATATTTCTTTTTCGTTTGGCATGAGACATTACCGTCACTCACCTTGTCATGTAACATTTTGGGTCATCAAAATAGATTGTTTATAGACATCGTCACTCACCTTATCATATAACATTCCGGTTCATCAAATTAAATTATTTATAAACACTTATCGGGTGAAAGTCATCAATCCTTACTATAAAGATTCTTGATAAAGTAGTTGAAACAATAATTATAAACACTTATCAAAATAAATATTTAATAAATGACACGTGATTAATTTGTAACAACGTTCAAGTCATATCATCAGAATTGGACACCATCGGGTTTGAACAAATCCGTTTTCATCCAAAGCGACTATGTGGTTCGCTAATTTTAACGAAATTGAAATCTCCTTTATGGGATGCCATTCAAAGCGTATAAGTTAAGCCATTCGAAAATATTGACAACACATATATATATATATAATCATATATTCATAAACCATATAATATAACTCATTGGCTTGATTTTTAAGTATAATATAAAAACGCAAATTTGTTAAACGACCCTCAAGTTCAATCTCGAAAATCGAAGGCCGTTTTCTAGTTATTCAAGCTCGATGCTGATAATTTTTAGCTGCAATTTAGCACTGTTCAACTACGTATATACTGCAAATTTACGTGCTTCAAAATTCATTCTTAAAGATCTTCATCAAAAGACCAAAACCATATTCAGAACATATGATCCGCCATTAATGCACCTATATAAGAAACACAAAAACGACAAGACTAACGTATATAATTTATTGGCTATATATAGCCTTTGTTCATCATCCTTCTATTTCATATAATTATATATATATACACACACACACACACATATATTCTCCTTTTGATCTTTGCTCAAACTAGCTGACTATGCCCTTCTCGTTTAGATTAGCAGCAGCTGCAACCGCAGCCGCCACTCCGGCGGGATGAGCCGCCAAATTTGGGTTGTTCCGCCTCTCTGCGCTGAATATACCCTCCGCATCTTCTCTCGTCGCCGCTTTATCCGCCGGAAGCTTCACCGTCGCATCCTGCTTTCCGATAAATAAATATATATAACTATATATATATAACGTATTAAAACGATACAAAATCAACGTACACTTTATTGTTCAAGAACACTTACCGTTAGAACTTCACTAAGTTTGACTTTATCTTCTTCTCGTGTAGACGTATTCAAAGTGGCCGCCGATTGAGCTTGAGCTGCAAGTCCACCGGGAACCAACACATTACTACCGGTAGCCCTCACCTCCGCCGCTTGGATGGCGGAGGCATCACTTTGCTCCACCGCCTTGTTGCCGGCGGTCCTCGCCGTAGCTTCAAGTGCTTCTCCGATCGTTATAACACCATGATGGTGCACATCTCCTCCAACCCCACCGCCGCCCTGCTGGAGCACCGGTGTGGGCTCCACATACCGCCCCACCACCTCGCCGGCGATGGTTTCAGTAACGACACGTGCACCGGGAAGCTCGGTGGCTGTTACAGTAACTCCTTGATCATCACCACCAGTTACGGTCTGATCTTCATGACCGACTAAACCTGCTCTCTCGTTGATGGTAGCAGCGGCCTGCATGGTTGCGGCGGTTCCACCCTTTTGGGTTTGTCCAAAGACCGTCGTCTCCGCCGCTTGCATCATGGCAGCGTCTTGTGGAGCCACCGGTTTGTCGGATAGCTCACCGGAAACTGGAAATACATCTCCATATTTTATCGGTTTTTTATCCTGTCGTTCTCCTTGCACTTCCTGGCTCATCTTTTTTTACTTTCCGATCAGTGTTAATTCTTGAGCTGCTCCGCCGTTGTTGGCCGTTGATACTTAAATATGTTGGTTTCAGTACACGTATGGGGTGGACAGCCGGCCCATTAAGGAGAAGACACGTGCAGGATGAAGAAGAATGGTGGTTGTGATAAAGCTCAAAACGTGGCAGCTTATCCAATAAGGTGCCAGCCGTCGGTTTGTTTTTAGCACAGGTGGTATGTTGTTTATGTGAAGTTCCTTCAATGGCGGAACGCCGATATCGGTTCTGCTGCATAAGTGAGAATTAAAATATGCATCATTCAATTTTAAGGACTGAAAATACAATAAGTTTGGTTTATTTATTATTTACTTTAAAATCATATATATTCTATCACTTTGAGCGGCACGAGCATCTCAGTTTTTTTATAATACAATGAAATAAAAATAAAATGAAAATAAATACAATAAAAATCAATAAAATAAAAATAAATTTTCTTTATTGAATCACATACATATAGTAATCCTAACGATGAGATTTAGAGTGAAATCAAAGATTAACGATATGAAATGGAATAAGAGTATGAGAATATTATCCACTAATGATCGAACAATTGTATAATGTAAGAAAGAAAACAATAAAAACGCGAATGAAAAGTTAAAACACATGAAACTCTATCTTGCATATGTAATTAAAGTTTGTTTTCTTTTCATTTGTTGGCAATTTAAAGAGTTGAGCAAAAACAACACCATTATACAACTTTTCGTTCGCGTTTTTATTGTTTTCTTCTTACCTTATACAACTTTTCGATCATTAGTGGATAATAATCTCATACTCTTATTCCATTTCATATCGTTAATCTTTGATTTCACTCTAAATCTCATCGTTAGGATTACTATACGGATGTGATTCAATAAAGAAAATTTATTTATAATATATTGATTTTCATTGTATTTTTTTTCATTGTATTGTATTGTACTACATAACATTAGTTATCACCATCATATTATTGAAATATGATTGATTTTTCTTCTTCTTCATCATCACTATCATATTGTTGCCATAACGATTGTAGTCCCCTACCGACCTTCTTTTTATTTAATTGGGTTTTAGCTTCTAATGACTTATTGACAACACACAACTATATCTTCATCTTCCATAATCAAATACAATACAGTACAAAAATCAATATACTATAAATAAAATTTTCTTACAAATTCAAGTCCATATAATAATCCTAACAATGATATGTAGAGTGAATTAAAGATTAAACAATAGAAAATAAAATTAAAGTAATAGAATAATAATATCCACTAATGATAGAAAAGTTGTATAATTTAAGGAGAAAACAATAAAAATAAAAAAGTTACAGTACATGAAACATCATCTCGTATATGTACTTAAAGTTTCTTTTCTTTTCATTTGGTTGACAAATTGAAAAGTTGAGCAAAAACAACACAAATAAATATGATTGATTACCTTTCTTCTTCATCACTATCATATTATTGGGATAACAATTGTAATCCGCTAATGGCCTCCTCATTTTCATTTGATTGAGTTTTAGCTTCTAATTGCTTCTTGACATCACACAACTATATCTTCATCTTCTATAATCACATATATATACATACACACATATGTTAAAGGAAGAAGTAATGCAAATAAACTATGTCATTAAGAATCTTTAAGAAGGAAGATGAAAGAACAAAGATGTTTAAAAATAATAATGATGGGTCTTTTCAATGGTAAGTCTTTTCAATTTTCTTGTTTTTTTAAGCTAAAGTTTAATGGATTTGTAGAGTGTTGAGAAAAAGGATAATAGAGTTTCTAAGCTTGAGAATATGCCACATCATACTCCTTGGTTGTTCCTTTAATATATACTAGTGTGTGCCACCACGCGTTGCGTGGTGATGAGATTATACATTTAATAAATATATAACTACGTTAAGTCGTAAAGATAAACCTAATTAATTGTTTGACAACTAATAAAATGCAATGTATCGTTGTATTTGACTGTTTTAAATATAAATTGTTTTAGCAAACGTACACAATATTAGGGGTGAGCAAAACCCGAAATCCGACCTAAGAACCAACCCGAAAATATCACTAAAAACCACCACGCGAAAAACCCGAAACCCGAAAATCATAATTTTCAAAAAATTTATCAAATAAGTAGGTTCGGGTTTGGTATCCAAAATAGACACCCAAATACCCAAAAAAACATGAATATTTGTTATGCTTATACATGCTACCCCCTCTCTTTCTTATATAGTAGCTTCCAGACCTCAAGTTTTCTTCTAAAGTGGTAGTTACCTTGCATCCGCGAGCGAAGACAGTGCCCGAGTCTGGTCAACAAAATCGGGATGGAAATGTGACTACGAATTATATTCAACTGATAACATGTTTCAATCTTGCACATTTCACCCACTCCATTCCCTACTCTTGGTCATTGGTGGTTTTCAGGTACATATACATATATATATAGGGGAGGGATCATATGAGAACCACCCATTTTTAAAGGAACAAATGAACATTTTGTGGACCACATATGATGTGGGTCCCACATAATATTAAATCATTTCTGATTTAATATTAAATCATATTAAATCAGAAATGATTTAATATTAGATGGGACCCACATCATATTTGGTCCATAAAGTGTTCATTTATTCCTTTAAATTTACAAAGTTCTCATTTGAACATTCCTCTATATATATATATATTATCTGTTCTTGTTCGCATCGGTTGTTCAGTATTTTGGAAATAGTTATGGAAAAAATGAACTTTGTGTTGCAGATAATCGAGTTTTGGGATTGTGTTGAAGGTAGTAAAATACGAAGCATACAACTACATGAAGGAATTATATCCACTTTGACATATTCACCGGAAGCCGGATTGTTTGCATCAACGAGTACCGACGGTCATATCAGATTATGGAGATGATATTCAGATTCAAATCGAGAAAAAAACCAAAAACAAATGTAGAACATATATAGTATATAGTTGAAGATCATGTTACCTGGCTTCATCCTATCCTCGGTTTTTAATTTTTGGGGATCCTCGTCCCCATCCCTTTGGTTTTACCGAAAATACTCGTTACAAACAAGACATATCTCATTTCTATACTGATAGACATTTATTTTAAAATTAACTAATTAAAACAATATCTAAACATTTACTTTAAGACAAAATTTACTAATCTAAACATGTAAAAGATTATAAATATTTATCATATTAAGTCATTAACTATATAAAATATTTATAACTTTATTACATAATTTGAGAAACTTTTCAAGCAAAGCCATATGACTCACCGGTTAATTATATAAAATATTTCTAACTCTATTACAAATAAAGTTTAATCAAAAGTTTCAAGTAAATCCATATGGCTCACCGGTTAAGGGGCCATTTGTGAAGTGGTTTTCGCCTATCGAATGTCACTTATCTTATCGAGTGAGCATGATAATACTTAAGAATCTTACTTAATAAAAGACGTACGGTCGTTTACCAAAACCTATTCGGGTAAATGTTTACCGGCAAAATTCAACACAATTACTTAGTTACAGGGTAAGATTTTAATCCATCAAAATGGTATCGTATGCAACAATTTATTCAGTAAGCACTAATCGTGGTAAGAGTCGTCGACTTACTTACTGGGTAAGACTCTTAGTCATTGTCATATTTATTCGGTAAGATAATATGACTTAGTAAGCCATTGCCCGTGTAAACGTTTAATAAACGAACCCTTAATAAGGACCGAGAATCTTACCCAACAAGTGAAAGAAAATATCTTATCCGGTAAGTACTTAGTAGATAAAAAATGATTACTGACAATCCATTTTGATAACCGAAAATGTTAGTCGATAAGATAAATGAGTATGATCACTCTTGTTGCCAGGCATAGGATTAGGATCATGTGAGAAGCAAAGTTAAGATGAGAAGCGTAAGAAGAGACCTGAACTATTGATTACTTTTAATCTCATATTCATCATGAATTACGCTTTAGAAGGGAGTTGATCTGGTACATCTCAGTGCACCTCATCTCATTACATCTTATCCTAATGTGCATCCAAGGCCGGAGATTCCTTTTTACGTTTCTCACCTTAACTCCAATTTTCATCGAAACTCAAACCCTTGTCGATAAACGTTTATCCTATAGATAGATTATAAACAACACCTAAAATATGAAACAAAAGTTTTTTTTATATGACTTACCAAATAAGGCATAAACCATTCAACAAAACTTGTCTATAATTTACCAAATAAAGCATTATCGGGCTTAACGAGTCACCGGACCCGACCCACAAGACAAAGACTGGACCTTTTTGGTGTCAGGATCAGACCAAACCAAACCCAAAGACAGGTCTCCATCTCGAGTCAGCACTGATTGTGCAACGAAGGTACAAAAGCACCCATAGCCATGGGGGAAAGAGCTTTATCTCAAAAGTTGCTCCGTATTCTTACTGCACTAGGGTTAACCATGGCTGGGTGGTAAGGGTCGGATCTGATCGGATCCATCGGCTGAACAAATAATCTGTGCTCGTGGGGTCAACCTGACGTTGGTCAATGCCAACGAATTCGTATCGCAACCGCGTTCGTATTCGTATCCATCTCCCTGTCGACTCGCAATTGTACGACTTGAATTTTCATTTCTTCATAAAAAGAAATTGCACATTTGACTATTCCCAGTTGGTCTAGTTTCCAAATTAACCTTTTCTTGACCATCCGTTGTGTTAATCTGTTCGAATCGATCGATATTTGTTGTGAGGAAGTCAGGTGGGGTTTCCGAAATTTTGAAGCTTTGAGATTTCCGTTGAATTTTTTTTTTTGATTCGCAAGAACCCTAGATCGATTTGGGGAAAATTAGAACCCGGAGCTAGAGATATATATGATCCATGGTGAAGGAGACGGAGTACTACGATGTCCTCGGGGTTAAACCCACCGCCACGGAGGCTGAGATTAAGAAAGCTTATTACATCAAGGTCATACATCTTTAATTGCAACAAATATTCCTCTGATCTTGTTTATTCTTGCCCTTTATACCTACTGTTTGCAATTTTAACTGTATAATCAGTAGGATCCCTAAAAAGAAATGATTTATCCTTAGGGATTATGATATTTTCACTTTGTACTTCAATCTAGAATTCCAAATTAACTCACTTATAATACTTTTATGCTGCATTTCATGTTATCCTTTCCATTCAGCACATTATATTAAATGTAGGATGCTAATTGTTGCATAACATTTGAAATTTGTTGGCTTATGGTGTTCTCCTGCCTTTAATAAAGCTGGGTTTAATATATTTGATGAAAAAGAATCCAGTTATTCACCTGAATTTGCTTGAATTCTTTGTTTTATTACGGTTTACGCTTCTTTGTAACGGCTTCTGGTCATTAGGCGGGTCTTTTTGAGTAACTTCTCCCAAATCAAAAGAAATATCATTAAATTAAGGAAAATAGAAACGAAGGAATCTGTATAATGTCGGGTAGTTTCTGTCTAAAGAATTGTGTTGAGAAAGCACAGATTTTTAAGACTTTTCATTGAGATAGTGCAATCTTTCTTTTTCTCCACAATCCATAATTTTCAATTTAGATCATTCTAGAACTACCAAAATGTAGCAGATTTTGTTCGTAAAAAGAACCTTTGACACTTGAATACTGACAGTAATATATGCGTATAAACACGCACATTTATATATGTAAACATAAGTGTTTATATGTAATTATGAATTATAATTATTGTCCATCCATCCTTTTCCTATTTAGCCTGTTACGTAAATAACTAGTAGATGTTGCAACGGAAGTGTATTAATTCATATATTTTTTTTAACTTGCTATGCTTGGTGGATTGCAGGCACGGCAGGTCCATCCAGATAAAAATCCAAATGATCCTCTTGCAGCACAAAATTTTCAGGCAACGCTTCCATTCAGAGCTTATAAAATGTTTCTTTGGTTATTTCAGTACCTTTCCACATTATTCGTTTTCTTTTTGCCATTTTATAAAATGATAAAATGACGCATTCATATTGACATCATGTGCCTACTAGAAGGATTCAGGAAATATCTTCTTCAATATAACGTTTTCATTAAATATTTTATGTTCTATTACAGGTTCTAGGTGAAGCTTACCAAGTATTGAGCAATCCTGATCAAAGACAGGCTTATGATGCATACGGGAAATCAGGAATCTCAACGTCAGTTTTGTGATCTTTAACTGTAGATAATCGAGTCATATATTTTGTAGAGATTATGGTATCTTGAATAGTATACATTCCCGAGTTCATATGTGTCTTCTTTATATGTATTTGGTTGATTTCTTCGAATTTGAAATTTATGTTATTTCTGTTCATTATAGTGAAGCAATCATTGATCCTGCTGCCATCTTTGCGATGCTTTTTGGGAGTGAGTTATTTGAGGACTACATTGGGCAGCTTGCGATGGCATCAATGGCTTCTATGGATATTTTCACAGAAGGGGAGACTTTTGATGCTAAAAAATTGCAAGAGAAGATGAAGGTTTGTTCTTGAGGCTGTTTTAGTTCTTAAATATTGATTTATGAACCTCACCTGCATAGTTCTTTTTATGACTAAAGCACCCCTTTTTACATATATAAATATGCTCATGTCACTTTTTTCTTTATATAATGGAACTTCAAGTTCTATACTAGAAACCCAATTGAGAGTTTTCTTTAAAGGAGCCATACTAAATACCTTTGTAATAAAGCATATAGATTAGCCTTGACTTGTATACCATCAAGAAATATATTTTTGCTTTGTTTCTTTTTGAGAAAACAGCCTTTATATTTACAACCAAAGCAAGGAGAGCAGGTTTTTTAAAGAGTTTTGTGAGGTGCCATTTACAATTTGGTGGCTACTAGGTGCTGATGATCTATATACATAAATTTGTCTATATGAATATGTATGTATACACACATGCATATATATATATGTATGTATATGTATATGTATATGCATGTGTGCATATGTGTGTGTGTGTGTATGTATGTTTCACATCAATAATACTCTATACCTTCTGAACTTATTTTGTAACACATACCTCAATTAAGATTACTGCTTATTATCTGACATACACAAACATTAATTGTTTAAATTTATCAAGCTGTAAGTATCGATGTAGATTTGAATAAGTAAAGTGATTTCATCACAGATTGTGCAAAAGGACCGAGAAGAGAAGTTAATCCAAACACTTAAAGATCGTCTCCTCCCTTACGTGCAAGGAAACAAAGAGGAGTTTGTTCGTCATGCTGAAGCAGAAGTAACGAGGCTCTCTAATGCAGGTGATTTACAGTTCTCTTTTTTCTTTTTAAAATTATAAGTGCACGTGGCTTGGAGAATTAGTTTGTGGATTTTAAATCAGATATGTAGTATGATGTATTTCAATTAAGATCAACCGTAGATAGGCTGTAGCTATTCAGGAATCATACAACTTTTGAATGGTGAAAATAAGCTGATTACTTGTGTTTTTGTTGTTATACTTATTTTTCTAATATTAAAGATAAAACTTTTGCAGCTTATGGTGTGGATATGTTGAACACAATTGGCTATATTTATGCACGTCAGTCAGCCAAGGAGCTTGGTAAGAAGGCTATTTATCTGGGTGTGCCATTTATTGCTGAATGGTTTAGGAACAAAGGGCATTTCATTAAATCCCAAGTTACAGCAGCAACAGGTCAGTTTATTAAGCCAACTGTTTATAACTTCGACACATGTAACAGTACTAAACATGTGATTAAATGACCACCTTTTGATTAATGTCTAAATGACGGTCAATGCCTTAAATACTTGAAATGTTGACTTTAACTTTGTTCTTCGATTTTAACTTTTCTTCACAAATGCCTCGAGTCTCTCATTATTCTCAAAACTAAAGTCTTGCATTCTTGTGTCTTTGACTTCACTTTTGTACCGACTAAGAAACTGAATTGATACAAAAAGCTATTTGACATCATATATTATTACTTTATTAAAAAACAGATTCATATTTCGCTGTATATGTTTGTCATACTCAAAACCAATCGAGTGATAACATGTAAGGGGCTCTTTGGTTGGTTTTCCATTAAGTCCTGAATGGATAAAGCTATATGTGTGGATTAATCTGTCTGTATAGATTGTGAAAGTTTTTGTGTGGGAGGTTTTTTCATAGATGGAAGAAGCATTTTTTAATTGGGAGGGGCAGGTCTGGAAAAAAAAAACTCGTCTTTCTGCGTAAAATTGTATCCTAGAAGCTTACTGAATAAGCCACTTTCTATATCATTAAGCCACTACCAAACAGTCATGTATAGCTTACCTGTATCTTTTCATTGTTGATTAAAAAAGGATTACTTTTTGTCTCCGAGTTTAGGGGCACTTGCTTTAATTCAGCTCCAAGAGGACATGAAACGGCAGCTGAGTGCAGAGGGGAAGTATACCGAGGAGGAACTTGAAGAATACATGCAGTCACACAAGAAATTGATGATTGATTCTCTTTGGAAGCTTAATGTGGCTGATATCGAAGGCACACTTTCACGTGTCTGTCAGATGGTTGTATTATTGCTTATAACCCCCTTGTTTTGCCCTTTCTTTGTTGGTTTAATATGTTAATGGTATTTACTTACTTACAATTATGTTTGTTTTGTTTCAGGTTCTTCAAGATAATACTGTAAAAAAGGAGGAGCTACGTGCAAGAGCCAAGGGGTTGAGGACTCTTGGTCGGATCTTTCAGGTATTCTGGGGGTGATTACAAGTGATCAAGGGTCTAGATCCCTTCTTAAGCTTCTCATGTTAACTCCTATTCTCACACGATCCTTCGTCTATACACACACACACACATATATATATACATACATATAGATATAGAGGAAAGTTTAGTTGCAAACATTGTGAACCGGAGGACAAAGGAGAGCGCGACATGTCTCCCCATTTGTTCCCATTCATCCTGAATATTCCGTGAATGACTGGGACATGTAGCATGCTCTCCTTTGTTCCTTGGTTCACAACGGAACTTAAGTTTGCAGTTGAACCTGCCCCCATATATATATATATCATAAATAGGGGCGGGTTCAAATGAGAACTCAAATTTGGTTGTGAACGTGAGGACAAATGAGAGTGCGACATGTGTCGAATACTCAAAGAAATATTCAGACTGAATAAACCCGAAATAGTGTTTATTCAGTCTGGATAATGCCTATTGAGACTTAATAAGCGTTATTCAGACTGAATAAACACTATATTCAGTTTTATTCGGTCTAAATATTTCTTTGATTATTCAGTCTGAATAATCTACATTCAGACACGTGTCGCGCTCTCATTTGTCCTCACGATCACAACCAAATTTGAGTTCGCATTTGAACTTTCCTCTATCATTAAATATATTATATATCTATATATATATTACTTCCTCCGTCCAAAATAAATGTCCACAATGAAATGGCATACGGTTTTAGAAATGTGTAATTATTAAACTTTTTAAATAATGAAATGACACTTTTCCTTTGATAACAGAGAGAGGGGGAGAGAAGTTTTCTCCATGTCATAATTACGGATAGAATGGGAAATTGGAAACTTAATTTTGAAAGTGGACACTTGTGTTGGGACACACTAAAATAGAAATGTGGACACTTAATTTGGGATGGATGGATACTATAAAATAAATTATACATCATAAATATATTTATACATTAATAAATATTACTATACTACTACATGAGTACATGATGTGTGTATATATAATAACAGATCATATATCTTAGGTGATCGAAAAAACCTTAAGCATCATTTGAAGGACAATATGGTCATTTTGCATTTTTGTTCCTTCTTGTCCGCCTTACCATAACATTGTTGGTATGTGTCTCTGATTTGATGCCTGATTCCCAAATAATTACATCGGTTTCAGAAGGCAAAGTCAGCCAGTGGAGATGAAAGTGATACAATTCTAAACAGTGGCGGTATGCATAATCTGAATGGAGGCGATCCAGATCATACTTCAAGATCGGCTGAATCGGGACAAAGCTCTCAAACCAGCATTGCACCTCAGGTATATATATATATGTATATCTTTACCTTATTTTTTGATTTATATCTTTCCTTCTGAGTAACCAATCTTCATCATGGTTCGTGATGTCTACCGGCGGCAGTTGGGCCATTGTTATACAATTATTGCAGTTGACTCCTTTCATCTAATCAACCATCTCTAAGTTCAACAAAATTGGTTGTTTTTTTAACATATAATCCCCTAAAATAAGTGTCTTTAAGTTCAAAGGTGCCTATGTTTCAATTCTACGTTTAATTATAAGATGGAGAAATTCATTACTCGCTCTATTATTATGGGTAAAATTGTCATTTAGTAAACTAAAAAGTTTAATAATTACATATTTCTAATACTGTGTATTTTTCATCGTGGACATTTATTTTGGGACATGTGGCAAGCTATTTTATGTATATCATGAGATGGATGTATATGCACTTGTTAAAACGTATTTTTACTGAATTATGTATAACAAACTAAAGTCATGATACGAGCTCTTCTGAGAGATTGCAGCGGGTAATTGTTAATAAAAAGATATATATATATATATATATAGAGAGAGAGAGAGAGAGAGAGAAGGGGGGGGGGGGGTTATGGGGAAAACCCCAAAAAACGAAAAATTGAGGAACACCCTAGTAGTAGCTGAAGATGTTTTTTGGTTTTTCTGCAAATTGCTTACAAATAACTTGTATGAATTTGTGCATACCGTCCTGGTGGAGGGCTCCGAGGGCTTTTTTTTTTTTTTTTTTGAGATTGGTTTGTATGGTTCGTAACCTAACGAAGCCATGATGGTTTGTATTTGATTTGTCACACACACACACACATATATATATAGAAGAAAGTTCAAATGAGAACTCAAATTTGGTTGTGAACGTGAGGACAAATGAGAGCGCGACACGTGTCTGAATATAAATTATTCAGACTGAATATTTCTTTGAATGGAACACGTGTCACGCTCTCTTTTGTCCTCACGTTCACAACCAAATTTGAGTTCTTATTTGAACCCGCCCCTATATATATATATATATATATATGATTTTATCAAGTTTTGATTTGATTCACACACACACACACACACATATATATATATATGATTTTATCAAGTTTTGATTTGATTGATTATATGGACCTTGCAGAGCCCATATGTGGAAGCTCCTCATTTTGCTGGTGTAGAAAACTTTCACTTCCCAATTCCGACAGCACCCCCGGGAGCTCAGAGATCTCAGTAAAGTAAAGTAAAGTCGCAGAAGATGAAGTGTGTGGAATGTTGTATGTATCATTTGTGGTAATGGAGTTAAGTTTGTTTTGAGTGATTACTTTTGAATATGGTTTTCAACTTGCTGCCTGCACATAATGTATTGTTTGTATGAAAGCAAGAGTAGTTGAATTCGACCGTGTTTTTATTATATATTTATTATTATTGCCTCCGATTTGGAATGTTTCTCTTCTTTTCATTTAACTTATAGTGAAGTACTATTGTTTACATCTTATCTTTTAGATTCTATTTTTGTGTAGGATTTTTTGTTTGGTTTCAAAAGATGGAGTAATTGGAAGTGACATTTGAATGTGATATGAAGCCTGCCTAACTCCTAGGGACCTAGATGTTAGCTTTTACACCATGTGTAGGTTATTCTTTTGTTGGGATAGCTATCTTTTTTAAGTGGTATGCAGAAAATCGTTCGATCCAATCACAACTGATGAACTGGATTGGTGTACAAAACTTGTTTTATTTAGTTATTTGTGATTCATGTTGGTCGTTCAGTTTATATGAATGGTGCTTTTTAAAATGAAATTGTTAGATAACTGGTTCAAAATACTGAACGGGTTCAATCTGATCTAGTAATATAACTGATCTAATCGAGTCATCCATTGAATTTGATTGGGTTGGTTGTCAAAGTTTAACATCCGATGAACTATCTTTGATTTGGTCGGTTTCACCTGAATCCATTACATATTTACATGTGAACCGATAACGCCCCTAGTTTACGTCATATGTGGCTAGTCAAAAATCTTTGTTGTGTATCTATGTATGTCTATATGTATTGTGTATATATTCCTCATGTCGACTATCTTTTTTTATTTTAAAGATAAAGTGTATTAAAAACGTTTAAATTTAAATTAGGGCAAGCTTGGTAGGCATATGGGAAAATGACATCGACCTTGTTGTCATCCCTACCATGCAACCTTCACTAAGATAATGACCCATGATATATATATATATATATATATATATATTATGAGAGTTTATTCGCATAAAATAAGTGGCTAACCTCATGTTAGTCAAATTGTTTGAAACATTGAATGCCATTGGGCCACATTTCTTTGGCAAGTTTCCATAAACTTCTATAGTACCCATTGAATATGATGATATTTATGGTCAACTTGTTTATAAGATTAATTTAAAACATTTTTTACATGGTATAAGCAAAAAATTAACATACTGATTAACGAATGTAATGTCACTTTTCAATACATCATAAACAAAAGCAATAACATAATGAGATTTGAAACAAATGCAAAATTTATCTTGAACGTGATTTCTGAAAACAGTTTTACCTTAATGAGTGACTGTTTCCTAGTAGGATATAATGGATGAATTATGTTACGGGCTTTACCTTTAGATTGAGCTCCAATTTTTATGTGATTTTGCGTTTGTGCAATTTATGCTATCTTGAAATTGGAGCATATATAGTAAGGAGCTGAGTTAATTAAATGTGATAGTGAAACTATAAGTTTTCTTGATATTAATTAGGTTATTAGTGAATCAATAATAGGCACAGTAGGACTTGAATACTCTCTTAGCCGGCTAAGGGTAATTTCTGTCAACACCAAATATACTTGTATAATGACTAGCTAAATAGGAAAGCATCATTGACCTCCACCTTCAACAAAACGAATAATCTTTAAAATATCAAAAAAAATATGTTGCTGTTATAGTTATTTGAGGTTGAAATTTTGGATAACCGTAATAAAGATAATTATGTCACGTCTTTTTATCAATAGGATAAGTAACGGGTGGTCTTGCACTTGACTTGATTGATTATCACTTAATAATTAAATTCTTGTATAAAAAATCTTTAAAAATACTTGATTATCACTTAATAATTAAATTCTTGTAATGGTTAATTGAATTATGTAGCACCTTAGGCAGATCCCATATCGGCCGTGGACAGGAGTGATACTAGGTT
The DNA here is from genome assembly GCA_036898165.1 of Silybum marianum. Taxonomy (NCBI): domain Eukaryota; kingdom Viridiplantae; phylum Streptophyta; class Magnoliopsida; order Asterales; family Asteraceae; genus Silybum; species Silybum marianum. The sequence goes on from CM072531.1 coordinate 41,813,252, forward strand.
CATAAGCAAACCTTGGTCTTTCTAAACACAACGCGTTTGGGTCACACGCAAGGCAGGTTGTTGGAACTCTATGGTTAAGCGTGCTTGAGTGAGAGTAATACCAGGATGGGTGACCCCCTGGGAAGTTCTCACCAGGTCGCCAGAAACAAATCCGTGCGACTTAGGCCAAAGCGGACAATATTGTGTCGTGGTAAGGCGAGTGTTACAAATTAAAATAAATAAAGATTTTTATTTGAAGAATATTGTTTTTGTAAAACACATCATGTATTTGATAAGTAAATAAACATACTATAATTGTGTGAAGAATTTTTTTTAATATAATTTTGTAAACAATTTTTTTGCTTTAAAAACGATTATTTTTTCTTGTTTGATATATATCTTGTTATAAATGTAAAAATCTAACTTTCAATAGATTACTAAATATGAAAAATGTACAAGATATATTCTAGAAAAATCAATCAACTTAGGCTATGTTTGGCAAAAGTAGCTAATAAGGTACCTTATGACTTATAAGGTAGATTATCAAAACCTTACTTTCATTAACTTATCAATAAGGTACCTTATAAAGCTATGTTTGGCAAAAGTAGCTAATAAGGTACCTTATGACTTATAAGATAGCTTATCAAAACCTTACTTTTATTAACTTAAAAATAAAGTACCTTATAAGTCACTTTAAACAATACTATTTACTTTTTAACCTACTTTTATTCAATTTGATCAAAATATAAATAGCCAAGATTTGGCAAGTGTCTAACTTACGGAATGTCTTTTTTCTGAATTAAATATAATTTTGATTGAGTCGGCTTACGAAATTGATACAACGGCTTACAAAATGGTCCACCAAAATCATATTTTATATATGAAAATTCACAAGCTAGGAAATGGCTACTAACAAAATTTTGACTATTTTGATTCAAAAATAAAATTTTTGGCTAAAAAGTACAAATATTCGTCCAACATAACTAGTTTGATCAAATTTCTTTATATTTCATTTTGATACAATTTACCCATATAAGAACATGCATACAGACCTTTCCAACAACCATACTATTCAAATTTTCTTAAAATATGAGAAAAGTCTCCTCCAGTAACCAGGGGCGGTTGCAACATAGAAAGGCCCCAGTGAATTGTTAAAAAAAATTATACAGACTAAAAAATATCAAAAATATTAAATTTAGTCTTAGTTTCCCTCAGTAAAAATTTTCAAGGGACCCCGTCTTACCAGCGATTGACAAAAACACTAAAAAAGTCTCTTGAAATCAATAAAAAAACCGAAAAAAAAATCTTTCGAAATCGAAAAAAACACTAAAAAAATCTTTCAAAATCGACCAAAAACACTAAGAAAATCCTTTGAAATCAACTAAAAACTTAAAAAAACTTCCGAAACACGTCGAGTGACTTTACGCGCCTTTAATCTACCTTAAAGGGACCTAGTAGACAAAAATCTTGGATCTGTCACAGTAACTATGTTAAACTCTCATTAAAAAAAAAAAAAAAAAAAGGAAAACGATCATAAAAGCATATATGTTTGGAGATGCTAAAAAGATCCTGACCCATTGAATAGTAAACAAACATGTTACAAAAAATAATGAATTTTACAGAAGCTTAACAAATATGAAAATGGCAAAAAAGAAGAAGTGGGTAAACATAAACTGACTCATATACTCAAAGTGAAAAAGAATAGAAACACCAAAGACCAAACCTCTGCTCATTCCAACCTTTCTCTCTCTCTCTCTCTCTCTCTCTCTCTCTCTCTCTCTCTCTCTCTCTCTCTCTCTCTCTCTATATATATATATATATATATATATATTTTTTTTTTTTTTTTTGCTCTCAAAATGGATCTTGTCTTCATCCAAGACTATAGAAACCAGATCACCGCTCGCTAATGGCATCCTTTCATATCATCACTCTGTTATTCTTGGAATCTTGATTTCTTTCTTTTCTTTGCTGTCAATAATCATCGTGGTTGTGGTTGTATAAAAACCCCAATTCCACTCATTTACACTTACACTAGACCCCATTTGGACCCTTCTTGAAATTGCCGTCGGTGGGTGGGTGTTTCCAAATCTTCACTTTCTTTTGCTCTCCTCTCTTCCCCCCCCCCCCCCCCCCCCCTTTTTTTCTTGTAATTCATTCCTCAATTTTCTTTACAATTTCTTCTTCTTCAACATCTCTGTGAGATCGAGTGAGTGAAAAGAGAAAAAGGGGATAATGGAGAGCGAGAAGAAAGTTTCGCCGGTATCCGATGTGGGTGCGTGGGCTATGAATGTTATAAGTTCTGTTGGAATCATTATGGCTAACAAGCAGCTCATGTCTTCCAATGGTTATTCCTTCTCTTTCGGTTAGTTCTCAGATCTCGTTTTGTAATTCTCTCTCTCTCTCTCTCTTTCTCTACTTCAATTGAATGCGATGTTTGTGTTAGATCTGCCACCTGTTTGATTATATGCTTCTTCTAATCTTATTGATTCGTGGGGAATTCTGTATTTGACCGATGGGTTTTTTTTTGTTGCTAAACCTGTTCATTAAGTTGCGTGATCTACTTTCTAACCTCAGAGATTGAATTCGAATTTTACTGTATGATTGTAAATTCAGCTCTACTTTGTTTAGGTTAATCTGTGGATTGACTTTTAAGATCCCAATCTTGTTTTGGGGTTATGCCTTCAGTGTACAACAAGATACAATTGAAGTGTTTATAATGTGTTTATATCACATCTGTTATGCAAGAATTGTATAAAGCTGACTTCATTATATAGATCAATGAAACTGTTATACTTTCACAGATCTTAATATGGGTGGTTGATATTTTTGTTTTTCGGGGAAAAAGATATCCGAAAATGTGTAATGAACTGAAGTGAATGGACTCAGGTGGAGATTTATAGGGATATGAGCTATTAAAACACTAGCAATCTCATTTTTCTATCTCTATTTGACACTTTAGTTGTTTTGTGTTTGATCAAAGGGATGGTATCTTTATTGATTTAAATGGCGGGGTCTTTTAGATTTTTTTACGAAGGGGAGGGGTGTTGTGGATTTATGCAGATCCGATCTCTACCCAAAGAGTAGAGTAGAGCGGTTGTTTTCATGAAGATCCCCGGCTTGTGCAAAGTGTGTGAAAAGAAAGGCATCTAATAGAGTGTGGATTAATCTGTCTGTATAGATTGGGAAGGTTTGGAAAAAAGCTTGACTTTCTGCATAAAGCTCCTCCTAGAAGCTTATTGAATAAGTCACTTTCAATATCATTAAACCCCTACCAAACAATCATGTATAGCTGACCAAATAATCCGTGTCTCATTAAGCTCATTAAGCTGCTAACAAGCAGGCCGTAATTTTGCCTTGATGATGCACCGATTCCATCAAGATTTCTGTATCATTACCAGCGGCAGACTGTACAATTGAAGTTCCTTGCTTGTTTCTTTTCACCGCTTGAAAACTTTGAGTTGTCCTTCTCTTTGGCCTTACACTTATCGAAAAGAACCTCAGCTATTCTTGAGATCATCATTCTTGACAACCATTTTGCTATATTTAGCTATTGAATTTATTTTTCTCATTGATGGGCATATGTATAGAACTATTTTGGGAACCTCTTTTTCTGACTTTAAGGTGGAGAATTGAAACAAGAATTCTCTTTTTTCATCATCAATCAAATCGCCATTTGCTACCCAAGATTCTATTTTATCATCAATCCAGTCCCGTTCACATTTTTTTCTTTTTGTGTTTCTTGGTTGGACACCAAAGTTTTCCACATTCAAAAGGTATGCAGAAATTGAAATACCATGTTGACTGTTGAGTTTGCATTGCAAGATAATTCTAGGGAGTTAGAGTCGCAAAATAATAATTCACATTGAAAAAGGTACACGGTTTTAACAAAATTTGTAATTATTACACTTTTTAATTAACTAAAATGACAAGTTTACCCTTAATAACAGAGGGAATGATAAATTTCTCAATCTAATAGTTAAGGGTAGAATTGGAAAGTAGACACTTTTGAAAATGGACACTTATTTTGGTAGAAAACTAAAATAGAAATGTGCACACTTATTTTGGGATAGAGGGAGTACTTTATACAGCTTGAACGTATATTGACTTTTTAAAATTACTTGAAAGATAAAAAGACTTACCAACTCTCATCCTAAGGGCCTGTTTCTTAGCAGTTTCATGAGCTTAATGGGACTCGCAACTTATTCGGTCAGCTATACATGACTCTGGTTATGGCTTAATGATATAAAAAGTGGCTTATTCAATAAGCTTATAGGGGGGAGCTTTAAGCAGAAAGCCGAGTTTTTTCCAAACCTGTCCCTCCCAGTTAAAAAACACGCTCCTTCCATCTATGGAAATAACCCTCCCAATTTATACAGACAGATTAATCCACACAGACAGCTTTATCCATACAGGACTTAATGGAAAACCAACTAAACAGGGCCTAACTCCACCTAACCAGCTGAATAATTCAGCTTATCACCGTCACCAATTAAATTCACCACAGATTGTGTTGGTTACTTTTGTTTCTTAAGTTTTTCTTAACTGTTGTTTCTGAAACTTTATCTTACTAATCAGCTAATACGTGATGTCTTTACTAATCGGCTTTATATGTTGCTTTCTCCAGCCACAACCTTAACGGGATTCCACTTTGCTGTAACTGCACTGGTCGGGTTCGTTTCAAATTCTACGGGATACACTGCATCAAAACATGTTCCTTTGTGGGAACTTCTCTGGTTTTCGATCGTTGCAAATATGTCCATCACAGGGATGAACCTCAGTCTTATGCTGAATTCCGTTGGATTCTATCAGGTACGAATTTCTTAAAATTACTTTCTACACATATTCTATTACAATTCCACAACATAATACATATGTAGCTGATTTATTTTCAGTTATGCCTTTTAGAACTTTGGATATATATATATATATATATAATGGGTTTGTTTGGTTTTACTTGATGTCAACAATCAACAATGTGCTTGCTTTGTTACTATGTTTATAAATAATAATTTTAAGAAGTCGCGCTAATAACTGGATTTTTTTATGGTGTAGATTTCGAAACTGAGCATGATTCCAGTGGTTTGTGTAATGGAGTGGATAATTCATAGTAAACGTTACTCAAAGGAAGTCAAAGTTGCGGTTGTGGTGGTTGTTATAGGTGTGGGCGTTTGCACTGTGACTGATGTCAAAGTTAACGCCAAAGGTTTTATATGTGCATGTGTTGCAGTTTTGGCAACATCATTGCAACAAATTGTGAGTTTTTTAATCATCTTCTTTTAACAGCTTAATGGGACTTGCAGCTTATTCAGTCAGCTATACATGATTGTTTGGTAGTGGTGGCTTATTCAGTAAGTTTATAATGTGTACTTGCAGTCTATCGGCTCCTTGCAGAAGAAGTACTCTGTTGGAGCTTTTGAATTATTGAGTAAAACCGCTCCTATTCAAGCTCTCTCACTTCTCGTATTTGGTCCTTTTATCGACTATTATCTAAGCGGAAATCTCATTTCAACCTACATGAAAACCATATCTACTGGTGCAATTGTAAGCAATCTTTTTTTCTTTTCTTTCATTTCAAATGGTTCTTTTTTTTTTAATTGTTGAACCATACATCTGATTCAGTCAGTACCATTTTGCAGATATTCATACTCATTTCATGCTCATTGGCGGTTTTCTGCAACATTAGTCAGTACCTCTGCATTGGACGGTTCTCGGCGGTTTCATTCCAGGTTTTAGGTCACATGAAAACCGTATGTGTGTTGACCTTAGGGTGGCTCTTATTTGACTCGGAGTTGACCTTCAAGAACATTATGGGAATGCTGGTTGCAGTTGCGGGAATGGTGATTTATAGTTGGGCGGTGGAAGTGGAAAAGGCGAGTAGCAAAAGTGTGCCCCATTCTAAGCATAGTTTGACCGAAGAGGAGTTAAATTTATTGAAGGATGGAGTGGAGAAAGCCGAGCTCGGTGAATCGAAATAGAGAAAATGGAGATTTGTATTAGAGACATGATGATGATGATGATGATGATGATGGTTTTGGTGTTGTTTTAATGTGTTTTTTTTTTTTTTTTTTTAATGTTTGATGCATTTAAAGATTAGAAGGGATTTTTATTGGAATCTATAGTCTTTATGTAGCTCAAGCTCATTGCTCATGCAGTTATAGAAATTCTTATGTTAATTCATTAGATTTATTTAATATCAACTACCTAATTTGGGTATTTATTTTTAGTTTTTCAGAGTTTCAATTACTTTAAAATATATGATGTTTTGATAAAAGCAAGTTTGATGATTCAAGTTCGACCTTGAAATAAGTATCAAGTCTCGAGCTTTATAACTTATCGACATATATTAATTGTGTACTCGTGTTATGTAGTGAGATGCATAATTATATTTATAAACTAAGAATGAAAATGTAGTAAGTTCTCTTAGAAAAAGAAATTTCAAATTAATGTTTCGAATAAATTAAAGATTTGAAGATAGTGTACATAAAGCTTAATAAGAATTCGTGTTGAGTTCTTATAAGTTCAATCTTGACTCGTTATATGTTTCCGCCTCATATTTTGTAATGATCAAAAGATACTGGATTAATCAATTGGATCGTGCATATGTTTGCTTTCTAAATACACTGATTTGACCTATATTGTCTTGGATATCATGAATTGAGTATTGGGATAATCTAACGATCACTCTAATTTCAAAAATTGTAAAATCGAGTTCTGTATATACACCTAGATTAAATGTTTTACACATTTATATGAGAGATCGATGGTTACGGATTAGTTAGGCGGTTTTAATAACTACACAAGAATTATGACGTAACTGCCTATGGATAATATCAAACACATATCACAAGGTATTCAGAATCAGAAGCTTCTGAAGTGAAGCCATAGCTTCTGAACTTTCAACTCAGAAGCTTCTGAGTTAGTCTTCACAAACGTTCTGAATCGAGTTAGGAGCCCTTGACCCCCACCTTATGGTGATATAAGGTGATAGCGGCAACATTTGCGAATGTGCACTCCACAACTCCGTACTCACGTTATGTTTGCTTTATCACCTAAACAAACCCATGTAAATCACAATTACACCAAAACTCTTAATTACCCTAAAATCACCAACACAACCACAACAAGAGAAGCATAAGTTCCTTAATCATCTCCACAATCAAATGAGATCAAACTTTTTTTTTGAAGGGCAACAAATGAGATCAAACTAGACAATGGATTTAAACATATAACTATAACCAAATCAAACATAACCAGTATATCCCACTCGACAGTACAGTCTAGAAGAGATAAGAATAAGATGTAGGCAAACATTTCCTCTACTCCAAGGGGAATAGATGTTTTTTCCATGAACAACAATATCTTTAAACAATATCACATAAGTAAATTATAGAAAAAGGTCTTGACAACTCAAAAGAATATAAAATGACATCAAATGCAATGGTTTGTACAACATTGTGTAGAAAAACAGGTTCAATGAAGTCAAAATCCCAATACAAATGCATGGGTGGATGGATGAAAAATAAAACAAAAATAGGTCTTGAAGCAGAACCCAAGCCTCTTGACATCCAAACATCTTCTGGGTCCCTTTGATCTTGTGGTCTTATTTGTCTTTTCAATCAATTAACCACATTTCTGATCTTTTCTCTTGGAAACTTTAACCCCATGGTTCTCAGAAAATAGAAGTTTTAGACAAAAAACACAGCATCTCTCTACAATATAATACCTTGGTTCATGGTTCAGCCATTCGAGTAGATGCAGCCAGTTCAGCCAGCTGATTCTTATCGAGAGTGGCAACAAGTTCCATTGAAATGAAGGGTTTTGAGACGGTATCAAACTCTTCCTCCTTAACTTTGGAAGTTGGCTGAATCTTTCTGGCTTCAGAATCTGCAGCCTCGGCTTCCTTCAGCAAAATATCAGCTTCTTGAAGGTCACCTAACTCAATAGCAGCTGATCTTTCAGCCGTGGCTGAACCAGCAAGGAGAAGTAGTCGTTGGTATCTTACCATTTCTAATTCCTTCTCCATTGATGAAATATTTTCTTCTTTTTCTTGCAATCTATTCACGTTGTGGTTAATATCGTCTTCTATCTTCTTAAGCTCTGACATGGCTTCGTCTATTTTAGTTTGCAGACTTTCTTTTTCAACGTATAGTGTCTTTGCCTCATTGGCAATACGTGCTGCTTCTTTGAAATTTCTTGCAGTAGCTGCGACTCTCTTTTCAGATTCTAGCTCTGGGACTCTTTTTTCTATAAAGAGAAGCCTCTGTTTTGAAGATTCAATTGCTTGCTGGGTTCCTGATTTTGTTGAAGATAGATCCTAAAAAACAATACGAAAGAGAGTTTTTAGGGATTTTATCGCTGGAAAACAATGGGTTTTTATTAAATAAGCAAGTATAGGTTGTGGAATGATATCTCATTTTGTTACTTCGTATGTTTGTATATTGTTGTTTACTTAAAATTTAGTATATTTGCTGTTCTTGCTTTCAAGTTCTCGTCTGAATATTATAATTATTTAGCTATTCTATTATTTTTATTTTCTTTTCCTTCTGATCTTATTTATTTCTTTTCTTTTTTCTCTTTTTTTCTTTCGCACACTCCACATGTAATCACACAACACCAACGAACTGAACCATGTTGACCCCTAGTTCAGTGTAGTACAAATATCAAAAATTGCAAAATGCATTTTTTCATATGCTGTACAAATAGTGTTACAGGACAAGCATGCCAGCTGATTTAGTGACCAAACTCATAATCAAACATAAAGTGGCTTCATCAAGTAAAAAGATATACTTTTTTCATGCAATTTTCTCTAAGAAAAGCCAAAATCTCATATCCAATTTTGTATAGACAAGTCGTTGTTCCTAAACTAAACAATCTAGCACTAGAGGATTTGTGTCCATGCTATTATTATTCACTAAATATTCAGGACCAAGAACCAATACAGATCATTTGATGTGTGTGTGTGTGTCAGTGTGGGTGCATGGGTGTATGTATGCTTACACAGAATTCACCAGAATGGTATTTGTGTTAAAGGAAAAATGGGATGGCCTTGAGAATCACATATAAATATAGTGGTTTTGATCTTCAATGTGTAAAAGATCCCCATGTTCTTAAACTACTTGTTGCTATTTATGTGAAGCATTAGAAGTGTGTTCCTACATACCTCACAGATAACAATCCCCTCTCCACCAGTGCACCATATGTGGATGTGTATATATATTTTTATATATATCTTCTAATTGTTGCATTTCATGGAAGGAAAAAGGTGGGTTGTGACTTATTTTATAGAATAACTCCCCCATACCAAACTTGATACCCCATTTGTCCTTTGCACAAAATTTAAGAGAGAGTCAACAGGCACTATAGAAGTGATGACATTCTAGTTGGTTTACATTTATACCCTTCAAACCGCAGTCATTCCATTAGTTAGAAGGTGATAAAGTTACAACAATGGTGAAGGTGAAGTGAAAGATGATTAATCAGAAAATGGATGCATAATTTGGAAACACCCACAGAATTTCCTAGAGAGCAAGCAACACATAGCCAAAAAGTAAACCAAAAACAAAACAAAAGAAATAACACTAAAGGAAAGTAATAAATCATAGATTTCACCATTCTTCAAAATCAAGCAAAAACTATCTGAAGACTAACCTGAAGAGAAGCTCTTACAGCAGAAATATCTTGTTTTAGCATTTGAACATCATCAAACAACTTCTGCTCAGTTTTAGCTAACCTTGCTTTATCTTCCCATGATTTCGAGATGAATTTTACTAGATTTCTACGCAGGTTTACGACTTCTTGGTACATGCCTGCTTCATCTGCAGAAATTCGGCTAAGTTCCCTGATTTTTGAACCTCTGGCTTCTTCCTCCTGAAGATAATCATCAATTTCCTTCTTTTTTCTAGACAAAGCATCACTATCCAATTCTAGTTGAGAAAGACCCAATTGAAGATTGTCAGACTTCGAATGAATGTTTGATTGTGCCTCTTGGAAGCTAGAGACAACATCAGCCATCCTTTTCTCGACCTTTTCAATCTTCGAATCATTTTCTGCTATTTCTGCTTCCTTCTGTTTCACCAAAGCAAGTAATTCCTGCAATTCCTCTGCCAACTTCTCTTTTTTCTTGTGAAGAAGTTCACTTTCTTCCCTGTCATCCTTGACTGCATGTTCAATGGAATCATCTAACACCAGGCATGCTCCTGATAAAACATGTGATTCAATTTCCACTTCCATTTTCTTCACCTCTAATGCTTCAGATAAGGAAAACCACTTCTCCATTTCTTCCGAAGTCTTAGATTCGGCATTTGAGATGACAGCATCTGCATCATGCTTAGCATCCTAGAAAAAAAAACATTTGTAAAGAGCATAAAACATTAGATACTTAAGATAGCATCACCATCCAAGGTATAAATCATTTAAAGATTGTAATTTATTATCAATAACTTTGCTAACTTTACTTTAAACACATTTTATATTGATTGTCGATGCTTTAACAGTCTTTAAAGCAGATGTACACCACCCTTAAATGGCAGTCCTCAACTAAAGCTCCTTATTCCCCTGCTAATTATCATCAAAATAACGTGAATGTGTGTGCATTATGTAAGCAGGACATCCCCTAGGAATTGCTGGCAAACTGATAACTTCCACTTGTGAAATTAGAAATTAATGCAGTTAATACCCAAATCAAATCAGTTGTTAGTTATAAAATATATGTAGGTAGACTAGGTCAACAAGGCATGGCTCTGGATCATCTCATTAATCATGTTCTGATTACATTATTGCTCAGAGGTAATATCATATTAGTTTTAGAAGTACTACTTGTATTACGCTTAGAATTACATGATAATAGTCTTTGGGCTAGAATTTGATACAACCATATAAGTTTTTTTTACCACCATTAACAATTATCCTAATTCATATTCTTATATAATCTCATCTTGCTCTAATGATATGGTCCTAATCAGTATCTCCTCCATTAAAGAAACTCAGCCTTGAATTTTTTAGTGCTATTTAGACACAAGTTTTGCAATGTGACATCGTGTCTTGAAGTTGCTTCTTAGATAGATAGAGAGAGAGAGAGAGAGAGAGAGAGAGAGAGAGAGACCAGATGACTAATCTTATGTTGCAATATGCTTCAAGGAAATCTTGTGGAATAACAAAATCAATATGCGCCTCCTTGGAAACTAAAGTGGCAACACCATTTTCTTTCAGTTTTCACATAATCATCTCTGATTTCCACTGAAGCTTCAATTCTAACCTCTTCATTTGTTTGAGTTGGCTATAACGATATTCTTCTACTTGGCAACTTCAATCATGGATGTGATCACGTCGTATTCTATTGGTTGGCTTTCCAATCTTATTCTCAATAATAGATTCCTTCACCACTTCATGACAGGTCACTAATGTTGGATTCTTAGGCCTTGTTTGTTTTGTCATTTTAAGCTCTTAATCACCACTTATGTCTGATTCGTTTAGACGTTCATAACCATTTCAGAACTGAAATCGGACTTCAGACTTCAGCACCTCTTAAAAAACAAACGCCACCTTAGTGTAGGATTAAGTTTGTCTGTTCCTGAACCCTGGTTATCATATGACAACTTGCAACACGCCTCTTTAGTTTTGCCAGAAACACATTCTATTTATCCTGCAATTAAACATATTAACACTTCTCTTCTTTCTTATGCTAATCATGCCTTGGTGATGGCTGAAATTTAGGGTTTGGACTAATTAGGGCTGTAGATTAGGTTTTTGACCTGGGAGTGATGAACTGATGATGACAGCATATTAGGGTTTTGATCTAGGATAGTTACAGATGGATGGTGGCTTATATGGCTAATTTTTTTCGTGCGGCCAGAATTAAGGTTTTCCGGCTCTAACACCAAAGTGATGCACAGTAGATTTAGGCGAAGAGAAAGATTAGAAGAACAGTAAACAAACTAGGTTTCTAATTCACACCAAAGAACCAGTAAGATCTCTTGAGAATCATACCAATATCAGATAACCAAATCTCACCTATGGGTCAAACTCCTAACCATTTTTCTCCGATCATCTAATCATCAATCTTGAGGATTACATCTCCCTATATAGTAACAACAAGATAGATGTTTGTCCTAACAATACTTATCCTAAAGATAATAGTAAATGAATAACAAAAATAAATACTAAAAGTTATCATATAAGCAATCATCCTAATGCATTCTCAATAATTTCAACCTGCTCTAATGCTAAGAAAGCTTTTCACATTGACATCCATGAGGATTTATATGGAACTATCTTCTAAATCTGTCAGAACTTCACATGAAAATTTATTTTCAAAAGGAGAGTTAGGAGTAGGAACATCCGGTCCACAATCAATTATGGCAACCTACTGCAAGGATTTCTTTTGTTGTCTGTTTCGGTCCCTTTAATCTTTTGCAGTCAACTCTATTTTGAAAGTTCTCTTTGTTTTGCTTGCCAAGTTGGTAGAATGGATCTCGATACTCCAATTTTTGAAGAGTGTTTAAGAGATAGGATCATATTAGGATTAGAACTACTTTCCTACTGTGATCAGTTTGCTTTAGCTTCAAGAGTTCAAGTGTGGGTGTGTAATCTGTTTACGAAATTACTTAAAGCATATGCAGCCACTTAATAGGTCTTTGATGTAGCAAGTCATGAAATCCCCACTGGAAGACTGTGCACTATATTCCATAAATCAAGGGTATCATAAGAAAATACAAATGCCTTTGCAAAATTTTAGACCTCTATCACTCTAGCTTCAGGGTACAGCAAAAGCAATTGGGTTAATGAACATTATAGATCATATATTTATATTGATATTAGCTACACATATGCAGCCACATAATAGTCTTTGATGGATAAGTCATGAAATCCCCCATGGAAGTATGTACATTTGTATCGTATTAATCAAGGGCAGTATGAGAAAATACAAGTGTCCGTGCAATTTTTGGACCTCTATAACTCTAGCATCACGAGTGCAGCAATGCTGAACGACAATAGATCATATATTAGATGAAAAAGAACTCACCACTGCAAAGCTTTCCAGCAGAGCTGCACATTCCTCCTCGGCTACAATCTGCAACTCCAAAGCCTCCTGCATCTTAGAATCAATGGCATCACAGTCAGCTTCAGCATCTCTCAAGGCAATGGAAAGAAGCTCCTTGTTCTTCTCAGCCGCTGCAAGGCTGTCACTGACTCTTTCCGCAGTCTCAAAATCCTCAGACTCAACAGCTTCCTCCAGCTCTTTCTCCATTTCCTTGTGCTTTGCAGACGCAAGATTCAGCTCCTCCTCAGCTTTCCTTCTCTTCCTAATCAAGTCCTTCCTTTTGGCAGACACAGAAGCTACTGCTTGCTGGGCACAATTGAGCTTCTCAGCGATCTGTGTCTTAATTTGGTCATATCTGAACTCCATTGAATTCTCCCTACTCTGGACTTGTGTGTTCTCTTCTTCTTTTTCTTCTTCTGGTATATTCTTTGATGTCAATTCCACAGGCTCCGGATTCGAAATTGCCTCATTTATCTTGATCTGTTCTTCGACTACTGAAGTGGCTCCTGCTGCTAAATCAGAAGTAATTTCAGAATCAGGAACGATTTGCTGTTTTTCTTCCCCTGATTCACCCTTTTCTTCAGCAATAACCACTGGTAGTGATGAAGCAGAGGACAGAGATGGAGATGGAGATGGAGATGCAGTTGTTGAGTGGGAGGGGAGATGGAGTTGTGGCTGCATGTCATCAACATCCACATTAACATCTTGAGATTGAGATTGAGCTGCTCTGCCATAACCTATCCTTATACCAGCTCTCTTCTTCTTCCTAGTGGATGAATTCTGTGATGAAAGAGATCGGGAAAGGGGGCCAGCACCTCTACTGCTACTAACACTGGTAGAAGTAATTGTGGTTGTGGTTGATGTCTGTGATGGCGATGCAAATGTTGTTGCAATATCAGTAGTACTACGTGATGATGTCGATGATGACGGTGAAAGAGGAGGATGATCGAGAGTGAAGGAGATGTCATCTTGAGATTGGGGTTGGACGAGGGTTAGATCCGAGAACAGATTCTCATCCAAGGGTTCAAATGAAGCTCCGGTGGGGGTTATGGCGGCGGGAGTTGGAGATTGAGGAGGTTGCTGACTAATTTCACCATGATTACGTAGCTCAATACCGTCATCGTGCTTATTATCATCATCATCTAGTGGAGATTTAACTGGCAATTGAGAAGAAGATGAAGAAGAAGAAGGGTCGAAGAGGACCATACCTTCGAACAAAGAATCCTCCATATCATCCATGGCAGTGCCAGTGCCAGTCTCTGTAATCCCTCCGGCGGATCCCAGACAGTTTTCCGATTACACAAGAAAATTGAAAGAAATTATCAGTTGTTGATTGAAGTAATCAAATCAAATCAAATCAAATCAATCAAAACACCCAAATCTGTATGATCAAACGACCTCTGCTTCCAACTTTTTAAGCCAGACTGTACATACGACCAATATCAATCTGGACTCCTGAATCCCCCTTTTGATTCTTTGAGATTTCAATGTGTTCCTAAAATCCTTCGTTATCAGAAAAAAAAAAAAATTAGCCTTTAGCTTTTACTTGATGTTTTTTTAACACAAATCCTTTTTCAAGATTTTACTCACAAATAAAGGTAACTAAATTGTGCATGTACAACATTAAATAGAAAACTATTAAATGTTACAAGCAGTGAAAACATATTTCATGTATTGTTTCATAAATAAAACAATACATGTGAAAATCAAACCGTAAAAATCAGCTAAAATCATTCAGTTAACTTATTTTAGTGTGTTTGGTGTTCTTTTTCATACACAAAACATTCATTAATATTTCATCAATGAAATAACATTGTATTAACACTATATGTTCAGATGAAACAACACATACAAACCGGTTTCTAATGATTTATTTCATTTAGACTTTTTTTTTTAAATTTAATTTCTGTTATATAATACCCGAGATGCCATATTGGTTGAGAACTTCATATTTGGGTTCGAACAATACTTTCATGGTCATGAGGATAATTGATGATACCACAAGGATCGAAAATGCCCCCGTATTCTTTACGAGAATTGGCCCAACTTTGGTGTAGGAGAAAGCATACTGAATATGAATGAGGTGTATGCATGATCGACACATTTCAAGAATGGAATCAAAGATACATGAATACTTGAAATTGTAAATGGTTCGAAAGCCGCTGAAGTCATAGCTCATCGAACACGAGATGGCACCACAAATAGAGAAGCGATGATGTCCTTGTCCTAAAAATGGTTAACAAGGAACCACAAGTTAATCTCGATTCAATTAAGTTTCGATTCATTTATTTAATTTTTAAATATCTTGAACTTTAAAGGATTATATCACTTTTGTTACAACATAAGTTTTAACATGTAGATTGAAATTGTAAGATCCCGTATCAGTTGGAGAAATAAACAAATATTACCTTATAAAAAGATGAACATCTTTTTTCACCAAATGTCTTTTAAAACCATGAGTTTAAATATAGACAAAACAAACAATATTTAATAAAGTTAAAATGTTATAAAACTGTACAAGGCTTAGACCTTGTTTGTTTTTTCATTTTAAGTTTTTAATCATCATTTATGTTTGATTCGTTTAGACGTCACATAATCATTTCAGAACTGAAAACTGACTTTAAATTTTTTTCATTTTAAGTTTTTAATCATCACTTATGTCTGATTCGTTTAGACGTTATATAATCATTTCAGAACTGAAAAATGACTTCATATTTTTGCGCAGAAAACAAATAACACCTTTAGTTGGAATTTCCAAGGCGATTAAAGAATTTGTTAAGGATGCATGGTGACCACTTAAAACAAAATATAATAATTTTTTATAATTTTCACTTTCGCTCCCAAAACAAGAAGTAACAATGTTATCATTTCAACGAGACAAAAAATTTAATTTCAGAATGTAGTAGTTGTTTTTGGTAATAAAAGATTGACTTCTTAAAATAGTGCAACATTTTGTGAATATTCAAGAAACGACAACTATTAAAAAACCGAAATGAATGTTTAGAACATGAATAATATGATGCATAATCAGTAAAATTTTAGTGGTTTGCTTATTTGGTCTATGGTCAGTAAGAAGCAATATCGTATCGATGCATTCCAAAGCTTGTTGGAATGCAACAATGCACAACAACACTCTCCTTGAAGGTTGGTCATTAGATGCATAAGGCTTTATAGGACTTGATGAATGTTTTCATACCCACCTTCAAGTGAGACATACTAAACTATTCTTATTTGATTTGCTTTTAACGATGGAACTAGCCACATTTTTTTTTCAATTTGGTTGAGATGTTGGGAAGGTAGAGAACTATACTTCATGGAAAATGGCTATAAAGTTAATGTTGAATGGCATGCAATTCACTAACCGAAATACCTCGCAATCATGTTTGATCAACATAACGGACTATCTTTTGCTCCTTTGTGCTTTATTTGAATTGAATGTTCAACTGTCCTTATATTTTTTTTAATGGCAAGTTAACACACACACATTCCCAAGGTATCCGGGATCCATTCGGGCACCCGACTAATCCCGTCGATCAAGACCCACCACTATGTGGCAGCCTGACAGGCCATGGTCTGGATATCGCCACATGCTCTTTGCAGGGTTCGAACCCGGGTAGTCAGGGATACCATCCACTAACCCCCCAGGATGTTACCTTACCACTGGGCTAGACATGTTTTGATTAACTGTCCTTATATTGTTTGTATTTTATGTTGCAATCGAAAAAGAAGGCAAAGATAATAAGACATCATAAGATGATAGTAATATAAGTTAATTTGTGTTTAATATGCGTATATGAGGTACACACTACAATGATTACAGTTTGACCAAATCTTATCGATGGGTAGTGTTAGAACAAGAGATGGTGGCAATGATAGAAGAAGATATATATAGTAGGTAGAGATGAAAATTTGATCCGCGAAAACGAGTATCTGCAGTGCCCACCTCCAACAGGTTGGGAATTCCAAGTGTTGGCGGGTAACAATGATTGATCTTTTGAAACTGAATTACGTTTCAGGATGACGCTACTCATCCCTAATACTATCCCGATTTCTATGTATACATACTCCATGTCATTATGACATTCTTACTAAACAGGTATATGGTAGGTTTTTTTATACCATACGTGGATTCCTTTGTCCCTAAACATGTCACTAATTAAACAGACGAAAGCAAGAGGCATAAACATAGAGAAGTGGAGGGGATGCATTTTCCGCCACACTCCCATCACCACTGATAGTTTTTCTTCAAATAAAGTTCCCTACCAGTAGACATATGTAGACTATTAAACTATACTATAACATGTTTATAAACTTTTGATTCCATATGTAATCTTAAAATAAAGATATTTATTTCATTCAAAATACCGTGAAAAAACATCATAAGAAATAGAAACCGATAATTGAAAGAGACGACAACGACATCGATACGTAAGATCATTTATCGGACACACGATCGTCGAGATCGAAAGCCACATAGGACATGTAATAATAGGTGGATTGGATCAAAGGGTACAAGAAGAAAATGGGTAGGCAAAGGCAAAGGCAAGTGAGAGTGACGAATAAACACGTATGCTTATATGAAACCCTCCATTTTTAGCCATGAAAATGGCAAACTACACCCACTTCTCTCCTTGATTTAATTCTTCACACCAAGGGTATTGAATTTTTTTCCTCTTTCATCTCCGATTTCAAGGAGGAGCAACCACCACAACCACCTTCAACAATGAGTACGGTGACTCTTTCACCTGCTTCAACTACAGCACCTGGAAATCCATCGGTTTTCTATCGGAATCGGAGAACAACGACGACGAAGACGACGGCGAGTAGATGTCGGAGAAGATTTAGAGGGAAACCCTTACGTGCTGCCCTGGTTGAAGAAGCTAGACCTCGTTCTCTACCTCCAATTAGAGGTAATAACAATATCAATGGTGCCGTATCAGAATCAAACATCTCCATACTTCCTTCCTCCAGAATCAGAACAGATGATATTCAAGCGGAGTCGAAGGCGTTGGCGCGTGCCGCCAACGCTTCCGTCTACAGTCCTGAACTTCTTAAAAACAAATACGCTTCTCGTCCATTCAAGGTGAGTTTCCTTGATTTGATTCAACCTTCGGATAACTCTAATTCTCTAAATCATGAAAATTAAAATTGTGCAAATTCAAGATAATGAACACTGTACCTTGATAGAATCACAGAACAGCTATAATTTCCTTTTCGTTTATTAGAAACTGTGCTACAAATTTGGAATCCTGGACTCTTCACTTGAAAGATTCATTTCTTTCAAGAATTGATGCTGTTTATATAGCTCTGATTCCTGTGGTAATAAACTAAATTATAGGTGGTAAGGAGGACTCTCCAAATTCTTGTTGGTTTGGGTTCATTTGGAGTGAAACTGTGGATAGACCAGTTACAAGGTCAGCTGGAACAGAACAGAAGATCGCGAGCTGTTGAGTTGAGAGAGACTTTCACGAGGCTCGGTCCTACTTTCGTTAAACTTGGTCAGGGACTCTCTACCAGGCCTGATCTTTGCCCACCAGAATTCCTTGAGGAGCTCTCTGAACTCCAGGTAAAACTATCAAACGTTTTCGGCATTCCTCAAATGCGGTTTGGTTTATGGTTTTATGAACTCATAGCAATTGTTGTTAGTTGTTACTATATTATGTATGGGGTTCAAGATCCTCTACTGTGTCATTTGTCAAAATGCAACTATGTGGTTTTTTTTTATGTATTTGACGATTGTTTACCTACTTATAAATGGTTAATGAATAAACTTTGTATTTAGAAGCCACTGAGATCCGATCCAACTACTTGAACTAACGAGGGCGGTTTCAAACCTTCGCTAGAACTATTTCAGGTAGGGCGTTTGGTTCCAGTTCCATCAGATCCCTTTGAATTCCGCGAACCAAATGGCCGCTTAGTGTGCTATGTTGGCGATGCACTTATGGAAGATCATCATCTTAACTTCAGATAGTTATTTGTATAAGTCGTTTTTAGTAAAAATGAGTCATTTAAGGTCTTTTATTTCCCAATATAGATACTGATTGGCTGTGTTTCTTCTCTGAGTTTTTGTTGGGCATCTTTATATATATATATATATATATCTATATATATATATATATTTGCTCGTGTGCTAATCTTTTAGTGTTTACAAATCATTAACAATGTATGCTTGACACCATTTTCGTGATTGATCAGGATGCTTTGCCAACATTTCCAGATGCTGAGGCATTTGCATGCATTGAAAAAGAGCTGGGGATTTCACTTGATTCCATCTACTCATCGATATCAACATCTCCAATTGCTGCAGCCAGTCTAGGTCAAGTTTATAAAGCCCAGCTGAAGTATTCCGGGCAACTTGTTGCTGTGAAGGTGCAGAGGCCTGGTATTGAGGAAGCTATTGGGCTAGATTTTTACCTCATAAGGGGTCTCGGTTTCCTTATCAATAAATATGTTGATATAATTAGCAGTGATGTTGTTGCTTTAATCGATGAATTCGCACGAAGAGTTTATCAAGAGCTCAACTATGTTCAGGTTGGTTCTCTTTCATGGTGAATCTGGTTGCACCAACAGTATATGGGGAAATTTACAAAAATGGCCAATCCACAAAAAGCAGTTTCACTTATTAGCCATGTCAGCAACCCAATTCCCTAAATAGCCAAAGTTTACGCAGAAAAGCCCTCTGCTTAAGGATTCAAATTTCGGGGTTTTTTTCCAGAAATGAAATTTCTGCTTAAACTTTGGCTAGTTTGGGAAGAGGATCTGAGAAGTGGCTAAAATGTGAATTTGCTTGCAGCATATGCTTTCAAATTCAATTATCCCAAGAGTTTACACAACTGTTTTTTTGTAAGTATATAATATTCATATAAGGCAAATACTCACGCACCCTCCTTACCTTTAGTGGGGTTTGAACCCTTGACCTTCTGGGAGGCTGGGTCCTACCACTAACCTGGATGCCATTGGGCTAATGACCTTTTGGTTTCTTACAAATGGGTTTAGGTAGGGAAAAAATATCGTGCGAGAGGTTCCTGTGGGTTTGAATGTTAATTTTGACAGGTGTGTGCAGGAGGGGCAGAATGCTAGAAGATTTAAGAAATTATATGCCGACAAAGAAGATGTACTCGTTCCAGATATTTTCTGGGATTACACCAGTGGGAAGGTCTTAACGATGGAATGGGTTGAAGGTGTTAAACTAAACGAGCAGGCAATAATCGAAGGTCAAGGATTAAAAGTTTTGGATCTAGTAAACACAGGTATTCAGTGTAGCCTTAGGCAGCTACTCGAATACGGTTACTTCCATGCAGATCCTCACCCTGGGAATCTATTAGCAACACCCGAAGGAAAGCTTGCTTTTCTTGATTTCGGAATGATGAGTGAGACACCTGAAGAAGCAAGATTTGCTATCATTGGTCATGTTGTTCATATGGTGAATCGGGATTATGAAGCTATGGCTCGTGATTATTATGCTTTAGATTTTTTATCTCCTGATGTGGATGTATCCCCGATTGTACCAGCTCTTCGAAACTTTTTTGACGATGCTTTAAATTCTACAGTGAGTGAGCTTAATTTCAAGACAATTGTGGATGGGCTTGGTGCTGTTCTTTATCAGTATCCGTTTAACGTCCCGGCTTATTATGCATTGATATTAAGGTCACTTACTGTTCTAGAAGGTTTAGCGTTGTATGCCGATCCTAATTTTAAGGTTCTAGCTGCTTCTTATCCGTATTTTGCCAAAAGGCTGCTCACTGATCCGAATCCGTACCTAAGAGACGCACTTATTGAGTTACTATTCAAAGATGGAAAGTTCAGGTATGGTGATAAAAATGTAAGTTTGTATTGGTTTTTGTTGCCTGAATTTGTTTCTTAATTTTTTATTTTTGTACAGGTGGAACAGACTTGAAAACCTGCTTGAGCAGGGGAAAATGGATCGAGATTTCTCTGCAAAAGATGCGTTACAACCTGTTTTGAAACTGTTATTGGATCCGGAAGGTGAGGAGTTGAGGACGTTGGTTATAAAAGAGGCTATTCGGGTAACTGAAGCGATCACTGTTGGCACTTTGGTTGATACATACAATTCCATTCCGGGCCCTTTGAGGTCGTTTCTTCCCAACGGGAATGGAATTGGTACGTCTTTGACTGATGCCGAGATGGAGAGCATGATGGAGCTTAGACAACGAGTTTTAAGGATATGGGGACTTTTACAGACCTCAGATAGTCTTGATCCTACTATCCTACAACCAATTGTACAGGTAAGATCTGAATTCATGTTTCTCATCCTAATACTAACATATCACCTATCTTAGTCTGTTTGTTAGCAGCTTAATGGGATTCGCAACTTATTCGGTCAGCCATACATGACTGTTTGGTAGTGGCTTAATGATATAGATTATAGAAAGTGTCTTATTCAATATGTATCTAGGGGGAGCTTTATGCAGAAAGACAAAAAAAATTCCAAATCTACCCCTCCCAATTAAACAACATGCTCCTTCCATCTAAGAAAAAACCCTCCCAAACAAAAAAAAAAAACTCAATCTATACAGACAGATTAATTTACACAGACAACTTATGCATACATGACTTAATGAAAAACCAATCAAACAACCCCCTTGTATTATGTCTAAAGGAGACCTTATATGATTTAAGAAGTGTGTTGGTATGATATTTATGTTTGTATTTATATATTTGTTCACCTTTTGATGTGGGTGATTATGTCTCTTTGTAGTTGAGGTTCATGGAGAAGTTTATGAGTTAGGACTCTTTGACCAATTAAATTTTTATCTTGGGTTTATTGTCCCCTAAAATATAGGGGATCCCAGTGGTCGTTGATTATAATCCTTTTCCATTTTTATCAAATATATTTCTAGCCATATGGGTACAATGACGATATAAGTGGAGGTACATAACTACAATTATGGTCGATTTTTAGGTCATGTTTGACAACTATAAGCTAACTTATTTTCTTGAGCTTCTTGAAAAAGCCCCTTTGGTTAACCCTAAGCAAGCCTGTTCAAGAGCTACTTTGGCTACGTTTGGGAAACTAGCTTTTCACATTTGGTAAAGCTACCTGATAAGTTAGATAACAATATAAAATGACCTAAAAGGAAAATAATAAGGATATTTTTGTAAAATTAAATGGGCATAATTGGAAAAAGGTGAAAAAACCCCAATAAGCCATATAAAGTAGCTTTTCAAAAAGCTAGTTTATGGCTTGCCAAGAAGGGTTGTTTCAGTAAGCCAACAACTAGCTTATCAACTAGTTCCCCTTGTGTTTTTCCAGTTAATTTTTCAACGTGTCTTTTTAGGTCATGTTACATTGTTATCTAACTTATCAGCTAGTTTTATTGAAGAGTAAACACGACTAGTTTGTCAGCTAGCTTTTTAGCTAACAACTATCTTATCAACTAGTTTGCCAAACATAGCCTTAAGGAGCTGTGTGGTTGGTTTTTCATCAAGTCCTGTGTGGTAAAGCTCACTGTGTGAATTATTCTGTCTAAATAGATTGGAAATATTTTTGTTTCGGAATGTTTTTTCATAGATGGAACAAGCTTATTTTTAAACTGAGAGGGGCACTTTTGGAAAAAGTTTGGCTTTCTGCATAAAGCTCCCTCCTAGAAGCTTAACTGAACACGCCACATTCTATATCATTAAGCCACTACCAAACAGTCATGTATAGCTGACCGAATAAGCTTTGAGTCCGTTAAGCTCATTAAGCTGCTAACAAACAGGCCCGTAGTTTTGTCTCTAAACCAAACAATTCGACCACAAAGCTGTACTCAGCCTGCCCATGTCTAAATATCCAACAGAATTAGGATTTTACGTGATCCTCAATGCTCAACCCCTGGTTGACCTCTAGGGAGGTAGATTATCAGTGACCATTGGGTGAAGGACCCCTTGGTCTGAATCTAATAAGTTTGTCTGTTTATGAAGAGATAGTCACTCATTAATTGCATTTTGTGGTGTAATATGATATATTAATAAAGCTGATTAAATGACTTAATGTGATCAGATCCTTCAAGATCCCGAGGCACAAAGTCTTGGAGGGCGCGTATTTGGTGGAATTACACAGCGTCTTGCTGCACGTCTCCTGCAACAAGTTCTTCGCACACCAACAACAGTTCGTGCACCAACTTTATAGTACATTTAACATAATAACTAAATATGGGCAATGTTATTATCCAGTCACATTCTTTCAACGTGTATAATAGAAATAACAAAAGAGAGTCCATCGCTTGTAAAAATTCGGACATTTATGAAAACATGAAACCCTTCATACAAACAAGTTATCCTTTTATATGACATTTAGGGCATATGATATTTATGTTTAATCTAAGGCAAGATTGTGAAGTAACTAATTGAAACAGAAAAGCAAACAACTCCAGTCCTCAGGTGATCAAACTTCTAGCGTAATTGCAGCATTAGAGTCAGATAGGCGAGTGAAATAATTCTTGAAGGTTTTTAGGGTTTTAATTTGACGTATATCAAAATATAAACAAACAAGATAGGACTGGATGTGTGAGAGTTAGGTAGGCGGGTGAAAGAATTATTTAAGTTTTAATTTAAAATAGGTAGTTTAGTAATTTATCAAGGATTGGATGGGTAAGAGTCGGGTAGTTCCTGAAAGTTTTTAGAGTTTTAATTTAACATGGGTAATTTAATAATTTACCAAAAATTTCGATTTTTATTTCATCTATTTTAATGGGACAGAAAAAAAAATGCATTTTTGTTTTCAAGGCTTCGTTTGTTTTTTCATTTTAAGTTCTTAATCACCAATTATATCTGATTGATTTAGACGTTTTATAACCATTTCATAATTGAAATCAAACTTCAGTACCTCTTAAAAAAAACAAACGTCACCTGAGTTTTTGTATCATACTGGTTATACACAATTCCCTTCTTCGCAAAGTGTTGCCACATTAACGTCCAACAAAGGGTACGATGGTCCTTTTACAATTATTTCTAATTAATCCCTTCAATTAAATGGCATTAAAATCTACTCAATACAGCATTACTTTTTGTTTTTAATTCAAATTCACTTTCTTTTTGCCTTTAATTCGTCCGTAACAAATAATTTTTATAATGATTTACAATTTTTCTAATTTAACTTTTCATAATAAAAATATTTCATTTACAAATTTCTTTATTTTTGTATTACTTTAATTTTGTAGTTGAAATTACCTTACTTCTGTTTTTAAAAGTTTTGAGACTGAGCATCTCTAACATTTATGTTAAGATGAAAATTTTGTTTGAAGCTTTTTTCCCTTCAATAGTTATGTTATGTAGTGGAAAATTTTATTTATCATGGGTTTGAATTCAGCCATTGTCAAAGCCTTTGTGACTATAAAGTTTCATCTGCGACGACTTCAGGCCATTCATGGTCGCTCAGATATTAGTCTAACATGTGTAAGCTGACATAGAAATTCATGGTTACCAAAGAAATGAGAAAGTATAAATATCTAAATTTAAAGAAATCTCTAAAAATTAATATTGAAGATAAAGATATATTATTTTAATCATTTCCACTTAGCATCTCCAAGAGATCCTCCGAAATGGATAAACAAAAGGTAAAATCTCTATAAAATATTACATTAATCTCCAACAAATTTTCTATTTTGGAGAATTCAATATTGATTAAAATATTAAAATATTATTTCTCTCTTAATAATTATTTGTAAAGTTTCCTATCCTAAAAAATTAATTAAAAAATATTTATAATCATTTTTGAAGTAATCTTCATATTTGGAGAAAAATTCATTCTCAATTTTAGCTCCAAAATCCTCATTTTCTCTATTTACTTCATTTTGTAAAAGCTCTTGAAGATATTTTTGAAAAAAAAAGTCATTTTTTCTCTGTTCAATATTTCAATATCTTGTAATTTTCTATAAAATGTTTAATTACTAAAACATAATAAAATTGGATATAACTATTTTTAGAAGGCTTCTAACTCTTTATATTTTATTTTAAAAAAATTATAATATAATTGTTATGCATTGATTTATATATTCCTATTCATTCGATTTTGACCTGAGTTTTTTATTTTTATTTTTTTATGGTAGTAGTTTAGCAAATCATAGGGATCCCCAACTTCACAGTTTGTTGCTTCAATTGTTTTAGGGATCTATCACTTCATTCTAACATTTTAACATTTAAAATATAAAAATAATGATATAAAAGTGATCAATAATTATTTGAATAAAAGCAACGATACGCTCGATAAATATTACTGTAAAAATAAAAGCTAATCAAAACTGAAAAATATGAACCCGTTGAGAGCTTTGAGAGCGACTATCGAAAGGCATATCCAAAGTTGAAAGGGACAATCGACATAGACTGTTAATTGAAGTGAAGTTGGTCGAAAAACGTCAAAGGTTGTTTCTTTACTAAACAACATTAAACCCTTCAAAGTCGTTTTACTAATATTAAACTGATGACGTTTGACAATATATATAAGCATGTTTTTATTTTCTGTTTCTTTGGATTTTATAATGTGTTATTATCTTACTATCAAAAAGATAAATAAAAAGACGAGTTAGAGAATCTAATGTTGATCTTGTTCATTACATAATTTGGCAAATTGTATAAAATAATAACTTACTTTTCTTTAATTATCATTTGAGGCAAGTTGCTTTTTTAAAACTTAAAATCACAAATTTGAATATATTATTAAGCAAAATTTAATTAAATGAACATACTTTATTTTAATTTCTATTTGTGAAAAAAGAATTATTTTAATGTTTACAACAAGACGTCTTAAACAGAAATATTTAATAGCTTTTTTAAGAATAATTTTTTCACAAAATTTATATTGTTTTTGTTTCTAAAATTACAATATGTTCTCGTAATTATATCAACAATATATTTTTCAAAATAAAGCTTTTGAATACATATATCCCAAAATAAGAATTTTAAACAAAATATATTTTTTATGTTCAATTTATTCTCTATTATATTTATGACAAACTTTTACCTGAAATCTCTTTGTCAATGACGTAGCACCTGTTCATTCAATTTTTCTGTCATGTCATCGTCCACACGATAACGACATGGATCATGTAATATAAAATTAAATTTTAAATCATACTTAAAACTTCTTAACTACTTTTAACAATCAAGATCTTCTTACTCCAAAACAATAAAATCAAAAACCACAAAATAATCTTCTTTCCCATAAAACCATAATTTCACAATGTCACAATGTATAACAAACCATCACACAACAGTACCAATTACGTAATCAGAAGAACAAAATGAACCTGATCGTCCGTCATCCATTACCCAACTCGGGATTTCTCCGACAACCGAAACCCAATGTTTTGTTTTTTAATAAAAAGTTAAAATGAATAAAATAAAAAATAAAAAATTGTTAGTATTATATTGAATTTATTTGTTTGTTAATGTAATTAATTAAAGTTAAACTTAAATTAAATTAAAGAGAAGAGAAGAGAAGAGAGACAATAATTTGGCACGCGTATAGACTGACTGTGGTTTTCTGATCTCCTTTTGAGGCCAAATAAAACCAAAGCCTGTTATCATCTTTCTCTTTCTGTCTCACAGTTTGTATTTCTAAATTCATAAAAAAAAAGCTTCAAAAAGATCATAACAATGGCGATGGTATCCATTCTTTGATCAATTCCCATTTTACTACTTCATCCATCCATCTCTTTTTTCGCTCAAAACCCTAGGTCATTTGGGTCCCAGATAAAGATAAAAAAAAAAGAAAAGAAAAAGCATTCTCAAACCCAATCTTTCTCTTCTTCTTTGATTCCCCCATTTCCCAATTCTTTTTCTTCAAACTTTTTATATTATTTTCTAAAGAACTACTGCTATAAATCTTTCATCTCTCTTATCTTTCTGTTTCTCTCTCTATCTCTGTGTGTGTGTGTGTGTGTGTTTGGTTGTGTGTGTGTTTTTACCAAATCTGTAACCTGTCAGCTTCTGCTTTCAGAACTCATTACTATATGTAAATATGTTGTAACCAGAGACACGCACACGTATTTATACAGATCGAATGTTAATTAGGGGGAAAAAGGGTTGTGAAGAACTTACGATTAGGATAATTTAGTTATAATCAGGTTGGATGTAATCATAGCTTTTATTTTAAGAATTGAGATTACGATTGAAGAGTAGGAGAAAAGGGATTTATTGATTGATTGGTTGATTGGGTGAAAATGGCGTCTGAGCAGAACAGATTTCTGCAGCAACAACAACCTGCGTCTTCCCGGGTAAATTTTTCTAAACCCTAGATCTTATTTTTCTTCAATTATTTAGTTTTTTTTTTTGAGAAGAACTTCTTCAGATCTGTTATCTTCTTCTTAGCAACTGCTCATAATGTACGCTTTAACTTCCAAACTCTAGTTGTTCTGTTGTTTCTAGGGTTCTATAAACTATACAATTGATGATCCTTTTTCAGATCTACATTGTGTTTGTTGGTTTTTTTTTCATTAATCTTTTTAACATGTTAAAAGAAATTGGATATTCAGGATAAAGTAGATCTGTTCTTATGGGTGTCTTTGTTTTCTCTTAAACCTAGTTAATTTCAGGCTAACCATTAGTTGTAGTTAAGGAAATCAAAATGGCAATGAAACCTTATATACATTTATGTGTTGGAAATCTTTAATTATTTACAATTTATGTATTTTGTTACAGTATATTTGATGCTATGTGATTGTTTATCTTTTTTTTTTTCTGATGTTTCTTGCTTTACCCTTTGAGTTTGATGTTTTCTGCTTTAGCATTTAGACTCTATTTCTAATCACATCAAAAAAATAATTGATGATTGGTGGGTCCATTAACACCAAAATAAAACTGAACTCCAACCACACACACACACACACACACACCATATATGCTCTTTGAATAGGAGCACACCGTATATGCTGTTTTCTGGCATTTTGTAGTTCTTTTTGGCAGCAAAACTGGCAAAGTGGTATAAAACAGAGGGCATTCTTGTGTGTGAAATGGATCAAATAAGATGAGGGGACGGCCAGGGGAAGTGGGTTCAGGATCTGTACTTTTTATGCCTGTTAATTACTTCCATGCAATTTTTATGCCTTTTTGTGTTTGATATTCATATATGAATATTAGGTATTCATATATGAATATTAGGAACTATGCATGTGTCTGGTAGTTTGTCATATGTTTATCAATTCTAGGATGAGATTAGGATTTGACTTGGAGCTTTATCACACCACAGAAGCTTATCTGACATTGCATATCGTGAGTGCAATTGGGAACTTTAGATGTATGTTTCTCTCTGCAACAATCCAGTAAAAAAGAAAAGGAAAAAGAGCTGAAAATTACTGTAGAATCCATGAATAAACGATTTTGCTTCAAAAGCCACATTCCAAATTGCAGCATGCTCTTATATTCAAATCCATGCTGGATTTTGGAATCTATAGTATAGAATAGATTCAACGGATAAATGATTTTAGTGTTAAGTCTGAATTCTTTATCTAATAAGTTTTTTATGACACTATTCCAGTAGCAGAGCAATCCCTCTTTCAGATGAAGGAACGGTATTTGAGACTGACAGATAAAACAGAGTTAGGTTTTTTTTCACATAAGATCTGATGCCCAAATAAATTCAGGATTGCCCACAAAAAGATATATATATATATATATATATATATATATATATATATATAAAAGAAGTTAAAAAGTCGTATATCATTGAATCCCAGTTTAAGTTATCCAAGAAAATAAAAGAAAAGCTATGTTTTTCTCCAATTTTTTGGACCTTTTTATCTTCATCACCGAAGGTTGGCAAGATTTCAGAAAGAAATCCATCCAATCTTTAAG
This sequence comes from Silybum marianum, assembly GCA_036898165.1. Classification (NCBI taxonomy): domain Eukaryota; kingdom Viridiplantae; phylum Streptophyta; class Magnoliopsida; order Asterales; family Asteraceae; genus Silybum; species Silybum marianum. The sequence goes on from CM072531.1 coordinate 41,842,062, forward strand.
CCAAAGTTATAAATCTGATTTTATACTGCATGAATGCAAACGACTTTGGTAATTGGTATATTGAAAACCAAGGTTATCTTTCCTTATGCTTCTTTACTTTGAGTAGTTTCGAGCCCCTGATATTGGACCAATTGAACTAATGGTTATTCGAAAGTCCTAACAGTAAGTAACAGATTTAAAGATCCAAAAGATGTGATGAGATTTTTCTAAAGAAGGATAAAGGCACTATGAATACCAATAAAAAGCTATCAGCTAAATAAATGGTCTATTTACCATCAAGAATCCCTAATAATGGAATCTTCTCAAGGTGAAAACAGCTGATTCGAAATATCAGAGGCTGTATGAGATGAGAGTTAAAGAAAGAATGTGCAACTGCTCCTTATTAGCAACGGTTTAACATCCAAAAGCCATAGCTGTCTTCTTAAGTATAAACTGATGATTTGTTGAACGTTTATTTTTTCGTGGTGGTGTGGCAGATATATCCTAACATACATACATACATACATACATATATATACGCATATATATATGACACATTGTTTGATTGTGTTGCAGAGGAAGAGATGGAGAGGATGTTTAAGTGGTTTATCTTGTTTTGGTTTGCAAAAAGGCGGAAAGCGTGTCGTACCTGCTTCTCGTATGCCAGAAACCCATGCAACTGCAAACCAACAAAACGGACCTCAAGCTGTCGGCTTAACCAATCAGAACAACGCAGTCCACCCGTCACTTTTAGCTCCACCATCTTCACCTGCATCCTTTTCTAATTCAGCACTTCAATCTACAGTCCAGTCACCAAACTGTTTCCTATCTGCAAACTCACCCGGCGGTCCTTCTTCCACCATGTTCGCCACAGGCCCATACGCCCACGAAACCCAACTCGTATCACCGCCCGTTTTCTCAACTTTCACCACCGAACCATCCACGGCTCCGCTTACACCGCCACCGGAGCTGGCTCATCTCACCACCCCATCTTCCCCTGATGTGCCTTATGCACAGTTCCTTTCGTCTACTTTGAATCTTAAAGGCGGAGTTAAGACGAATTACATGGCTGCAAATGATCTTCAAGCAACGTATTCCCTATATCCCGGAAGTCCTGCCAGCACTCTTAGATCACCGATATCTAGAGCATCAGGAGAAGGGCTATCTTCGTCTTTTCCTGAAAGAGATTTCAGCCCGCAATGGAATCCTTCAACACCTAAGGAGAAAGGGTCGGATTCTGGGCGGCTTTTGGGAATTGATACGGATGGTGGGTCGAAACCGCAAGATGCGAATTTCTTCTGCCCTGAAACATTTGCACAATTCTATCTGGATCAGTCTTCATTTCCTCATTCTGGTGGGAGGTTGAGTGTTTCTAAGGAGTCAGATGTTTACTCTAATAATAATAATAATGGTGGAAATGGGGTTCAGAGCAGGCAGAGTAAAGCATGCAAGCAAGATATTGAGGAATTAGAGGCATATAGAGCATCATTTGGGTTCAGTGCTGATGAGATTGTGTCCACAGCTCATTATGTAGAGATATCTGATGTTATGGATGACTCATTTTCCATGATGCCTTCTGGATCAAGTAAGACTCAAAATGAAGTGAGTATTGGCAAAACACAAAAGAAGGAAACGAACCCGAAAAATTGTAGAGTGGAAGCAACTCATTTTAGCAAGGGGGAGCGAAATGGACTGATGAGTCCATCATGTGGTGATGATATAAAAAAAGGTGAATAGTAAATCTTTACAGTATATATGCACATGTGAATAGTGTATATATATATATATGCACATGTGAATAGCAATGAGCATTAGAATATTTATCATGTGAAGTGTGAATTTGTTTCAGGTGTTGAGCATTGCTTGACGGATGATGAAGAGATATTCTCGAAGATGGGGGGTTCTAGAAAGTATGGGCAATCGAACTCTGATGCAGAAGTGGAGTATAGAAGAGGTAGAAGCTTGAGAGAGAGCAGAGGAAACTCGAAATGGCCATGAGTAGAGAAGAACATCATCCTGTATGTATTAAAAATGTAATTTAATGTAATGTGGTTGCTATCTTCTTTCTTCTTCTTCTTCTTGGCAGGCAGAGTGGAAGTGAAGTGAAGTGAAGATGAAGATGATATGGATGGTTTGTGTTGTCTATTAAGAATGAATGAATGTTTGTTGTTTTTGTGGTGTAACTATTATTATTATTATTATTATTATGTATCTGGTGAAGAATGTGCATTTAGTCTTCTTTGTTCAAACACAAGGTGCTTTTAATGTACATACAATATTCTGCAACAATATCTGTCTTTTGTCTTTCTTTTTATCTGTTAGGCTAAAGCTGCATTGACACTTCTTTTTAGAAAACAAACGAATATTATCTTGATCTTGAATTCCAAAAAGAACCGGTTTCTCATCTACGTTGATCAAGAACAATCTTGGATATTGGGCAGGTTGGGGATCTTGATATCCGTCCCCTTATCTGGTTTTTAATTTTTGGGGATCCTCAGTCCATGATTTAGATTTAGCAGGGAATCCCTGACCCCAGTTGGGGCGGGTACACTAGGTTCCCTAACGAGGGGTCTTATTTACAGTTTAAACTGTTCTAGTGTTGCTATGTAATCTTTTCTATGTAGGAAGTGTGACTCCCATTTTGAACACATGTGAACCTGCTTACATGCTTTCGGGATAAATTAAAATTCAAGCATTTGATTATGGGAATATCTCATCTTAGAGGCTGTTTACTAAAGACTTATCTTAGTATACGCTATTGGTTCGATTAACTTACTCAGTGAACATAACAAGGATCGAGAATTTTATCTGATAAGAGGGAAATCAAGGATCAAGGGTCTTACTCGATAAGTGTTTAAAGCGTTATAGATGATTACCATTGATCCATTTTGATGGCTGGAAATATTACCCCATAAGATAAATGAGAATAATCAATAATGACTCTTGCCGGTAAGTATTTGATAAACTGTCCATTTAACTTAGAACATTAGTCTCTCTTTTCAAAAAGGCGTGTTCATCCGTTCTAAACCAATTCTCAACATTTAACACATCATTCTGATAACATAAATATTATAACATGCATAATGTACCCATAGATATTTGCAACACCTTTCATAACACGTATAACACATATTCTAGTTTTTTAAGACTATGTTTGACAAATTATCTGATAAACTAACCGTTAGTGATAAGTTAATTGATAAACTAATAATGTTTAATAAAACTAGTTGATAAGCTAGTTGAAAAATATAAAATGATAAAATAAACAAGCTATAAATTTGTCAATTTTATAAACATTTTATAAAATAATTCAAATAAATCACCATGTAATATATTAATAATAGAATTTTAATTTTCTTTATTAATTATATATGGTATTATAGATTTTGTTTGTGTAACCAAATACGAATTTAAAAAAAAATACATATAATAACTGTATGATATGAATAGAAACAAAATTTGTCGACCATATATATTTAATTAATTAATAGTTCTTTAAGAAACAATAATTAAATTATATATTTTATTAAAATCATTTATCAAAGTTTTTATTATTTATTAAATAAAAGTAATGTAATTTACTAATTTTATTAATCTTTATGTAACTCACTGAAACAGTTTTAAAAATTACTTTTGAGGACTAAATAATGAGAAATAATTTTAAATAATTAATAATTTACAACTTATAATAATTAAAATTAATAATAATTAATATTGATCAAAGGTAAAATTGCAGAAAAGTTCAAAAAGCTTCTGAATTTTATTAAAATACGAACTTTAACTAACATTTCAAAGAGTTAGTTTATTGTCACAGAGTTGTCTTCACAAGCTTGTGTACGGTCTTAATTCATCATACCAAATAAGCTAAACTTCAAGAATACTGAACAAGATGAGCAAAACAAGAATTCTAGGAAAATTGAAAGAACTTTATGCTTCTATTACTTATATTGTAGGGAGTGAAGTGTGATTTATAAACGAAAGACTACATTTATTTATACTACTCTATGAATCTCTATCTTATCTGGCCAGACTGTTCTACTAGGTAGTTAAAAGGAACGTCCTTAGATGCATAAACTCTTAAAAAGTGTGGATCCATCTACAAGTATGCTTTAGCTCTCTTGATCTTTGTTTGTGTCATCCTAAATCTTTCTTCCATATTTCTTTTATTGATCCAGAATGTTCCAGATTTCTAGAGCACCTTCTAATAGGACATGACATTATGGTCATCTTAACTAACTTTTATAATAAGTGAATTGTTAAACATGGCTTAAAAACAGATGAAACTCATTTGACCTCATATTGCTAAGGAAAGTTTCAACCCTAAAACCAAATAATATCTAATTAACTAATCTTATGGGATTAGTTCAACCGAAAATAAATTTTGACCCTTTGAAGATCCTCCTTAAAGGTTACTGACTTGAGTCATACACTACCACTGAATTTTTTTAAAGTGTTTTTCAAGACCTTTGAGATTAATCAAGATACATTAAACTGACCCGAACATATTAAAAAAATGCTAATAGCGTGTAGCTCAGTTGGTTAAGGAGCGAGGAGATGTTTGCTCTAATAGGTCGCTGGTCTTGGGTTCGATCTCATGCATTCTCGCAATCGCCTTGCCCCTGAGTGAGTCCGGTAGCCCCTTACATTGAGAATTGGCAGCCTGTGTGAGCCGGTTTGCGTGTCCGGAAAATACACGCTCCAATATTAAAGAAAAAATAATTACCTAAATATCACGTTATTCATGATACTTTTTTTTTGAAAGGCATAGCAGGGCATCAAACCCACGAACGACTACCATGAACACACACACACGCACGCCTCCCCGGCGGTATCGGGCATCCAAAGGCAGTCCACTAATCTGCCGCTGTCTCGGCCCAGCTTACGCTAGACCTAGAGCCCAACCACGGTCTATAACTGGGTTGGAGGGAAGCCCAGTCAAAAACTGGACTAGCACAAAGACCGGATACTCCTCATGCCCTTAAATTAACTCCCTTATATTCGAACCCGGATAGATTAAGATACCATTTATAATCCCCTCAAAATGTTACCACCCTTAAAGAAACCAATTGAGTTAGACATGATTTATCCTTATACATGATACTTGTCTTTTTCAAGAAATACTCGCTGAATTTTTTATTTTTTCAAAGCACATTGTTATGACTAAAGAAGAAAAACAATTTTAAAATGCAAAAATCCCGATATTTTAACCGTCATTAATTATTTACATTATAAAATAATATGACTTTCTATTGATGAATAGATGGTGTGTCCAATAAAATAATAATAATAATAATAATAATAATAATAATAATAATATTAAAAATGAAGAAAAGGATATGCACTAAAACAAACGCGGTAATGGTTTAAGGCGGCGCACCACCATCGTGACACTCACACGGGATCCGTCGCCCACAGCTTCCACCTTCTTTCTATTTTTATCCATCCACAAGATTCTTGGATAATCCCACCTTTCTATTCTTGACCTCTATAAATACCCCAATTCTCATTATGTTAAATAGAAACCGGCATTTCTACAAACACCTTGTCGACAATCATGAATTCAGGTGAATCTTCATTATCATCATCATCATCATCAGCTACAACTTCTCCGATCAACTCTTTCTCTAGATTCTTCCGGCAAGTAGTATCATCCCCCTCTCGAAAATCTCCGACGTCTTTCTCGTCTCCACTTCCTTTAGGTACTTCAGATGATAATATTAATATCCATCTGGTTTTCAATTACTTTGATGAGAACGGAGACGGTAAGATATCAGCTGAGGAATTGAAGAACAGATTGAGGGAGGTAGGAGGGGAGGAACATCGGTTATCGGATGAGGAGGCGGAGATGGCGGTGAGATCGTCTGATGCAGATGGAGATGGGATGTTGGGATTGGATGATTTCACGAAAATGATGAAGGAAGGAGATCAGGAGAAGGAGCTGAGAGATGCGTTCATGATGTATTGTAGGAAATCAACATCTAGGGATGATGAAAGAGGTGTGATCACACCGAAGAGCTTGAAGAAGATGATGAAGCGATTAGGGCAGTCGACCACCGTGAACGACTGCAAAACGATGATCGGAAAATTCGACGTTAATGGAGATGGGGTGCTGGATTTCGAGGAGTTCAGAACCATGATGAGCTGATTCAACTTCTAATTCAATTTTTGTGTGTGTAAAAAAGGAGATTATTTTTTTTGTTTTTCAGTAATTCACTAATTTGATGTAAAAAAGGATTTTTTTTTCCAGTAATTTGAGTGGAAGGGATATCTTTCAATAGTTTGGGGGTAAAAAAGAGTATCCTAAAAATGTTTTATATATGATTATATTTGAAATTGGAGTTGAAAATAATGTTGGTAAATACTGTAAATATTAATGGATCATATTGAGACAAAAAATTCTTTGTTGAATACAGTAAATTATAGATGCAATTTAATAGCAATGTTTGCCTCTTGGGGCTGTTTATTCGAGTGTTTATCGGTGAGAGTTAACACTTTTATTTATACTATCCAATGAAATTCCAGTTTGTTAGATACAATATATAAATAATATTTCTAAGTGTTAATTACGTACAACTTTTGATCTTTGTCATTACTTTTATGGGATAAAATTTTAGATCTTTGTGGTATGTATACGATAAGGTAAGTGATCTGGTAACTGGTAAGTACTTATTAATAACTGGTAAGTACTTATTAAGTAGCTTTTAACAAATGACTCCTAAGCATCATCATCTTAGTTGCTTACTTGGGCGGTCACCAATTCTATCTGATTGGTATCGCTACTTGTTTTTAACCCTAAGGGTAGAAAGTGTAGGAATTAAAAATAATTCTAAATATTTATAATATTTAATAATATATGCTAAATCAAAAAATATTTATTATTAGACTTATTTCCAACATATTGACAAGATGATTATAATGATGTTATTTGTTAAAAAAATGTATTTTATGAATATAATAAATGTGTAAAAGAAGTAATATAAAATAATTAAATGACTAATTTATAACGACGTAAAGTATAAAAGATAACTATGCAAATTGGGTTAGGCATATTGGGGATGAGATCGGAAAGGTACAGGACCGGACCGAACCAGTTGGTACTGAAAACAAGAACCGAAAACCGAACCGTATGTACAAATTCGGTTTCGGTTTCAGGACGGGAAAATCGGAACTAAGATCACTTAGGACCGAAAATTGAAAGCGGGTAAAAAACAATTAAAACCAATAATAAAAGTTCAACAATCAAAAGTTCAAATATGTATCAAAATCAATCACAAAAGTTTAACAATCAAATAGCTAGTTTTTTATTTATGGTGATACTGATTTTTTGGAAAAAAAGTAATGGTTATGTGGATTAAGGATGAGATCGGTACCAAAGAAAATTGGGACTGAAAACGAGAACCGAAAACGAACCATGTGTACAAATTCGGTACCGGTTTGGTCTGGTTTCGGTTTGGTACCAGTTCTCGTTTGTAAATATGATTTGGTTTTCGGTAAGGTAACCGAATTTTTTGGGACCGAAAACGAGAACCGAAAACCGAACCATATCTTTTGTGGACTAGTTACTTTACTCAGTAAGGTAACCATATGTATAAATTTGATACCGGTCCTCTAATCTCATCCCTAAGGCATATGAGTAAACTATATACCTTTTTCTTTTTTATTAGAAAAAGATGCTTTACGCCAAGCATTTGCGTAAAAAGTGAATATTTCATGAATTGAATTTATAAGGTGGCTATAAAGTGAAATGAGATTTAATGATCAATGTTTTAAAACCCGGGCTTTTAGTTGATCCGATGTGATGACCAGGTCACGAGTCAACTCGGTTTCAATAATTCTCTCGTATTTTTTTATTTTCCTGTATACATACATATATATAAAACCAATAATTTGATGTCCACAAATTCAAACATTAAAAATACATAAATAACAAGTTTTACATCAATTCCAAATACATTAAAAAACACACATAACCGTAAGTTTTTCATCAATCCAAATACATCAAAAAGAAACATAACCGTAAAACCAAATTACGATCAAACTAAATCATGGATTTTGAGACATTGGAGTGTTAAATGCATCAAGCTCACGATCTCTTAGCAATTGAAACTCACTATCAACTTCATCCTCATCAATAAGATGGTTTGTTGAATCTACTTGCATTTGAGAAGCCGGTTCATGCTCTTGCTCATTAACCATATTTTCTAAATTATTGTAATCAAGTTCTCCTTCCGGCTCTTCTTCAATCACCCAAAAGTCCATCTTATCAATACATTCATAATCAATAGGATCATAAGACCTCTTATCAACCTTAAGCCTACAAAAAAATTCACAAAAAAATAAAACATTACTTGTAAAAATAAAATGACATTGCTATTATTAAATATTTTACTACAATATAACATACCTATTTAACCGTGTTTTAACGAGTTTTTAAAAAAAATATTAGCTTTTTTAAATAAAAAAAAGTTAAATAGCCAAAATGGGTTCTTAATTACCTGGTTTTAGATCCGGTTCAACCAGTTTTTTGTGAAACCCGACCAGGTTACCACGGGCCGCAAATAGCCATAAACTCGGCCGTAGTTCACTCGGTCTCTTTCCCGGGTCTTGGTTCGACCGACCAGGTCGACCCGGGTTTTAAAACATTGTTGATGATTGACCATTTTGATCAATTTTCCTAAAATAACCATGCATCCTTATGTAAGGAGTGTAGGATTGAAAGTCAAGTAAGAAAGATCAAAATCAACAAAGATATTTTTAATCAAGAAAACGTGAAATTCACTCTAGAATTTATAATTGAAATAGATAACTACATGGAAATTTGACCATGATTTTCCTACCCAAGATTGTGATGTGTGACCTAGGGGTGTTCGGTTGGTTTTTCATAAAGTTTTTTTATTAATAAAGTTATTTATACAGATTAATCTGTTTATATAGAGTGAAAGGTCTTTTAGTTTATAATTTTTTTTTTCATAAATGAAATGATCATGTATTTTAATTAGGTGGGATAGGTTTGGAAAAAACTTGCTTTCTACGTAAAAGTTTTCACTAGAAGCTTACTGAATAAGTCATTTTTTATATCATTAAGCCACCACCAAATACTCAAATAGTCATGTATAGTTGATTGAATAAGTTACAAGTTCCATTAAGCTCATTAAGCTGCTAACAAATAGACTTCAAATCTTAATTCATCATATTAGCTTTTATTAAAATAAACGTATCCAATAAATCTCAATGACCATATGCTTGAGGATTAGGTCCTTCGAATAGAACTGTTTCCATAAGTGTCATCAACTTATGAAAATCAAATCAACTCTTAGTTATAATTTGAATAGGCGACGATCCAACTAAATAACTATGTTCTAACATTAAACAATTTAAAGAAACAATCCAATCGTTTTAACATTTTTCATGTCTTAGTACCGTTTACCTAAATGCTTACCGATAGGTGCTTACCAGCAAGAGTCCATACTCTCACTTACCTTACTTAGTAAAGTAAACTAGTCCATCAAAAGATCATTGTACGCAACAATTATTATAAGGGAAAAGTCTAAAAAAACCCAACGAACTATCTGATTTTGAATGATTAAGTCCTTAAACTATTTTTTTGGATGAAAAAACCCTTAAACTTTCTGAAACCGGTTAAATACATTATTGTAACCTGTAATAACAGGTTAATGTGATAACAATTTGTAAAAAGTCTAAAAAAACCCAACGAACTATCTGATTTTGAATGATTTTGAAGAAATAAAATCATGAACTTAATTTTGAACAAATTAATCCGAAACATTTTTTGAACAAAATCATAAACAAAAAATATATAATTTCTCTTACCGACAACAAAGTACAATGAACCAATTAAATGAAAAAAAATTATACCATTTTCATTACTAATTATGAAACATATAAAAGTCATACTTAAACATAAATAGATACATATAAAATATTTATACGTAAATTTTTTTGAACGACAATAACACACACACGTTCCCGGGGTATCCGGTATCCATTCGGGCACCCGAGTAATCCCCGGCGACCAGGATCCACCACAGAGTGGTAGGCCAAAGTCTGGATCGCCACATGCAGCCGCGGGAATTCAAACCCGGGTAGTCAAGGATGCCATCCAGACATCCACTACTTATACCATTTCCATTACTAATTATGAAACATATAAAAATCATGTACTGAACATAAATATATACATAAAAAATACTTATATATAAAAAAAATTAAGTTAATGAATTTGATTTATGCTTTGTAATTAGTATTGAAAATGATATAATTCATCTACATTTAATTGATTTATTGTAATTTGTTTGTCGGTGAGAAAAATTATATATATATATATTTGTGATTTTGTTCAAAAAAAATCCCGCATTTATTTGTTCAAAATTAAGTTCATGATTTTAGTTTTCAAAAAAAGTTTCAGATTATTTGTTAAAAGATTTAGGAAAAAATTTATTGGGTAAAAAGATTTAGGAAAAAAAATTCGGGATTTATTCAGATAAAAAAATCAAGGACTTAATCATTCAAAATCAGATAGTTTGTTGGGTTTTTTTAGACTTTTTTCAAATTTTCATAACATTAACCTGTTTTTACAGGTTACAATGATGTATTTAACCGGTTTCAGAAAGTTTAAGGATTTTTTCATTCAAAAAAATAGTTTAAGGACTTAATCATTCAAAATCACAAAGTTCGTTGGGTTTTTTCAGGTTTTTCCCTTATTATAATAAACGATTAACAGATAAGAGTAGTCACTCTTTTACTGAGTAAGACTTAGTTCTTGACATTAGGGGTGAGCATCGGGCAAGGATGCCGCCTTTGGAATCGGGCAAACTTTGGAGCTATGGGTTACGGAACCCGAACCAATGTGATCAGTTACGGTTATGGTTCTCATTTTTTTGGAACCAGATTACGCAACGAGTCTTCTGCATGCCACTTTTAAATAAAAAATATTTTATATATTTATAAATGATAAATAAAACTCAAACTTTCTAGTTTGTTTATGCAATAATTAGTTTTTATCAAATTAGTTTTGACCATCTGTTGTATTTATTACTTTAATTCGGTATTTTGTAGTTTATAATTACATTTTTATCGTATGCAATGTAAAAAAATTAAAAAAAAAAAATTGAAACCAGGTATCCGGTACCGGAACCGGTGTTAGCGGTTCCGGTTCCGGATTTCCAGGAATCGCCGGTTGCAGTTCCAGTTCCACGAAAAATGGTCGAGTACCGGTTATACTCACCCCTACTTAACATCGATCTTATCGAATAAGATCTTCGGTCCTTGTCCAGGTAGTTATGCTCCAAAATGGCAAAATCTAGTTATTGGTATAGTGCAATTCAATAAATAAATAAAAAATGATGTGTTGACTTTTAGTACGATAAACGGAAATGGTCTAACTTATGACCTCCGTTTCCACTTTCCACCACCCAAATTTGCCAAGTCCGGCCGCCATCATATCACTACCAATAGAAAAACGCGTTGAATTTTCAAGTCTTCCATTTCTTAATCTTAATAATCAATATATTCATAATTCACTTCAATCGTTTTCCCCAATTTCATAAATTAAATTAAATTCATTCTCCATCCATCATCATCATCATCATGTTCTTACGGTGGTGGTGGTGGCCGGCGGTCTTCTTGATTTGCATCCATGGATTCCGAGCTCAACAGACCTACGTTGACAACCAACAACTCGACTGTGACAACAACCACACCGCCGCCCTCGGCTTCACCTGCAACAACAACAACTCACCCACCACCGCTTCCACCTGCCGTTCTTACCTCACTTTCCGACCACAACCACCATACACCACCCCTTCCGCCATCGCCACCCTCCTCCACTCCAACGCCGATGACATCACCGCCATCAACAACTTCTCTTCCAACTCCGCCACCATCCCCTCCACCACCATCGTCGTCGTCCCTATCCGTAACTGTTCTTGCTCCGGCGCCGGATTCTACCAGCACAACGCCAGTTACGTACTTCGGAGCACCGACGAGACTTACTTCACCGTCGCTAATAACACCTACGAAGGTCTCACCACCTGTCAAGCTATGATTGCACAGAATCCGTACAATTATCGGAGTTTACTCGTCGGAAATAATATCACCGTCCCACTCCGGTGCGCCTGTCCCACCGCTAACCAGACGGCCGCCGGAATTAGGTTTTTGCTCACTTACTTAATCACATGGGGTGATTCTGTTGATTTGATGGCGCAAACTTTTGAAAATGTTTCAATTGAGAGAATTTTAGACGCTAATGAGCTTCAGGCCGACGATATTATCTTCCCGTTTACTCCGATCTTAATTCCACTTACGACCGAACCCACCAGAATCATCATCCCTGAAACTCCGGCACCGCCTCCTGCTCCCCCAGTGATTCCGGTAACACCAGGCACCGGCGGCGGCAGCTCTTCCAGCAAGTGGGCTTTCGTCGGAGTTGGAATCGGAATCGGATTGCTTCTACTCGTTTCACTTTCTGGGTTTCTGGTTTGGTTCTTTAGGAAGAAGAAGAAGATTCAAAAGATTCAACCACCGCCATCAAAAAACTCTCCGGTCACCAATCAGACGTCACTAACCATCCCGCCGGAGAGCAAGTCATGGTCCATGTCATCACAAGGGATCCGATTCGCCATCGAATCGTTAACAGTTTACAAATACCACGAACTGCAGAAAGCCACCGTTGATTTCTCTGAAGAAAATAGAATCAAAGGATCGGTTTACAGAGGGGTCTTCAATGGCGATCATGCAGCAGTGAAGATGATGAAAGGGGATGTTTCCGGCGAGATTAACATCCTTCAACATATCAATCACTCCAATATAATCAGACTCTCTGGATTCTGTATACATCAAGGCAACACTTATCTTGTTTACGAGTTTGCAGATAACGGTTCCCTTAGCTACTGGATGCATTCAGCCGCAAGGAACACCAAATACGAATCGGTCTTAAGTTGGAAAGAACGAGTCCAAATCGCACACGATATAGCCGACGCGTTGAATTACCTTCACAATTTCGTCACTCCACCATACATTCACAAGAACTTGAAGAGCAGCAACGTCTTAATAGACGGTCAAATGAGAGCAAAGATCACGAATTTCGGGCTCGCAAGAAGTGTGGATGAGGATCAGGATGGCGAACTTCAGTTGACACGGCATGTTGTTGGAACGTTCGGTTACATGCCGCCAGAATACATCGAGAATGGCTTAATAACTCCTAAAATGGATGTGTTTGCTTTGGGGGTTTTGATTTCCGAGCTCTTGTCGGGAAAAGAAGCCGCCACACGGCCGCCAGAGGCGGTTGGCGACAAGGTGGATAAGGATAAGGATAAGGATAATGATACGGTGGCAGATTTGGCGGCACCGCAGCAGGGGCAGCTGTCGGAGATGATAAAAGAGGTGGTTGGAGGGGATAATGTGAGGGGTAAGCTATCTGAGTTTATGGATAGTAAGTTGAGAGGTGAGTATCCGGTGGAGTTGGCTTATTCAGTGGCGGAGCTTGCTAGCAAATGTGTGGCGGCTGATTTAAACGACCGCCCGTCTGTGGCGGAGGTGTTTGTGACGCTATCCAAGATAATGTCGTCTTCTTTAGATTGGGATCCATCTGATGAACTTGACCACTCCAGATCTCTCAGCCATGGCAGATAAATATAGAAGATACTTACAATTGTTGTATCTAATGTTTCTTTTTTTTTATATGGATTGGTGTATGTGTGTATTATGTGCTAGAGAATAAATCCCAATTGCATCAAGTGTATGTTTGTTATCAACTTAATGAACTTAATGAGACTTGCAGCTTATTCGGCTTTTGGTAGTGGCCTAATGATATAAAAAGTGACGTTTCTAGCAGTTTTTTTTTCCAGAAAGCCAAGTTTTTAAAAACTTGGCCATTGAAAACTATCCCAAACAAAAACTTTCCAGATTTCTACAGACAGATTAATCCACTATGACAGTTTTAGTTTTATTCATACATGACTTAATAGAAAACCAATAAAAAGCCCTTAAAATCACCAATAAAAACAGATAAAATGGTTAAACCAAACCAAACCAACTCGAAAGTAGCATTTAGACCTGTCTGTCTACTATCACAAAAAAAAACTGTTTCCATTAAGACATTTTATAAAATGGATAACTCCAACAAAAAGATGAATTAAGATGCACAGTAAAGTGTGTGTAATGTTTTGGGATGCAATACATTAGCAACTATAGAAAACTGAATTCAAAATTTTCTAAACCTTACGAGCCAGTGTCCGCTGTTTCGTAGCGTGCTGAACGACCTTTTCCTCGACCGGGAGACCCTTACGCCGCCGAACCCCATCGATTAGTTTCCGAGCCGTGTTTTGTAGAACGCTAGAACCGTCACCAAACTCTTCTTTCTCCTCTTCGGTTTTCGGTACAAAAAACGGGTCCTCAGGAAGAGCTTCCCAATGACTAAGAACAAGCAGAGCACTCGAAGCCCCAGAAGTCCATCTCCTCAGCTCGTCGGCAAAACCGAAGCTTTCGGCAACCGGCACGTATGCGTGCACCGTGAACAATGGTGACCCTTCCTGCATTTCTTCCTTTAAGATCCGGGCTCGTCTACGTGCCAGCACAGCATACATTGGTCCTAAATATTCGGTTGGTGTATTCAGCTCGCAAAAATACATGCCTTCAACTATCCGAGGGTTCTTTTGAAGAACGGCTGCTTTACAGGCTTCTTTAACCGCGGTCATAACCTGACCGGAAAACACACCATATTGATCGGTTTGAGCTTGTTGGTGAATGGCTTCAGACTCGCTAACAAACGGAAAAATGGCAGCCTCGACCACAAATGCCAAACCCCACATGGGTTCATCGCATAACGGACCAGAAGCGGTTGCGACTTGGAACCCAGATAATACGCTGCTTCTAAGGCTCTCGGCTTCTTCGTTCAGTGATCGAATTTCAGATGTCTCATTTGCTAATTCATCACTGATTGAAACCTCTGAAAAACCCAATCTTTCAGATACGTAAGGAGAACTCCGTATGAGAACGGAAGAACCCGTGATTGTGGTACTCGGGTCTGGGAGGATGAGCATGTTTGGACCGACTTGTCTCGGCCCTAACGCCCAGATCCGTTTTAGAAGATTTTCCCATAAAAGTTTATATTTTTCGGCTTTATCTTTATCTTTCTCGGCATTCCCATCTGAAAATTCACTTTCTATGGCATCCCAGATGCGTTTCCGAAGAGCTTCTACTGGATGATCATCATCTTGAGCTCCTATGCTTGATTTAATCTGTATTGCTTTACCTGCTATGATATCTTCAAGCAGATCGGAACTTTCGTCTAACAATTTCGTAAGGGCATCAGGAAGTTTCAAAATGTAGACACGAACTGTACACCTTCCGTTTGGTGTTGTTCTTTCTATAACGTTAGAACTCCCGATAAATGATTTTAATTTATCGAAAGGATTTGATGAATCCCCTTCAATTGTTTCTCTAAAAGAAACAAGAGGTGGTGAAATTTCTAAGTTTACCTTTGCAAACCTTTCTTTCAAATCTTTAATGCATCTTTCCAGATGAACTTCACCTGCAGCAGCAAGAACGTGCTCCCCTCTAGCGGAAACACTCACTTCCACAAACGGGTCTGCACGGTTTAAAAGCCGAAGCCCTTTCATGAGTGCAGCCATGTCGACTGGATCGGATGGCTCTATAGCAACTTTCAGAGTTGGTGAAACCTGAAATGTCATACTGGAGAATGGCCAACAGTTCTTTGTTGAAGAAAGAGTCGCACTTTTCAAGATATGGTGACCGAGGCCTCTAATAGCGACTACATTTCCAGCTGTGGCTGCAGCCACTGGTTTTAAGCCTTGACCCATCATCAGATACAAAGAATGCAACTCGGCTTCTTGAATATGCTTCTGAACCGCTTCTCCTGTTTTAAGTGGATCGTACAATGCCGATAGCACAAAGATCTTCTGACCCGAACGAAGAACGCCACTAAAAACCCTTGCAAATGCTAGAAAACACTCATCAGAATCTCCATTTCCGCCTTCTTCTGTTTGATTGTTAAAAAGATCCCCATTTACGTCTCTTTGAGGTAGCATTTTCATAGGAACTGCAAACATTTTGGATACAAAAGCGACACACGGTGATTCACTTCGTGAATCACAAGCCTCAACGGATTTCCTCACAAGTTCAGCCTCAGCAATCACATCAGAGTTACCGATTGCACTATCTAAAATCTCTCTTTTTGGAAGCAATCGAGACACACGAAACGATTGTGCAGAAATAGGGTCTGGCATATGCTTAACCACCATAGACAAAATGGCATCTGATAAAGGAAGCCATCTGCTCATTACAGATTGGAGAACGGATTTTGGATCTTTATTTTGCAGTTCACGATTAGGAACAGATAAATTGAATGATTTGATTAACTTTTCAAGTAACCCTTTATCCCCATTTGTTTCCAAGGTGGCTTCATAGACTTGCCATAGTGGCTCGAGCACAAACTGAACAAACATAGGGCGAGCCTTACTTCCGGCAGCCAATCCTTTCTTGCCCACAATCATCTTCGTTTTTGGAATAAAGTATCGAGGACCCCATAAAGCTTTCTGCAAACTAGCAGAGCTAGCTCCAAGTTTAGAAGCATAAAACTCAGCAAATTCACAAATACCAAATCCCCATCCATCTAAGGCACAAACAAAAACAACATTACCCTTTTGTGGTTGGAAAGTTACTTCTTCATCATCCTCTATAAACTCCTGGTTTTCATCATTTGATTCACCAGCAGGTCCAGCAAGAATGGAATCGACATCTGATAAATACTTTTGGGATTTGTAAGTACTAACGATCCCATTAACTTCATGAACGATTCTTTGGAGACGATTATAAGCCTCCATGGGACTCAATTTCAACTCACAAATCAACCTATCGATCTTATTCAAAACCAAACAAGGTGTAAGCTTTTCGATCCATGCCTGACGTAAAACAGCATGAGTCTGAATATGAACACCCTCAACAGCATCCACCAAAACCAAACCTCCATCACTCAAACGTGAAGCAGTTGAAACCTCACTACAAAAGTCCATATGTCCAGGTGAATCAATTAGGTTTATAGAATGACCTTTAAATTGAAGACCAATGGAAGAACTCTTCATGGTTATTGCTCTCCTTTGTTCTTCATCTAAATAATCCATAAACCGAAGCCTACCAGCTTGTTTAGGATGTAAAACTCCTCCTCCACACGACGCAATCAGGTGATCAGCAAGGGTGGTTTTTCCATGATCAACATGAGCAAGAATGCATATATTCCGAATTTTCCCACAATCAGATGAATCATCCATCGATATATTATTCGTAATACGAGTGTAATAATAGTAACAGTATTTGAGATTAACAAAATAGAATAACCAAATTGCAATGAAATTGAGAATAAGATAAGGGATTACTAAGAGGGGGGTTTACTGGAAGTAGGGTTTTGAATGGCGGGGCTGAATACAACAATGTCTATGGTAGGGTTCGTACCTGAATCAAACAGAAACGAGATAACAAGTGATGTAAGAGTTGAAGAACATAAATTAGGGTTACAGAGAAAAGAGCGGCGACGGAGAAGGAGATTCCTTGTGTTGATTGCGAGGGAATTTGGCCTTCGTCTGGAATTTGGGTTTCAGAATGTTGAAGAACGGCGAAAACAAAAGGAATTTCAATTTTGCAAGTTATTACCAATTTTCGGTTTTAAACAAAAAATAAGAACTCCACTTTTAGTCCCTGTTGTTTGCAAAAAAACCCAAAAGTGACCCCGTTACTGTAAGAAGTACAAGCATAGTCCCCACTCCCAGATGTATGCATTTCAATGAAGATGGTCAATGGTCCCTAAACCATAAGGGTATAAACGATCTGAGTCGACCAGTAGATTAACCGATTCGGGATGGAAAAAATTAATACTAGGCTCAGGCTCAAGCTCGTTTATGAATTCAAACTCAACGACCGACTAACTCGTTTATTGATTTGAGCTTGATAATTTTTATATTTTTTATTATATGATTTATAAATATATGAGAATGTTTGGTTCGAAAAAAGATAGGCTCGAATGGCTCTCGAAAAATTGAATCGAGTTTTTGAACGAGTCAAGTCGAACATTAGTGTTATAACGTTCGGCTCTTAAATTAAACGAGTTCTATTTTATGTTCGAGATCAACTTAAACTCAAGAATTATTAAGTCTGTGTTCAATTAGCTCGTTAAAAACTCAAATCATTCTAAACCGGTTAAAGAAAGAAAAGAAAAGAAAACTACTAAAAACAATTGGCAAAACTAAAAAAATGATACAACCTATATTTATAAAAATGACATATTTTGTTTCCTTTTCTCATGGTCAAAGAATATTAAAATTATTTGTCTCATTCTCTTCCCTTTCAAAAGCACAAGAGAAAAAAATATTTCCTTCTTTCTCTTTTTATTCCCTTTCATTTCTTTTCTTCTTAAATTCTAGAATACAACGAAAATCTAAAACCCCCATTTCACGATCCTTTTTCAAGGTGCTTACATTAGATGTATAAATTATTTAAATAATAAAGGTACATTTTAATATTGAAAATAGAATTGTAAAAAAACAAAAAGAATAGGTATTTGTATGCTACAAGTTATAAGATTTCCCTCATATGACCCAATATATATGAATATCCAAGATTGATACAATATAAGTATAGATATTTTTTGGAAAGGGTATCCTAGGTATTTGCTTAGATTAATCCCTGACAATTTATTGCCACAACTTGTTTGTGTCTGGATTTGAACCTGGGGTAGATAGGTTATCTAACCCCATCCCCCACGAGCCTTAACCAGTATGCCACAAACGTATAAGTATAGATTTATAGTCAACTTATATCATACTTTTATGTGTGAACAAACTACATCAAAAAAGAACTACCATTGGATCTGTTTTATTTTAGGGAACCAAACTTATAATAGTAGTACATATTTGAGAAAGACAAAAATCTTATCAAAGTTTAAAACAGGTCGGCCGGTCCCGTCCCAAATAAAAGTTGTAAGACCAATCTAGGCCCGTTACCGGTTATAGTCCCATCAGGCCAATCCCAATTCCTGTCTCGAATCCGGCCCAACTTTTAAGAAAAAAAAAATTATAAAAATTTTCATACAAAAATGTTATACATGTTTTTTTAATTACAATTTTTAAAATTTAGTAATAAAATATATTTTAAATAATACATTTAAGTATATAAAGATTTTTAAAACTTTAAAATTTTGACAAAAACTTAAAAAAACTTGTATTATAATTTATAAAAACTTAAACTTTTTTTTGAGAAACCCTATTACAGGCTGTGCCGGTTCAAGCCTGCCGGTCTTGAACCGTCGAACCTTAACCAGCCCAAGACCAGGCCAGGCTGGACCCAATATGACCATCTCTAAGTACCAATATCCATCACAAGTAAATCCCAACCTCCTTTGAGATCAAGAATTTAAGTTGTACAATGAGAAGAAGTGAATGTGAATATTTATCGTTATATTGAATGTGAATATTTATCGTATATAAATATAAGGGAATGTGAATATTTATCATATATAAATATATATTAAAAAACAGCAAAGAGATAATTTCAGAGGGGTGTTTGGATGTGTGTTAACCAGTTACCACTTCCCCATTTCAACAGATAATTGGCAAACAACAAAGAAATTATACCCTTAATCCACTATTAAATGAGCAACTTTATACATCTTAAACCTTCTAAAAAAGAGAATAAATAACATTATTCCACCTTCACAAATGCACAAAAAAAAAACTTAAAAAAATCAAACAGATGGTCTTCCTTCTCGTTGAATCACGTATCGAAATATAGAACTTTGCGATAACCAATATATATATTTCTCGGGTTTACCTTTAATGCTTGTTTTCACGGCCTTCTGTTGACGTTCCGATAAACACGCGATAACTATCTCCAAAAGTCCAGTTATAGTCAATGACATATCTTTCGCAAAGTAATACAATATTTTCGGTAGATATATTCGTGTTTCTTTGTTCACATATACTGTTGATTGTATAAACTCTTCTTTAGCAATCCTCAGATCCTGAAACACATTCTTTGCATTGTAGATACGAACCTACGTTTCAAATATTTATCATCAATACCAAAATCACAAAAAGAAAAACAAGAAAATGTACCAAAATTACAACTTAAAAGCCAAGTACAGATTTGTGGGATATATCATGTAACTAGCAAATCTGCTACAGTATATCTTACTCAAAAGCAGGGTCTAGGGGGGGTAGGATATATACAGATTGATGGGACTAGACAAGACTGAATGGAAGAATGAGATGGGCAAGTGAAAGAATTGTAAAAGATTTTAGGGTTTTTATTTGCCATGGGTAGTTTAGTAATTTACCTTTATTGTCCACTAAAAAAAAGTGTTTTTTCTAGCTCAGTCATGTCACAATCTAATCTAATGTTGTGCCAAACATGGGAATTGGGACAAAAAGGCCCTGTTTGTTAGCGGTTCAATGAGCTTAACAGGACTCACAGCTTATTCGATCAGCTATACATGATTGTTTGGTAATGGCTTAATCATATAGAAAGTGGCTTATTCAATAAGCTTCTATGGGGAGCTACATGCAGAAAGCAAAGTTTTTATTTCCAAACCTGCCCTTCCCAATAAAAAACATCCTTCCATCTATAAAAAAATCTCGCAACCAAAAACCTTCCCAATTTATACAGACATATTAATCCACACAGACAGTTTTATCTCCAAAATGTAAACTAAGAAACATCTGCATACCGCAGGGTCCGAGAATGCCCCTAAAGAAAGAGCAAAATGAACAAGCGGCTCCGGGTATTCAATGGCATAAACGTGTTTATTAGGCTCCGTCTTCAACTTTCGACCTGGAGATAGCAGTGACTGTAGCCACTGCTTTCATACTATAAGTTAAGATATAATTATAAATATTTCCGTCACTTATACTATTTTTATTCCGTTCATTCGTTATGGGACCCACAAAAGAAAACATCAAATGTCCAAAACGAACGAATGGAATCATTAAGACAATTCTTCGTGTCTGAATGTTAAAAACGATCAGAGATAGATAAGGGACAAACCGGTGCTCTAAAGTGTGATTTGATTCCTAATATAGAGATCTGTATGATATATGCATTAATTGAGTGCCCCCCAATGTTATAAGTCGCCTGAAATAAAAGGTTACGAACCCGCCAATAAAAGCGTTAATTTGGATGAACGAATTTATTCATTACCACAAATATACAAACAGAAAAAGAAAAAGATTTTGCGTAATGTATTATAATTACCTTTAAAATGGAATTACTTTTTGTGTTATTATGAGTTCCATATGCTAAATATGCCTGCAAGAAATAAGCACATATGTTAAATATACGTTCGCCTTTTTCTTTCATCACCAAATAATATCATTATATCAGTTCTAATGGGATCCAGTGCATTAGTGGTATGATGGCATACCGACTCTTTTCTTTCATTGAAGAATATTTAAATATTGGATAAATTATGTAGAACTATATATATATATATTATATATGTATATAAAGGACCTACGTGCATCACCAAAGCGTTATGAATGTTGATCCAAAATGCAAGCTTTTGTTCGCGCTTCATTTTCCGAGGGTCAACATTCTCAAGTTTCTTTACCAACGCTCTACACAAATTAAAAAAATTGAAATAATTATAACAAGAAAACATTAAAAAAAACATCCCGAAGTTAAACCATTGCAGTTAAAAATAATTAAAACTACCTGAATTTTTTTAGCATTCTCGAAGCATAATTGAAACCATCATCGTCTACGCCTATTTTCACAACTTCTATCATCTCGGAATACGGCCCTCTTTCCTCTTTCGAGCTTTCGTATTTACTGTCACATGTAGATTCCTCATTGCAATAAGGACTCCAAGTATCGGAAAGATTTCGTGTACAATATGTACCCGATGAGGATAAAGATGAAGCCGAAGAAACCGAAGGTCCGATTCGAGATTGATTTTGGTCCCCAAGCTTGCAATAGATAGAAGATATACATCTAATAATATCTTCAGAAAGTATATCGGGCCCATCAAGAATGGTGTTTTCGGTTGACGTTTCAAGATGGTCCCCAAGACTTCGGTGATTACAACGAGAAGGTTTTCTCTCCTGCAATTACCCGCCATAAATATAATCTTATGGTTATGGAGTATAAAAATAGATAAAAAAATATGTATATTTTTGACATTTTAGGGGATTATTTACTTATTTAGGTGAAACCGATGTGATTAGTGTCATACTTACTCTTCTAGATGATGGATTTGCAATGGCTGAACCAATGTGATGATTTAAACCCATAATTCCTTCGCGCAGAGGAGAAAGTTGACCACGATGACCACTCAACCGATCATCAACGGGTGCGATCTTATGTTCTGAAGGGAACTCGATATGCATACTATGAACATGCTGTTTAAAAGCCGTCCGATAAAGTGTAAGTAAATAACGTTCCAAATGAAGTATTTCCGTTTCAAGAGAAGTGATTTCTTTCACTAATTCCACTGATGACTGTAAGCAAATTAAGTCACAAAAAAGACATTTAGAATATTGATCACATTGATTTTGGTGCACAAATATTGTTCATGATTGCTAAATAAGATGACTATAAATAACCTTTGAATTTAGTGTGCCATTTGAAGCAATGGAAGAAAACGAACTCGAACATGGTGTCATCGTCTCTGATTCAGAACAAACAGACGATTGATCAGCCAATATCTTCCCCAATTTAACATCCTGTGTCAAAGATAAAAAGTTATATACTTAATTTTTCGATGTCCCAATATAAAGACTATGGATTATACTTAATTCTTCAAGATCCAAGTAAAAGATTGCTAATTGTAAGCTTATATCTCATGTATACCTCCATCATAATTCAAGATAAAGAAAATTGCTAATTCATCTACCCAAATGGGAAATATAACTCAAGGAACCAAAGCTATTTTTAATAAAAAAGAATCAAAATATACATAAAAGGGGTCCGTTTGGGGAGGGTAAGATGTAAGCAGACTTGACTTCTACCTCAAATGTCTCAAAGATTCCCCTTTTGTTGAAGGGTACTTTAGACATTTCAGAAACAACAAAGCACTTTCCTAAAGAGGCTATTCCTATAGCAACTTTTTTGACCAAAACTTTTTTCCTTTCATCTATGCTTCAATACATGTAGTCTACTAGTGAATGGTGCTCATGAAGATTTGCTCATTCTAATAAGTTAATTTCATCCCAAAAGAGAATGATAATATCAATATGTGTTTTCTTGAGCTTTATTATTAACCTTTTGACACAAAGAAAAACTGTAAAATGGACTAGTTTGTTATAGAGCCTGATATACATTTATACATATTTCTGAAACCCAAAAGATTTTTCATTTTTATATCAATTTCTAGAGATGAAAAAAACCATAAAACTCTCTTTCAATGGCAGATACAAAGGATAACAAGAACATAAGAAGACTAACTGGTGTGAAATTGTAGGAAGGTTTTGGTGGCATTTCTAGAACACCATCATGATCTTTACTAATCTGCCCATTACTCCAAGAACAGCTGCAAAACAAACCCACAAAAGAAACTCAATGAATCAAATCAACAAAAACAGTTCCAACAATCCAACCAACATAATACAAGATTAGAATAAAGTTGTTAAAATATAAACCCATTTGAGGACGATTGAATTAAGCATATATACCCTTTTAAAAAACTAGGGTTAACAGTTTCTATGGAATCTAAGCACCAAAAATTAATGCCAGAAAAGGAGTAATCAGCTAATTCAAATATAATAAACCCATTTGAGGATGAATAAATCAAATGTTTACCCTTGAAAACTTGAATTGCGGGAAGGCGATGGAGAAATAGGTGGAGTTGAATCACAGTTTACTTTCAACATCTGTCCTATTGACGAAGAAGATGAATATAACTTACTTACTTACTCACTCACTCACCGACAGTTTATGGTGAAGAACATTAACTGCATTTCTCAGAGTTATTATTTCTAGATAGAACAACTCAAAAAGCTGTACCGAAAACAACGTTAGGACCAGAAAACGGGGGGTTATTAATCTGCTATATATGTGTGTGTATACGTGTAAATGTGAGATGAGAATGAAAATTGGAATGATATAGGGAAACAAGGAATGAAGGAATCATCATCATTAAAAGCAAAGAAAGAAGCCCTTCAAATTAGGGTAAAGGAGGAGAAAGAACCCCACAATGGTGTTGATCAATCATAAATACTTATACAGAGTGGGTGATGAATATATATATATATATATAATAGAGAAAAAGGGTTTTTATTAGGGGAAAAGGGTGAAGAGGAATGGTATTGATTGATTATGGAAGTGTGTAGTAGCAGAAAGAGAATGAGATGAATAATGGCGCATTGGAGATGAGAGCAGAGCAGCAACCATGGCTGGCTGTCTGTTTGTTTGTTGAACCGAATTACGTACGACTCGGAAATATATAAAAATCATTGGGATTCCCCATATTAACCACGTATTCTAATTATTGTATTAAATTAATAACTTAAATTTTATGCCTATCATTTTATGTAAAAAAATTATTTAAGGGCGTGACATATGATTTTGTGATAAGAAGAGTTAAAGATGGAAAACGTAACAAGTAATCTAAATCATTAATTACATTTTATACAATGATTGATCTGGTGTAGATCCATTCTTTCGATTCTCACCGGAACTCAATCCTTAAGGGTGTTTAGTTCATAGGAAATAAGAACAAATTTTCATTCTTAGGTTTAATCTGAAATAAAATTTAGGTTTTTAAGGGACGTTTGGTTTAGTAAAGAGAAGTGAAAATTAGAATGAAAATGAAAATGAAAATGACAAGATTTTCACTCCCTCTGGTTTAATTGGAATGAAAATATGGACTTCTATTGGAATGGAAATTGTTTCGGTTTCAGATGTTTGGACTCTATCCAAGCTGTTTTCCGTGTCGTCCCCGGTGAGTAAGTTGTGGTCAGCCGTGGTTTTGGAGCTCTTGTAATAAGCTTGTGTTCGGCAATCTTCGTGGTGGTGGCGACTTGTTGATCGGTATCCAACTTGCCTCGTTCTGATGGTTGTCTCATCGGGCTAAAAGTTTCTCTGGGTCTTGGTCATTGTGGTGTTGTACCCCGACTCCCTGTTCTTGTTAGCAAGTTATAGTCGGTCGCTTTTGTCATGTTTGGGTGTTCGGCGTTGGCTTTTGTTAGGTTTCGGTTCCGACCTCCCTCTTTTCTATGTCTTGTAGATGGTAGGTTGGTTTTCGCTTTGTCGTTTTGTGTTGTATACCTTTTTGTCCCTGTTGAGTTTTTAATCTATTATTGTCTTCCTAAAAAAATCAAACAGTTTCTTCACATTAATTACTGTTTAAAATCTCCAACCAAACACCCCTTATTTTCATTCTCATTAATTATTTCTTACTACCTCCTACCAAACAACTCTTAATTTATGTAAGGGAGTGAAAATGATTTAAAAAAATGAATTTTCATACATTCATATTAACTTGGACCGAGAATTCGTGTATCTAAAAGAATGCTTCTATTATATTATATCAAATAACTTTTTTATTTTCAATCTCATTAAAATAATTATCTTTTTAGTTATAATTATTTCAATTCATATTATTATTTTAAATCAAAAATGTATAAATGCCGACTATCAGTTAGGCTGTTTTTATGGGTCCGTTCTTAACTGTTCTAAAAAAACATATAATCGGTATAAAAACCAGGATCGATACAGATTTGGATGGTCATAACAGGTCTTTGTGTGGACCATACTCTCTTTCTATTTAAATGAAAAGAAATCATTATTTTTGTGAAAGCAATGTTCATCCACCTATTTTTTGAAATTGTTGTAAAATGTGTTAAGTTAGACCCAGTTCGGTTCTTGACCCATTTCATAGCCCCCGAGTTTTGTTACAAACACCTGGATCTAGAAACTCTTCCTGCACCTGTATTAAAGTAAAAATATTTAGATTCGAGTTACGAGTCAAAAGTTATGGTTTTCTTAAGTTTATTATGAATATGATTACAAATTTACCATCAACTACTATAAATATCCTGATCTCTAAAATCTTTTAACATTTTGATATAAGAAAACACAGTTTAAAAAATCATACCGATGTGAATTACGGAGTCAGAAATTATGACATCTTAAAATTTACTATAAACATAAATAAATAAATGATCTTCAAAAGAATTCCAGCATTTAAATCTAAAAATTAAAAATAATTATGACAATCCAATTCCACTCAAACGCTATGGCCCTCAAATATGATTCATAATATTTTCGTAATCATATATTCGTAGATGCAATTTGAGTGGGTAAAGTGATTGTAATTAAAGGGGGTGTGCTTTGTATAATTGTAATTTGAAAATACCAAAAAAAAAAAAATAGATTTTATAAGAATTTGACTAAGGAATTAACGGAATGGAAATAAATGAAATTCAATTCATTTACTTACGTTAAGGAACGGTAAAATCTTTAATTTATGGAATTTAAAAAATTCTTACATTTCATTAAAACAGAAGGAATAGGAATTTAGTCAAAGCAATTAATCATTCTATTTTTTTTTTAATCCTTTGAATTCGATGGACCAAATGCAACCCCTAAGGGGGCGTTTGGTTTGGAATATGAAATTTGATGAAATTGGAACCCATCAAAGAAATTTAACTTTTGAAAAAATTGGAAAGAAATTTGACCATGTGTTTGGTTTGTAGGAACTGAAATGTAGTCTATTAAAGAAATTGGAATCTCCATCTATGTTTGGAGGAGAAAGAGGTGGCGGCTGTGATGACGACAATAGTGACCTGGTGCTATTGGTGGTTAGTGGTGATCACGGGGGCTTAGGGGTGGGGGTTATGATGACAACATGCCATTAGTGGTGGGACGGGGTGAGTGGCGGATTGTGACGATGATGGTACGATGACTGGCAAGGGTAGGGCGTGGCGATGACAATAGTAGCATGGTCATGTTGCAGAGAGAAGGGGGGGGGTAGGTTTAATTGGATGCAAATGGATGAAATTCAACTCTTTCAGTTATGTTAATGAGTGATGAATCCATAAATTTGGGGAATTCAAAGAATTCCATTCATTCCAATATGTGAACCAAATGAATAAATTGGAAATTGGTCAAAGAAATTGATTATTCCAATTCTTTTGAATTCTACAAACCAAACAACACCTAAGTTTTTTCTTATTTTAATTTGGTGCAAATAACATCAGTTAAGTTAACTATTTGGGTTGTGGTACATTGGTTAAGTCTCAAGGAAAGTAGTGGAATTTCCCATCTATTTCGGTTCCGAATTGCTACCAAAACTTTTATGGTCAGAAAAGTTCACTTTGCGATGACTAAAACATTTGTGATCACCCAAAGAATTAATCAGTAAGTGTAAGTTGATTCGGAAACCAACGGCTAGTTAAAATTAAAAAATAAAATAATAAAAATAATATGAGGTAAACATCAATACATCCTAGATCCTACGGTGCTGGTAGAATTAATGAAACAAAACAAAACATTATTATTATAGTTTGCACAATATAATGTATAGAGTAGTACAGTATAATTTAATGGCAGGCCAGGATGACCATTTAATATATATATATATATATAGTCAATAAAATTGTTACAAAAAATTGATATAGAATTATAGGAGCATTTTAAACAAAATTTTCAACATGATGAAAATTGAGATTTTGATAATTCTTTATAAGAAAATTAAGTTTAACAAATTCTCTATAATTAAAAAAAAGTATGAGAAGAGTGTTTGAAATTCTATAAGTTTAGAGGGAAATAGGAAAATAATGATTACATAAGAGGAAAATAGTTTTTTTTAATAATACTTTACCAATAAAATTTTTTGAAATTAAATATTTATAAGAGATAAATAATATTTTGTTAAATGTATAAATAGTTGTAGTAATATAATCATTTTTGTAATTTTTAAAATAAAAAAATTGTTGAAACTAAATATAATTATTTTTAGAGGTTTTTATTTTTATTTTCAAAGATTTGAATAAAACACTCGGACCAAATATTTATTAATATATATAGGAAAGAGTTTAAATAAGAACATTTTAATTTTACGAAATCGTGAGAACATCTTTTTACTATAGTTTATCACATATTATACTAAATCAGGGACGCAGACGATCTTTGGGGCAATCTAAGTTGCGGGTCAAGTCCCTCACGTGTATTATTATATATGATAAGAGTATCCTCGATGTAGTATTGTAATTCATCATATATGATACATGTATGATACTAAATCAGTAACGCAAACGACCTTTGGCATTACTTTAGGCCGCAACCACCGGCGTCTGCACGTGTATTATATCACATTTGATAAAAATATCATTGCATTTTTATCAAAAAAGTCGTTCTCATTTGAACCTTTATATATATGATATTTAAATTTAATCACCCATGGGTTTTTCTAGGGATGTTCGCAGTGCAGTTTAAGGTCAAACCGCAAACGCATCGCACATGCGATTTGAGCATTTTCCCAAACCGCAAACTGCACCGCATAAACCTCAAACCGTACCGCAAAATCCGGTGCGGTGCGGTTTGTACCTATCGCCCTTTATGTTTATAATCCAATAATTATACATTTAAAATACGTTATAAAACTAACGATAAAGCGACCGTAGTTCAAAAAAATATGGAGTTTTAATATATCCGATTCCCAAATACATATTGCATACTTAAAAATATTATAAGAAATAAAAAATAAACTTCAAATTAAATTGTACGTGTGAGTTGTGACGTGACCAACTAGTTTATTAATATTGTCAATTGTAATATTGGATCAAAGTCAAAGTCCAAAACACAAAACACAAAATTCAAAAATATTTCAAAAAGAATTATATATGTATGTGTATGTGATGTTGGTTCATTTAGAAACTAGACGAATGGTAGAAACTATAGAAAGTTTGACAAATCAATATAAGAAATAAAAAATTTCATGATTTTTTTTCATAAAATACTATGATTTAAGATATTATTGCACATATGTTTGTTTCGTAACGTAAAAGTTTTTTTTCATAAGTTGAAAGTTTCTCATATGTTTTTTATGAAATGTTTCACATGTTTTTGTTTCATAGTGTAAAAGTTTCACATGTAATTTTTTCACAAGGTGAAACAAACATATGTGTAATAATATTCTAAATCATAGCATTTGATGAAAAAATCATGAAAAAAATTATTTTTTATATTGATTTATCAAAGTTTCTATAGTTTCTACCATTCGTCTAGTTTCTAAATGAACCAGCCTCATATGTGTGTTATATATAAACTAATAAAAACTACAAAATGTACGGTGCGGTGCAGTTTGAACCGCGATTTGATAATTCAAAACCGCAAACCGCACCATATAGTACGGTTTGGTAAAAATGCAAACCGTAAACTGTACCATAAAAATTATAAGTTACATTTTACGGTGCGATACGGTGTGAACGATTTATACGGTTTGAATTAACATTCTTAGATTTTTCCATAAAATTCTGACTCGTATTAATAAATTCAACGATTTGCCGAAAAAAAATGAAAAAAAATGCGTAGAGAAGTGAAAATGAAAGTGTAATAATGATGGAAGAGTTGGATTAGGAATAAGACAATGATGGTCGCCAACCGCTCCCCACATTCCATATAATTATTATGTTTTCTTACACCCCAAAAACATATTAATTATGTTTTTTAATTATACTTATTTTAATTCGAACATTCTTATCGGTTTCTTTATAATTTTTTTAAAATAAAAAGCTAAAAGTTAAAAATTTTAGAATAAATTATAATCAACTCCAACGAATTTTGTATTTTAGAGATTTCATTATTGATTATATTATTTAAACATTCTCTCTCTCTCTCTATATATATATATATAATATGATATTAATTTAACTCTCATTGGTGAAATGAATAAAAAACTCATTTCTCTTTAGAATTTTAGAGAATCTGTATATTTGGAGATTTCTCCATAAATCTCTATTTTAGATAATAAGATAGGAAAGCTGTTGGAGCATTATATAGAATAAAAAATTGATTTTTTTTCTATTTTAGAGAAGTTGTTGGAGATGATCTTAGCTACAAGATTTGTTGATTATTGATCAAAATAGATATAAAATAGGAAGAATTGAATATTTGTTATACTAACTCGAAAAACATTCATGTTGCACTAAATATGAACATGGTCGGTTTTAGAGTTTCTGATGCCTTGAGCAAAAAGGCTAAAAGATGCCCTATCAGTGATTAAACAAATAAGACATATTTTTCAAAGAGTTTGCAACCTAGTCAAACTAAATAGTCCATCACCACATTGATTTAAATTAAGTATAATAAAATGATACAACGAGGAGATAAAAACCAATTGAAATCGAATTTAGCAAGAATAATAAGTGTTATGTCATCAATAATTTGTTGATAACTCCTCAAATCAATCTTTAATCAAATGATATTTTATATCTTGGGTTCTTGTAATAGTTTGTTTATACTCAACAAATTAAGCGAATCGAAGACTAGCTAGTTTCAAAGGAACATGTCTACCAATGTGGAACTAAAGACATGACCTCCGATTTTACCAGACTAAAAAGCAGTCGATTTTATGGTCATCACTACCTGTCGATTTATTTTCCAAAGAAATCGACAAGTATCTTTGAAGATCCTTTCTCAGCACTTTATCTGACAACATCTTTTCAACCTAGTATTTGATAAAAACATTCTCTGAAACACCTGAAAGGTATGTTTGTCCTTATCTGAAGGTTGATGTGACAACATAAAATTCAAAGAAAAGAGTATCAGTGACCTGTCCTTTTTCATATGTACGATGAAAAAGACTTCTCCTTTGTGTTCAAAGTCAACTCTGTAATCTTATGATATATTGACAAGTGTCCTCATTCTTTTAATGCACAAGGGAGTATAAAGGGAGAAGAAGACTTACCTTGCAAGGTTACACTTTTAGCAATATA
The DNA here is from genome assembly GCA_036898165.1 of Silybum marianum. Lineage (NCBI taxonomy): Eukaryota > Viridiplantae > Streptophyta > Magnoliopsida > Asterales > Asteraceae > Silybum > Silybum marianum. The sequence continues at coordinate 41,873,000 of CM072531.1, forward strand.
TTCTAAGTGCAAGAAAGAAATATGCAGCTTTCAACCAGTAGCATAACATCTTTGTGATTTAAGTTGTGTTCTTGTTTTCTAAGTGTTAGATTGTTGGAATATATATTTAATCTTTTCTTTTCTGCAACAATTTTGTTTTCTAAGTGTAGTTATTTGATATTCATATCAATAAGAATTTAAAAGGTTGAAGTTTTTTTTGGTGTATAATTGCATTCAACCCCTCTTCTACAATTACTTGTGTGATTGTCATTCCTAAACGGGACTAACAATAAGTTTCCAAATACTAGCACATGGTTTTTCAAAACAAAAATACATACAAAATATTTATGTTGTGTTCTCGAAACATTTATTATGAAGAAAATGGAAGGAAAATGAGGTAAAGGAGGGGAAAGTAAAAAAAAAAACCTCCCAAAACGCATGAAAAGATCAATATACTCAAAACGCATGCAAAGATTTGGTCAACATCACCCTTTTGTCTCGTAAGTTGACTTCTTTTCATTTAAACTCACCCACATATATGAGCTAAATAATTTGAGAGTTCTTCAAAATGTGAGATCCATCCTAGCCATCCACTATAATTAAAAGGATGATTCGGTAATTCTGTAATTGAATGACAACTCGTCTGTTTAATTTATCAAATATTATCTTCTCTATCTTTCTTATTTTTATACCTATTTGGCTATCTCTATTTCTCTCTCTATAAATTAAAACTTCACGACAACCATTTCTCTCTTATTATCTTTTCCGGCACTAACAACTTCCCGATTTCCCTCCCCACCATTAGGGGTGTTAATTATTCGATCGGTTAAATCGATCTACAGTTTATTCAGATCGGGTAAAACGGTTTTCAACTATTTTAAACTTAATGATAACCAAACCAAATAAGGTTCAATTTAATCAATTTTCGGTTATTCGGTTCAAAAACTGTTTAAACAGAATAAGAATTCATATTTTTCATTGGACACTTGTTCCAATAATCTTCCCAGATTAAATGCTCATTGCTTCTAATATATAATTGTGTCATATATTCATACTCAAGGATTGGCTTGTATTAAGTAAAAACATCATCTACAAAAAAAACAATATCTAACAAAAGATATGCTTTCTTCATGTCACGAGCTAAATCAAGCAAAAAACATTATCTACCATCAAACAATAAAACATTATATAGCAATAAATATGTAAAATAATAATAGTGTAATATCTATTTGATTTGATTTATATTTTTATGAAAATAAAATATATTAAATATTAGTAGAATGTGTTATTCGGTTTAACCAAATTATAAAAAAGTAACAAAAACCAAACTAAATAAGGATATTTATTCCGTTAACCGAACCGTTTAACCTAAAAAATAGAATAACCCGAAATAATTTAACCCAAATCTCAGTCGGTTCTATGAGTTATTCGGTTTTGGTTATTTTGACACCCCTATATCAACCACCATGGAGCTATTTCGACTATCTCCATCCAAATAAACCCAGTTGAAGATCTGAAATTGAAGAAGAAACCTAGTTTTTCTTTCATTTTATGTTTTCACGCGTGTTCTTGTGCCGAGGTGGTTAATTTTCCCCCCTTCAAGGCTTCAACCTCAAGCATTATGCAACCTAATCTCCTTGGTTGTCAGGATAATGGAACACATATATCTTTTACGGTGTTTTTGTGTTAACGATTCGTTTGTGTTCTATGTTTGTGGTTTTTTCTGTGCATCATCCATGTGTTGTGTTTTTTTCATTTCAAATATGTCGTGTTTTTTTTCTTGTTCCAAATATGTAATTTTTATTCGTGCATCGTCCTTGTGTTTGTGTTTTTCCCCTTGTTCCAGATTTGTGTTCACAATGATAATATTTTCAAGTTTATGTCTGAACCGGTTGATTCACAATGTTAATATATTCAAGTTCATGTGTTCACAATATGCAAAGTGGTATATTTAGTTACACTATGCTAGTTCATGAACCATGTTGTTCACGAGTTCTTAATTTTCAGGGACGGACTCAGGCGGTTTTTGTGGTGGCACGTGTCACTGTTTCGTTCATCTGTTGTAGTGTAAAAAATTATAAGGTCAAGAAAAGTGTCATCATATATATATTTGGGAAATACAATGAGGACACAAGTTATCCTTGACTCAGTTGGTTTGCATTAATGTTATTTTTTTTAGTTTTATCTTTTAATTTCAGATTTATTATATTTCTGATAAAAATTAATAATAAGAGACTTGAACATAAGATTTCACATATGAAAAGCGACGACCAAACTAACATACTAATGATAATTTTGTAAAAAAATTATCTCTATATTTATTTTTTATAATCAAATGGTATCACTATAAGAAAGGAGAAAGAGTTTTTTTTTAAATCCCCAGTTTACCCTTATTATTCAACTATGTTAACTTTCAAAATATATTAGATTTTATTTTGTAACCAATTTTTTGGCTCATTGGCTGTATATATTGGATTTTACAAATTATACATCTTTCAAAAAGAAGTTTTTAATATCCCCAACCTACTCTTGTCAATAGTTTTATATAAAATATATATTTTAAAACTTCATTCAAATAACTATTAAAATATTTTTATGTTACGCATACCTTTAACCTAATGATAACAATATTGTTATTATTTAAACTAAACCCATAATATTATTATTAATTAATGAGGTATTTGCATGAGGATGCAAAATAAAAGACAAAAATATTGAAAGGATTAGATATTTAGATGATCCAATTTTTATTGTTTTATCGGATTAGGTCAACCAAAATATTTATTAAAAAACAGTCTCTAAGAGTAGATAAACTACAATCCATTATTTTTGTTTTCGTACAATCTATTACTTTTTTATTTTCAGATATTAATTTCAAAAATTAATGAAAAAAATTAAAATAAAAGTTGGAAAGTAAATTTGTAATCGTGTAATTGGTTTTTGGGAAATGTTAAAAAAAAACTCAACAAATTATCCTATTTTAAATGGTTAAGTCCTTAAACTATTTTTTTGATTGAAAAATACTTAAATTTTCTTATTTTGAATGATTAAGTTCCTGAACTATTGATTTAAATGAAAAAACTATTAAACTTTTTCATTTTGCATGATTAAATCCCAAAACATTTTTTGAATAAATAAACCACTGATCTTTTAAAAATTAGTTACCTATAATTTTTTTTTTAAATAAGATATTTGTAAGTCACTAAAAAAGTTTTTAAGTAAAATAAACTTAAATCGATTTTATCGTTCTAAAAACCATACGCAATTAAAACCCCTAGCAAAAAATGGTACCGCTCCCTCTGGTCAACTCCCCATTACCCCAACGTTGTCTATTCTCCATTTCGACTAGCACGTTGTTGGCCCCTGTCATCGATCTTCCTCTTTTAGATCTACTAATGTTCGACATCGCGCGTTGCGCGATGATCAAAACACATGTGAAGTTATAATGCTAAATAATTCTTTATTTATCAAAATTCGAAACTCTCATTATCTCATGTCAATACCTTCTAGTGTGTGGCACCGTGCGTTACATGGTAGCAGAATTTGCCTTGTTAAAAAATATGTAGTCATGAAAGATAACTTTTTAATTGACAGTTAATAAAATGCAATTTAAAATTGTGAAAGTGGTGTGGGATATTTTATGTAAATTACTTTCGTTGATTACTTTTATGAATATATAGTTTGTTTGATGCTTTAACTACAATAGAGTAGATGGAGAAAAATAAACGCTAAATATAAAGATAAAAATCTTATCTATTCCGCTGTGGTTCAAATGGTTAAAAGAATATCAAACACCGTCTGCTAGATGTTCGAGACAATATAAATGTATTAATTTCATATATTTTTTAATCTTGATGTTAAAAAGTAACAATATTCCAATGTTAAAAGTTAAATATTTACAATAATGGTTGGTTGCAAATGTATGCACAATATTATATATTATGGAAGAAGTAAGAAAAAAATTGACCTTCTCATCAGTTTATAAATCTTGTTTTGTAACTTTATTATTAAAGTGGTTCACATATTCTCTATATTCAAAGTTCCACTCTAAAAAAACAAAATAGAGCAAACATGGGGTACTATAAAAAAAATGAAAAAACAACAAACGTTTAACAACCAAACTCAAATGAAATTTTGAGTAACCATTACCTCAAGAAATGCACCCAACATTTTTTTTAATTATTGTGATAAAATCATCAACCATAATTTTTATACTTTTGAAAGTGCAAGTATAAAGTTTTTATCTCTAAAAATCTAAACAATTTGTTATGATCTTGCTAGAAATGTTATCATCCGCCAAATTTTTTCAAGTAAGATTCGGTTACCTAATAAAATTTAGGGAATCCGCCGTTTCGGCTACCACAATAGTATATTCCATCGCGCCCCTTTCCTGGAAATTAGTCACTACCTGAGCCACAGAAGATGCTTTTTGACCAATAGCTACATAAACGCATACTACATTTTGGTCTTGTTGATTTAGAATTGTATCTGTTGCTACTGCTGTTTTACCGGTCTGTCTGTCCCCAATAATTAATTCTCTAAAAATTTCACATGATAAACGTCAATATTGAGTATTGATACAACTCAAACATCAAAAATCTCTACAAAACAATATTGTCTCCTCCAAAAACTTCAACTTACATTTGATGTAAGAAAATCAATTGCAAAAGGGAATCTATGGGGATGCTTGGGTTGACGATAAAATAATCAGTAAACCCTTGAGCAACCAAAGATAACCTACAAAATTCCCGACATAAGAAAAAAAATCCAAATATCGGAAGAAAATCAATCTAAGATATATTAGGTTAACAAACACAAAACAAATAAATAAGCATAAAACATATTTGTACTATGCAAAAGTAACCTTAAAAAGAAGAACAATAACTTGTTGGGATGAAATGCAACCAAAGATAACCCTTGAGCAACCAAAGATAACCTACAAAATTCCCGACATAAGAAAAAAAAATCCAAATATCGGAAGAAAATCAATCTAAGATATATTAGGTTAACAAACACAAAACAAATAAATAAGCATAAAACATATTTGTACTATGCAAAAGTAACTTTAGAAAGATGAACAATAACTTGTTGGGATGAAATGCAAGCATCTTGTATCTCAAGAAGTTTTTAACATGCTCCATGAATGTCAATAATCATGAGTTCCTTTTATAAACAAAATGGAGAAATTGAGCATTCATGTAGCACCTTGAAAAATTAGTGAAAACCTTTGAACTTCTTCCATTAATCTTTTCATTTAATTGCATTATACCCAAAGGTAGTTGACATTTGAAAACATATGTTGAGTTATAAATAAATGTAGGCAAAATAGCTAAGAAAAAGAAAAATACCATATTATTTATTCTAGGTTTTTCTTTAATTAGTAGATGGAAAGATGAAAAGACTATATAATGAATGCTTTTATGAAATTATTAAAACTAATTAATTGCAAGTAAAATTACCAAAGAAATCTTCTAATAGTATTCCAGGTTTTTCTTTAATTAGTATATGGAAAGAAGAAAAGACTATATAATGAATGCTTTTATGAAGTTATTAAAACTAATTAAATTGCAAGTAAAATTACCAAAGAAACATTCTAATAGTGAAATACATATTTTTCATTAAGGGTATAATAGTCTTTAACTTATCTAATATTTAAAAAACTCAAAACAATGAAAAAATTTCTTAGACAAATAGTACTCTTACATTGTGTTACATCATCCTTTGTGGGATTTTCTTTTAGATATATATAGATATAGATTTTTTATTCATTATAAGAGAAATAATCAAAAGATAACCGGTTAAAGGTAGTTTATTTATGTTTAAAAGTTGTAAGTAACCAATTTTTAAAAATTCATTTGTTTATTTTTTTTAATCAGGAACTTAATTATTCAAAATAAAAAGGTTTAATGGTTTTTTTATTCAAAATGATAAAGTTTAGTGGTTTTTCCATCCAAAAAAATAATTCAGGAACTTAATCAATCAAAATGAGAAAGTTTAGTGGTTTTTTCATTCAAAAAAATAGTTTATAGACTTAACCATTCAAAATAGAATAGTTTGTTGGGTTTTTTCAAACATTTCCCTTGATTTTAAGTAAAAAAAAAGGTGTTGGAAAAAAAATTAATTTAAAGGGTTCATATTTGATAAGATTATAATTTAAGTATTTAACAACTAAAATTAGAGTTGATGTATATATACTTGTAATTTTTCTTTAAATTGTGTAGATGAAGGTTTTACTATAACCAAAATATAAATACCATATAAAATGGTAATAATGACCATTAATAAATTGTTCACAAAAAGACTGCTTGCTTAAGACTTGTTGAAAACTGATGGTCGTAGGTTAGGTTTATACTTCAAACACGAAAATATGTCCTAACTAAGATCATGTCTTAAAAGGACAGATCCTAAAATGCTAACATAAGAACATGTTTCGGGCCCATTGAACCCAATGTTTGTGTACCTCTACTTGGTATTAATCATGGGAACATAAGTTTGGCAAATGAAAAGTCTGGTTGTTGGCTAATTGATATTTTGTATTTCACACACTTACTTTAAGCCTAAGCGATATACATGTTCGGTGTTTGGTGGAAACAACAGATCGATTTAATAGAATTTGTATAAATTGTTTATAGTTCTGATTGAAGCGATATTTGATTCTCTTGAATTGGAACTTATATATCTTTCTGGAACTCTTGTTTGGGCATAGTATTATGCAATTTTTTTAAAGGATGATAAATATTCATATTTTGTAACGTGATCGATGTTAATATTGGAATGATTGTGTTCCAATTCAGTCGATTTGAAACATGGTAGGATACGTGTTTAACAATGTTATGATAAAATCAGTAACGTAGCCAACGGGCGACAAGGTGATGCCAAGTCTCACCTTAACAAATTAACAATAGTGTGAATAAATTTTATTTATAACATAAATCAATAAATTATTATTATGTAAACACATAAAAACCCCAAAGTTAGGCTCTCATTCTTTTGATGCATTTTAATAATTAAAAAAAACAAGTTTTTTGTATGTGGTTTGTTTAAACAAATGACAAAAGTCTATAAAAATCTAATTACCTAAACTTTAGTTAACTAATTTAACTTAATACTTTGTATTTGAATGAAATTATGTAAATGTAATTATAAATAATGTAAACTTATAATCTGTTTGAATTTAAGTAGCTATTAAATATGGACCGGCCTTCGGCGTATAGCTCAGTGGTAAATGGACGATACTACTTTAGTCAAATACAAAATAGATTTTGGGTTCAATTCCGAGATCCTATGTTAGATTCTGCCGGTGAGCGAGGCAAAAATGCCCCCATCACATTGATATCCTTTGACATAGAGTTTGGTCCGGTTGGACTGTCGGTAATCAAATTTTTTGTCCAAATAGCTATTAAATATAGATGCATTTAACAAAAAAAAAGATTATTTTTTAAAACAATCTTCCCAACTAGAAAACACTGATTTCCTTTCATTTATTTAGCCCCCTCCATATTAATTTTCTGGCTGCATTTCGTAATGAAGTGTTGATAGTTTGTTGTCATATGAACATGCAGGAAAGTCGATAAACATTACAAGAAAGAAGACAGAGAGACAACATATTCATTGAAACAAGTCTTCTGTCTTCATAACACTTACAAAAACTAGATGTATACTAATGTAAGGTTGGATTTCGGTGAGAAAGAGAGTTAAGGTGAGAAGCGTAAGAAGAGATCCCCATCCTTGGATGCACGTTAGGATGAGATACACCGAAATGAGATGCACCGGAACAATACAAGTATGAAACGCAATTCATGGGTGGGTATGAGATTAAAAATGATCAAGGGTAGAGATCCATTCTTACGTTTCTCACCTTAACTCCACAGTCTCCACTTCTCACGTGATCCCATCCCTACTAATGTATATATTTGTTACATGTTTCAATATGTGTTTCATATGTTCAATGAAAAAGGAGATACGCGTGTTGTGCATTTACTTCTTTTAAAATAATATTAGCATGTTACATGAAAAAGGAGATACGCATGTTATGTATTTACTTGTTTTAAAATAGTGTTAGCATGTTACATTAGGATTAATATAGTAGAGGAAAATTAAAATGCAAACTCAAATTTAGTTGTAAACGTGAGGATAAATGAGAGCGCGACACATGTCTGAGTGTAGATTATCATACCGAATAATCAAAGAAATGTTCATGATGGATATAGTATTTATTCAATCCGAATAAACATTATTCAGTCTGAATATATTTTTAATTATTCGATCTAAATATGACACTTACTTTCAATTTGCCAATTAATTTGCAACCAAATTTGAGTTCTAACATTTTTGAATGGTGAATACGGTCGAATCTTACTTCTTGTCAGCATGGGGGTTAGTTGTACTGTCTGGTACATATTTGCGCCTGGTATGTATGATAGTGCCCCACCCACCGAAATCATTCCTAGAGTGTTATCTTATGACCGGTTCTTTCAGGTTGACCATCATTATGATAAATTTCATAAGGTTTGTTTTTATGTTTATGTTATACTTAAAAACTGGGCACACAATGTATCACATACGGTGGTACAGACCACCACTTCGTTTCTCGGTCGTAGTCGTAAGGTGACAATAATAATATTTCTCGAGGGTTGAGGTCATGTGGGTGTGGGTTCTCTACTTTTCTTCCTTATCTTTCCCTCTACGTAGTAGTAATGCGTAATCTTTAAACCCCAAATGGTTTTATTAAAGGTAGAATCAGCATATAAAACTTCAATGCAGATGCACACAAGGTGTTCGACGAATTTCCGGAATGAGTTATGCTATTGAACTTGCAGGATTATGCGACATATTGAAGCAATTTAAGGAATAGGAGATTTTGGATTCGAACTTTGTAGGTATTTATTGTTAAATTACACCATCAGTACTAGCATTCATCTTTGTCAATTGCGATGTTAGCTTGAAGTATATTGTTTCTTCTCATATTCTAATTGTTTTACACGTTTCTTAGCATTTAGCAAGTACAATTTCCAACCTGACTAGGGTAATCTAATAGAACTTTTGATGGCGATTGCTTATAATTTGAGTTGATGGTAATACTTCAGTAGTTCACTTCTTTTTGGTAATCAATTTATGATTTTAATAAAATACCCATATCATAAAATGGATATATATATATAAATTGATGATCTTTCATTGAATGAATAATATACATATCTGTCATCCTCTAGATTTTTATTCTAAGATATTTTTGATGAGCATTAGCCATCTCCTAAGCTTGATTGCCATTATTTATAAGTAAATAGCATGACAACTGGAAGGTTGATGTTTGCCACATGTTATGCTAAGCCATTATTTGTTTCAGCAAATGGACAAAGACAAAGGAAAGACTCGACATCAACATAAATGTTGTAAGCATAAAGTTAAAGTTGTAGGATACTATATCTTTATTCATACTTGGCTGCATAACAATATCTGATCTACTGTAGCCTTCCATGTAATCTGACTGATATTTGTTGGTTTTTATAACAAAAATAAGTAAATCAAAGGGATAATATGCTTTGAATTTTTTTAATAATATGTTTAACAGAATGATAGAATCCGACTTCTGCGAGCTAAAAATGATAAGTGAGGAAATGAATATGAATGTGAAATCCAAGATGTCCTCAACATGATGTGACTTTCCGTATACCCATGTTGATATACATATTACAGAATCAAAATATCAAATCAAACAGCCCTTTCTCTGGAAAGTGGCCTGACCAGGAAGCCAAAATGTTTTCAAAAGGAAGTTTAAAAAAAACTTTGAACAAAGGACTCCTTAGTTAATGCAAGTATACGGTTCTCCATCAATTTCTTTCTTTTAGGTCAATAAAAGGTAGTTTGGAAGCCATCAAACGCTCAGTTAGTTAGTGCTTCAGGGATTGATGCATTTACTGGCCGTATCTTTGAGACTTTCGGAGTATTAAGCAATTTTCTTGAATCAACAAATAAAAATATGAACGAAAGCAGTTCTTTAGTTGCTGACAACTTTAATCAAGCTCAGGCTGTAGCCCTTGCTGATATCACAAGTTACACGGGATGGGGAGTCCCATGACATATCAAAGAATTTGGTGCGTTTACCAAATACTTACTCGGTAAGCGCTTACCAGGAAAATATCTAACACTATCACTTACTTACCGGGTAAGATTTTAGTCAGCAAAAGCGGCATAACATGTAACAATTTACCCGGTACGCGCTAACCATGGTAAGAGCTGTCGCCCTCGCTTACCTGGTAAGACTCTTAGTCCTTGCCTCGCTCTTACCGGGTAAGATGCTTGGTCCTTGCTACACTCATCCGGTAAGGTAATGTGACTTGGTAAGCGCTTACCCGGGTAAGATTTGGTAAACGGCCCCTTTATATTTTCCCCAGGAGACTCAAAATTTCTTATTTTAAATATTTGATTAGCAAAAATCAACAAAGGTTTGGGGATGGACATCTGAACTCCCTCTTGCAATTTTTCCCTGTTTAATCATGATGAAAAAGAGGGGGACATTGGTGTCTGAAGCACGTATGCAATTATAAATAGCTTTATATTTTAATTATTCATGTTAAAAGTTTCTTATAGATTGTGTTCAGTATTTTTCTGTCTCCTGAAGCTTATTTGCTGAAAATCATTCTATGTACCATACAGTTGCTTATAATAATGAAGCTCTCTACAAGGAAGCCAAGTCGTTGATTCTCCACTAGTCTGCCTACGGTTAGTGACACCTGTAACCCTTCTTTTTGCTTAAATGGTGAGCTCCATAGACCATAGTATTTGATTATTTCTTAATTACGCACCTTTTGATCCTGAAAAATAACAAAAATTCGAAATAATAGATGATCTGTTGTCTAAAATAATTCAAGATGGCATAATCTTTGCTCCTTGAAATCATAGAGAGAAAGTCAGCTTACTGTGCTATATTGTTGGCTCTACTCTCTTGCATGAACAATTGAACATCCAGAAAATGACCAATATCTTCTGCATGTGCATGTCCCTTTTTCATGTCTATTTCACAAATTCTTTAGGAATCATCCGAGCATGCAATATAAACATGTACCCCAGGCTGCATATGTAGTACTTGAAAACAATCCTACAAGAGAATTATAGAAACAGTGAATGAAAAAGGAAAAGGTGAATTGACAACACTCACCTGTGTAGCTAAATGTTTAATTTTTTTAAAATTCTGTGTGTCATGGGGAACTGAATTGATTGAACGAGACCACATCTGGGGGCAAAGTAGGAACCAGATTGAACGTGTGGCTGGCTCCATTGCAATGTGGGGGCAGTGTCGGTCAATGGAGAATAATAAGATGACGAAAGAACGATGCTTATTGCAAGAAGAAACCAACAAAAAAGAGACCAAAGGTTTTCTCTTTAGTGTACTATTCCTGGGACACCATATGATTCCCACTCTATCATCACATACCCTTTTGTCTAGATTTTGTCCACTCATAATGCATACCTTGATGAATCATCAATGGATGCTTTGATTGTATTTCATATACATAATTTCTGGTTAAAAAATGATCTACATTATTGAAAGCTTCTCTTCTTTAAACTTGATTCCATCCTTCAAAAACTATATTGTGATCACTTCCAAAATTAGAAGTAATTTTCCCATTTTCTTTTCATCTTTGTAGTTGGAATAATCTTTATAAAGTTTGAATCCACCCTCAACTTGATTATAAAAATATTTGATGTTCAACACTTCTATTTGGATTAACCAGCATACAAGATCTGATATGAATTTATTTATTTTCACATGATGCTTCTTCATACTATGTGTCAAATGCAAAAAGCATACATTTTATTAGGAATGTAATCTTCAATATTTTGATTTCCTGCCACTTCCCTTTAATCAATTTTCTTTTATCTAATATGGTACTTAATATGCAAGACACTTGTTGAGATATTGTAGAATCCAAATCCAAATTGAATATATATATATATATATATATATATATATCAAGGTGTGCGTATATCTTACCCCAGGCCCCAACTACTGGTGGGATATACTGGGCTCGTTTGGTTTGTTTAGTTGAGAGAATGAAAGCAGGAAGTGTACAAAAGCTGAAAATGAAATACGATTATGTCCCTTAGAAGTTGTAACAAGAGGCACAAATGGTGAGGTTTTTAGAAACTGATTTAAGAACTAGATTAAGACATACTTAATTACAGTAACTACTTAGTCTAAGTCGATGCATATGTATACACACACATAAATACATATACATACATAGCATAAACACTGGATATATAGAAATGTATTGCCATTAAGAAGATGATCTGAGAAGAAATATACTGAGTTCTTGCCCACCACTATGACTATTAGAGGATGATCGTCTATCATGTTCAGGGTTTATCATGTGAAATGACTCTGAGTTTGGTGATCCAATTGTTCGCCGGAAACTGGCTCGGAGGTACATGATCCCATCGGTACCATGGTCATTTTCCGGTGGCAAAACCCCTGCTCCAACAGAGACCGATTGCATACGGGTAAGAGTAGTTGTGTCGGCAGCCGTCATCTTACGCCTGGTGGCGTAACCAACTTTCCGACCATTGCAGTACATAGACCACACCGGCACTTCAAATATCCCACCACCACCATTTGCTGGTAGTTGCCGCCTATGAGTACTGTTTTCCTCCACCAGAGCAATGCGGAGGAGACCATGCTGCATTTCTTTCGCTAAATAAGACGTCGGAATAGCGAATTCCAAAAGTAGAAGAGGGTGTGTGAATGACGACAAGGTGGCGGTGGCGGCAGTGGTGGTGGTGGTGGTTGTCATTCTCCTTGATGGGGTCCGCCTATGGTGGTGGTGGTGGTGGTGGTGCGTGTCATCTTGTAGACAAAAGCTGACCCGACCATTCCGCTGTCCAAAGAATGTACCCTTTACGGTGGTGGAGGATGACGACAAAGAACGAATCTACAACAATCATATGTTACACAAAGATCAATCAATTTGCATTATTATCAACCTAAAAGAAAAGATTTTTTTGCAAATGATGTTAATTAATCAACAACCACTTACGGCGGTGGATGATGACGATGATGGTGATTCTGTATCACTCGAGAAAGCCGACGAAGAAGAAGAAGAATCCGGAGAGAAGTTTCCGGAAACAGAATGAGGTTCGAAACCCGCAGCACAACAAGCCGGGATGATGCAATCGAGCAGCGACCGGAGAGAGCGGCGGAGTCCAACCTCCCTGCTACTGCAGTCAACGGTGGTTGCTGTGGTGATTATATGCATTCCCAAAGGTCCTCTTTCTCTTCCTAAATCTATCATTGTTCTCATTTTTTTTTACTAAATTGTGAATAAGAGTATGTAGGGGTGATATCTAGAGGCTATATAACTCACTCTATATATAGATACTTAAGGGAATATTGGTGGGTAGACTAGAGGTTAAAGAATGAATGGAAAAGTGACACTACACAGACCCCAGAAACCGAAAAACAATGTACAACTTTTAATGCATGATTTATAAGTAATTATAATAATCGATTACGTGGAAAGAAAGAAGGAAATGAAGAAGAAATAATTGTAAAATTGGACACAGGAGAGAAGGGACCATATGTGTTTTGTGGATTGTGGAAGGTAGCCAACCATGAATGACTGATTGATCCTTTATGATGCATAAAAGTTCATTGCTATGCATATGTCTTTTAGTTTCACTTTTCATATATACTAATACTATGCATGCCTAGTTAGGGGTATTTTCGTAATTTCCCTCTTCGTGTTAAGAAACCGAAACACATCAGAAAGTAAAGAGTTCGGCCAGAATTCATAGACGTACATTTTGAACATTTCTTTTATTCGTTCATGTTTTAGGTTCTTCAATTCCATACAAAGCTAAGTTGATGCCTTGACTGCCAGAAGCCGGTTATCCTTATGGTAATTTTTCTGATAACTCTAGCTTTAAATTTCAAAGGTATTAAAATAAATTATATATTTATGCATTAAAAGTCTGTTATATGAAGGTTGATAAATAGAAAAAGGGAAGCCCTTGTTTATGACTTTTTGGGGAGAAGAGATGTTGGGGGTGAACACTAATTAATACCAACCAAGCATGCACATAGTGATGAGTGAGTGAGAGCACTTTTAGGAAAAGCATGAACAACTTGAATGATTGGATCCCCACCCACCTTTTTCTAAGGTGAGATATGGAAAAGGGTTTTTGTTAAATACATATTTTAGGTTACTTTACCTAGTTATATATATGTTTTAACTTTTAATTTAATTATAATCTTTAAGGTTTTTACTCTTTTGACTTTTAATATAATAGGCTTGGAATCATGTCATACCAATATGTTTTCATGAGACCAACTGTAAAAATGCAAAAACACGTTGAATCTTTATAACAAAACACTGTATAGGTACAAGAAAACATCGAACCTTCGTAAGGAAAACACTATGAAGGTTTTTTTACATTCACAGTGGTTTTGTTGTGAAAATTCAATGTGTTTTTGTGTTTTCACAACTGTCCTAAACCCAACCCTAATATATTATATAGACTTTTATATTTTGTTTTTATTAATTACTTTTTGATGTATCTATAGTTTTAATACTGATGTAACAAAAAGACTGGAAAGACCCTTTCCTTCTCAAATTTTAAGCTTTATAGAAGTTGTAGAAAGAAAGAGATATTTGATCCAAGAATAGAAAGAGCATCTAACTTTTAATCCCACCAATCCTTTGATTTTGATGGTATGATTGTGATCTTCATTCATGCTTGACAATTGATATATAAACTTGATTTTCAAGTAAATAGTAAATTGCAAAGTGAAGTGATTGAATGTATGATTATGGATTTTGAAGTAATTTTATATGAATTTGTTTGCTTTAATTTGGTGGGTCCATGTGACCACTATGGAGCTATAAATTTGATGATGAAATTGCTTTTTGTTGAAGTGGCACCAAATTATTTAAGTGTATATTAATGGATGCTTTTTTTAAGTTTTAATGGTTTTGTGGTCAACAATCATCAAAGATTGGGGTTTGTTTAAGAAAGCAATTAAGTAGTATTTGATTGCAATGATGGGTGTGAGTCATTTGATTTTGTGTTGCTGCTTTTTGCCTTCTCCAAAGGCTTTATTTTTATTTTCCAGCAAAGGAATGTGGTTTGTTTATTCATAAATTGGTGGAGGTCTACTTTTGTGACAAACATATGTGGGATGTCTGTGAATTTTGAATATTTTATTTTTGTTGATTGTGGTTGTTTATTGTCCATCCCAACTTGTATGAACCTGGACTGATATCAGGGATCTTGAAGAACAGTTAAAAGAAATCTTTAATGACTTTTTAGGATTCGAACCGGTGACCTTTAAGGAGAATTTCAAATACTCAAGCCTTGTTATCAGTTAGCTAACCCCATAAGATTAACTTATAAACTTTTTCACTGTCTTTTTAATTAAGATGTTGATAGCTCTCAATGGATGGATAGATCGTTGCTTTGAAGCAAAAATTTCTTACAAATACTTTTAATTTTTATAGGGGATATGCTATTTAATATATAGTTTTATACCAAAGTTTTAAAAGTATCAAGATCTTTGTTAGCTATAAATATTAAGAACGACCTCACACCCCAAGGACATCTTTGGTTAGATGTATTATAAACTATATAAATCATTTGTATCGTGCGTCAAATTGTAGTTTAGAATTATTACTTTTTTGTGATACAGTTATGGTTTGTATTTTTGTCGAACATCGTTATACGACTTTGAATGACAAAATTATGGCTCAAAACCATACCGCACCGCATGCTCATCCCAAATAGAAGCAAGGACTCGAGAGTTTCATGAAAGATGGAATGTAGGTGCTTGTTTTAATAAATTTTTTTTGTTTTAAAATTGTTCTGAAAGTCTGATAAAAAATTGTTATGCATTTTGATTTACGGTTTATGTATTTTCATTTGCAGTCTTGATTCCAAACTGCACCACATTAAATTGCATTGTGAATACCCCTATATTCAATGACTTACTGAATCTTACATGAAACATGTTTTTATGCACTAAGAGTCTGTTTGTTAGCAGCTTAAGGAGGTTAATGGGACTTGTAACTTATTTGGTGAACTATACATGAGTACATGAATGTTTGGTAGTGGTTTAATGATATAGAAAGGAGTTTATTCAGTAAGCCTCTAAGAAAAAGCTTTATGCAGAAAGCCAAAAAAAGGGATATAGAAAGGAGTTTTAATCTCATACCCACCCGTGAATTGCGCCTTAAAAGGGAGTTGATCCGGTGCATCTCGGTAGATCTCATCCTAACGTGCATCCAAGAGTGAAGATTCTCTTTTACGCTTCTCACCCGAACTCAACCCTAGGATAAAAATAATATATTTTATAGTAAAAATGGTGTATAGGATGAAAATAAATGATCATACCTAGAAAAATAATAATATTATCTCTTTCAAGTTTCAATTCTAATAAACAACTTATACATAGTATAGAAAGCCCAACAAACACTTTCTGGGCCAATGCTATTTTAACTTTGTATTTATATTTCATTTATATATTTTTATTTTGAAATAAAATGTAGAGGGTTGTGTGATTGATCATATGGATGTAGGAATGAATTTAAAAGTATGTTATTTACACAAGTTTTGTAGATTAATAATTTAATTAACTATTTATATGTATTTTTCTGTTTCATTTCTTAGATATCTTTATACAAAAAGTAAAAGTTTTGATTATGTTGATCTCAATTTAGGTACTTTTTAATATGAGCATAACTAATGAGGTTTTACAAATACATGTTTAGAGTCAGACTGTGTTGAACCAATTTTAAAAAATATTTTGACAGAAATCCAGCTTTTGAAAATTTAAAATTTAATCAAATATGTGATAGTTTTTGGTGGGTCTAGTTTGATCTTCAATATTGTCGCTCCGAATTGAGTTATCCACCTACTATACCAATTTTGTAAAAAGACCATTTTGCCCTAAATATATAATTAAAGAGTAAACTTTTTTTGTCGTCCATGTGGTTTGTTGAAATTTGTTGTTTTCGTCTATGTGCTTTTAAAGTTACGGTTTTCGTCCCTATAATTCATGATTCATGGTTGCTTTCGTTCTTGTGATTTATAATTCATTGATGGTTTTGTTCTTCTGGTTTATAATTCGTTGTTATTTTCATCACTCATACTTAACGATAAATAACCGATAAAGTTAGATCAATGAATGAAAACAACAATAAACTGTAAACCATATAAAAACAATAAAAGTCAAAAATACAAGGACGATTTTTTTTTTTTTTGACAAAACGTGAGGACTAATATCATAGTTTACTCATAATATCTTATTGTTAATTTATATGGACATGATATAATCAAAAAGTCTTTGCAACTAATCCTATTCCATGTGTCATTGTACATAGGCCTCTTCCTAAAGTAGAATGTCCATTTTATGACCCTTCTTGTTTACGTCTCTTTAAAATTATATACAGTATTATTATTAATTGACTTATAAATACATATACAAACACATTTATTGTATCTATGGAGTCAAATTGGGGTATTTACCTTGTCAAACTTAATCTCTATATTAACATTTTAACGAGACTTATAGTTTATTTGATCACTTATACTATTATACCTGACTATTTACTTATTTAGTGGTGACTTGATGATATAAACGATGATTTATTCAGTAAGGTTTTAGGAAGAGCTTTATGCAAAAAGCCTGTTTTTTTTTCAAACATATTCATTTCACTTAAAAAACATACTTCTTCCATACATAAACGGAACCACATAGACACCAGAGGATGCATGTTCCCAGTGACCCGTTGATAATTTTTATAACATTTGATATAGAATGGAACATGGGATTTGGTATCTGTGTAATCTCACCGTTTATGTGTTAGTTATTAATATTTTTTTTGTTGAAATGTTGAAAAAATTTAAATTCAAAATTAAAAAAAGAGATAAAAATATTATTTTCGGTGGCTTAAACATTGCATTTTTTAAATAAAACGAAAAATGAAAATGCAATTACACCTTTACTAATATAAACGAAATACTTTAAGTTAGAGACAGTTTGGTCATTTTTTTCCTGAATCTTTTCAAATAACACTTGTTGTATAAATGTTATGAAAAGTATGTTTTGCAAATAGAATAGAAGGTCAATGGATAAATTATTGTTGAGTTATTTATTTTATTAAGGTTAACAGTAAAAAGAGTATAATATGTTAAAAAAAAATCGATGCTCCACTCTTATAAAACGTTTGAGTAGTTATATATTTTTTTAGTATATCATTTCATTCTTATAATTTTATTTTGTGTTTGTTATTTTTAGAAAATTAATATATATGTCATTTTATTTAATTATTTATGCTTGATGTTGCTCTTAATTTTATATCCAAGCTCTGCCTTTGCTTCCATTTAAAAAAACATTTTCAATTTATACAAACAAATAAATACATATAAAACTTAATAAATAAATAAATAAATAAAAAGCGAACCAAACAATTGTATACCGATTTACCATGAAAAGAAAAATAATTTAGTTGAATAATACTAAAAAGGTAAATATGGCTGTCACCTGCCTAATACAATAATAGTCTAGGCCTCTTGGGTTGTCTTGTAAAGCCAACACAAACAGAATTTTAGAAAACATATAATTACAGGATGAGATTTTTAAGATTAAAATTATTATATTCACAACTTTATATTTAAATAATTTGAAGTTTTTGTTAAATGTTAATCATAAAAATTAGAAAGAAAAAAAAAGCAATATCACCTATTTTGTTTTCCATAATTTGTCTGAAATAAAAAATCAACAGTAAAAAAATGAAGTTTATACATGATTACAAGAGATTCTCAACTTTGAAAATTTACATATTAATTAACAAAATATTCCATAAATTTATTATTTAATATATTTTCAAAAAACTTTATATAAAATAATAATTTATTTAAAAAGTCATTTCTTTCTCCTTATATTAAATTCATGGAACATATACGGAGAATTGTGGGTCCTAGAATATATACCTAGGGGTTGTTTACTAAACACTTATTCATATAAGTGTTTAATGAAGAATCGCGTGTAAAATTATATGTGTTGTGTTGACGTTAATCTAAAATCACATGTCTTTTTGCACATGCTTTGGTTGTTTTCTTGTTTTACATTTAGTTATTGTTCTTGTTTGAACCTTTACTTTATGACTATGTGTGTGTGTATGTATATATATATATATATATATATATAGAGAGAGAGAGAGAGAGAGAAGTTCAGATGCAAATTCAAATTTGGTTCCGAACATGAGGGCAAAGGTGAGTGCAACACGTGTCTTATTCAATCTGAATAATGAAGAGCATTCGATATGAATAACAAAAGTGAAATTCATAACTGAATTGTTTGAATAACATGCATTCAGAGTAAATAATACAACATTCAGATTGAATGGGACACGTGTCGCTCTCTTCTTTGTCCTTACGTTCACAATCAACTTTGAGTTCGCATTTGAAGTCGTCCTTATATATAGAGAGAGAAAGGTCAAACGAGAATGAAACCAATTTACGGGAATACGAGAATGGTCGTCATGTACAAAATCATATATGATTTTGTATAAAATCATACATGATCCGTGCGACTTTTTCCATGCAACTTAAGTTCGTTCCAAAAGTAGCCCGTTCCAGTTAGTGTAAAATCACATGCGATTTTGAGCTATTCTCTTATTTTCTTAAATAGATATCATTCTCGTATGAACTTTTCCCTATATATATCAATTAAAAAATTACTCGCCCAAGGTGAAAAATAGTATGGATTATGTCAATTAATTTCGATCCAAATCTACGCGTGACATAACTAAGAAAATGAATTACAAGTCAATAATAAATACTCAAGACTCGAATTTTTATCGGGACTTATACATGTGATAATACAAATTTTTTATAGAGAAAACTTCATCAAGCTATGTCTTATTAAATAATTTTGTTACATATTTTCGAACTACTAAAAATCACATATCAAACTCACTTCACCGATTATTATCTTAATTCAAATTAATCCCAAATCATTTTTGAGCAAACTTATTTAAAACAAACTGTCAAAATATCGAATCGACTTTAGGCCTAACATAACATCATTAAGGCATCGATCCATATGTGAATGCCATGAAGCTCAATTTGGTTCGTTTATGGCCCTAGTCCAAGTTACAGTCGACACATGTTGATTCATGCCTAAAAAAGTCCACATAATAATTTTCTATTTCAGTTGAAACTAAAAACGACAAAGAAAAACACATAAAACGTATCCATTAATTAACCATAGGAGTTAAGAAAACGACATCTTCCATTCATACTATAAAACAAATCTTTCATTTTCTAATCCATCTCATTCTTTTTATTTCCATAAAGTACTTCACATCCTTCACGCCTCTTCTTCATCATCATCATCCATATTCCAATACTTGTACATCAAGCTTCAAGTCTTCAACCCATATGTATAAATAATTAAATACCCAATGTTTAAATTTAAATTTCCTAATAAACTGTTATATTAAATCAAACATTATATGTTTTATATAATTGTACTACAGTAAGTTCATTTGATGTTTTAAGCAACATCCTAACACGTTATAGTTTATAAAGTATCATGTTAGCTTTTTTATAACCTTATCTTAAAAAATATCTTATAGAAACAAGTCCCCTGTAAAAAGACACTTCAAAGTAAATTCTGAAGGAAAAGCTGATAAAACACTATTTTTCAAAAATGTACTAAAAACATGTTGGAATGTTATATTCTAACACCTCGTCGTAACACTTTTACATAAGACAAAAAACTATCTGGTTCTGCAAAATCTGAAGCAATCTATTATGACATTTACGCATCTTTTACATCGTATCAGGATGAATTTATTGTAACAGCATACATACATACACACAAACATATATATATATATATATATGTGTGTGAAAAATTATCTCCGTGAAAACGAGAGAGATCTCCTTCGATAAACAAACAAGACTACCAAAATTATCGAACCTATACAAACATCACACCTGTAATCGAACGACTGCAAAACTCAAACATTAATGTAACAGTCTAAAACATTAGTTAAAACAAAATTCGACCAACCAAACTCCTCAAAAAAAAAGCAAAATGACAACAGGTGACTGAGAGCTGTTTTACCGATATCGGAAATTTTATATATACACATTCATTTACTGTAAGTTTCGAACTAGTCGTTATGGCACGTAAAAACACATTCACAATATCGTACAAATACGATTTCAAGTGCCTACTACTTATGTACACTTTCATATACAAATCTAAACTTATACCTTTTTCTTTTTTCCTAAATTCAACAAAAATCAAAAACATAAATGTACAAAAATCAACCACAAAGTCTTATTCTAACTTATAGCAACCAGTATATGTATCATCTTTTTCACAACTATACTTATATGTCTATATATATACACATATAGATATTAGATATATATAAATATTTACCTTCCTTTAGAAGAAGGGAGGAGAATTTGAACCCATAATCCCAAAGATATGGTTAATGCCACCAAATGGAAGTTATAAGGTTGATGACTATTTTACCCTTCGTTTCTTTCCTCCCTCGGGTTTAATTCACTCGATCTTGACTTTTTCGACCATTAAAAAGGGGCCCGCCGGGGGATACCCTTTCTCCGGCTCGAGTTACGGTGGTTAAAGATCGGAGGTGTTCCCGGAGACATATTGTTCATGGTTTCATCTCCGGATGTGGACGAACACGACATATCGGACCCGTTACGCACGTAAGGATTGTAGTGAAACATTGGGGTTTCGATAAGTTGGTTGAACAAATGTGACCTTCGAACCTTCTTAGGTGTCACCGGCTCATCGGGTTCACACGCTTCACGGCCATGTTTCATCTTTTGTGTGAAACTCAACTCCCGATCACCACGCTTCATCCCCCCGAGCTAACCATGTCATCAAATAACCACAAATATATCAGTCAATGGTTCAAACCAAACCAAACCAATATATTTAACATAGCTAAGAACTACTTTTTTCTTCATGAAAAAGGTATACATCGGGTTATTTAGCTAAATGACGTCCAAAAAAGTGTTTTAAATACATAACATTCTGACAGATTTTTAGACATTCTTTTTTTTAGTGGCATTCTGCTTGTAGGCAATGGCATTCTCAAATCTGTCAGGAGATTACATATTATTCATAAAGTGTCATTTAACCAACCAACCCACTTACATAAAAACCCATTAGAGCCTGCTTTTACTTTTGAGTGAGATATACTGTGTTTATTTGGACCGGTTCTACCCTTGGAACCAAGGATAAAACACAAAATCCTAAACATCATGGATGCAAATAAATGACCGAATACGAACATTTTGGTGCGTTTGCGATTACCGATCCCAAGAATACGCAATGAACTATATAAAGAATAAAGAAATTACACAAATGCACAAAAAGGTTAAGAAGGTTATTATACCTTACAACCGAGGGAACAAAACCGAAAAGCATCGACAAGGCTCCGGCCACAAATCTCGCAATGATTGGTGACACCTTTTCCGGGCCTAGGCTGTGGTCGTTCGTTCAAGAACACTATCTTTGCACTATTAATAATGTACGTTTGAACACAAGAAATGTCCAGATATCTTTGAATCTCATTCACCCTAACCACGTTATGATATGAAGATCGCCGAATCTAATCAATCATGAAAAACATTCAAAAGATTAATACATTACATGTGAGTCAAGCATTTCATCAAACAGTTAATGGGCAAGAAATGTTTTGTTACTAATTTTACCTGAACAACACGATGGTCTTTGTGATGGGTCAAACAGTAAGAACAGAGGGAATTACCACAGCAATCCAAACAATACATATTGCATTCACTTTTATTTGCATCTCCATGGAAACGGCAAGTAACAAAGTAATCAGCTCTTAACATTGGTATCAACCATGGCGGACCAAATTCGTGGCGCTCCATTTTTCCAATTGGACTCACCTAAATCACAAAAACAAACCATCTTTTAGCATTCAGATTAAGTAAAAACCAAATGACTAACAATGGGAAAAATCGTAAAATAATCAATCAAACGAAACAGAACAGAACAAAGGTTCGATCTTTAAATGTAAACAGCTCTGTATTAGAGAGAGTTGAAAGAAAAAGTCAAGTACCATGGCTTTCTCGAGATTAAACTTGAAAGCTTCAATCTTTACTCTGTTTTACAGAAACCCAAATCAGAAAAAAAGGATTAGAAACAAACCCTTTGAATTAACAAAAGCATATCAAAGCAAAAACCAACATTCAACGATGAGAATATATATAAGAAAAAACAGAGTCGGCAAAAGAACAGAGTCTAGAAAGAAGAAAAATACCTAAAGAAAAACAAAAAGAAAAATGGATGAATCAATCAAAGAAGAGGGTTCTGGAGTGTGTGTGTGTGTGTGTGTGTGTGTGTGTGTAAACGTATATGAATGAGAGGCAGACGGTGAAGAGAGAAGGAGGAAAGACTGGGGAAGCTCGAAAAGGATTGAAAGGAATTTGTAAGGCGGTCATATATGACTATTTATATTTTATATATATATATATATATTTAAATATTTATCATCAACTATATATAACTTTTGGGTTGGCTTCTTTTCCAACCCTCCAGTATTTTGCAAATGACACATAGTGGTGGATTTGGTTATAAGACTTTCTACCTGCATTTCCTATTTAAATTGATAGTATATAAGTGTCAAATTCAAGCAAGATTGGAAAAATAAATAAGATAATAAGAAAATGCTTGAATCATATACGATTTTATACTGAAATCATATGTAAAATTATATCATTCATATGATTTTGACTGTGACTGTGACCCAAGGTCTCGGGACATGTTACTGCATACATTTATATTGATCGTTACTGTAAAATCACATGTGATTTGATTGTTTCCGTGTTTTCTTATTTGATTAATGTTCTTGTTTGAATCTCTCTTTAGTATGTATGTATGTATATATATATGTGTGTGTGTGTGTTGTTATAGGTACATTTAGTTATATAAAATTCAGGTTCAATTATATGTTAAAAGTATAAAAAATATGTCTTGATATTGATGTATATGAAGATGGTGTTAGTACATAGGTGTGCATTTAGCAAATAATAGATGTAATAAAAAGAAGCTTTTTGACAAGTTTATCAGACGTATAGAAATATTTTACAATGATGGATTCTCTGCCCACAAACAAGCGTGAAAAGCTATCTTCCAGTAGTTTTTAAGTATAGAAAGACTATGATATGAATGTTTATTATTATTATTAGCGATAGAAAAATGGTAAGTTTTTTCCTAATGAAAATTGTTGATTTTTTCAGATGTAAGAATTTTATGTTAAGATGGGCTGTCTTTTGTCGAGTAGTGGTTAATGGTATAAAATAGTTTATAAGATTCTTTTGGTCGTGTTTTAAATGGTGTTTTTAGAAAAGCAACACAATGGAGATTGTACACGTCACTCGGATATATCAATTATTGCTTTTTGCAACAAATCAATTTCATGAATTAGAATTCGGTAATGAAACGGGTAAAGAATTAGCATCTTGCTCATATTCTATAGAATCAATAAAGTGATGAACTACTTACTCCATTGGCAAAGAGATACCCTTTTGTGGTTCTTGAAATATAATTCATTGATATCAAGCTTGAAAGGTTTATACTTTTTCTTGATTACAAAAGCGAAAGATTAACACAAAATATAAAATTCTTTATCTTCCTTTTTACAATACTGAGAAAAAAAGGTTATGATAACAATGCATACTTATGTTTAAAAACATCAGGTTAACCCTGGTAACATCATTAAAATTGCACAGTCAATCAAAAAGATATAAAACGATCTGATTTTATTTGAAAAGCCAATCTTTATTAAAAACATCCTAGAAACAGTCTATTAAAACAACAAATAATACAAAATTTTAAATAAGACATAGAAAGAAGTAAACCAAACAAGATAGAAATGAAGAATGATAGACAACAGGATGGCTAGAATTAAGTATAGTTACTATATTACCCTAATCTTAAAAAAGATTTATTTAATTAATTACTATTTAGATTTTAATTGTGAATTTTTCAAATAACCAATTAAAACACACACATCCACGTGGCCCCAATGGGAGTTGTGAAGTCAAGAAGCTAGAGGGTTAGAGTTTGAGACATTTAAAAGGGGGAATCATGAATGACCTAGATAGTACAAGGGCTAAAAATGAAACTTTTAAAAGACAATTATGGAAAGATGACGTGGTGTTTATGATCAACGGACAGAAATGGAGAAAAAGGATCCTGTAGTGAATGACAACCGTAGGATCATAAATGCTTTTTTGGTAACCTAATTTTTTTGATGATTCGGTCAAGTGGGGCCAGTCGATCTCAACCGTCCGATTAGAATCACATTCCGCCGCCCGCACCTAGTCATTTTGGTCATCGTGTAATGCTCTCTCATCGCCAAATAAAATCAATACTATATCCATTCAATTTTATTTCCTTTAAAAAAAAAAAAATTTAATAAATAAATATTATTAATTATTTTAAAGATAATATATTAATAATATATAAAGATTAAATTGTGTTCATATTATGACGGTCCACGTGTCTCGGCAGCCACAACTCCTTTCCTTTTCTGTCTTATCTATATTTTTCTTCATTCTTTTTATCCCTTAAACTTTTAATATTATTATATGTGGTTTTCTATATTTCTATTTTAATTTCATTTCATATAAATTCTATTTTTAAGATAATTCTATTTATAAATTATGATTCCATCTTACCTGTTAATTTTTTGGAAAAATATAAAACAATTTTATCAATTTAAATAAGATAATGATTTCCATAAATACCATCATGTTATAAGAAATAACCTACCTAAACAGTTTAAAATTGTAAATATATGTTGAATTTATACATGATAATTCACATAATAATTCCTTACTAAACTTAAACCAATATATCTTTTATTTCAAACATTAAATCTAAATATGGTAATTCATAATGTTAATACTCATTAATTAAAGATATAAATTTATTATGTTTTAAACATTCAACCCAAACATCATAATTCATACCGTAAATATTTATTGACCCTAGATCTTTATGTTTTTTTTGTTTCAAATATTAAACTTACATATGGTAATTCACACGGTAATTACTTATTAAACTTATACATTTGGTTAGATCTCACAGTTATCACAAATAATCAGGTTCTCAAATAATTACCACCCTACACACTTTTGACGGTATCCGGTGTCATCAAGATTCATAACTCAAAGGCAATGTGTGTTGTTGTTTTCACTTATAAGCTTGCATACATTGGGTTTGAACAATAGGTAAGAATAGGTTGTATTTCAGATATTGTCAGGACTTTTATGGTCATGAAGGTTCACCTACGATGACTTCACTTCAAGGTATTCATGTTATGAAATTTAGTTGAACCGCAAAAATTAATGTACATTCCTTGCAAAACACCAAAAGCCTGTATGGGCGTTACGAAATTTCAATCAGTTGTTGCTATACATTAAACGTTTGAGTCCCGACGAGAATAAAAGTTATGGTAAAACTGGTAAGATAAAAATGAATATTCATCCTTGTATCAACCATAATTGAATATCAACGGTAATAAAATATATCAAGATACAACAGATCAATTCTTATAAAACATAATTCATGAGTTAAAAATATCAATGATCCAGTTTTTTTTATGTATTTAAATATAGGGGGATGTCGGCGGTCGAGGCTGGGGGCTGGATAAAAAGGGTTCACTCCTCGATGTAAGCAGTAAGCACCACCACGTGACCCACCTTTCTTAATTCATACACGTAACTAACCTCATCATCCCCACCCACGTACATTTATTTATATCATTACATATACATAATTGTCTATATATATATATATATATATATATATATATTTTTATTGTTGTCTTAAAATAAATGTATAAAATTTATCTATAATTAATACATAAGTATTTAAGAGTTTTTAGAAAAAAATTAAATAAGTATAAAAATGTCATTTGGTTGATAAAAAAAGATATAATAACTATGTATATCTAGAATTGTATATCATTTCATTTGTAGACACTTATTTTGAGAGGAAGAGAGTATAGAGTATAAAGTATAGAGCATGTTTCAGATACAACTTATTGTATTCGTATAAGAGTATCTCCAACAACTTTGCTAAAATAAATAAAAATGGGTTTTTAATCTCAAAACATCTCTTACGGAATCTAAAATCTTGAGGCTGATTACGGTTCCTTTGATGAAAGGTAAGCGCTTTGGCTAGCTACTTATAATATAAAGATCCTTCACTGCACACTTTAGATATCTGTTTCCATCCAGTTAAAGACGGCGAAACGCCTCTAAACTAAAGGCCAAAGAGTGCTCTTTGCGCTACTACGCATCCTTACTCATAGTATAGTGCAAGTTAGGTTTGGGTATAGCAGGACTTGAACCTTCGACCATTAGGTTAAAAACCCAATGCTCTACCAACTAAGCTATACACCCCAAAAAAAATTTGGATATATTGTTCTCTGTGATAGAAAAAACTTCAATTTTTTCCAAATTTATAGAATTCTCTAAAACTTGATTGTAGGAGAAAAAAGTTGTTATTTTATTCCATTGCACCAAAAGGATTAAATTTTTATCATTTTATATTAAGTTTTTTAAAAGTATATTGAGATGATAAATTAAAAAATATTATATTAATATAATTTGTGTTAAAATATCTAAAATAGAAATCTGTTGGAGATGTATACATTTTTTTTAGAGATTTTTATATTTAGCCTTTATTTTAGAAAAATTATAGAAAAGTTGTTGGAAATGCTCTAACCAATACAACCCTCGTTTAATAATCATCCATTTCTTGTTTTCATCTTTTTTCTTATAGATAATTTGTAACCGTCTTTTTCACCTCATAAAATGTGAACAAAGATAAATTAATTGATGATTAAGATGAAGTTGCATTGATTGAAATATATTGAAGAGCTATACACTGAGGTGGTATAGGTATGTTGTATATATACGTATATGTCTTTTTCAAATCCTTAGGGTCCATTTGATTTAACAAAACGTCTGTTAGGGATTGGATCGAAATTGAAAGTGTTTGAAATCTTTAATGTGTTCGGTTTTAGGATTTGAAATGTAAATGAATTGTATTATTTATAAATAGTTTATAAAAACAAATTATACATGAAATAATTAAATTATCTTTTTCTTAATTTATTATTATCAAATAAAATCTTTTAAACATATTTTAAAATATTATTACAAATAAATTTTATAAAATCTCATAAAATATTGACCATCTCCGTGAGATTTCTAAATACCGCATTTGTATTTTATTAAATACATGGAATTTTAAATTCATGCAATCCATCAAATCAAATATAAAATTGAAATAAAATTATATTTCTAACCTTTTCTTAATTCTATTCGACCCTACAAACCAACCGAACTTTAATTTTTCTATAGTTTTTACTTCTTAAAACATTTTCATAAGGCATAGCTTTTCATATTAACATTTTTTCTATTTCTTTTTATAAATGTGCAGGTACATTCTACATCATAAACCTTACACTATACTGTGTCTTTTTTAATTTGTTATAAGGGTTTTTCGTTTTACACCCTAGTCTAGAAATACATCATAGTCTATTACTAGATGATAACACACAAAAAAGTCAAAATAAGTGTCTATGCTTTCATCCAATTGGATGACATGATATAGACTAGGGTGTAAATGGTAACACCTTGTTATAATTGATAAAATTCAGATATCGGTAATTTTACAATAATATTATGCAATGTATATATATATATATAAAGGAAACGTGATTATATATATTTATTATATCACATATATAATTATTTTAAAAGCTTGTTATGGTCGCCGTCGTGGAACAAAGTTTGTTTCCGACACCATGTTTAACTTAAGGCATTTCATGATCTAATGTTCAATTTCTATAAGACGTTACTTTAATCTTCTCTCTGTTTTTTACTTGTTTTTAGCATTTTACTTTAAAAAAAAATTAGTATACAACCTATTTCTATATGGTTGGATATCAAAATAACATTAAAAAACATATGTTTGTGATATACCTATTTGCCGCATAAATCAAGTCTTGAGCCTTGAGATTTGACCTTAACGTCACGTCTCATGTCATTTAGAACCTTGTAGTATACGTGTGTAACAACGTCGTGTTAAATGTATCAGACTCCGGTAGGTTTAAGGGTTGTCAAACAATGATGATAAAAACATAAATGTCGAAACATGGTCGCTCCATAATCACGTCCTTATCTTTCTTATGTCGTATAAACTAACGTCACAAAATAAAAATAATATACGATAAAAACAAATCCTTCCTCTTGTTTATATATCCGGATGTGTGAATTTTTAATTTTCTTTTATTGCAAACTAAGGTCACATTCTTTTAATTTAATAGGTTAAGTTATGGGTAATAATGAAAATTATGGTAAGAAGGATAAGAAGGAACATTCACATCTGAGTCAATTCTAATTGAATATCAACATTAATGAGATACATCGAGGTACACCGGATCAATTTTGTGAGAAACGTAATTCATGGGATAAGGATGAAATTAAAAATGGTTAAAAATCCAGATTTATTTTTACGCTGCTCATCTTAACTCTTATTCTTATACAATTCTAAATCTTGACTTAATATACCTATATATATATATATTGGAGCAAAACGTGTATTTTTCAGACACGTAAACCGGTCCATACAGGCTGTCAATTCCCAATGTGAGGGCATATATACCTGACTCACTCAGCGGCAAGACGATTGCGAGGGGCCCTGGAATCGAACCCAAGACCAACGGCCTATTGGAGCAAACATCTCATCGCCCCTTAACCAACTGAGCTACACGTCATTGGCTATTGGCTATATATGTGTGTGTGTATATATATATATATATATATAATATATAAAAGAATCCAAATTGGAATTGTTGACCAGGTGCAAGGCACAAGTAACCTCAATAATTGAGTCATAGATTTATAAGGTTGACTAAAACATTATCATTGAAACAAACGATAATTCTAGCCATTGACATTCTTGGTGTGGGTTACATTACACCATCTCCAACTTTATTTTTCGTATCAAAGTAGATGATTTAATATTTATACAGAAACAATTATTGATGTTTAACTAAATTATTATACTATTTTTAATGTCAAATTACGTATTTTAAGTTTTTTTTATTATTACATAAATGTGGTATAATGTCTTTATATTTGTTAAATTCCAATTAAACATAATAAATTATATTATATGGACCATTTTAACCAAACTAAGCTTATAATTAATTCAAAATTGAACTATTTGATTATCTAAAAAAAACTTTCTTTTGGTAAGAAGTTATATTATAACATCTAAATCATATATATATATATATATATGCATTTAAGCCTTATAATTGTATATTATATTTATAATGAAGAGGGTTAGAACAACAAATAGTTTAAGCCTTATAATTACGAAGAGGGTTAGAACAACAATAATTTAAGCCTTATAATTGTATATTATATTTATCTCATCTGCCCTCTTATATTTATTTTGTTTGACAATTTATGATTATTACATCAGTTCTGATAAACTTAGTGGCCACAATTATTGTGTACACCTGGATTCGAACCATGGACAGATGAGATATTCCACTACATCTTTCAGGGCCTCAACCAGTACGTCACAACCCTCGTGGTTATATAACTATTATGGATGATTGGGTCCCTCAAAAAATATAACTACTAGTATAGCCATCACGGTCTAAGTTTTTTACGGATCGGTCCCTTATATAAGGGCATTTTGGTCCTTTTACAACAACATCTCTCTTGTACAAATTTCTAAGCAATTGGTACAAGTATCCAGCAGAAAATTCGGTGATGAGCGAAGGGAACCTCTAAGCGATATCATTGTAGATAACAAACTCGAGTTTTATAACTTGTACCATGACGAATGGGATAACTGAGAGTTAAGAAAATCTAAGATATATACAAGTGTCAATAACACAAAACCTACCACTTTTTAAAATTATCAATGCTTTTTTACTTTGATTCATGAAAAAGTTTGAAATTTATTATCCATAAGTTTTAATTAGCATTTAGATTTTTTTTATTTGTTACTAATTTCTTAATATCATTAACTTTGATTCTCCTTATATATTCCTACATTGTCTAGTTTACAAAAAAAAATCTTGTATTTCAAACCCTTCAACACCACCACTTCTCCGGAAAAAAGAAACTTTAAATTTCAGCACTTCGTACTTACTTCACCTCAAAATAAAATAAGTGTCCATACTAACCACAAGACTTGTGGCGTACTGGTTAAGGCTTATGGGGAATGAGGCTAGATAATGCATCTACCCCAGGTTCGAATCCAAGCGCAAACAAGTTGTGGCCACTGAAAAATTATCTCAGGACTGCATGTTTTAGCAATCTTAAAATTGTCAAGGATTAGTCTAGGCAAATGTCTAGAATACCCTTTCCAAAAAACAATAAGTGTCCACACTTCTATTTTATTTTATCACAAAATAAGTATCCATTATCAAAAATAATATTTACTTTCTCATTATATCTTAATTATAAGATGGAGAAAAGAAAACTACTTTTTAGTTAATTAAAATTTATAATAATTACATATCCCTAAAATTACATTATCATTTTATTAACTATAGCAATCATCAAACTGATATATTGATGTGTGTGAGATATGAATATGATGTCTGCACCTGCTAATACTAATAAATGGTGATGCAGACTCAGAATGTGCAGAGATAAGCAAATGAATGTTAAAACCAGAAGGAATAATATAAACTTAACTTACGCAAAGGCTGCTGCAGGCTTATTAATATCGTTCGTTCAAGGAATAGAATAGTAACAATACTACCATCACTTACTAAAAGGTTCCCCTATAACTTCCTCCCAACTTCACTTCATATTACAGAAAAAACTAAAGTCGTCTATATAACTTTACTCAAAAACTATTCTTTTAAAAAAAAAAACCCAAACTTATTAGAACTCATTAATGCATATCTATAGATCTTTTTTAGAAAGTAAAAAAAAAAACTCAAACCCAATCCAAGAAATTATAAAAAGAAAAAAAATTCTGTATATCGATTCTTGTTTTCTGCAAACAAAGAGCACACGGGTACGCAGGAATTTTTAGATGGCGCCATTGGTCTTAAGGACCCTAAGGTTAAGAAAGAAGCCGGTGTTACCCAACAAAAACAAGGCAAGGATGGCGACAGCGGCTAGAACCAGTTTCCCCCATTGTTGCCATCGTTTCCTGTTTCTGTTTGCAAGTGGTGGAGGGACGGGTTTCGGTTTCAGCTGCTTTGAGAAGAAATGTGGTGGTGGTTTTGCTGATTTTTTCTTTGGGTTCTCTTTAACCATTTCCATTTCCTTTTCCTTTGCTGGTTGTGCTTCGTTTGAACTTTCTGAGCTCGCTACTTCTTCTCCGTTGACGCTGCCGTCTCCTCCTGCTTTCTTCTTTTCCTTCTTTCTTAAACGCTTCTCTCTCTCCTGCACAAACTCAAGTTTTATGGAAATCATCACCATATATATATTTATACATATATATACACACGCGGACGGATTATAAGACAAATGAATCTCATGATATGCATGAAACTTATAGATTATCCCTTCCTCTTGTTTAATAATAAAATATGCCACTTTTTCTTAGCAAATATCTCTAATTCAAAAGCAAGAAGGGAACATATGTACAACAATCACTAACAATCATATCAAGAATGATAATTACCAATCACTAACAAATGTAGAATTTGAAGCATTAAGTAGAGATGGGCATGGACGTGTTCAAGAACATACGGTCTGGTCAACAGTCCGGTCAATGCAGTTAAAAAAAGTCCGGTCAATGCAGTTAAAAAGGCCTGGTGCGTGTCGGGCAGGCTATGGACTGATTAAGATATAGCCAAAACTGAAGTCCAAAAGGAGTCCGGTCTTTTTGCCCATCTTTAGCATTAAAATAGTGCCAAGATGTTATCAATGTACAAATATATAGTCTTTTAAAAAGTGACAAAAGAAACAACTATGCTAACCTAATTGTTAAAAGTTGCATCTAAATGTGTCATGTTGTAAAGCACAATTTCCTACTCCACTTAGCCTATCACCTTATATACAATTTTAAGCTATAAAAAAAGGCCAAAAAGTGAGAACTTTTCCATATGTAGCTGCTAAATGTAGGTGAATATTCTAAATATATATGGTCTTACAATTAGGGTTATTTAGCATTTTAGGTAAATGACCTCCTGACAAGTGTTTTTCAAATCTATAATCTTCTGACAGGTTTCTAGACATTCTTTTTTGCATGGAAGTAACATTCTTCTATTATGAAATGGCATTTTCAAACCTATTAGGTCATGGATTTAAAAAAACTTGTCAATAGGTCATTTATGATTTAACCAAAGGACACCTTAAAATTACAAGTTTGAGTCATTAAGTATTATCAATTTACTACCAATTTTCTGCCCTCAAGTTTGTAGCTCATTCAGTCATTTTGCAAAGGGGCAGAGCAACTTTGCTCAAATACACAACAGGTTCAAGTTCGAATCCTATGGGAGGCGGGCTTGAACCCCTCCGCTAGCCTCAGCCGCAGAGTCAACTGTAAAATGTCTCCTCGCATGTGGTTCCTAGGGGGTGGGTCCCATGTGGGGACCCTCAGGGTTGCCGGTAATCAAACTTTTGCTAAAATTTACTACCAGTTCTCCTTAGACCTATACCTTAACAGAGCCTTTCGCTACTAGGTGCACCTCAACCCTTCACTGACTGTAGATATGGTTAATAACTTAATATTAAGGTGAACATAGATTTCATGCCATCACCTATCACTATAGTGCAGTTAAATGCAATATTGAGTAAAAAAAAAATGCTACCACAAAAGAACCAACAGATAGTTAAAACTTGCCTTCTCCTTTTGCTCGGCTTCCTTCTTGGCTCGCAGTTCGGCCCTGATTTGGGCCTTTTCAGCATTTCGTTTCTTCCTCTCCAGTGCCTCGGTCGCCTTCACCTTCTCCTCCAATCGACGTTGCTCTTTCAATTTGGCTGCAATATCTGCCCTTTTCAATTCCTCTGCCTTCCTGGCCATCTCCACCTCCTCTTTTGTCAGTGTATTCTCTTCCTCTTTTATATCGTCTTTACTCTCATCCCTCTCAGTAACCGTTACCATATCACTTCCCAAAGTAAGCTTGACAACACCCTTGGTTTTCAAAGTTTGATTCTTTTGGCCTGATAGATTCTCAATAGATTTATTATCTGCTGCATTCTTATCTTCAGAAGATGAAACCGTCTTTCCTTGTTCAACAGCTGAAACCAATGTAACCGATTTCACTTCACTTGGAATAGAAACCAGACTCCTTTCGACTATTTCATTTCCGTTACTGGGTAGCACGGGGGACACGTCATCAGGACCAAGTGACCCTCCATCCACCATCCTCTGTCTTCTGCTTGCATTCATATTGCACCTGTTAATGTACTCATTCCTGAACTCGGCATTGTTATTCCATTGTTCCATAAATGCCTCCACCTACAATAAATGGAGTGTAAATCCCAGAGTATGAACCGAAATAGAACAAATAAATAGATAAAATATCTGCTTCTGTATGTGACCATTATGCCCGTAAGTGAAAAATGAAAGTAAGATACCAATGTGCTATTCTGTTCCGTTATATACATTAAATCACAAAGTGTACCATAAATGAAATTAATTACTTAAACAACCTGATTTGCACATAAACGATGAAGTGCATCTTTATCTCCACGTGATGCAAAGTCCCTTGCTGCCATTACATCTTCCTTGTACAGACGGAAATTTTTGTTCTGCATCGTTAAAAGACCGAAGTTAGTATTTTCATAAATATGCATATTCTGAGTGAGAAGAGAAGTAGTTATAATAAATTCACTTATGATTGCAATTAAATAAGAGTTTTAAAATGTATCATAATCAGATGCAATCATATATGCTCATAATCACTATTAGTGAGAATCTATATCACGGCACATTAAATGTATAATAAGTAATCAATTCATCCTTCGTCACAAGCGGAAGAGGTCGGCTACATTATTTTCTCTTTTCGCATTTAATTCATATTTACACAGATTTGGAGTTGACCTATGAGGGATAGCCGCGTGGCTATTTCAACACTGTATCAGGCATGACGTCTCTAGTTTGATGCTTTTTATGATCCATGGCTACATAACTACTATATTTGTATCTTTGTCGGAGGTATAAATGTAATCGAAGTTTTCAATATCATGTTCATGATTAGGTGTAAGTTCAAGGAAAATCTATTAATATCACTATAGATATGTTCATATACGATAGCGGATACTTGAAAAACGCAATATTAAACATATCAAACAAATAATTCAACAAGTCTTGACCAAAGAGAAACACGTCCTATAAAAGAATTATGTGTGTTTTTGAGGTTCACACTAATATGAAATATTGTGAGCAAAAAAAGATGAATATAGTCCTCAATACAAGTCAATGCAAATGTAACGGCATTTAGATATACAAAACTTTTTCCTTCTATAGGTGATTGCTAATCGAGAAACCAGATTGTGCATAGCCTAGAAACATACATTGCGGAAAAAAAAAACAAGATCAGATATAACAAAAATCATGCCAAGCGCACTATATATATATATATATATATGAGATCATCAGCGACTCTACTAGGATGTCCAAGTGATCATATGGTTCACAAACATGAAATAGTAGGGGAATAAAAGGGGAATATAGTCCTCAACACAATACGTGCTTCAAAATTAATAATTCCTATGGGTTTTTAATGAGTTTGAATTGAATCTTACTGTCATTATATGCATTTCACTTTAATAATTCAAATCAAACTCTACCATGATTGGATATCAAACAAAGCATAGCCAATGAGTTAGTCTATTGACGGACTAGTTGCAATATTTGAAGCAAAATTGTCTGTGTATGACTTGGGTTTCCAACAGAAAAAAGATGTTGGATCCTCGTAATCTAGAGAGATGAACGGGTAGAGCATAGATGTCTGTACTCTGGTTTAATTTTACGGTATTTAACTTTGGTGCACCCTTCCATTTAAAAAAAATAGACGGATGACTAAGAAAGGTTATGCAAACACGCTTCGTCTCTGGATCAATCTCGGGTCGAAGAACTAAAAAAGATGTTAGCATATATAATAACAAGGTTTATTAAAATCACAATCTACCCCCATTTAGTCATGTTTGCTTATTTACCATAATCGAATGCCAATTTACAGTAGCAATATTAGTATAACCCCACAGCATAAGACATCAAGTAAAGCATGTTAATGAAAACAGCCCTGAACTTGGTATCCAAGAGCTGTTTTGTAAGGTTCAATCCAAGGTATGTTTCACAGCATTACAAAGTTTATATGCACAGATAATGTGATTATTTTAAATGCAGAAATTAGGAACAGAGGCGCAGGTTCAAATAATTGCCAAAAACACCCATTGACTATGCAATTAAGTGCCTTCATAATATATATGTGTTTGCTACAGATCTGTAAGATGTATTCACAACAAACCTTGTCATATGTTTGTTTCTTCAAACTATTTAAATGAGCATATGCTTTTTGACGAACATCATCAGCAGCTCTGAACTGAGCTTGCAATTCTCTTTCTTTTCTACTTTCCTCGTCGTATTTTTTCCCCACTGCTATGACAACAGCTTCAGCTTTTGAAACCTTATCTTTTAAGGAGTCAAGTTCCTTCCTTAATGTCTGTATATAATAAAAATATATCAGTAAATTAAGAATATCTAACATTTAGTGACTTACATGGTCATAAAGCTTTTTCTCAATCAATCATTAACTTAAGCCGCAAAATAACGAGAATGCCAATGGTGAATTTCTGATTATAAGAGACTTCAGTAATCTATTATGTTGTAGATCAGCAAATCTATTGTAGTAATTTTACTGCACATGATAAATGTTGAATAAAGAAATAGAAGAAGTAGATACCCTACCTTCATACGTTCCTCATTTTGATCTTTCTGGTCTAAAGCCTGTTGAACCTCATCCTGGCTTCCCATACTCGAGGCTAGTTGATCTCGAAGAGTCTTAAGCTGCTTAATTTCACGAATGAACTGCTTTTCATCTTTTAAACACAATGTTTCATGCTGTATCATATGCTCCATATTGTATATCTGCTTTTAGAACATACTGTCAAACTGGTATACTAGAATCTGTAGCAACATACAATCAAAATAATAGAGTCGTGTTTGAAAGAGAAAGGAGTGAATCATACCCTGCCATCAATGTCTTTAACAGACATTGCATTTTTCACCCTGTTGATGACAGACTGAACAGAGTCTATTTCCTGCCGCTTCAATCTAACTAACCTCCTTGCAGCTGTCTCCTCCAATTTCGCTGCATTGAATTCCTCATTGTGGGCTTTCAACCTTGCCTGCAGAAGGAAGCATCAAATTAATAGCATGAATCAAACTTCTAAAATTATTGCAAAATATGAAATTAATTATTTCAGGATATCTCACCCTTTTGCCTTGGATCTCAACCCGGATTGCATCTCGGAGGCGTGTCTTCTCATCAACTTGCGACTGAGCACTTCTAATCTGATCCCTAAACATTTCATCCTCAAATCTAGGAATCCTAATCAAGAAGTTATACGCTAGTATCTCAGCTTCTTCATTCTGTACATCAAGAGCATCGCTTACAGAACCCTCTGCAGAAGAGGTAGGAATCTCATCACTTTGAACGCCAGTCATGTCTTCGACTTCTGGACAAGACATTTTGTCACTGTTTCTGTCTCCCTGTGAACCATCGGCATTTTGTTCAGGATTGTCACTGTTGGCGACACAAGCAGGTTTCATCTCCCCATTTACCACATCAATCACATCATCATCATGCACATCATGAACTGTCTCATGACGCCCAATTGAGCCAAACTCGATGACAGCTACAGGGTTCACATTTGTGTCAGGGAAACTTAATGTTGAATTATCTGCTGCCACAGGCTCATCCTTAACTTCAGTTTCTTTTTCTTCGTCATCATCAACATTTTCAATCCCAGTTCCACAATCCTTACTTTCATCAGATATGTTCTCTGTAACCAGATGATGAGCTACAACTTCAACCTTCCTTTCTACTACCATCAAGTCATCAGGATTAGAAAGTGAATTGTTTTCCTTCTCAACTAGCAACTCACTATTCTTGCATTCTAATTCCATAGAATCTGTAGAAGGCAAGGTTTCAACATTTTTAGTACTTCCCTCCGATTGGATGACTTCTTGAGTTTCATCAATGCAACTGCTGACTTCATATTGTGAGGCTGTAATCTCATGAGCTATGGGCTCAATGTTGGTTTCTGTCTCCAACTGTGCTTCAGCTTCAGTGGTAGATTCTGCTGTGTTA
The DNA here is from genome assembly GCA_036898165.1 of Silybum marianum. Taxonomy (NCBI): domain Eukaryota; kingdom Viridiplantae; phylum Streptophyta; class Magnoliopsida; order Asterales; family Asteraceae; genus Silybum; species Silybum marianum. Next base: position 41,911,384 of record CM072531.1, read on the forward strand.
TCCTCCAGGTCCTGATCATTTTGAACATTGTCCGTAACAACTATTTGAGATTCCTGAATCTCATCTTCTATTTTGACCTGCTCCTTTGTCTCTTCAAAGTTCGCATCCGATTCAACAGAGCCTATAATTGCGAGCACTGTTTCTGAACTTCCCTCCCCTTGCTTCTCAACATTTTCAGCACTTATCTCCGGTTGGATGACTTCTTGAGTATTATCGATGCAACTGCTAACTTCATATTGTGAAGCTGTAATCTCATGAGTGATGGGTTCAATGTTAGGTAGTGTCTCTAATGGTGCTTCAGCCTCGGTGGTAGATTCTGCTGTGTTATCCTCCAGGTCCAAATCATTTTGAACATTGTCAGTAACAACTACTTGAGATTCCTGAACCTCATCCTCTGTTTTAACCTGCTCCTTTGTCTCTTCAAGGTTTGCATTTAATTCAACAGATTCTGTAATTTTGATGAGGGTTTCTGAACTTCCATCGCCTTGCTTCTCAAGCTTCTCTTCTAATTGATCCTCGGCATTAGACACTAATGGTACACCATCAGCCTCTGTTTGAGACATCTGAGTCTCTCCCATCTCCAAAATTCCATCAGATTTTTCAACTTGCCCATTGGCCAGAGCATCAGGATTCTCGGACAAACCAAGTCCTGATTCTGGATTCTCCTCTGATTCTGTGCCTGACCCAATCACTGTCCTTGCAGTTTTCTTGTCCTCAAATGGGTCCGAATCTGATACTGACTCGCTCTGGTGCTCCACTTTAATCCCACTACAGACCTGGTTTGGTTCAGCTTCTACATCGACCTCGGGGCTTACAATCAACGAGTCTTCTGACTTTCTATCGGACTCAATAACTATTGTAGAAGAATCTACTTCCTCAGTACGATTACCACTAGATTCTGACCCATCAACAGACACTAGACATTCTTGGTTCTCAACCGAACGGCCAATGGATTCTGACCCGGCTGCGGACACTTCTCGTTCCTTCATTGGACTTCCAGAAGATTCTGACCCATCAACTACTAATTGACTTGGCAAATCTTCAGATGGCTTACCAGACCCATCATCTGTTACCTGACATTCTAGTTCCTTGATTGGAATTCCAGAAGATTCTGACCTGTCAGCTGTTACTTGACATTCCAAATCATCAGATGGCAAGCCAGGTGCATCAACTGTCACTTGACATTCTCGTTCCTTGATTGGACCTCCAGAAGATTCTGATCCATCAGCTGTTACTTGACATTCCAAATCTTCAGGTGGCTTACCAGATCCATCAACTGTTGATTGACATTCAGCCTTTTCAATCAGAGTGCTAACAGAATCCAGTCCATCATTAACGATCACTTCACAGTCTGTATGCCTAACTGAAGTAAGGGTAGAGAGTGACTCATCTGTAGTGTTGATTAGATCAGGCGTAGACACAGACTGAGTGATTGTGGCTTGAGATTCTGATTCCTCGGATGGCTTAATAGTAAGCTCTGACTCAAAAACTGTCACTTGAGGACTCTCTATTGGGTTCAGAGTGGGCTCTGAGTCAAAAGTAACTCCAGACACAATATCTGTTTTGGCTTCCACATTCATGATCCCGTTAGAACTCTCCACTTCATTGGTGCTCTTAACAACTACCCCTTCTTCCCCAGTGATCATGCCAAGATGACCATTTGGATCCTGAGCAATCTCATTAGTTTCCGGTACCACATGAAGATCAACAGTGGATCCATTATCGAGAGTCACTTCATCTTTAACAGCTTTAACCTCAGCATCATTTACTGTGGTAGACGCATGAGTGATGCCATTAGTTTCCAACACCAACGGATCAACAGGTATCGCCTTGCTTTCTATACCTAATTCTTCCTTCTTAAATTGGTCAACTTCATCAGCCGACTCAGATTTAGGAGAAATAGCACTGACATTAACACCACCACTCACCTCGATACCACCGCTGACAAACACATAGGAAGAATCATCACTATCCTCCTTCTTATCCCCACCGACATTGCCATTGCCACCGACATTAACATCAACAGTAGCAGCGGCATCACCGACTTCATCCAGATCACTCATATCCAAACCAGCAACACACTTCTCCTCAATTTCAACCTTACGAACGACATCGTTACAAACTACCTCAGTACCAGCCGTCATTGCCAATCGATCGCAAGTTCTACAAATTTAAAAATTACTCAATATCAATCATCACGAACATCGCAATTTTGATCACAACTACAATTCGAACGCATCAAATTGCAAAACTAGAAAAAGAAAAAAAAACAATGCATAAGCGGAAGGATCCGAATTGTACTTACCAGTAATATATTCGGATTCGGTGTGATCCAGATGCGGAAAATCAGATCGAACATAAACCGAATCGGAATCTACCAGATCGAGTACTTGGACGGCACTGTGAGCAAAACAGATGTAGAGATTGAAGACTAAATTAGGGTTTATGAGAATGCAGAATTATTCGAAAGAGAAGAGAGGTCAAGGGGGAGAAGGAGATGGGGGCGGGAGATCCCTCTCTCTCTAGATTCTCTCTCTAAAATTTCTCACACACACACACACACAGTTGCTGAAACGGAACAGCTGGCGGGGAAAAAGAGAAACCTTTTGGCCCTGTTTCTTCACGTCTCCCTCAACAATTCTAAAACTCGTATTTATGATTAAATCCAACTGTTTTTTTTTCCTAGGTATCCCTTTTCTATCGCCCTTTCTTTTTCTTCCTTTTCATAAACTACCCTTCTAAAATCATTTTCACATTTTTAGTCCCTGTAGTATAACTTGCTTTTTCTTTACATCTAAAATCTACCGTAACTTTTTTTCGCTCATTCCTTCAAAAAAAAATACTATTGTAATAGTTTTTAATGTAGAAGATATTGGGAAAAACATTGTTGATACGTTGGTTTTAAAGTATTATACTCTATATAATAACTGGATGTAAAGTAGGACAACTATAAAATCTACAAACAGAGTTGAAAATTGTCTTCTCATATCTTACTCATAAGTGGTTATATTAGGTATGTTTTGTTTTGTTTATCTAGATAGATGGTATAAATTTGAATGATTGATGGTGTTAGAGTATCACATTTGCTAGACTTTATTTTTTTCGATATATATATACACACACACACATTGGAATCTCCCTGATATTCTCAATGATTGTTTTACAGAGTAATCTAATGGGTTCCACATATTCTCACTTGATGTCAAGTCTACTACTCAATAGACTCGAAACTCTGGCGTAATGTGTACTCGTATAGCTCCCTCACCCATTTAGCCATCTTTTGACACTTTGGAACGAGTAATACTCGTCTAACTTGTCGCAAGAAGAGAGCATATTAGAGTCTTACATCGACTAAACCTAAACCAATTATTCTATGTAGATGTTGTAATCTCTATTCTGTCATCGATGACTCTTTTGGAAATTAATGTAATTGGGTTCCACATATTCTCACATATGAAATGTTTTTTTCCTCTTATTATGTGGATAAGAAAATTTAATTGCAAGACTCCACCCGACTTCAAAAGATAAAACCCTAATAAACACAAACGTTTTCTAAATCACCAAACGACGTCATTAAAACATTTTTAGACAAATAAAACGGCATGAAACAGTATATCTTTGTAATAACTGGGCAATGCTTAGAAATATACACGATATCATCACAAAAATGCATTTGCATATTATTTTAAGGATGAAAAATAAAACAATGATGTTTAAAGAAGGAAACGATTTGCGTCGTTTGTAAGCGTATGGGGGTAATGTGTAATTATGAAAGTATGAAAAAAAAAGTTTTTGTAGAATCACAAATCTTGAATGAAACAAATATTCTTTACAAAGTATATCCAAATCTTTAAAAGGATAAATTCAATAGCTTTTATAGGATACCATTTTTCACAAAGAAAGTGATAATTTTTTGTACTTGAAATAGAAATCGAGTAATCTTATACCCTTCAAACTTTACAAATACAAAAGAAAATTCTTCTAACTAACACCAATAAAAAAAATATAAACAAGTCAAGTTGATTTTTGTAGACTAGTAAATATTTGGCAAATGTCACTTCATAGAATGAAATAATTCTTAATTTCGTAAAAACATTTAATGATACGAATAAACGAAGTAATAGAAAATAAGTGTATTAATAATCTACAAACTCAATAAATTGTATAAATTTTACAAGCAAGCTTTCAATTGTTGTTTCACATATGAAATAATGTGTGTGAAAATGCAATGTCTATAGAATGTTGTATCATATTTAAACATATATGATTGTTTTATATGTGGGAGAAACACTCTTGAAAGTTTCACATATGAGACAACATTGTATAAATACCGTATTTTTATATGTGTTGAAATTAAGTTTGAATAAAACTTGACTTTTTACATTTTTTTTCCTATAAGCATATTGAATAAGACACTTTCTATAACATCAAGCTACTACCAAACAATTATACATAGTTGACCAAATAAATTAACTCTCTTATTAATATCATTAAATTTCTAACAAACAAGCCATTACTTTTAATATATATATATATATTGAATTCACCCGACCCGACAGTACCCGTTTGGGGAACGTCCAGTGCCAAAGATTTTTTGATTCAATTTACTCACACGTCCATTCCATTGTAATTGCAAGGGAAACTGCCTTCCGCTGTGGGTTATCAACCTACCCTTAGTGTATATATATATATATATATATAATTTCATAGAAGGAGATAACGTAATGTATTAAAAGAGGTATCCAAGAGTTCAATGAGATTAAAAGTAAAAGAGGCAACTAATATATTTTAGGAATAAAATTAAAAACTGTAAGTCTATGGATAATATAATATATTAAGAAGATGCTTAAGAGAAACTCATAAAAACGTAATAATTTTTTTTAAATATTTTAGATCTTAATTTGTCTTTTTATATCTATAAGTAATTACTATTAGGATCGGTAATATTGATCATGATCTACAAAAAAAATCATTCTTAATAAATGATGTTATAAATGTACCAGTGTAATATATCATGGTTTTAAAATCTGAATCTGGAATCCTCAATTATGATCCATAGTTTATTTTGGTGTTTATCTTTCTTGATTTTATTACCATTATGAGAAAACTATAAATGGGTTGATTATTATTTTATTTTAAAATATATATCATTATGGGTTTCAAACTAAAGATTATAAAATTCTAATTTTTTGGTTTAATCTATTTCATTTAAATTATGTTATAATCTAGATTTAAAACAAGAATGTGTTTTTTGACAGTTTAATTATTATTTTACTATATAAAAAATAGTAGGATATTTTATTAGGACTTGAAGATGGTTTAATTTAAATGATCACTATATTTAAGACATTTTACATTTAAAATCAAAGAGATGAAATACTTTAGTAAAAAAAATAAAAATCATATGTTTACTTTTTTGAAAATAAAAAATAAATGTCTTATAACAATGCAGTTAATTACATGAATTCAAATATAAAATTTTAATAAGTTGTACTTATGTTAAATCGACTTTTAATTTTGAATTTTAATCAATATGGGTTAACAAATAGTACTTGATGTATAAAAAGTATTTTTGAAAACTTATCCTAAATGTTTTATAATATAACTAGAACGGTACTCGCGTAATGCAACAAGATATATGTCGATTTTAATGTTTCGTTTTAGTATTCGTCACCTCGATATTATAATACGATTTATGTCATTTTGAGAAAGGGACAATATTTTTTTGTTTGAATAAAATATAAATTAAAAAAATCTATATTAGCATCAAATTTAAAAGTTCTTGTCTTTTATGTAATTTTAATTCAGATTATAATTTAATTTAGATCAATAACAAATTAATTTATATTTAATATTTAAAGATAATAATTAAGTATTTTGTTGGAAGTCAATGATTATTTTAGTTATATTTTAATTATATTTAAACTAAGATGTTTATTTTGTATTTTATTATACTTATGTACAATTAGTTACACTAATTTTTAAATTGGAGCTTTAATAAGTTATACTCAACTAAATTGACTTGTAACTTTAAATTTTAATTAATATAAATCAATAAACAGTTTTTTATGTATAAAAAAAGTTTTTAAAAAAATATCTCAAATGATTTAAAATATAGCATAAATATGTATATTGAGCATTTATTCATCAGCTAAATGGGTTATTTAAAATTTAAATAGTTCAAAATTGAAAATAACAACCCTTATAAAAATACTATAAATTGTTCAAAATGAAATTAAATAAAAAGCAACATTAATAGTGTTTGTATTTTGATTTAAAAAAATACAAAATATTAAAATTTAATTAATTATTTAAAACAACTTCAAGCAAATAAACTTATATCCGGAAGAGCACAATACAAGCAACATAATATAGTATAGATATGGCAGAAATTATATAATTTAAAATACATTTGAAATCGTAAAAGAACGGTCGACATAATATTTAATTAATATCCTATTATATTGTTAATATTTTATTGACGTAAAATAAATTTAAAAAAATCAATTACAAAACAAAAGATACTCATTTATTAAAAATAAAATATTTAGTTATTAATTAGATAGTGAATAATTATGATGAAAATTAAATTAAATAATATTCTAGAAGGTTAATTTAGATGCTTTTGAGTTATTAAACACACCAAACAAACAGCAAGCAAGAAAAAGTCAAAGTCAAACAAAAAGAGTAAAAGGCAAAACAATGTGTTGTGTGGTGGAGTGCAATGCACCCAAACAAAACCTGAGGCCACTAGCTGTCCTCCCCTATTTACTATTAACTATTAATACTACCATGTGATGACGTCATATCAAACGTAACAATATGTGGGTCCCAAAAACCACCCTCTTTCCGCGTCTTTATCTTTCCAAAATGCACGAGTTTTCTCCTCTCTTCATTCCTATCTCTTTCAACAAACCAACCAACACCCCCTCCCCCCCTAAAATCATTTTCTCTTATTTTTCTTTTGATTTTATTTAAATGTCATTATCTATATATAACTGATACATTTTTTACTTTTAGAGTTAGTTAAAAGACAAAAGAAATTATAAATATCTACCTAATTTCGTAAGTAGTACCTCTCTCACTCGTGAACCAAAGCAAAAATTGTGGATGTGACACTTGCATAACCGGGTAGAAATTGAATTATTTTTTTTGTCTTTTAGATACGTTCGCAAGTGGAGGAGGTACCACTTGCAGAGTTAGCGATATTTGGATAAATCAGAAAGAAAATTGACCAGAAGACCAATTTATAAGAGAGAAATTGTTATTTCTGTCAATTTCCCTAAAATTAGGCATGGTGATTTTTTTTCAACCCGTTAGGAAACTTGGTTCACCCGTCTTTGTTAAAGATGAAGATTTTTTTTGTTAACTCGTTTTGAAGGACAAGGATCATTGTTTGGCTCAAACTAGGGATGAGGTCAGGGCCAGCTGGACAGGTAGCATATTTCCAGGCCCTTCCCGAACCAGTATAATAAAAAAAAATTAAAAATATATTCATTAGTAAAAAATATTACATAAATAATATTTACTAACAAAGATAAAACCAGGTTTATATCTTATGTCTATTCCATCATCGACCATCCAAGTCAAAAATATTATATATATATATATCATATTTCATTGTCGACCATTGTTTTGAGTCGTTCATTGAAATGTTATTATTTGGAGAAAGGGATGAGATAGGATCATATTCCTCGGAAGGGGTGTGGACGGAGATGGCTGATGAGAATTAGGGTCTCGTCCCATAAAAAGTGTTTTTTTTCTTTAACATCTATACCAAAATGTGTTAAAATAGAAAAAAATATTAGAGAATATATAACTATTAAAATTAAGTGAAATCTTAAATTTTTTATATTTATGAGATACATATGGTATTTTAATTATTCCTATCAATAAGTTTGAATGTGTCATAACTTTTATGAGTTTTTTAAAATTACATTGAGATTTGAAATGATAACTTTATAAAAAAAAAAACTAATAATATAATTGTTATTAAATTACTAAAATATAATACCTGTTAGAATTAAACGTATTTTTCTAAGATTTAAATTTCTAATGCTCTATTTAGAAAAAAAAAACATCATAGTATTGAATATGCTCTCACCTCATTTAGGTGTATGAGGCTGAGTTTTCGTGATAATAATTTTCTTTTTGTGAGAATGAGAAATGATAAATTTTCGTTTATGTTTATTTACTTTCATACATTTACATTTTTTATTTATCTTTTATATTAACTTGTAACTAAAATTTTAATAAATTTATACATATAAAAATGATAGAAGGTATTAAAAAATTTATAAATATGACTAAAGATTAATATAAAAAAGATACATAACTGGCCGTGTTTTTTGTTTAGCCATCAAATAAAGACACTTGGGGGTTAAAGATCAAGGTTTTTCATATCAATTAGCTCCAAAAATTCACAGGATCATAAATATTTACATTTTCTAATGAAAATGGATTATTCTCACAATATATTAATTATGTGTGTATATACATATATATTATGTAGTAGAGGGAAGTTCAAATACAAACTCATATTTACGTCCAAACTATACAAACCGATTCAAATCAATACAAAAATATATTTTTTTCATGATTTTTTCCATTAAATGCTATGATTTAAGATATTATTACACATATGTTTGTTTCATAATGTAAAAGTTTCACATGTATTTGTTTTCATAAGTTGAAAGTTTCTCATATATTTTTTTATGAAAAAGTTTCATATGTTTTTGTTTCATAATGTAAAACTTTCACACTTAATTTTTTCACAAGGTGAAACAAACATATGTGCAATAATATCTTAAACCATAACATTTGATAAAAAATATCTTGAAAAAAATTTATTTTGTTGTTGTTTTGAATCAGTTTGTATAGTTTGTACATAAATATGAGTTTGTGTTTGATCATCCCTCTTATGTAGTATATCTACAATTTTTGGATGTATAAGGTATACAAAAACGTTTATAAATCATATACCTATTCGGTTCCAAAATAATGTATAAAATAATAAATAAAAACACAATGAAAATGTATATAATTATGTTTTTTAACTAACTAAATTATAATTTTATCCTTGATTATTATAATTTATGATTATAATAATGATGAATTTTTACATCTCTTCAAATCTTAAATATATGTGCTACAAATTAAGCAAATTATAACAAGAATAAACCACATATCAATGCAAGTGGTTTGTTGAAAATTATAGATTTAGTGTATATAATTCATTTATTGTGCCTATGAACTAGGTCCTTCGACCATGTTTGATCGGTAAGTGGAGGCATGTGCTCTCATATGATATTTTTTTGTTTATTTTTCTATTTTTTCATCTTTTCTAAACTCTTAGTATTAAATCTACAGTTTACTCTTATATTTATCTATTTTTGAAAAATTATTCTAACTAATCAAATTTAGAAGTGACATTTATTTATTTTTAGAGATTTTAAATTTTGTTTTTTAGTTAATTTAAAGAAAATTATAGAAAATTTGTTAAAAACTTTTGATTTTTTGATTAGCCAAAAATTTGGAAATTGAAATAATTCTCTTGAAATCAAATTAGAATCCCTTGATGATGTCATAAATAGCATAAGAGCATCTCCAAGAGCTTCCCCAAAATAGAGAAAATGAGGAATATGAGGATTTTGAACAAAAACTTTGCTCCAAAAGCTTCCCCAAAACTTTCTCCAAAATGGAGAAAGTATGAGAGAGAATGGATTTTTCTTTAAATACGGAGATCACTTTAAAAATGATTACTAAGTTTGACCACCAATAAATTTTTTTGAAAACAAAGATGTAGAGAAAAATATATATTTTAATAGGTTAATGCAATATTTTAATATTTTAATCAATAATAAATTCTCTAAAATAAAGAATTTGTTGGAGATGAATGTAATTTTTTTTTTGAAGATTTTAAGTTTTCATTCCCCATTTTAAAGAAGTTTTAGAAAATTTGTTGGAGATGCTTTAAAGTATTTTTTATAAAAAGAAATATATATTATATTTATTTTAAAGTAAAAGTCAACCTTCTAATTTTTGACTTAGATGTGCATATGTATAGCTCCAACAGGAATACCAAATTTGACACTATTTTATTGGGGATATCAAATATTGCATCAATTTTGATGAAATAGATAATAACACATTCTATTATTGGAGTGATCATATACAGAGGAAAAAACCATCATTTCTTTTATTTTCTCCATTTTAAATATATAGTTTTGGAGAAGCTGTTAAACAAAAAATTAGCTCAAAATCTCAAGTTTTTTTTATTTTAGAGAAGTTGTTGAAGATGTTCTTGCTATTCATTTACAACATATTTTATATCAATATAAAAATAATGGTGTCAGTAAGCAACTTTTTGCCCAAATATAAAAAGATTAAAATGAATATACGTAAAACATTATATTTTTGATGTAATATTTGAAGTTATTCACTGATGTAGATATATTCTTTTTGCACTAAATTTCAAACAAAATTTATGGATTTGGTGTAATATTTAGTATTAGCCGTTAAAGATGCCTTAAGTATATTTTCAATAGTCTATAAATTTTAAAAATGCCTATTTAATAGTTTAAGAATTACTATTAAAATCTACCTTAAAAGTCTGTTTCATGAAACATATTTTCAAAATTATACACCTCTAAACATAAAGTAAAAAAGTTAATTAATAAATGATAGTTATTATCAAAAGTTATATCAAATTAATTTATGTTGCTTTACTATATTATGGATGCAAAAGTTATAATTTATAAATGAATTAAATAACAAAGTGACAAATTACATCTTAAAGGCAAAGTCAAATTTTGACTTTTAATCATTAAATGTTTGTGTTTTAATTTCTTGAAATTTATATTACACACAAAAACGTATACTCATAAGATTTAAAATCACACATGAAAACGTATTTTCTTAAATTAAACCCATACATATGAACGCTCAATAGCAAAAACAGGCTTTTTAGAGTAAACTACAAATTTGGTCCTCGTAGTTTTCAAAAATGATATTTTCATTCCTACAATTTTAAAATTAGAAGATAGCTACCGTGGTTTTAAAAACCTCTGGATTTGGTTCCTTCCTCTAACATCCGTTAAAGATTTGTTAAATAAGAGACATTTTCATCTTTTACCCAATCAAAATCGATTTAATTATTTTGGTGCATGTGGTTTTTGATTGTGCAGAAGACAAAAAATTCGTTAAAAGAACAAAAATGTCCTTCATCTAATGGAATTTTTTAACATCACCCGACATTTTTATAAACCACAATGGTTATCTTGCAGTTTTAAAATTGTATAGACGAAAAGTGTTATTTTTGACAAACCACAACGACTAAATTTATAGTTTACACTAGACTTTATATATGAAAAGAAAATAAATTGTAATTCATGAAGAAAAAAAAAGATAGAGGAATTTATATACCTGATGTTGCTCACACCTGCAAAATATAATATTGATTTAGTAAACAATATGAATTTATTAGACTTTCTTAAAAAAATGTAAACTCTTCGGGGGCGTTTGGTTCGCAGAATGGAATTGGCTGGAATGGAATCTGTCAAAAGAATTTGACTTTGAAGGAATTGGAATTGGAATGTTGTCAGGTTTGATCACCTGTTTGGTTGACAGAATTGGAATTGAATCTGTTGAAGTAATTGGAATCTGTCTATTTGGTTCACAGAATGTAGCCTTGGAATTGGAATGAAATTCCGGCAAATGACTAAAATACCCTTTTTATTAAAAATAATTTTAAAACTAAAATTACTTTAATAAAATAATTATTATTTATTTCAATTTTTTAAACACTAAAGATACTTTAATAAAATATACTTCCTTAATTTACACCATAAAATATAGTATTAAACCACTTTCTATAGCATTAAGCCACTGTAAATTAAAAGTCTGTTCGTTAGCATTAAGCTAGCCACTGCCAAACAGTCATGTATAGCTGAGCGAATAAACTCTCAGTCCCGTTGATATATATAAGCCATTTCTATAGTATTAAGCCACTTTCTATAGCATTAAGCCACTTTCTTATAAAAAATGTTACAAACAACCCATGATATACTATAAAAATTACTTAATTAAAATATTCAGGCAATTATTGATGTTACATAGGATGAGGGTATTTTAGGCATTAATAAAAGAACCAATTCAATTCCCATGAAATCCCATGGGTAAGCTAAGGAATCTCAAATGGCCCCTTTTTGGAATTCTTAGGAATTTTCCAAATTCCAATTCTTGAAAACAATAAACCAAACAAGGGAATTGGAATCTGGTCAAAGGAATTCAGATTCTAATTCCATCGGATTCCATTCCATTCCGGCGAACCAAACGCTCCCTTCGTCTTTTAAGCTCGCTAACATTTATTTTTATTTATAAATTGGACAGAATATGCAAAAATCAAATTAAAAACATACGATCTAAAATCTTGTTGAAAGATGCAAGATCAACAAAACCCTTTAATTTATATATCAACATGTTTTCATGACTAATGCCATATAAAAGACGAAAAATTTCCCTAAAATAAAGATCTCAATTATTTATCATTTTCCCAAAAGACAATTATCATCCCAATAGACCGACACATTTCTATACAACATTTTATAAAAAGATGGAAAAGCTAATAAACCTGATGATTACAAAAGTCGACTTATCTGAACAATCAATCGAGCTAAAACCTGTTCTGAAAGAAAAAACATATAAATTTGATTTAAACCAGATGTAAAAACATTTCTAGTAAATTATTTATACTTTTTTTATATGGACATAAAATTGGAAGAAGAAGATAGACCTTGCACGAGTTGTATTTGATGGACTTGGTCATTTTGAGATTGAAACCAAAGTTTTTGATGCAGATGAGAAAGAGAGAGAGGAAAAAAAAACAAAAATGCAATTAATTGAGTTTGTTTGATTTTGTTGCATCAACTTATTATGTTTAAATTTCAGGAATCTATATCTTTTGCAAACCTCATTATTACAATTTAAAATTGTTGGTGATTTTAGTAAAATTATTGGTTTAGAAATTCTCAACAATTTTTTTATAATTTATTTAAAATATAAAATAAAAATATAAAATCTTTAAAAACATTTTCTTTTAACTTCAATAGTGTTTCTATTTTAGATAATTTATCATTATATTATTAAAATATTCAAAACATTTAATAAAATATTATTCTTTTCTCCTACACATTTAGCTTCAATAAGTTTAATCGGTTGATATGATTAAAATATTGTTTATTTTTCATAATTTAAAGATTATAGAGTATTATTTATAATTCTCTAAAATAGAAAACAAGATAACAACGCTGTTGGAGCATTTTAGAGAAAAAAAACTACTTTTTTTTTCTATTTTAGCAATGCTGTTGGAGATGCTCTTATTTTATGTAACTGAATTCACAAGAGAATATGGAGTCATTCATTAAGCTTTGACTCTGGAGTAGGCATGGGAATAAAACCACCCATCGGGGAACCCGGTGTACCCGCCCCGATAACGACGGGGATTCCCTGCAAAACTAGGGTTTGAGGACGGGGCGGGGTAACGTGGTCCCCGTCCCTTCTTGTCCCCGAATATTAAATATATTATATGTTTTTAACATTTATAAATAATTAAATTTAATATATTTTAGATTATAGATAGTATTTTGATTTTTTTTCTTGTATACATTTTTTTGAGATGTCTTACTTATTTTTGGATAAAAAAACGTTGAAATCCGAAAGTTTTTGGTCAAACAATTATGTAGGGTGTTGTGATTTTATTCACATATGAATATTTGATGTTATATAAAAACAAAAATTAAAAATATGTGAGATTTAAACAAAAAAACATTTAAAAAGTATTTAACATTTCTTATTTTAAAAAAAATATATTTTAACGGGAAAAAATCCCCGATACCCCGTTGGGGAAGAGGACAGAGATGTGATCATATTTCTTGTTCGGGATGAGGACAGGAATTGTGGTCCCCGCCCATTCTCATGCCTACTCATAAGCGCTTCTGTCTATATATGACCTTCTGATCAGTACAAGCATTTTGTAATTTCTTTATAGTTAATCGCCATTAATTACTTCATCAATTATTACCATTTAATGGGAATATATTTTTGCATTTAATATAAGAGCAATTACGATTCTCTATATTTATAAGAGAATTTTCAACAGATTCTTCAAATGAAGAAAATGGAGATTTTGAGACAAAATGTGCACTAGCAGCTTTATCAAAACCATCTTAAAAATGGAGAAAGTAGGAGAGAAAAGACATTTTTCTCCAAATGTAAAGAACACTTAAAAAATGATTACAAGGTGGACCACCAATAGAAAATTTTGAAAACAAAACATTCAGAGAGATAAACAATATTTTAATGGACGAATGAATATTTTAATTAATATTGGCTTCTCCAAAATGGAGAATCTGTTGAAGATAAATGCAAATTTTGTAGAAACTTTAACTTTTGGTTCTTCATTTTAAATAAATTTTGGGGAATCTGTTGGACATGCTCTAAGAGTATCTCCAACAGCTTCTCTATAATTTCTCTAAAATAGAAAATCAAAATTCAAAATCTCTAAAAAAAATATTACATCATTCATTATATTAATAAATTATTATATATTTTTAATAAAATATTATTTATCTCACCTAAACATTTAACTTCAATATTTCTTATTTGTGGAAGATAATAAAATAATATTTCTCTCTTAAAGTAATCATTTTTAGGGAGATACGAATTTGGAGATATTTGTACCCCCTCTCCTAGTTTCTCTATTTTGGAGAAAGTTTTAGGGATGATGTTGGAGCAAAAAATTGCTCAAAATCCCTATTTTCTCTATTTTAAAGAAGCTGTTGGAGATGCTATAAGATGTTCAAAAAACCCAATGAACTTTTCCTATTTTGATTGACTAGAAGAGTACTCACATAATGCAGCCATATATATTTCGATTTTAATGTTTTGTTTTATTCATTGTCTGTGTCAGTCGATGTTATAATGCGATTTTATGTGGTTTTGAGAAAATAGTAATGTTTTTACGTTTGAATAAAATATAATTTTGAAGATATATCATAGAATGTTTTTGACGGTAGAATGGATTGACGGTTCAATATAAAAATGACGAAGAAGATAATATTAATTTAGAAATAGTTACCGATGACGTTTATGAATAATTAGATTAATGGTTTTATATGAATTATTGATATTTATTGAATTTAATGTTAATTTTAATGATAAAAACAATATATTCAAGATTTTTTTCGTACAGAATGAGAATTTTTTTTTGCATCTCGTCCAAAACTTATAAAATATAAGGAACGGGTCTGACAATGTCTCTTAAGTCTTGTTGGGTATGAGTTTTTGTCATTGTCATGCTAAATGGTAATATAAGTGGCACTCAGTAAGCATGAGATAGTTTACGAAACACTTATCGAATATCACTTATATTACTAGACAACATTAAGGTGGCGTTTGTTTTTTAAGAGGTGCCAAGTCTGAAGTTTTATTTCAGTTCTAAAATGGTTATGAAACGTCTAAACAAATCAGACATAAGTGGTAATTAAGAGCTTAAAATGAAAAAACAAACAAGACCTAATAATGACTGATAATTTTACCTGGTAAAATACGAATAATGCTTACCCAACAATCTACTTTTAATAGTCGAAAATATAACCCGATGAACTAATAAAGATGATGATTTACATTGTTAAACAGTTAACGTATAATTATTTGATAAACAATTCCTTTTAATATGATATTTTATAATAATGCAAAGATATTAAATTATTAAATTGTTGGTATTGGAATGAAAGCAAGTTTAAATTTTAGTCGTGCCCACATGCAACTTGTGATTATCATAACCGCCGCCTCACCATAGATAAAGAAAAAACAATAGGACCCCTCCTTTCCTCAACTTAAAACGGAAATACATGTGTACATATGGACAAATGATGTTGAGAAATCGAGCATTTTCAACAATTTTTATTTTATTTTTAAAAATAGAGAAATAAAACATAATTTAAATATATATATATATATATATATTCATTTTCAAAAAAAAAAAAAAATTTATAAACAAATAATAACTCAGTTTCGTCATGGAATTAAATAATTATTTCTCTTTCTTAACATTAAATTTTAAAGATTTTTTTTTAAATTTAGAGTTTTTTCTGTTGTTCTATATTTTATAAAATGAGATGAAAAAAAAGTCATTGAAATAGTTTAGAAAACAAAAACTTACTTTTTTTAATTTTAAAAAAGTTGTTAAAGGTGCTCAGAAATTGTATATTTACGAAAAATAAATGAAAAATATATCAAACGAATGTTACATTAAATACAATTAAGTGCTTGTTTTTCTAATGTAATTTGTCAAGCTCTAGTTTTTGTTATATTTTGATGATTTTTTATTTAAAAAATATGGTAAAATAATTTCACTTTTAAATAACTAAATTTGTCGATTCATTCCAATCTAACAGTTTGAATGAATTATAATACTGGTCCATGTGATTTAAGTAGAAAATAAAAATGATGAAATGACTAAAATACTCTTCCAATCAAACTATTTAACGTATCTTTTTAACGATGTTAGAGTAAACTTGTGAAGGGACCAAATATATGTGAAAATGTGAATTACAAAAACGTTTTCAATAATTATTTTGATTTAATAACACACAATATTTTGTGAAAAATATTCGGACCAATCATATAATTTACTCTATAATAAATCAATCAATAAATACTATATCAAATTTACAACAGTAATTTATTTAATATAATAATATTACAACCATATAAATACAATATAATAACAAACAATAAATTGAATGCCAATAATATAAATATATTGTATCAAACATTTGATACACAATAATTTATATTCAGTACTTATAATAAATAAAAGGATATAATTGTTATTTTGACATAGTAATTGCTTAATATAAAATATGTAGGTAAACAATATTTTCTAATGAGTAATTATTAAAGTCGGGTGTCACCCTAAGTGGGAGTCCGGATACCCCGGAAAAGTGTACATGTGTTAGTTTGTCTTTCAAAAAAAAAGTATACTTGTTAGAGTCAGTCTTCTTATCTCAGTAAGACCTCTTATCACAATCAACACTTATTCAAAAAAACTAGTAGACGACCCATAAATTAAACAAATCAAACCAGAAAAATAGAGTTTTGTAATTCTTCGTATAAAACCCATATTGATGGATAGTATAAAATAATATAATAACCAACCGATCTTTAGCTTTCTCAATTCCATAAAATAAAATCGAGAATGACAAATAACATAACAAAATATGAATCATGTTTGATGACTCAAGCTCTAGTTTTTAAATGGCACTGCATTACGCGGATACACTTATAGTAACAATTAAAAGACAATTCATATATGCTTATTAAAACCACAAGGGTGGTGCCTCAATGGTTCTAGTTTGGGCTTCAAATGTCAAAAGTACCAAGAGTTCACAAGTTCAAATCCAGGGAGGGGTAAAAAAATCTCCTTGTGGCCATGGAGGTTCAAATGCGGTGACTTTGAGCTACCCGTGAAACAGGTAGTCGCCTTGGGATTAGTCAGCTCGCATAACGGTTTGATATCCAGGTTAATAAAAAAAGTAACTAAATATATGTATGCTTATTAAAGTCAACATAATATTTACTATTTTGTAAGATCTCACATCAACTAAGGAAGGGAATTGAAGGTGTCTTGTAAGGGATTTGTTACTTTTTCTATCAGACGCGTTTGAAAACCATGAGTCTAGATGTAGATAAAACGGACAATTTTTTGTATGGTTAGCCTGTGAAGTTAGAGTTGGTATCAAAGTCAGGAACCGGGTGTGACAGTCAGGACGTTCGACTCCCAAGGAGGTGAATTGTAAGATCCAAATTGGTTGGGGAGGAGAAGTAATATTGCCGTATAAGAAAATGAATACCTTCTATATCAGACACATTACAAAATGGTGAATACATATAAACAAATTGAACAATATCTAATACTGTTGGCATGAGATGTTTTACTATTTTACCAAGTATCCATTATACTATATATATGACTGTTATATACTTTCCAAAAATTCAACATCCAGTTGGCATGAGATGTTTTACTATTTTTAATGTTGTACATTTTTCAATCCATTACAAACTTTACATACTTGCAATAAAAAATCATCAATAGGCTTAGAAGATGTTCTCATGAAAAAAAATTCTCATGTGATCATGAATCTAATACACATATAAACCAATTTAATAAAAAAAAAGATATTGCTCGATCAAAGTAATCATAAAGCTAATGTTGTTAATAAAAAGAATTACGACAAACAATAAGGTTCGATCTATTCCTAAGTTAAGTATTACGTGAAACATAAAAGTGTGTAGCAAAATAACAATTTTGTAAAAGTATGCACGTCACGGGATAAAATTTATTGTTATTACTTATTTGGAAAAAGAATTTATGACAGTTACCTACACGTCATTGTTTGGCTTTTTTATATATAAGGTGGCGTAAGAACGTGTGAGAAGTTGAGTAAGGTGAGAAGCGTAAAAAAAGATATGAATCTTTGATGATTTTCAATCTCAAACCCACTCACGAATTGCGCTTCATACAAGGATTGATCCGGTGCATTCAAAGGTGGAGATCTCAGTATACGCTTCTCCCAATAACTCTCCCTTTTTTTTCACCGGAACCCAGCCTTATATAGGGTTGGGTTCCGGTGAGAAGGGAAGTTATGATGAGAAGGGTAAGAAGAGATGTCTTCATCCTTGGATCATAACTGAAAATCAACACTAATGAGATGCAACGGGATGCAGTAGATCAATTCATTTCTAAAGCGCAATTAATGATCAAAGGTGAAAATGTCAATTTTTTTTCTCACTCGATCCTTCGCATATACATATATACACCAAAAATATTCGTATAAATACTATGAATGATTGATGGGTATCTATTACTGAAAACGCCATTCTTTTGCACCATTGTGTACCAAGGCCTACACTTCAATTTTACCATTTTCCACCAAACATTCCATATGTAACCTTTCCCATTTTGACATCCAAAGTTTTTTTAAACAAATTACTTTTACCCCTTAAATTTTTGTAAAAATGGAAAAAAGGGAACTTACTTTTAAGCAATTGCGTACACAAAATGAATTGTTCGTACTCATGAATGTGAACAAAAAAGCAAGTTGCCTGTAAGGTTTGTATTCTGTAAAATCTTTTTACAATAAAAAACGTGTGGTATGTTGAAGTTGTTCTTCATAGTAATGCATAAAAAGATAAATTCTTACATATGGGACTTTGTCTATTGATCAAGAAAAAGTCTAACTTTCACTTCACAAGAGCTTAAAGTTTAATTCAAATCAACTTTTTTAGTAATAATATTTGGATCATTGATAATAAATGGGTACTTGGTTGATTTTATAAGGTATTGAATGAGAAAATATTGTTACTTGAGTACAATGAAATAGTTCATTATTTGTGAAACATAAATGTCATACTCATCGCATGCATCAAGATTTTTGTGGACCTCTACTGCTATGCCAAGCTGACGTTTCCTTCTGTGTGAATGTACTAACTTACTGTGTGGATCATTTTTCAGTTTATAGTATTCTTTTTAAATTACAATCATTTGAAAATTTTCCTTCTCAGGGTATTATTGAATGAACATGTCATGTGTATTCCATTGGTTGGGAATGCAAGGTTGTCGCCTTTGTTCTTGCTTTTTGAGTTCCTAGCAAAAGCCCTTCTTAGTGCAGTGCTGCCATGCTACTTCCTTATTAATAAGGTTTGGGTTATACATCTAATTTACCGTTTGTTATTATTTCATAAACCAAATGTTAGTAATAAATCCAATATCATGTTAGTCTCTTTTGTTTCCACTATATCATATTGCTTATACATGCATCCCACTAAATTTATATCGAACTAATATTTGCAGTTGCTAGAAATGCAATGGTTAGGTATTCATCTTTTGCACTACCTCTACCTAACTAAAACGAGAGCTACTCATGCCTCTGTATTTAACCTATACTTCTAGTGTTATACGTATAACAATGTTGTCTACGCATATTTTTAACAGTTGCAATTAACTTTTGGCCCCAGACTCGACCACAATCAAACACAAACCAATCAAATAACAAGTTAACCAACAACATAAAAATTATCAATGGTAAAAAATTAATCGCATTACCCATTTTGACGAAACAATGAAGCAAAAGTTGAACTTGAATCATCAACTTCCTTTCTAACATTGGATACTCTTCCAAAAAGAAAAAAAAACATCTACAGAAGAAAATTTGATTATGAACCTCCAAATACTACCTAAAATTTGTTGTTTTAAGATCTATTTTTTTAAAGGACCTAAGATATGTTATTAACTTATTATATATGTTTTATAAATTATTTTTTAACAATCACATTATAATAGAGACCTAAATAGCATTAAGTTGAATCAACCATAGTCACCACCATAACACTTTGATTCTATTTTCACATTCAAAATTTCATAGAATCAACCAATTAATTTTTTTTAAAACAATCCTAGAACTCATTTAGTTTTATGAAATAAAATAAAAATAAAATAGTGTTACTAAAGTACACCACTTGTTAGAATGGACCTCCATAGTCAACACTGCTTGGTGGTCCGTTTAGTGTTGGATACGCTTTCTTCCTATCCCCTCGCGCATGATTAATTATCCAACTTTTTTTTTCCTTTTTGACAAAATAACAAGAACTATAATTTACTTTCATTTCTAATAGTAAATTACAGCCAGTGGCGTGTAGCTCAGTTGGTTAAAAGGCGATAAGATGTTTGCTCCAATAGGCCATTGGTCTTGGGTTCGATCCCAGACCCTCTCGCAATTGTCTTGTCGTTGAATGAGTCAGGTATACCCTTCACATTGGGAATTGGCAGCCTGTGTGGGTCGATTTGCGTGTCCGGAAAATACACGTTTTGCTCCAATAGTAAATTACAAATTTCGTCCCTAAACGAAATAACTACATCTATAGTTTCATTTTTTTTATGCATTAGGTCTTTTATTATAATTCTACTAACAATCATTCCGTTAAATAGAGTTAGTTCTTATATTTTATATTTTCATTTCATTTGTATTTAAAAGATAACAAAATTATATAGTTTTGCATTAAATGTATACTAAAAAGATCTATGTTAAATTAAGGCTATGTTTGGTAAAAATAAGTTGGTTTATAAGTAAGTTTATTTTCAGTGTACACGTTTGGCAGATCATAAACTAACTTACAAGTTAGCTTATAAGCTAGCTTATTGAAACGCTACTTGTAGTAGCGTTTTGGGAGCTTATTGCCATATTTTCCAATTATAACTCTCATTAATATTAATTATTATTTTTTAATATACCATTTTTGGTCATTTTACATTTATATACACTAGTTTTGTCAAACATGATTTTTTTCGTAATCGGCTAGCTTATCGGCTATCGATTAGAAACATAAAGCTATCATTCTAACTTATCGGTCATCATTGAAACATCGGCTACCGACTGAAACTTATCCGCTAGTTTGCCAAACATAATCTAAGGATATTTTAATATTTGAAACTTCACAGCAAAACACTGTGAAGATAAAAAAAATCAAACCTTCATAGAAAAAACACTGTGAATGTTACATTCACAGTGTTTTGCTGTAAAGTTTCAAGTGTAAAAATATGGTCTCACAGATATAACGAAAACATGTTGGTCTCATATGATTCCAAGTTTATATGTGTGTAATATAAATAATACGATATTTAATAATATATATATATATATATATGTATAACTTTATTATTTTAAAATAGAAAATTAGAGAAAAATGTAAAACGACAAAAATATCTTAATTTAATGGAGTAACTTTTAGTATAGTTAGATCAAGGGATTCAACCGGTAACAAAAAGTAAAACCACATTAACTATATATATAACTAGTGTTCGACACCGTGCGTTGCACGGTGATGATAATTTTTTAAAAACTATGACGTTAAATAGGCGATAATCACGTATTAGATATTAAATTAAAATGAATCAATATTACACTTGATATGAAGTTGTTTCATCGTCCTGAATTGTTTTTATATACAAAAAAAATTAACGCGTTGGAGATGCTGGTAATGTTTCTAACTTTTATAAATAGAAAAGAATTGAAAGAAACGCTCACCAAGTTTCTATGTGGATTTATGATGTAAAACCCAAGAAGCCAACAACCCTTTTCTATGTGGATTTGTACGTAAAAGAAACTTATGTGAATCCAAGGTTGATGTCAACATGCCCAAAATCGAGATACATTGTAAATCCCTTCCATAGGGCAGCAAGAAAAGAAACAACTGTTTCTCTAATCGCCTTCAATTTGCTTCTAATCGCACTCCTCAAAATCCAGCAACCCTATTTTGTGAATCGAAGGTTGATGTGAACAGGGAAATCAAGACAAGAGAGTAGATGAGGATCGAGAAAACAGAAGTAAAGAACCTATAAAAATCGAGACTACTGAATTTTATTAATTAAACAGATGATCATCATACATTTAGGAGCACATCAAAGAGGGAGGATTGTTGGTTTAATTATACAAAGAAGTAAGCAAACGAAGTATAAATTAAAACAATGAAACCGAAGAATTCGACACACGATTCTAATTAAACTAACTTTATCTTTTAAATTTCCATGTCGATATCAAAAACAATGGTTGATTATGCCAACAAATAACCAAAGAGCCATTTTCTTTTTTCATCTTATACCTATCATATCCATAGTTCTGTGACAATCTTGTAGCCAACAACATGCCATTATAGCTCAAAGGAACCTCCCCGAATCCAGCCACTTTGAGCTTCAGAACCCATTTCTCGAGCTTTTTATGTCTCACCCTTCTTTTGATCCCTTCACACGCCATAATGTATATACAACAATTTATTTTAGATAAATATTAGCTGAGCATATTCACTTAATAGAGTCATGCAAATTATTAGTAATAATAACTATAGTTTAAATATTTCTATATAAAATAAATCAATACATAAATTGAAAAATAAATCTAACAATTATAGTGAAAGGTTCATGATAACCAACACTCAACACAACAATTTTTTTTAAATAGTAACAACATATATACAAAATGCATCAAGAATTATTGAATAAAATTATTATTACAGATAAAATATATAATTTAAATAATCTTCATATTAAAAACCGAATATTATCATCTTCTTTAAAATTATAATCATCTTTAAAAAATGACAACGCATAATCATCATAATCAATATTATTATTTTAATATAAAAAAATGTAGAAGTTTTTGAATGTTAAAAAAATAATTTATCAAAAGTCCATATTTTCCTCCAATCTTTTATTTTCTTTCATTAACAATTCAATGATTAATTTTTTTTGGCATATTTGAATCAAAATTTGCATTGGTGTGTCCACCACATGAACATCATTACATAGCATTGTCAAAACTATACGTTTTTTTCACCTTTTTATGTAAAGATGATTCAACGGCTTCATTAAAATGTAGTATTCTTTGAATTCTAAAAAAATATTTTATCAAGAGTCCACATTTTTCTCCAATCTTTTATTCTCTTTCATCAACAATTCAATAATTTCAAAAAAAATTTGGCATACTTGGATAAAAATTTGCATTGATGTGTGCACCACATGAACACGATTATATAACATTGTCAAAACTTTTCGTTTTTTTTCACATTTTTGTGTAAAGATGATTCAATGGCTTGATTTTCTAAATCAAATTGTATCATTAGCCGATTTACGTTCTGTTACCGTTGTGGGCTACACTGCTAAAAAAAAAGAAACATGGAACTGAGAATGAAAGCAATAGTAAATCACAAAATAGAAAAAATCAGTAATACATTGAAATTGAAGGAGTACTCAAATAAAAGATTTACATGTAATAATATGTGGACATTGATGATAAAATTTTAATATTCTTTGACATATTAAACAATCTTTAGATAGTTTTTCTGTGTTTGTGTCACTTACTACAAAAAACTACATAAAAAGAAATGAAGTCAACATGATAACAAATACCTTAACAATAAACAAAAAATCATAAGAATGATCGATCTTTTAGCAAAATGAATCTAGAGAAGGAAAATGTGTTAGAATGAGAGAGGTTTAGAGGTATGTACGACAACAAAGTTAAAAAAATCCCTTGTGCTTAAATAGGAGAAAGTGAATGAGAAATTGAAATAAATGAAGGAAAACAAATGGTTAGTAACATAAAGAAAAGACTAAATGAAAAGTTAATTTACATAAATTGCAATAAAAATTAATGATTAATCAACATAAATAATGGAAAATGAATAGTTAATAACATAAAAAGGGGAAAACAAATGGTTAATTAACATAAATTACAATGGGTGTATAAAATTACTAAAAAGACCCTTATCTTTAATGACGATATAACTTAGATATGAGGACAAAAATGTCATCAACATATTCACCCTTTTACAAACTCAAAATTTAAGAAAAAAGAAAAGAGATCATAAACATTAGGACTTAGAAGGTTATATGTTGTGGATGGATTAAGATATGATTAAAGTAAAAAGTCTTTGAGAAGTTAAAGAGTTTGGAGATTAAATGTTAATTAAAAAGGTTGTAAAATGACCAAAATGACCTAATTGCAATAAAAAAAACATATTGTTTCATACAGGGGTATAAAAGTCTTTAACATAATATAGATTAAAAAAAGAAAAATAAAAGAAAGAGGAGAAGATGCCACGTGGACTCCCAAAGGAGATGGCATGTGGACTCCCAAATGTTTCTCCTTTATATATATATATATATATAGATATAGATAAATTAATAATTATTTCATTTGAAGGATCCAATCCACAATTCCTATATAATGATAGGGACGAAATCAATAATATACTCTAATTTTAAAATACAAACATTCGGATATTCACAGTTTGAAGTTTACTTATTTAAATTTTTGAAATTTAAAAAATTGTATAAAAGACATATTTCATTTGTTCCAAATAAATGTTCACAAAGAACTTTACACAGTTTTAAAATTATATAATTATTACAATTTAAATAAACAAACAACACTTTTATCATTGATAATAAATAGACATTATTTTAAAACAAACTAAAACAATAATATGTATACTTAATTTAGAATAAAGGAAGTATTTATTTTAAAACAATACAAATATCACAACAGTGATTTGTCTTTAGTATTGAGATATGTGTGTTAATTTACTATATTGATTGAAGTATATTAAGAAACAATGGAAAAATCAACCGGTCGATAATATAACTTTTTTGAAAAAGGGACGGCACGATAAAAAATAAAGGACAACAATGATGTTTTTCAATTTATTCTCGACTTATGTAACAAATAAACATAAAAGCGTATAGCACGAGTCCACGACTACAATATTGTTCATTATTTTTTGAGACAATATTTTAATTTAAAGTAAAATATGGTTTTGGTACTTAAGGCTTCCAAATTTTAATTGATTTAGTCCCCAAAATTTGTTTATTACAAGATATCTCTCAGAATTTGCATTTTCATAGGTCCGTATCACTGCAACCATTAACTTTCATCCATTAAGTGAGTGACAATTTACTCATTTTTCAGTATATATCATTTTCTCATTTAAATAAATAATATATATACACATGCTAGCTCAGACCACGCTTCACCTTCAACCTCTCCTCGACCCTCGACCTTGCCTCCGACGACCAACCTCACTTCACCTTTAACCTCCCCCGCCTCGACCATCTACCTTGCCTCTACCTAGTCAATACCTATGATGACTTAGCCCTTACCTCAACTTTGAAGCTCTCTAGTTTTTCGATCGTCGCTTTGGAAACCCCCTCACTAAACCACCCACCACCATTGCACCTTCCTTTCCCCCCCCCCCCTCCCCTGTAGCATCAAGGACCAACACCAGGCTCCAATCTCCACCCATTTACCCTCAACCTACATTGCCTTTCTATTATCCCTCTCTTTGTGTATTTTTTTCGTCATTGTTTTATCTATGATTCCCTACATGGCAGGAACCAAATTAAGAACAAAACAATCACTTCCATTTTGGTGATGCTTCGTCGAACTTTTAATTGATTTAGGTTAACGTTTCATCTTGATTTGGTATCTGTTTTGTCTAGATTTGGTTAGTTTTTATATAACATGGTTTAATTTTTTATTATTGTTTTGAGTTTTGGTGGTTAGGAAAGTAGGAAAGGGTGTCAGATAATCAGGAAGGGAAGAGGTTCCTGGCTAGAGTTTTGTGTGGGAAGGAAAGGGGTTCTTCTGATTTGAAGACTATATGAGAAGGTTCAAGTGATTTTTTTGTATATATGTATAGAGTAAATAATGGAAATGGTAGAGGTGGGTGATATTCGGAATTGGGGTTGCTGCCATAAACGAGGGTGGGTGATCATCAGAGATAGGATTACTGCCGGAGACGAGGATGGATGATCATCGGAGATGGGAATACTGCCGGAGACGAGGATGGGTGACGGAGACGGGAATGATAGGGGTGGGTCGATTCCGTGTTTGTTTAAAATGACAAAAATAAAATATTGAAACAAAAGAGGAAAAGACAAAAGGATTAAAAGATGAAAATGTCTTTAATCTAACATATGAGAGTTAACGATTATTAGTGATATAGATCAATGTGCTACAAAAATACAAACTCCAAGGTAGACATCTTGTAAGTTGTAATAAACAATTTCTAAAGGCTAAATCCAAGAAAACTTGAAACCACCATGAACAAATCCGTAATTTACTCTTTAATTTATTTTCACAACTTATTAGGTAGAATAATTTGTTTAAAAATATTGATAGAAATAATATGTATTAGTGAAAATACCATTATTTGCACCAAGGTACCTTTCAAGGATACCGTTTTCAACCAAACATATCTTATCATCCACTTCTTGAGATTTCTAACTTTTTACAATCTATTAATTGTGCCTAAATAATGCATCATAATGTAAAATTTAATGTAAAATTTAATGTAAATTAATGATGGAAATCATTTAATTATCTATTGGAAATACTTGACATTTATGTTTGAGTTCATTGTCCAATTAAAAATATTCGAAGCCAATTTATTGTTTCTCATCTTCACTTGGTGATTTAGAGGCTTGTCATTTAAATTATAAATAAAGTAATTATATTTAAATAAATATATTTTGTAATTCAATAACAACTTTATTTTTTAGGCGTTTAAACAGGGTTGAATGGTTGATAATTGGTTAACAACTTAACATATACCCGTTATGTGTCAATCCCCATGATAAAAATATAGATAAAAAAGTTTATTCTTTAATTTACTTAACATCTTATGAGAAGGGCCTGTAGCTCGATACAATTTAAGGTCAGTTGCGTACTTGCTAGAGACGGATTCTGTCATTAAAAGCCCAAACCTCCATTTCTCCTACCCGTTGTCCCCCTTTCTTGGCCCTTCGTTTATTAACGGATGGGCAACTTCCCTACCTACTGGGGATTTTTTCCCCCGATTCGTTGTTTGCTTACTGGCTTCTCTATTTTTTTTTGATAAATAAGCCAACAATCGTTGACGTTTTCCCACTGATAAGCTAAGCGAGGTCCCCCTTTGAGATCTCCCAACCTAAAGGCTTTATTCAGAGGTGGGTCTTTTATCCGAAATTTTAATGTGTATGGTATGTATAAATGGTTTTTCGTAATTCATTACAATCGTGTGTGTATATAAAATTATATATGTATATATAGTTATATGAAGTTAATTTTTTTTTTGTTGTCATCTTTATTGAGTAATAGAGTTTATGATGATGATGATTAAATAAGAAACATAACTAGGTTATAAAAATAAATACAACGAAAAAAAAATCAGATATAACATAATTATTATATTTATAAACTTATGTTTATGTTTGACGTTTAACATTATTATTTATAGTTTAAAAAGTTTTTATTAAAATCATTTATTCATTATTTGTTTCGGTACATACTATTTTGTTAAATAAATATGAATAAAAAAGTTATGACATGAATAATAATAATATGTCTTATTACGGTATTACCCGCTCGTTTAAACAGATTCCATAATAAAATAACTGTTACTAATTTACTATACCCATACCCATATTTTTAGCCGTTGCCATCAGTACGTTTTTTTAATTTTTTATATTGTCAAAATATAATATCAATGGGCCTGGACCAATATATTTGGTTTCAAGAATATCCGAGTTCATAGTTATTGGATTTGGGCTTTAAAATGCCGCCTATTGGATCTTTTTGGCCACCTTTTTATATGAATTCTTTTTATGATAAATATATACACATACATGTATGTATTTTTTTTAAATTTCCAACAGTTTGTCAAACTCTTACCAAATAAACGTTTATCAGCTAGAGTAACCACTCTCACTTATCTCATAGAATTACAGTTTCGACAATCAAAATGAATTGTTGCTCAACATGTATCATCCAGTAAACACTTACCGTATAAGATCATCAGTTCTTCATATGTTTAATCGATAAGGCAAAGGATTTGGTAAGAACTTCCCTGGTATATGTTTAGTAAACGGCCCCTAACTGTAGAAATTTTGAATAACTAAGCTTACTTTGCCAAATGCCACATGAACTTTAGGCCCGAATTATTTGTAAAACTTGTTTCAAAACAACTTTATTACTTTAGATGCTCTAACGACTAACATGTGTTGTTTACAGAAAGAACTGTATGTACAAAAATGAATATAGATTCTAAACGATGTCGGTATGTAAAATTTCCAAAGTTTAGAATCAATTTGTCATAGAATTAAGATGTGTGCATCTTTTCAATATGGACATATATAATACGTACTTTACGATAGTCCTTCTTGTTACATGATGAAGATTTCAAAATTGATATGAAATTGTTGATAAGAGATTGAGAACAACTCTTATAGAATCTTAGGGGCCGTTTACCAAATCTATTTGAGTAAGTTCTGTTTGGGTAAGAGTGTTGACTCGGGTAAGTGCTGTCCCAGGTAAGTGCTGTCTCGGGTAAGAATGTTTACCAAATGTTCTTGGTAAGTGCTTACCAGCCATAAAATTACCATTATAACCTTATTTGAAATGTAGCTTTTTCTATTATTAATAGTTTAATGGAGGAAAAAACATCATGCATACTTTAAATAAATGCTTACTATTTGCATAAAAAAAATGTTTACCATAGAAAATGATAAAATATTTTTAATGATTAATTGCCAAATAATATGTTTTTTATGATTAATTGCCAAAAAATAATACTATTTTACTCAAAAAAAAACATATATATATATATATATAGGGAAGGGTTCAAACGAGAACATCTTCATTTTGCGAGAACGCGAGAACACCCTTTTACTATAGAAAATCACATGTGATACTATTATTCCATCACATATAATACACATGTGATACTAAATCAGAGATGCAAATGACTTTTGGTGTGATCTAGGTTACCGACCAAGTCGTTATTACACCACTAAGCTCCATCACATATATTATCACATGTGATAAGGGTGTCTTTGATGTGATACTATCTATAATCGATCAAAACCATCATATGTGATATTAAATCATAGACACAAACGATCTTTGGTGCGACCTAAATAGCAAGGCACGTCATCCGCACACCATCAAGTCCCCTTTCGTGTATTATCACATGTGATAAGGGTGTTCTCGCGTTCTCGTAAAATGGAGGTGTTCTCGTTTGAACCTCCACCTATATATATATATATATATATATATATATATATATATATATATATAGAGGAAGGTTCAAATGAAAACTTTACATTTTTAAAGGAACAAAGGGACTCTTGTGGATCACATATGATGTGGGTCCCACATAATATTAAATCATAAATGATTTAATATTATATGGGACCCACATAATATGTGGTCCACAATTTGTTCCTTTGTTCCTTTAAGGTGGGGTGATTCTCATTTGATCCCTCCCCTATATATATATATATATATATATATATATAGAGAGAGAGAGAGAGAGAGAGGAAAGTTGAAAAAATTTGGTTGTGAACGTGAAGACAAATGAGAACGCGACACGTGTCATATTCAGAGTGAATAATCAAAGAAATATTCAGACTGAATAAATACTATATTCAATCTGAATATTTCTTTGATTATTCAGTCTGAATGATGCTTATTCAATCTGGATATTTCTTTGATTATTCACTTTGAATAATCTACATTCAAACACGTGTCGCGCTCTCATTTGTCCTTATGTTCACAACCAAATTTGAGTTCTCATTTGAACCCGCCCCTATATAATATATATATATATATATATATATAGAACGATAATCAAATAAAAATCACAAAAAAGTTACAAACTTGTAAAAACCTATATAAATATATTTTTTTAATGATTTTTTTTATCAAAACCTATAATTTAAGATATTGTTTCACATATATGTTTGTGTTCACCTTATGAATATAATTACATGTGGAAAAAAAATTGATTCACCTAATGAAACAAAAGATATGCATAAAAGAAATTCATATGGTGAAACAAATACATGTGAAAAATTTCACCGTATTAAACAAATATATGTGAAATAATATCTTAAATCCTAGCATTTAATAAAAAAAAGCCATGAATTTTTTTATTTTTATATCAGTTTTTTTTACATTTGATAAAAAAATCATACATGTATCACGTAATCACATTTGAATTAAGAGAGCCCCAAAATTAAACATATATATATATACACACACATATATATATATACATATACACACACACATATATATATATATATAGAGAGAGAGATCATAGTGGAGTGAAATGGAAATGTTAAATTTGAGGGTAAAATATGGAAATGTTAAATCTGAGGCAAAATGTGGAAATTTTAAATTTGAGGGCAAAATGTGAAAATGTTAAATCTGACCCGGGTAAGCATAATTTTGAAGCTGACCGGGTAAGTTTTCGGTCAGATCGTGGGTCAGATCTCGGTCAGACAATGATTTTAGTAAACGCTCTGACTGCTGACTGAGTCAGATTTACTGACCCAGTCAGACAGGTCAACATTTAGTAAACAGCCCCTTAGTTGAAGTAATTAACGTTTCAATTTTAAGTCATTAAAATCGCATAGTGTTCTTGTTGGTTTTAATAGTATGAAATGAGTAAAATATTACCTTAAGAAATTACCTTTTTATTTAAATTAAATAAATAGTTTGAAGGGCTGATTGGTTAAGATTGGGGAATGAAAATAAAAATGACTTTTCATTTCCTCCATTTTAATCATAAATGAAAATTAAGCTTTCCAGAGGAATTAACATATTATATTATATAAAATCAAACAGTTTTTTTTATTACCATTCTCATTGATTACTACTTAATACCTTTAACAAAATATATGCTACATTATAACACATTAACATCTTATTAAACATTATTATGCATGTACCATTTCTCGAATTACCAGAACCTTGATAAAAGCAAAGATCTAAATGATACGAGGAGTGATGTGACGTGAGGTCAAACCTTAAGCGTTACGAGTTACAACAAGATCATAGCGATTTTCAAGACGTTCCATTAGACGACATATGTCCACATATACGTATATATTAGGGGTCATAATTCTCGACAAGACACGAACCCGACACGGAAATAAACGAGTTTCGGTTGAACTTTCTGACCCGTCAACCCGTTTATTAAACGGGTCGTGTTCGGGTTGACACATACGTGGTGTTGGGTTCACATAATTTTTGTTGTTGTTGAAGGAATGAGATACATCAAATGAATTGGAATCTAGAAGAAATTGAAATAAAATGTTATCAAGTTTGAACAAATGTTTTGCTGGTATGAAATGAAATCAAATATGTCAAATAAATTGAAATCTATTTATTCGGTCCCGGAAGGAATTCAAATGGAATAATAAAAAATAATAAAAATACTCATCCTTTGATATTTATCTTTTAAGTGCAAATAATAATAAAATTATTAATATGTTATTAACAATTGTACCATTTCCACTTTAGAAGGATCACAAAATATGCATTGAACTAATCTATAATAGGAGTTTGACGTAATATTATTAACATCAACATAAACATAAATATAAACAAATCAATATTTATTGTCCAAAGGAAATTGATTTTCATTATCAGAAGCAAAATCGATTACAAAAACAGAAAACTCGATTTGGAGCAAAAAATTCAAATAAAAACTATCTGGAATTTATTCATTGGGTTCTGGTGAGAATAGAAGTTATGGTGAGAATCGTAAGAATGAAACTCTACCGTTGGATGCATAATAGGACGAGATACATGAAGGTAAGATACACCGAGATGCATCGAATCAATTATTATAAGGAACGTAATTTATTGATGAATGTGAGATTAAAAATTATCAAGTGTTTAGATTTTTTATTACACTTATCACACAATCCCATGCCTCATGGTATTATAACATATTGCAAAAATAATTAATTTTTAAACTTAAAAATAATTAATTTTTAAACTTAAAAATAACCCTCAACTCTAATTTTAGAAGGGGAAAATATCTTCAAAATCCATCTTTTCTAAATATAGAAAAATGGTTGAAATGTTGAAGAAATTCAAAAGAAAACGAAAATAAAACTGATCTCAAATGATTACGTGGCACGATGTGATTGGATAAGATGACATGGAATGACACAAACACGCAATAAATGAAAATTAACTGAAATTTCTATACTGTAATTATAAAGCGTCGACATCTAAAGCATACGCGCTCTCTCTCTCTTCTGTGCAGACCCATCGAAGTACTATCAGAGACGAGCCGGAAAAGGGGAATTGCCTTGGAACCATCGCCGGCGGTAGTCGATTCTCGGTTTCTTTTGCCGTTCACGGTGATGAATTTTTCTTAAGTTTGTGATTTTGATTTGAGAAAGCAAGTCAACGATCCGCTGTTTTTTTTACCCTAGGTTTTCATGATTACGTGGGTTTTTGACATTTTTGTTGCGTTCTTTTTTTTCAGGTACGAGACAGGAACAGATCCTGAGGCGTTTGGATCGATCGATCGATCCTGTCTGTTAGTCTTAATAACCGTAGCTTGATTTGTTGTGTTTCGTTTAGTTGAGGTTAGTCTCTTTTCGGTTTCAGTGTTATAAGTTTTTGATTAGGGTTTATTAGTTGTACTTGATTTTTACAATTATACAGGATTGATTTGGGGATCGTTTTTAGTTGTTGTTGTAATGGATCGAGTCCTTTTGGTTCTGTAAGGATCTGGATGTACTTGTTTGCGTGACAATTGGAAGTATATTTCGTTACTTGCCAATGATATAGTGAGAACTGAGAAGGAATGAAGATCTTGATTATTTCTTGTTCTTGGTAGTTATTGGGTCTTTAGTATAGATTCGTTAACCTTACTTCTTCCTTTTTGTCATTTGAAGTTGACGTGACATACCATCTATAATCTTTATAAATGAGAATATTCTCACTGGTTCGTGGTCATGTTGCTCACTAGTCAATATGATGGCATTAGTTAAAGACTGATTTAGGGAGTTCTTGATCATGCAAAGCAGTCTATCCGATAGACTGTATCAAGTGCTAGCATGGTCACAACATGGGGGATGCCTTTTATAACAATGTCGTATAGTCCCAACTATATACATACGTATTCTCAAGAAATAGAGAGCAACCAGGGCTGAAGCAGTCTTTCCGGATTCACTACGAAGCTTGATGGTTTCTTATGGAAATGTGGAACATATCTCAGAGTAGATCTTTTTATTAATAAGGCTTCCTCAGACTAGTCTCTTTTTTATTCTTTTCTTTTTCTAGTTTAAAACATGTCTGCTGGTTCTTGTGGGAGGACCAACTTTTCTATGAAAATGACTGACATGGTTAATATAGTATGTTGCTTTTTGTCGAAGGTAGTGAGATTCAGTAGATGCTTGCATTAAGGCTGTTAGGATGGACGCCTAAGGTTTTCAAATTTTGTTGTATATGTTTGCTTACCACAGTTGAGCAGCCTAGGTTGTAGACACACTATAATTTCATACGTGAACTGAATACTTATAGGTTACATTGTCATATTGAACATAGATGGTTATGATTCTAACCACCACCGGATTATCCCAGCAGATAAAGAGTAGGACTGCTGGAGAGAGATTACTTTTATTTGTAATGTGCGGCTTGTATGAGATATTGAGCAAATTGTGATTTTATGCAAATACGCACTAGAAATGCCATTGGCCACAGGCTCTGCATGTATTCATTCTTGCCATGAATTAGACTTCTTTTTTCTTGTTTTAGTTTTAATGGACAAGGGTAGCAAAAGGGAGGTTTAGGGAGCTAGCAGATAGGGTATCAGGGGTCTGCGTTAGGTGGAAGGCCGGCTTGTGTGTGTTTCTTACTTGCTTGTGTTTCTTTGTGCCTTTCCCCCCTTTCTCCTTTTTATGCTGTTTACTTTGTGCTAGTCTAGTCTTGGCTATTCTTCTTGCCCTTTGTCTTTTCCTTTTCACTCACACTTTTGCACAAGCGGGGGGTTTTCAGGGAAACAACTGCTCTACTCTCTGGGGGTAGAGGTCAAGTCTGCTTATAACTCACCCCTCCTAGACCTTGCATTTGAACGGGATATACCGAGTTTGCTTGGTTTGGTATTTTTAATGGACAAATTACAATTGGTGTTAGATTGTAGTTACCTTTCACTCTTTCTCATCTACAACCTTGTGAAGTTTTGTTCGATACTTCTGTTAATTGTAGGCCATAGGTTCGGGTTCCAGCTAGTGAGCAAAGATTCACTTGTTATCTGGATTTATTCTGAATCACTGATTTGTAGTTGTAACAATGAAGAATGGTGAGCGTGCCGCAAACATTGCTCTAGCAGGTTTGGCATTTTTCTTCAATTTAATTATTTAAACACATCTAATTTACTAAATATGTGAATTTTCAATGCATATTGTTCCATTATATTTATCTAGTTCCAATGGACTATTTCATTATGAGAGTGTATATCTACTTTGCATTGTGGTGTCGCAGGTCTAACACTGGCGCCATTATTTGTGAAGGTGGATACAAATGTAAATGTCGTATTGACTGCATGCCTCACTGTTTTTGTGGGTTGCTACCGCTCTGTCAAGCCAACGCCTCCTTCCGTGAGTATACGAGCTACTATGTTATGATCCTTTCTTTGAGATTTAGACTTCACATTATGTGTTCTAAATTACATTTCCTGAACCTTTTTTCTCAGGAGACAATGTCTAATGAACATGCCATGCGTTTTCCCTTGGTTGGAAGTGCAATGTTGTTGTCTTTGTTCTTGCTCTTTAAGTTCCTCTCGAAAGACCTCGTTAATGCAGTGCTGACATGCTACTTCTTTATACTTGGAATCATCGCTCTTTCGTATGTTCTTTTTGTATGGATCATTCTTCCATCTTTGGTATACTAGCATAAATTGCTTGCTAATCTTATTCAGTACTCATTTATATTGCAATTTGATGTTTTAACACAGGGCTACGCTTTTACCAGCAATTGGGCGGTTTCTACCAAAAAAATGGAATGACGACGTCATAATATGGCGATTCCCATACTTTCGTTGTATGCACTATTTTCTTCTTTTTCCCATGATTGTTTTAAAAATCTACTATGTGCTTTGGTGACTTACTCTGTTTATTCATTTGTCCATGCCACTTGATTCCTTTTAAAAGATGTTGAGAGTTGAGACTATGAGATCCCACTGGACAGGCTCTAACTGTGAAGGGTCTCCCTTATTTAACCAACATGGATGTGCATCACATTACTTATCTTGTGCTTGTAGGAAGTTCCGACATAACATTTTTCTCCTTAGTGCCTTCTATAACTTCGTAGGAAAGGAAGGGTTTCAAATTTGATCTTCAATAGGTGCATTTTAATATTTGTGATGCCAACATTAGCATTCTTCAGGAAGTTCCAACATAACATTTTCCTCAGTGCGCTCATTAACTTCTGTAGGAAAGGTAGGATCAAAATGCTAGTGCTTCTCTTCTAGCCTGGTTCCAGCCTCCAGGTCTCTCCATCTATGACGGTATCAAACCCAGTGACTATTATAATAAACAGAAAATTGATTTTTTTGTCTGGTTCGGCATTTACTGACATCTCTGGTCTTGTTATTGGCTCATGAACTTGGACTAGAAATGTTGGTGCATTTTAGTTCCTTTCGTGTATCCTGTGGGTTATTTCTTTTTTCTGCAGTTGTTTGATTACATTATCATGCTGTAATCTGCAGAATGATATCTTTCTTTAAACATTTCTTAAAACAGCTTTGGAGGTTGAGTTGTTGTTTGATTACATTATCATGCTGTGATCTGCAGAATGATATGTTTCTTTAAACATTTCTTAAACAGCTTTGGAGTTTGAGTTCACAAGATCTCAAGTTGTTGCTGCTATCCCTGGTACCTTTTTTTGTGCGTGGTATGCTGCACAGAAGCATTGGCTGGCTAACAATATATTGGGTCTTGCATTCTGCATTCAGGTTTGACCACATCTCTGTGTCTCTTGAAAGGGCCTTTTGTCCAATTATTGCTAAAGAAAAATATTTCTAAACACAACAACAAAGTGCAACCCTTGGTGGGTTTTCTGATTTTTAGGCATTGCCATAGGACACTTGGTCTAGCAAAATTGCTGTTAAAATGATGAATTTCAGCTTTCTGTTATCAGTCTTCAGATGATTGGTTTGATGGACTCGACCAATCTTTTCTTTGAGCTACTTGACATAATCTTTGGTGGATTAAGAAGGAATTTTCTTTTTCATATGCTTTTCTTGGTCTGAAAATTAAGACAAGTGACACCAAAATTCATGTTCTTATGTTAGCCTCCTTTTGAAGTTATAAATTTAATTTGGTTTATTTTCATTCTTAAGTTGGCTGGGTTACATGTACATTGACATTTTACTTGTAACATGATGGATACTTTGAGATGAATGAAGCTGCAAATGTACCTTTATGCCTAATTGACTGTCGCTTCATGCAGCTTAGTTTGTCTTGATCTTTGCAATGTCAATACCGAGTAATAAGGTAGCATTTCTGACATGCATCTCTGGAGAGGCCATAAGGATGTCCAAATGGTTGATTATATGAACTTTACATGTGGATGAATCTGTCTTATTTATTTCATATCCATATGGTCTTTCCCTTTGATTTATAACGGAAAAGTTGCTTCCTTTTTAATGTGGGTGTTATGGGTTTAAGGTGTCTAGTAGAATGGAAGTTTACTTCAAGATATCAGCTTAAACCCTCTAGGAGAAGAGCAACAATTATTTGTTAACGCTTGTTGTTTCATCTTCTCTAGTGGAATCATTATTCTTCACATCTTAACTTGATACCCTTTTTAATTTTTGCAGGGAATCGAAATGCTTTCTCTTGGCTCTTTCAAGACTGGTGCCATTCTGTTGGTAAGGATTCTTTAAGTTGTTATTGGAGTTTGTTGAGTTTAGATTAATTGCATGAATTGTGAAGAATCCTTTACGTAGCATGAAATGCATATACCATTATCTTTTATGCTATCATTATTTCAAGATGAGGGAATTACTGAATGACCTAGGGTCTCATGAATAGCAACATGTATTGCCACCCACAAGGGGAATGTATGTTTTTGCATCTTTCTTAAGTAATTTAGTTAAATCCAGGGATTATCAGTGGATCTGCTTGACTAGCTGCCATCATACCACACAATCTGAAGCTATATCCTGCTATTTAGTTTTGATCATAGTCACTCCTTGAATTTGGAATACTGCTTAAGATGATGGGGTTTGCCTTGTTGATTTACATATGCTTTTGCCATTCTTAAAACTGCAGGCTGGACTTTTTGTATATGATATATTCTGGGTCTTTTTCACACCAGTGATGGTCAGCGTTGCTAAATCCTTTGATGCACCTATCAAGGTAGTATGCCAAAGTGAAACATCTAATTTTCATTGGAACTGGTGTTTATAATTTAACATGATGGTTTTTCTCTTTTGTCAGCTTCTATTCCCATCAAGAATTGACACACGCCCCTTCTCCATGCTTGGTCTTGGAGACATTGTAATTCCAGGTATGATGTTTGGTGATTTACTATGGTAAATCATTGTTAAAGCTTCTGTCGAGATGTTCTTTGTCAGTAATTAATGATAGGAATTTTTGGAGGTTGAAGTTAGGCACTAACCGAAGTTATTATCTAGCCCAAATGGTGGTTGTTTTGGCATAGTGCCTATGCCTATAGCATTTGAAATATAAGCAGGGCTGGTGGGGTTTAAATCTGAAATCAAGGGAAGTTACAATTAGTAATTACCTGTATCATCATTATTTATAAAACATTGTAACATTAAGGTGCAACTTTAGTGGTGTTGGTATAGAGGATGAAGGTGTGGTATGTCTACAGGTGCCTTATAAGAATGTCTTTTGGTATTAGAATCAAAGTTAGCTATCTTAATATTCTAATTGATCAGTTAGACTTTACTCTAGATGTTTTCTTAATCATTTGTTGGTTTATTTCCAGGCATTTTTGTAGCTTTGGCTCTTCGGTTCGATGTGTCTAGAGGGAAAGAGAGTCACTACTTCAAAAGTGCTTTTCTTGGATACACAGCCGGGTTGGTCGTTACAATTGTTGTCATGAACTGGTTTCAAGCTGCACAGGTTGGTAATATGGTGGTCATGTTGCAATAACCCCCTCATACTCCTTAACAAAAATGAAAATTACTCCCACAGTTTTAGAAATGTGTAACTATTACACTTTTTAATTACTTAAATGATGATTTTACTCTCTTATAATAGAGAGTAATGAATTTTCTCCATCTGGTAATTAAGGGTAGAATTGGAAAGTGGACACTTGTTTTTTGGATGATGGGTTGGAAAGTTTTCATGATACATTTGCTTATTGTGATCACAACAAAAAGGGTTGATAAAAAAATAATTTAGTTCAACAAAATTCTTGTGTTGTCTGTTGGAAAATGTCTGATGTTGGTTTTATTTCTTTTCAGCCGGCTTTATTATACATCGTGCCAGGGGTTATTGGGTTCTTGGCCGTTCATTGTCTATGGAACGGAGAGGTCAAACCGGTATGCTTTCACATTTACAAACTAGAATCCTATATTTCATTTTACGGGTCTTATATATATGTATATATCTATATTTGGATGATGAGATTGTATATACTTTGTGGCAGTTATTGGAGTTTGATGAGTCAAAAACAGCAGCGGCAGCAGTAGGTAGTTCAGGAGAGGAAACAATCAGCAGCAAGAAATTGGAGTGAAAAAGGAAGGAGGATATAATAGTTGTTTACATTAGGGTGAATTTTTGATCATCTTCCTTTTTGCTTTTTTAACTTATGCAAAGATATTTTACTAGATTTTGCTATCATCATTTTAGACATTTAAATATTTTTACTTTTCATGCTTTTACTTTTACTTCACAGGAATGACTTTTATTTAAATATAAATTTATTCAAATCACCTTTTTTTATCCTCTCAACTCACCAAAATAATGACATGGTTTTACATGATTGATGGTTTTGTTTTAGCATTTCACAAGCATGGGTTCACTTGCAAGTATTGATTCACCAAATTTTGATTCAAATGGATTATATTTATTCAACCATATAGCATTCACATAGGGCTTTGCAAATCTCTTTCAAAAGAAATTGCAAATGTCCGCCTAATCAGATTCTTACTTTGCAAAATTTGCAATTATAGTTGCAATGCCACCTAAATATAACATGTTTTTTTTATTAGGTAAAATAATTATTAACTAATTAGAATTTTTAGGGGGGACAACTTTTAAAAGTTCAGGTGATAAGTGACACAATTAAAAGAGTAAAAGGAATTTTATGTATGTGGATGGTCTTATATTACATCAAATCATCTATTAAATGATAACAATACTTGTAAAACTTGCATATCAAAATTAATATTATATACATCGACTAGACTTGAATCATTTTATCTTTATACACGTTGGATACTCTTTTGCTCAGTATTTTCTTTGTGAATAATCTGACAAGGTTTTACATAGTTGAAAACGTTGTCGTCTTAGGTTTGTATTTGTCAAACTTAAAACAAACCCAAGTTTGTACTCAATGTACTGATTGGTTTGAAACCCAAGTTTGTACTCAATGTACTGATTGGTTTGGTTTTTGGTCAACCAAGGGACCATTTACTTACTAGTGTAAGGTTCTCGGACATTAAAATGGATTTGTTGGTAAGTGTTTTAAACCCAGTAAGCACTTACTGGGTTAGAGTTTTTTCCCTACTTAACAGGTAAGACTCTTGGTTCATTCTATGTCTCTTACCGGCAGGGGCAGAGCCAGTATAGAGTCAGGGGGCCTGGGCACCCCCTGAAAATTTATTTTTAAAAAATTAATATAGATATAATTTAATAAATTACCCTCCAGTCTCATTTAATTTAATTTAATAACAAACAGTCCCTTGGATCACTTGGCTAGCGTGCCTTATATGTAGAGGGAGGCGATTATGGGTTTTAATCCCCTCCAATGCATTTTAATATAAAATATTTTTTAATTTAATTTATAATTGGACTTTCTTACTTTGGACCCATTTAATTTTATTTTTTAATTGGGTCTCCTAAAAGTCTAAAACCCACCAAGACACTAACCAATTAATTATAATATCATATTTACCTCCCAAAATCTGATTTTTACCCTAGCCACAAGTCATCAAAATCAGAATCCAATCATATTTACCTCCCAAGGTTGATAATTAAAAGGACGTTTTTACCAAAGTTGATAATGAAATATCATAGATAGGTTTCAGAAAATGAAAACTCGACGAAGTCATTGTTGGTTTTGTAAATGTCTGAATATTATGAATATAATATCATTATTTTGCTATTTATATTTTACCTTGTGCTTCCTTTCATGAAATTTTCTGGCTCCATCCCTGCTTACCGGGTAAAATTATCAGTTCTCTTTCATGATCTAGATTTCATTTGTGTTTTAAATTTAGTCTGGGCCGACCCGACCCGGCTCCAGGTGCACATAGCTGGACCTACAGGGAGCGGCAAGCGAAGTCCACTACAAGGCTCTTTTATTAAGGTTTAACTTTTAACTGTTCCATTTCAAAATCTGAAGATACGCTACTCAAGAACAAGTCGACCGTTAGAAGCCATGGATTTGCAGATTCCAGTTTCATCAGCCATGGAGGAGGAGATCGTTCAACACGCTGAAGCTACGATTATGACGATGGATCCAGAGACCGAGTTCTTAGCTTCTAAGCAACAAACCGGCAACGAATGGGAACTCTTCAAAGAGAATGTCAGGCCATTGAAGAGAGGCCGCAACGTTAAACTCCTCAACCATTCCCTCAAATCACATTCCGATATTCAAATCAAGGATTCTCTCCTAGATACCAGAAGGTCTCACTCTTTTTTCTAACCCTAGTATTTCTTTCTCCATTTTACATGACTTAGGGTTTAGAACTGAAAAAGGTCGTTGAATTGTTTTTGAAGAAATTCAAACTTGATTTAGTAATCTGTAACTGTTTCTTGATTGAATCGTATTTGGAACTTTCACTAGGAAGCTGATTAAAGCAATTGATGAGTATGAAGGTGAGGATCCCCTACATCCATGGCTAGAGTAAGTTCATGTACCCTAATCTTCCTTATTTGCTCCACAACTGGTGTAAATTGTTTCCTTCATCAGCAGTATACCAAGTGGCTGCAAAATCAATTATACTGATTGTGATTTCATGTACTGAATCTGAATAAAAAACTGGGAAGAGAAGGAATTAAGAGAACTTGCAAACTTTTTTCAAAGAACCAGTTGGTCACTTAATTTGGCTTTATTAACTTTACAATCTAAACTTAAGTCGGTTTTTGTGAATTTGGTTACTTGGAGTTGTAATTGGAGCCTTTTTTTTACCTGCACTTTTGTTGGGCATCTTGAAGAGTGCCTAAATTACTCAATTAACATTCTGTGTATAGATGCATCAAATGGGTTCAGGATGCTTTCCCTCCTGGTGGAGACTGCTCAGGACTGGTGGTGATCTATGAACAATGTGTGAGAAGCTTTTGGCATGAAGAACGTTATAAGGATGATCTTCGTTATCTTAAAGTGTGGTTGGAGTATGTGAGTCATCATAAAGACTGGTTTTCGGCATCTTATCATCTTAAGGATCTTTTTTTACGCTTGCTAACTACTAAGACTGTGTCTTTAATTTTCCAGTGTTCAGCTCAGAATCCTGCTAATTTGTGTATAAAAATCTTAATTTTGCATTGCAGGCTGAAAGCTGTGCTGATGCTGAAGTTGTATATAAATTTCTTGACACTAACAAAATTGGTCAGACTCATTCTATCTTCTACATATCGTATGCTTTGCACCTGGAATCCAACAATAAGATCGTGACTGCAAATGACATATATGATTGCGGGATATCTAGGTATGCTTTTGTGCCTTCTGAATTTATGTAGTATTACAGGATGGATATTCTAGAAATTAACTGAGAATTTCTACATGGTGTATATGTGTATTTTTTATTGTACATATTTTAGAGGGGGACTATGAAAGCACATAGACACATAACTTGAACATTTTTATGTATATGTGTATTTTTTATTGTACATATTTTAGAGGGGGGCTATGAAAGCACATAGACACATAACTTGAATATTTTTATGTATGATATTTTCATCTTTGAGGAAAAAAAGGGGGGGGGGGGTATATGACTGTTTGATTCACGAACTTTACACTCCTACACTTTGTATTGACATGCTCGAATTCTCGCCTAATTTAATAGGAATGCTCAACCTATTGAGAAGTTGAAATCAGCTTACAAGAAATTTTTCGCTCGTTCAATGAATAGAACAAAAGCCACCACAGTAAGCCAAGAAGCTCATCTCTTTTTGTTTTCTTGTTATATCAACTTTTGTGTGAATTGCTTGTATTGATGCCAGTTTTCACAATCCTTAGGAGGAACCATTAGAGACCCACCGACCTGCACGAAGCTTTGGAACTGTCTTGGCCAAGGGAGGAAGTGGCAAGTTCTGTTCTCTTTATTGTGCTTTTAGAAAATATCTGTCTAAATCTGTTTCTTTTACTCACCTTGTTTCATCACTTCAGGAAACCGGATTTTGGAAGGTTCTGAAATTTCTAGGAAAAGATCACAGCAAGAAGGGTGGGCACAAGAACTTATATCTTAATCAGATTTGATTGATGTAAAGTTTGTGGTAATCTAACTTCAGTTCATTTTGTAGGCCTCTTGGGGCTCCACTGAAGGTCTTTAAAGATACGAGCACTGGTAGTAGTAGGAGCTCTATGCATCAATCAGAATCATTAAATCCCGACTTGAAACCCTGGCACACTCTAGGAGCACGAGCCGAGAGAAATAAAGAGAATAAAGCCATACCTGCCAAGTGGACATCAAATAAGGTCCATTTGACCATTTCCATTTTAAGAACGATTACTTCAAGTTATGTCCACATGTTATATATCTTATTGTCTGAATCTTCTTCTAAATTCTCAGATTCCCCAGAGACCTGGTCATAGAATTGGAGCTGCAACTACCCCTTGTATTGAGGTCTTTGTAGATGAAGAATCCTCAGAGTGAGTATAAACTATGTTATATATCTGTTATATATATATATATGTCTTATTGTCTGATCGTTTTGTAATTCTGTTGGGTGTCTGTTTTATGATCTATGTTCTTACATTCTTCTCAGACCTCATAACGTTGGAAGTGAAGGTGGACGATCTTCTGCTCTGCAGCTCAGGGACAAGGTCGGTCAAGAGCTCAAAAAGTAAGTACTAACGAATGTAGCTTGCAATCCTACCATAAATATTTTGAGAACATGAGAAACAACTACTATTCATGATGAATAACATTCATTAATGGAATAGTTGATTTCCATGTTCTCAAAATATTTACGTTTCTCAAAATATCTGTTGCAATTTACATATGGGTAGTTTTGTGTACCTTCCATTTTTGATTGATCATTAAGAGCCACTCGGGAATTCTTTTTTCTGAAACAGGGAAACGGAGCTACTAAGGGAAAACCCGTTACGCCATTTTCCGCCTAGCAGTCTCAGATGATAATTTGTATACTGTGATGTTACCATATCTACTACCTCCAGGGTCAGCTTTTGTCTATAAAGCTTGAATATTTCCAAATGGATGATGTTTCCTTCTTTGTATTGTTGTTGTTTCAATATGATTTAATTATAAACATATAAAGCTTGTTTTGGTCAATAACCGCACATAAGTTATTTTATAACTGATAACCCCA
Source organism: Silybum marianum (assembly GCA_036898165.1). Classification (NCBI taxonomy): domain Eukaryota; kingdom Viridiplantae; phylum Streptophyta; class Magnoliopsida; order Asterales; family Asteraceae; genus Silybum; species Silybum marianum. The sequence goes on from CM072531.1 coordinate 41,955,536, forward strand.
AGCGAGTGACGATCATTTGAGAGGCAAGTCAGGTATGCACACTGGTCCACCAGGATGACTTGAAGAGTCCAATGCCCATAATGACCTTAATCCCTTAAGGAACTCCCATACTGCAGCAATCGGATTCAAATCCTTGCCTGTTTGTGCAAGTATACCACCTTGGAATTGACCATGGACGGGGACCTAGTATTGCCACCGTCTCATTCCTCTGTTGCAGTGTAAAAAATTTAGGTTTGTGAAAGGTGCAACCGTATAGTTTTGTTGTGTGCCACTAGGGGTGCTCAAAAAACCGACCAACCCGATGCAAAATAACTTAACCCAAAGCAACCCGATGCCTAATTGAGTTGTAAAATCTTCAAACCGTAGGTATTGGGTTGATATCGGGTTACTTTTATTTGAACCCAACCCAACCCGATGAACCCAATATCCTTTTATATTTATGGGTTTAATATAATTATTACATCTCTATTAATATGTAAATTTAACAATTACACCCATCACGCACTCTCCTCGTATACATATATTTTCAATCTATTATCTATCTCTACATAAATCATTTGTATATATTAGTATATATATTGAGAAAAATTAATTGGGTGTAATATACTTCAAATTTAAGAAGTATAGATAAGTTGTACCAAATGACATATGATGAAAAAGAAATTGTGAGTTATTCAATGTTAGCAGAATATTTTGTTATACTAAACTATCAACCCGACCAACCCGATCAACCCGAACGGGTTGGGTTGGGTTGGGTTGAAAAATTCTCAAACCGACAACATTGGGTTGATTAGTTAAAACACCTCGAACGCGATCAACCCAACCCATGAGCACCCCTATGTGCCACCATATATATTTTAAAACTACAATAACGACACTAGTTTTCCTTGGCAGAGTTGGTTTGCAAGGCTTTTCCTATGACCCAGACCCAAGTTTGAATCCCGCTAGTGTCATTTTCTTACTTTTTTGCTTTTAATTTCAAAATTAATATGTTTCCGAATTTTTTTTTCCAATAAAAGATTTAAACACAATGAACTAACCAATAGATCAATTATGATGTTGTGAAAAAAATCTCGACATTTAATTCTTATAGTTAGATGGTGCCACTGTTTGAAAGAAAATCCGGGGTCCGTCCCTGGAATTAACTGTTGTATCATAAGGTCATTCTATGACCAATATGTACTTCGGGGACCAAACCTTGATGACATGACTCAATTAATTTGCGACCTCAACTATGACGGTTAATGGTGTGGTTTTTTTTTCTTACATGATGCAACTATTTAATGCAAGATTTATAAAATAATTAAATTTGATAAAATTATGTTGGTACATGATTGAATAAACCCTACTTGACATTTTTCATGATATTCTGGATGGCCTAAGAATATTGTGTCGTTATCCATGGTGGGAAATTCTTCGTGAGTGGTTGCACACAAAAGAAACAAAGTGAGAATAAAGTAGATTTTTTTTAACATCTTAAAATATTTGTTAAATAATTCACTTTGTAAAATAATGGAAGATGTAACATCAGCTTTTATTAATAAATATCAAATATGTACTTTTAATGTTTATTTTTTTACATCGTATAATAGTTTTAATCTTTCATTAAAACTATAATTTTTTTCTTGATAAAATGTTAATCCAACGCTTACGAAAAAAAACATGAATTTTAGACATTTATTTATGGCGAACTTCATGCATATTATTTAATTCAATATAAATATTTCATGGACGTTTTTAGAAACACTTGATAAAAGAGTAGATACTGAAAATATTTATAGTTAGATAAATGACAAAACGATATATATTTTGGGCCGGTCGTTATGTTCAGAAACTATCTCCCAAGAGCTGGATTTAAAGAACTATAATTTGAAAATGCATATTTTAATATCCTATGTTAATGTGACATTGAGTATACGTAAAAATTGACATGTTTTTTAAATATGATTTTCAAACTATAAATTTTGTGAATATACATTTTTCAAAGTTTAGACATTTAAAAGAGACTTCTGAAAAATGGTTCCCTGAAATAAAAATCCAAACAAATTATATTCCATTTTTATGCAATATGAAAGATCAAATAATGATGACGTCTAAAAGTTTTTGATTAGTTAAAATAAACATGTAGCTCAGTTTACAAAAAAAGTGAGATAAGTTGGCTCGAATATAAGACATGTCTAGCATTCAATCCCGGGTCCCTTGCTGACTCAGTCAAAAAATGTCTCTTTATATTGATGTTCTTGAAGGTGGGTTCCGTATTTCTTTGTAAAACTACTTGAGGTTGTCAGTAATCAACCTTGTACCTAAAAAATAGAGGATGAAGGAATGGTTTGTTTTTAAATAATAAATCTAAATGTTAAAATTTACTAATAGTTACTGTATTTCAAACATCAAAAGTTTTTTATGAATTCTAATAATCGTATTTATAGTTTCTTTTACAACTGATATATATTTATTAAAATTAAAAAAATAAGCATGTCAAAACCAACAATTTTAACATAATCCGCTAAGTCGTAATTTTATATATATTTACCATAAAAAATGTACGATTATAGGATGTGTGTGAAATTTGATAAATCAATTCAGATTTATTATATTTTTTATTTTTAATTGTTTATGACCAAAATAATCAAGTTTGACAAGAGAACATTTATTCTGTTGACGTAGAAAAAACTAATTATTAGTATAAATTATTGCGAAATTTCCAATTCTGTATATGAAAAATCTATTAATTAGAAAACGGTATTTGACTAGAAAAAAAAGTGAAATTGAATTAATAGGAATTTGTTTTTTTTAAAAATAAAATCTAAGACATGTTAAGAAGATATAAGAACATCTTTTTTTTCTTAGTCAATCACACGTGATACTGTAATTCATCACATATGATACAACGATGATACTAAATCAGAGAAACGACCTACATTTTAGGTCAAGTTGTTGGCACACAATTATACCCTTTCACGTGTATTATCACATGTGATAAATGTGTTCTTGATGTGTAGTGGTATTGTAGTTCATCACATATGATATATATGTTAAATCAGAGACGTGAACGATTTTTAACTCGACCTAGGTTGGAGGCCAAGTTGTCAATATCATATGTGATAAAGGTGTTTTAATAAAATGTGGTTGTTCTTGTTTGAATATATATTTTTACTCTACTTGCATTTATCTTGAAAATTTATTTGTATTAGAAAACAATACAAAAAACAATAATTTTAGGTAATTGGGGTTAAATTAAAATGTTGAAAAGTTAAATGAATTTTATATAAGAAAAGTAAATAAGTTTAATTATGAATTTTAGTGTTGATTGTGATTTATTTATAGAAAATCCGGTACATGGTTTATGTATGATTCCCGTTGTTTCTCTAAGCAACTGCTGACCACTTTTGACAAAAAGCATAGAAGAAGGTGCTAAAATGGCGGACATCTTCTTCTTCTTCTTCTTCAACTAGCCATTCCATTCCATTCCATTCCATTGCTTGGAGAAGAAAACAGAAAACAACTGCGTAAAAACAGAGCAAAAGATGGAATCAGATTATGGACTTCCCAGAGACCTTTCTCATCTGCAACAGATTCGATCTCTTTACAAACCACATCTTCCCCCTTGCCTTCAGGTTTTTCATCACACCAAACTCTTCTTTTCTGAATGAATCCACCTTGGAATCAACAATTTTTGATTGTTTGAGGCTTTTGAAAACAAATCGTTTTAATATTCAATCATTTGACGTTGATTGTTACTATTACCATTTGGAAAAATATATTCCAACTCTCCGTTGATCGCTTACTTCATGATCTATGCATGCTGTTTTCCATTTTACCCTTTTGGTACTTTGCTTTAATCACACATAGTTTTTGTGTTTGATATGTGGAATCCTTTTAACATCCTTTTGGATAAATAGAACCCTTTAAATCCTACATATATATAAGTTTGTATGATCAACTTAAGTTTTATGTGGTTAGTGATTTTGCACCAGTCTCAAAACACAATCAGTAAATTCTTCTTTATTGACTACCTGATTAATTAATTAATACTATCAGTGCATACAGTAATCGTAGTAGTAATGGAGGGGATAATCAGAGCTATGAATGATGGATGGTTTAAGAGGTCTAATAAGGTTAGAATTCCATAGGTGCCATCAACTCCTTATGGGACTAATCTTATAGTAGGAAGACCTAAAGTTTGTCTTCATGGACCCATGGACTAGTTAGGTCAAAGGTACCAAATACGGCGGTTGTTAAAGAAAAAACTGTAGTTTCTGTTAAGTATATAATATCTATATATGGAAAGTACTAATGCACCCTCCTCACCTCTGTTGAGGTTTGAACCCTTGACCTCCTGTGAGGCGGGACCCTACTAGTAACCTCGGTTCTGCTGGACCAATAACCCTTTGGTAAAAAGAAAAACTACAATTGATGGACTGGTAAAGTTCTACTTTCGAGTGGAATATACTGGTTTTGTCTGTTACCCTCTTGACCCTACTTTCGAGTGGAATATACTGGTTTTGTTTTGTTTGGTTTTATGCTCTTTGACCATGTGCTTACGGGCTCTTTGATAGGGAACTACTGTGCGAGTAGAATTTGGTGATGCAACTACTACAGCAGATCCCTCTAGTGCTTGTGCCATTAGTCAATCATTTCCTCACACTTATGGTCAGCCTTTGGCTCATTTTCTTAGAGCTACATCCATTGTCCCTGATGCACAAATTATTACTGACCATCCTGCAATCAGGTATGCATTTTTTTAAGTATATCATATATAAATATATATATATATATAATACTTATATACGGAAAAGACACACACACTCCTCAGCTTTGATTGCCATCTTAATTTTCAGGGTTGGATTGGTTTTCTGTGGTAGACAATCTCCTGGAGGACATAATGTTGTATGGGGCTTATATGAAGCTCTCAAGATTCACAATTCTGAAAGTACTTTGCTTGGATTTCTGGGTAACCATTTCCATTACTGCTTCTTGATCTTCTATTTTTTTGTTATTATATCACCTTTTTGATGTGCGAATAATATTTAACAAGAATTCCATTTCTTTTCAAATGGTCCTAATCTTGAATGGATGTGATTAGGTGGTTCTGAAGGTTTATTTGCTCAAAAAATACTCGAAATCACAGAAGATGTTCTTGCAACCTACAAAAATCAAGGTATTTATATGCAAATGACCATTTTGGGATGGTGGGATGGTGGTTTTCTTTTTCTTCCCAAAGTAACTTATTCTAAAACTGGTTTTAATCTTCTGAAGGTGGTTTTGATCTTTTGGGACGAACGAAAGATCAAATAAGAACAACGGAACAAGTGAATGCTGCAATGGCTGCTTGTAAGGCTTTGAAGTTGGATGGCCTTGTTATTGTTGGAGGTATGCATGAACTGTGGTTATATATATGATAGTGATATATATATATACGATTTCTTGTTTTCTTATTTATTAACCACACTTTTTGTTTTTAAAACTGAAGGGGTAACATCAAATACAGACGCTGCCCATCTTGCTGAGGCTTTTTCTCAAGCAAAATGCTCTACAAAGGTAGCTATGCATGTCCTGCTTTCGCTAGCTAAATCCGTCCACAATGAAAAAGACACAGTTATTTAAATGTGTAATTATTACACTTTTTTAATTAACTAAATGACAGTTTTACCCTTAATAATAGAGAGAGTAATGATCTTTTCCATCTCATAAGTAAGGGTAGAATTGGAAAGTAGGCACTTACTTTTCAAGTAGACAAACTAAAAATAGAAATGTGGACACTTATTTTTGCAGGTGGTAGGAGTACCTGTAACTTTAAATGGAGATCTCAAGAACCAGTTTGTGGAAGCTAATGTTGGTTTCGATACAGTTTGCAAGGTGTGCATCCCTTGATCTTAACTTCTCATGATTAATGACTTATAAAAGTACAGCTATTTGGTCGGGTTTAAGCCATTCTGATTATATATATATATATATATATATATATATATAACTCATTCTGTCTGAAAGGTATATCACACCTTGCTTGCCTTTTCTTTAGGTTGACTCTCAGCTTATCAGTAACCTCTGCACAGATGCTCTTTCAGCTGAAAAGGTAATCCACCTCATTCAGATAATCCTTGATTCTTATACAATAATGTTGGTGTTTACTTATTGGCCCCTTTATCAACATCTGAATGCTTCTTATTGTTATTTCTTCAAGTACTATTATTTTGTTCGGCTCATGGGTCAGAAAACCTCTCATGTTGCGTTGGAATGCACTCTACAGTCGCATCCTAACATGGTGAACATCCTACCACAACTTCAATGTAGATACATATTTATTTATTTAGGGGAAGGTTGTTTTAAGAACCGTAAATATTTTGAGAACCGTGAGAACCAACTATTCATGTATATTCATCGTGAATAGTTGGTTCTCAAAATATTTATGGTTTCTAAATGAACTTTCCCTTCTTTTTGTTGATTCCAAGCTAAACCTTCTATGACTTTTCTGTAGGTTATTCTTGGTGAAGAAGTTGTTGCTTCAAAACTTACCATCTTCGATATAACAAAACAAATATGTGATGCTGTTGAAGCTAGGGCAAAACAAGGTCCGTGGTGGTCTATTTTCGTTTCAATCGGTTGGTTACTACTATCAACTTCATCTTCTAAATTTTGTTTATTGAAACAGAAAAATACCATGGTGTCATCCTACTTCCAGAAGGGCTTATAGAAAGCATTCCTGAAGTTTATGCACTCTTGCAGGTATATTTTAGTTTAAATCCTCATGAATCTATATCTTTAATTCATAATATTATTAAAATCTTTATGATTTCAGGAAATCCATCGATTTCTACGACAAGGTGTTTCTGTTGATAAAATATCAACACAACTTTCACCTTGGGCATCTGCGTTATTTTCATTTTTGCCACCATTTATTAGAGAAGAGGTATGTTTATCATTCTTATTCATATGAAGTTATGCTCTTGATTAAATTTTTATGTATATTATCACTCATATAAGACCTTTAATGCGGCAGCTTCTTCTTTATCCTGAATCAGATGACTCAGCACAATTGTCTCAGGTACTTGGTTAAAAGCCCCTTATAATAATATCATAGAAAGATTGTAAATTTGTCTTTAACAATCATTGATTCTTGAATGTCGATTCTTAGATTGAAACCGAGAAGCTTCTTGCTGTACTTGTAGAAGCAGAGATGAACAAACGACTGGTAAGAATAAGATACGAGCATTTGTGGGCTGAATGTTATTTAAAGATTATATGTGGGATATACTGAGTTTGTTTGGTTTATAAAGATCATCTGTGATAAAGATTTGATCTTTAAAATGGTTTTTAAGAATTCATTATCTGTGAAATATGTGAACAGAAAGAAGGGACATACAAAGGAAAGAAATTTACTGCTATCTGCCATTTTTTGGGTTATCAAGCTCGGGGTTCTCTGCCTTCAAAATTCGATTGTGACTATGCCTATGTATGTTTTCAGCTGCACCCCATTCAATTAAATATTCTATATTAATTATTAAACATCAAGAAATCTTTACTTAGCGATCAACAATAATAATACAGGTTCTTGGACATATATGTTACCATAGTTTGGCCGCTGGTCTGAATGGTTATATGGCCACCGTAACTAACTTAAAGGATTCGATAAGCAAATGGCGTTGTGGTGCTGCTCCAATAACGGTAGGTTTTATCGTTCATCGTTTCTCCAATTTTCAGCATTCCAATTTGATTAATTTGTGATTTTATGACCAATTTGGAAACCAATAGGCTATGATGGCCGTAAAGGATTATGGTCGTGCTTCTGGAGCCTTGATGATTGGAAAACCCGTTGTTCATCCTGCTACAGTTGACGTTAGAGGCAAAATATACGAGTAGGCCATTTTATCACGATTCTTGATACATACATATGTATATATAGCTTATTTAAGATCGGGTATTTGAAGGTTGATGTTATTTGATTTTATGGGGTATTATTATGCAGGCTGCTTAGAAAAAATGCAACCAAATTCTTGATTGATGATGTTTATAGAAACCCGGGGCCTCTTCAGTTCGATGGTCCGGGAGCTGATTCTAGGACGGTCAGCTTGTATATCGAAGATCTCGATTACATGGGACGTATCAAAGAACTGAACGTATATCTTGATAAGGTACTTTCAAAACTATTGAGTGGGATATACTGGATTTGTTCAGTTTATTGATTTTTGTGGTCATTTTAAAATCTTTATCATATCTGACTTTCTCTATTTATCACACTTTTTGGGGGTCTTTATGGAAACTGCTGCTTTATTTTTTGGGTAGAGGTCAGGTCCATGACCCCATCTCTGGATGAGATATACTGAGTTTGTTTGGTTTACACTGTATTCTAAAATTATTGATGTTGATGTGTATTTTTGTAGGTACGAAGCATTGTGAAACCGGGTTGTTCTCAGGACATTTTGAAAGCGGCTCTGAGCGCCATGTCATCAGTGACCGACATTCTTTCTGTCATGTCGTCTCCTTCAAATGGCAGCATTTGAAGTCGTTGGAATTTGCGTGAATGTTACTGTTAACTTTTCGTTTGTTTCTCAATTTGTATAATGAGCTCTTTTAGCATCCCAATCTTTGATCATTTGGGGGAAGTTGAATAATGAGAAATAACCACGTCTTTTAGGTAGCGAAAAATGCTGCCATTTTGTAAATTCTTTGCGGGTAGTGCAAAGGTATCGATTAGGATAAGTATTGATTTGATTGAATCAAAACTAATACTCGTGATCTTGCAAATATGTATGTCAATATTGCAGTTTCAAGACCGACCATTGCAACAAAGATATTTGATCGCCGATCAAATCTTTTATTAAGTTACATGCATGGGCGGATGCAGTATAGAAGAGGGGGGGGGGGGGGTATACAAGGACCCCATACTAAAAAATATCAAAAATACTAAATTTAGCCTTAGGTCCCCCAGTAAAATTTTCCAAGGGACCCTATCTTGCCGGCGATTGACAAAAACACTAAAAAAAGTCCCATGAAATCAATAAAAAAAACAAAAAAAGCCTTTGAAATCGACAAAAACACTAAGAAAACCTCTTGAAATCAACTAAAAAACTTAAAAAATTTCCCAAAACATGTCGGGTGACTTTACACGCCTTTAGTCTACCTTAATGGGACCCAGTGGACAAAAATCATGGATCCGCCACTGGTTACATGATCAGTCATTTGTATTCTTTTAAACATTTAAGACAAGGAACCGGTTTGGGACAGAAAAGGATTCAAGATATAGTACAAACGTTTTATAAATTTGAAAAGTATACAACAAAACAATGTTGTTTTAGTTTTAAAAGTTTGGAGCCGAGAACCAAATTGAATATAACCGGTTTTGTTCTAGTTTGGTTTTTTGGGAGGTTCAAGAAATCCTAAAAAAGAGAATTAAGAGAACTTCTGTCAACGGTTAGATCTAAAAATAGATAGCTTATATTCAAAATTCGAATACAACCATAGTTTAGGTAAAAACTAAAATGTAACGGTCTCTGTTATTCACAATCGTTTGATTAAAATAGATGGATGATTCAGATGAATTCTTTTATTTTGGTTTTTTAACTGTTTTTTGTCCCATCCATCCCTATAAATATAATATGTTATATACACCTTTTTACGTCAGAACCAGATCAAATTACGCATTCAGAATGTAAAAGGCGATGATGTAGGGTTGCATTTAGCCCATCCAAAAAATGTAGGGGGCAAATGTGAAAATACAGAAAAGATCCGCAAATTCAAATTTTGAAAAATAATTGCCCGTTAGACAACGATAGAGCGTGCCCCCAAACGGCTATATAGAGCCCAACCCATTTCTTCTTCTTCTTCATTCGAAACCCTACTTTGATTCTGACAAATTTTCTACAGAGAGAAATAAGATGGAGTCCACCAAGACGGCAATGGAGGCGTTCGAGAAGCTAGAGAAGGTTGGAGAAGGAACCTATGGGAAAGTGTACAGAGCCAGAGACAGAGCCACTGGAAAAATCGTTGCTCTTAAGAAAACCAGGCTTCATGAAGACGACGAAGGTGTTCCTCCCACAACACTTCGAGAGATCTCAATCTTGCGAATGCTTTCCCGTGATCCTCATGTCGTCAGGTGTGTGAATATCTTTAATTCTTAATTTGCAATTACTGTATTAGAGTTTGATGGATCTAGTTCTTTGTTTTGTGTTTTGATTACTGTAATGGAGGTTTAGGGCTTCTGTACTCGTATCCGTTGATTTGGATCGTTCCAATTAGATTTGTTTAACTTCCTTCAAATCGTTACCTTTTTAGGTCATAATCGCAGTCTTAATCCTTCCAATTTGCTTTCTAGGGCTTCTTTTTTCTTCTTAAGAATCAATAATATATACAGATTCTTTTCATAATATTAGTTAGGTTCAAGAGACTAGATCCTAGAGTTTTTTTGACTCTTATTGAGGTCTTTGTGTTAATGTTTTCTAGAAAAAAACGCTCTGATTCTTTTCGTGTTATCTGCCTGTGATTTGAATCGATCTTGCTCTCTGGAATATGCCTAAATCCTAATCTCGTCATCCGTATGGTATAGAAATAAAATTGAAATGGTAATAATTATTCTGGATCTTAACTATAATCATTGTACGGAACAGGCTGATGGATGTGAAACAAGGTGTGAATAAAAACGGGAACACAGTTCTCTACTTGGTCTTCGAGTATATGGAGACCGATTTGAAGAAATTCATCAGATCATACCGCCAAACTGGTGAAAACATTCCATCCCAAGTTGTCAAGGTAACTTCAATGAATCCAGCTTCCTTCTTGTTTCTTTTGGGAATAAACATATTCCTATTGCTATATGTGTGTGTGTATATATATTTATATGTATGTATGTATTGAAACTTAAAAGTGTTGTCTTGTGCTTTTGATGTAGAGCTTGATGTATCAGCTGTGCAAGGGCGTTGCTTTCTGTCATGCTCATGGTGTATTACATAGGTATATTTTGTCTCCTTGTTTTGGGAAATTAAAAAGATTCATAATTCTTTCAACAACAAAAAAAAGATTCATAATTCTGTATGCTTTCGGTATTCACTTTACTTATTTGATTCAGGGATCTTAAACCCCACAATCTTTTGATGGATCGAAAGACATTGATACTTAAAATAGCCGATCTTGGACTTGCCCGAGCTTTTACTCTACCACTTAAGAAGTATACTCATGAGGTATCAATTATCATACTTGTTATATATTTCGTCAATTTCTCCGATAACAAACTCATTACATTGCTTAAGAAAGTCAATTGACAGTTATCCAACACTTTCTATCATTTCAGATTTTGACCCTTTGGTATAGAGCTCCAGAAGTCCTTTTGGGTGCCACCCATTATTCAACAGCTGTGGACATGTGGTCTGTTGGCTGCATATTTGGTATGGCTCCATAAGACCTTTTGATCCATGGCTAGTTTATGATCCTTTATACTAGTTATAGTTTTGGAATTGATGATCATTTCTTTGTTCAAATTTGTAGCTGAACTAGTCACAAAGACAGCTATATTTGCTGGAGATTCTGAGCTTCAACAGTTGCTGCATATCTTCAGGTCCATAATTTAAAACCATTGTTTTATGATGGATAATCAGAATCAAATCTAATTGGTTTGCATCACTAATTCTTGGGTCTTTTTAATTCAGGTTGTTGGGTACCCCCAATGAAGAAATCTGGCCAGGAGTGAGCAAGCTCAAGGACTGGCATGAGTATCCCCAGTGGAAACCCAAGCAAATTTCAACCTCTGTTCCAACTCTAGATCAAGAAGGCCTCGACCTCCTTGCGGTAAATTCATCTTGCCTTTTAAAATCCACACAATGGACTATATATATATATATATATAGAGAGAGAGAGAGAGGGAAGTTAAAATGCAAGCTCATTTTTCATTGAAAACGTAAGAACAAACACAACATTCGGTATGAATAACGAAGGATACAACTTTCATAATGAATAACACAACATTCAATACGAATAACACACGATCATGATCCATTGGGGATGAATAACCCATGGACACATCTTTGTCCTCATGTTCTCAATGAAAAGTAAGTTTTCATTTGAACCCGCCTCTGTATATTTTATATATATGTTGGGGGGGGGTGACATGGGTATATTCTCATGTTTGTTTGTTTGTTGTGCAGAAAATGTTGGAGTATGAACCATCAAAAAGGATTTCAGCCAAGAAAGCAATGGAACATCCATATTTTGATGATTTGGACAAGACCCATCTCTGAAATGTTGAATTTGTTGTTGCTTGTCTCGAGCAAAATTGACCTTTTTCTCCCTGTGTTTTCAACTTAACTCTTGTGATTTGTTCTAGTTCTTTTATTGGATGATTATAATAGGCAAGGATTAGAAGGGCTTTTACGGCCTTTTGATTGTATTGGTAACGAGTAATATCTTATAATATATAACAATATGAATTTCGTGTCATTACCAGAAAATATGCAAAGTATTCATCACATTGTAATGGAAAAGTTATAACTGTTGTAACATTTTAAATTTTTGATAACAATGTTGAATCTAAAAAACTAACATGATACAAAAGTAACCCTTAAATGACTTAACCATCGACTACAAAAGTAACCCTTAAGGTATTTGTTGTTAATCAACTTTGTATACAAAATAATACAAATACTTAATTACAATATTTTTTTAAACAATACTTCAAATTAATTTCATCTGAATCATAATTTAACTTAGGATAACCTCATCAAATTGGCGGTCCATTTGATGGTTGATTGGGGGGACATTTCACCCGTTTTTCTCGAGTTTTTAGAGGCCGGCCAGAGTTGGCCTAAAACTTGCAACCGACGATCGTTACAAATCATATATATAAACCATGCAAATGTGCAACACGATTTCATATATGACCGAGAATCTTGCTAACGTTTCCACCTAGGTGTGCTCAAAATACTGAAAAAACACTAGAAAAAACTCAATCCGACTTAACCTGACATATAGTTGATACAAAAATAGGTTAAACCGCATTTGTTGGGTTGAAATCGGGTCGGGTAATTTGAACCCAACCCAACCCGATGAACCCGATGCTTTTGTACACTACGGATTTATTACGATTGTTAACTATTTGATTAATATATATTAAACCAACCCATAATTTAGGTATATTCAAAATTATATTACAATTTCAAATATAATTGTACTTTTTTTCCATGAATTTTCAAACTTTTTTAGAGTTTGTGACTTTTTTATGATTTTTCATTTTAATTTTACTTCTTTTAAATAAAACATTTAATAAGATCGTAAATGATGTACTAAAGTTTCAATCCGACCAACCCGCACGTTTTGAGTTGGGTTGGGTTGTAGTTTTGCTTGAGTTTGGTTGAGTTAAGATTTTCCAAACCGTAAACATTAAATTGGATTGTTCAAATACTTTCAATCCGGCCAACTAAACCCATGAGCAGCTCTATTAACACATCATGCTTAAAGTATTCCATCGGGTCACAATCCTACACCTTTTCATCATGTTGTGGCTAATTTCACGGCCTTAAGGCCTCACTTTTGCTCCAAATCGGTACTACATGTTAGTTACTACATGATTTCTTACCAAAGATTTGCCAATTCGTACCTTAATCACTAGAACCTTTTTATACAACTTGGACACTTCCTGATTCAGGAGCTTTTTCTCTAATCATTCTCGCCTATTTCTTTTAGCATTCTAGAAAAGTAAAATAGCAAATAGGTTTAGCAATTTAATACACATTTTAATCGGTAATTAATCATTAAATAAGTAAAGTGATTGTTCAAGACAACAATTTTATATATTGATTTGCATGCTACCACTATAAAAATAATTTCAAATGGATCTACTTAGAGCATCTCCAACAGCTATTGTAAAATAGAAAAAAAAGATTTTTAGCATTTTAATGCTCCAACAGCTATGGTATCTCTAATGCTAAAATAGAGAAATGCTAAAAAAGGGTCAAAAAATCTCTACATTTAGAGAATCTCTAAATGGAAAGAGAAAGTATTATTTTAATAGTTCCACCAATTATTTGATAGTTTGTTTAAAAAAGTTGTAGGAATATTAAATATATTGAATATTTTAATAATATAATTATAATAGATTTGCTAAAATAAGTAGCTGTTGGAGTTGGATGCAAAAAAATTTAGAGATTTTAGCTTTTGTTATGTTATTTTAAAGAAGTTTTAGCATAGCTGTTGGAGATGCTCTTAGAGTTTCTCCAATACTAAAAACATTGGACCAATAACATCTTAATTCCAACCACAGATAAAAACACCAAATTTGTGGATCATGTGAAAATAATCATCAAATATGTGAGCCTAGGATTTTGTTGTTTGAAGATTCACACAACATTATTGCCATTAAATCTGAAGATATATTTTTATGATCGATTAGAAAGCAATCACACACAAAATTGAAGTGATGGTTAGAGCTTGGAGATGCTAATGGATCAAATTTACGAGAATCTAGTTTTTCATTTATATTTTAATGAAAAGATGAAAAAAGTAAAATATCAAGACGTTAAAAATGGAATCCATTGTCATATCAACATTTTATAAACCAACACCATTTTCATAAAACCCTTAATTTCATAAATTTATCCACTTCACTTCACTTTTCTTATTATTATATTGATTAAATGTCTTCTATTTGTTGTTCCTTTTTGTTTTAAATAATACGTTGTCTTTTAAACAAAAAACTATTTCATATACTTGAAATAATTGAATCTTTTTGTAATATCATAATAAACGTATGTTAGTTAATTTGATTAAAATAAACATAGATGAATGTAAGTTTAAAAAATTACGAAAAATTCTAAAAAGTTCCACAAAATCAAATTTCAAAAAAATAGTTGCCGTTAGGAGAACGAGAGAGCGAGTCTCTTCAATGGCCATATAAAATCCACCTTCTTTATTCTTGATTTCTTTCTTCTTTTTCTTCCATTGAAAACCCTCTTTGATTTTCTAGAGAGATAGAGAAGAGAATGGAGTCCACGAAGACGGCAATGGAGGCTTTCGAAAAGCTAGAGAAAGTCGGAGAAGGAACCTATGGCAAAGTGTACAGAGCCAGAGAGAGAGCCACCGGAAAAATCGTTGCCCTTAAGAAAACCAGACTTCATGAAGATGATGAAGGCGTTCCTCCAACAACACTGAGAGAGATCTCGATCTTGCGGATGCTCTCCCGTGATCCTAATGTCGTCAAGTATGTATTCAATTTCATTTTCCTAATATTACTATTTACCTTCCTAGGGTTTAATGGATCGTTGATTTGTTTTCTGTTTTGATTATTATAACTCTGATGTAGGGCTTAACTACTTTGTAATCTGTTCATTTTTTAAACTTCCATCAAATGATTTATTTTAGGTTAGAATTGCAGTCTTATTAGGGATGTTTCTATACAGGACAATTCTGTTCCTATTTGGCGATGGTTGTAAATTGTTTATGATAACCAATTTTATAATGTATGTTAGGACGAAGAGATCAGATTTAGGGTTTAGACTAAGGTGGCGTTTGTTTTTTTAAGAGGTGCTGAAGTCTGAAGTAAGAATTCAGTTTTGAAATGGTTATAAAACGTTAAACGTCTAAACGAATCAGACATAAGTGGTGATTAAGAGTTTAAAATGAAAAAAAACAAACAAGGTTTTACCCCCTTCATGTATTTGTTCAACTCTTTTTCAAACTTATATGATCATGTTTATCATAATTTACCCTTAATCATGCTTCTGTTTTGTCTAGTTTCCTTCGAAAATGGTATTCCAAATATCACATCATTGACTATATCAAATCATTGATCATATTAAACCTGCTTATTGCAAACTATATTTTGTTTGTTAATTGTTATGTTCATGGTTATGGATGTATGCATCCCGTAAGGTTTAGTAATCGAATTGAAATGGCATTGATTAATTCTGGATTTGAATGTCATTAACGACAAAAAAACAGGCTGATGGATGTGAAGCAAGGAGTTAATAAAGATGGGAAGACAATTCTCTACTTGGTGTTCGAATACATGGAAACCGATTTGAAGAAATTCATCAGATCATTTCGTCAAACTGGTCAAAACATTCCACCCAAAGTCGTCAAGGTACAAGTTACTTTAGGGGCTGTTTGTTTACCTCTTAACAGTTTCCATTAAGAGGCAGCCTCTGAATCGCTAAGAGGTGAATCCTGTTTGGCAAAATATAAGTATGCTTCTTAATGGTTTCAAAACCTTCTGAATCATTTTGTATCCTGGACTTCCCTTAACCATTAAGACCAAACAATTATATTTCATTTTGCACTTTATTATAAGAGCCTTTTAATCATTCCGACTCCCTTTTGTTTGTTATTTCTGCAATAAACATATTGTTAAAAAGTGTTTTTGTGGTATTAATGCAGGGCTTGATGTACCAACTTTGTAAAGGTGTTGCTTTCTGTCATGCCCATGGTGTACTTCACAGGTTTATCCTCTTTCCTTCTTACGAAAAACTAAAAAGAATCCTTCTGCCTTTTGTTCTCATTTTACTTGCTGATATATTTCAGGGATCTTAAGCCCCAAAATCTTTTGATGGACCGAAAGACATTGATGCTTAAAGTAGCCGATCTTGGACTTGCCCGAGCTTTTACTCTACCAATTAAGAAGTATACTCATGAGGTATCAAGCTCATTGTGAACAAAACTTATTAAACTTCTTAAAAAGTTAATTGATGGTTTGATAGTAATTTAACTTTTATAAAAATGCAGATTTTAACCCTTTGGTATAGAGCTCCTGAGGTCCTTTTGGGTGCTACCCATTATTCAACGGCTGTTGACATGTGGTCCGTTGGCTGCATATTTGGTATGGCTCTTGTTTTATGCTGGTTTATATAACCATTTATATTAGTTTCATTCAGCCTAATCAAGTGGTTTGTTCTTCATATTAGCTGAATTGATCACGAAAACCGCTCTATTTGCTGGAGATTCTGAGCTTCAACAATTGCTGCACATTTTCAGGTCCATATTTCAAAACCAGAATCAAATCTAGTTGGCTATTGCATAAACTAATTATTGGGTTTTATTATGCATATATATATATATTCAGGTTGTTGGGTACTCCTAATGAAGAAATCTGGCCAGGAGTGAGCAAACTCAAAGACTGGCATGAGTATCCCCAATGGAAACCCAAGCTAATTTCGACATCTGTCCCAAATCTAGACCGAGATGGTCTCAATCTCCTTTCGGTAAGTAAAGAATTTGACTTGATATCTGAATCTAGAAAGCCAAATTTGATATAGGTGTATCTTGTTAACATTATATTCTTGTTATATACTTGTTTATGTTTGTGCAGCAAATGTTGGAGTATGAACCATCAAAAAGGATTTCTGCAAAGAAAGCAATGGAACACCCTTACTTTGATGATTTGGACAAGACCCATCTCTGAAAAATGTTGAATTTTGTCGTTGCTTGTCTCGAGCAAAATCGACCTTTTTCTTTATGCTATATATATATATATATATATGCCCAAACTTAACTTCTAATTTGTCACACACTTCTTTGAAATCTAATGGAAAGCAATGTGTGTTTTCATCATCTACTAGGAGAAATCGTTTACGTGATCAATTTCATTCATTGATGCTATCAGAATTAATTGTGATTAAAAGTCGACCTGTTAAAACATGACTAAAGGACCGCACCAGCAAATGTCCCTGATTTCGGGTCCCTTTCTCAAGGTCCTATTCAATTAGTCGAGATGCGTACAAGCTGGTCTGGACACTTTTGGTTAAAAAAAGGCCATGTGAATTTAAGTGGTGACCAATGACCATAATCTGTGTATTCATTTCATTAAACATGTGATCGGTTCCTAAATTTAGCATAACCGCAACAAATGTGGTGATAAAGAACATGTTTCACAAATATGAGATGGAGAGGTTACTTAGCGTAAAAGTTTCTTGACATACTTTTTGTGAGTAAAAGACCTGGTTATGAAAACTCGATTGACATTTTTATCATGGTAATTGCTAGACTCTTTAATATGTGTTGGAACCCTTCTTTTCTAAAGAATAGAGTTCCACTTATTGTTGTATGGTATTAGAGTCGATGCCTATTAAGGCTTAACAATTTGAGGCAACTAGTCCCTTCTCAACATTCCGAGACAATATGTGGAATCCCACATCTTTACGTTCGTTTACGTTTAAAAGTTAAAAGAAGCATTTCCAACAAACTATGTTAAAATATAAAAATTTGGATTTTTTTTGCTTATCTTAAATGGTATGTTAAAATAGAAAAATGAAAAATAATATTTTATTAACTGTTAAAATAATATTGGATGTAATTTCTTTTTTAAATTTTAACCTTTGATAGTTTATTACATAAAAAATATAGTATAATTGTTGATGGTGTTTGTGACAAAATTTTGACATAAAACTAATTAGATTTTAAAATTATGTCTTTTAAAAAATACAATTAAATGTAGCATATTCCAAAGCAAAAATTATTAATTGTAGATAATAAAATTAATTCATGACAAGTGACAACAGAATACAATATCTTGTCAATTAATGTAAAGAGATTTAATAATTATTATGACTAATCAAAATTCGATAATCATTTAACTAAAATTACTAGTAATTGCATCATATTTGGAAGGACTTTATAAAAACAATTGTTTCACTTTTTTAATTCAGTTTGCATATATCATGTTTTTAAACATTTGCCTCCAGATAAAACATTTCATTTTTCTGTTTATGAATTGTTGAATGATATTACAGTATATTTGTTGGCAGTTTAATGAGCTTAACATAACTTATAATTTATTCGATCAGTTATATTGATGATATATTTGATCTACAAAGAATAAAGACTTTATTTATAAGTGTGTGCATCCATATATTTTGATTTTAATATTCTAATTACTTTCATTTAAGTATTTAACATTAAAACATTCAAATCTGGTTGATTAGGAAAAACTTGTTATAAAAAACCGAATATAAATAAATCTCCAAATTATCTACTTTAATTACTTCATTAATCATGTTATTTGATTCTTTAGTTGGTGGTAAATTACCATGATAACCCTGGGTTGAAAGACAAGTTTAACGCTTTAACTTGAATTCTTGTTGAGGGTAATTTGGACATTTGAAATATATCCAGGTGGTTTTGAGAGGGAGACCCGTTCTTTGATTTGACGAAGAAAGCGCAGCGCAGATGGAAGCCAAGCCACCACCGCCGTGCCTCTAAGCTGACGCATTTCACCGGCGTTACCATTTCTGCCTTTCTCCTCCAATCACGCGCCGCCACCTGTCATCGCTTTCTCCCTCTTCACGTTTCACAAAACCTCCCTCCTATAAACAGGCGTTACGTACCTAATCACCCCACATCATCACTCAAAACACACAGTTACACAAAGAACAAACCCTAGTTTTATTCCGCTTGATTACAGTTTCATATCAGTCGCAACTTTTGTATTTCTGATACCAATGTAAGTTTGCATCTCAACTCTTTTTTTGTAATTTGTTTGTGAATTTAGAGTTTCGGTTTGAATTATAGATATTTTGTTAAGTGAAAATTCAAAGGAACACGAAATCGGAAGCCTCTGTTTCGACGTTTTGGTTTTGTTTTGTTTGTAGAATTTCTGAGATCGTTTTTGTGTTTTTGAAGTTTAAGGCTAAGAGCTAGTGGAGCATATTTTTGTGTGTTTGTAAGGATGTAAATTCATATGTGGACCCTTTTGTTTGCTGTAAATTTTTGTTTCTAGAAGTTGTTCGGAGTTGCTGGGAAAACACGAACCAGGAGATGTTTTGTTCATGTTGATTATTTTGTCCTGCACCGCAATTTGACCTGCTGAATTTGTGTTTACTGGCATTTTTTGTGACTATGGGAAACTAGGGTTTGTGTGTGAAACAGTTTTTATTACTCCCCCTGTGAGGATTGTAGAGGGATTTTAGTGTCATGAATCCTGTTTCATTTAGGTTCAACAGGCGCCTAAGTTGGCATTTTTGTTTGTTGATTCTTGGGCACCTATTTAAACCATTTTCACTTTGTGTTTAGAAATATGTAATCCATATGTGTTTGAAGTTACACTTCCTTCCAAAGATGTTGAATAAAATTTTAGGAAAAAACTATTGGAAGTTGACCAAAGCTACAAACTACAAACTGAATAGGGGTGGCTTATTTTTGGGATGAAGGTATAATTTCTTTCAATGAGTTAGGACTTTGCGCACATATACACATGACATATTTAAAATACTCTTCTCTAGAATTTCAATGGATCAAAGGGACGTGGAGATGGAGGACACAGAAAAGCTTTTAGAAGATGAAGCAGTGGGTGATCAAGAATGTGCGGGAAAGGACCAGCTTGATGTAAAAGAAGCAGGAGGCAAAGAAGAAGAGGATGGTCAAGAATGTGTGAATAAGGACCAGCTTAGTGTAAAAGAAGCAGAAGGCAAGGAAGAAGAGGGTGGTCAAGAATGTGTGGAAAAGGACGAGCTTGGTGTAAAAGAAGCAGGAGGCAAAGAAGAAGAGTCTTCTGGTTTAGTGAGTGCCGAATTCCAAAACCCAAATGAAATTGGGGTAGAGCAAGAGAAGGTAAGTAAGAAAGACGAAGAGGATAGGCATCCTGATGAAAGTGAGCAAGAATTGCCCTTGGAAGAGACTCAGGATATTGAGAAAGATACTACAGAAAAGGATGAAGATAGCAAGAAAGATGCTATTGCTATGGATGATGATCATGGTGTACTAGACGAAGCTGACCATGATGCTTCTATAAAGATGTCAGAGAATAACAATGAAGGAGATTATACCGGAGATGAAAAACATCAAGAGCTTGCTACACCCAACTCCCTTGTGAAATATTCACCTAGCCAAGCTAAGGATCATAGTGCAGAGACACCAAAGAATGAACTAGAGGACACAAAGGTAATTTTACATTGAAACTGAGGAGTTAAAATTTACACAATGACACCTTATGTGGATCCGATCCTTAAGCTTTCTAATTTGCTCTCATATGTGACTATTAGATGGACGAGGGCTATGAATCTGGAACACCAGATGAGCAAGAAACATTCATGAAAGAGGTTGAAGCCTTCTATAAAGAGAAAAGCTTGGAATTTAAACCTCCAAAGTTTTATGGACAACCATTAAATTGCCTGAAGTAAGTTTATTGGTTCCAAATTTGCTCTTTGTGATCTTTTAAATTTTTGGGTGAAAGCTCAGTTTTATTGTCGTTTGTGATAGGTTATGGAGGTCTGTTATCAAATTGGGTGGATATGACCGGGTATACACACTTTCTTCCTTCTGCATCATGTGTTTGATAGCATATGCATCTTAAATGAATAATTTTGCCCTTCTTTCTGAAGTGGATGTTGGATATCCATCTGGAAACTATAGATTTCACAACATCTAACTGAAGGCAAAAACAATATTTTTGTATGGATTGCTGATAATCTATTTCAGATTGCATTATGATTGGTCCACGTTAACTGTTAGTAGGTGTCATAATATTCAATTATGAAAAGGACAGTCTTTAAACTTAGATAGTTGCAGGACAAGGTGGTATTCCTGGGACCTTTAGGATGTTTGTTATCTGGATCTTTTTGGTGGACTTTTACTTGAGAAATTTTGAAGATTAGGACCCGTTCTTCATTTTTAGTTTTCTTTCAGCTTCTTCAATCATTCTTTAACATATTTTATTTTGTCAGTTTGTTCTGATTCTCTATTATCAATATGATTTATTTATTCCTTTCGCAAAGTGAAAGTGATAATATAATAGAAGAGGTCATAAAATATACTGAAATAGCATGTCCAAATCTTAGACGTTCTAATTTTTTTATGTCACATGTTTACCATCAAATATGTCATACAAATGCTCACCATAAGTTAAAACAATTTTTTTCTTAAATGCCTTATTGGAGGAGAACCCAGGATCTATATTTCTGATTGAGATATTTGTTATGGTGAAATGATCAAAGGTATGGTTAGCATTTACCGTTTAGCAATCATATCTTGTTAAATATATAGCAAATTCAGTGGACATATGCTTTAATTGAGCTCAATTAATCACTTTTAAGAAAAGGGGATCTTGGTCCACTGAGGCTCCTCGGATTTGTGAGCGTTGGGGAGGTTGCAACATTTCCCTTGCAATTCTTACTTATGTATTTCTGATTTTCTGTTTTATGCCAATGCTCACTGCCCTTTGTTGTTAAGTCCATTTAAACAATAGTTATTATTATACATATTATTACCTATAGTGTGGCTTTTTCTTTAGGTTACTGGATCTAAAGTATGGCGGCAAGTAGGAGAATCTTTCCATCCACCCAAGTAAGAAGAACATGTGTTTATTCAATAGCATCTACCGTTTTATTCAAAACGACAGCAGTGGGGGGTTTGTTCTAATTATCTTGTTAGTCTTGCATTTTCCTTTTTAGCTGCTTTTAGGAGCAATTATAGTGTCAATATTTTCTAGCTCTATAGTCAAAGACCAAGGATGATGTTCATTCCTCCAAAGCTGTGATTTAGTCACTTTTTGAGTGTCTTCTTTTCTTGTATTTGTAAATACATTATATTTTATACAACTCCATGTTATTAATCCAGTATGGTATGTATTATGAAGGACTTGCACAACCGTTTCGTGGACATTCCGCCAGTTCTATGAAAAGGTAATGCCTCTTTTACTTCAAATTTTTGCAAATAACAATTATTGAGAGGTTATAATTTGTTGATCACCAGTTGCAGTAACTTTCTAGTACCATGTTCTCTTTGCTTTGTCCATTTGTAGGCACTTCTTGAATACGAAAGGCATAAGGTCCAGAATGGTGAGATTGAACTCCCTCTTGCAACCATCTTCCCAGAGGCCCCTACTGTTGAAATTGAGGTCAGCTTGAATCTTAATGTTTTCGGTACTAATGAATGTTATTGAACCTTCTGTGTGTTGCTATGCTTGATGATCTCACATATAAACATTTACAGTGCCATTAATACGTTTAAAATTACCAAAATCACACTAGTTGACTACGTCAGTACCCACAAGACGATCACGACCTTCAAGTTTATAGGTTCAGGGTGCTATCACTGATTTTACATTTCTTTCCTTTCTATTGAATAAAATCTTCTTATATTGGAACAACTGCTGTATAAAACCATTGTTGTTAATTTGTGTTATCTTTATGGTTAAAGCTTGTTGGTAAGATTTCGATTCATTTGGCTCTCACGCTCAATGTAAATTCCCATATCTTTATTGTTAACGTAATGAGCCTCCATTGGATTCTAGTGGAGAAATGTATTCTATAACAGTAAAATGAGTACTAAATTTTATTCTTTTGAGTTCATAATTTCATTTTCATGATGGTTTCTTCAGGCAAATGGTCATCAGACCCCAGGATCAGGTAGGGCACGTAGGGATGCTGCAGCTCGAGCCATGCAGGGTTGGCATGCCCAACGTCTTTTTGGTTTTGGTGAGGTTAGTGAGCCAATCATCAAGGTTTGTTGGGAATGTGATCTTTATTTCTGTAATCCCAATGTCCAATGAAAATCACAACATTTGACTTGATATTTAGTTTAAATATATCTAATCCTAAGATGACAACAAAACAAAGGAATCTTGTGGACTTATATGAATATTTTTCAATTTTTTAGTATCAAATTTTATATTCCTGATGCTAAATTGACTTGCTATTATTTTTCTTAGGAAAAGAATGCCAACAATTCACAGAAGCGCGAAAAAAGTCTCAAAAGTATTGGTAAGGTTCTCCATGGACAGGTATATCTAAGTTAAAATTGTACAACACTAACATGTGTTCTTAATTGCATAATCTTCACCTATAGGGTCACTTAAACAAAAGAGACCAAGTGAAGTGGAGAATTCTGTGAAAGCTGTACGAACAGAAACATCTAGGCAGTTAAGGCTCAAGTTTGATTGTTGATATCTTCGTCTAATTTCTTATTTATTTATTTATTTGTATCTCTTTTGTAAGTGTTTTGACATTTGCTAACCTTCTTTTCAATTGTAATAGAGTTGTCACCACAGTTGCTGATGTGGGTCCTCCTGCTAATTGGGTGAAAATAAATGTGAGAGAAACGGTAAGTATTATCGAACCAGTGACTTCTATAACATGCATTTGACATTTTTTTAGTTAATGGATGCTTAAGTTCACTTTATGTGTCATCATGTACAGAAAGATGCCTTTGAGGTGTATGCTCTCGTTCCAGGGCTTCTGCGCGAAGAGGTAAGAGACTCTGATCCCTCTACCTTTGTTCCCATTATAAATGACACTTCTTGAATCCCACTTCATTGTTGTTCCTTTGTTGTTTGTATTATACTCCCTCTGTCCCC
Organism: Silybum marianum; assembly: GCA_036898165.1. Classification (NCBI taxonomy): domain Eukaryota; kingdom Viridiplantae; phylum Streptophyta; class Magnoliopsida; order Asterales; family Asteraceae; genus Silybum; species Silybum marianum. Next base: position 41,979,798 of record CM072531.1, read on the forward strand.
TAATAAATGTCCACAATGAAAGATCAAAGTGTAATTTCGGCACTTTTTAATTAGCTAAATGACAATTTTACCCTTAATAACAGAGAGGAATGAATTTCTCCATCTCATAATTAAGGATATAATTTGTAAGTAGACATATGCTTTTGAAAGTAGACACTTATTTTGAGACAAACTAAAATAAAAATGTGGACACTTATTTGTGACAAAGGGAGCGTTTATTATAAATAATAGTTGTTCTTTGAAACTGGTTTGACCTGACACTTAGGGAGACCCAAGTGCATAACTAAAATTTTATTTTACCTTTTGAAAAAGTTCATTTTTTAAGATCATCTCCAACAGATTCTCCAGATCGGAGATTTTTGAGTTTTTAAACTACTTTTGTTCTCTAACAGATGCTCCAAATGGAGAAATAGGATAAAAATCTCCAAATTTCGAAAATTCTCCAAAATTAAATGCTGAAGAAAGAAACATGTTTTTTTTATTGTTCCACCACTGAAGTTAATTGTATTTATCATTTCATATAAAGTTTATTTATAAATTTATTGGGATATTAAATCTATTGAACTTTTAATAATATAATTAATACTGAAATCTTCAAAATGGAGAGACTGTTGGAGTTAGAATGTAATTTTTAGAGATTTTAACTTTTGCTTTCTACATTTTGGAGAAATTATAGAGAATCTGTTGAAGATGCTCTAACTTCCAATTGAGCACCGTGAACAAAAGAACACTGGGTCCTTAAGGTTGAACGAACCCTAAAATCGTCTTATTAAGTCGGAACTCTGTTATAGAAGCATACAAGCTCTTAGCAATCATGCTTTGATTGTTTATGTGAAATTGCAATCTATTCAGACCATTTGTTTTATAGTTTATAACACATAGCTATCTGTTTAGATGGTGTAAGACGAAATGCTAATTTTAATCATATATATTGTGTCAAACACAGAATTGTAACTTAAGTGGTTGCATTTCATGCTTCAACTCATCTAATCTAACTATATATAAATATAATCCAAAATATATCCTTTTTTGTGATGGATTTAGGTACGTGTTCAATCCGATCCTGCTGGACGTTTAGTCATCACAGGTCAACCTGAGCAACTTGACAACCCATGGGGTATTGCAGCTTTCAAAAAGGTATGCCCGATTAAATTGCACATTTGGTCCTCTCGGAAATAGATGTTCTACCCTATTACATCCCACACCAGACCCTACTTTCAAGTGAAATATATTGGAATAGTTTGGTCTTCATGGAAACAGTTGTTCTAACAAGTGGCGGACCCACATGCAATCCCACACTAGACCCTACTTTTTTCAAGTGAAATATGTTTTTAAATTTTGGTGGCAATCCCACCTCTTTTGTTTTTAAAAAAAATATATGTAGGCAACACTTTAACATGGGTCTCTTCTATATAATAAGGATAAAGAATCAATCAACAGATCTATAATACTAATATTATGGGGAGAAACTTAGATATTTTTTATAGACAAATTGCCACCACTTGAATTTTTTTTTTTTTTTTTCTGGGTCCCACCCCATACCCTCCTTTCAAGTTTCAAGAGATATACACCGGAATAGTTTGATTTTATAAACAAAGGGGAGTAGGTTCGATTGATGTTTGGGTGGTAATATAATAATATAGGTGATCAGCTTACCAGCAAGAATTGACCCGCTACGTACATCAGCAATTGTGAGCCTACATGGTCGGCTTTTGGTTCGTGTGCCTTTCGAGCAGGGAAACATTTAAATTAGGACATGAAATCAAAGTGAGAGCAGGAGGCAAATATGTAGCGTTAATTATGATTATGATTATGATTATGATTATGATTATGATTGATTCATAGTATAAATGATTTATGATGGGTGTATGATCGACAGACAGACAGACAGACAGTCGTTGAGATTTTGATGAGGCTTTTTCGGCTCACGTAAGGAAACTTCATTTGTTTGTAGGACTAGTTAAACTTTTTAGTAGAGTTATTATCGGTTCGCTTTTGTCTTTTGTGCTTTCCTGTGTGTTTGGGTTCGAGCTCAAGTCCCAAAGGAAATACTTTTGGGCTCTCATCAAATGTTGTGTTTGTTCACAACCACGCTGTTGCACAAGTCGAAGGGGTCTTTATGGGAAACCGCTCTACTCTTTTTAGAATAGAGGTTATGTCTGCATATATTCTACTTGAAAATTCTATTTAATGGTTTTATTTGGTTTTCAGGTTTTATTTGGGACATTTTATGTCAATGTCTCTTATTGGTTGAATTATTAAAGTATTATTTCTTTTTCTTATAAAGTGGGTTTTAGTGATTTCTTTAATTCGTTTTTTTTTTCTATTTTAACATATAAGATAACATAGCTCTTGAGCAAAAAAGTTACTAAAATCTTACCTTTTTCTGTTTTAACATAGCTCTTGAAGATGCTCTAATAACCCTAAACCCTGAAACATATATGCTTATCTCAAAATAAATAATGCATACAGTTTTTGAAATCTGAAATTATTCAATTTTCTGTTTAACAAAATGACAATTTACCCTTAACTGAGAGATAAATTTTATTCATCTTATAAATAAGAGATTACAGTTTCTAATGGACACTTAAAATAAGACAAACTAAAGTAATAATATTGACACTTATATTTGGGATAAAAGGAGTATAATATTATTATTATTTAAAATTAGTACTTTTTAGTTTTAGTTCTATGTATATTTAACAAATTTATAATATTTATTAAATATGTTTTTAAAATTAAAAAATTGTTACATTTGTATTAAATCTTAAGATATGTTTTAATATGTAAATTTACATTTTTGTTTAAAGTAAATAAAATAACTTTTATTAAAGTATGAGTTTTGGTGAAAAGAAGAGTTAAGGTAAAAAATGTAAAAACAGATCTCCACCATTGGATGTATATTAGAATAAGATGTATTGAGATAAGATGCACCGAGATGCACCGTCCAATTCATGGGTGAGTTTGAGATTAAAGGTGACCAAGGATTAAGAATCTCTTCTTACGCTTCTCACATTAACTCTCATTCTCACACGATCCTTCGCCATATAAATAAATATTCACAATTTTTCCAATAATGTATTTACAGTATACCTAAAGTAACATCATTTTATACACGTCTTCTATTTCATTGATAACTAAAAGGACAAGTTTAATATTTTGTTCACATTCAAAATTTTGTTTGAAATATATTCCTATATATGCATATATGATGTGTTTTATTTCAGCAGCTTTAAAAAAGAATACAATTTTTAAGATATGCTCTAAATAAATTGTTTGCAGGCTTAGCAATCAAAGTATAAAAACAAACATGTGGATAATCAAAGAACTTGGAAAGGACAACATGCTAATGGTATCAACAATGTTATGTATTTCTTCTGTTTAACTTTCATGATCATGTAACGACTTTAATGTGTTAACATATTTACGTATTGTGATTTCACGACTTATAACAACTGCAAGCTGGTTGTGTTCGCTTTTAACAGATATTACCTTGTATCAATATGTTAGGGGATGCACAAGAACTCATTGTCTTACATTTGACGTTACATGGGGACATGGCCAGGGACAAGGAGTGGAACTGGGATCAGGTGAGACAAAATGGGACAAGATGGAACTATCTTCATTTGATATAACTCTAATCTTATATTTCTTTTAATGATCACCACCAGAAACATCCAACCCTATAACCGTTGGCCACCTCTACTACTACAACCTCCTCCACAACTATTGTTGGCTACCTCCACCACCTCTACCTTCACCACATCAGCTACAATTACCTCCTTTGCCATTGTTTGTCGTCGCCATCACCACTGTTGTCCACCGTCTTTACATCCTCTACAGTCACCACCACTGCTATCACTAACACCTCCCACCACCACCTGCACCTCTACCAAATCAGCTACAACTACCTACTCCATCACCACCTTCGCATCATTCACAATCATCGTCATCCACCAATCACCACCACCACTACCCCTATCATCAATGCCGTTGCAACAACCTCCACTGTGCCTCCGCTAGTTTATAAAGATATTTTAAAGTGAATAACACGTTGTTTTTCCTTTGTAGGGACCGGGGTTTTTCGACTAACATCAATTATATCAAATTCCTCATTCACATTTGGTACTGTTATATATGTATGTCATGTGTATGAAAACTGTGTAAAAATATTTATAAATTAAATTATTTAAATATTTATTTCATTTCTGCCATTTATAACTATTATATATCATCAAACGGTTTTTAGAGGCAACTTCTCTAGTCTTGCCCCATCCAATCCTATACCAAACGCCAGACAGGCAACTTGTCATACTCATGGGTCATGGCCAGTCTTATCCAGTTTTGTTCTTCCCCTTTATCCTACCCAGTCTCACCATGTTTGCACACCAACGATACCTTAGGGTTGGGATGTTACGAGAGGCTTGTTGTTTGTTGTTTTTAACCCCGATGTCGTCCTACAAGCTCAACTATTCCAAAAGTTTCAGATAAGTCATTCAACTATAAAAATGTAAAAGAAAACTGAATTCAGTTTACACGAGACATTACGTTAAAATCACTAAAATACCCAACCAGTTTTAAAGAAAAAAACCATTCATTATGATTCCCACATAAATTTCACATTTAAAAGACCATCAATCTGGTTCTTAATTTGGCAACAAATAAAATAGGAAAGAAATCAACAGGTAATTGTACAAACCACTTGCCACAAATAGGTTCCAAATGCAACCAACAGTTCAACACATTCATGCTGAAAGATTGGCATATATTACATACAAGACAGCATCCATAATTAAACAGACCTTTTATAACTAACCACAATTAGCAAAGTGATGTACACCGGGAAATAGTATGGAATTTCAAAAGAAATCTAACGATTAATGGGGAAATCAAATGGTTACAGTTAGGGTTTCTGGGCAAGAATCTCTCCACAGACTCACATCCACAGGTCTACAAAACAGAATACCTTCTCCTAGTCCTAGAGGACCTAGACCCTCTCACACCTAGTTATACTAGACTAGATCCATGCATTACTAACTTGTACCATTTAAGCATTACCTACTTGTACTTTGTTTACCAATATTACTAAAATGACTTGCTAACACAAAGATCAGTATTCTAAAAACACCTTGAAATCCATCAGTTCTGCATACTACACTACTTCCACTAGCATGATCACAAGAAACATGATAATTAGTAATATTACTAAAGGGTGTCATTGGCCTAGTGGTACATGGGTTAACAGTTGAGCCCAACCTTCCAAAAGATCAAAGGTTCAAACATCACCAAAGGTGAGGAGTGTACATTAATATTTATCGTATATAAATATCATACACTTAAAAAAATCATGATCATTGCATGCCGACCAGAAGTAAAGATTTTCACATGTGCATAGAAGAAGGCAAAATGCAATAACCGCTGCCATATGAAGACACCTCAAAAACATTGAATCTCTAAATATAAACAATGTCATTTAAAAGGCTCAAAGAAATAGCGTTTATACCACTTTTATCCTGCTAATTACAAATTTACTGTACTTTATTAGGAAACCTTTCTCCTATATTTGCTAATATCACAAACCCACACCATGGACACATTAAATACTTAACTAAGTTCAAGCGAAATAAATAGGAACTCTTTGTTGAAGAAACAAAGTGAACTGAATCATAGCAATAGAGCAAAACAGATGGAACTCATTCCTTATGGATGCTTGTGCTAGTGTTGTCAAAACTGCAGATATCAGGTTCCTAAATTTCTTATGTACCGAGTTTAGATTATAATGATGATTCATTTCCCGAATCAATTATTATGTAGTGTTCATTTTTCTCCAAGCTTCTTTAGTGATCAATAATCACTTAAAAGCTATATAAAACGAAGAAGGCCAACCAAAACAAAATTGTTAAAACACTGAAACAAATAAGACCTAATTCTATGAAGGCCATGAAACATAGAATTGCAAGTGTTAAGAATGTGTGTCAATTTATTTTCTTTCCATGTTCCACAAAAGAAAATAATGATGGGCATCATGGTGTCTAGCAATTCCTGAAGTACCGTAATTTCTCCAACATCAACGCATAATTATGTTTACATATATCTAAAAGAAAACCATACACTATAGGAAAAAATCTGAAGCATAATAACTGAATACCAAGCATATCTTAAAATTGTTAGCATATCTCAGAATTGTTAACAAATCAAGCATATCTTAGAGACTATAAATTGAGCAAAGATCATTTTAGATGTATAAATTTGGTCCTCATGAGAAATTACATGGACATTATTACAAAGCAGAAAGTTCTCTGCAAAACTGAATAACTATTACCCTTTTTCACAATAAATTTCTTAAAATAACACCCAAAGTTTCACAATCACTGTATAAGTTACCCTATGACTGTGACATAAACAGCATTACCTTACGCCCTCTTTTAGAAATATTCCCATCATTGTTCAGGATCCTTAGTTTTACTTTTGTTCCCATAAATAAGCCCAGTTTCCTACAAGATCAAAAATGAATTCAGTTAATTTTTTATATATGTATGATCTAACAAATCAATCGCAATTTCGTTTATACAATAACCTGAGGATTTCTAACAAACAGAAAAGAAGAAAAAAAACAATCAGTTTTCCGAAATAAATCGAATTGTTCAGTTTGATCAGCTGACTGTTGTTAAATTAACTCGATTTTGAGGTTTCTCATGTACAGATACGTATAATTCATGTAAGAATTTAATCGAACCTGAAGATCAGGGATCGGCTTCACTTTCTCAACATATCGATAACGATCCGATGCTGCTGCCAGTGCAGCCCTCTCCTAAAATAAGAATAAATAAATGAACAATTGATGAGAAATCCATGATTAAGAGCATTGAGAGGGAGTTAAGAAGAGTACTTGTTGTTCTCTTTTGAGGTCTTGTGACGGCTTGACCCACAGAAAGTAAGCTAGGGTTCCGGCAACCACCCAAGAGGCGAGGTTGCTTCCGCCACGGAGACCGCCCATGGCATTACCCCAGACCGATCTGACATTGCCTAATGATTTTCTCCAACCGCTGGCCATCGACAAATCCTCGGAGGGTTTTAAGAGGAAAATTAGGGTTTTGTCCTAATTTGAATATAAAAAAACGCATCGGAGATTGACGTCAAAATAACCGCTTTGAATTCGGTCGGTTATGTTTGTCCGACCAAGCATGAAAACACAATGGGTAATTTACGGATTTAGTCCCCGGGTTTTACACTTTATATCTACCGCCGATCTCAAAGTCAAAATAAATGTAAAGATGAGACTTTGATTTACATTTTCATTGTTTTTGAGTCCCCTAGAAAAATCAGTTACCACAGTTAAATCTCAAGGTATTTGGTCTTTTCAATCTCATTTTTCTCTTTGTCCTATCAAACATTTTTAAATAATTATTAGTTAATATTATATAATAGATTAAACAAATATATATATATATATATATAGATTTTGATTTCGGTAAAAAAGAGAGTTAAGATGAGAAGTATAGGAAGAGATCTTCACTCCTGGATGCACATTAGAATGAGATGCACCAGATCAACTCTTTTATAAAGTGCAATTCATGAGTGGTATGAGATTAAAAGTGATAAAGGGTCCAGATCTATTCTTACGCTTCTCATCTTAAATTTTATTCTCACACGATGATATGTGTGTGTATATATATATATATATATATAGAGAGAGAGAGAGAGAGGAAAGTTCAAATGAGAACTCAAATTTGGTTGTGAACGTGAGGACAAATGAGAGTGCGACATGTGTCTGAATATAGATTATTCAGACTGAATAAATACTATATATTTCTTTGAATGAGACACGTGTCACACTCTCATTTGTTCTCACGTTCACAGCCAAATTTGGGTTCTCATTTGAACCCGCCCCTATATATATATAGGGGCAGGTTCAAACGAAAACGCTACCTATTTAAGAAAACAAGAAAACTTTTTTCATGTACAAAATCATATATGATTCACATACAAAATCATATATGATTAGCCGCGACTTTTCCCGCTACTTAACCCGTGGCAAAAGTCGCCCGTGTCCATTTTTTCATGTTAGTACAAAATCATATGTGATTTTGTACATGAAAAAAGGTTTTCTTGTTTTCTTAAATATTTAGCGTTTTCGTTTGAACCTCCTTCTCTATATATATATATATGTTAATATTATACATAGAGTTAGGTTCCAGTGAGAAGGAGGGTTAAGGTAAGAACCATATGAAGGGATCTTCACCCTCGAATGCATGTTAGGATGAGATGAACCGAGATGAGGTGGACCGAGATACACCGGATCAACTCTCTTTTAAAATGCAATTCATGTGTAAGTAGGAGATTAAAAGTGATCATGTCTGGACAAAACTAACTGATGTGCTAGATGGACTAAAATAGAAATATAATAAGCATTCATATTACAAAGAGCCATAATTGGAAAAATGTACAGAAAATTTGTTTGAATTAGTTTCTCGAAAAGGTAGCATATAGCTTACTAAGCTAAACATAAGCTAGCTTATTGTCACGTACTTATATTTATAAGATCATGTGTGGTTTTAGTTTTAAAACCAGAGCGGATCTATATGCAATGCTATGGTGTCACGTGGTTGTTTGAAGTATAACTTTTCATATTTATTGATATAATCACTTTGAAAAATTCATAAATCCGTCTTTGTTTAGAACTTAATTAGTCTAACTTCAAACAACCAATGATTTAAGGCAAGTAAATAACATAATAGAACAACTGAAATGCAAAAGAAACTTAGATTGCTTTTAGAGAATTTGTACAAGAAAGTTTTGATGTGTATTGTGTCAAATGAGGCAAACATCTATTTAAGACACTTTTAAGGATCTATCTAGATATACAAAAAGAAACATCAAAGTAAATGGTATATGCAAGAGAGTTCTTCGTGCTTTCATGGAGATGATTCTAGAAATCTTCCACAAAGGTCTTTATTCATTCTCGAAAGGTGTAGAAGTTCCAGATTTGGTTTACTTTATGTAAAATCCTCTTATATTTGATAGGTCATTACATTACGGCGTTAAACATCACTTTCAGATGGCATTTGGTTTGTATGATGATTTTGGATTGAATAAAATTTGTTAAATGAATTTAATTATGAATGAATTACAATAAAATGTTATCATGTTTGACCATCTGATTGATTAACAAACATATTAGAATAGAATATGTTAAAAGAATTAAAATATGTTTGTTTAGTTTACTAATTTAATTGAAATAAAATATAAATGTATAATTGCATTATATTTGGAATTATGAAATTACTAACATTCTACTCCATTAAATTATTACTTTATTGTCAAGGAATGTTCAAGCCGAATATTTCTTCCTTAAAAAAAGAGCGCACAAATCAATCGAACAGAGTTCGATCAAAGAAATTTGACATTCTAATCCAATTCCAACGGAATCTGTAAACTAAACACCATTCACAATGAAGCTTGTTGAAGAGCTTTGTTTACCAGATAGCCGATTGGAATAGGATAGTAACATAAAAAGCCACATTTTGCTTGAAATCTTACAAACTAAGTAAACCAAATTTTCTTTCTTTTAAAGTCATAGTAATCCATAAGCAAATCAATATATATATATATATATATATGTGTGTGTGTGTCTGTCTCGTAACGCCTTAAATAACTCATTATCCACACTTGTTCCATGTTGTATACTTACTACACAAATTAACAAAACAGGAACAAGTATGACCCGTAAGTAAACCTTATTCTATCTGAAAATACATCCAAATTCCACTTTTACGACAACCAAACAAACAAACAAACTAACACACATAAAACGTACGTGGACCCATCCCAGAAATATACGATCAATAGATTCATTAATCGGAATGGGTAAAGGCTTTTTGTATTGTGGTCTTTTTTACAACTACTGCCACCTGCTGTTTATTTACTAACTCGCAATTGCCGTCATATCCCTGTTCGATCTGTTATATTTCATGTGACTTTTAACCAACTGTCCAGAAGAAATGGCCGACATTAAGGACAGTTCTCCAGCCAATACCGCACCAGCTACGATTGTTGCCAACATTCTTGCATTTGACCCTGGTGACTCTTTACTTGCACCCTTCACTCCAAGTAGATTCAAGCAAGCAGATTGCGATGCCAATTGGGTCCCACCTCCGACTGTACCAACCTGCAACAAAAATACCGTTATTCATGAATGCTTAATGGGGAAGAAAAGGAAGAGATTGTTATTATACCTCGATGGAAGGCATGGTAACGGAGATGTGTAGGTCTTTTCCGCCATTGATGGCTTCCATCATAGTAATGCAGTGAGAGCTCTCGATGTTTTGGGCAGGGTCTTGACCGGTGGCTATAAAGACGGCTGAAACGATATTGGCTGCGTGGGCGTTGAACCCACCAAGAGAACCTGCAATGGCTGAACCAGTAAGGTTCTTAAGCATGTTAAGCTCTACGAGGCCAGGTACTGTGGTTTTTAGCACCTTCTTCACCACCTCTTCGGTGATGACTGACTCACAAACGACAGACTTTCCACGCCCTTCGATCCAGTTCACAGCAGCGGGTTTTTTATCTGAGCAAAAATTTCCTATACAGCCAATAACACACTTGTCATAATAACTAAATAAGCTTCCTGCAAGATGCTGATAAATGTGGAATACTAAAAGTGCCAACTGGAATAAATTATTATTTATACTAATTAACACAAGATCGATTACCCACTTAAGGACTTCATATCAGTGAGGTTTTGATGAATTCCATTCTAAATATTTTACCTCAAAAAGAGTTCCACGTATAATGTACTTTGATGATTACCAAGACTCTATAAAGACAAAAATGAAGCATTGATGAATTTTCCAAGAAAATGAATGTAATCACAGGTGAATATATAAAGCCAATTCTAGTAAAGTTGTCAATTATTTATTATCTTGACCATGGTTCAAGACCCGGATGCAGAGTTAAGGATACTGCATTATATAAAGGAAGTATTTTCTGAGATAGGGAGGCAAGATAACGATAGGAAGACCTAGGAAAAGGACAGCTTTATATATCCATATAACAAATGTATATGATAACCACATGTAGATAATAAATATATCCATGTTTTTGAATAATCAAGACAACTAATCCAACACAAAATTTGGTAGTTTCCAGTTCAACCCCTTTTAGAATGGAAGACAAGAGTGATCACATGTCACCAAATTCTTGAATCCAGCTTTCCTAGCTAAATTTACCAGTTTTCCACTTTTGATTTCTGAAAATAGAAATTAAAAAGGAATAGGAGGACTCACCAGATATACCAATCACATCCATGTCTGGAAAATCAATTTGAAGAAAGTCTAAAACATTTTGTACGCCCTTAGACACCATGTTCATCCCCATTGCATCACCCGTGCTGCAAGTAAATCTGATATATAGATTCTTCCCAGCAATTGAGCATCGAATACTTTGAAGCCTAGCAAATCTGCTCGATCTGATATAATACAACATAAATATAAATCAAGATCCTCACAAGTCACAACTACTTAAAATAGTATCCATATGAAACCAAACTAATCAAGCCAGAGATAAAACTATCAAGTACAAATTAATTGGATACACGCAGGGGAAGACATAAAGTCAGCATCTTGTCATATACTACCATATTTAAGATACCCCCTTATCAAATTCAATAGAGAGAATAGACATTCATGTCAAAATCATACACATCAAAATTAGCAAGTCCAAAAAGTACAAATGACCATATTTTTGTCATTTCCTTACTAAGTAAGGTATAGCTCATCATAATAAGTAATGCTTATTTGCAAAATTTCTATTAAAAGAAAGACCACCACGGACGGGTTGAACCCAAAAACAAGCCCTAATGTAGTATAGTTACAGCTTAGGGCCTGTTTGTTAGCAGCTTAATGAGTTTGATGGGACTCGCAGCTTATTTGGCCGGCTATAAATGATTGTTTGGTAGTGGCTTAATGATATATAAAGTGGCTTATTCGGTAAGCTTCTAAGGCAAACTTTATGCAGAAAGCCAAGTTTTTTTCAAACCTAGCCCTCCCAATTAAAAAACAGGCTACTTTCATCTACGAAAAAACCCTACAAAAACAAAAGCCTTCCCGGTCTATGCAAACAAATTAAACCACACAGACACCTTTCCCCCATACAGGACAATGAAAAACCAACCAAACAGCCCTGGTATATTTCCCTCTTCCAATCTAAACTTAATGAAACTGAAAGGATTTGTCTTTATTGGAGTTTATGGTAATCTAATCTGTCTTCTATAGTTAAATTTCAAATTCAAAACTTTTAAAAGTAAATGCAACCCTTGTTGGCAGTCACTATCCATGTCTATAGGGATTGAGAAATCACTTTCTATCTAAAAGAAGTAATTTACCGCCTTTCACAAAAAAAAAAAAGTAATTTACCAAGAACGAACACTACAACTGAAAATGGAAACACCTAAAAAAGGGATCTTACTTATTAAAAACGATGCTTAATGTATCAAAATTGATGGGATCTTCCAAGAAGAACTTCAAGTGAGCAGCCCTTGCCGCCGTCCCAAATCTCACCACAGGCGCTCTTGTCATCCCATCCTTCAACAAAATCGCCGTGGCTCCACCGGAGGCAAATATAGCTTTACAACCCCTATTTGTGCTTGCAACCAAACACCCTTCCGTCGTAGCCATGGGAACCATGTACTCACCACCATTCAACAACAAAGGACCAGCAATTCCAATAGGGAGCTGAACATAACCAATAGGCATCTCACAACACTGCCCCAATATCGAATCGTAATCGAATCCTTCAAGCGGTAACCCTAACAACGACCTCCCCGTTTTTCTCTCCAACGCCTCCCGTCGAATCGAAGCAGCTCTACGGCAGTCCCCAAGCTTTGATTCGAGAGAATACGAAGGAACCGATCCAGAAACTACGGATTTCACAATCTCTTCGTCCTTTTCAGACATAAGAGTAACAGCCGGCGGTAGAGGATCCATAATTCTAGGTGTAGGATTAGGTTTAGAATGATGTCCGACGTCGTCTTCGAGAGTGAAGTTGTCCTCATCGACACGAGAGGTGGCGATGAAGGATTGGACGAAATCGATTCCAAAGAATCCTAGAAGGTAGATAAAGGAGGCAATGAGGGAGACGATAGCGGCAAGTTCGGAGAGGGTAACGACGTGAAGAGGGGTAGAGGAACGAATTTTGTCGCGCCAACGGTGAAGGAGGAAGTAGGCAACGCAGAAGAAGAGAGTGAAGAAGATACCGTTTGTTAGGTAGAGAGGAAGAGGTAATGCATCGGACGCTTTAGGAAGAGGAGACGGTGACCGGTGATCGGCGACGGAGGAGGAAGAAGATCGATCGGTGTTGTTTATATTGTTGGAAGTGGTTTTCCGGTGGCGAAGGATGGGAGTGGTAGGTTTAGGAGGCAGTCCCCGGCGGAGATCCATGAAAATGGTGGTGGCGGTTGGGGGAAGGCGGCGTATGATCGGTGGTTTCGAGGGTGCATTTATACATATGACTTAGAAGATGTGGTGACGTGGGGTTGTACGGCAATAACTTTTGATGCAGTTGTCGCGTTCACTTGCTGCATACTACACGTGGCGTCCATCCACTTGATCTTGTTTCCCCTTTTTGCCTTATTTAATTGGGTAGGCTAACCATCTTCGTCAAATTAACAACACTTTTAAAATAATATAATGGTAGTTTTTACCATGTTTTAAAATCCGGGTTAACCCGGTCGTTCGAACTGGTTAGACTGAGGTTCGGGGTAGTGATCCGGTTAACTAACGTCGGTTTTTTAACTCGGTCGGGTTTCTTAAAAATCCGGTTAAACCGGTGATAAACCCGTTTCTCAAATCCAGTTAACTCGTTTTTATATTAAAATTAAAAAAATGTGTGTTATGTGTGTTTTTTCAATGTATTTGAATTGATGTAAAACATGTTGTTTGTGTATTTTTAATGTTGGAACTTGTGGACATCAAAAGATTAAGAAAATTATTGAAACCGGTTAACCCGATGATTGAACCAGTTAACCCAGGACCCGATCACCATACCAGGTCAACTAAAAACCCAGATTTTAAAACACTGGTTTTTACAATAATATTCTATAATATAATGGTAGTTAATATCAATAATTACTATTTAATAAAATTAACAAAATATCACTTTTTACGATCAATATTCTTGTTTAAACACTTAAAAAAACATTTTCAATAGCTTTTTTCAAAATAAAGGGAACAAGAATTTTGAGCTAATATTATAATTAATGTTTAGTTTTTCAAAATCAATAATTTGTTAGAGAAGAATATAAAAAAAATTCTTTGAAATTTTTTTGATTTTTGATTCTCAATTTTAAAAATATTTTAAGAAATCTGTTAAAAACGCTCTTAAAAACTTTTTCACAATGGTAGTTCTTACATTTGCTAATAAGAACCTTGCATTGACCAAAGGGCCTTTGGCCTAGCCATATGTGAGCCCCTTATCTTCTAGGAGGTCGGGGGTTCAAACCTCACCATAGGTGAGAAGGGTGTGTACGTTTGTTTGTTTATTCCAATTGCCGTATATAAATATTATATACTTCAAAACAAAAAAAAAACCTTGTATTGAAGATGCCCATGCATCCTTACCTATTAATTTTTTTTCCAATGTTTTAAAACCTGGGTTTTTAGTTGATCCTATGTGGTGACGGGTTACGGGTCAATTGGTTCAACCGGATCAACCACCGGGTCAACTCGGTTTCAATAATTCCCTTGTACTTTTTCATTTTCCTGCATACTTACATATATATCTATATATATATATAACTATATAAAACCAATAATTTAATGTCTACAAGTTCAAAAATTAAAAATACACAAACAACAAGTTTTAAATCAATCCAAGGAGAGATCGACCAGCAAAGGAGAAGAGATCGCACTTCGACATTGTGAAGATATCAACGACCTGTGAAGATATCGGCCGAATGAGAATACGATTGAGGGGCTAGGGTTAAGGAATTATCAGCTTTAAAAAAAAATTAAGTTAACGTGTTGACAAATAGCCAAAACGAATTTTTAATCGAGTTTTAACGGGTTTTTAATCCGGTTCAACCGGTTTTTTGTGAAACCGGCGGGGTCATAATGGGCCGCAAATAGGCAAAAACCCGATCGTAGTTCACCCGGTCTCTTCCGAAGGTCCCGGTTCGACTGGCCGGGTTAACCCGGGTTTTAAAACATTGTTTTTTCTTACACAACATGTGTAACAACTATGCTTAAATGAAAAGGAGGGATTTTAGGTTATTTTTTGGTTCCAATACTATCTTGTATGATAAAATAAAGAAAATAGGAAAGAGATTGTAAAAATCTATGAATAGAGATTTTAAATTATTATTTTAATACATCTTACCAATATAAGTTTTCAATGGGTAAATAAATATATAGTAGAGAGAAACAATACTTCATTAATATATTGAATATTTGCATAATATAGTTAATTTAGAGTTAATAAAATAAAGTTGTTAGAGTTAATTGTAATTTTTTTACCGAATTTGACTTTCAATAGTTTATAGTTTATTCCAAAGAAAATATGACATAATGGTTGGAGATGCTGAAAACATTTTTTTTTTCAATATCTAAGGCATATTTTGACTTGATTGTGACATTAAATGGGTGCATATAGCAATGTTCATTTAATTTTAATGGATAGTTCCTCTTTTCATGTTAGACTCAAATTAACTTATGCATTGAAAATGTAAAAACTAAGATATCGACGTGTGTAAGGAATAAATTTACAAGTAAGAGCACATTTAGGGATATATAGGAGTGTATAGAACTAGCTACGCTCAAAAACCCGACCGATCCGACCAACCTAACCCAACATGAAATAACTCAAACAAAGGCAACTTGATGTCTAATCAACTTGTAAAATCTTCAAGTCATAGTTATTGGGCTACTTTCATTTGAACCCAACCCAACCGATGAACCTGATAGCCTTTTATTTCTTGGATTTAATATGATTGACGAGTCTCTATTAATAAATACATTAGACAATTACACCATCACAAATCTTATTTATATCCATATCTATATAATTCATTTGTATATATATTCAGTGAATGTAAGCACACACACACACACATATATATATGTGTGTGTGTGTGTGTGTGTAAATTGAGAAAACTAATTGAATGTGATATTGTTGGGTCACCGATGATTTGGTGATGAACCACCTTCCTTTATATGAATGAATTTTTACAGGTTCTTTTGAAGGTCTGAAATATGCTTCAAGTATTGAAGAGTCAAAGACTATTCAATCAAGGGGTTGTACATCAAAAAGTGGAATTTTGGATGTATCAACCAACTTCAATATTCAGACCATTTTGCCAAGTCAAGATTGGGTCACCAATATAGTAGGTCACCGATGGTACACTCAAAAGTCATCAAAAGTACTAAGGACATCAAATAAGATGAGGTCATCAAGTTTGATGTCATGGTCACCGACACTATGATCTTGGTCACCGAAATTGCAGGTATATTTTCTAAGGCTGTGATATCAACTCACAAGGGTATACACTTTTGTCACTTAGTGAAAGAAGAAGTTATCAAGCAAAGTGTACACTTATCAACTCCAGCCTTATAAGGTATCCACCGATGTGATACATAGTGAGATGTATCACTTAGCAATTTCAAAGAGATAAGTTCTTGACTCACATCAATTGCAAGACACGTGAGCCAGCAAGAACTTGGGCATCAAGCCTTAAATAAAGACATTCTCTTTTATTCTTATAAAAGGAATATTTGTCTTTTAGCTAAAAGGTTTGATGGGACTTCACAGAGCATGAAGAAAAGAAGATAAAGTTATCTGACATTACGTGCTACAAGGAATGGTTCATCCATTATTCTAGTACAAAGGAAGTGGTCTCTTCCTTTGTCCATCAGATAATCTTCCAGCTAATGAAACTTGATACCGTCCACTTGCATCCCATGCATGGACACTATAAAAGGAGATGAAGTCCTTCCCAGAAATCTCACGCTTTCAACAAATCTTCAAAGTGATTATTTGTTTGACTGTGGCAAAGCTGTGTGCTATAACAGTATTGTTTTAACTTGCTTAGTGTAATAGTTAATTACTGTTATCTGTGTGTTTAGTTTGATAGAATAGTCTGCCTGTTCTTTTCCGCATCAAACTATCTGTGTGTAAATTTTTAATATTTATATTAAAAAATTTAAAAAGAGTATATTCTGTGTGTTTTATATTCAACCCCCCTTCTACAAAACCCTCTCTTAGTTAGCCATCTCTCTTTGGGGACTAACAGATATAATTAGGATTTAAAAAATATTAATAAGTTGTATTAAATGGTTGATAATGAAAAAAAATTATGAATAGACTAGAGAAAACAACATATTCAAGGTTAGGAGAATACTTTGATGTATCAAATTATCAATCCGGTCAACCCGTACAAGTTGGGTTGGCTTGAGTTGCACTTTGGTTGGGTTGTGTCTGAGATTTTTCAAATCTCAAGTATTGGATTGAGTTGTTGAAATGCTTTCAACCCGATCAACCCAACCCGTGAATACCTCTGTATAAAACTACTAATGCAAGAATCTTAGCAAAAAGTAAAGCGGTTTATACGAACTACCATTATATAGTATAGGCATTGTTAGACAAACATAAGCTAGCTTATTTATTGAGTAATTGTTTGGATGTACGTAAACTAGCTTGTTGATAAGCTACTTGGAATAATTTATGAGGAATTTTTTGACAATTTTTCCTATTATATATCTGATTATTATTAATTATTAATTAAAAATAAATGTTAATTATTAGTAAATATTAATTATTAATTATAAACAAAAAAGTATTTATAAATTATAATTGAAAATTATTAATTGGTTTTAATTATGTATTATTGATTAATTTTAATTATATAATAGACATCAATAGTAATCATTCATTATTTATAAATGCTAACAACTACATCAATTATTTTTTTAATTTTAATTATACAATAGATGTTAATAATGATCATTAATTATTTATAAATGCTAACAAATACATCAATTATTTTTAAATATTATTTAATATATTTATATATTGAAAAGTAAATATAATACTTCTAAAAATGTTCATGTAAGTTGCATAAAAATTAAAATTATGCTTATTTTATTTCATAGATGATGAAAATATACTAAATAATTTTAATAACTATTTAATTTGACAAACATAATCATAGGGTTTTTATAAAAACCTCACCATGTAGATTCTTGTACAAAACTTTAGTTAAAGAAAAGAATTAGATAAGAGCATCTCCAACAGCTTTTCTATAATTTCTCTAAAATAGAGAATGAAAAGCCAAAATCTCTAATAACATTTTTTTCCAACTCCAACAACTTTTCTATTTTACAGAATCTATCATTACTTATATTGATAAAATATTCAATACATTTAATAAAATATTATTTCTCTCTCCTACACATTTAATTTCAATAATTTTGATCGGTCGTATATATTAAAATAATGTTTCTCTCTCCTAGTTTAAGAATTTTAAAGATTTCTCTCCAAATCTTTAAAATACCAAACCATATAGCAATATTATTGGAGCATTTTAAAGAAGAAAAACTCAATTTTATCTATTATAACAAAACTGTTGGAGATGCTCTAATAGCACAATTTGATGATAACAACACTAAAATCGAGTTGTAAACCCGTCTGATTTTGTCTTTGTTTAATAATGAACGATGACAATTATTTTTAGTGATGCCATTTTCAAAGCAATCAATAACTTAATAGAAAGGTCTTTTGTATGTTGTCGTAATAAATATAATAATGTGATATGACTTGATACCACATCATCTATATGAAACAATTAATATTTATTAAATAAGCCTGAGTTACACATTCTATTATAAATTATATTTCTATGTATGTCAAAATCAAACTTTTGATTTTATATTTTCAATGAATTGATTTGATAGTATTTTTCTGATGTTGACGTAGGTAAGAAAAAAAATTAGTAATAAATATGTGTGTTTAGTAATA
Source organism: Silybum marianum (assembly GCA_036898165.1). Classification (NCBI taxonomy): domain Eukaryota; kingdom Viridiplantae; phylum Streptophyta; class Magnoliopsida; order Asterales; family Asteraceae; genus Silybum; species Silybum marianum. The sequence continues at coordinate 41,998,803 of CM072531.1, forward strand.
TATAAAGATATATTTAGTCCACCTCTTTTAATATTGTTGTGGCACGATATTTAATTAAATTATTAGGGTTTTTATGGCAGTTGAAATACTTTCAATAGCTCCTTAGGTATTATAAGATGATACCGTGAATCGAACCATATCGATATATCACGGTCCCTCTCCTAGATTTTTTGTTTTGTTTAGCATCATAGTGGTTATTCGTGCAAGAGCGCTTACTCTATTAATGAAAGCCCCATTGAATGGACAATGGACGAAAGTTTGTGTTAGCTAAACTGACTAAAAGAGTTGCCTTCTCTTAGTACACTGCATTTCCTCTTTAAATCTATAGGGCAACCTGGATTTTTTTTTGAAAGGCATGGTGGCATTGAACCACGAACATCCAAGGGCAACCCATTAATCCGCCACTGTCCCGGCCCAACTTACACTGGACCTAGAGCCCAACCACAGTCTATGACTGGGCTAGGGGGCAACCCAGTCAAAGACTGGACCAGCCCAAGGACTGGGTACTCCTCATGCCAAATTGTCTCCCCTTGGATTCGAACCCGGGTAGATTGGGATACCATCCAAAATCCCCCCCAGGATGTTACCGCCCTTGGGGAAACCAACTGAGCTAGACATGATTTGTAGTGCAACCTGGATGACATTTCATTCTATGAGTGTGTTCATTTGTGTTTATCCTCGATATTCACTTCTTTACTCGTTTTATTTCCTTATTTACGGGTGTATAGTCTTAATAAGTACTGATATATACAGTTGGTGTGTCTCAAACAAGTGGTTAGGCTAGTACAATCGTCAGGATTTTTTATTCACATCACTGTATCAAAAATAGAAAGCCTATCCATGCCATTTTTAAAATTAGCTTCATCTCCTTCCAATTCAAAACTATATAATTTTTCTCAACTTCAATCTCTAAATTTAGCTAACAAGAAGTTACGAACAAGATAGTAAACTACAAATAGAGAGAGATGATATGATGTTGTAAGCCTAAACCATAGTATGTATATACAATACTTTGAAAATCAGTTACTCGTTAGAGTATATATTATAAACGGTTGAACAAAAGCTCTAAATATATAAGGTGACGTTTGTTTTTTAAGAGATGTTGAAGTCTAAAGTCTGATTTCAGTTCTAAAATAGTTATGAAACGTCTAAACGAATCAGACATAAATGGTGATTAAGAGCTTAAAATGAAACAACTGCCTAAGTAAACCAATCTAAATGGTTCCCATTTGCTAGAGTTTGAGAGGACATAATATTAAATCGACAAATCTCTTTGAGGTGTAAACTCATGTGATCAGAAAGAACTATGAATATATAAAAATGTTATGTCCCTAAAATCTCATATTTTATTCATGTGTATCAATCACCTAAAGTTATGTCTATCATCTTTATTATTTGAAAAGGGTTAAAAAAACAAATTAAATTAAATAAATATTAAACAAAATAATAATAATATGTTTTTAGTGGGTGGAATAGGAACAAGACATATTTGAGGACACAATATGGTCCTGTTAATCACGTTTATGGTCTTGATAATTAATCAGGTTAGTTGAGGATTAAAATTTGGTGTCATATTTAATTATTCAAACGTTGTTTTTAATCATAAATTATAGTTTTTAAATATTGTTGAAATCTTGTCTGGAATGTGCTATGCTTAGAGATTATTCAAATTCTACTTTTGATTATAATTTTTAATTATGGAAATAATCTTTTCATATGAAATTTGTTTAAAAGTTAATTTAATTTTTTTCTAATAAAATAATTAAGATTAAAGTTGTTAAAATAGAGTAGTTATTAAAGTACGTTGTAATATTTTTCCAGAAATTTTATCTTTTAATACTTTATTTTAGAAAAAATTCAACATGGTTATTGAACAGCTCTAACATTTTATTCAAAACTCAAAAGCTATAAAAAATGAAAAGAAAAACTAGAATAATAAGGGATAATTGATCACAGTTGGAGGGTTAGATTATGAATAAGGCCATTCTATTCTTTCTTGCATCTTGATGATCGATCCACCATTGGTTGAAGTTGAAGAAATTAATCTTCAAAACCTTTAATTGTTGATTAAACCTATTTATCGAGAAGCTTAATTTCGTCTAATCTTACTGTCAGACTTAAATTTCGTCTACTCCATCTAGGTATGATCCTTGAACATGGAGTTTTTTTGGGTCAAAATCCATGTATTTGGGTTTCTTAAGCTGTTATACAGCTTCAGATGGTACTATAATCTTAAAAACTTGTAGTTCTATCAATGGAAAGAAACAATTGAATGTATAGAGATACTCAAAATATACGTATAATTTTGGGAAACCCTAATTTTGTTTTCTTATGCTGTCACATTAATGCTTCCAATGGCACCATGATCTGAAACTCTATATAGAATCGATGAAAGAAACACTTGATCATTAAAGGGGCACACAAAATGTACAGTAAATTGTGTGAAGTTTAATAGAATTGATGATAGTTACATAATGTAAATGGGTATATATATTTAACATAAATAGCCCAAATGCACTTTGATCTTTACTGTTAGAATTAGTTTTGTGTTTTTTGGGAGTAAATCACATAATAACTGCTTCTTAATTGTTCCTCCTTTAATACAGATGAAATATTCCCACTGGATCCTTCTTGTTAGTGACTTCATTAAAGTAATGTATAATTTTGTGTTTCTAGTAACAATGGGAGGAGTTGCAGAGCATCTCTGTTTATGTGGACCATTCCTATAGCAATTTTTTATTGATTTGTTAAATTATGTAGTTATCGATGCATTTTTTTTAAATAACGAGGAACAATTATTATCAGTTTTTTTAAATAACAAGTGGTTTAAGGAAATTGATACAGAGTGTTTTTTCTTTGCATTGACGATCCGTAAATGGAATTTTACTTTGCATTGACGGTCCGTAAATGAAATTTTACTTTGCATTGATGGTCCGTAAATGAAATTTTACTTTGCATTGACGGTCCGTAAATGAAATTTTACTTTGCATTAACAGTCCGTAAATGAGATTTTACTTTGCAATGACAAGTCACTTGACTCCATGTTCTCATCCCATGTTACGTACATCATGTGATTTCCCGACTCGCATGCCTTCTCACCTAGCTTCATCTAATCGTCTTCACTACTTGGTCACCTAAATTATTGGTCTTTTAGCCTCAATATTGATTCCATGAATATGGTCGTGCTACTTAATAAACATCAAGACATGATTTAACATGAAAATTGTATCTAAAGGTTTTTTTTGTTAACTATGAGTGCAGGCCAATTTGTATGCACATCGACTAATTTCAATGAGCTTTGGAGAACAGGCAGAAAAATCCTCGATGACCTTAGAGGGATTTGAACGGGTGATATTTGGCGCAGGAGCCCCAAAAATCCAAGCGATATTTGCAGCGAGCTAACTCCAAAATTGATGAATTTTAATTATTTTAAGGAGTCAAAATAAAAAAAATCACCACTCCAATCACTCTTTATAACTCACTCACTAGTTACTACCATAATTTACATTATCTTATTCTCCACATGTGCGAAGCTCCTTACAATATATTTAAATAATTTTTATTTTAGATGTAGGATAGTGTGAAAAGGAGAGTCAAGATGAGAAGCATAAAAAGGAATCTGAATCCTTGAACACTTTTAATCTCAAACTCATCGATGAATTACGCTTGATAAGGAGATTGATCATATGCATCTCATCCTAATGTGGATCCACGAGTGGAAATCCCTTCTTATATTTCTCATTTTAACTCTTCTTCTCACCGAAACTCAACCATTTTTATTTCAATACTAATTAAAAAGTAACTTTTATTAAAATGCATCCAATATTATCAAAACAATGTATAATTTTCAATGTATGAGAAAAATAGTTATAAAAAACTACTTAAACTAATTTCCAGACAAATAACTCTCTACATTAATTTATAGACAAATAACTCTACATTAATTTAACCATAAGAAGTATGATCGAAGATACTTTGTTGCCAAGTAAATAGAAAGAACAATATAAGGATCGAGGCACGAGATCATGTGAGAAGTGAAGTTAAGGTGAGAAGCATAAGAAGGGATCTTGACCCTTGATCACTTTTAATCTCAAACTCACACATGAATTGCACTTCATACGAGGATTGATCTGGTGCATCACATTAATGTGCATCCAATGCTGGATATCTCTTCTTACGCTTCTCACCATAACTCTCCTTCTCATCGGAACCCAACTTAACGATCGATAGGTTTCGGCGATAAGGAGAGTTAAAGTGAGAAACGTAAGAAGAGATCATCACCCTTAGATGCATATTAAGATGAGATGCACCGGATCAATCCTCATATCAACCACAATTCATGGGTGGGTTTGAGATTAAAGGTGATCAAGGGTTCAAATCGCTATTTACGCTTCTCACTCTAACTCTCATTCTCACACGATGCTATGCCACGATCGATAATGGACAAAAATGTAATGATAGGTTTTGGGCAAGTGGCAATGTGGCATGATAAAACTTGAATAGTTTGAGGGTAAATTCGATATTCACTAATACTTTAGGGACTAAATTTATAATTTTTCCAACGGATAAACTGTCACCATGCTTTTCCCACCCCCACCCACCGGCAAGCAATGAACGCTCTGCTTCTCCCTCCACCGTCCGCCGCTGCCACCACCACCACTCGCCACCGATATTTCTCTCAACCACCACTCTCTACCGCCACTTCTAAGTACTCACCTCTACCTCTCCGTTCATCTGTCACCTCAATCTCCTTATCGGAAGATGATGTAATCACAGACACACAAGAAGACGGCATTTCATCCTACTCCCGTCGCCGGTACGACTTCTCCCCTCTCCTCGAATTCCTCTCCACTTACAGCTCCGATGACGACGAACCTGACTATTTCGACTCACTCGACCCAACCGAGTTACAACTCGCTGAGTCATATCGATCAGTCCCAGCTTCACTATGGCATTACCTTCTTAAATCCCTAGTAACTTCCCCTTCTTCATCAGATTCGATCTCAACCACGTACGCTCTCGTTGATTGGCTCCACAGGCACAACCTCTGCTTCTCGTATGAATTGCTGTACTCGGTATTAATCCACGCGCTTGGAAGCTCCGAGAAGGTATACGAAGCTTTTTTACTCTCTCAGAAACAAACCCTAACTCCCTTGACTTATAACGTCCTCATTGGGGCTTGTGCTCGTAACGATGACTTGGAGAAAGCCATTATCCTGATGAACAAGATGCGAGGGGAGGGTTACCAATCGGATTTTGTGAATTACAGTTTGATTATTCAATCACTGGTTCGTAATAACAAGATTGATTCGGGATTGTTGGAGAAGTTATATAATGAAATGATATCAGATGCTATTGAGCTAGATGTGCAATTACTGAATGATATAGTTTTAGGGTTCACCAAATCAGGTAATGTTGACAGAGCTATGCATTTTTTGGGTGTGATTCAAGGGAATGGATTGAGTCCCAAAACTTCGACTGTGGTTTCCATCATTTCGGAGCTGGGAAATTTGGGGAGAGCCGAGGAGGCCGAAGCTGTTTTCGAAGAGATCAAGGAAGGTGGATTGAGACCTAGAACTAGAGCTTACAATGCTGTGCTAAAAGGGTATGTCAACAATGGTTGTTTGAGGGATGCCGAGTGGATCGTGAATGAAATGGAACGAAATGGGGTTCTCCCTGATGAACATACGTATAGCCTCTTGATCGATGCTTATGGGAATGCAGGCAGGTGGGAGAGTGCAAGAATTGTGTTGAAAGAGATGGAAGCAAACAACGTGAAGCCGAATTCATACGTTTTCAGTAGGATTTTGGTTAGTTATCGTGATAGAGGTGAGTGGCAAAGATTGTTTCAAGTTCTAAAGGAGATGCAGAAGTGTGGGGTGAAACCAGATAGACAGTTCTACAATGTTATGATCGATACATTTGGGAAGTATAATTGTCTTGATCATGCATTAGCGACATTAGAGAGGATGAGAGATGAAGGGATTGAACCTGATACTGTTACTTGGAACACACTTATAGATTGTCATTGTAAATGTGGGCATCATAATAAAGCAGAGGAACTGTTTGATGAAATGCAGCAGAAAGGGTGTTTGCCATGTATAGCCACATATAATATAATGATCAACTCATTTGGGGAACAGGAGAGGTGGGAAGGGGTGAGGAGCTTATTGAGAAAGATGAAAAGCCAAGGCTTGCAGCCAAATGTTATAACATATACCACGCTGGTTGACATATATGGACGATCAGGGAGGTTCATGGATGCGAATGACTGTTTGGAGGATATGAAATCTGCTGGTTTGAAACCATCATCAACAATCTATAATGCCTTGATTAATGCTTACGCTCAAAGGGTATTTTCGTCATCTAGTTTTTTTATGCTATGTTTGTGCTCATGGATCCTATTTCATGGGTCCTTTGGGTCTCATTTTGCATTTCTCATCACATCAACTAACAGTCATATCTTCTTTTTATTCTGGCATCATATAAATGAGATTAACAAAATGAAAATTGTTAATTGCGGAGAATAAACAACTTTGGTTCATGATTGAGATATGTTTATTGAGCAGGGTCTATCTGAGGAGGCACTGAATGCGTTTAGGATCATGAGAAGTGATGGTTTGAAGCCTAGTAATTTAGCTCTTAATGCATTAATAAACGCTTTTTGTGAGGATAGGAGAGATGTTGAAGCCTTTGCGGTTTTACGATCAATGAAGGAAAACGTAAGTGCCCTCAACTTCATAACAGCTGTATAACTACTCCCTCTGTCCCAAAATAAATGTCCACAATTAAAAAAAGCCACAGTTTTAGAAATGTGTAATTATTATTACACTTTTTAATCAACTAAATGACAATTTTACCCTTAGTAGGCATTTTTGAAAGTGGACACTTATTTTGGGACAAATTGAGTAATAGTGCTTGTTAACTCACAAATGTGAATGTTATATCTTCCTAATACAGGACCTGAAACCAGATGTCGTGACGTACACTACTCTTATGAAAACTTTAATTCGCGTGGAGAAGTTTGATGAGGTATGGAATCTGAAACCCTAGAGAAGTTGATGACTTACCAAGTAATGGGTGGCTTGGTTAGCTTCTTTTTCTTGTTATTAACCATGGTCTATGGCACATTTGTCCCCACTAATCTATAGGCTGTACCAGTAATAGAAAATATATATATATATATATATATATATGTATGTATAAAAGTTTATACATACACCTGTTGGTTAGTAGTTATGGTACGAGGAGTCTGGTATGATTATGTCTTTAGTAAAAATGTTCGGCCTGCATTTACTTGTTTTGTACTCCATCTGATCCAAATTGTCAAATTAAGGGATCGTTTACCAAATGCTTACCCGGTAAGCGCTTACCATGACAAGGATCAAGAATCTTACCCGATAAGAGCAATGACAAGAACCGAGAGTCTTACCCGGTTAGCACTAACCGGGTAAATTGTTGCATATGACATCATTTTGATTTTTGATGGATTAGAATCTTACCCGGTAAAGTAAGTGATAGTGTTGAATCTTCCTGTTAAGTACGTACCAGGTAAGCATTTGGGTAAACGGCCCCTTAACTGGTTTTAACCTTGAAGTTGTATACATGTAGTTAATTTTCAAGAAAGGTAAATTTATAATTTCCTTATTAAAAATAGTACCCATTAGTGATGATTTCGGTCATTTTCTTGCTAATAAGTTATATTTACTCTAAACTGGGTGTGAAATTTCAGGTCCCGAGTGTTTACGAAGAAATGATATTGTCTGGGTGCACTCCCGACCGAAAAGCTAGAGCTAAGTTACGTTCTGCACTCAAGTATATGAGACAAAGACTGAAATCATAGTAACATATGATATCCTTTGGCCAGAATGCTTTGCTGCAACAATTTTTATTTTCGTGGATCCTCTTTGCACATCAACGTACATAATCTAAATGTACTCAAGACCCTTTTCTTTTATCTCTTTACGGACAAGCATACGCAACAATTTTAAATGTACTTGCACATACCACAAAAATGTATCCATCACAAAATGCATGTTGTAACAAGTACTACTGACTGATAAACAACGATTTGACATTTTTTGTTTCTTTTTGAAATATCTACCTACTTACTACTACTAATTGTTGCCATGGTTTATTCTTAACGAATACCACTTTGGTAATCAAATGTTTGGATTTGGATTTGGATTTGAATTTTAAGGGCGTTTGGATGTGTGATTATTTAAGTAAATAAGATTTCTTATAAACAGCTCTTGCTTAGTTTTGCAAATCTAATTGTTTTTGCTTTGGAAAATCTACTGCCAACTTACCCCAAGGTGAGATATATTGGGTTTATTTGGTTTTGTTTGATTTGATTATTTATCGTTGCGTACCAATAAGGTCATAAATTATCAGCCAAAGTCTCAGTATTATGTAAATTAACTTTTAAAATTAAATTGGTATAAACAGAACTTAGTGTTAGAAATCGAGGGTTCTTTGATCAAAACAGACCGGATAAATCAATTGAATCACGTACAATCGCTTGCCAAATACACTCATGCGACCTTTTATTGCTTCGGGAATCACAAATGATCACTCAAAATTTAAAGGCTGTAAAACCATGTTTTTGTATTTTCACCCAGGTTCAACGTTTCACATATTTATACGAGATATCGACAATTATAGGTTACTTATAGTGGTTTATTGATAAGTTTGTGGATAAGATCAAACACCGGATGAAAAGGTACTTCTGAATCAGAAGCTTCTAAACATGAACTCATAAGCTACACCAAAACTCTTGATGACACCAAAATCACCAACACTTAAAAAATGAAAAATGTGAAAACAGCCGTAACAAATAGACCCTAACATTTTATTCGAATAACGAGTTCTCTTCTTATATTATATTCATAAAGAAAACGGAAGAAAAGAATAATAGAGAAAAAAGCATAAATAATGATACATACCTTTCTCCCGTGTTTGTTGTTGATCATCTTCAGATAGAAATGGAAGATATAAGTGATCTGTTAGTCTTGGTGATTCTCGAACAGAACATGAACAATAAGAGAACCGAAGATAGTAAAAAGAGCCTGAAATACGTTCTGATTTCCTGCAAACCAAGATCAAGCAGCTCCTTCTTTTCTCCATATCTACTTTTCCTTTCCATTAAGTACCCATTTAAATAATCGTCTATAGAAATCAAGTTACCCACATTAAAAGGACTTTCTTGCAGAAAGTTCATCTGGTGAGCTCCCATTTCAAACATAGTGAAGAATGCAGCAGACCACTCATCCAGAACTCGCTGCAATCACACCCGGGTTATTTTAGTAACATTTTGGCTTTTAAAGTAAAAATAGAGATGGATTATGTAGATCATGAGAAACAGTAGTAAATATGTAATAGGGGCGGGTTCAAATGAGAACTCAAATTTGGTTGTGAACGAGAGGACAAATGAGAGCGCGACACGTGTCATATTCAGACTGAATGTAGTGTTATTGAGACCGAATAACACTACATTCCGTCTGAATAACACTACACTCAGTCTGAGTATTTTCCTTCATTATTCAGTCTGAATATGGCACATGTCGCGCTCTCATTTGTCCTCACGTTCACAACCAAATTTGAGTTCGCATTTGAACTTTCCTCGTATGTAATAAATAGTTATGTTAGAAAAGGGATTTATGTTAACGTACGTTGAAGGTTGGATGGTCTATAGGATTGAACATTTTGAAGCAGTCGTTAATGTGTGCTTTTTCATCACCATATATCTGTTTCAGTTAATCATAATATGTAAAGACATTCACTTGAAATTAGCCAAGGGACTTTTCTAAATAGTGTTGTAAATTTACAAACCTCGAACGTGAAAGCCATGGGGATCCTTTCAACTTCAAACATGTAATCTGTTGTTGTACCATGTGCCAGATACCTATTTCGGGCATGCAAATTTATTTAGAAAAACAAATTTAAGCACAAAAAGAAAAAAAAAACATATTGAGTTATTTCATTTAGGAATATTTCACTATAATGGAAAAGTAATCCCATTAAAGAACATTTGTGGGTTCCATTTTTTATGGGTAAGAAGAAATGAAGATGTTATTATAGGTTCCATTGATTTAAATCCACAAAATGAAGAGAATAAAAGTAAATAGTGTAAACAAAATGAAACTAGATTTTCATGAGAGTGAAGCAAAACAGATAGAATACTAACCCAACAGATCCTCCCCCTGATCCGACCACACAACGATCTCCACAATGAAGGTGGTTTAATGTTTCAAGCATCAACTTCATTTTCCCAGATTGTACTCCTTTAGGCGTTGTATTTTTGTGATCATATGGCATAAACAGAGCCTAGAAAAATAATGAATAACATTTATGACTTTTTATATATGTAGATAAACAACGGATAAAACTTTGATGAGCTTATTTGATCAAAAGGCAAAGATTTTAGACATTAATTGACACTAAGGTGGCGTTCGTTTTTTAAGAGGTGCTGTAAGTCTGAAATCTGAAAATAATAGAAAAACAAACAATTTAAATGTGAAAATGTCTGGTCGATTAAGACATAAGAGGTAATTAAGAGCTGAAAAGGAAAAAACAAACAAGGCTAATGAAAACATCCACTATGCACTGAAAAGTAACAGGGTGAGGAGGTAAAACTCAGTATCTCACCTCCATTCCAGAATGCACATTAACCCATAAGTGTGGTTCAAATGATGTTGAGAGCTTCCGCATCATCTGAGACTCGGGCTCACTAAAAGGGCCAGCCCCTGGATTCTCTTCATATGCGCTGAAGTCCTGAAATATAAGAAGTTAAGAACAAAGATGAAACTTGTAACAAAGCATAACAACAATTTTTTGTGAAATGTGCTATTAACAGCTAGAAGGAAAACTCCCAAAAAATGAAAAACTGAGGAACACCCTGGTAATGATTCATCTGGACGGTATGCACATGTGCATATAAGTAATTGAAGTTGTTTCTTGGTTTTTATGCGCATGTGCATACCAGACAAATTGCTTAGAAATTACTTGTATGCGCGTGTGCATACCGTCCAGATGAACTGTTATCAGGGTGTTCCTCAGTTTTTCATTTTTTGTTGTTTTCCCTTGAACTTGATCCATCAGCTAGGAGAAAATCATATGAAGTCACGGAGTAAAACCAAGAGCAATAAAAAGATTGCGTTCAAGATTTACATGCTCCAAGTTATTTAAGAACTAACCTCTTCTTTTTTCCCCCAATCTACGCTCCAATTTCGATTGAGATCAACTCCTCTTCCTGAAAAAAAATTTAGAGAAAAGCAAACAGGCAGAAAATCAACAATCAACTCCCCATAAGCAGAATTAAAATGTACTGAAGTAACTAAAAGATGCAAGACCATTTCTCCGCTCGCAAAGTTCTCCTGTTTCAACTTTCTTGCGTCCATTCAAGTTTTCAATTGGTACCACCTGAGAGATCGCGATAAGTTAACATTCTGAGGGCACCTTAATTAGAACTTTCAAGATCTCATCTACACCATAGAGGGAAGTATAGAAAAGAAAAGAAAAGAGCTCAACGTATTTTTCATCATAATAAAATCCATGAAACTATTAATATCAACTCCAACACAGAAAGTAAGACAGAGTTAGAGAAACCCCTTCAATTTACAAAGTAATTATCAATAAGTAATCTCAGTATTTAGTAAAGGCATTTGTAGAAGCTTCTAAACCAATTAACTTGGGCTAATTCAAAAATACCATGATCCTAAGGAGATATTTCATGTTTGCAAATGAAATCTTTGAATTTGTTAATTTAAATAACTGGAACGTATCGTGATATCATCTGATAATGAAGAAATTTAAGAAACGACTACTGAAATACCATAGGCATTACCTTTATAACAGTATTCTGAAGGGTTCTGTTCAGCAACACTGGATTCCTTTTAGGTAGAGATTGCTCTCCACTTAAGATAGAGAGGATCTTCAATGCAAGTTCAGTTGTTATAAGCTCTCGTGCATGCTGCCCAAAACTCTGGAAGACAAGTAATCATCTGTCAAAAAGATCAGCAATCATAGTCTGAGAAAACGCATGCTGAACTATGAAGGAAATCATGTTCTTATAATTATTTGTCTTTTTGTAGGATAGAAGATTATAAAGGTTACCAAAGGGCCTTTGGCCTAGCGGTATGTGAGCCCCTTGTCTTCTAGGAGGTCGGGGGTTCAAACCTCACCATAGGTGAGGAGGGTATGTGAGTTTGTTTGTTTATTCCAATTGCCGCATATAAATATTATATACTTCAAAAAAAAAAGATTATAAAGGTTATATTTGCTAACTCTACCTTACATGTGATGCGGTTATAGGAAAATAAAGAGAATAAACTTACAAGAAGAATCCGAAATTTCGGGTCTTCAATCTCATTCCTGTTCTGGCTATATGTAACTACCTCAAGTTCAGCCTCGTATCCCTTATTCTTACTTTTATATGTTTCGATCTGTTGGAAAGTCATAGAATCAGACAACCAAATACTACAAAGTACAAACTGGACAGAGCAGGGAGAAAGGAAAAGAAGCACACAAAACCCACGTGGAATCTATCTTGGTGGCGATTAACCAATTGTTCTATCTCTTCCATTAAAGTGCCACTGGAAAAGAAACAACAATAAAGAAGTGTTATCTAAATTTATAGTTCCTGAACTTTTCAATGTTCCACCATAATTCTATGAGAATAATAGAATCTTGAGCATTCACAAACAAAGTCTAGGGTTTTTATATTCAATGTAGGTATTTCCCTTACCTTTTGTACATTCCCAGGAAACCACTAAGCCACAAGAAAGGGGGAAACATAGCTCAATGATGTAATACATCACTCTCGATCGAGCTGTTTATAATCAAATAAAATATTCATGCTAATTCTAACACAATGAACTAAAGCTACCATTCACTCACCACACAAAACCAGAATCAATTGGAATATGTACATATATGTTCGCACATGGAAATAAATATGATGCACATTTGTGAAACAGACATCTTAATCTTTGAAACTGTAATATGTAATGTAATAACCAGAAGATTGGATACAAAGTTTTTGATGGTAAGTTCTCCATCACCCCTAAAGTACACAGCAAGCAAACAACTTCGTACAAATTAACTGAATACTCGGTCCCAGTCCTGATTCTTGGGTTCTAATACTTGTGTATTCCTTCTCAGTAATTCCCTTATAACATTGATGCCAACCCTACTATTTTGGGATACAGCTTTCCTTAGACTAAGTCATTTGGTTACCTATCAAGGCAATCATATTCTCTATCTAGTCAAGGGTATAACATAATGTTGGACATGGAAAAATATAGACATATGCATGTATCTATCAACAAAAACAAGACTCTTGTCTCAAACTGGTTCGGTAGGCTTAGAAACGTGACCAAATAAAATGGTGGAATCCATATATGATCAACACAATTAATATCAGCATACCATCATGAGTAGGTAAAAACAATTTAATACCAATATCCTGACACTACATCACCACTTCAGTTACAAGATAACTAGATAAATAAATAATAAGAAATGATTATTGGTCTGGAAGCAAATATAAAGGGGGCTTTCTCTGGAATGATGGGCAAAATTACATAACATCATTTGAAGTACTCCATCAAGTAAGATTCAGTAGTAATTCCAAAACATGGCTATAGAGCAACCCACAAACAAAAACCGATCAATTATCTGCCACTTTGTTGCAGATGGACATATAGACTATAGGGGCTTGCGCACAGGGTAGCCACTTCATTAAGCACTATTTTTCATATGAGAAACCTCGCATACAATCTACTTCCGTATATTCAAAACCAAATTGCATGTCAAGTGCACACAAGCAAGACTTCCTCTGGTTTTCAAATAAAAATTGGTACAAGTCACGGAAGTTTCCTACCCTTCAAACTTGTTAAAAGGTTAATGCAATAATGAAAGAAAAATCTTCATTATATCACATAATTCAAATCGTTTTCGAGTCTAAAATTCAACCCATTTGACATAAAAATCAAATTGTATCTCTTTTCTGGATCAATGGAGTACAATCAATCCCATTTAATCTGAAAGCGTGCATTTAAATAGTAACAATACTTTTATATCTATAGAACAGATAGACTATCCGCTGCCCTGTACTAGTATGAGATATGTAGTTATTCAAACGGAAGTATTTCAATCACCAAAGTAACAAAGTAGAATTTAAATCAACATTACCTCCAACATTTATATCAAATCAAACACAATAGAATACAGAAAACAAACAGCAAGATTCGTATAAATGTCAGAGAAAGGCACAATGTACAAATCTAGAAACATGCTACAGAAAGTTATAATTGTCGATAATGTGGAGTTTTTACCTAGTGTGATAAAGATCACGATTGATAGGCGTGATAGGATGCTGTTGTTCTCGTGAGACATTATCAACGCTGCTAATACAATCAACGATCGAGAAACAAGCAATTAATAATAACAGACAGGGTAAAATCATGAAACGGCGACGACGATGACAGAAAAACGCCATCTGAATCAACAAAAACAACAGTTACTCCTCATCATTACGGCTTCAATTCGAATTTTTGAATCGAGGATACCAATATAGTAAGGTTTTCAACTTCTGGATCAAGTTGTTATCAATATTTTTGAAGATTCGGGTTTCGTGGTGATCGAGATTTGAAGTTACCTTCAATCGCTGAGAGAGATATGGATCTAAAGAGAGAAAGACAATAGTGAGCGACTCTGGTCGGGTTGGTTTTTCCCTTCTAGCCCGCATTTCGAAAATGATGACGTCATCTATACTATATTCAAAAATATGATTATTAATAAAGTGAGAAAAGATCTGTACCCTTGATATTTTTAATCTTATATTCATCCATGAATTACGTTTTAAAATGGAATTGATCCTTGTTAGTGTTGACGTTCAGTTAGGATTGATCTTGTTTTTTAGATCTCTCTTATAAAGTCGTCGCCTAAAGCTGGTCCAGTCGTTTCACGACTTCTATCTTTCACGGAGACAACGAGGGTTCAAGTCCCTCTGGGGGTAAATCATGCCCATAAGAATGATATTTTCCCTTGACTTCCTGGGTTATCGTTCAAGTCTGCGGTTAAAGCGTTCAATGGTCCGCAGCCAAATGCTAGAAAATGCATTTCTAATCGATAATGCTATTAAAAAAAATTATGAGATCTTTTTTAACGCTTCTCACTATAACTTATTTTCTCACCAGAACTCAACCCACAGTCTACATTCCTATAGTTTTGTTAGAACTAGATGTTTTGTAAACGAAAAGTTCGTTGTATATATGTAGTAGGAGGAGGCTAATGGCACCCGTATGTCTTGCTAATGACACCCCTACAAAATGAATCTTTCTCACACACATTATTGTCAAAACCCTTTTTTAGGGAGAATTTCATCTACGTCCTTAAAAATTTGATATATTACGTATATATTCTTGTAAAATTTGTAATTACGTATATATCATTTTAAACCTGATAAACGCAAATATATATTATTCTCCTTAATTTAATTATTATTAAACATTTAAAAAATACAAATTATTAAAACTAAATTGAATTACAAATTTTATCAGGTTTAGAATGATATATACATAATTACAAATTTTACAAGGATATATACGTAATATATCAAATTTTTAAGGATGTAGATGAAATTCTCCCTTTTTTTTATAATCTCAATGCTATAAAACTACAATAAATTGTGTGCATGTACATATAGAGATTCAATTTTTAAATTTAAGTACGAGTATTTTCGCATGCGAGTATATTTATACAATATTTACAAACTATCTTATACACCTACAACGTAATAATATGTGTATTGATGAACATGTTAAAATATAAGATAAATAATGTGTATTCCTGTGAGTCTGTAATAAGAAAGCACTCAATAAAATTGATAACTAATAGAAAATACTTTCACTATTGTACAAATTTATATGATAAAGTCAAAATAGATAAAATAAAGATGTATTACCTTTATTATACGAATACATTTCTAGTATATAAAAAGGAACTTAATCAAAATATCATATTGTAATATAATTCAAATGCTTATAATCATCATAATATCATAAATAAACAAATACAAATCATTTAAAAGTTAACTCACAAAACCAACCCATCAGAAATAAATAAGAAAATAAGACAAAACAATTAGATCATCACTAAATGAAAATAATATAATTTAATGAGTTGAAAACTCCTTATAACTTGTAACTAAATCAAAAATTACTTTTGACCATACAACATTTTGGCCTTTTCCCTCAAAATGACCTTTCGTGTTTTCCCGGTTGCAGTTTTCGGCAAATCTTCGAACACAACCATCCGCGGAGTCATGTTTTCTGGTAGTTGAGTCCGACAATAATCAATAATTTCATCGGCATCGGCATTATATCCGTCCTTCAACTTCACAAACGCACACGGCACCTCACCAAAATGATCATCTGGGGCTCCAACAACTGCGGCCTCAAACACTTTTGGATGACCAAAGAGCACAACCTCAATGCTGATCGAGCTAATATACTGGCCCGATGACACAATACCATCAATACACCGATCTTTTACTTGTATGTAACCATCGGGGTGTATAACACCTAAATCCCCACTTCTATACCATCCACCTTTAAATACGTTTTCAGTTGCTTTAGCGTTTTTAAAGTATCCACACATTATCGTGTTGCCTCTAAGCATAACCTCACCGAGCGTTTTAGCATCTTTTGGTACGCTTTTCATGGTAACGGGATCTTTTACATCTACTGCTTGCATACCAACATGGTTTAGTCCATGGCGGGCCTTAAGCCTCGCCTGGGCTTCCAGAGGTAAGGAAGCCCACTCAGGTTTCCAAGTGCAAACGGTCGCTGGACCGTAGCACTCGGTGCACCCAAAACAACTTAAAACCTTAAACCCCAATTCCTCCATTTTCAAAACGACTTGAGGAGGAGGATGTGAACCACCTGTCATGACCTTCACGGGTGTCCCTAAAATTGGAATAATGTCAATAGGTGAAGCATTGGCAATCATGTTCAAAACTGTAGGTGCACCACCCATGTGTGTCACATGGTGTCGTGCAATTGATTCGAAAATGTTCTTTTCGGAGGCGACCCTCATACACACGTTCTTTCCACCTTGCGCTGCCATGGCCCACGGAAAACACCATCCGTTGCAGTGAAACATAGGGACGGACCATAAAAACACCGGCATAGAATGCATTTCCATTATCAAAGCCGTCACGAGAGAATTAAGATATGCACCTCTATGACTATATATCACGCCCTTCGAATTACCTGTCGTGCCAGACGTAAAGCTGACCGCAAGTGAATCACATTCGTCAATTGGATGTTTGATCTCAAATTCAAGACTTCCCATATCTAACAAGTCGTTATATTCAGAAATCACGTGATTACAAGCCGTATCAATCAATAAAGACTTGCCAGGTTCTGAGATTAAGATAATTTTCGGAAGATCTGATGTTTTCTTTGCCAAGATTTCGATTGCTTCCTCGACAACATCCAAGGACTCATAATCGACAAATACAACCTTAGCATTTGAATGTTCAAGTAAGCGCGACACCGTTTTTGAGTTGTATTGCGGGTTTATATTAGAAAGAACCCCACCTGCCATCAGAACTCCGAATTGTAACTCATACAACTCGGGAATATTTGGTGCCAATGCAGCCACCTACAAATTAAACCATTATAAGCTTACATAAACAAAAATCACATATAAATGTTAATTGTATTGTTTCAAAATGAACTAATAAAGGGAAATTATTAGAAACAGCCATTTTCATGCACCAAATTCATCTCATAATCATTTCTCTCAAATTTTTAGAAAGTCAATACCTCTACAAGTGACAACTTTAAGGGGTCAAAATGTAAAATAAAAATAAAAATTGAACATGATCAGGAAGTCTATAGATCAACTCTGTAAATTAAAACCATATACTTCCGCAAGTAAGTGCTACTTGTAGATCCAATAAAATTTATAGATTTGGCCCTTGAATTTACGGTATACGTTCAGGATTTTTTTACATCCGGGCTCATCCACATATTAAGGAAGTGTCACTTATAGAGGTAGTGACATTTTTGAAACTTGGGGAAAGAAATGGCTAAAAGATGAACTTGGTTGCTGAAAAAGGCTATTTCTAACAATTTCCCGATAATAAATTTAAAACGATTTAGGGTCGTTTACCAACGCAAATTAGGTAAACGCTAACCGACTAAGTGATGTTATATCTCGGTTAGCGGCATTTTAGGTCAAAGGGTACATTATTTTTACCAAGTCAGCACCACTTGCTCAATAAAAACTATAAGTATTTAATAACACATTATTAATTCACCAAAAATAACATATATAGAACTAATACTTACAATATCACCACGAGAAATTTCTAAGTGTGTCACGAGGGAGGAAGCGAGCTTAACACATCGTTCAAATGTCTCTTTCCACGTGAACTTCACATGATCCCCATACACGATAGAGACTTTATCTCCATATACGATAGCAGCACGTTCCAAAAAGCTTATCGGTGAAAGAGGAACGTAATTTGCGGAGCAAAGGACACCACCTTCCATCAACATCGCCATCCTAAAAACCAAATTATCAAAAAAAGAATAGATAAATTGGATTTTAAAGAGAGGCAAGTTAAAATTCTTATCTTAGATGGAGAAATGAGATGGGTATTTATAGATTTCATTAAGATTAACATAAATGCTTTTCATTAAAAAGTAAATAAATGTTTTCTTACTTTGATATTCTAGTCAAAAGATTATGATCAAATTAAAAAATAAATTATTAGATAATGCTTATTAATGTCTTAAATTTCAAGTTTACAATGTATTACCAGTAATTTTTTAAAACTTTTTGAATTAGATAAAACCAATTAATAAACATGGTTAAATACATGATAATCATAAAAATACTCAGTTGTTAAAACTAAACTAGATTTCACATGTATTTTAAAATCAATAATATTTAAATTATAATTAATAAAAATTTAAATTAAACAAATTATACCAAAAAAAAAAAGAATTTTATCTTCTTCAATTTAACAGTCATATTAAATATACCTTTTTTCAAGGTTTTTAACCACGTTCTTATATTGGTAAAACATATTCAATTACCACCTATAATTTATATTTTATTTAAAGATAAAATATTACTTTTGTATATTTTTATTAATTATTAAACCAAACATAACCCCCGCAGTCACACCATGAGGATAAAATCAGGGGCGGATTTTTATTGCAGAGTTGGGGGGTCAAATGACCCTCATAAAATTTCCAAAAAATTATTTTTAATATTATAAAATGTTAATCTTTTTTATAAATATATATATATATATATATGTGTGTGTTTTGACCCCTAATAAAAATAAGGTTTGACCCTATAATTTCTTTTAGTTTATAATCATTGTTAATTTTTTATATAATTTATCTTTTTACATCAAATCATGAATTGTTAGGGTTAAAGTTTGTTAGGTAATGTATATTTGTTAATCATTAATTATTAGGTATGTTTTCAACTTTTTGTTCTTAATTTTTAGGGTCAGGGTTTATGTTGATGTCTGATTGTTAATATGAATGATCTTCTTTGGATCATTTCGAAAGATTTTTTTTATGGAGTATCACCTAATCAAAGAAATAGATAAAAAAAAATATCTGTGTAGAGGAAATCGTCAACCACGTGAGCATGTACCCATTACTTAAATTCCGACCCCCATCACCAGAATTTCTAGATCCGCCACTGGATAAGATGTATTAATTCTATTAACATAAAAAAAATTATTTCTCAAAAAATCAAATTCAATTTTATTATTAATAATATTATTAATATTATTAATTATAACTTAATATCTAGTGTTTTGGATTTTTTATATATGAAACAAGATGATTATCTTGCATTTGATTATATTTAATCAGTTTATTATATGAATTTAAATATGCAGCTTAAGAAAATCATACTCATGCATCATTACTTTTAATCTTGAATTTTAAGAAATATGAATTAATAAACAATATTTGATGCATAAAAAATGATTTTTAAGATTTTATCTCAAATGTTTCATAATATAATTAGAAACATACTCGCACGATGTCTCGATTGTATGTTTAATTTCAATATTTATCTTTGTCGAATTTACAATAAAGTTTTTGTATAATTTTAAGAAACGATAACATTTTGTGTTTGAGTAATATATAAATTAAAAAGTTCTTGTTTTTTTTTAAATAATTTTTCAGTTCAATTTGTTTATAAAAATTTAATTTAGATTTAATAATATAATATTTTTTAGGAAAATTTATACATATATTTTTTTTTCTTTCTCCCCCCTCCCTGTAACACAACAACAAAATTAAATATGCATAAAACCTTTTTATTCGAGTGTTCACAACGTATTTATAAAAAAGATGAAAAAATGGAAAAGTTAAAGCATTAATGTATTGATTTAGCATTCCTTATTATAGGACTATTCATTTGCTTTGAATGTAAATGCTTTTAAAAATATAACCCCCAGTTAAGACGAGCTTTTTCATTTTTGCGTTTTCGAAATTCTTTGTAAATTAACATGTAGCGTTTTCAATTATTTTATTTTTGACTAAACAAATCTTAAAATAATTTTCAGTTTCATTTTTTAAGTAATATTGATAGCTTTTAAAGATTATTTGTTTACTAATGTATAAAATTAAAATATTACTATGATTTATGTTACATTTTAAATAAATGTGTTTCAAACGATTTTTTCATTTGAGTTGATGTTATTATTTATTATTGTTATTAATAAATCTATTATTATAATTATTTTGTAATGAATATTAATATTGCTTAATAATTCTATTATTTTAAAAAAATATTATTTAATAATTCTGTTATTACTAAAAAATATATATTATTATTTAATAAATCTATTATTATTATTTGTTATAAGTGTTGCTAAAAATCAGTTTACGAATAAAACCTCTTTTTCCTATTTAGTTTACTAAAGTATTTTTTTTATCAATCAATATGATAACAATTTTTTATTTTTTTAAGATGAAATTAGCTGATTATCAACTTACATCTTAGGGGCCCGGTATTTGTTGAGGTGTAGGGCTCAAAGACCCCTCCATTTCCCCTAAATATTTTGATAATCTAAGAGCATCTCCAAGAGATATGCTAAAAATTTTCTATAATAGAGTAAAAAAAGTCAAAATCTCTATAAAAATTTACATCAATCTCCAACAGCTACTCTATTTTAGCAATTCTACCATTAATTATATTAATAAAATATTCAATACATCTAATAAAATAATATTTTTCTCTCCTACACATTTTTATCTCAATACTCTAATTGGTTGATATAATTAAAATATTATTTTCTCTCTCTTCTAAAAAGTTTTAGAGATTTCTCTAAATTTAGAGAATTTTACAACTTCTTTCATCTTTTTTCTATTTTAACATATAGGATAGAATAGCTGTTGGAGCAACTAAAATGCTAAAATTACACTTTTTTTTTTATTTTAGCATAGCTGTTAGAGATGCTCTAACTCCATTAATAAATTAACCATGACGAATATAATTAATTATGAAAATGTATATGTCCATAAATTATACGGTCCTCAAAATATTTACAATTTTTTAAACGGATTATTTGTAATATCCTACATTGGTTGGGAAAGAAAACAATAGTTTCCTTACAAGGAACTTGAATACCTCATCTATCAGATGCGTTGTAAAACCGTGAGTACAGGTGTGTGGACAAAACGGACAATATTTGGTACGGACCTGGGATGTTACAGATGGTATCAAAGTTGGGAACCGGACTGATGTGCCAACGAGGACGTTGGGCTCCCAAGGAGGTGAATTGTAATATCCCACATTGATTGGTTGGGGAGGAGAACAATAGTTTCCTTACAAGGGACTTGGATACCTCTTCTATTAGACGCGTTTTAAAACAGTGAGTCCAGGTGTGTAGGCAAAGCGGACAATATCCGGTAAGGTTGGCTTGGGATGTTACATCATTACATATGTTGGAGCGTAAACAGTTCGTTTTGGTTTAACATGTACGTAAAAGAAGTTAAATAACGAAAGCGATAATATAAACAAATGATCCATCGTATTCTCATAAAACAACGATAACATTCAAATAAGTCTCTTGTCGCCGCCGTCTTCTTCCTCCTCGGGTATTTTTGAAGTTTCAACTTCGCTTTCGATGAAACAATTTGCATCTTCGAAATTCTCGGCATCTTCTAAATCTTTATCCTCGACTTCAAGTGAAGCTTCGTCTTCTTCAACCCGATAATAAACCTTGATAAATAAAACATTTATGTGTTAAAAAAACAAATTTGATCGGTTTATTATACTATATATCAACAAGATGACATATTACAATAGTTGTATATACAGTGGATGTGGGTGGAAGTCTTACCACACAAGTCCGTGGTGGCGAGAGAACTTTGAACGAGTTCGGACGGTTGTTGAAGTTCCTTTCTTGGACTCCTGGCATTCCTTCGGGCGAAGTGAAATGATCGACATCGTGACCAACCTACCAACATTTGTGAAGTAAGCATTTCATGAAATTAAGAGCGAGTGGTTATTTCCAAATGTCGTACAAAAGAGATCACGAAAAAAAAACTTTATACATCGTTCCCTCCGGCCTAAAAGGTCAACATTTGACTTTTCGGTGTCAAAAGATTTTTCTTTTCGATTCTAAGACCGATATCTATCGAATAAGTTAGGAGGAAAGGTCAAACATGACTTTGAAGAATGAAAAGCCGAAAAATAATCGGAGGATTTTACTTACTCTTTCGTGCCCACCGAATTCCCAAGCATCACTATCGAGAGCAACTCTATATTTCCCTGGTAAATCGCAACCAACCTTGTATCTGCGGTATCACAATTTACACTACTAAGAACCCGGCAGGTTTCAAGCTAAAATTTCATATTTACCCATTGTATTGTTGCATTAAGTTTGGTCAACAAGGTTATCCTAATTTGTAAAAGGGTACTTTAGATACTTTATTAATAATCAAATATTTTTACTAAGCGGAAAATTGCATGAAAATAGAATTTACTTTGCTCTGATTCCTATTATGGTTAACGTACTTTTAAAACCTTCATTTCAGTACCCAAGATGTGACATCTCAAACATTTAAGTTAGTTTGTTTTTTACCTGATGACATGGCTTTGATAGTTTTAAATGCCAACTAAGCAAATTTAGTTCACCACACTAAAAGAATATATATATATTACAAAATTTATCCTTCGAAAAAGATTGAGATAGCATGTCAATGCGTTATTCAAAATAGAAATCAGAACAAAGTACATTACTTTCATGCAATTTACTATTTACTAAACTATATATCGAGTCAAATGTTGCAATTTCAATATGATATGCTCGGTAAAGATGTCCATACCATCATATGTATTATCGGGGTGGAAATTGAAAACGAACACTAGATCTCCCCGTTCAAACACGATAACCTGTGAACCGTAACAAAAAAAATGTCAAATTTGGGATAAATAACACTCTATTTCAAGATAAACATACAAGTATAGTTGTTTGACTTTTAAGGTCAAACATATGATAAGTGTTTGCATTCAAAATCAAAGTGGACTTCGTTAAAAACTTCAAGTGAGAAATATACCATATGTATAATGAGTTACAAAAGTTTAATGTAATAATCAAACTATTCTAGAAACTCATAATATTTGTATCAAAATTGAATTTAAAAGTTGGCCAGTTTGACCTCAAAAGTCAAAGGTGATGATGAATTGCACAAAAATACTTTGTACCTTGCCATCT
This sequence comes from Silybum marianum, assembly GCA_036898165.1. Lineage (NCBI taxonomy): Eukaryota > Viridiplantae > Streptophyta > Magnoliopsida > Asterales > Asteraceae > Silybum > Silybum marianum. The sequence goes on from CM072531.1 coordinate 42,022,576, forward strand.
TCATCGGTGCTGCTCACCATCTGTTTGGCCGATGTGAGGAAGGAAAACTTTTCATCGAGCAAGTTCATTGCTCTATCGAAAGTGTTCATGAACTGCATTAAAAATATTCACAGGGAATATATAATGAACATATATATATATATAATGAACATAAGCAAACATTAACGAACGGATTACTGAACATTTATGAACGTATTCATTTAACTAACCAAACAAAAAATCTTGTTTATATTCATTCATTTATTAAATAAACGTATTTCCGGACAAACGATTATGAATAGTTTGTTTTTACGGCCCAAAGAATTGTTAAATAAATTGATGATGTTGATATAGGTCACAAAGTCTTCAATCTTGACATAGTGACTAGTGAGGGTATTTTAGATATATAGTCAAAACATTTTTCTTAAACCATGTTTCAAATTCATCATTTAAATTTTTATGGAAATTAAGGAGGGAACAATAACAATAATAATAACAATAACAATTAGATGAAGTAAATTATGGAACCTTGTATCGTAAGTGCTCCGTATCGACAAGTTCCCATTGGCGTCTGCACTTCTCGTAGCTCCAATCATTGCCTACTCTAGGGAAACCAATCCACTCGGGACGTCGAAACTATAACAAACACTCAAAAAATATTACTCCATTAGACATAAGCAAAAATTATAGCATTTGCTTGATGACAAAAGCAATACACGTATACATGCATGCATACACACACATTGGGTTCCGGTAAGAAGGAGAGTTAAGACTATTATGTTTTCATTCAGGTCCGTAAAAATTACACTTTCTATCTTAAAACTTTACATTTTCATCCAGGTCTGCAAAAAAATTATGTTTCTCGTCCAAAAAAGTATTTATATTTTTTACCCAGATTAAAAAAAAACGAACCCAACACTATTTTGATAAATCTTCAAGAAAAATGGTTAAAAAATCAATCAAACCTTTAAAAACAGTTATTTTAATTAATTTTCTTTATATAAAATAATACTTTAAAACATATCCTAAATGCCGTGTTAGAAAAAGATAGACAAAAGGTTGGTGATTTCCCGTAAGCTGATTTAAAATAGGAACAAAATGTTTGACCCCACAAAAAATTATATTAAACTTGATTTTACAAAATCCAACACATTATAAAATAATACTTTTAAAAAGTTTGATATATTTTAAAAGAAAAGCTTAAATTTGTAATATAAATTTCCCATTTCCTAAAAGCACCTTCAAACATAACGTTTTTTAAAAGCATTTTACTATTAAAAAAGATCATGAAAATAACTTTGTTGTAAAAAATAAGTTTTATTAAAAGTCTATTTATGTGATTTTATATTTTATATTATACGTGTTTTAATAGTTGATTTTCTTGAATTAACATGGTTTCAACTTCTAAGGTAATGCAAAATATTTTTCGAGATGACATTTTCTATAAAATATTATTTAATCTTGAAATATTCTTGTTATCCATATCAAGTAAAAATATCATATTGTAATATAATTCAAATGCTTATAATCATCAAAATATCAAAAATAAACAAATATATAGGATTCATCATTTAAAAGTTAACTCACAAAACCAACCCACTTGGAAATAAATAAGAAAATAACACAAAACAATTAGATCATCACTAATTTAACTCCTTATAACTCTTAACTAAACCAAAAATTACTTTTGGTGGTACAATATTTTGGCCTTTTCCCTCAAAATGACTTTTTGTGTTTTCCCGGTTGTAGTCTTCGGCAAATCTTCGAACACAACCATCCGTGGAGTCATGTTTTCCGGTAGTTGAGTCCGACAATAGTCAATAATTTCATCGGCATTGGCATTATATCCGTCCTTCAACTTCACAAACGCACACGGCACTTCCCCAAAATGATTATCTAGGGTTCCAACAACTGCGGCCTCGAACACTTTTGGATGACCAAACAACACAACCTCAATATTGATCGAGCTAATATACTGGCCCGATGACACAATACCATCAATACACCGATCTTTTACTTGTATGTAACCATCGGGGTGTATAACACCTAAATCCCCACTTCTATACCATCCACCTTTAAATACGTTTTCAGTTGCTTTAGCGTTTTTAAAGTATCCACACATTATCGTGTTCCCTCTAAGCATAACCTCACCGAGCGTTTTAGCATCTTTTGGTACGCTTTTCATGGTAATGGGATCTTTTACATCTACTTCTTGCATACCAACATGGTTTAGTCCATGGCGAGCCTTAAGCCTCGCCTGGGCTTCTAGAGGTAAGGAAGCCCACTCGGGTTTCCAAGTGCAAACGGTCGCTGGACCGTAGCACTCAGTGCACCCAAAACAACTTATAACCTTAAAACCCAACTCCTCCATATTCAAAATGACTTGAGGAGGAGGAGGTGAACCACCTGTCATGACCTTCACGGGCGTCCCTGAAATTGGAATAATGTCAAGAGGTGAAGCATTGGCAATCATGTTCAAAACTGTAGGTGCACCACCCATGTGTGTCACATGGTGTCGTGCAATCGCTTCGAAAATGTTCTTTTCGGAGGCGACCCTCATACACACGTTCTTTCCACCTTGCGCTGCCATGGCCCACGGAAAACACCATCCGTTGCAGTGAAACATAGGGACGGACCATAAAAACACCGGCATAGAATGCATTTCCATTATCAAAGCCGTCGCGAGAGAATTAAGATATGCACCTCTATGACTATATATCACACCCTTCGAATTACCTGTCGTGCCAGACGTAAAGCTGACCGCGATTGAATCACATTCGTCAATTGGATGTTTGATCTCAAATTCAAGACTTCCCATATCTAACAAATCATTATATTCGGAAATCACGTGATTACAAGCCGTATCAGTCAATAAAGACTTGCCAGATTCTGAGATTAAGATAATTTTCGGAAGATCTGATGTTTTCTTTGCCAAGATTTCGATTGCTTCCTCGACAGCATCCAAGGACTCATAATCGACAAATACAACCTTAGCATTTGAATATTCAAGTAAGCGCGACACCATTTGTGAGTTGTATTGCGGGTTTATATTAGAAAGAACCCCACCTGCCATCGGAACTCCGAATTGTAACTCATACAACTCGGGAATATTAGGTGCCAATGCAGCCACCTACAAATTAAACCATTATAAGCTTACATAAACAAAAGTCACATATAAATGTTAATTGTATTATTTCAAAGTGAAGTAATAAAGGGAAATTATTAGAAATAGCCATTTTCATGCACCAAATTCATTTCATAATCATTTCTCTTAAATTTTCAGAAAGTCACTACCTTCGAAAGTGACAACTTCTCAACTTGAGAAGGGGTCAAAATGTAAAATAAAAATAAAAATTGAACATGATCCCTAAGTCTATAGATCAACTCTGTAAATTAAAACCATATACTTCCGCAAGTAAGTGCTACTTGCAGATCCAATAAAATTTATAGATTTAGCCCCTAAACTTAAGATATATGTTCAACATTTTTTTACATTCTGGCTCATCCACAAATTAAGGAAGTGTGACTTATAGAGGTAGTGACATTTTTTAAATTTAGGGAAAGAAATGGCTAAAAGATGAACTTGGTTCCTGAAAAAGGCTATTTCTAACAATTTCCCAATAATAAAATTAAAATGATTTAGGGTCGTTTACCTACGCAAATTAGGTAAACGCTAACTGAGTAAGGATGTTATATCTCGGTTAGCGGCATTTTAGGTCAAAGGGTATGGGTAATCAACATTATTTTCACCAAGTCGGCACCACTTGCCCAATAAAATGTATAAGTATTTAATAACAAATTCTTAATTCACCAAAAATAACATATATAGAACTAATACTTACAATATCACCACGGGAAATTTCTAAGTGTGTCACGAGGGACGAAGCGAGCTTAACACATCGTTCAAATGTCTCTTTCCACGTGAACTTCACATGATCCCCATACACGATAGAGACTTTATCTCCATATACGATAGCAGCACGTTCCAAAAAGCTTATCGGTGAAAGAGGAACGTAATTTGCGGAGCAAAGGACACCACCTTCCATCAACATCGCCATCCTGAAGATCGAATTGTCAAAAAAAGAATAGATAAATTAGATTTTAAAAAAAGACAGTTAAAATTCTTATATTAGATGGAGAAATGAGATGGGTATTTATAGATTTCATTACAAGATTACCATAAATGTCTTTCATCAAAAAGTAAATAAAGGTTTTCTTACTTTTGATATTTTAATCAAAAGATAATGACCAAATTAATAAGTATAAATTACTAGATAATGCTTATTAATGTCTTAAATTTCAAGTTTACAATCTATTATAGTTATTTTTTCAAATCTTCTAAATTAAATAAAATCAATTGATAAACATATTTAAATACATGATAATTATAAAAATAGTTAAAACTAGAATAGGTTTCACATGTATTTTCAAATCAATAATACTTAAATTATAATTAATAAAAATTTGAATTAAACAAGTTATACTAAAAAAAAAAATTATCACGTTCAATTTAACAGTTATATTATATATACTTTTTTAAGGTTTTTAGCGATGTTCTCAAATTTGGTAAAACATATTCAATTACCATCTATAATTTATATTTTATTTAAACATAAAATATTATTTTTGTAAATTTTCATTAATTACTAAACCAAACATAACCTCCGCGGTCACAACACGAGGACAAGATGTATAACATAAAAAAGTTATTTGTCAAAAAATCAAATTCAACTTCATTATCATTAATATTATTAATTATAATCTAATATCTAGTGTTTTGGATTTTTTATATTTAAAACGAGATATTTATTTTGCATTTGATTATGGTTATCAGTTTATTATATGAATTTAAATATGCATCTTTACAAAATTATATTCATGGATCATTATTTTTAATCTTGAATTTTAAGTAATATGTATTAATAGACAATATTTAATGTATAAAAAATGATTTTTAACATTTTTAACGTGTTGATTTAGAAAAATATTAGCATTCCTTATTATAGGGACTATTTCATTTGCTTTGAATGTAAAAGCTTTTAAAAAATAAGAATATAACCCCCAGTCTGCTTTTTCATTTTTGCATTTCCGCAATTCCTTGTAAATTACTAACATGTAGCTTTTTCAATTATTTTATTTTTGACTAAACAAATCTTAAAATATTTTTCAGTTTCATTTTTTGAGTAATATTGATAACTTTTAAAGATTATTAGTTTAGCAGGGACGGGTTCAAATTAGAACTCAAATTTGGTTGTGAACGTGAGAATAAATGAGAGTACGACACATGTCATATTCAAAGAAGTATTCAGACTGAATATAATATTTATTCAGTCTGGATATTTCTTTGTATATTCGGTCTGAATAATCTATATTAAGACACGTGTCGCGCTTTCATTTGTCCTCACGTTTACAACCAAATTTGAGTTCGCATTTGAAATTTCCTCTAGTTTACTAATATATAAAATTAAAATATCACTATGAGTTATGTTACATTTTAAATAAATATGTTTCAAACGACTTTTTTTTATTTGAGTTGATATTGTTATTATAATTTTCATTAATAAATCTATTAATATAATTATTTTGTAATGAATATTAATATTGCTTAATAATTCTATTATTACTAAAAAAATTTATTAATAAATATATTATTATTATTTGTTACAAGTGTTACTAAAAATCAGTTTACTAATAAAACCTCTTTTTAATCTTCAAAGTTTATATCTTTTAATAGCCTAAAATGCATCAAAATGCAAAAAACTTTACCTAAATTCCTATTTAGTTTAATAAAGTATTTGTTTTATCAATCAATATAATAACAAAGTTTTACACTTTTTATTTTAAGATAGAATTACCTATTTTTTTTTAAAGATAAAATTAGCTGATTATCAAGTTACATCTTACGGCCCGGTATTTGTTGAGGTGTAGGGCTCAAAGACCTCTCCATTTCCCCTAAATATTTTGATAATCTAACTCCATTAATAAATTACCCGTGACGAATATAATTAATTATGAAAATGTATATATATCCATAAATTATATGGTCCTCAAAATATTTACAATTTTTTTAAACGGATCATTTGTAATATCCCATATTGGTTGGGAAGGAGAACAATAGTTTTCTTACAAGGGACTTGGATACCTCCTCTATCAGACGCGTTGAGTCTAGGTGTGGACAAAGCAGACAATATCTGGTACGGTTGGTCTGGGATGTAACAGATGGTATCAGAGCCGGAAACCGGACTGATATGCCAACGAAAACGTTGTGCTCCCAAGGGAGTGGATTGTAATATCCCACATTGGTTGGTTGGGAAGAGAACAATAGTTTCCTTACAAGAGACTTGGATACCTCATCTATCAGACGCGTTTTAAAACCGTGAATCCAGGTGTGTGGACAAAGCGGACAATATCTGGTACGGTTGGCCTGAGATGTTACATCATTACATATGTTGGAGCGTAAATAGTTCGTTTTGGTTTGAGATGTACGCAAAAGAAGTTAAATAACGAAAGCGATAATATAATACAAATGATTCATCGTATCCTCATAAAACAACGATAATATTCAAATAAGTCTCTTGTCGCCGCCGTCTTCTTCCTCCTCGGGTATTTTTGAAGTTTCAACTTCGCTTTCCATGAAACAATTTGCATCTTCAAAATTCTCGGCATCTTCTAAATCTTTATCCTCGACTTCAAGTGAAGCTTCGTCTTCTTCAACCCGATAATAAACCTTGATAAAAAATAAAACATTTATGTGTTAAAAAAACAAATTTAACTGGTTTATTGTACTATATATATATATATATAGAGAGGAAGGTTCAAATGAGAATTTTGCATTTTTAAAAGAACAAAGGGACACTTGTGGATCACATATGATGTGGGTCCCACATAATATTAAATCATTTTATGATTTAATATTATGTGGGACCCACATCATATGTGGTCCACAATTTGTTCATTTGGTCCTTTAAGGAAGGGTGGTTCTCACTTGATCCCTCCCCTATATATATATATATAGGGGCAGGTTCATATGAGAACGCTAACTTTTTACAAGAACGCGAGGAGCTTCTTTCATGTACAAAATCATATATGATTCATGTAGTGATTTTGATGTTGGTACAAAATCAGATGTGATTTTTTTATGTTGGTATAAAATCACATGTGATTTTGTACATGAAAAAAGCTCCTCGCGTTCTCGTAAAAAGATACCGTCCTCGCATGAACCTCCCTCTCTCTCTCTCTCTCTCTCTCTCTCTATATATATATATATATATATATATCAACAAGATGACATAGTACAATAGTTGTATATACAGTTGATGTGGGTAGAAGTCTTACCACACAAGTCCGTGGTGGCGAGAGAACTTTGAACGAGTTCGGACGGTTGTTGAAGTTTGTTTCCGGGATTCCCGGCATTCCTTCGGGCGAAGTGAAATGATCGACATCATGACCAACCTACCAAAATTTGTGAAGCATTTTAAGAAATTAGAGCGAGTGGTTATCTCCAAATGCCGTTCAAAAGAGTTCACGAAGATAGACTTTTATACATCGTTCCCTCCGGCCTAAAAAGTCAATGTTTGACTTTTCGGTGTCGAAAGGTTTTTCTTTTCGATTCTAAGACCGATATTTATCGAATAAGTTAGGAGGAAAGGTCAAACATGACTTTGAAGAACGAAAAGCCGAAAAATAATCGGAGGATTTTACTTAGGTGGCGATTGTTTTTTAAGAGGTGCTGAAGTCTGAAGTCTAATTTCCGTTCTGAAATGGTTATGAAACGTCTAAACAATTAAGTGGTGATTAAGAGTTTAAAATGAAAAAACAAACAAGGCCTTACTCTTCCGTGCCCACCGAATTCCCAAGCATCACTATCGAGAGCAACTCTATATTTCCCCGGTAAATCGCAACCAACCTTGTATCTGCAGTATCACAATTTACACTACTAAGAACCCGACAAGTTTCAAGCTAAAATTACATATTTACCCATTGTATTGTTGCGTTAAGTTTGGTGAACAAGGTTATTCTAATTTGTAAAAGGGTACTTTAGACATTTGATTAATAATCAAAACATTTTTACTAAGCGGAAAATTGCATGAAAATAGAATTTACTTTGCTCTGATTCCTATTATGGTTAACGTACTTCTAAAACCTTCATTTCATTTCAGTACCCAAGATGGCAAGACGTGACATCTCAAACATTTAAGTATTTTTTTTTCACCTGATGACATGGCTTTGATAGTTTTAAATGCCAACTAAGCAAATTTAGTTCACCACACTAAATATATATATATATATATATATTACAAAATTTATCCTTCAAAAAAGATTGAGATGGCATGTCTTGCGTTATTCAAAATAGAAATCAGAACAAAGTACGTTATTTTCATGCAATTTACTATTTACTAAACTACATATTGAGTCAAATGTTGCGATTTCAATATGATATGCTCGGTAAAGATGTCCATACCCATCATATGTATTATCGGGGTGGAAATTGAAAACGAACACTAGATCTCCCCTTTCAAACACGATAACCTGTGAACGGTAACAAAAAAAATGACAAATTTGGGATAAATAACACTCTATTTCAAGATAAACATACAAGGATAGTTGTTTGACTTTTAAGGTCAAACATATGATAAATCTTTGCATCCAAAATCAAAGTGGACTTCGTTAAAAACTTCGAATGAGAAATATACCATATGTATAATGAGTTATAAAACTTCAATGTAGTAATCGAACTATACTCGAAATTCATAAATTTGTATCAAAATTGAATTTAAAAGTTAGCCAGTTTGACCTCAAAAGTCAAAGGTGATGATGAATTGCACGAAAATATTTTGTAAATATTTTTTTGTACCTTGCCATCTTCATCGGTGCTGCTCACTATCTGTTTGGCCGATGTGAGGAAGGAAAACTTTTCATCGAGCAAGTTCATTGCTCTATCGAAAGCGTTCATGAACTGCATTAAAAAGATTCACGGGGGATATATATAATGAACATATATATATATATATAACGAACACACACACACACATATATATATAACGAACACACACACACACACATATATATATAATGAACATAAGCAAATATTAATGAACGGATTACCGAACATTTACGAACGTATTCATTTAACTAACGGAACCAAAAATCTTGTTTGTATTCGTTCATTTATTAAATAAACGTACTTCCAGACAAACGGTTTACGAATGGTTTTTTTTGCGGCCCAAAGAATTGTTAAATAAATTGATGATGATGATGATATAGGTCACCAAATTCTTCAATCTTGACATAGTGAGGGTATTTTAGATATTTTTAATGTATAGTCAAAACACTTTTCTTAAACTATGTTTCAAATTCTAACATTTCAATTTTTATGGAAAGGAGGGAGCAATAAGAATAACAATTAGATAAAGTAAATTATGGAACCTTGTATCTTAAGTGCTCCGTATCGACAAGTTCCCATTGGCGTCTGCACTTCTCGTAGCTCCAATCATTGCCTAATCTAGGGAAATCAATCCACTCGGGATGCCCAAACTATAACAAACACCCGGATATATTACTCCAGTAGACATAAGCAAGAAATATAGCATTTGCTTGATGACAAAAAGCATACACACACATAAACATGCATGCATAGACACACATACACGCATACATACATACATATATATATATGTGGTCAGGTTCAGGAGAAAACGCCAAAAAGAAAAAAACTGAAGAACACCCTGGGAGACGGTATGCACAAATGCATACTGTAATTTGTAACATGCATTTGTGCACATGCACTAATGCATAGAAAAAACAATCGCATGTATGCATTTGTGCATACCGTCCGGATGGAGGGATCCCAGGGTGTTCTTCGGTTCTCTTTTTTTTTTTAGTGTTTTCCCTTGAACCTCTCTCTCTCTATATATATATATATGTATGTATGTATGTATGTATGTATATGTATGTACACACACATAGAAGCTTTATCCCCCACATACGTGTATGTGAGGAGACCAAACCAAACGGACCCAGTATATCCCACCCGTAGGTGGGGTAGGGGGTTAGGGATGTAAGCAGACTTGCAACGAGTGTGTGTGAGTATTTACTATATATAAATGTTATATACTTAAAAAAGAAGTATATGATCGAAGTCATAAATAATCTACGTAGTATAAAGGCACGAGGTCGAGTTTTTTCTTGGTAATCCCTATGGAACAATTGGCATGCTCTTACCTCATTTCCCATGAAATTAAGGTAGCCTTCTCCGCCCAATGCCATCGTTATAAAGTGAATCATCTGTAAAACAAAAACATAATATCAATTCATTGGAATGTACACAAATTGATGCATGGCGGGTATCGTGACAAATTATTTGTGTTGCGATTGTTTGTCCCTTGTGAGGTTCCATGTACTTTTGAGTCTTTGACTTTATGAGGTCCAACGCCTATTTTCAACTTCTAAACTAATGCGAGTTTTTTTTCCCCAATTTTCAAGATAATTTTGACGAGTGGAATGAAGCTTATAACAAATAATACACATATAACAACATTGTCGCTACATTAGAATAAATCCATAACAATTTCCAAACGTTTAAAACTAATAGGTTTGACCTCAAAAAGTCAAAGGGTACCTCTTGTCCTTGGTGAAAATGTAATTAACAAAAGAGGGAAAACGGACCTTATGAAGTGCTATCCCACGATCGATAGTTGGTGAAGCGTCCATTAAACAAGACATCCCGGAATACATTTCATCATCCATAAGGAAAAATGCAATTGTTTTATCTCCAACAATCGACTACACTTGTTGCAACCCACAACAAATTATCAAATTATTACACTTCTTAATTAAGTAAATGACAATTTTACCCTTAACAACAGAGGGAGTAACGAATTTCTCCATCTCATAATTAAGGGTAGAACTTCTTCATTTTTGTGGGTCCCATCTTCAAGTAAATGGGACCCACAAAATTAAAAACGTTAAACAAACTAAACAAAAAAGGAGTGAAGTAATTCTTTATACCTGATCATGACTCTCGGCATAAGCAACGCATTTCTCGGAATACCGTCGATTAGTTAAACTCCTCGATATATCGTTCATCGACCACTCATCATCATTCTTATTCTTCAAATAATCAATCCATTTATCGGGAATAGCCATAGCCAACCGAAAATCAAACCCGACCCCACCTTCATCCACGGGCCTACCAAGACCCGGCATTCCGGAAACATCTTCCGCAATTACAATCGCATCCGGCAACAACGAATGAATCAAATCATTAGCAAGCATCATATAAACCACCGCATCAATATCAGTCGATTCGCTAAAATACTCATGGTAATCACCCGTAAACGCAATATTAATTCCATGATGATGATATAACATAGAAGTTATCCCATCAAACCGAAAACCGTCAAACTTAAACTCCTCAAGCCACCACCTTAAATTCGATAAAAGAAACCGAAGAACCTCCCAATTCGAGTAATTAAAAAGCCGACTATCCCATAACGTATGATACCCTCGTTCACCGGTATGAAAATAAGAATCTTGTGTGGGTTGGCCGACATCATATCCGTTAAGCCCGTCGGTTATATTGTTACTTACGTGGCTATGAACAACGTCCATTAAAACCCGTAAACCTAAACTATGTGCTTTATCGATTAAGTATTTTAGGTCGTCGGGTGTTCCTGATCTACTACTTACCGCAAAAAAGTTGGTAACGTGATATCCAAACGATCCGTAATAAGAATGTTCCATTATGGCCATTAGTTGGACCGTGTTATAGTTGTTTTCGCGAATCCGAGGTAAAACGTTATCCGCAAACTCTCGGTATGAATTCACTCGAGGTTCGGAACTACTCATCCCGACATGAGCCTCGTATATTCGTGGGGCCTCGGGTTTTGGTGGACGAGGGTACTTAAATTCATACCTACATGGATGACAACAAAGTGAAACTGATATTTATTTGTTATCTTCTTTTATATATATATATATAGGCATAGGATCGTGTGAGAAATAGAGTTAAGGTGAGAAGCATAAGAAGAGATCTTAGCCATTGATCACTTTTAATCTCATACCCACCCATGAATTGCGCCTTAGAAGGGAGTTGATCTGGTGGTGCATCTCCTCCTAATGTGCATCCAAGGGTGGAGATCCCTTCTTACGCTTCTCACCATAACTCTCTTTCTCACCGGAACCCAACCCTATATATATATATATGGCAGGTTCACATGAGAACTCAAATTTGGTTGTGAACGTGAGGACAAATGAGCGTGCGACACATGTCATATTCGTACCGAATAATCAAAGAAATATTCAGACTAAATAAATTAGTCTAAATAATGCTACATTCAAACTGAATGTCTGAATGTAGTATTATTCAGACCGAATAAATACTATATATCAGTCTGAATAGTTCTTTGATTATTCAATATGAATAACCTACATTCAGACACGTGTAACGCTCTCATTTGTCCTCACGTTCACAACCAAATTTGAGTTCTCATTTGAACTTTACTCTCTCTCTCTATATATATATACATATATATATATATATTGATTGTTATTTTACTAAGAAAAAAATTTAGAAAATGAATAGATTCATTTTATCTATAATTATTGTTACCTTACTAAAAAACAAATAAATATAGACTCATTATAAAAATTTATTGATGGTAACATATATATGGGTTTTTATATTTTCACGAAAATTTTAAAATTCAATACACACACATATATATATATTAATTGTTAAAATAATAAAACGAAGTGTAAAAAAATAAATGTTTTTAATGATTTTTATGCATCTTAAAATGAAAATTGAAAAGCTTCATTGGTAATTAATGGTGGCATTTAATGAATAGCTATTATTTAAAAATAATTCAAAATTAGGAGAAAAAAAGATAAACCTCAATAGATGTCTCTCCTTGATCCTCTATTTGTTATCTTCTTTTATATATAATACGGATAAGATTTTATACCTTTCTGAAGCGGGTGGGTCCCAATAAACGCCATCGTAAGGGGCGGCAAATCTAGTGGAGTCAACGGTGGCGTACTTTATCCAAGCCGGGAGTCGGTCAACCCAAATTCCGTTATTGTGTTTGAATCTGAACTTTACTTTTGAATTATGAGGAATAGCTGAATTGCCATTGATATCGGGAATCTTAATGTGCCATACTCCAAACTGATTTCTTTCCATTTTGTGGTTGGATCCATCCCAACCGTTAAAATCACCGATCAGTTGTGCTTCCCTGATTATATATATATATATAGAGAGAGAGAGTGAACAATGAAAAAAGAATTTTAGGGAAATAATATGTGTAGCAAAAAGGGTCGATAAAAAATGGTTATGGGAAGAACGTACTCGGCAGCTGGTGCCCATTCACGATAGATGATACTTCCTTCTTCTCTATTAATCCCGAACTTCAAATAACCTATGGCAAATTGGCAAAAGACAAAATGACTTAGCTACCCCTTTGTTAACCGTTACAATTCACTAATTCTACTCCACAAGATTCCCCTATTGTCATTTCCGAAAGGGTAGTTTAGACATTCGACTAAAGAAAACGCTTTGTTTTGTATAAAAGCATCTTTACAATTGAACACATGATGAGTTTTGAATTTTGTATTATTACCTTTTGCGAATACTTCAAGACTTCCTTCGTGTTGATTAATAAGTGCTTTTTGTTCATCATATCTCTTCATTCTATATTCAAATTGATCTTTATACGGTCCTAAGCCAGGATCTAGCTCCAAAATTCGTAATTTTTTTGTATTTTCTTTGATTCTCATCATCGTTGAAAAGTCATCATCAGTCACAATAGCACGGATGGTGGAATCATGACTTGCCTGAAAACAAAATGCACCATTTTAGATTAACCGGTTTCGATTTTTGACAATATTTTAATTTCTTATATCATTCAATAATGACAAAAGTAAATAAATCTTGAAGGCCAAAATCAATAGCATCAAAAAGACTAGTGATGACAATGGGCAAATAAGTCATTTTCGCTTGAAACTTTGCTAAAAAAAAAGAGATGTCATAATTTTCATGCCATATCCCAAAATAAATCTAGTTTATGGTTGCCAAACATGGCCAATATGTAACGGTGACAAAGGGCATATAGGTAAATTCTAATTGATAGTCCCAAAATGGGAAACAATTGTGAAATACTCTTCTAATTAGTGTGCATAACAAAACTATAGAAGACAATCATACCCTTGTTTGAGTTGATAATAATCTTGGCGTATAAAGAAGTCTTGAACTGACCGGAAGTTTTGCGGGTCCCACCCTAAATTTTGTAAGCTGTTGTTGAACGGTAAACGAGTTGCTTCCTGTAGCCTGTCAACGAATGATCGAGTATTATAAGATTAGCCAAATGACCAAAAAGGACACTGCATTTCACTCATAAGTAGATTGACTCCGAAAATTTTGAAACAAATGTGATTATTATTGCACAGAGGGATCATAAAATATCAAACGGGCATATGTTTTTCTTATAAAACTTAAAGAGCCCGATAAATCATCATAACAAATAACTTTGTTTCATAACTTTTAACCACTGGTTGCTAAAACTACAAGTGAATAATCTTTTATTGATGACTGTTTTAAAACCCATATATCAGATCTAGGAGGCAAGAATTTATAACCATAACACCTAAAATGCACATTTAACCATTTGAAGCAAACTTAATGCAATGTGTAAAACAATACCCAAATGCTAAAGATGGGGGAAAAAAATTAAAGAAGTCCACAATTGAAAGGATCTTGATAAAAAAGAGGAATCTTGAATAAAACCAAGAAAGAATCAAGATTTTGGAATTAAACTTTTTGACTAAAAGAAACACCTCAATTAGACATTGATCCCTTCTATCAAATATATGAAAAACAAAACCCAGATGCTAGAAATGGAAGAAAGGGCTAAAAAAATCAAGAATTGATAGGCAATGAGGAATCTTGATTAACCCCTTTTGGAAGCTAGGGTTTTAACCTAAAAAGAAACCCTAAATTGCAGAGTAATTGTATGAACAAAGCAAACCCCAATGAGGAATCTATGGAATAGATTTGTGTTAAAACCCAAATATCAAGAAACATAATTTGTTAAATAAAACCAACACCCAAATTGCACATTGATCACCAAAACAAAACCCAATTGTTAAAGATGGAAGAAAATGGCTACATAAATCAAGAACAATGGGGGAATCTTGATCAAAACCCTAAATCAATGCTATAATTGGAAGAAAAGACTAAACGAGTCAAGAAATTGAAGAATTCCCATTACCATTGAGGAATCTTTACTAGATAATTGTGTTAAAAACCCAAGATCAAGTTTAGGAGGAAAACCCAAAGAACCATACATCTTTACTAAATTTCACACACAAACACACATTAGTGTGTGATTGTAGAGGGAAAGGAAGACTTATTATATATAATTGTGGAATGATTGAATTAGAACCATTAAAAAGCACTGACCTCGAATAAATCCAGATGATTTGGTGATTAAAAACATAGAGAAAAAAACATATTTTACAGGGATTTAGAGTGACCCACATTGAATTCTCAAAGGAAAGCATATGTTTGTTGTTTTTCTTACTTTTGATATCTTTAGGTCTCCAGGATGATTTGTTTTGATTATATAGTACTTATTGGAGAAGGGAAGCAAAGGATATGCCAAGAGTGACGATGCCATATGACCTTCAAATGCAGCAATCATATAATATATTTTGGTACCATGGAAATAACCTCCCTTTTCACTCTTTTTTAAATAATTTGAAGAAAAAAACGAATATTTATGTCCCACAACCAAACAAAATCAACAATTACTAGCAGAATTTGAGGTTGGTTGTACGTTTATTTAAAAGGGTGGCTGAAAATTTTGATAAACAATAAACATTTTATAAAAGATAAGATGTGTAAATAAAGTCAAAGGAAAATGTTGGTGCGAGTCACCATCGACAATTGCGGTGTAAAAAGATATATGACCCAATGTTACCAATGTGATTCGTGTTGTGCTATCATCGGATCCGTGGCCGAAAAACTAAGAAGATATGGTAGTATATTGAAATCTAAATTTGAGTTTTAATGGTAATAGTAGAACACAAAAACTCTTAATGTTTTCGTTGAAATTTGATCTGATTACTTAATGTTTATACTGAATTTGGTAACTGTAACTAATTCTTATTTTGTTTTATATTACAATAATTATTTTGCGCTACTAATAAAAATAAATTCTCAGATCGCTTTTGTTCGTAAAAATGTCTAATGTTGTCATTCCATTGTCGACAACTAATCTCATGTCTTATTCACCCACGCCATGTCACATTTCTACCCTCCTCACTAACGCCACTATCAGTCTTGTGGGAACGTGTTCAAACTATCATTGTCTTTCCTCTGTCAATTTAGGAAAACTCTTAAATTTTAAGAGTACAACATTTATAAATCGTTAAGTAAAATTCATTGGTGTATTAAGAGTTGTGATTTGTTAAGGATTTTTTTTTCCTTAAAACGTGTCTTGTACAGGTGAAGCAACAAAAACTGGAGTGGACTAAATTAATACCTATAAAAGGAGCCTATTGCTTTAATTGGTTTCAAAATGCCTCAACTGATTGCACTTCAAGTATTTAATTTTACTTTTCTTGTTCTATTTTTTATATAATGTAGAAATGTGACATATATTATTAGAATTTACGGATGTATGAAACCCTAATCTATGTGATTGTTATAACTTCACATAGTTAATTTTTTTCTCTAGAGATACGTAGTTCCCAAAAATCAAACCCATTTAGCTTATATAATGAGTAACTTAGCCATTTATATTCAAGGCACAGGATCATATGAAAAGAAGGGTTAATGTGAGAAACATAAGAAGAGATCTAATCTCTTGATCACTTTTGATTTCATACACATCCATGAGTTGTGTTTTAAAAGAGAGTTGATATGGTCCATCTCGGTCCATCTCATCCAAATGTGCATCAAAGAATAGAGATTCTTTCTTACGCTTATCACATTAACTCTCCTTCTCATCGGAACCCAACCCTTATACTCAAACACAAATTTCATATTTTATTCTAACTATACTATATTATAAAGGATTTGACAAAACTCATAAAACCCATTTTTTATGCATGAAGTATTGTTTATTGATGCATATACTTAAAATTCAAGATTACGAGTAAATTGTGCGTAAGTACAACTTATTAAAGTCAATGTTTGAATTCTTGTAATTAACTGCAGATAAACATAGTCAAATACATGATAAACATCTCATTTTAAATACAAAAAATCTAAAGTATAATTAGGATAATCATTGACATCTAACAGTATTAGAGCATCTCCAATGGTAAAATGGGAAAGGCTTGAAAAGATTGAAAATACATAAAAGTAAATAATGGTCCCACCATAAATACATTTTCTTTTTATCTCTTTGCCTCTCACATCATTTTCTTTAAAGACTTGACAAACCTTAAGTTTTTGATAGATCAAGTCATCTTCAACCTTTTCACGCCAATGCTTAAGTCATCTTCAACCTATCTTCAATCCATCTTCAAATAAACATGGGAGGTGCTTTTAGTGTAACACCCCAACATACTGTAAGGTAAAAGACATGGAGCAGTTGCGGCTTTTTCCGAAAGATGAAGTTCAGGGGTTGAATGGATGTTAGGAAAACCATAAGGAGTCGTGTGTAATTTTGTAATGTTTGAATTAAAAGTTGTATTTGTATAATGTTACGTTAGGATTAGGGTTTGTTTGTAAATAATTAATGTATGATTGTTAATTTTGATTGTCAGGGCTAAGTTTTCTTTTTATGTTTGGTGTCGCATTGTTAATTGTTTATTATTTTGTTATAAAATAAAAAAACATTTTTGAAAAAGATCATAAAAATCTGAAAACCCATTGTGATAATAACAATGTTACATTATGATGTAATTAAAATTCTGACCCATTACTAAAATTTATATATTTGTCGTCCTGTCAGAAGTTGAGTTAGTGGTGAGAAACGTGAGAAATGAATCTAAACCATTGATCACTTTTAATTTTATGATCTCTTATGAATTGTTGTTTATAAAAGAATTAATACGGTGTATCTCGATGAATCTTATCTCAGTGCATCTTGTCATAACGTGCAACCATTATTTAATATTTATCCAACGATGAATAAATACTTCTCACACTTATCTCTATATATAACACTTCTCATCGAAACCCAACTCTCAATATATATATGATACATCTAATTAGACCTGACAAACGTGTCGTGTCGGGTTCAAAGTTAAACGGGTGGAGAATGTCTAACCCGGCCCGTTTAATATTCGTGTCGTGTCAAC
This sequence comes from Silybum marianum, assembly GCA_036898165.1. Lineage (NCBI taxonomy): Eukaryota > Viridiplantae > Streptophyta > Magnoliopsida > Asterales > Asteraceae > Silybum > Silybum marianum. The sequence continues at coordinate 42,040,864 of CM072531.1, forward strand.
CCGTTTACTTAAAGGGATTGAAATGTATTACCCCAAACCCGTTTAATTCGTGTCTGGTTAGCATGTCATGCCAATTTTTGTCAGGTCTACATGAAATGTACAATCACTTTTTATTATTATTTAGTATTTACTTTGTTAAAAAACTATAAACTGTGAGTTGTTGACGCTATTTGCCTAAGGGTCTAAGAGCCTAAGGGGTCTAACATAAACGAGTTATTCGGGTCATTTTCGAGATGAAAATTTTAACCCTAACCTTACCCGTTTAATTTTCGTGTAGTGTCGTGTCAACCCGTTTACTTAAACAAGTTGAAATGTATTACCCAAACCTATTTAATTCATGTCGAGTTCGTATCGTGTTAATGTGTCGTGCCGGTTTTTGTCAGCTTTACATATTAATCCTGAATTTTATTCTAGTAAATTTGTTTGGTGTGATTTATAATAACGTTTTATATTATTAAAGAATTATTATTTTAAAAAAAATAACCATAATCCAAAACCCTAAAAAATGCTTTCGACGAGAAGAGAATGAATTTTGTGGTGACGAAACTACCCTTGACCTTATTTATCACCCTGTCATAAAACCAATCGCGGGACTCGGAACATTTTGAAAACCCTTCCACCTGCAACCCTCGCCGCCGATCAGCACAGATTCAGACGGAGGGAGAGAGAGAATCAGGTCAGGATGAGTCGGAGCCTAGGGATTCCGGTGAAGCTGCTACACGAGGCCGCCGGACACATAGTGACGGTTGAACTCAAGAGTGGGGAAGTTTACAGAGGAAGCATGATAGAATGCGAAGACAACTGGAATTGTCAACTAGAGAACATCACTTTCACCGCTAAGGTTCGTATCGCTAATTCCTTATTTCAATGTAATCGAGTTATCTTTATAGATTCTAATTCATCTTCTCTCGATGTGTCTGTTAATGTTATTGATTTGCGTTTTTATTCGGTTTCAATTAAGCACTTTGATTGAAACCCTATTGTTCGTTAGGGTAAAATTTTACGATTTTATATCAAGAAAAAAACCCTAACAAAAATTGGAACAATTTCGGGTATGTTTATCAAACCTATACCATAAACAATATTTGTAGGAATGTGGTTAAATCTAAAATAAATTCTCTGTTGATATAAGTTTGTGAGTAATGAATCTTTGTTAATTTAATTAAACGGATGAATGAGTTTTGAAACGAGTGATCAACACTTGACAATTTACTTGGATTATAGTTGCAGAAATCCCACTACCTGAAAATTTGTAACCTAATGTACCTAGAGTTAGAGCCATGGTAGTTGGAAAACTGGGGCAAAATGTTCCAGCTTTTTTAGTATAATGTTTGTTGGGATTTTTGCAACTACAATGATTTTATGGTTATAAATGTTAATCACTCAATTTGAAATTGAATAATTATGGGAGGGCGTATGGTAATTTGAAGAAGTACCCTTTTTTATCCTCCAACTCTATGGTATTAAGGTTTGTTTGTTTTGCTTACTTTTAAGGTGTCAAATTTGTGCTGAGTGTTAGTGGAATGGCAAAGAAAACTAGTTTTGGTTGTTGATCATGTTGTTAACTTGTTATCACCAACTTAAAAGAGTGTACAGAAGCTATACTTTGACATATGTTTATCTTATTTGGGTTTATGTAAAATGAAATGTTTCTCATAGAGTTGGAATTTCTTGTAATAAATCATAAATTCTTTCTCTTGTGATGATATAGCATTTGGTGATTTGATAACTTTACACCTTTGGAGCCCAATGAAGAAGAATCCTAAAACAGAACGAGAAATAGCTAACCAATTTTTAGAAGAGATTTAGTTGACTGACATTGATCTCATGTTTTATGTTGTTAATCCAACTCCCAATTTTTCCAATACAAACATAAATAGAAATCTTAAAAGACGAACCCTTAGGACATTGAGTTGTTTTTCTTGAAACAACTGTTGCCTGATGTTGGTTTGCATATCTGCAGGATGGAAAGGTGGCTCAACTTGAGCATGTCTTCATTAGAGGCAGCAAAGTCAGGTGTGTTATTATTCTTTGAGATGAGTTCTTTGTTTATTATTCTATTTGCATTCTTAAAGGAAATTCTAATGTACTATTTGATAGCACTTCCATTTTTTGTTTTAGTTTTCCTTAGAATATGTGATCCAGATAGAAAACAAGTGTTCGATAATTGAATACATTTTTGAAAATTACCATGTTCATCTGGTAAGGAAAATTACCCGGTAAGCATTTAGTAAACGGCCCCTTAGTGTCATGAAGGTTTAGATAGGTGAAAATGCAAGGCAAGATGTTTTCCCTTAGTACGACAAGACTTATGCCTACAATAAAAACAAAAACACAAATTCATAAAATATCATATCAAACAACACATAACTTCATATATCAAACTATGAAAGTTATAGAAGGCGTAATTTTATATTTCATATTTTTGGGGAACTCACTAGTCTTGCTAATATTTTTTGGTTTGGTTATAATACAAAAATCATAACACTAATTTAAAGTACATAAAACTATAAACAGAAAACAAGAAGTATGTGGTACATAACAAAACAAAGGTTCCATTTGGTTATTACCGTTTTCTCTATTATTGATTGATTTGATTCTACATTTTTTGTGGGTCTTAATTGTTTCCACTAACATTATATAAATGGTATTCACAATAACATGTAATTCTTACACTATATAATGGAAATTGTTATTTTCGCCAAAACTAGCTGAAGCTAACAAATCCCTGCAGGTTTATGATCATACCAGATATGCTAAAGAATGCTCCTATGTTCAAGCGTTTAGAAGCTAGAATTAAGGTACCATCCTTAACCCTCAGAGTGTGCATGTTTTCAGATGCGTATCATTTCTAAATATCATTTAAATTTTCATTCTTGAAGGGCAAAGGTTCAGCACTTGGTGTTGGTCGGGGTCGTGCTGTCGCCATGCGAGCTCGAGTAAGTATTACGAGTATCTCTTCAGACTATAATTTGAAAACAGATGTTAAGTGAAAACCAAGAGCATAATTGTCAAAAATCATACAGCTCACTGTTCAGATCTTAATATTCCATTTGATTTATGAAGAAAATGGTTTAAATCTCATTTCTGATTGGCAAATTGAATCGTATCTTATGATTCTATAAATTTCACTCAAGATGTCTCATCTTGTATATTATTTCTGTATCAACTTTGTATATCCAAAACTTGACCATTTGACTTATGTGGGTGAACTTACGTTCAAAATTTGAAACTGGCGTCGATATAGTTGCAAATCTAGTACAAGTTTCTACTTGCAATGAAGTGTATTATAGTAAAAAATGTTGGCAAATTATGAAGATGAAAGTTTGTCCAGTTGAGGTTAAATGTGACATCATTTATCCTTTTGAATGTTGTTCCAATGGTTATTTTTTTGGTGTTATGCAGGCTCAGGCTGCAGGTCGAGGAGCTGCGGCACCTGGTAGAGGGAGATGATCTATATGTGAATCGATATCAAATGTATTATTATGAATTAAAAGACGGTTTTAGGTTTTTCGTTTTGATATGTAAGAATTGGATATTTGATTTAAAGCTTAAGCATGTTTTTAAATGATGGTGCACTTTGTTGGTAGCTCAAACTCTGCAACGGGTCGATCATGGGTTTTTTACATCATTAAGTTGTGTGGATTAAGTTAACTGTGTAAAAAATGTCTTTTGTGTTAATGACGATCTGAATTATGTAAATAATTGTTTAAAAGACGTTTTTCAAATTTTCAGTAAATGTTAGGCTGAGTAAGAGTGATAGTCTTTATTTATTGAGTAAGATTATTGGTCCTACGGGTAGGGACGTATCCATAGATTATTCCATACAGTTACACCTTCTAAAACAATACGGTTGTACCTTTATACTTGTTATGTTCGGTATGCAACTGACTGAATAAATGCTTACCTGGTTACTAATTGTCAGCAAAACAATAAAAACATGTATATATACATACGCTGTAATAATCAATAATCATCTTTCTTACAACAAAATCGATATGCTTGAACACCTCAATATACAAAATGTAAACCAATACATGTAACACGATTATGTATATTTTCATAATATTTATTGATTATTTTTACTAGTTTAATTTTGGGAAAATTTCATCTATATTACGTATATATTCTTGTAAAATTTAAAACTACGTATATATCCTTTTAAATAAATTTGATAAACTCACACATATATCATTTTCATTAATTTAATTATTATTAAACACTTAAAAAATTCAAAATCATAAAAATTAAATTAAATTTATTTTTGAAATTACTTATATACCTTCCATTATCTTTTCCAAATCCTGCTAAAATTGTTCCTTTTTAATACCATTTTAGGTTGAGAAATATTGTTTTTTAGGTGGTAGGAATTTAGTCGAAAATATTTAAACAGTGGCCATGGATTTGGGAAAATTCCAAAATAATTCCACTCACTTATAAATCTTTTTCATATGCTAACTCTTTGATTCCATCATCTCTGTTTTTAATTTATTTCTTTGAAAAAAATCAAGATTCATTCATTCGTTTTCCGGCTTGAAATAGAATATGAGAGGCGGCGGCTATGGTGGCTGGAGAATTCCAAAAGAAGATTTTTTTTTTGAAATGGCGGATTTATTAAAAGAGTCCCCAGCTTAAACGGAACAAAGCAGCACAGAAGAAAGTCAAATAAAGGTTCAAGTTCTTGAATTCTACTCACTCTAATGAAAGGGTATACAAGTAATTTTAAAAATAATTTAGTTTTAATTTTAATAATTTGTATTTTTTTAAATGTTTAATTATAATTAAACTAATGAAAAGTATATATATATATATATATGTGTGAGTTTATCAGGTTTAGAAGGATATGTATGTAATTTCAAATTTTAGAAGGTTATATACATAATATAGAGAGTTTTTAAAGACGTAGATGAAACTTTTCCTTTAATTTTTTATTACATGAAATATGTGTATATATGTACATATAATTTACTCTTAAGACAATTTGTGTTATAACTAATTATTAAAAAAATAATTTTCATATTTAAGATTTTTATTTTCATTTTAATCGTTTTTCTAAACACATAATTTTTATTAACATTTATATTAACAATAAAAAATCTAAAGTAGAAAAGGAGAGTGCCGATGCACCCTTAAATAGGGTGTTGAATTTTTAGGATTTGATCCCATCCCATCACTTCACTTATAATCTATCAATCAATTATATATATATATATATATATATATATACACTATTAATTTTTTTTATTTAATAAGTTTTATTTTATATATTTATATTAAAAATATATATGTTTTATTTTTTATTTTACCAGTTTTAGTATTATTATTATTATATTACTTTAATATATATTATTTATATACTATTTATATATTTATTTGCATACTATCATATTTTTATGTGTTATTACAAATATTTATTTGCATACCATCATATTTTTATATTTATTTATTTCAAATGTTTATTTGCATATTATTTTACTTATTATTATGTTTCTTATATTATTTAAAAATTTGTAGTTATTAAGTTATGATTTTTGTATAATTAATATCTTAATTTATTATATATATATAACACATTAGATTTTTATATTTATATTATCATATGTATTCATTAATATATTATTTTAATATAAAATAAAATTTAAACATTTATTTTTTTATATATATTTCTATTATGATTAAAAAGGTAATAAAAGAGAAAAAAAATTAATTAAAAAATTATATTAATTAAAAAAATAAAAAAATAAGAATTTTTAATAATTTATATTAATTAAAAAAATTAAAATAAAAGGTTAATTAATAATTTATATAAATTAAAATCTAACAAAAGTATTTAAATAATAAAGCTAACAAAAAAAAGAGAACAAAAAGACAAAAAAGATAAAAAAAAACAAAAAAAAAACAAAATAATTAGCTAGGGGGTTAGGGATGCCATAAGTAAGGATTAGGGGTGCCATTAGCCTCCCCCGGTAGAAAATAGGACCGAGAAGTCTCTTGGGATAACATGGACCACCAATCAAGTTTATTCTCGGATATTTTTATTAACTTAATCATTTTAACATCAAGTCTTATATAACTTTATTCTCAGGTATATATTCTATGAACCTCTCAAATAATATCAACATGGCTTCATTGCCTATGGCATGTTAGATCCAAGTTTGAGCTTCACCAATGACAATTTTTTTATAAACAATCATATTTGTCTTTTAAAATATAAAAAATATTCAATTTATACGAAGGCATTATACATGAACATGAATCATAATACTATTGGACTTTGGAGGATCAAATGCATCGATACTCAATACGGATATAATGTTACAAGTATATTTTATTAAGAGTCGTTCTTTAGAATATTAAATGTGAGATTTTAAATAAGTTCAAAAATTTCGGGACCCAATTTTACACGAGTTTAGGCGTTTTCATCAATCCGTTTAAAACTATAGCCCAAATTGTTAATTGTTTGAGTTTAGGTTTAGATTGTAAATTGTTTAGTTTAACCAATTTTTGTGCTTAACATATATGTATCTCTAATATTGCATTATGCAATGTCATCAAAAGCTTTAGATGTAACAGGACCTTCAAAAAGATTGAACAATCCCTTATTTCATTTAAACTATTTTTAACGTTAAACATAACATCAAATTATATTTGTTATTTTACTCATATTATTATTCTTCACATGCCATCCAAACTGATTAGTATAGCGAGTTCTTGACTTAAATGGCCACTTGATTCATTCAAATTGTTCTCAATAACCATTTATCTCCGAACTTTACCCAAATGTTACTAGGTGCACAACCTAGATCCACAAATACTACGGACCTAAGTACCTAACTAAAAATAGCTAAATGACAAAAAATGCACGAAAATCAGACCAGGTCCGAATAGGGACTATACGTGTAAAATTTGTAAGTTCATGAGTTCTTGCTAGTGATAACACTTGACTGTCATTATGGACATAGGCCAAAAAGACTCGAAAATTTTGTCGTTAGTGGATCCGCAATTATTACGGACCTGATCTAGTGACATTTAGGTAAGTCCAAATAAAAATAGTTAAAAAAATAATTTAATTGAAAAGAATGATCATGTGATGCAATTTCTCCTAAGTATATCGAATAGTGAAATATGATGACCCAAAAAGTCAATAACTCAAATAAGTAGTTCTGGTTAAATTACTTTATTGATGAGTACTAAAAGTTGAGATTTGAACCCATAATTTTTGAATTATTCTTAAAAGAATTTCAAAAGTAAATAAAAAACCATCATACTGGGTTATTTTTATAAGTCTATATAATAGTATTGGCATAAAATCGTGTGATAACAAGAGTTAAGGTGAAAAACATAAAAATAGACCAGATCTTTGATCACTTTTAATTTCTTACCCACCCATAAATTATGATATAGAAAGAAGTTGATCCGGTACATCTCATTCTAATATACATCCAATAGTAAAGAAGTAAAGATCTCTTCTTAAGTTTATAATTTTATCTTTATTTACCGTGGAAACTCAACCCTAATAGTAATTTATAGAAAGAAGTCAAATATGAAAAGTTGAATTACTATTTCAGGAATCTATTCAAAATTTGAAAAAAGAAATGGGACTTGACTTTTTTGTTGGGCTTCTTCCTTTGGAGCCAAACCTTCTTTTGAAAACCCCCAATGTCTTTTATCTCGCGCCGTCTCTCTTTCTTCCCTTTGGATCGCCCGAATTTGCAGCTAAAAACGGTAAATCTTCATGTTTTAATCCATTAAAATCACTTCAATCAAACAATAATTCAATTTCAAATCCGATTCTTCTTGTAATTTGAATTTGATTTTCTTCAATTTGAAAAATTGCGTTTTTCTATTTTACTTACAGTTGTGTAATACTTGATTCTCAGATGAATTCAATGAATTTGTATGTGATTTGAAGCTACTTGTTGTTTCTGATTCTACTTGTTTTTGTACATTTGTATAAGCCATGAAAATTTTCAGTTTTATGTCTAGGGCATTATCGATGAGCCAAATTAAACAAACCCCATTTTGATGTGTTTGATTAATTTATAATTAGCTGTGTTTCTTGAGTCAATTAGTGCATTACTTCATAGATTAAGTTTCAGTTTCGTTGATTTCAATTATAATTCTGATTAATTGATGGAAATGCAATGTAGTCAAAATCGACTTCATTTTACTGTTAATTTAGTAAGGGGTTTTAGCTATTGATTAGTTTCATTAATGGATATTGTATGCAGTATGCCATGATTTTGAGAGGTGTGCAAACCTTAGAGAAAACAGCAAGTTTCTTTTATCTGATTACGAGATCCATCCCATGTTTGATACTTGAAAACATCAATGTTGTGGTTTATACTTTATACTTTGTATTTTACAGTTTTATTATAGGTGCATTATTTGGAATGATATCTTTGTTTGTTTTCACACTGATCTTATAGTTAGCTTAGCTACTTAGCATTCCGGCATCTGATCTCCTATGCTGCTAGTAACTTTTTTAGTTTCTACTGGAAATATTGCTTTTCTTGGTTTCGTAGCCTTTAGAACCATGTGTTGTTGTTTATTGAATCTAAACTAGCAATTCTTTTGTTTTTAGCTGTCGAAAAATGACATTGGTGGTGTTGTTCTAATATTCACCTAGACCCGATAACACGATTCACAAAATGGGATTCTTGTGTCTAAACTGGCGTTTTGTTGTTTTTAATCGATGGATTTCATCTTGTTGACAGGCCAGTTAAACGAAGTTGTGGAGGATTTATTTATATAAGTATCAAAATGATTAATTCTGAGATCAATACAATTGAGCTTGGGAATAATGTAGCTGGTGCCACCACCTTCCATAAACTGCCAGTTTTAGCAGCAAAAAAGGTAGCACTTAGGGATGTGCAGAACAATAATAGTAACATAACACGAACCATCCATCCAGAAAGTTTGCTTCCCGTTGAAGGGCAATCATTTGTGGATGCAGCTAAAACATGTGGAACTAAAAGGCTTACACCAGACTATACTTCACCTCCTCTCTTGAGCAATAATGGTGGACATGAGCATTTCAATTACCCCCGTAGGAAGTATGAATTTGAAGGAAACCGAGGAAGGAATCTGGGCAGTACAGATAAAACTGTGGGTTATCAACGATCTGCAAATGTGCCCCAAATACAGCAGGAAGTAAACCAGATAAATGGGAAGAATATGCATCATGGTTCGTTTGTGGCACCAAACCACATAGCTTCAAAGACTTCTGTTCCTCGGTTTAAAGAATCTAAGGATGAACAGAGGACAGAAAGATTCATGCGTTTGCAGAACTTCATCAAGCAATGTGATGGATTTAATCATAGAGAGAATATTCAATGTATGTCACTATTTTGTGTTGATTTCTGTTGTGTCTCTGGGTAACTTGCTGATTTAAATGGATCTATTTTGATATTTTTGATTCTTGTGATGTTACAGTGCTCCTGCATTTATCTCCCTTGGAGCTTAGCAGACGTGCAGTTGAGTTAGAGAAAAGAGCGATTCAGCTGACTATAGAAGAAGGTACGGGAAAGAGTATAAACCCCTTGAAAGTCCTTTTTCGACTTTAAAGATGCTTCATTTAGAAATCTTGCGAAAGTTATAGTTTTCATCAAGCAAGTGTGCAACAATTGGCTCTATATGAGACAAAAATACCCTCTAGTAACAACTAACAAGAAGAAACCTGAAATCTTGTGGACCAAAATTAACAGTCAGTAGTTTGTAATGATGACAACAGCTAATTATGTACTTTTGCCCACAAAGGTGTTGTACCAAGACATGTACTTGAACTTCTTTAGCCTATTTTAGGGTGTTGTGTTGCTATTTAAGACGAAGTATCGTGTGAGAACAAGAGTTGAGATGAGAAGCGTAAGAAGGGATCTGGACTCTTGATTACTTTTAATCTCACTCTCATCCCATGAATTGGGCTTTTCATGGGAATTGATCTGGTGCATCTCATTCTTGTTAGTCTTCGATTAGGATTGATCCAAGGGTAGAGATCCCTTCTTACTGTTCTCACCATAACTTTCGTTCTCACTGGAACCCAACCTTGCTATTTGAACCCTTTGGGTCAAATAAGAGTTTTGGAAATGTAAAAAGTGGAAATTTTGACTTAAAAAGTAAATCTATAGGGAAGCCCGTATTTTGTTGGTTCTAAGTGTTTGCGGGTTTGCAGGGAAAGAGATGCAACGAATGCAAGCATTGAACATCTTGGGGAAGCCTTCGTCAACCAGGACTCCGATGCCAATAACACAAGATATCCAACACAAGAACTAAATTCTAATCCTGCAAATAGGTTTTATCAACTCGTGTTTACACAACTACGACAATAGGGTGCCTGAATTCTGAGGTAAACTTACCGTTGCCTCATACTCATATGCCACATTTTTCATATTTAATTTTGTTCATCTTTTTTTTTTTAATTTTTGCAAAATTTTGTATCTTCTGATATGAATTAATGCACTCTGTATGTTCATTTTACTCTTTTTTTTTGGTTTTGTTTAGTTTAGTTTTTTGGTACCCATTTCCACTTCAATCTCACTTATCTGTAGCCTGGGTTCAAATTCTCACTTCATTTTAAGCATATCCTTTACTTGGCATTGGTGGCAAGTACATTCATCTACCACTAGGTCTGCCTATGATTTACTGGGTTTGTTTAATTTGATTTATTCATCTATGTTATGTTATTTAGATTCATGATTCTGGTCAAACTTTTTCCCTAAGAATCTAACGTGTTAAACAATTTTTGGTTTGACAAATAAACAAAGGGAAATTAATCGAAACAGCCATTTTCAGGCTTTGGATTATCTCTTAGCCATTTCTCTCTCAATATTTCAAAAATGTTACTAACTCTGCAAGTAGCAATTGCTGAGGGGTCAAAAGTGTAAAAAAAAGAAGTTTATGAACCATGTCCGTAAATTTATACATTTGGTCCCTACACTTGAGGACCTAGTTTAGAACTTTTTTTTTTATATATTTTGAACCCTTTCGGAATTTGAGAAGGTGTCACATGTGGATGATATTTTTGAAATTTGGAAAAGAGAAATGATTAAGAGATGAATTCAAAGCCTAAAAATGGTTATTTTTATTGATTTAAATTACTGTTGTCAAAATATTCTTCAAAGATCATTAAACCTTATGCCGAATGTTAAAAAGTATTTGGTTGGGTGTACCTAATGATTTGTAAATGTTAATTAAGATCTGGTTTTGTTGACATGAAATCAATATTAATTTTTTAAATGACAATTAAGAAACTAAATTACGTCGTTGACTTTTTTTTTTATTATGTTTGTAAAACTTGTAATTATTATTCACAAGTTAGTATGCTATTACAAAATTTACAACCATTTCAATAAAAAAATAATGATTTTTTTGTTGTTGCTTAGTTGACAGTTAAAATAAAAATAAAAATATTGACATCAAGCCTGCAAAACTGTATCCCTAATATTGTTTACAAAGTTATTGGATAAAAGAGATATTTAAATGTTTGATTTTAGGCACACAAATAATGGTTTTGAAAGTATATTATACAAAATATTAACAAAGTGTTAGCTGAAACATAATGTCATAATGTATTTTACAGCACTTTTCTAAGGAGGTTTTGGTAGCTTACAATTTTGCATTACATTTCTAATCTTGACTTTGATAGATTTATAAATATACAAAATTAACATTTATGATATCATATGTTCATTAATATTTATATTATTATAAGTGATTTATATTGATCGTCTGTACATATCCAGTAAAAGCTCTTGCCATAAAGAAGAATGTGTACTCAAGTTTGTAAAATAATTTTGTTCCATCATAAATAACAAAGTATTAGGTTAATGTGTCTCGAAGTGAGCTCGAGAACAATGGAGTAGCCAAGTAGACAAACCACTCTAGATTGATGTGTTTTTTATTCTCTTCCTCAAACCATTATATTTCTGTATTTGTGTTTGTAATCAACTGAATATGTTTTGAAAAGAATTTTATTGTGGCAAACAGCCTCCCTCCAAGGTTGTCCACACATCCATTACAAGAACAAAGTGACTAGATAGAGTGAGGTTATCTGGCTAACCACAAAGCAAAGATTTTAATCATCTGGAGTGTCACATACACCCTATAAGAACTATCCCTTACGTACGATAATAACGTTCTGTTTGCCGACGTGGTCCCATATATTTCTAATCAAGAGTAACATCGTACATAAAATAAGATTGTGTATGTTGAAGTCGAAGGACAAAGATGTTTTCTTGTTGAAGAAAAGAGGACACAAAAATAATTTGTTCTTTAATGCACCATTTTATGAATAACATGGAGTTAAGTTTTTGGCGTGAAGAAGATCTACCCTTGAGCTTATGGGCATACCACAAAAGTAATCCCCATTTCTTTTAACACTGGGTATCTGGTTTGGGTCAGTTTCTGTGTATCTCAACTAATTCTATGGTGGTTTGAATATAACAACCAAGAAGATCCCTAATGATCTTAAGGAAACTCGAACTTGCGACCTATAAGCATGCCCCCAAAGCATAGTTTTTATTTGCAAGTTGAATCGACACCAAGTTTAAGTAATGCCTTTTGGCGATCTTTCTAAGTGAGAATTGACATTCGTCTCTAAATAAAAAAACTGTCAATCTTTTACGCAATTCCCAATCCTTTTGGCACTGACAATGGAGAGACATGGAGGAGGGAGATGTTTGGTGTTGGAATATTGGGAAGTGCCATAATCTACATGTGTATATATCATCGGGTTTTGATGATTTTGACAAAATGTTATTTGTACTTACGAGCTATTTATTGTTATGAACTTTAGATATAATGATATTAAAGTTATAATAATTTACTGTCCTTGCCTAATTTAATTTCAAATGTCTTAATTCGACCTCTTAAAAGGTGCCAAAAAGACAAGATTCTGGTGATCTCTAAATTTTGGGTTTTGTCTTTTCAAAGTTTTTGGTAGAAAAGGCTATGACGGGTTGAACACGAGATATTTTCATACAAAAACAAGGAACTGACAAACAAATTTGTTTTGTATAAATAATATACTTTTTTTTTTGTTAACCATGGGTGTTCAGATCAAATTACATACATCTCAACTAAACTAAATCTTGAAAAATAGTCAAGAAAATCTCCAATGATCTTGTAGGACAAAAATTACACCATTCACTTTTTTTTTGTTGAAGAAGTCATTTAAACAAAGTTACAAATTAATTATTTTGAATGGTAGAGATTGATTTTCTAGTAAAAATTAGCCCTATTAAAAAAATACAAAAAGTTTATATAAAATAATAAGACACAAAAAATAAACAAAATTATTAAAAAATTTAGTTTTTAATTTACTTTTTACTATCCAGTTAAATTTATATATTTTTTAAACTAACTAAATAAAATATAATAAAATGATAAAAAATAATAACACTACAAGAAATGAGACAAGAACCAAGGCTTTTATAAGATTTTTTTATCAAATAAGAACCTTTAACCACATTGAAGGTTCTTATACTTGGCATCCCTTTGTGTAGGGGCATGAACGACAACGAAAAATTCTAATTGTCAAAGCTGAGTACACACATCGACCATTTATCAGTGAAAACTAGAATTGGCGTGCAAAGTTTTCTTTCTCTATTATGCTGTGGTCATCGTTGTAGCAAACTATTAGCCTCCAATACATCTCTTTTGGTCTTCTTCATATTGATGTGGTGTTCTTTATTGTATACCTTTCTTAGCATCACTAATCATAAATTCGGTGTTTCTAAGGTTGTACGAAGCTTGAGAAAGGTAATGCTTGGATGTTATGATTCACTTTTGACATCCGGAAGCATGAATCTTTTGGTTGAATCATATTTGTAGATCAGGTCTTGATATAAAGATAAATGTGTATAGGTTTGCAGGGATGTTGGATTGCGTATCGAGATCCTCCTTAACGTTACAAAGAAATGCAAACCACAGTATTACTAGTGTACTTTGTTGGATATTTTTTTTTTGAACGGCGGAATATTATAGAAACTAGCAAGGAGCTAGAACAAAAACATTTATATTACAGATATAGCCTGTAGGGGGGTTTTGTAACCACTCTACTCAATTAATATTCCCCTTTCTACTTCTATGATGTGTCCATAGGAACGAATGGGTAACTATATTATCCCATATCATCGCCTTTTTAGGATTCGTTGCTCCAAAAATCTTCCCATTACGAAAATTTCATATTGACCATACAACAGTATACAAGACTGCTTCTAGACGATCAACTTCCTCTTTCTTCATACTCAGGGACTCCATTCAACAAAATTTAATAGGCGTCTTATTAGAGTCCCCATTAAACCCTGATTACACCTTTTAATATCAAAGTTCATGGACCTATTAATTAGATTAATACAATAGCCAATTAGCCATTTAAAAAGCTTACACATAATTTATAACTTATAAACCCACTTAAACTTTTAGAAATAAACACAACATACTTATCAAAGTTGAATGAGGAAAACCAAATTTTTTTTAAACCAAATGAAACAATTTTTGTAATTGACTATTTATTTTATCATACCTGTTGTATTATGCATATGTGTATCAAAAAACTTTTGTATTTTTTAATTTTGAAATACAAAGGAATTATGTCATCATATCAAATGATGGAATTTAAAAAAACATAAAAATTTATATTTCAGTTAATTAAAGTTTACAATACTTGTTTGATTTTAACATTAGATTCAAATTAGGTCTAAATTGAATAGATACACCCAGTGGTATAAGAAGTCAAATATGAGATCTCCAACAATTATTGATGGACAAAGAGTCGTGAATTTCACCTTCCATATACTTATCCTTATCTTGATAATTAAAATGGACGGATCATTATATGTTTTTATAACGATGATTTAGTGAGAAATAAGACATGGTTGGAAAAATAAATATAATGAAAACCGTTGTTTAACAATTTTTATATTGTTTTTAAACGTTATACCATGAATATATTTAAAGTTACTATAACAAATTAGATATAAAATAATTACTATATTTATGAATTTATGTTTTACATATATATATATATTTGAGGTTTAACAATATTATTTATGTTTAAAATAAAATTTTGTTTCACCGTTTATCAATTACCCGTTTCATAACGTGCTATTTTAATGGGTAAGACATGATAAGGATAATATGTTTATAAGATGGATAATTACCCGTTTTGTTACCCGCTATTTTAAATGGATTGGATTACAGAATAACCTTTACCCTACCCGCTGCCAGCGCTACCCACCCAAACGTCTTCCTGATCAACCATGCTCATCTCCGACCTCCCTATCCGGCTAATTAACATCCATCTTCTCCGGTGAAACTCTTCGTTCCTTTCCTGCACCTTAACCATATTTCGATCCACTTTCAAATCCCGCCTGCGGTATCTTCAAGTTATCTGATGTAAATGGCAATCTAATGTATCTTATCTGATGTACGACCGCCTACGACTGGTAAAGATGGTGATGGGTTGATGGCGTCTGGAAAAAAGGACGTGTTTATATAAAATAATAACAACAAAATTAAAATACATAATAATTATGGTCACTAAATTTATCAGGATTAATTTTTACGATAACAATTTGTTAGAATTAATTTAGGCATAATAGCATGAGAGGCACTTACAAAAAAAGATTCATGAAGATGGTGATGGTTTTGGTCCTGGAGGGCCTTCAGCCCCATCTCTATTCTAAGATAATTGATGCAAATGTGTGTGTATATATATTTATATGAATAATATACTATATTAAGATAATAAATAAAATAATGCATAATCTTTTAAATTTTAATATAGAAGGACACTTGTCATCCTCTAAATAGCAGTTGAAAAGTGTTTTTAAGTAATGAATAAATTGACAAAAAAATGCTCCTTGAGTTAATAGATTGGAGTTAATAGAGTTAGCAAAAGAGAAATAGCTTGTAATGAAATACAAACCACGGGGACGTTGAGTGTGTACTTATTTTAAAAGAGGGTTCGTAACAATATAAAGCCAATCATTAGTACAAACAATATAAACAGATTAATTAACCGAAATATTTATAGCAACGATGAAATATTATTTACTATGATTTGAATATTTATAAAAAATTATCAAATTTCATTTATTATGATTAACGTTTTATTTTAAGAAACAATGATTGAATAAGTTATGCATTAGACTAGATGAACGGTTAAAGTTAGTTTGTATCCAACAAAAAAAATTGTCAAAATAAGAAGACACAAGAACGGTCCTAAGTTTTCTTATTTGTTTATTGTTCTCACTTAAACTTGACACACACACACACTCTTTCTCATTCTATATCTATATATAGACTTGGGATCATGTGAGACCAAACTGTTTTTATGAGACCATATATTTACACTTCAAACTTTACAATAAACATTGTGAAGATAACCTTCACAATATTTTTGATGTGAAGGTTCAGATTTTTTACCTTGAATCTATACTAATTGAAAATCAACACTAATAAAATACAATGAAATGCACTAGATCAATTCTCGTGAGAAACACAATTCATAGGATGAGAGTGAAACTAAAAATGATCAAGGGTCCATATTTTTTTCTTAAGCTTCTTTCTTTAATTCATAATCTCATACGACCCTCGGTCTACCAGACAATATATTTTCTATTTTAAAGTAATCATCAAATATTTTGAAAAGTTAACTATAAACTTTAATGTGAGACAAATGGTAGGGATGAGCTTGGTACCAGGTTCGGTACCGAAACCGGGTAGTACCGAAACCGAGAGTGGAAAAAATCAATACCGAATACCGAACCGATAAGAGAAGTTCATACCGGTACCGAGATTTTCGGGACTAGAACTGTTTGATACCATTTTTTGGGACGACGATCGTTTTTCACCATCGACCATTAAACACAATAATAAAAACCAAAATCACTTAAGCGGAAACCGGATTGGAGGAGCCGATTGCGCAAGAACCGGGTTTTGGATAAATTACGGAACCGATTTTGGAGGATTGCAATAACCGAAATATGAAGAATTGCAAGAAAAAATCGGTATTTGAATGGAATATACAATAACCGAAAATTGTAATATATTTAGGAGGATTTTCTATAAGAAAAGGAAAGAGTTTGTTACCAATTAAAATAAAAAAATGACTCTTTAAATTCCCCGGTTCGGTTCGGGATTTACCGGGACTAGTACCGGTACCGGTACCGAAAGTACCGAATCCCGAATATGGAAAATCTTGGTACCGAATACCGAACCGGTAATGAAATTCAGTACCGGTACCGGTTCGGTACAGGACCGGTTGGGTTTCGGGATTTCGGTCCGTATGCTCATCCCTAGATGTAGGTGACTAAT
The DNA here is from genome assembly GCA_036898165.1 of Silybum marianum. NCBI lineage: Eukaryota > Viridiplantae > Streptophyta > Magnoliopsida > Asterales > Asteraceae > Silybum > Silybum marianum. The sequence continues at coordinate 42,058,183 of CM072531.1, forward strand.
TTTTAAAAGTTTAATAGTTTATTTATTAAAAAAGTGCTTAGAGATTACTAATTCAAAATGAGAAATTTAATGATTTTTTCATTCAAAAAAATAATTCAAGAATTTAATTATTTAAATAAAAAAGTTTAATAGTTTGTTTTTCATTTAAAAAATAGTTCAACTACTTAATCTATACTATAATAAAACATTTGAAAAAAACTCTTAAAAACCATTTTTTAGACACGTAGTATTATTTATTGATGCATAATTACTTAAAATTCAGATTACAAGTAAATTATACATAGTCCCGTACCAAATCCCGAATATGAAAATCTTGGTCCCGAACACCGAACCGGTAATGATATTCGGTACCGGTACCGGTTCGATTTCAGGATTTCGGTTTGTATGCTCATCCCTACAAATGATAAATTGGTAAATGGATAAGTCATCGATATTCCTCAAAATAGACTACTATATAAATAATTCTATGTATCATAAGTTTCCTGTTGGGTTACGAATGATAAGTGTCAAAAATATCATACCAAATAAACTAGAGGTGTACAACGATCCTTTATGCATATATAAAACAATAATGTATCGGTTTATTAATCACTAAAATTTATATTTATACTATATATATAATATTTAATTTTTTTAAAAAGTATAAATTATAAAACCTTAAGTTAACTTACTAAATTTATATAATATTCTTATTTGGTCCCTCTCTAAATATTAAAAACATGGTTTTTGTAACATTTATTATATTTTTCAGATATAATAAATTTATATTAAGATCATACACATGCACAATTCTAATAATATTAAATCCCAGAAAACATGGGGCTCAAATTTAAAGTTTTAAAGATAGGTTGTGCCAAGAAAGTGGGTAATAATGGTCATGGTGATGATGATGGTTCATCAACTAGGGTCAAAATCATTCATAATTGTGTCTATTTTCTTCTTTTTTTTTCCTTGATATTATTTTTCAGATTTTTTTTAATTATATTTAAAAAAATATTTAGATTGGGTTAATGCTAATATTTCTAAAAGGAAAATCTCAATTCCAATATAAATTGTTTTAACAATCATACAAAGATATTAAAAAAACTTAATTATGGTACTGAATAGACATTAAGTGTCCTATTTTAAATATTATATTAAAATTGTGTGTCGTGTCAATTATGTAATTTTTATAAAACATATAATTCATAAATAACCACCTTCAAACTTTTCTCACAAAATAACTAAGAAACCGTAAGACGTTTTCAGAAGCTACATTATCTCAGTTTATTTTTGTAGTGAACCCACTTTTATGAGTTTATCTAGATATGTCATAAAATATAATAAACCTAGAAAAAAACCTCCTTATTATTTTGTAATAAAAATTTAAAGGTGGATTAAAAAATGAAACTTTTTCCCCTTTGTAGTTATTTGTGATGATAACCCTAAATCCTATTATGTAAGTACACCAAATATGTGGGAGATTGAATTCCTATGCTCGTGAGACTATTTATGTTCAAGATATTAAGATATGCTCAATGTTGACATCTTTTGAAAAGTTAACTTATTTTAGATCATAAAACACATCTTTTTTTAGTCTTTTTTCTCTCTTTAAAACTCATATAACTCGTTAATCATTTGATGTTTACTCAATAGAAGTCCAAATTTTGTTACTATGTTGTCTTAAAAAATAACTTAAATAAATCGTATTTGTCTGAATTAAAAATTATATTGTGTAATGATGCTTACACGATCTTACATTGTTAGAAACCCAAATTTTGTCCAAGTGGATCCGAGTATGAGTAAAAACTCACGTCTTCATGTAATAATTATATAAGCATCATGTAACTGTCGTGAGGTCATGACATTTCACTCGTTACTCATACTGGTATTTTTTTTAATTGCTTAATTTTTCAAGATTTATATGCGGACAAAATGTAGTTATGAATTGTTATTTAGTTTATCAAACAACGTCCTTTGCATAACAACAGTGGCCATAACTTTTGAGTCCGCATGTGATCTTTTCTCATGTAGTGTCAAAGAGATAACAAAGATCGAAGATGGAAAAAGAAACAAAACAAGACTCGAAGGAAAAGACAAAGATTGTAAACATACTGAAAGATATTGTATTTTAAAATGAGCACGTTTTTAAAAGCATATTTTCCAAATCATATCACTATTGAACATATATTTACTATAGGTTGGGTTCTTGTGAGAAATATATTTAAGGTGGGAAACGTAAGAAGAGATATGCACCGAGGCATACTGGATCAATTCACGTATCAAAAACAATTTATAGGTAGGTTTGAGATTAAAGGTGATCAATGATCCAAATCCCTTTTTACATTCACCTTAACTATTTTTCTCACACGATCCTATACCTATTTCTGTACCTAGCTCACTGGAACTAAAAATTGTCCCTAATCATAATCTGTTATAGATAAATAATTATCTTTTAATAACAGTTATAAAAATAAACTCATTAAAAATCAAACATGGAGGGTAGGGTCCCAATTAAGAATCATATGAGCCTATGAGGATAAAAATCTATACTCATGTCCAATGGGATGTCATACACATCATCTTCATATATCCATTCAACTACAATTTTTATATTTTATTTTCTTTAATAACTCAATTCTTTCTTTTAAAATTATTTTAATAAAAAAAGGATTATTTTTGTAGGATGGGTATAAGAATGAGAGTTAATGTGAGAAACGTAATAAGTGATCTACACCTTTAAATGTACATTATAATAAGATGCACCGAGATTAGATGCACCAGATCAATCGCCGTATGAAACACAATTAATAAGTGAGTTTGAGATTACAGATTCAGATCTCTTTTTAGGGTTTAGGGTTTCGAGTTACATTTATGAAGAAAAATAATAAAAGAAATATCAACCATAGGGACTAAAACCATATTTTCAAAAGCTTAAGATGAAAACCAAGATTTTTAACAAACCATAAGGACAATAATGTATTTTACTCTCTTTTTTTGAAAAAAAGTTAGTTAAAACTTCATCTACGTTATTTTGTTGTGATTGATTGTAATCCAAACATATGTTTTTTTATTCAATTTGGGACAAACTGCATAAAAAATAATGTATTGTTATTCGATTGCTTTTGAGAATATACTTTTGAAACACACGTTTAAAAATTAAATACTTAAAAGTTTAAATAAAAAATATGGAGGATGTAATTGAAAGAACAGTTAAATTTACACACGTCATGCCAACATTAGATGTAACAAGTTATTAAAAAAAATTCAAAAACTTCAAAAGAAATTTACATTCAACTCAAACAACCTTTTCATTTTGCATGTCAGAACATTGATTATGTTAGTAAGATTAAGATATTTCATACGTTTTATAAAATATTAATTATCGCCTAAACATTTAATTTCAAAGTTACTTATTAATATGAATATAATAAATATGTATTTCTCTATCATGATAATCATTTTTATCCATTCTCCAAATTTGAAGAATTTCACACGATCTCTGCTACTTTCTCCACTTTAAAAAAAATATGTTAGAACAATAAATTTGTCCTAAAAACCTAAAATCTTTAAACTCTCTCCTTTCAAAAGTGAAACATACTCTTTGAATGTTGCCTTAACAAGAACCTTTAGTTTATAAAGTCCCTAAACATCATATATAACAGATATTTGTCCAAAATCCCCAAAATATTACTTCCTCCAAAACATTATAATTTTCTAGAACAAAAGGAGTATCTATGTATACATAAGGAGGAGTTCAAATGAGAACATCTTCATTTTACGAAAATATGATAACATTTTTTTTACTATAGTCAAGTATGTGTGATACTACGGCCCTTCACATATGATACATGTGTGATACTAAATCGGAGACGCAAATGACCTTTGATGCGAGCTAGGTTGCAGACCAAGTCACAAGCACACCACTAGACCCCTTACTTTTATTATCACATGTGATAAGGGCGTTCTCAATGTAATACTATACTTCATCACTTGTGATACTAGATCAGAGACATCGAAGACCTTTGGCACGACCTAGGTTGCGGATCAATCCACACATCACATGTCACCTCACGTGTATTATCACATGTGATAAGGGTGTTCTCGTGTTTTCTTAAAATAGATGTGTTCTCGTTTGAGCCTCTCCATCTATAAATATACATATTTATCTTACAAACTAATTATTATATTTGTAAATTTAAAAAAAAAGACTACTAGGTTGTTAACCAAATGTTACCGGGTGTCACATACTTTACTGAGTGAATATGATAAGGATTGAGAATTTTATATTGTAAGAGACATAGGAAGAATGAGAATCTTACTAGATAAGTGACTGATCAGACTTTTACCCAGTAAGTACTTATTAGATAAACGATATTTACCAACAATTCATTTGATAACCGAGAATGATGTGTGATAAAGTAAGTAAAGATGGTGGTTCTTAACCATAAATGCTTACTATTACTAGATGAAGTTAATTCAGATCTTTTTGAACTTGTTGCTAAAAAGCTTTAGTCAAGTTGTTTTGATTTGGGCTTTTATCATTCCTATTGTAATTCTTTAGTGGGTGTGGTTTATGTTGTCTTTTTTTGCGTCTTGGCTGTCTTGGCCCATGGCTTTTTTGTCTTTATTCTCTCATTTTACTACATCTCGCAATTGCTTATATTTTGATCTTTTGTATTTTTATTTGTTTTTAATGCATATTGTTATTCAAAAAAATTAAAAACTATTTTGATCATTTGGTCTAAATTTGATTTGATGTGCAATTACACATATACATTATCATACATCATAAGTTTATCATATACAATGCATGTAATGATACTTCCGTATCTTACAAACATTATATATCAGATATTATAATTATATTATAAAATAAATAATGTGTGATAGTGTGATTATGATATGGCTGACAATAACGTTTGATGATTCATATATTATGAAGTTGATGATAAAGATAGATATAATATATTATGATATATAGACACTCATTTTGAATAAATTCCAAATGGTCTAGATGAAAATTTCTCACATCCGATCGACCAAACACATAAAATTAGTAACATTAAATATATGAAGAGAGTCAAAATTGTTATTCGGACTTTATATCATAACAAAATGATAGGAAGCTTCCTAGTGTGTATCTCTCTCTCAATATATAGACACAGAGAGAGAGAGAGAGAGAGAATATTCATGTAAGAAATAAACATGGATCGATGTAGAATTTCTTTTAATTGGTGGTATCATTTGACTATAAGAATAAAATATAGTGAAAAGAATTCAAACGATGATAACATTTGACTATAAAAAACAAATATACATATTTTTTTCAAACAGTGGCATCTTTTGACTAAAAAAATGACATTAACATGATTCGAACTCGAGTCTAGGGTGGAATAACAGTCTTGCAACAAATTCTACTAAAGAAAACGTATTCTCATTTTAGTTTCAAAATACATACGGTGACACACAATAAATTAATACGGTTGCACCTTTCACGAGCTTAATTTTGTTTACCATTCGAAGGAGGAATAATACGGTGGCATACGTGCCACCATATGCACCACTATAGGTCCGTCCATGAAAATAGGTTAATTTATGGGAAATACGAGAAGGGTTGGATCACATTTGATACGACACGTGTAAAAGGGCGCGGGTGACTTGGTCAACATGGCCAAGGTCGGCGAACAAAATCGTCTATGCTATGACCAACCAGTACAACGTGTTTGTATCACATGTGACTTGACTCTTCTCGCACTTTTTACAAATTGACTGTTTTCTTCTTCCAACATGGCTATATATGTCTACAATAAAATATCATGTAGTATTTTTTATGGGTTGTTTGGCAGATGCTGAATGATTTGCTGCAAAATGATTAAGAAGCTCTTATGATATAATGAAAAATAAAATATAATTGTTTAACTCTTAAAAGGTAAACAAATAGCATTTAGTTATAAATTTATACATTTAAGTTGGTTAAAATTTTCTTTAAAATAAACCTATATCCTAAAGTTTTCTTTCACTGTTTTTAGAGTTCTTTTTATGGTAATGATCAGAAGATGCCAAAAGTAGTTAATTTGCATTGATGTGTCAAATATGGTTCATTTTAATAATTTATAATATATAATCTGATCGTACATAACTTTATAAATAATGCATATAAAAACTCAATCAGAAATTGTGAAACCCTAAATTTAGGACTAGGTACAATTTTTGTTTAATATAGTGTAACAATCAATTGTAAATATTACGTAAAATTTTATGTCGTATAACAATCAATTGTATTTAGTACCAACCTAATTAATCTTAATTTTATTTGGTTGATACATGTTGGTACTGGTTTTATACTAATTTTAACGTCAAGTTATATATATGAAAATTTGCCATTAGCTTTATATTAATTTTGAGTGACATTTTACGTTTCCATGTGACATTTTACGTTTCCATTTTAATTCAAAGGAATATAACCTGCAAATATTCAAATATTCAAACAAAAATAGTTAAAAGTTACAATGTTTAGTATTAAATACATAAAAAAACAAAACCATCAATCAAGTTTGCATATTTGTCATTATACATCAATCAACTATAATCAATATCAATTTAATCAGTATTGTTGATACTCATGTTGATTAGTTTGATTTAATATAAATATAAATATAAATATAAATGATAAATTTATATTTATATGTAGTCGTTGTCAATGCAAGCACAATAGATGAAAATAGCCGGCACTAATGATCTTTAAGTGGTCATTAATGTGGAAAATAGCTTGTGGCTAAAATGGCAATTTCAACACAAAGGTCGTATTTTCATCCTCACGCAACAATTTCTTTATCAATTATTGTTTACTTTTCTATTATTTTGTTTTCTTTTTGGAAAATGTTAAGTAAGATATTGATTGATACTATATGTGATTATTTTACGTAAATATTACGTAGATTTGTATATCATCAAAGAATAAAGTATATTATTAGTAAACAGAGAATATAAAAACATGGTTAAGATATACAAATTGCTCTAGAATTAAAAAATTCTCTGCATAGATAACACTCTTATCACAAACAACAAGTTTTTATAGGTACGGATCTAGATTTTTTTATACGGTGGCACCATACAATATATGACAAAAAGATAATTACGAAAAACATGGTTTTTTTCGGTGTGTCTTTATGTTTTTACTAACGTTCAATGTCACTCGATGTGTTTTTCGCCTAATTCTACCATTTCGAAAGATTTTTTGTGGTTGATTTCGAAAGTTTTTTTTTCGAATTTTTTTGGTTGATTTCAAGAGTTTTGTTTTGTTTTTTTTTGGTTGATTACAATGTACGGCTGCACCTTCTTGAACTTCTGAATACCATACAGTGGTGACTTCGAAAACGATACGGTTGCACCGTTCACAAACTCAAAAAAAATTACCTTTCAACAGAGAGATAATACGATGGCCCGTGCCATCGTATGAACCTCTTAAGGTCCGTCCCTGAGTTTTTATGGTCTAAGCCCTGCTGCAACAACTCATTTCATAATGATAGAAAATGAATTTATGAATTTCTTGTAACTTTGAAATGGTGGTTGACAATAATTTTTATCATGGTTTAGGGTTGATTTGAAGGTTATTGGGTTACAGTAACGCTTTGGGTTGTTAAAATATTATCATAGTTGATCCTTGAACCACTAGGACGTTTGTAACACCTTATGCAAATCTCAGATGAGTGATTAACCAGGTTACCAGGATGCAGCTAGCTGGTTTGACGTGAACGCCATGAATTAAAAAAAGAGAGGAGAAGGGGTTGTTGTAACAACTCGCACATTCATTGAAAATGAGATTTATGACCTATTTATGTTGTCACTGTTGTGAGCACTAATAACTTTCACTAAACGAGGGGTTTAAGTTGATTTACAGGTTATTGGTTTTGTCAATTTCTTTGGGTTTCGGGAGTTGCATTAACTTGTAGTGGGTCTGGGTTTTTTTGCTAAGCGATGTACCTTTAAGGTGAATCAAAAATCTGTAAAGTCATTCGATGCATTTTTATCCGAATTCCACTATCTTGAAGGATTTTTCAAGATTTTTGGTTGATTTTTAATGACTTTTTCATGTTTTTGATTGATTTAATAGACTTTTTTGAGGGTTTTTTGGTTGATTTTGAAGGATTTTTGCGAATTTTCGGTTGAAGTTCTTTCTAGTTTTTCATATCCTAGAAAATGTACTTGTGAAAATTTGTTGAGAGGTGCATGGGACTCCGTTGGAACCTTCATAGGTCTGCCTCTGATATCAATCCCATATATACCAGCAGTCCGACGACTTAACTTTCATGCGGGTTTCTTCGAGATCATGACATATGTTTGATAAAATTGTTGTTGAACTATGAATTCAAGTAGTGTGAAATACTTAAAGTTAGATATAGAATTAAGTTGTGTTGTGATAAACAGACAAATAATAACATGAATCTTGAAAAGTAAACTTTACAACTTTTTTTTTCCATGATATAATAGGTTAATGTAGGAAAAGAAGAGAGTTGTTGTATAAATTTTACCTTATGACAAGTATATTAACGTAAAAAACAACACATGTAAGTATTTTATAATAACATGCATTAATAACATGCATGTTTAGAATATAACTGAATATAAAACATAATTCTAAAATATAATTCGATCATCAACCATAAATCAGTCTGAATTAATGAGTCAAAAGATAATACTAATATTATTAAAAATATAATAATTACCACGTTCAAATTATCACAAGAATGTAAAAAAGGAAAAACTAAATTTTTATTTATTACAATAGTTGATGGAATTAAATTATAAAATTCAAATATCTATTTGTTAATCAAACAAAAGATAAGATCCAACCAACTCCATTATTCATATTTTTGTTATTATTCAAATATAAATGGTCCATCATGTCACCTAGCTAGAAAACGAGGCATCTTCTCCTACGAGGAAATTCTCAAACGAAAAAGAAATCCTTTATTTGATTGTATTTTGGGATCGATTTTAAAGATATATGAATTCAATGATTTTAAAAACTTATGTTTGGTATTGAGATCACACTATTTAGACCTACATTAATTTGGTTTATCTTTTTCTTTTTTATTACTGAATTTTTTTTTATTATTATTATTTTAGTGTGTTGAACATGCTAAGTTATATTTATACAACTGTATCTTTAAAAACAATACAAAAAACATATTTTCCAAACTAGTAAATGTTTTGGTTATAGTTTAAAGGTTTTCGGTTCCAGGCTTACGCTGTGTTTTCGAATTTGGAGAGAAAAGAAAGGAAAAGAAAGTGATGGAAAGGAAAGGGAAGGAAAAGAAAGGAGAGAAAAATAAAAAAATTATTTGTGTTCTCGAAAGTGAAGTAAAAGGAAGGAAATGAAATAAAATAAAATAATTTTCATGTTCTCGAATAGGAGAGAAAGGAAAGAAAAAATGTCATTTTTACTAATATGCCCTTAAAAATAGTATAATTTAGAATGAAATATTGGGTAGTTTTGTAATTTTATTAATTTTTTAAATGATTTTAATTCATTTTCTTTCCTTTCCTTCCCTTTCCTCCCACATTTGGGAGGAAAGGTTTGGAAGGAAAGTAAGCCTTATTTTCTCTCCTTTTCTTTTCCTTTCTTTCCTAAAAAAGTTTCGAGAACACGAATTTTTTTCACTTTCCTCCGCTTTCCCTCGCTTTCCTATCCTTTCCTTCGTTAAATGAGTTTCGAGAACACGTCGTTAAATATTAGCAGAAGAATATTCCTTTTTTGATACAATTTTTTGGTAGATAATAGTTTAATAACATGCAAATCAATGATTTTATATAACTATTTTTGGATCTCCATATTTCTATAATATAATTTTTTTAATGATGTATATGAGTTGGGTCGGACTAGTTAAGGCCATTTAAGCAAATAGATACTTATGTTTACAAATTTATAACTCGATCAACCCTCTTAAAATGTATAACTCCAATACATAATGTTTCAAGTTGAGTTGGTGTGGTTGGGTTTAAGATATGTTCCAAATGATAATTAAACTAAACAAATTTCAAACAAGAAAAATTAAGTATTAATGGTTGATGCTTAGCCATCCAAAATTATAATTAACTAAATTTATGTGTCACTTAGTAAATATAAGTGTCAATATATATAGTATGATAAAAACTTTGAATTGAAATGTCAAACTTGTATACTAGACTAGGGATTAATAGGGATTTCTAATGGACACATAGTTTGTGTGGTTTCACCGGTTGGTTCGAGTTGACATGGACGTACGCCAAGACTAACCCTTGTTTTATCGATTTTAATATTTTTCATATCACAAAAACCTTCAGTTGGGTTATTCAATCTAATTTTCGGGCTAGGTTGTCGAGTTGGTCAGTTTTTTTGTGGACCCTTAATTTTTCGGACCCCCCTGGTTGTGATGCTTGTGTTCCTTCCTGTTCGTAATCCATAACTTTTATTGTTTATAAAGAGCTCACAAATCTTGTTATCTATCTATATGGGATACGTCGACACAACAATTGATTATGTATTGATGATGGATTATTTAAGAGTAAGTGTTAAGTTAAGAAGTGTAAGAAGAGATTTGAACTCTTGATCACTTTTAAATCTCAAACTAATCATGAATTTTGTTTTAAATGAAATTTCATCTGCTGCTTCCCATTAGTGTTGTTGTAGTGAAGCTTTTCAATTAAGATTAATTTAAAGGTTAAGATCTCTTCTTATCTTTCTTATCATAACTCTCATTCTCATTGGAACCTAAGCTTATGTATTTTAGACAATTTTCATATTATAGAATTTTAGTGCCATGACAACATTTTCATATTATAGAATTTTCGTTAAATAAGAGGGTATGGTCCTTTTTCATTTTTCTTCCATTTTATTTTAAAAAATAGAAGATTATATAAACTGGTATGAATGGATTCGCATGTGATGTTTTTGAAAAGTAAGAATGTAAGGTGGGGCCCATGGCCAAATTATAATGAAAGTCAAAATATTTATTACAATTTGATATACTTTAAATTTGGCTCAGGTATATTATAGCATCTCCAATAACTTTCTTAAAACGAAGAAAATGGAAAAAATTAGGATTTTGAGTAAATATTTTGATTCAATAATTTCTTCATAATCATATTTAAAATGAAGAAAGTAGAAGAGAGAGTGAGTTTTTCTCCAAATATAGAGTTCACTCCAAAAATGATTACCAAATGAAATGATCAATAGAAAACTTTGAAAAATATATATTTAAAGAGAGAAATAATATTTTAAAAGATGATGCAATATTTTAATATTATTTTGGAAAATTATAGGGAATTTGTTGGAGATGAATGCAATTTGTTTTGAAGATTTTGTCTTTAGATTCACCATTTTAAAGAAATTATAGGGAATTTGTTGCAGATGCTCTTACATTTAACATTTAGATTATGAAATTCTTAACATTGTGTTCTTTAATTCGGATAGAAGAGAAAGGTAAAGAAAGAGGGAAAAAGGAGGGGGAAAAAAGAAAAAGAAAGTAATTTTTTTATTTGTGTTGTTGAAATGGAAGGAAAATAAAAGAAAGAAAATAATTTTTTATGTTCTTGAACAGGAAAGAAAAGAAAGGAAAATACTATTTTTATAAAGGACAAAATGCAAGAAATAGCAACCTACTTTCATAAATTTCTCTTTTATAGCATTGTACTTTTAGTTTTTCTTATTACAGCAATGTACTTTCAAATTATTTTTTATTAGAGCATTGTACTTTGAAAAATCTACCCATTATAGCATTGGATAACCTTTTCTTTTAAATTTACCCACTATCTTTTAGGTTTTACCTCATTGTCCATGTAGGTTGTCCACATGCAATATATTGTTGATGTGACATTTCTTATTATAGCATTATCTTTTACATATGATTTAATAAATATATTAGACTAATTAAACAAAACTAAATTATTTATAAATATAAGAATATTAAGAAAATTTATAGGTGACAATTTATTTCCCTAATATTAAAAAATGTTTAAAAATATATTTTTTTTAACTAAGAAAATAAGAATTGTTATGTTTTTTTACAAATAAAATATTTACATGGAAAAGAATATATCTATTTGTCTTAAAAAATTGAATTGACATTATCATTCATTAAATGTATTAAATTAATTAGATTATTTCTAAAATATTTATTAAAATGTAACAATATTAAAGAAGATTTCTAAAACACAATTTATATCGTTTAATTTTTTTTAAAGTACAAAATAAGTATTTTTTGAACTAGAAAAATTAAATCACAAGTTTTACGTTTTTTATAAAATAAAATATTTATTTTCAAGAAAAATATCATATTTGTTAAAAAACATGTAACTCTAAAATATTTAATTTGCATACAATTTAAAAGAGTGAATTTTTAAAAAAAAGTGATGACGTGAAGAAATTACTAAAAAATTGAGATAATTAAGAATAATATAAACTAGGTGAGATATGAATAATCAGAAGAGAAAGTGGGAATTTTTTAAAAAAAAATTACAAGAGATTTTTTTTATTAATGTCATGTAATCATGATGACATGTTATCCATGTCATCTCATTTAAGCCATGTAAGCAAAAAAAAAGTAGGGGTTAACTTGTTTAAAAGGTAACAAGTTATCCATTGCTATAATGGGTAAATTTTTCAAAGTATAATGCCTTAATAAAAAATAATTTGAAAGTACATTGTTGTAATAAGTAAAACCGAAAGTACAATGCTATAATAAAGAAATTTATGAAAGTAGGTTGCTATTTATTGCATTTTGCCCTTTTATAAATATACCCTTAAAAATATACTATTTATAATGAAATGTTAAATAATTTTGTATTTTAAATAATTTTTTCAAATCATTTTAATTTATTTCCTTTCCTCCCACATGTGAAATGAAAGTTTTGGGAGGAAACTTATCATTTCTTTTCTTCCATTTTCTTTCCTTTCTCACCTAAAAAAGGTTTAAAGAACACAAGTTTTTTTTTTTACTTTCCTCCATTTTCCCTCGTTTTCCTTTCCCTTCCTTCCTAAAACAAGTTTCGAGAACACGGCGTAAGGGTGCGTTTGGTTTTGGAAAAATATTTTCATTTCTTAGAAAACGTTTTAAGAAAATGAAGTTGAGTTTTCATTCTTAGTTTTCTATGAAAATTTTAGAAAATGGGTTTGGTTGAAATGGTGGAGTTGTCATTTTCCATTTTTAAAAAATTAAAAAATGCGACAAACAGATGATCGTCGACGACGATGGATTCTGAGTGCCGACGACGGGTGGTCGACGGTCTGGGGGGGGATGCGACATGTGTTCAATGGTCGTGGGGTCGTCGATGGTCGTGGGTGGAGGGGGATGTGACGAGCTGACGATGCAAGATTGGGATTTAGGGTTTGGAATGAAAGTATGAAGTCGTGAAATGAAAATTTTAGAAAACAAAATTTTGGAAAACTATTAAAACTAGTTTTCTAATTTACATACTATTTTAGAAAATTAATTTTTTTTGAAACTCGAATGAACTGAACGGGTTTTCTAAATTTTCATTTTCCTTGGAAAAAATTTCTAGAAAGCTGGAAAATTTTCAGGAACCAAACGTAACATAAATTTTGAAGATATTGAAAAATAAGTATTTTAAAAAACATCATTCATCAAGTTATGAGTCAAAAGTTATTGTCTCTGAAGTTTACTACGTTGTAAATAATGGAAAATAAATCAAGTTGATCAGAGTTGCTGATCAAATGTTATGGCCTCCATAAATGGTTACGGATTAGGGTATAAATTTTAATAGTTATTTTGAAAAAACAAATACAATTTCAGAAAATATAATTTTGATCAAACTTCTCTTTAAAAGACAACAATATATAACGAAAAACCAAACAAACAGAAAAAAAAAAAATCAAAACACAAGGTCTTCACCAAAGCAGCACCACTCGAAACCAAGACAAAACAAACATCACAAAAACCGAAGAAACAAGCTAAATCAAACCACGAAAAAGAAACATAAACAAAACCACACACCAAGTCTGCATCTACAATACAAGCACGGAAAGCATCAGCGCAAAACGGCACTCGACACAAGGCTGCAATTACAAACCAAGTCTGCAACAAAGCAAAGAAACAAAACCACAAAAAATCAACAATCCGTTCAATATCAACAAAACGTCACTACCCTAGGACCAATAATCCGCTTCCCTCTCACCCACCCACCACATTCCAACCAAGAGAAAGAGATCCTGATACGATTTACTAGTCAAAAGTTTCGGTCTCATAAAGTTTACCATGTAAATGTTTACGAAATTAATTTTTGAAATGGTTATGAAAAAAATCAAGATTTCACAATTTTATCATCTTAAAAATATTTGCACCTTCCAAAGAACCACAAAGTCCAAATTACCATATAAATGGTTACAAAAAGATTATAAAATGGTTACAGACTTCTCTATTATGAAGTTTATCGATTTATAGATATCAAACAATGAGCAATTTTAAAAAAAATAAATCATTCTGATTCAAATTAAAAATTATCACTTTACAAAATGATTACAAACGAATTCCTCCAAATAGGAACATCCTTTTGGACTTTGTTTCTATTAAGGGGCTATTAAAAGTGATTGTAAGTAAAGCTCGTGACTATCACATACCCTCTTTGTATGGCCAAGCAATATTTATTTTATATGTTATCGGGACCTTTAGAGACTTTATAGCATGTTTGTTAAGAGTTCAATAAACTTTATGAGACTCTTGGTTAGTTAGTTTATTCTATCAATTATATAAAACTGTTTGATAGTGATTTATTTGGTAAACCTCTATGAATGAGCTTTATACAGAAAATTCGGTTTTTTTTTTCAAATATACCCCTCCCAAACAAATTAATTAATATCAACTTTATCCATACAGGACTTAGCGTTTGTTTGTTAGCAACTTAGTGAAAGTCACTGTTTAATCGGTCATTGTACATGAATGTTTGGTAGTGGTTTATTCAGTAAACTTTTAGGGGATAATTTTATACAGAAAACCTAAGTTTTTTCAAACATGTCCTTTCAAATAAAAAAAAAACTTCTTCCATATGTTAAAAACCCTGCAAAAAAAAGCAATCTATATAGACAGATTAATCCACACAAATAATTTTACTCATATAAAACTTTATAAAAAATCAGTTAAACGGTCTCTTATTAAAAAACCAACCAAACAATGGTTTAATGAAAAACCAACTAAATAAACCTTACTTGTTGTGACATGAACTATAATAAATAGTTTTACGGTATCAATAAATTTTATTTTAATTTTGATTTCAAAACTAAAATGATTAGGTTTTGATAAGCATGTTGTATAAAATCAATTTTAAAAAACTTACTATTGAAAATTATATATTAAAAGACTCCTTTAAAAATATATGCATTGAACAATAAATATTTTATTACTAGATGTTAATGTGATGCTGATATAAAGTAAGTGAAATTTTATATGTTTTTTGAAATATAAAATTTTAAACTCTTAAATTTGTGCTACACAACATTTTTATAAAAAAGTTTAGAATATAAATACTTTTTTTCTTTCAAATGTAGGGTTATGAAATGCTTGACATTATAAGCTTGTGTCCTTCACATGCCCTGTTTTTTAACCAAACAAAATTATATTGTCTATATTATTGGAACGTTTGTATGTATACGAATTTAATTAGCTATTTTTTTAAAGGGTATCTTAAGTATTTTGTCTAGACTAATCCCTGACAAATTTAAGACTGTTAAAGCATGCAGCTTAGAGATAATTTCCAATGGCCACAAGTTGTTTGCGTCTGGATTCGAACTTGGGGTAGATGGGTTATTTAACCTCATCCCCACAAGTCTTGTGATTAGGTATGTTTTTTAACATGTTAATTTTGTAATTTTGAACACAATTTTTAAAATATAGGGTTCAATTTTACATTGATTAAGGTCTTCTATAAACGAATGAAAACTATACTTACTGTAGTGACTTTTAATTTCTATCAAAAGACAAAAGTAATACGTATCATGATTGCCTCTGTAAGTAGAACACAAACTTTCTAACCAGGGTGGTCGAACTGAAGGAGAAGTGAAAATGTGGACTTACTACTAGAAAAAAATAAAATTTTAACATAGTGGACTGAGTTTTACCTACCTAGGCGATAAAAATCGCAACGACCCTGGCCTGCAAAAGCTCCTATAGGCCTCCACCCCTGTTGTAATATGTATCTTTCTTTATCACATTTATAATGTAATCAAAAGCTTTAGATGTAACTAGACCTATAAAACGATTGAAACAACTCTACTCATATGAAGTTATAATAATTAGTTTTATAGTATTACTTAATAAATATTATAAATTTAATTACTATTCATGTGTTATGGCAAATTACAACCTCTTCAATATATTTTTTAAAATACAGAAAATGAAGATTTTGAACTAATTTTTTCTTTAAATATTTCCCAAAATTTTCTCCGTAATGAATAAAACAGAAAGTAAGGAGAGATAATAAAGAGCTCCAAATTTCGGGAATTCCCTATAAACGATACTTTATGAGAGAATTTTATAATGATTAGTGTTATTTTCAATCAATACGAATCACTGAAATTAAATGTATATGTGATTTTGTAATAATATCATTAACGTTGTAACATCCAAAATAGAGAAACGATTAAAGTTGAAAAAATCATCTAGATTTATCGTTGTACTTGGGGGATGGTTATTAAATATTTACTGGATAAACATTTATCGAGTGTCACTTATCTTACCGGGAGAACATGTCAAAAATCAATAATCTTAACTGTAAAATGGCACGACATGAACCGAAAATCTTACTTCGTAAATAAAGAAAAAAAACAACCTAATGAAAAGCTCTTACTGATAATGTATTTTAAGGACCGATAATATTATTCAATAAGATATCTAAAAAGAATGACTATCAAAAATAAATAATTATCTAATAAATATTTGATAAACGACCCATTATTTTTCTTAAAACTGTTTTAAAGAGATAAGACGTTAACTTTCTTTTTCATAATAATAATGCAACTAAGTTATGAATTTCTAAATTGGTGTTCTTGTTTATTATATATTATCCTTTATCTTGGAAATGAAAATGACGTTATTCGTGATTTATCATCATGTTTATCACCAACAAACACATAAAATTCATCACCAATTAAATGAGAAATTGTTTCAAATCATATCCCTTGTTAATTGGTTTTTTAATTATTTTTATGGAATTTAATCTAAATATAACTACTATACTTTTATAATATTAAGGAACTAGCTAAAGAAGAAACAATATCAAATTCGACCAGTTTATCATTATAATTGGGGACCTGGGCCGTTGCAATTAAAGATTTATTTTATTTTTTTACATTATAGCTAGGTCCGTAATATTACGGATCTACACATTGTGAAAATAGAGACATTTGAGTCAACCCGAAAAAGAAAATAGTTTTTTTTTGAACGACAAGTTAGTAGTTAGTGATTCAGACCCACAGTGACATCCATATGGACAGTATGCGGGACCCGAACCTTCACCTTAGGGGATAAACCCCCACTCCTCCACCATTTTTAGGAAAACCATCACTCCCAAGGCTCGAACCCGAGACCTTGTTGATGATGTAAAAACCCCGGTACCGCTAGGCCAAAGGCCCTTTGGTAAAAAAAAAATGTTTTTTTATTAAACAGTTTCAATTATGTTTATTCGTTTTAAGTAGTGGTAAAAAAGGACACAATCGTAGGACGTCAAAGTACATTTCTGATTTCTATGTTGTTCTATTATATTTTCATAGCTTGTTATAAGTGGCATATCCATGGGGTCCCTATCTATAAAAAAAATCCGAAACCGAATAATCGAATATAACCTACCCAAATAAAAACAATTTTGGGTTATTCAGTGTTCGGGTTAAACGATTCGGTTAAATAAATAAGGTAAATTTTGATTTCGATCATTTTTTTATCGTATCGATTAACCATAAAGCAAAGTATAATATATTTGGTTTATATAATTTTCTTTTATATGAATTTGTTTGAACATATATAAAACTAAAAGAACAAGAAATTGAGATATGTTTAATAAAAGCATCAATCAACGTTATCATTGTAACATGATTGCAAGAACTAGTGGTAACAATATACGGAAAGAACGTCTGTCACGCAAGAAAGTCGAGGGCTCCGTTATAACAGACGAGGTCACCGGGCGACCATCTCAAATTAATGGTGAAAACCAAACACATAAGAATGAAAAAAAATTACCTATAACATTTTAAAAGATAATTCATTTGAGTGGGGGCCATTCCCCCCCCCCCCCCCCCTAGTAATGTACATTCGCCCCTGCTTGTTATGATTAATGATTAACTTTTTTTTTGAATGGCAATAAACACACACATGTTCTCGGGGTATCCGGGATCCATTCAGGCACCCGACTAATCCCTGTCGATCAAGACCCACCACCAAATGGCAGGTCATGGTCTGGATACTATCACATGCTCTCCGCGGGGTTCGAACCCGGGTAGTCAGGGATACCATCCACTGATCCTTTCAGGATATTACCTTACCACTGGGCTAAACATGCTTTGATATGATTAATGATTAACTACTTTTGAAAATATATAAAGATTATGATGTGAAGATTGTTTTCAATGTACAACTTTAATTTCAAAGAAACAATAGTTCCGATGACTTTGGAAGCCTCTTTGATCCCGCACTAAAACTCATCTTAAATATTATGGTGTGTGCATTGGAGATTTGGGCGACTTTCCATACGACTTTAGCATTGTACATTTGTACTCAGTATCTTAATAGTGGACTTGTTTGTGGTCTCATCAATCCATGGTTTTTCCCGTTTTAGGTTTTCCATGTAAACTCGGTGTCATTCAACTTTTTTTTATTTTTTGTAATTACGTTCATATGTGTTGGCATTTTGAAGTTGGATTATTTGTTCGTTGAAGTTTTCAATAGATAATCATGTTTCCGCTTAAATCGATATTGTTCTTGTTTGCTGGGAATGCTTTTGGAACGATGCCATTTCCGATTTTAAAATATAATATAATATTATTTTTTAACATAAATATTTATTAAAAAGGCTATATCATTTATTGAAGAAGACTTCAATAATTAAGATTTATGGACAGATAAAATCTACAACCGACGGTACATAAGGGTAGGTAGGACCACGACGGGACATAATACAGGTGGGACTGGGAACATGGGTGGCTTTCATTTCATTGGATTTTTTTGTTTGTTTGATATTAACAAAGAGTTATTTCTTGGTTATCCTTATAAAAGATGTTTTTATGTAGGCTTTTCTTTTCTGAGAGTATTTGACAACTTGGTATTTATTTCATCAAATTTTATAAGATTAGTAGATTTAATAAATGTGAAATATAAAATTAAAAAAGTTTGTTATCTGGATTAATAAAAGAAATTGATGTATTTATAGTTCTGTTAAAGATTGTTAAAGAAAGAAAATTTTGTTACATAATAAATTCTTTTGAATTTTGATCTAGGAATGTAATAAATCAAATTTTCGAGAATCATGTATGCATTTGACAAAGCAAATTTCAATTTTGAAAAATGCATTTCAATCTTTTTATGGGTATTTTGGATAAACTTTACGAAATTTATTATGTGAAATTAAATACTAATAATAAAACATACTGCAAAATTTAGTGTTTTCTGTGTTTCTCATGCTTAAGTTGTAATAAAAAATAATCACTTGTTTGAGTATTTGATAAAAGTTGATTATTTAATAAATTAATATACTATATGTACACACCATAATAATCAACTTTGTTACAACTAGCATTAAATTGATTATCCGTTTCACCCTAAACTTAAAGTATCAGATTGAACCAATAACATTAGAAATTCGCTATGCTCAATAAGTTTGTCGCACCATATCAGTGGTAACAGATTTGTCGCTGCCTCTTGACACCATAGGCTTATAAGAAGCATACAAATATCATATTTAACACTTAAAATTCTTGACGAGTGATGTCCTTGTTATTACTATCTAACAACTTCATTGTTCATCAACGATGAAATTCACATAAGATTTAAAAACACCCCTCAATCATCATGCTTGTAGAGGTTTGTCTCACCAACTTGAAGTTTTAACATAATTTTGTAATGATCCAAATCCAAAGCAGGAGTCTGATTCAATAATCTCTCGATCAACTTGAAACCATAGTGGAAGATTATTAGTAACCAATAACTTTAGACTAAAATGGAGCTCATGAATATAACTTTCCATCTATCTGAGATGAGTTCATATAACGATAAGTAGAAAAAAAGTTATTCAAACAAATACTAAAAACTAATTATCACTTCCAAAACACATAGCAAAGCGCTTAATAAACCTTATACGGTAGATCAACTTAAAATAAGACTTGAGCCTTTGAAGATCCTCTTTATAAGTCAACGGTTTGAGAATTACAAGGCTATTGGGGATTATTTTTTTTGCAAGTTTTTCTAGGAGATTAAGATTATTAAGATGCACACAAATCCTCCTGATATCCAGAGTTTGAAAAAATCTCTCTATAAACAGAGGATATGGCACTCTTGGATTTTCTAGGATAGGGTCTCCAAGTCTTACTCTCCATTATTGGTAAAGTCCAAAAGAGATGCCTTCTTTATAATCATAAGGAGACTAGGTTACTACCATTCATGAAACACCCCACCCCCATTGTTATCTATTGAGTTTTATTATTTTATCCTAACTAGTTATCTAAATATAATTCTGTTGTGTAATCTTTTCTAGCATCTTACTAGTTCTTTATAAAAATTTTGCCATTCAAAAAAAAGTTATCTAAATATAGTTATGAAGTTTCAATATAGCCACTTTGTGGGTTGAGACCCACATGAAAACACTAATGTAGTATCTCGTCATATTTTTATAAACCGTGAATGAATGGTATATGCTATTTTTGATCTAACTTACAAAATAGACGCAAATGAATTCTTCTCATAAATAAGAAAAAAAATCTTTTATACATGATTTGATGTGCAAAAAAACACTCATAAGTATATTATCTTTAGAATTCCTCATAATATATCAAACCAATCACCATTTTGACCAGCTACCTTTAATTTCCATCTTTTTTTGTCTTGTAGAATATGTGTAACATTTAGGCAAACCCCACATCAATAATGCATGGGGAAGATATTTGTTTATATAGTGAGTAAATTGCCCAATTAATGGGACGTGATTTAAAATGGTGAGCCAAGGTAAAGAGAACTATATATAAACCATTGGTTGAGGTGTTACAATATTGCATGGTTGAGTATTTATGTGACCTTGGTCGTATTGACCAGTCTCTCACGTCATTCTAGATATGTTGTAAATCACATGTGAATTACTCTATAATCATATGTGATTTGTCTATTCTTGTATTTCTTGTAATTAAGTTGATCGTCTTCTCGTTTGATTCTTCTTATATATGGGTCGGTGAGAACCACAAAAATAGAGAATCGCGAGGAACTGTATATTTATTTATGCATATACACTATTGGATTTCAATGACTATATGCATCAATGCATATATACTTGCATACATAGTAGATATGTATTGATCAATATATTTATTGACCTAATATATATTTTAATAGTCTATAAACATCAACAAATATATTGGTTTTCAAAAAAATTTTGTTTTCACATAAACATGAGTGTGTGTGCACGATGGAAATGCAAGAAGTTGATCAATTTGCGAGAAGTTCTAAGATCTATTACACATAATTATATTTGATACAAACCCTTAATCATATATGATTATGTTAACGTGGGCGACTTGGTAAACGTGACCAAAGGTCGTGGGGAAGGTCACCACTACTATAATGGAAGGCTTTCAACTACGACCATTCCCTGAGAAATCCGTCTCTAAAGGGTGATTCCTCACAAAATCGTCACAAAATTTGGTGGTTAGTTTGTTGGTGGGTAAATCAAATCAGTGACAGATTACCTAGGAAATTCATGGGTAATCCGTTGGTATTTTTTTTGAAAATATCGGATTTCACAACAACCATTAGTATTTCCTGGGTGATCCATGCTAACCACCCAATAAATTTTTTTTTGATGAATTTTTGTGGGTGAAAATCATTTTTTGTAATACACATGTTATATGTCAGTCAACACAATATATATAATCATATAGAGTTAAATACAAATTTGGTCACCGTGGTTTACAAATATTAACATATAAGGTCCCTCAAAAAAAAAATTAACATTCAACGTCCCTGTGCTTTCCATTTTATAACAGCTAGGGTACTCCATCCAACTTTTCCGTTAAATATTAACATTTTAGCATGTTTTCTTTATTTTTCAAACCACATGGACCAAATCTGTAATTTACTCTAAACTATATAATTATATTTGTATTTTATTAATTATATAATTTTTATATTTTATAAGTTATATTACATATTTATATGCACCTAATATTTTTATTTAAAAATTATTTATATATTTATCTTTTATAAAATGTATTTTATATTTATATTTATATATAAAATATAAATAATTTTATAAAATATATGGAATGTTCAATTTATATTACAAACAGTTGATTATACAAATTGCCTATATGGAAGCTATAAAATTTAAATACATAAACAATAAATCAGACCACCATACAAATTACATAAATATAAGGTTCAAAATTCAGATACATAAAATATATAAAAATAAAAATATAAGTATAAAATAAATTTCATAAAATATAAATATATATTAAATATATAAGAATTAATAATTTGTGATATAAATATATACAAAATATGTATAGATGGAAGGTTCAAGTACATAAAATATATAAAAATACAAAATATAAATACAAATACAAAATAAATTTAATAGCATATAAATATAATATAATCATAAATATACAAAAAAAAAATAATATGTAGATTATTGTTCTAAAAAAACTCGTCGCGACATTGTGTAGCGTAAAGCGTGTTTGCGTCACGTTATATTTGTGGCATGTCATGGCTCAGTGCGTGATTTTTGTAACATCATATTTGAGTTTTCGTACACTTTTAGTGTCTTATTTTTTGTTTTTAATTTATAACCTAATTTAAAATGTTTAATATCATTAACTCATTAGTTAATGGTAGAAAAAAAGTTATATATGTGTATAATATTATATATATGATATTTTGTCATTATAAGACACGCCTTAAAAAACGTCATGACTCGTCGTGGTTTCTAAGACTTAAGACTTGACCTCGTTGCCACGCCACGCCTCACGCTATTTAGAACCTTGATGTAGATATAAATATATACGGTAAATATAAAAGTTAAATTTCAAACATATACAACATCGTTGTCATCAAAACGATCCTGCTAAAAATCTAATGTCTCACTTTCGTCACCATCTCTATTCACCGTACATATGTATATCTACAAATTATTAATTATTTGTATATTTAATATCATATTATATTTATATTTTACAAAATTTATTTTGTGTTTAGAATTTATATTTTTATATATTTTATGTATTTTATGTATTTGAACTTTGAAGCTTTTATATATGCAATTTGTATAATAAACTGTTTTTAATATAAATTAAATCTTTCATATATTTTATAAAATTATTTATATTTTATATATAAATATAAATACAAAATACATTTTATAAAAGATAATTTTTAAATAAAAATATTAGGTGCATATAAATATGTTATATAATTTATACTTTATAAAAATTATATAAGTAATAAAATACAAATATAATTATATAGTTTAGAGTAAATTACAGATTTGGTCCATGTGGTTTGAAAAATAAAAAAAACATGCTAAAATGTTAATATTTAACGGAAAAGTTGGATGGGGGACCCTAGCTGTTATAAAATGAAAACCACAAGGACGTTGAATGTTAAAAAAATCTTTGAGGGACCTTATATGTTAATATTTATAAACCACAGTGACCAAATTTGTATTTAACTCAATCATATATGGTTAACTGTTCAAATCGTATGTAATCATTTATGATCTTACAATTTCTAGCGTCTTAAAATTAATTGTAATCTCGTTTCAGTTATCAATTATAATTAAAATACAAAATTCAAAATAAAATAAAATTCATCCAAAAAGGAATTAGTGGGGAGGTCCACTAACATCTAGAAAATGTATGTCTGGCGTCCACTTTTCAACGATCATCTCAAAGCTTATCTTTAAATGTTATTTTTCTGTTAAAAAATACTTAATTTGATATTTCCTTTCGTTAATAATTAAATATATTATATAACAATAAGAACAAAAACCCAATTTATTTATAAATTTTACGAATGAAATTAGCTTCTTGGTAAAAATCAAGCGTGTGGTTCCCACGTGCCCCCTTTTAAATGGATGAAAATTTGGTCAGTCTCATTTTTCTTTTTATGTTAAACTTGTTCCACCAATCAAAAAAATTAACATATTATTTTTTAATATAAATACCAATAAAATTTAATATTATTTTTTATGTACGTTATCATAGCATCACTATTGTTGGTTTGATTTAAAATTTTAACCGTTTGTGTTCCGATCAATTTGTACGTATCTTAATTAATCTTATGGTTCTATAAAAGACAATCATAAAAACATAAACTGGTGACTTCTGATGAAAATTGTCAAAAACAAAAACCTTATTTTATGTTGAACTAATCATGCAAAGTTAATTAATTTAGTTTTGTAAAGAATTAAATTGGTTTATGTTTGAAAATTATGCTTTCCCAACCTGCATGGACAAATGTGAAATACTTTATACAACTTTGACTACAACAAGCGTTTATCGACGTCACTTACCTTAGCGATTGAGAATGATAAAGATCAAAAATCTCACCCGATAAAATACATAGCAATTACTAAGAGTCTTACCCGATAAGTGATGGAAAAGAAACCACATGGGTTGTAGCGTAGTGGTTGAGGCCCTGGAAGATATGGTGCAATATCTCATCTGTCCAGAGTTCGAATCTAGACATACATAACAATTGTGGTCACTGAGTTTATCAGTGCTGATTTCTTGCAATCAAGATCAACGGGATTAGTCTAGGTATACCCTGGGACACCAAGTGATGGAAAAGAATCTTATGATGTAAGAGCTTACCGGGTTTAAGACGCTACCAACGATCCATTTTGATGGTCGAGATTGTTACTCAATAAAATAATTGAGGGTAATGTGTATTGTCGGTAACTGCTAGCTTACTCAGTAAAGGCTCGATAAACGGCCTATAAATCATTCAAACATAAGTTACTAATTTTTAGTGCTTTGTCGTAATTAAAAAAAAAATCCAAAAACCAGATTCGATATGTTCCTAAAAAATCTGATACGTCTAACGTTTTAAAGTGTGAGGTTCAAGTTTGAGTAATTAGACGTTATCAACTTTTATAATGGGCCATCAGTGGGTTTTTCTTGATTCATATGTATAATGCATGTAACGGTGAATTTGGATCACATAAAAATGTGTTTGTTATATCATACTTCTAATTACTATAGATGTCACTGAAATAGAATTAGTTTAAGTGTCGTTTACTAAGGCCTTGTTCGTTTACTTATGTCTGATTCGTTTAGACGTTTCATAACCATTTCAGAACTAAAATAAGACTTTAAACTTCAGCACCTCTTAAAAAACAAACGCCACCTAAATGTTTATCTGACAAATATCTATCGGTTAATTTTTATCATCGAAGGAATATGGCAAGGGCCGATAATCTTACCTGGTAGAAACAGGGCCGTTCCAATCTTTTTGGAGGCCTTGCTACAACCAAATCTTTTGATTACATTACATAAATAAAACAACATAAATATATATTAAGCACGAAAACCGACTAAATCTAAACGATTAACTATTTAAACCTTAATAATTAATAATTTTAACCTAAATAATTTCGGTTATAGCTTTACACTGGTCGATGAAACACCTTAAACACATGTAAAATTGGGCCCCAAAATTTTAAGGGCCCTGTTCAAAATCTCACATTTAACATGCTAAAAGACGGCCCTGGGTAGAAACGATCATAAGGATGGATAGTTTTATGATTTTATCCGGTAAGTAAGGACGACAACTTTTACCCAGATAAACACTTACCGGATAATTTGTTACATATGATAATATTTTGATGCACTATGACTTTACCCAATAAAATATATTATATTGTTAACTTCTATCAGTTAAGCATTTTGGATAAAACAATTTGTAAATTTAATTTAATAAAATATTAAAATTTTTATCCAATAAAACAATTTTTATCCATAGTAAAACAATTTTTGTCCAATAAAAAAAGTTTTGACACGTCAAATCACCAAAAGGAGTACTCGGTTGGAGTTAAATACAAATTTAGTCACTGTGGTTTACAAATATTAACATATAAGGTCCTTCAAAGTTTTTTTAACATCCAACATTCCTGTGGTTTTTATTTTATAACACTGAAGGTCCTCCATCCAACTTTTCCGTTAAATATTAACCTTTTAGCATATTTTCTTTATTTTTCAAACCAGATGGACCAAATCTGTAATTTACTTTAAACTATATAATTATATTAATATTGTATAAATTATATAATTTTTATATTTTATAAATTATATAACATATTTATATGTACCTAATATTTTTATTTAAAAATTATTTATATATTTAATTTTTATAAAATGTATTTTGTATTTATATTTATATTTATATAAAAAATACAAATAATTTTATAAAATCTATAGAATGTTCAATTTATATTAGAAACAGTTAATTTATTTTAATTGAATATATGGAAGCTTCAAAATTCAAATACATAAACAATAAATAAGACCACTATACAAATTACATAAAAATTTATATATTTATTTTAAAATTTTATTTTGTATTTATATTTTATATTTTTATGTATTTGAATTTTGAAGCTTCCATATATTCAATTAAAATAAATTAACTGTTTCTAAATATAAACATAAACATAAAATACATTTTATAAAAGATAAATATATAAATAATTTTTAAAGTAAAAATATTAGAGGCATATAAATATGTAATATAATTCATGAAATATAAAAATTATATAATTAATAAGATATTGATATAATTATATAATTTAGAGTAAATTACAGACTTGGTCCATATGGTTTGGAAAATAAAGAAAATATGCTAAAAGGTTAGTATCTAACGGAAAAGTAGGATGAGGGACCTTCAGTGTTATAAAATGAAAACCACAGGGACGTTGGATGTTAAAAAAATCTTTGAAGGACCTTACGTGTTACTATTTGTAAACCACAGTGACCAAACATGTATTTAACTCCAAAAAAAATTTAATAAAAATATTATTAAATTTTTGAGTAAATTGGAAATATTATTCTATCAAGGTTTGTTGTTTGTTTCGATTTTGGTCCCTATAAAATTTGTACTGTACAAACACTCTGATGGTATGTAAAAATGATTGGTTTGGAACCTTGAGACTAACGTCTGTTAAAGTCTTGTTGTTAAACCCCCTCATGTGCTTTGGTGCCTTTGCACATAATGGGCATTTTAGTTCTTTTACTAAAACAACAAAGCACAATGACCAAAACTGCAATTTACTTTTTTAAAATAAAGAAAACATCATTTTATATATATTAAATTACAAATATTTATATATTATTTAATCTATATATTTTTATTTATTTAAAAATATACCAATCAAGCACATTGATAAATATTAGTTTTAATCTATATATTTTTAATTATTTATGTTTTAAAATAAATATTTATCTAAACTATATATTGTTTGTCTCGGTTTAACTTTAAGGACTCAAACCAAACCAAACCAAACCAAACACTTTTACATACCACAATGATTTTGTTGCAATAAAAATTTTGTAGAGACCAAATCCAGACAAACAACAAACCATGGGAACCAAATTTACAATTTGCTCTTAAATTTATATAAATAATGTAATAAAATTATTTATTGACAAAAGAAAAAAAAAAGAAACCATACGGTGTTACCATTTACACTATAGTTTAGATTTTAAAACCTAATCTATATATATGTTCCCCAATTAAAATAGATAAATAAACATAGATGTTAATATATGACCAATTAAAATAGATAAATAAAATAGACTATGAATATTTAAAAATTAAAGTAGGATGTAAAAAAAAACTCAAAACCATATGGTAAAACCTTTTTAGCCAATAATCGAGACTCTCTATTGAATGGACAGTGAGCAATGAAGTAAATTAAGAAAATGATGGGCTAAATGGTCCCTCAAGCTAGTTAAACACGTGGGATGCTATAGTTTTAAAATTCAATTTCCAAAATCTTTATTTTGAAAATTCCCAATTAAAAAGCAAAGTGGAACTAAATTTATTTTTATTTTACATTTAAAAGGATATTAATTTGATCATTTAATTTAAGAGTTTTGAAAGTTAAAATGAATATTTTGAAAGTTAGTTTTCAAAATATGAATGAAAGCAAAATCAACATTGATATGGTATTAGTTGCTCTCTATAAACAACAACGTTTGGAATTTCAGTGCTATCAATCATTATAAGGGTTAGGTTTTTTTAAATCGATTTTCATATCACTCTTTATAAATAAATGAATAAATGATACCAACCAATAAAAGTACTAATCAATTAATAAGTCTGACAACAAACAAAAATCTAAATTCAATAAATTTGAAATCTAATGTTAAGGCAAAATTCACATTGATTACAATCAACCGTATTTGAATAGGCCCCTTTAGCGGTTGTCCTTGGTCGTTTATTATTGGGTGTTTTTTTTGTTTTTTTTACGTCAATTTTATGATTGAACAAGCCCCTTGTGTTCGAGGTGACATTTGTTTTTTCACGTTCTTTATACGTTTGTATAAAGTCTGATTGGAAGTTTGGTATTGTATATTTTTTGGTTTTTAATGATATTTGTTGCATTTAAAAAAAGAAAATGGATGTGAATCCAATGATAAGTATATAATTTATGTATTAAATGTTGTTATTTTAGAGTTAATTTCATATTTGGTTCTTATGGTTTGTTAAGAAATTATTACTTTAGTTCCTAAACTTCATTTACTACACCAAGTCTTGATTGTTTCTAAATTTGTTATGACCTCAATCTATAAGATTAACTATGTTACAATAGAAATTTTGGAGATTTACGGTATATTTCTAATAGCTATGTTATAACATATGCTAAAAAAGTGTAGAAATCTCTAAATGAGAGTTTGGTTCATAGAATGGTTTTTGAAGAAATCAAACATGTCAAAGAAATTGCAATGAAATTTTATCAGGTTTGACCAAGTGTTTGGTAGTTAGAAAATTGGATGTAATTTGCCAAATGAATTAGAATACGTCCATTTGATTTACAAATATTGGAATAGAATAAACATAAAACATATGTTACTCACAAAAATTGAATACAAAAATCATACTCAGAAGTTTAATGAGGGCAATTTTATCATTTTAAGAATTTGGGTAGAATGAAATTCAATTCCTTCCTCACTATAATGAAAAGATGAGTGGCTTAAGGCATTGGTTTGCTAAATCGACATACAAGAAGATTGCATCATGCATGGGTTTGAATTCCATTTCCTACGGGACAGACGTGAAACGGGCGGGCGAAATGATGTGAGATAAAGAACCTAGTGGTCGATGGAATTCATGGATTTAATTCCATTCCATAGGTGAACCAAATGTCAAATTGAAATTTGGTCAACGAAATTTGCCATTTTAGTTCCACCATATTCCATCGAACTTATGCTACCAAATGCTCGCTAAAAGGCCAAATTTAAGAGATAAATAATATTTAATTATTTCTCACCTATAAGTGGAATTGAAATTAAGTGTTTGTGATAGAGAAACAGGGTTGGGTTCACATGAGACCAACATATTTTCGTGTGATCCGTGATACCACATTTTTACATTTTAAACTTCATAATAAAACATTGTGAAGGTAAAAAAAAATCTAAACCTTCGTAGTAGAAACATTGTAAAGTTTAAGCGTAAAAAGATGGTTTCACGAAAACAACATAGTCTCACATGATCCCAAATAAAAAAAATTATGAAATGTATTAAATATTTGAATAATAGAATTGGGATCATGTGAGACCAGGTTTTTTTCGTGAGACTAGTGAGATCACATTTTTAAACTTGAAACTTCACAACAAAATACTGTGAAGGTAACTTTCACACTGTTTTTGCTGTGAGGGTTCATACTTTTTTTTTATCTTCACAATATTTTGCTGTAAAATTTCAAGTGTAAAAACGTGATCTCATGAATCTCACGAAAACATGTTAATCTCATGTGAACCTACCCCTTTCATAATATAAGTAATATAT
Source organism: Silybum marianum (assembly GCA_036898165.1). NCBI lineage: Eukaryota > Viridiplantae > Streptophyta > Magnoliopsida > Asterales > Asteraceae > Silybum > Silybum marianum. The sequence continues at coordinate 42,088,416 of CM072531.1, forward strand.
TTAGGGGGTGTTTGGATGGGCTTATAAAAACAACTTATTGACTTATTCCGGTGTTGCACCGGTAATAAGTCGTTTTGAGTGTTTGGGTAAAACAACTTATTCGGTGCCAAACCGGTAATAAGTCATTTTTTAAGAAGTAAAAAGTTTTAAATTATCAACTTTTCATAAGTGCTTTTCCACACCAGTAATAAGTTATAAGTCAATAAGCTCATCCAAACACCCCCTTAGATGTAATATTTTGCTATTTTGAAAAATTATAGCATAGTAGTTAGAGAATCTAATAAGAATAAGATACAAAAATAGAAAATAAATTACTATGAAATTAGAGCATCTTCAAGAGCTATGCTATATTTTTTTCTAAAATAGAGTAAGAAAAGTTAAAATCTCTAAAAAAATCACTTTCAACTTCAAGAATTATTTTGTTTTAGAGATTGTAGTATTTATTATATTATTAAAATAATTAACACATTAATAAAATATTATTTTTCTCTGCTAAACATTTATTTCAATGTACTTTATTGGTGGAATTATTAAAATATTGTTTCTTTTTCTCAAAAAGTGGATTTTAGAGATTTCTTTAAATTTGAAAATCTTTTCTCTTCTCTTTTTTCTATTTTGACATACAAGATAACATAGTTCTTGTAATTTTTTTGCTAAAATCTCATTCTTCTTTCATTTGAACATATCTTTTTTATATGCTCTTATACTTGATTTGATATGTGGTTGTTGCCTTCGTTAACCCATGAATGTTACATTTTTAGTTTGTATCTAACAAATTTATGATTATTATTCCTTCCGTTTACTTGTTACTATTATAGCAAAAATTATACCTATTGTGCATGTCATTTTAACAAGTTCTATCAATTATCATTCTAATTTCGAAATTACACTAATATTCTTCATCATTTCAACTTGCTTTCCCAAGTTGTCCATGGCCCTCACGTCCGCTAAAGTAACCTCACATGACATGTAAGGGGTGATTTGAACGTTTTTCTATTATAAAAGAAAACTAGCGTACAAGAGAATAAAACATATATATACAAGTGTACAAAGCATTAAAAAGTAAAAGTAAATTATTCCCTCCGTTAGTGTCCACCTCCATCGGACCATCGCCACCATCGACCCTTCAAGAAGCCACCGGCTTTCGTTAGGCCATCAAAACCAGATATGATAGAAATGGGAAAGCTTAGAAAGAGACATAGATGGAGATGTGGAAGGTAGAAGTAAACGTAAATGGAAATGTTTAGGTCATAAACACATCATCAAAGATCAAAAAGAAAAGAGTTCATCATAAATGGAGAGGAGACAATGGTGTATTTAATCCTAATTCATATTATTTTTTAGGGTAAAAATAGTTTGTTTAGCATTTGAAAAGATTAAGGATCCGTTTGGTTGGAGGGATTTGAAGGGATTTGGAGGGATTGAGATTTCAATCCAATCCATTGTATTGGGGATAGTTCTTAGATTACTGACATGACGACTTATTTGACTGCAGTGTTTGGCATAAATATTAAGTTATAGTACAGTATAATTTCAAGAAAATCACCAGATTTCGCACTGGGAATGACTTATTTGAAATCTCAATCCCTTCAAATCCCTTCAAATCCATCCAACCAAACGGGCCCTAAGGGGTTGTTTACCAAACACTCATCAGGTAAGTGTTTATCGGTAAAATTCAACACTATCATTTACTTACCGGGTAAGATTTTAGTCTATCAAAACGGTTTCGTATGCAATAATTTACCCTGTAAGCGTTAGCCGTGGTAAAAGATGTCGATCTCACTTATCAGGTAAGATTCTTGGTTCTTGACTCCCTCTTATCGGATAATTTTTTTTGTTTTTACTATATTCATCCGATAATGTAATGTGTGATTAGTAACGGTCTCTAAAAGTTAATAAAAATAAGAGGATGTATTTATTAACATTGTGTTTTTGGATTTGGAAGAAAAGAAAAGGAACCGGAAGGAAAAAAAGGTAAAGAAAAAAAAGTAGGAAATAAAAGATTTTATTTAGTTATTGAGAGGGTAAAGAAAGAAGAAAATGGGATAAAATAAAATAAAATTTGATGTTATTGAGTAGGAGAAAAACAAAGTAAAATAAAATGTGTCACTTTTATAAATATATTTTTATTTATTTAAAAATTATGTAATTTTATAAATATTTATGTTATTATACCTTTCCTTTTACATTTAGAAGAAAAGTGTTAAATGAATATTTCTCGTTCATTTTCAATTTCTTTTTTAAAATACTCGAAAACATGAGAGTTTTTCTCCTACAAAATTTATCAAACTAGTCATTAAATTTATAATCGTTAAGTTTACAATTACGAAGGAGCCAAATATATAAAATTACAGGGACTAAATATGTAAAATTTAGAAGACCAAATTTTATATATTTGGTCCTTAAAATTACGAACCTAGTTCAATTTTTTTTTCACATTTTCAGTGGCTCACAATTACGAACCTGATAGCTATTTTAGTATCCTGTTCGAAAGTGACTATTTGGTAAAACACAAGTTTGAAAATGACTATTTCTGATAATTTTTCGAAAAGAAAATGGTAAAATATACATCATTTAATATTTGAAAACGTCGTCGTTTTGGTTATTCTTCTAGTTTCCACCATAGACCAAGAGATTAACGGATACTTGGAGGGTCATTATCTGGTGTGACGGACCACACTGTTGCTTTACAGAGACCTTTCATCTACACCGAGACAAAGCCACCTATCCATCCCATTATCTTGACTCTTTTGGGATAGTAAAATATCTAATACATATTTATCTCAATTATATATGATCAAAATTTTATAATATATGATAGTAGAGGATAGTCTAAATGCAAACTTAAATTTGGTTGTCAATGTGAAGAGAAATAAGAGCACGACATGTGTTTGAATGTAGATTATTCAATCTGAATATGACACATATCGTACTCTCATTTGTCTTCATGTTCACAACCAAATTTGAGTTCTCATTTGAACCAGTCAATTTAATAGTATTTATTGAGTTTGAACTAAAACTTTACAATTTAAAAGATAAAGTAAAATAAATCTTATAACACACGTTTAGAAAATTGTTTTTATGTAACGTTTAAAATTAACCGTTCTAAAAAAAAGTTTATAAGACCTAAGTTTTTAGGATAAAATCAAAAAGTGTCATATTTAAAAGTGTTACAATAGGCTTTATAGAACGATTTTACACTCCAACAAAGTTTTTGGAACGTTTTTAAAATAAAGTGTTGTATTAATTATTTTATAGTAATTATCTGAATAAGTGTTGCATAAACACAAATGTCTTATAAAAATATGAGTCTATAGAACATTCTTCAAAGCATCGTATTTTAGCAAATACAACATTTTGTTTTAAGTGTTCTAAAAATTTGTTAAACCATCCAAAAACATACTATAAACCTGTAATAACTGTAGATAAAACATTTTATAGTTTGATTTATCAACTTAAGATTTATAAAATATTTTATTAGAACGTTTAGACATTTTAGGCATTGTATAAGGTAATTTTGTTATAATGACAATATATAATATAGTCTTATAATAATAAAGACTTGATAAATATTCGATTCGATAATTTGTATGTTGTCTATATTAATTATGTGGTTTTAAATATTTAACCAATTAATCGTTAGTGAATAATAGGAAGGAATAGTTAATATGTTGATGACAGAAGAGATTGATATACTATGTTTAATATAAATAAAATCTAAATATATATATATATATATATAAGTAATTGTTTTATAGATTTTTATTATTTGCTCTCATAAACTTAACATATTTATGGAGACAAATCTTTTGACCATTAAAAAATAAATAAGCTCTAGTTCTCAAATTTCCAGGATTGTTCATGCTAGAAACAACAATGTTACTTTTTTTTGATAATCTGATTTTTAAAATGTTAAATTTTAGGTTAATCATATCAATGTTGTTCGTTTTGACTAAATCTAAATTCTTGATTTTAAAATGCGTTTGATAAATTAAGTATCTAGTCTTTTATAAAATAACATTAGTTTTCCTTCTCAACTGATGTAGGGTCGTACATAAAATAAGCAGAAACATTCATTTTGTGATAAATACTCTCTTTGTCAAGATAAGATTGTATTAATAGACCGTTGCATTAAGTTTTTAAAGACTATCCTATATCATATAAATTAGGCATAAAATCGTGTGACAAGAAGAGTTAAGGTGAAAAGCGTAAGGAGATCTCAACAACTTGATCACTTTAAATCTCATTCCCAACCATGAATTGCGCCTTAGAAAAATAGTTGATCCAGTATATCTCGGTGCACATCATCTCGGTGCATCTCATACTAATTTGCATCCAAGGGTGGATATCCTTTCTTGCGATTCCCATTTTAACTCTTCTTTTCATCGAAACCCAATCCTATAAATTATTATATATGTAAACATATATTTTCTACTATTACGAATGAGTCAGTGGCATTAAATTATTTAAATTAGATTATACATTAGAAACCAACAAATAAGACATTAAAAAAAAGTAAGAAAAATCAAACATTGTGTTACAAAAACTACGCATTAGGCTATGACGTACCACATGTATAACGTGGCGTGAGATGCAAGTCTTAAGCCACTACACCACCTAGCTTAATTTTTTTTATTTGCTAAGTACTAAACTAAATTTTTTAAAAGTTATTTCATATACATTATTAAACATTTTAGGGATGATGAGTGACATTAAGGCAACAAAAATGAAGACTAGAAACGCAAAGACAATTCAGGGATGGTTGACTTGTGAAAATGATTATAGAAATTTAGGAATGTATGTTTCAGAAAAGTAAATCGAAAGTAATTTGGCTTATTTATGAAAACGATTATTCTCAAAATTAGAGTAAATTACGTTTTCGTCCCTATGGTTTGTTAAAAATTGCATTTTTTTTGTTCTTGTGGTTTAGATACTGCGATTTTCGGCTCTATAGTTTGTAAATTATTGTTATTTTCGTTCTCATGATTTATAATTTATTGTTATTTTCGTCTTTATGGTATATAACTCTTTATTATTTTGGTCCCTTATACTAAAAAAAGGTAAGAATTAGTTCACGGACGAAAATAGCAATAAATCACTTATAAGACAATCTTATAACGGCAAAAATAGCAAGTTTTAAACCACAGGGACAAAAATCACAATTTTAAACAAACCATAGGGACTAAAAATGTAATTTACTCCTAAAATTATTTACATAGAATATTCTGAGGATGGAATTCACCTATCCGTCATGATTTTCCTACCCCCAGAGGGAAGGACCCTTCCCTTTTGGACCGGTTAAATTAATGAAAGGGAGCAAATCGAAGTCGATTTCAAGTTGGGTCCACTATTCACCGACTGGCCCCCATAGAAAATGCGGCCATTATCTAGCATATGTTAATCGGGAGAACTTTTAATGACCTAAAAAATGCATAAATAAATAAATAAATTGTTTTGGGGTGTTAAATGACAAAAATATAGATAGGAGGACACGTTTGGTAATTTTCTCAAAATCAAGAACTGGGAACGAATTGGGTTTGGAACCCTCATTAAGATATTTTTTTTTAATATATAACTTAATGATGTTCAAGTAACCCATCATTTAGAGGGAAGGGGGTATAAACTAGTTTTAGTTTATACCAGTTGTTTTTAGTAGGGATGAGCTCGGTACCGGATCGGTACCGAACCGAAAATACCGAATCCCGAATATGAAAAAATCTCGGTACCGAATACCGAACCGGTAATAGAAATTCGGTACCGGTACCGGTACCGGTTCGGTACCGGGATTTTCGGGACTAACACCGTTTGGTACCGTTTTTAGGGACGACTAACTTTTTTACATAGCTCAAAATGGTTTTTCTAATTGTAGAGTAAGTGGGAAGGAACTCGTTCAACTTAAATTGACCTAAAAAAGATTAAAAAAACACCAATAAAAAATAATTTTTTAATTTGACAATTTGATATCCAAAATATGTAACGATAAGAAAGTGGGCTTCGTTCGTATATATGTATATATACGTATATTTGGTATGTATACAGTGTTACATACATGTCAAAAAAGTGTGGAATATTTTGGTGGAATATTACAAGAAACCGGGTTTTGAAGAAATTACGGAACCGAAATATGAAGAAAAGATTGATATTTGGGGGGAATATTACAAGAACCAAAATTTTCAAAAAATTTAGTGGATTTGGTATAAAAATGGAAGATATAATGTTAAGAAAAAAGGTTTTTTATATCAATCCAAAAAGAAAAGGGTTTTTTTTTCAATTTGAAAGTGTCCGTTAATATTACCCGGTTCGGTTCGGGATTTATGGGTACCAGTATCGGTACCGAACCGAAGATACCGAATCCCGAATATGAAAAAATCCCGGTACCGGTACCGGTTCGGTACGGGACCGGTTCGGTTTCGAGATTTCGGTCCGTATGCTCATCCCTAGTTTTTAGTTAATGCATTTTAATTTTACTATTGAATATTCTAATGTAAACTTTATATTTTTATTAATTAATCAAATATCTTTAATATTTAAATTAAAAACACATATATGTTATATGTGTATATATGTATATATGTATACTAAAAATGTAATACATAAAGAAAAATATTGTAAAAATAATATAAATTTATAGTTTATTAAATGAAATTTTAGAATAAATATTTAAAACTTAATATATCATAAGAACTAAATATGTAATTTCTTAAATCAGTTTTTGGAATTTGTAACGGTTATTATTAACGACGTTAGTTATAGGGGCGCAAATGAAAGTAAAATGGAACAACATGTACAAAAAACGGTTTTTAAACTTTAGGGATGAAAATCGTTATAAATCTTAAACAATAGAGACGAAAACTGTAGATAAAAGAAATAGTAAATAGAAATTGAAGTGGATATTTTTGGCAAAGGGAAAGTGGTTGAGAGGATAAAATTGTGGCTATGTTTATGTCCCATGGAAAGTAACCTTTGAGACTTTGAGTTGCCAACCTCAATAATCAATTATTCAATCCCCCACTAATTACATCAAAATCCATTATTGAATTCTCAAAAAAGTTATATATTTCATACATAAATCAATACCTCACTTGATTATTTTTAATTTTACCTTTAATCTATAAATTACGTTTACTACGAAAATTGATCTGATTCATCTCATTAATATTAATCTTCAATTATATATGATTGATTCAATTATGGATATCTCTTTTTCACCCTTAATTCTCAACGAAACCCAACCCATAAAGCCAAACTATCTATGTAGCATATGTATTTTTATTTAACTTTAGAGTAATTACCCTTTTAACCTTTGGGGTGGTCATTTATCTTAAACTTTTGTTTTCAAAATGAAAGAATTATATTTTCAGATCAAATCTGAAACATAGTGGGAATATAAATATTTTAGGAATGAAAGTTCATAGTAAGTAGCAACTGCATAAATCAATTTATCAAACGTATATTTTAATTTTAATTTTTAAATCAAATTGAATATCTATTTTAGATATAGACGAGTTTGTTTGTATATAATTCAATATAAATTTAAGTACATGGATGTCAATCCTATATTTTGACATATATAACATAAAGACCAAAAATCTAATTAACTTTATTTTTTTAAAAGGTTTGTATAAGTTTAATATTTTAATAATATAGTTTACATAAAAAAAACCAAAAAAACTGTAGTTTTTAACTATTTATAAAATTTAACTTTTGCCTCTTGATCTTGGAGTATCATAAATATTAATAGGATTTAAAGTTTATTATGTATTTTAATTGTATTTATTATTAAATTGTCTTAAAAAAATTATCAGTTGGTTTATTAAAGTTTATAATTTTTTTTAATTGAAGTTCAATTGTGAAGTTTTAAAACTTGTTTATTTACAACATTAATTCATAAACTTGAATTGTAAGATATAATGTATTAGTAAGCAATTTCTAATGATCATTTGTTTTTACCTCGCTAGAGAGCTCATTTAATCATCAAATCTCCTTGAGAATGAAAAATAAAAATGAAAGGAGTATAGCAATCTCTATGCTGTAATATTTTAGGGTAACAGTACCAAATATGTTCGTTTTGCTTACACATCTATATTCACGGTTTAAAAATGCATTTAATAGAAGATGTATCAAGTGTCTTATAAGACAACTTTTGTTCCCTCTCCCCAAACAATGTGGGATATTACATATACCCTTTGAAGTTTAACGGTAAAATCTTGAGTTACTTCTTAGTGGTCCCCAACTGAATTATTTTTTGAAACTTTGTAGGTTTGTGTTTGTTTGACGTTAATTTTACAGCCCTATAGAACTAGTCAAGTTACATACGAGTTGACTGGGACACTAAGTGGTGCTCGATCCTCGTATATTCAGTATTATTTTTATTTTTTGATATAAATTTGTAAAATCTTAGAAAAACAATTATATTTGTGCTTTTGACGACATAAGACCAATAATCTACTATTTGAAATCTGAAACATGTATTTATGTTTATATCTAGGGTTGCCATTAACTTTTATAATGAATAAATCATAAATATGATGACTGTTCACACCTTAAAACCAAAACAACATGAAGTATATCAACGAGGACGGTTGTTTAGGGGCCGACCTATCTCTAAGATATGATTGTCCATAAAACCATTAAATTTTAGGGGTTGAATATATTTTATCTAGGTTTTAATTGTTTTTAGTGAAGTCATAAACATAAAACTTTTAGAGATTTTATATGAAAAATTAAGATATAAAACTCCACATAGTGGTGATAAGTTAATTGGTTTCCTTTTATATTTTTATCAAATTAATTAATCATTAAGTAAAATATAAAAAAAATATGTATCTTTTATCCATTACACCTTTAAAAAATATCTTATTCATATATTTATAATGAGTTTAATATTAAATATCTTTAAAATTAACTATACATTTTAACGTTAAATCAAATAAGAAAACAACATATTCTTAACGTTAATAATATGTGTGTCTAATAAATAAAATATTTAATCTCCATTAAATACAAATTTGCTTCGATTTTGGTAGTGACATTACTTGAATTTTTCTAATAAAAATATTGCATGAATATAATTTTTTTTTATTAGAGTATTTTTTTTTAGTTAGAGTTATTTTGTTTATAGCAATAGAGTGGTTAAAATAATGTAATAACATGTTAACCAAGTTATTAGGGTTGTTTTGTGTATATTTGATCCTAACTGTGTGGACTTTATCGTTGTGTTCATATTTTGGGAGGAAAAAAAGAAAGGGAAAATAAAAGAATTTTTTTTTTTTTTTTATTGATGTTCTTGAAAGGAAAAGAAAAGAAATTTTTTTTGCATGTGTTTGAACTAGAAATAAGGAAAGGGAAAGAAGTCATTTTTTGTACAAATACACCCTTTTAAAAATATGTCCTTTATAATAAAAGGTTCAATGGTTTTGTAATTTAAATAACTTTTTTAAAGGGTTTTAATTTCTTTTCTTCACTTTCCTCCTACGTCTAGAGAAGAAATGTGTTGGGAGAAAATTTATGATTATCTTCTTTCTGTTTCTTTTTTTTGTTTCTTTTTTTTTTGAGGAACGAGTTTTTCCCCTCCCTTTTCTCTCCTTTACTTTTTTACTTCATAAAAGAAGGTTCGAGAACACAACGTAGGTTATTTGTTTAGAATCAATTTGTTACTTAGAGATTAACTTTGTAGATTAATTTGTATATATTTAGTGTTAAACTCTTTAGACTTTATGATTAATTTGTTTATTTTTTAGGTTAACATGTTGTATTTCGATAAGATCATGTAGATCACCAAGCGAAAAACTGAAAATGCACCAACAATTAATTGATTGGTTTTTAAGTTTTAAGAGACAATTTTTGAAATAAAAAACTAATATATATTTAATTTAATAACTTTTTATAACGGAGTTCGTTTTATAATTTAATAATTTTTTATAATGGAGTTCGTTTTAAAAATTTATAATTTTTATATTATTATAAGTATTCTACGATATATACCTCTGCCAAAAAAAATTGGATCCGTCAGACATCATCACTTCAAAATATAACCATCAAGTGTTTATCAAGCATATTTGAGTAGGAGCTCCATCGAGCAAAATCTTCAATCCAAATTTACTACATATATCAAGCTCTTATGAGCCTCTATATATCTGGCGGAACATATCTCAAAAAACGTAAACTAATAAAATAAATAGAAACGTAATGTATTGTAAGCGAAAACAATAGATTTACCAAATACGTTTAAAATTATGATTAAAATTATTGATGACCTATAACTTTAAAGTTTACGAAGAGATTATAAATCCAATTTTTTATTTATTTATTACAGCAATAACAATTATATTAGAAATAATATGATAAAAGATTGAGAGATATAGAATGAAAAGGTGATAAAATTATTAAAATAGTTTCTAACATATTTTGATATATGGGGATTATTAAGCATAGTTTTCCCAATACAATTTTCTACATAATAAATATTATAATATAAATAATCACATACGATATATGGTATTGTACACGTACACTTTAGTTTTCTGAATACAATTTTAAAAACAAATGATATATTATTTTTAGAATACAAGAAAAAAACAAGATTTTTTTGTTATAAATAAGTCTCCTGCATTTACAGGTAAAGGGCCATACACACTGATCACAAACGAAGAGCTTCTTCTCTTTCCTTTCTTTGCTAGATCATGGATCCCTACAAGGTACAACTCTCTATTGCTTCCTGCTCATTTCCTTCGTACAACTCTTTAATGCATCTATCAAGATATACATTTGATCTATTAATTTTCTTATCAATATATCATATATATATATATATATATATATATCTGTGTGTGTGTGTCAACATGATCATCATTATCTTGAAAAGTTTCCGTAAACTGTAAGTTTTCAGACGAAGATCGCGAGTTCGAGTGATCATCGTGTTCTTATTGCATATTCAACTATGCATGATTTTCTTCGTGTTTTAATAAAAGAAATATGGATGATTTGATTCGTGAAATCTCCCGAGCCAACTTGTTAGTTGGCTCGAGCCATACCAGAATCTAAATGAGTCGATCCTGGTGCACATATCAAGCATATACGTGCCATAATGCAAATTTATATTCTTTTAGTATATTTTACGAGTAATTTATATGTATGGATCAAGTCCAAGTTTAAGCTTATACAAGTGTAAGGGAACCGAACCTATGTGAACCAGATCTGGTCGGATCGAACCCTTAATTTGGCTGGTCGAACCCAAACCCAGAAGGTGAATTGAAAATGGCCTATTCTCTAAGATCAAAACTGAACCGGCATGGATTCGGCTTGGTTCGGTTTCATCTTGATCGATCACTGACTTACAAGGGCTGTGTCACATCTAAATTGCCAAAAATGCTTTAATAGAAATAGTTGGTATTTGTAAGGTTCTTTAGTACTCCAAATAATAATAGTAGTCTCGCAATATCACATGATTAGTCAGGTCTTGTCTAGCTATATCTCTTTATCCAGATCAGTATTTGTACAACAATACAACTAAGGGCCTGTTTGTTAGAAGCTTAATGAGCTTAATGGGAATTAACACAGCTTATTCCGTCAGCTATACATGACTGTTTGGTAGTGGCTTACTGATATATCAAGTAGTTTATTCAATAAGCTTGTAGGGGGGAAGCTTTATACAGAAAGCCAAGTTTTTTTCAAACCACCCTCTCCCAATTAAAAAGCACGCTACTTTCATCTATGAAAAACCCTCCCAAACAAAAACCTTCCCAAACTATTCAGACAGATTAATCCACACTGACAGTTTTATCCATACAGAACTTAATGGAAAACCAACCAAACAACCCCTAAATCTTGGGTAAATTATATGAAAAAGAATATATATATATATATATATATATCATGTTATTCTTATTTCTGGAAACATGTTTTTAAAATATATATATATATATATATATATATATTTAGAAAATTATAAATTAAATTTAGTTTTTTTGAAATTTATTAATTAAAAGTTTTAAAAAAATATTATTTATGAAACGTATTTTTAAAAAAGGGTTCAGATTTCACCTAAATCATATTAATACCACGTTAATATTAAATTCTTAATTACAAAAATAGATATTTTCCTAACATATAGTACCGTATATTAACATGGTTTCCAAACATTTTTTGAAAAATTAATAGAAAGTAAATATGTAATAAAAAGTTTTATACTAATCTTACAATCCCATCTGTGGTTTTGTCAATCTCTTTTTAGTCCATTTATTTCACATAAATAATCTTTCTACTCTTTATGGTAAAGGACTACATCCGACTATTTCTATGTGTCATTTTTAAGTCGGATATACTGTCTACTTTTGCTTTTATTTAGTTTTATACCTTCAATCGATTCAGACGTACGTTTCCAAAGAGCTGAATTATTTGGTCGGGTTGTGCAGGGTTCGAAACTCATCCTCCCTCCCCCTGATGTAATAGCCGATAAAACTGTTATCTTAATTAATTTGTTATGGTAATAACGATATTTATGTGGGTTAATTTGTTAATATTCGCTGATGCATTTCGATCTATTTGTTTCAGCAACGCCCTTCGAGTGCTTACAATTCCCCTTTCTGGACTACAAATGCTGGTTTACCGGTTTACAACAACGAGGCATCACTGACTGTCGGAAACAGAGGTGCTTATTGATCAGACATTCATCATCATATCATACTATATATATATACCTTATTTTTCTTATAAGGGCTTTTTTATAAAGGGTTCCACGTATTCTAACAATAACTGTAACAGGTCCGATTCTTCTTGAGGATTATCATTTGATCGAGAAACTTGCCAACTTCACTCGTGAGCGGATCCCGGAACGTATTGTCCATGCAAGAGGTGCCAGTGCCAAGGGGTTCTTTGAGGTCACACATGACATCACCCATCTCACCTGTGCTGATTTCCTCCGAGCCCCGGGAGTCCAGACTCCAACCATTGTTCGGTTCTCGACTGTTATCCATGAACGTGGAAGCCCTGAAACGATCAGAGACCCTCGAGGTTTTGCAACCAAGTTTTACACCCGAGAGGTAAAAAAAGTCGTAGGAATTTGATTGAAACCAGCTGTGAAATGGATCTAAATATATATATATATATATATATCTTAATAATTTGGTTTATAAAACTTATTTAGATGTGTTACAATAAATCAATTAAGAGAACACTTTTAATGACATTTTTTAAATGAATCATTTGTCATGTTAGTTTTTTTTATAAAGTGATCTACACATATTTTTATAAGATACCTGATTTAAATACTGTCATATAAAAAGATTAATATACGAACATTTAAACATATTTGACATCCTACAAAGCTGATTGGGATCATGCTGGAATTGATGGTTAATTAACAGTGTGATTCGATTTTTCTACTTGCAGGGTAACTTTGATATCGTGGGGAACAATTTCCCCGTCTTCTTTACTCGCGATGCGATGGCATTCCCAGATGTTATTCACGCGTTTAAACCCAACCCGAAATCACACATCCAAGAGGACTGGAGAATTCTCGACTTCCTTTCCCACCATCCCGAGAGCTTGAACACCATGACATTCTGGCTTGATGATGTCGGTATCCCAACCGATTACCGTCACATGGAAGGGTCGAGTGTTAACACTCTCACTCTCGTTAACAAAGATGGCAAAATGCACTATGTGAAATTCACATGGAAACCCACCTGTGGAGTTAAGTGTTTGATGGACGAAGAAGCCATCAAGATCGGAGGAGCTAACCACAGCCACGCCACTCAAGATCTCTACGACTCGATCCAAGCCGGTAACTTCCCTGAATGGAAGCTGTTTTTGCAAGTTATCGATCCGGATCATGAAGATCGGCTCGATTTCGACCCACTCGATGGAACCATGACTTGGCCCGAGGACATCATTCCGTTGCAGCCGGTTGGTCGGATGGTCTTGAACAAGAACATCGATAACTTCTTTGCTGAAAACGAACAGCTAGCGTTTAACCCGGGTCTTGTGGTTCCCGGAATCTATTATTCCGATGATAAGATGCTTCAGGGTCGGATCTTTGCGTATTCGGATACCCAGAGGCATCGGCTTGGACCAAACTACTTGCAACTTCCGGTGAATGCTCCCAAATGCGCTCATCATAACAACCATTATGATGGAAACATGAACTTTATGCATAGAGATGAAGAGGTACAATATATATAACTATCTATATGTTTATAATTAGTTTTATAAGTTTATTAGAAACTGAGGTTTTTTAACTGAATTATTATGATCATATTTCAGGTTGATTACTTCCCTTCAAGATATGATCGTGTTCAACATGCTCAGAAGTATCCGATTAACCCTGCTAAGGTTACCGGAACTCGCGATAGGGTTAGTTTTCTTGTTTTTTTCTAGTTATATATATATATATCTATATATATATGATCTTATTGTTATCTAATCTGTATGAAGATTGAAGTAATAAATGGTTTGATTTTTGTTAATGCAGACTGTGATCCCGAAATTTAACGATTTCAAGCAGCCAGGAGAGCGATACAGGTCATGGGAACCAGACAGGTATATATGAGAAGTTGTTCTTAGTATTTGTTTTTGCAACTATTTCAAGATTTCATCAATGCCATAAACCATTGTTGTACTTTTTGTAGGCAAGAACGGTTCATTTGCCGAATGGTTAAGATGTTGTCCGACCCACGGGTCACCCACGAACTCCGCAGTATTTGGATCTCATACTGGTCTCAGGTTCGTTCGTCTTTCCCTAATCCGTGGCTTCCAATTGTGCTTTCTATTTGTTTTACTTACCCTTTTGTTAGTCGGGGGTATTTTTGGAAACAACCTCTCTGTCTCTTGAAACAGAGTTAAAGGTCTGTATACATCTTACCCCCAGATTCTGCCTGCAGGTGAATATACTGGTTTTGTTTGGTTTGGTTTGGTTTGGTTTACTGAGTGATGTTGTTTACAGGCTGACCAGTCTTTGGGGCAGAAGATAGCATCGCGGCTCAACGTGCGCCCCAATTACTGAACGTAATTAAACATCTTGGGGATGAAGCCTATTTATTTCGAGTATGGTGAACATGCTAGTATAGAAAAAGGTCCGTCTCCGAGTTTGTTACACGAATGGTGTTGTTGAAGTTGTTCATGATTTGTATCTTTTCGTTCTGTAATATTTCTGTATACGCAAATGAACCTGGAACTTAGAATAAGCGCACACACGATGTGCGGAGTCTATTGCGTTTCAGGTTCGGTGTCTGTAAAGAGAAAAGCCTAAACTTTTGTGGCACATATGTTATGTAAGTTGTTTTTTGCCATCTATTTGAAGGTTCTATACATGTATTAATTGTTTGTCAATTGTGTGTATTTGACTCAGCTTGAGCCAAGCCCACTCATGATTTGTTTGTGAGCAGAAAGGTATGCGTTTTTTTTTTGAACGGCAATAAAGCACAGGTTTCCGGGGTATTTGGGTTTCATTCGGACACCCGACTAATCCCCGACAACCAGGACCCACCACAGAGTGGTAGGTCAAGATCTGGATATCGTCACATGCAGCCATGGGGATTTGAACCCGGGTAGTCAGAGATACGATGACCCCCAGGATGTTACCTTACCACTAGGCCAAACATGTTTTGATTGAAAGTTATACATATTTGATGGTCTGCATTTAGCTGATGTAACATTCCAAACACCACCTCCAACAAGGGCAAGACAATACCGGTTTCAGACTTTCAGTAAATATAAAAATATATACACCAGCTCTAATACCACATTAGATATCTCGAACCCTTTAAATCTCTCGATTTAAAGGTTCTTTTGAGAAAGACTAAAGGGTACAACTTATGGGCTTATGGCTCATGAAGCATCAAGCTTGAAATGCTTGTATGACACGTGGTTGAGATTGATTGGTTGGCCCATGAATTCACAAATCAGAAGTAAAAAGCCCAATAGCAGCGTAGTTTCATGGGCCAAATCTGAGTTACAATTGGATAGCCTAAGATATCATTAAAATATTGAATCAATTTTTTTTTTATAAATTAATTTGTAAGATTTGCCAAAATAATATGAAAACTTTCTTACCATATCATAAAACTGTTATATATATATATGGTTTTTCTTTTTACACTCTAGCCTATGGTACACCTTAGTTTATGATGTGTATATTAACACTTAAAAAAAGTCAAGTAGGCATGAACACCCTGAGCCTATTAATGGATATGATATAGAGTAGGGTGCAAGAGGTAACACCCATATATATATGTTCCTTTGATGTGGGATTGACTTTTTTTTGCACAATAAAAGAGATAGGAAACATAAATGGTTAATGGTTTGTCTTCTTTAAGTTGGTATTGTGTATTTTGAATGACAATACAAATTGTATTTTGTACGACCCGATACTTGGTCGTAAGCCAACTGGACCTGACACCAGAAGTGGAAAATAGCTCCCACTGTTCTTCATTTGTCGATCTTTTTCGGACTCAACTTAACATTTTGATCACGATGCATCGATGTCCGCTGATTCAATCAGGGTCAATTCCATAAGCATACGGTACGAAATAGCTTCAATTCTGACAAATTGTTGTTTCATTTTTCATATTGTTTCAAAGTTTTCTTGAAATTTGATTTGATTTTTGGGCTTGTCTTGGGAAATGAATGGCCCAATGCACTTCCATATGTAGAAGATCTTCAAGGTTGCCTTGGCCCAACAAATGGCCCAATACAATTTCAATGCCGAGCCACCGTTATTCATTTCATGACGTTCAATATGTTTCAAAATCAGGTAAACAGTTTTTCCCTTTTATTTGTAAA
Organism: Silybum marianum; assembly: GCA_036898165.1. Classification (NCBI taxonomy): domain Eukaryota; kingdom Viridiplantae; phylum Streptophyta; class Magnoliopsida; order Asterales; family Asteraceae; genus Silybum; species Silybum marianum. Next base: position 42,105,195 of record CM072531.1, read on the forward strand.
TTTACTTTTACATGTTAAGGCGGCGTTTGTTTTTTAAGAGGTTCTGAAGTCTGAAGTTTGATTTCAGTTATGAAATGGTTATGAAACGTCTAAACGAATTAGACATAAGTGGTGATTAAAAGCTTAAAATGATAAAACAAATAAGGCCTAAGTGTCTAAATCAAATAGACTTATGTGTCAACTTTTTAAAAAATTAGACAGAACATGGTATGATAGGTGAAGCAAAGTTCTATTTTGATTTTTTAACGTCAATAGTTTAAGTAATCATATTGAAAGTATATTATTCTTTTAAAGGCTAAACAAGAAAAAGACCCATCATCCATCGATAATTCTTTTTTTTTTTTAATCTCAAAAGGCTTTTAATTAGATATCATATTAATCAATTTAATCACGTTGGGTTTGTCATATATCGTTCAAATTTTAATCCAATTTTATAACATAAAAGTTATCAGTACATAACAATTAATATGTTATCATCATTTTAATCATATTAGTTATTTTGCCTTAAAAATTGACTATTCATGATGGCTAATTTAACTTAAATTCGATCAGCTAATCGGATTGTAAAAACATAAAAATAGCAAATATAAATACCCTTATTCAAGTATGTAATTGTGATAAAATATAAAAGTAGAAAACGTTATCTATCCTGCATGTCTTAAACAAGTGACTAAAGATTAACGTATTTTCTAATCATTGCTTGATAACTAATATAAAAACGATATTATATAATAGTTGAACAAATAAATTATAAAATTGATTAAACAAGTTTAATTTATCTATTAAAAATAATTAATCAATTATTGCGTAAATGTATTTTTATTTTTAGAAAATAATCGTATTTTAAGTGGTTTTTAGCCATTCGGTTGACATAAATTGCAAATAAAAACAAAAAATGAGGCTGTTATCAAATTGGAAATAAGATCGAAAGCTGGAGAAGAGAAATAATAATTTTTGTGGCTAAATTCGAACAAAAATAAAACCTTATCAAAAAGCATCTTTGAGACTCCGTCTGTGTTCACACCATGTACGGTGGATGGAGTTGAAGAGCACACGTTTCAAGGCCAATTTGACACGTGTCAGGGTGTTAGAGGTCCATGTCATCAACCTGACACGAGTGGCTCTTTTTTAATTTAGATAAACTACAAAAGTGAGGATAAGGAAAGAGGAGGCATGGTGTTCCAATGAATTTATAATTTTCAAAAAATAGCCCTCAAGTTTTAATTATTGTCAAAATAGACACTAATAAAAATATTTGTCTTATAACATCCTTGAATATTTTAAAGTTTTCAAACAAGTATTTCATTTAGGGTTGGAAAGAGTGAGGGTTGGGATGTCAAGATTTGCATCTACGTTAATGAAACCATGTTTACACTTTATAATATGATTAAGGTCTTAATCATTTAGGTCGTTTAAGATTTTCGACATATAGTTCTATTTATTTGATACAAAGGAAATGAACATTACTTTCCATTCAATAAGTAATTCTCCTCTTAAACTATCCTCTTAAACTATTCAATAAGTTATAAATCAAATGACTAATTATATCGTATAATATTATAGCAAGTGTTACTGTTGTTTACCAATTGTTTTCTTAAACTAACCATCTAACTTTGAAGTATGAATTGTTAAAGAGACCCAAATGTAAATCAAAAGATAATTAAATTGTTATTTGTTATAGTTAGTATTAGCATTGTATATCAGTCGTCTTCTTAAATTGTCAATCAAATCTTGCACTTAGAAACCCGATCGTCTTCTTTAATTACCCATCTAGCAAGTATCAACGGTTAAAAAGACCAAATTGTTAATCAAATGAGATCATATTATTTGACGCTATAATTAATGTTACCATTGTTTACCACTTTCTTCTTAAAATGCCTATTAAATTAAGAGCTTAAAAACCCAATTGTCTTCTTAAACTACCCATCCAACTTTAAAGTATAAAAATGAAAAATCAAATTGTAAATCAACAATTTGATGATATGACTAGTGCTAGTTTTGTGTTAATTGATAAAAGTATGTAATATTGGGATAAACTTAAGATAAAACTCATTTGATCAATTTTGGCATACAAACTCCAAATTGTCAATTAAAAAAAAGAACATGGCAATTGTTTCAACAATAATATTTTAGGGCTTTTAGGATAATTAATTTAAATCTTAGGGTATTTTATGCAACTTGTTATTATTAAATAAAATCATTGAATATTTTATTTATACCTTTATCCCAACTCCCACTCCCCCTTGGTTTTTTCGCCTCTACAGAAATTATAAAATTTTGGGACCCACCAAATTTTAAAAAAAGGGCACAACTTTCTAAAATATCGACTGTTTTCTTTCACTCACGAGACAAAATACATGAGAATTCGTTTATATAATCTCGAGTCAAAATATCATCATCTTTTACGTATCTAATTAGAAATGATGAATTTGCTTTCTTTGGTTATTAGCTTTGTCGGTCGAATGATTTCAAACTAATTTATCTAAAATTTATGTGAAAGCTGATTATGGTTGTATTGGAAAAGTCAGAATAACTTGTATGAATGATGATATGTGTAGAAACTTGCCATGTTGAGTATTGTATGTAAATTCTGTCGGATTTCATAAGCACGCATATGGTGTGGTATTAATTTTCTTTGACTTCTCTTAGTAATGTGTCTGTTTCTCATCCCTTCAAACATCGCCTAAGTTTTGGCTCAGACTTTAAAATAGTCCAACTAGCATAGATCATGTAATATTTTTCAGTTGCCTACTCAAAGCCATAGAACTCGAATCAAATTATTAGACTCATAAGGTTAACTTAGTGCATACTTTATGATAGGCTGCAAGATTTAATAGACTCCACTCATATAAAGTTGATGTTAAACTAATTGCTTGCAAGATATGATTTATATCAAGTCTAACTCAAATCATACAAGTCAAGTTGACATGGTTAGGATTCACAAATTAAGTTGTGCATGGACTCCTCTAAAAATGCTACATGGTCAATGTGGTCCAAAAAAGGCGTAGACCGGTTTTAGCACGGTAACAACTTAGTTTGGACTTGCAATTTGACATGGTCCGAGGTCAGTCCAATCTAGATCAGTCTAGTCATTATTTGGTTCAACTAAGATGAATCTAGTTTGTAAAAAGTTTATCAATCCGAACTAGTATACCTCATGGTCTAATCTTTAACCGGTTTGGTCCATCAAACCAAGTCAAAATGTCAATCGATACCTGCAGATACATTCGTATTAGAGAAGTTTTTTGATAAGTCGACTCACAAACTCTTAAAGCATATCCAACAGATTATCTAAAATGAAGAAAAAAAATACGATTTTTACCTATGTTTTTTGTTTCAAAAGATTATCCATAACTTTCTTCAAAATACAGAAAGAAAGAAAGGATAAAAATCTTCAAATTTAAAGAATTTTTCACTCTATTGTGAAGAAATGATAAATAAATTCTTCCTATTCTTTTCACCAATTAAGTTGATGTAATATACACTTCATAATCTCTTGGAATATTTAATGTATTAAGTATTTTAATGATATAATCAATATTACAATCTTCAAAATAAGAAAACTATTGATGCCAAATTTAATTCGAAGAATTTAATATTTAATTTTCTACTTTAAGAAAATTATAAGAGCATATCTAACCGACTCTAAAAAAAATAAAGGTGTAAAATTTGATCTTTATATTTGAAGGTCAATAAAATAAAAAAATATTTATTTGTTTATAATGTATGGTTAAAGTTGAGATATTTTTAGTACTTAAGAGCATCTCCAATAACTATGCTAAAATAAAAAAAAAGTGGGATTTTAGCATTTTTGTTGCTCCAACAACTATGCTATTCTCTATACTAAAATAGAAAAAATATGAGAGAGATTGTAAAAATCTCTAAAATCAATTAGAAGAGAGAGAAAATAATATTTAATTGTATCAAATCAATTAGAGTGCTTAGTTAAATGTATAGGAGGAAAAATACTATTTTATTAGGTTAATTGGATATTTTATTAATATAATTAATACTACTATTGCTAAAATAGAGTAACTGTTGGAGTTTGATGTAAATTATTATAGAAATTTTGGCTTTTATTATTGTATTATAAAAATATTATGACATAGCTGTTAGATATATTTTAAGAGCATCTCCAACAGCTATGCTAAAACTTCTTTAAAATAACATAACAAAAGTTAAAGTCTCTAAATCTTTTTGCATGCAACTCCAACAACTACTCTATTTTAGCAAATCTATTATAATTATATTATTAAAATATTCAATATTCCTACAACTTTTTTGAACAAACTTTTAAACGATTGGTGGAGCTATTAAAATAATATTTTCTCTCTCCATTTAGAGATTCTCTAAATGTAGAGATTTTTTGACCCTTTTTTAGCATTAGAGATACCATAGCTGTTGGAGCATTAAAATGCTAAAAATCTTCTTTTTTCTATTTTACAATAGCTGTTGGAGATGCTTTAAGAGACCCATTATTTTCTATGTTTTTAATGGTTAGTTTGGAGATGTTTTAAAACCCGGGTTATGAGATAACGATATTTTCAATTATCTCATGATGTTTTGATCGATCCCATATTTTTATTAAGCAAAAAATAGAAGAAGAAGATAAATAGAGAAAAAAAAAATATTGTTATGAAAATTGGCCCCAAACCACTTATATATAAAGTCTCTTAACGTTTCGTAAGAGCAAAATAGTCTCTTCCACAAGAAATCATCACATCCTTCACCCATCTTCAAATCCATGGATCCTTACAAGGTACAACTCTAACGTTGTTTTTGAAGTTTATGTGCTACTTCACTCATGTTTTTGGAACTCCTTGATTCAATTATTTCTCTATGAATCGTATCTGTTTTAGGTTATATGACGTTTATCTCGCAATTTGTTATATATATATATATGTGTGTGTGTGTGTGTGTGTGTAATAGTTCATGCTTACTTACTTGATTTTACCTAGTTTTTGATTCAATTGATGATTGAAATGAAGGTATTGTTGTATTAGATTGCTTTTGCCCCATTCATGAGTTTGAGTTCATGTTAATTTTGAACTCTAATGATCGTATTTGATACATATTGGATTCATGTTTAGTTACTTGATATTGCATAGTTTTTAATTCAATTTATGATTGATTTGAAGGGTTTGTTGAATTAGATTGCTTTTGCCCCATTCATGAGATTGATTGAGTTCATAGTTGATTTTGAATTCTAGTGATCGAATTGTAAATTTACTTTCAATCATATATGGTTAGATGTGAGAAAGGGGAAGAAAAAGCTTGAAACTTCCCCTTTTTTCTACTGATGTCAAGTTTTGGAACACAAAATTCATTTTTATAAAACCAGTGGAAACTTTGATTATTTTTGTATTTGTTGAGCTATAGTTCCAATATCAAGGAGGCACAGTTAGCCACTTATTTTAAACCTCATATCAGAAAACACAAATTCATTCAATTTTGATACTTTTTGTAAATGTTTTGAGTAAAGCTCTGATTCCATGTCTCCATCTTGAATTGTTTGAGCTATATAATTTTTAAATTGTCTCTTCCCTTAAGCAATTTAAGGAACATTGCAATAGCTTTCTTTTATCTGCTGAATTATTATGCATATGTCAGACTGTGCGAAAACTGATTCTTTCACTTTTTGTCTACTAGCAATACCAGTGTTTTTTGGGGGATCAACTTATCTTTTCTAGTTTTATTTTATCACCTGATTTTTTATGCATATGATCAGACTGTGAAAACCACTTATTTCACTTCTTGTTTTATAGCAAATTAGCGATACAGTGTTTTTGAGGGATTAACTTTCTGTTTGTGCTGATTTAAACATATTACATGCACATACATGCATGCATGCATACACTACAGTAGTTCTGTTCACTCATCGATTTTACCTTTTGGTTGATGCAGTACCGTCCTTCAAGTGCTTACAATGCCCCATTTTGGACTACCAATTCTGGTGCTCCAGTTTACAACAACAACTCATCATTGACAGTTGGCACCAGAGGTACCTAAATTTAGTATTTGTTAGGTTTATATTATAGAAGTTGGAAGTTCTTGTTAGATGGTTTCATATTAAGATATAGTGGGAATGCTATACTCTAATTCTGAAATTTGAGTGGCATTCATGTAGTATGTATTTGTGCGATGGATTTTGTTGTAGGACCGTCTTGTTTATGCTAGTTAGCCTACTAATTGCATATAATGTCTGAAATTTCACTAATCATAATTTGTGTTTTCCATATGATAGGCCCAATCCTTCTTGAGGATTACCATTTGGTTGAGAAACTAGCTAACTTTGACCGTGAGCGCATCCCAGAACGTGTTGTCCATGCCAGGGGTGCCAGTGCAAAGGGATTTTTCGAGGTCACACATGACATTTCTGGCCTCACATGTGCTGATTTTCTTCGTGCTCCTGGAGTTCAAACACCTGTTATCGTTCGTTTCTCTACTGTTATCCATGAGCGTGGAAGTCCTGAAACTATCAGAGACCCTAGAGGTTTTGCAGTAAAGTTCTATACCAGAGAGGTGAGTTCTATTCAATACTGTTACTGACAATATATAATCTGGATAAATGTTACTAAAGCATATTTATCTTTACACAAAGCAGTGAACTTGTAGACTCTTTTGATTTATGGTTGTTTGACCACCTAGTAGATGCTAATTCATACTCAAAGTTTTGATGTCCCAAACTCCCAATATAGTCACAGGTGTTAATGTGTTATTGGTAGTTAATTAGTTGTATAAAATACCCTCAATCAGTTAGTAGCACCATACCCTTAGAGTTTCCATGATTACCCATTGTGTTCTTTAATTTTTATTTGGGTCCGACCCATGTCCAAACATGGTTCACCACTTATTCCATTTTAGTTCACCACTTATTCAGTTTGTCCATATGCTGATTATCTTTTACAATTTGCAGGGAAACTTTGATTTGGTGGGAAACAATTTCCCCGTGTTCTTTATTCGTGATGGGATGAAATTTCCTGACATGGTTCATGCTCTGAAACCAAACCCAAAGTCACACATCCAAGAAGACTGGAGAATTCTCGACTTCTTCTCCCACCATCCAGAGAGTTTGCACATGTTTACATTCCTCCAAGATGACATTGGTGTACCACAAGATTACAGGCACATGGAAGGTTCCGGTGTTAACACCTACACTCTGATTAATAAAGCCGGAAAAGCATATTATGTGAAGTTCCACTGGAAACCTACATGTGGAGTAAAAAGCCTTTTGGAAGATGAAGCCATCAAGATTGGTGGAGCTAATCACAGCCATGCCACACAAGATCTATATGATTCTATTGCAGCTGGGAACTACCCTGAATGGAAGCTTTTTATTCAGACTATTGATCCTGATCATGAGGATAGGTTTGACTTTGACCCACTTGATGTAACCAAGACCTGGCCGGAGGACATCTTACCACTTCAACCCGTTGGTCGTATGGTTTTGAACAAGAACATTGATAACTTCTTTGCAGAGAATGAACAGCTTGCTTTCTGCCCTGCTATTATTGTCCCTGGTGTTTACTATTCTGATGATAAGCTGCTTCAAACTCGTATTTTCTCGTATGCTGATACCCAGAGGCACCGTCTTGGACCAAACTATTTGCAGCTTCCTGCTAATGCTCCTAAGTGCGCTCATCACAATAATCACCATGATGGTTTCATGAATTTCATGCATAGAGATGAGGAGGTATACTTTCTTATATCCGTTTGATGTTTGCTTTCTTATATATATATATATGTATATATCTTACTAATCTTATCATCTTCTTATTCATCCAGATCAATTACTTCCCTTCAAGACATGATCCTGCTCGTCATGCTGAGCAATACCCTATTCCTCCTGTTAGGTTGTCAGGAAAGCGGGATAAGGTTGGTTTATTTATTTTTTTTTTCTTTGAAAGTGTGGCTCAAGTCTCTCATGTTTACGGGTAACTTTAGCATCAGATGATACTTATTACTCTCTCTTATCGGTATATTCTATTATCAGTATATTTCAATTTTAACATGGCGTACTGATTTCAGCATATCTCATCGCTTTTATAAATCACGATTATATCACTCGATTATTGGAAATGCTATTTAGATTATGAAATGTTTCATAAATTAGAAAGGAAAAAAAAAACTAAAATAATAGGCTAATTGGTTACAAATGGTGAAATTTTGAGGGATGACTAATAATATACGGCTAGGATTTAGTTTTCTACAACTGGAAGGAATTACTGTTTTACCGTCATTTATTCTTTGATAAGACCTCTCCTCTGAAAACATCAGTATCCCTTCTAAAACTCGTAAATTGTTTATCTGTTGTTTAATGCAGTGCGTGATTGTGAAAGAGAACAACTTTAAGCAGCCAGGAGAAAGATACAGATCCTGGGCTCCAGACAGGTTTCCGTGTTGCCTTTATGTTTTTTTCCTTTTAAAATGGTTTCTAATTTCATAGACTAACTAACTAACTAACTAACTAACTAACTAACATGGTTTTCATTTTCTTCTTTCTACAACAGACAAGAACGATTCATCTGCAGAATTGTTGCTTCCCTGTCTGACCCACGTGTCACCCACGAGATCCGCACTATTTGGATTTCTTACTGGTCCCAGGTTCGACCTCCTTCCTTTGCACCAATTTTAACATATATTTGTTTCATAAAACCGACATAGAAGTAAATACAACTTACACATTTGCAAAGAATTTACGTAAAGATATAATGTTGTTGTAGGCTGACAAGTCTCTTGGGCAAAAGATAGCTTCCCGTCTGAATGTGAAGCCAAGTTACTAAACATCTGAATGGGCATGTTTGTTACAAAGCCATTGGGCCGTGGTTATACAAAAGTAGTTTAGACAAGTTGTTGTCTTGAGTCGATTGTGTTATCGAATGTGGTGTCAAAACATTTGGAGTCCTTTGATGGTTGTAATATCGAATAATTGATGATGAATGCTACTTCCATATAAACTCTAAGTTAAATGTCACCAGATTCCTTTTATTTTTGTTAAATCAATTTCCATTTCTATATGAATAATGATGGGATTTCAACTTGCTTGTTGTTATGGATCTCCTTTTTTACGGTAGACAGATTCTTTAATTGATTTAAACTGATCTGTATAGATAGACTAGACAATTTTGTGATGTATAACTACAAAAACAACTTATTGTAGGTTTTGTAAGTCACATGCACTTGGTATTTGCAATCATATAACGTAGGGTTCTTATTGTAAAACTTCAACTATGTTAAAATAAATCTTGCTTTTGATTGGTTGAATTGTACATTAAAACCAACTTAATTAATAATATCATATTCATAAATTAGATTCAAATTCTACCAATTGATCGGCCTCAAAGTGAATATGGTTTTGGTTCTTAGGAACCATTATTCAGTTTATGAGTTCGACTATAAAGTGATATTTAAACAGAGTTGATATTCCTTATAACTTTTCTGTAATTCTTGATTCCTATTGGTTGTGTATGTGTCACTAGTTACATTCACTTTGGTATTTCTTGAGATCTTAGCAAGAAAAGTTTGATTCTTATAGCAAGTAGGGAAACCCAAATTCCATTTTTTTTTAATCTATGGATTTGGACATGCCATAAAATGTTGACCACCCAACTGACAATTTGGTATGTGGAAGAGAAAGCTTTTCTTTAACAAGTAAGAGGATTTGTGGGGTTGGTAGTTGGTTGGTGGTGAGTTTTAGCACACATAAAAATAGATTTTCTCAAAGTGAAGATCACCAAAAGGTGGTCCCTTCTCAATTCCCCTTTACAAAATGCAAACATCTTTTGTCAGAAAATATTTAATTCTAAGCATAAATTATATGAAACACTTAATATATCATTTTATTTATGTAAAACATTTTTTAAAGACAAATTTAGAAATCTATGGTTTCACGAATATTTATATAATAATCTATAGGTTGAAAAACATCTATTTAAAAGTTTATATATAGTTTTACTTGCATCATGTTAATATTACGTATTGAAATAAACATTTTTTAAATTATTGATCATTAAATGTGTCTTTTAAAATATGTTCTTAATTAATGGGCCGTTTATCAAACACCTATCGATAAAATTCAATACCATTACTTGCTTATTGCGTAAGATTTTAGTCTATCAAAACCAACATCTTATGCAACAATTTACTCGGTAAAAGCTAATTGTAAATTGTAATAAGAGTTATCGTTCTCAGGTAAGACTTTTCGTCCTTGTCTCACTTTTATAAGTTAAATGTTTGATAAACGACCCCTAACTATGTTTATTTGTAATACAATTTGTTCTCTAAATTTTATTATTGGTTCTTTAAATCTATACCGTGAGGAATATTATAACAACTTATCATATATATATATATATAGATAGAGAAAAAACTTGCGAACTTATAAATTTAAAGTTTTTTGAGCTATTAAGAACATCTCCAAGGGCTTCTTTAAATTTTCTCTAAAATAGAGAATGTAAAGTTAAAATTTCTAAAATTATTATCTTTTAACTCCAACAGCTTCTCTATTTTAGAGAATCTATTAAAAATTTATATTATTAAAATATTTAATAAATTTATTATTTCAAAAATCTCTAAAATTATATTGGTTGTTTTTAGTGGGAAATAATTAAAATAATATTTATCTGTCATCCTTTTAGAGATATAGAGAAATCTCTATATTTAGAGATTTCCTAAAAAATCTCTATTTTTGATAATGATATAGATATGTTGTTGGAGAAGTTTAAAAAAAAAAATAAGTTTTTCTCTATTTTAGAAAAACTGTTGGAGATGCTCTAATACCTTCTACTATAACTTTAAGTTGAATTTAAAATTTTTATGTGAGTTTTGGAACGTTACAAATATTTTTGTTATATTAAAAATTTCACCATTTTAAGATTTCCTTTTTTAAATCATTTTCAGATCAACAGGTTTCATTCTTTCATTGGAAAAATAAAAAATAGTATAAAAGGGTGATAAAACCGCTTAATTAATGCATATGAGATGGTTGATGGAATCTTCTTCTCCACTTATGAAACTATATATATATGTATATATATATATATATATATATATATATATATCAAGTGATACCAATTGCCAATTGGTAAACATGATTGGTGCTACGTCATCAATATATATCTATCCCACTGTTTTAACTATTTGTTAATTCTCATAAATTTATAGTTTATAATTTTATATGCATTATTAATATTGTATCTTTTGGTATATTTCTGTATCTCACGTTGTTTGTTAATATATTTTATTTCTATGATCAGTGATTTGTTTATTAATGTTTTTATAAGTTAGTTTATATGTTAGAAAAACAATTGTTTAAATGATATTTAAAATCATACATATCGATAAATGTATATATGTTTTTAACACTATTTTTATCTTATGTGAACTAAAACCAATCTTTTTAAAGATGAATCAACCAATCAGATGTATTTTGGTTTTTCATCGATCTGTTTTTTCCTGATCTTACTATGCATCCACCTTGTCCCACATACGTCACTTTTTCACCTTTTACGGATCTTTTCGACAATATAAGACTCATGATGTTTAATATGTTATAGTTATGTTTTTTCCCTTTCATTTTCTGCTTTTAGAATTATTAACTAACTGTAATACGAATACGAAAGAATATATTTATTTATGTTTATTTCATGATGGTGAAAAATAAATTCTTAATATTTGTTAAATAAATGATAGTTGATAGTTGTATAGAGACATAATCATATGATTTTTGAACTTTAAAGGCAAAAGAGATAAATTCTTTTATAGGAAATAATGTCACATTGACTTAAAAATATGAACCAATAATATTGATCTTATATTTAAGAAAGCTTCATAAAGAACTATAGTTTTCATTAAATATGAAGTGATGGACAATCTCCAATGTCCCATCTTGCTCATGTTGGTGCACATTTTTCATGGACATGTACTAGTAATTAGTAAAGCCACCCAACTCCACTAATGTCTATTTTTTTTAAATAAAATAGTTTAGAAAAACCTAATAAAATTTCCTATTTTAAATTATTAATCTTTTGTATTATTTTTTTAAGGAAAACAATAATTAAAATCTTCATGTTAAATAATTAAGTCCATAAATTATTTTTTAAATAAAAAAATCATTAACTTTTTTTATTTTGAATGATTAAAAAACTAAACATTTTGTTTCATTAAATTAAAGGTTAGTTACATTCTTTTGACCTAAAAAAACTACATGTAACCGATTATAAATGTTTTAAAGTAAAAGTAAACTTAAATAATCACGCAAACACTGATATCACTCCCCCTTGCCACCTTTCATCGCCCCATTGTTGTTTGATCTCCATATCGCCTATCACGTTGTTGCCTCTGCCATCGATCTCCCTCTTTTTATTTGACTTTATCTTTTGATTCTCCCTTGTTTTATAGATAAAAAAGAGGAAGATCGATGGCAGGGGCCAACGACGTGTTAGGCGATATGGAGAACGGACGAAGATGGGGCAATGGAGAGTGGCGAGGGGGAGCGACACCATTGTTTGCGAGGGGCTTCAACGTAGAGTTTGAGAACGATAAAACTGATTTAGGTTTTTTTTACTTTAAAAAGTTCCTAATCAGTTACAAGTAGCTTATTTTTGTTAAAAGGAGGTAGATAACGAATTTTTAACAATTCGATTCAATGGTTTATTTATTCAAAAAAATGTTTGGGGACTTTATAATTCAAAATGAGAAAATTTAATGATTTTTGATTTAAAAAGATAGTTCATGTATTTGATCATTCAAAATAGGATAGTTCATTGAGTTTTTTTGGAACTTTTTTCATTTATAAATGGCAATATATTTAGGCCTTAACTAATTTAAAAGAATATTCTCTTCTATATAAAAAAATCATGATATCAAGGGGTCGTTTATCAAGCGCTTATCTATTAAGTTATTTACTTTACCGGTTAAACACGATAAGGATCGAGAATTTTACGCGGTAAGAGCAATGACAAAAATTAAAAATCTTACTTAGTGAGTGACGGTGACAACTCTTACTCAGTTAATACTTACCGAGTAAATTATTTAATACATATCATTTTGATGGACTAGAATCTTAATTGGTAAAATAAGTGAGAATGTTAACTAACTGTAAGCACTTACCATGCAAGAATTTAGGTAAAATGACCCCTATGTTTAACAACATTTTTTCTTATTATTTAAAAATGTTGAAAACTATCAAACATAGTTAAATTTTATATGAAACTTAGTAATTAGTCATTTAAATCATACTTAAAAAAGAAGCTTTTTGCAGATAAAATATATATATATATATAAAATGTATGTTTTGAATACAAGAGGGGTACTCGTAACATTAAAAAAGTGTTGGTAAAATGAAATGGCGTGTTCTAGCTGTGTAATTGGATTGTTTCGGTGTAAGAAGGTATATATGTCGTCTTATACTCAATTTCAAGTTCTCAATGGTAATACGTATGTTCAAGTGAATGGTAATACACAAGTAATGTTTATTACATTGTCTATTTGATTCAGTTATTAGATCGTGAACTGATAGTAATAGTAGTTTAAGTGCAAATTCAAGAGCAAATCCAATTTGCTTTATAACAAAGGATGCCATCCTTGAATCTTAAGGCCCTTAGGGATCTTCACCTTTAGAAAAATGGATTTCATAGACTTTTCTTCGATAACAAAAGGATGAATTATAAAGTTTAATAGTCATGACAAGACCGAGTTTAAAAGTTAAGACAAAGGAAAAGTATTAGTCTATAGGAACATGCCGAGTAAACAAATGAGTTTACTACTCGTGTCACTGGGATATGAGTGGGAAAAGTTGAAAATTAATTATTTTATGTTTTTTTTATCGAATATCACTAACGTTAAAACTTGATATATAAACCGTATATCTAGTACTATAGTATATGAGTTCAACAAATCTATACACATATATATGGGTGTTGTTAGAGACGTATATCGTTAACATTCTCCAACTACACGTCTGTCTTGTGTTTCAGGCTTCGTGGTGGTTGTAATGATAAAGTTGACTAAACCAATAGTTGAAAAAGACGATAAACGTTTACGTGTGAATATTCATTTCCTCTAAAAGATTCTAAAATCAATAAAGATACTTAGTTGTTTGGAAATGTCATTTTTTTATATGATTGAAAGGGCATTTGGCTCTTTCATGTTATTTTATTTTTGGAATTTTTGGACACGTATAATATTTAGACATTCTTATTTCTAAGATCTACATAATCCTTAAAACTTATTTTCTATGTTTTAGAACACAATTATGAACATGAATTTTTAATTATTTTATTATTATTATAAAAACTAAATTATATTCCAAATGTTTGACATCTCCATGTTGGTGTAATTGTTACAATGATTTGTATTTCATGTATTTAAATTTTAAAATATGTTAGCCAAGGGATACTATTATTGCTCTACTTATGTATTAATGTAATAATGTGTATCATGTGTCTCTTTATGTATGTATGTATATATATATGTATGTATGTATGTATATATGCGGGACTTATTCATACGAGAACCTATAAAATATGAGAACCATAAGATTCGGTACATCATGATAATTTCTCAATCCAAGGTTAAAAACTTAAAGTATTTAATTATTTATGTTACATATATTTGTTTCACGATGTGAAACTTTCTTTAAAATGTTTGTGTTGATAAAAAAAATATAAAAGCTTTCAACTTGTAAAATAAATACATGTAAACAAACAAACTATAAAACAAATATATGTTGATCAATATCTTAAATTCTAGCATTAAATGAATAAAATGTAAAACAATACCTTAAAATACAATTTGTTACAGTTATGACAATATATTTATACCTTTATATATGTATCATGTGTGGGTGTGCACAGTGCATGTATTATTGTATATGTAGAGGAGGTATAATGGAAGGAGGGGGGGGGGGTTTGAGGTGTGTCGATCGAGTAGGCAACCAATATGATTTCGACTTGCTACGAGAATGTTATGTTTAATAATTAAGAAAATGAAAAGTCCTAGACTTAAGTAGCATAAATGTTATAAACTTAAGTTTAAGGGACTATTATAGACAAATAACATACTATAAGGACTAAAGTTGTCTTTTACTATATCTTAAAGGCTATACCTAAAAAAAATTACTGGTCAATTTTGTTACCACTTTTCTAGTTTTGTGTTTTATTACGATTTAATTATTGTATGATTAAAATATACAAAAACTATGTTGTCATAAACGATTTTTAATTATAAAATACCTTTATCTTTCTTGTAAACAAACCGTTGAGAACTGTCAAAAGTCGTTCATTTTAATATTTTTCTCACAATTATAATAAATAATTTATAAAAAATTGTGAATAAAAAGTTATAGAACTTATACTATATAATAGGTTAAATTACTTCGTTAATAAAAGAAATCAAATAAATCCTTATGAACTGATTTAAAATAACTACCATGTAAAATCAGTGATGAACTTGGTATGGTTTTTGGTTTTTTATTCAACATTATGTATGGTCTAATTATAATTAATATATAAAATCTTATATTGTATAACAATCGACTGTAACTGGTATAATTTTTTTTTCGTTTGGTATTAATTTTGTATAAACTTCAAGTTACATATATGAAAACTTGTTATTTTGTTCAAATCTTGAGTGACATTTCAAGTTTCTAGCAACACATGATTTTTAAGGGGGTTTTAATTGTAAAAAATAAAACTAATTACCAACTTTTAATAATTCAAACAAAATAATTAAAGTTATAAAGGTTAATATTCAATACACACAAACTATTAAATAAGTCGGTACCATGATATTTAGGGGTGACAATTCTCGACACGACACGAAACCCGACAAGAAAATAAACGGGTTAAGATTGAACTTTCTGACCCGCCAACCCGTCAAAAAATTAAATGTTTAAAAAAAATATATGTTATATTTTAAATAAAACTTAAAAGTCTCAAAAGTCATAACTCATAATAGGTTATTGACTTATTTCGCTTCCACCACTTCCAAAATGAGGAATTAGGTTTCTTCTCCTTCCTATTCGGCTAACCCTAAGTCCCTCACTCGTATCTCCAACTGATGATTCCTCTTAGCCGACGATTCTCAACCAGTCAACCTAATCGGTCATTCCACACTTCACTCGATCTCAACCAGTCAACCTAATCGGCTAATCGCTTCACTCGATCTCAACCTAAGTACCTAATCAATCTTAGTCTCAGGTTCTTGGCTTGCTGTTGTTTTTATTCTTCTATTTCATCAGCTATTAAATTCTAGATATGTGAGGTGCTGAGGTTCTTGCTTCTTGCTACTGACCTGCTGTTTTATTTTTATTACTTGCTACTAAGTTCTAATTGATCTCAGAAATTCTTGCTGCTGTTTTTGTCAAATATGTGAAGCATAACGTTGTTATAGAACTTTCAACCTGCCAATGACCCGTTAACCTGTTTACGACTCAAGTGTGTACGGGTTAGAGTTGAATATTTTGACACAACTAACTAAACGGGTCGTGTTCGGGTTGAGCCTCCCTGACCCGCCAACCCGAACACGACCAGATTGCCACCCCTAATGATATTAATTTACTATGGTTGTGACTTCTAATATCATGCGTCAACCAAATTAACATATTTGGTAGTTGGTACGTTTTATTATTTACCGATTGAATTGATATTGTTGATACACATGTTAACTAGTTTGGTTTAGTACAAAATTACCACCTACGTAAAACATTTTTATGTTCATTATTTATCATTATAAAATTTTAAAACACGTCTATAAACATTTAAGAATATAAGAGCATCTCTAACAACATTGTTATAATAGAAAAAAGTTACTTTTTCTTCTTTAAATTGCTCCAACAGCATTGTTATAATGCTTTCTATTTTAGAGAAAATGAGATAAATCTCTAAATATAGAGAAATCTCTAAAATCTCTAAAGTAGGAGAGAGAGCCTATATACAACCAATCAAAAATTTTGAAGCTAAATGTATAGGAAAGAGAAAAAAAAATCAAACCAATTAAAATTATTGAAATTAAATTAGTCAGAGAGAAATAATATTTTAATAATATAATAAGTGATGGATTCTCTAAAATAGAAAAGCTGTTAGAGCTAAAAGAAATTATTTTTAGATATTTTATCTTTTTATTCTCTATTTTAGAAAAAATATAGAAAATCTGTTAGAGATGGTCTAAGAATGTAATCGTAAATTAGTAATAATAAATAAACATATGTCGATCGAAAAAAGGAAATTCCTATTTTACTATTCACATGTTCTCATGTGACCTCAAACTTCCGTAACCTTTTTTACTGTTTTTTATATAAATATCTCACGTGAGGTCCACCATCCTCACCACTTTTGTCTTTTTCCCATAAACCCCGTAAAAAACCATATAGAAAAGTATTTATATTGAAAACTAAATAATTTTATGTGGAATAGAAAGAGATAGAAGAGACCAATATTTTATTGATATCATTTTAACATAAAATCTAATTTTGTAAACATAAATACGTTTTTTTATTTACATTTTATTTTTTAAACAATATTATATTTTATATTTTTTAAACTGTTAAATTATACTGTGCTTAAAATATTATTTTCAAATGATTTATATTTTAATTAATTTATTAGATATTAGTAATAATAAAAATATCCAGAAGATATAAAATAAGAATCGGAAACCATATAAACTATTTAATTTGGTGTAATTTTTAATTGTTATAGTGAAAATTTTCTAATAACATGTTATTTTATAAAAAAAAAGTATTTTTTATTATAATTTAGTGAATTACATAAATTTTCAAAATATATAAAAATTACAAATAACTCATTAGGGATATTATCTGTTTAATCCTCTATAATTTTGTCTTACTAAACATTAGACAACTATTTCTGTCATGTCCGGTCCTATCTTGTAACGTACCAAGGTTTTTAATGTTTGAAAAATAAGACAACAAAGATGATGATATGGATACCAAATGGTCTTTGATCTAGCGGTATGTAAGCCTTTGGCTTCTTAGGAGAACGAGGGTTCAAACCTCACCAAAAGTGAGGATGGTGCGTGAGTTTATTTGTTTCATTTACTGTCTATTATATACTTAAAAAAACAAATATGATATACATGAAGAAGAGATGAAGATGAAGAAAAACAAATTTATAAACCATTTTTATGTAAAAAATTACATGTAAAAATACAATGTATATATAAAACAACACATAAAAATGGATTGTAATGATATATATATATATATATATATATATATACGCCCATAATATAAACCATTAATTAATCATAGTTTTCATCCAAATAACCATTTTGCTCATTTTTAATTGGAAATACGGTCGAAATTGTGATGTTTATACTTAAATATATTTCATGGTGAGGTTGTTACCTATATGATGTTAAATTTTCAAAAGCCTACTTCTAGTTTGACCTAATATAAGCCTATAATAGCATTATTCCTTGCGGCTAAACATTTATTTTTGTTCATAATATTATTTTATTTTATGGTTAATAAAATATGGTTTTGATATTTAACTAACTATAGGATGTTTCTATTAAATTTGAAGTTTGAATTTATGTCAAGGACTTAGGACTAGAAGTAGTATTTGTTTTAGAAACAAGATCATTGATTTATTCTGATTCAATATTCTGTTAATCGAATTAAAACTACTGGTTGCCTAGTTTGAGTGAGATTTAGTTGAGTTGTGAACCCAGTTTAGCTTATAAAATCATGACTTGAAAAGTTAGTTAGAAATGTGCGAAACCACCAAACTTTGAACCCAGACAGATAAGAATGATTATGGATTAGGTTTGGTTTTTAGGCTTGGATCAGTTTTTTTTAATTATCGAGCCAATAAGGACAACTCCAGAAACGATGAACATTGAAATAAAGATCAGTCAAAGAACGTTTGAAATGATAGTCCAAATTAGATTATAGGACGTCCATGTGTTTGCAGAAGTTTATAGTTCCTTGCTTTGTCCTAAATTCCTAATCCAGTCCAGATAAAAGAAAAGATAATTTAAATTAATCTAGACTCAAAAAATAGAGTGGATTAAACTCGTAACTGGTTGAATTATTCATATTATTTACTTGTAGTGTGTAAAAAGAATATATGAAAATCAAAAATTACATGTACATTTAAAGTTGTGATAGTTGTATTCGAAATATTTTTAACATCTAAATCTTATAAGAATATATAATACATGATTAACAACCATTAAATTATCACATACTTAATTACTAATTCTTTTTTCAATTGAGGGGTCGTTTTCCCAAATACTTGTCCAACAAGTGTTTACCAGTAAGATTCAACAAGATCACTTGTCTTACTGAATAAAATTTTAGTTCATTAAAACGGTATCACATGCAACAATTTACCCGGTAGGTAAAACTCTCGGTCCTTATCATCATTTTTATTTAATAAGATTTTTGATGCTTATCATATTCTTTAACTAAGATAATATAATTTGATAAGTAGTTACTAGATAAACGTTTATAAACGACCATTAAGCAAGAATATGAATACATTTACTCATATAATTCTCATGGATGAATTAGTAGGTAACATATCCAAGAAAACAAATTTTGGAGGCGAATGAAGATCTAATCTGATCTAGATACATAAACGGTTTATATGATAATCGTAATATTATAACTCTCTTAAAGCTTATTGGCTTAAGTTTAAACTCTAAAGCTGTGAAGTTTTAGTCCCCCTAGGTAAGAGTTTCTTTTTTTCATAATCTACCCTATAGTTGGTGTAATTACAAAACCTAAGTTAAATTATTTAAGTTCAACAATTATGCTTTGGGTTGTCAATGATTTGTTAACAAAATTTTATTCAAAAATAACATTGCACAGATGCTATGAAACTTCAACATTTAACTCAGAAAAAGGTTTGGCCAAAAGTGTCTGATTATTTATCCTCCATTGAACCCAAATCAATAATGTTTGTTTCCATACTGATAATAAAAGACAAACAAATAACGTGAAATATTGTAACTTTGTGGTAATTAACAAACCAAACAAAACCAAACATACCCGATACATTTTAGCCGGAGTTGAGTAAAATGTACGATATAACTTACATATGTCTGAAGAGACAAATAAATTGTTCCGAGAAGCCTTCAATTTATGATGATAAATCATCAAAGAAAGATATTAAATATGTAAGAATGAGTGGTTTAACCATAAGGCTTGTCGTACTGGTAAGACTTGTGGGGGATGAGGCTAGATAACCCATCTACCCCAAATTCGAATTCAGACGCAAACAACTTGTTGCCACTAAGGAATTATTTCAGGGATACATGCTTTAGCAATCTTTAATTGTCAGGGATTAGTTTAGGCACGTCTAGGATATCCTTTCAAAAAAAATGAGTGGTTTGCAGATAATTTCAAATATTTTTTTTGTATACGTTTTAGAGCATCTTCAATGGTAAAAATAATGATTTGATGAAAAGATTGAGAACCACTTAATGAAAAGTTAACCATTTTATACAATAATAAATGTTCGAAGATTAAAAGAATGTTAGATATATTAGTCTTAAACCATTTACATTTACCACCTTTTCACTTTTAATAAATAATGCTTCATTTATTAACAAGTACAATAGCTATTGTTGTCATAAAAGTACATATATGATGGGTTTAAATAAATACTCACGAACTCCTTTCTCAAATCATATTGAGAAAATTTTGTCAATAAAGAAAAAGTAGAGGGGGTAGTTTAAAATTTATAAAAGTGTAGGGGGGACTATTGTAGTTTTGTTAATCATGATTTGCTGTATATTTAGAAAGTTAATCCACAGATTAACTAGTGGATTCCATCACATAACAGTGCTGACGAAATCATTGATTCTTTCACGACAACAATCCCACGCGCTTTTGTTTACGTCTAGTTTACGGACCAAGAACTCAACAAGTTTAAAGCGAGTGTGGTACACGCGCTTGGATAATGTTTCCACATGCCCAGCATCTATTATATTTTTAAATTTTAATTTTAAAAATCTGAAAAATTAATAAAAGATTCTTTTTAACAGGTAGGGAGAGAAAGTAGCCGATTGCGATTTGGCATCTCTGCAATTCACATTTTTGCCACTAAAGTTCTAATAATTTCTATGTTTGCCACGTTTGTTTTGTTCTTTCTAAATTTGGACATTATGTATTGCTCCCTCACTTCTATATTAAACATTTTTATTTTAATTTGTCTCAAAACAAGAAAGTTTTCACTATATTATTAAAGGTAAAAATGTTATGTATTATTTAATAAGTGTAATAATTGCACAATTCTAAAACCAAGGTTCTAAAGCCAAGCCTTAAGCCTTATGATGACAAATCTTTGTATTATATGTAAAAACATGTTTTTTTACTAATACTCAATGAATCAATGATAATAAACAATTTAAATTAGATTATATATTAAAACTAACAATAAAATATTAAAACGTAAAGAAAAATCAAATATGACGTTACAAAAACTGCACATTAGGCCATGAACGTGCCACATGCTTAACATGGCAAGAGACATAAGTCTTGAGCCATGCTGCGCCGTGCCAGCTGTTGCATCGAGCCTTTTAGAGTAGTGCCTAAAATACGTGTCATTTTCATCATAGATATTTATTTTGGAACGGAGAGACTAAACGTTTCGAGATAGAAAAATACTGGGTTGAAAATATTTATGTTTTCAAAAGGATTTTATAAATATAGGATTGTGTAAAGTTGTTTATGGATAATAAACTTGATTATAATGTTTTGTGTCGTCGGTTGAAATCTACATCAACTATTCCAATTTAGTTTTTTTAATGCCAACACAATATTATAGAAACTAAATAAACGAACAAAAGTATAACAAATAATTCTGCAAGTTGCATAACCAACTTGAAAACTCTATTCAGAAACAAAACAAAACACAAGCGAATCCAACACAACAAAGTTAGAAAGCCAATAAAATCTTTTTTCTTTTTATTACATTTTATATTTAGAAAAACAATGATATATAAGGATGATCATTTATATTTCTTTCCATAATAGACACACCCAAACGTATGCATATCACATTCCCAACACAAAATACGCATCATTTGAGGGATTATAGTCTTTACACATGACCTATAAGCATAATACCTTCCAAAAAATGCAAACTGATCACATGGGTGACGTATGATTTTGATCTCCCTTCCCATCAGGGCCTCACTTTCTTGTAAGCAAATGTTGGATTACCCTTATGCTAGTTACCGAGATCATCACACCGACACATAATTTAGAACATCATTTTTCTTAAGACAACCTTTTATATTAATAGGCTAGAATTTGTAGTCGATATTGGATCCATCCAACATCTATTAAGAAAAATCCAAGGTTACAACATACCTTAATTACATATTCTTCAATAAGTTTAAAATTAAAACCAGTCAAGAAACTTGAAAACAAAACAAAATTTATTTAGTTATTCTTGATGAAATAACAATCTTTGGCTTCCCATTTAGTCAACAAAGTAAAAGAGGGCCACTTTGATCCAATAATTCAAGTGCATTCAAGGGATCAAAAAGTCTCAACAAGTGACCCAAATCATTATTCCAAAAAATAGAATGCATGAATGGTAATAAACGAAACTTTGGTGCCGAAATCGTGAATCTCTTAAAAGTTATGTGGCAAAAATGTGAATTTCGCAATTGCGCCTACATCACAAACAAACCCACAGTTAAAGAATTGAACAAAAATCCATTATTTATTGATCTTACATCAGCCATCTTTAGTTCTTTACTTGTATTCTTCCTGAATCATCACAGTTCGATCTTAAAAATTGAATCTTTTTTTCCTTCTTTACTAAGGATCTTGATCAGCTGTGGGATTCCCTAGGGGGGGTTTATGGTGGGGTTTCTGAGGATTGTAAAGAGAATCTTGAACAACAAACAACAAAGCAGCTAGCAGACTTGGAAATAAAAAGGTTTCAAGAAGAACAACATTGGATTTAAAGAAGAAAGAGAGATGATTACAAGGTAGTTAGAAAAGATGATTTCTAAGTCTGTTTGCTGTCTCTTCATTTCATAGCAAAAAAACAGGTTTCTTTCCGACCAGATACATTTGTTTGATCTTATGCTCTTTCTATGTCAAGATTTTATGAGTTTTTATTTTTAAATTATTTCTTTTTTGTTTTAGTTGCTAGTTTTTTTGGGTATTTAATGAAAGAAATTAATTCTTGCCCAGATAAAAATGTCGGCCCCTTTTCAAGAAAATCCAATCTCAAGAACATAATCTGTAAGAATTTCTAGGTTTTAATTCATATAATTTTGGAATTTTGTTGGGTTTTCTTTAACTGGGGTTTCTTCATTGATTGTTTTTTTTATATGTCTGACCAATTATATGAGGTCAAGATAGCAATTTTTGATTTTTTTTTAACTGGGATTTCATTATTGATTGATCTTTTTGCATCTGTAGATAATTATCGTACATGTTTGACCATTTATCTCAAGTCAAATCGTACAGAATATTCTGATTTCTTACTGTTTTCAGTATGTCATTTTGGAATGTTATAGGGTGTTCTTTCTTTTCTGAGTAATCTCTTTGCAACTGTTGATGATTATTTTACCTGTTTGACCAATTATAGAAGTGAATATAGCAATTTTTATAGAATTATTTTGATTTTTATATGAGTATTCTTAACTGGGTTTTCTTCATTGATGATCTTTTTGCCTCTGCTGATGATTATTGAACTTGTTTGACCAGTCAGAAAAGTCAAAATTAGCAGTTTATTTACAGAAATTTTTTATTTTTTTAGTGTTTTTCATGTTACTTCACTTCTAATTTGGATCTTTATCAGGTATTATGAACTGGGGTTTCTTCATTGATCAATCTTTTTGCATCTATTGATGATTATTTCACATGTTTGACCAATTATAAAGTCAAAATAGCAATTTTCAATCATGTAATCTGTAGTAGAATCTAAAGAATGTTTCTCTCAATTTTTGGCAGATAATGGCTTGAAGAATATGAAGGATAAATATTTAGACTTCTATAGATAAAAAGTTTGTGAGAGTTAGATTAAAGATTTAGCCATGAATGATAACGTGTTTACTTTCGAAAATCCATCGGATTCACTTATGGATTTCGATTACATGGATGAACTATTATTAGACGGATGTTGGTTACAAGCTACCGATGGATCCGAAACTTTAAACAACAATAATCCATCGAATTCCACCCCTCTTCTTGACCCTTCATTCCAATGGCCTAATTTGGAATCCACCATTGGAGAACCGGTTTCAAAAGACATCTTGTTAGCTTCTGAAGGAAATCCGTCGAAATCCCATCTCAAAAATCTCATCGGTTTGCCAGCCGACCAATCCGAAAACCTTTCTGAATTAAGCAAGCGTTGGTGGATCGGACCAAGGGCAAGCTCCGGCCCTTCGTTATCCGTTATGGAGAAACTTATTTACGCAATTGATAACATAAAACATTATACGGTAGACAAGAATGTGTTGATTCAAGTATGGTTACCGGAAACTAGAGACGGAAAGAAAGTTTTGAGTACAAGCCAACGGCTATTCTCGCTTGAATTGAACTGCCCTCGGCTTTCTAATTATAGAAGTATATCGGAAGGTTATCATTTTCCGGCGGAAGGGGATGCGAAGGAGAGCGTTGGATTGCCGGGAAGGGTGTTTATGGGGAAAGTTCCGGAATGGACTCCTGATGTTCGGTTTTTCAAGATCGAAGAGTATCCGAGAGTTTCTCATGCTCAAGAACAAGATGTTCGTGGGAGTGTTGCGGTTCCGGTTTTCGATCAAGATATTAAGATTTGTATTGGTGTTGTTGAGGTTGTGATGACTACTCAAAAGAGCAATTATAGTTTAGAGATTCAAAGTGTTTGCAAGGCTCTTGAGGTATGCTTTTTTTCTTTCTAGTTTTTCAAGATTTCTTTTCCTGATATACTAGAATGTTAGTTTATGCTTTTTTTCTGAATCTTCTAGGGTTTTTCTAGTTTTTCGTTTTTTGGGTTTTGAATTTTCACACGTATTTTGGTCGAAATGCCAAACATTACACCAAAATCAACTTTATAAAACGTCAAATATGTCAAAATGTCTTAATAGGTTGCTTGGGGTCGGTTCAAATAGGAACGCTAAATGTCATAATAAGGTAAGAAAGGGAAGGTTAATCGAAGATTCATATGTGAATAATTGAAAAAATTCATTAAGACATTTTGACATATGCAAACCCATATGAATAATCGATTCACATATGCATCTTCAAATAGATTTTTCCCATTTTTTTTATGATTCACATATGAATCTTCCCTTTTAACCTTTCTTTCTTACATTCTCACGCTATTTAGCTTTCTTACGTGAACCTCCCACTAATTTCCTTCAATTAGGATTTAAAATTATAGGACCATACGATTGTTTGTTATCTGTCGTAGCATTAGAATAAATTAGTGTTAGAATAAGTTGATAAGACGTTTTTAGGCGTTCTAACCAGTTTTTCAGAACACTTTTTCTATTAGCTTTTTTATAGGACACTTTTTTAGTACGAACACAACTTTTTCATATTCTTAATCCGAAAGAAATTTGTTCATGATTCTAACAGGCCGTTGACCTCAGGAGTTCCGAAGATTCAAACACACAGAAAATTAAGGTAATTGGAATCTAAATTCAACAAAGAATCATGAAACATATTTTTCCAAGAAATTAATTTTAGATTTCTTGATTTCAATTACGTCACTTCTAACTTGTAATTATGATCATCAGGTAAGCAAGGGCTTCTATCATCCCGCCATACCGGAGATTCTCGAAACGCTAAAATCCGCCTGCATGTTGCACAATCTGCCGCTAGCTCAGACGTGGGTTCCGTGCATCCAACAAGGCGGCAAAGGCGGCTGCCGCTACTCCAACGACAACTTGATCCATTGCATCTCCACCGTCGATTCCGCTTCTTATCTATCCGATCCTCGATTCGGAGATTTCCAAGAAGCTTGTTCTCAGCATCACTTGTTTAAAGATCAAGGTGTTGTAGGCAAAGCATTCACGACCAACGAGCCATGTTATTCTCCCAATGTAACATCCTACACGAAAACCGAATACCCGCTTGCTCACCATGCTCGAATCTTCGATTTGCATGCCGCGGTGGCTATACGACTCCGAACCACTTATGCTGCTACGGTTGACTTCGTGTTGGAGTTCTTCTTGCCGGTTGACTGCAAGAATCATAAAGATCAAATGGGTGTCGTTGATTCTTTGTTGATGATCGTAAAAAAGGTTTGTGGGAGTTTGAGGATCGTTACGGATATGGAGTTGCAGGAAGAAGAAGGGTTACTTTTGGTTTCTGATACGGAACCGGTGACGAAAACTCGAGAAACGGGTTTTGGTGGTCCGGTTTCGGGATCGGGATCGGGGATGGAGAAACGACGAGCTGGTGCTAAGATGGAGAAAACGATCACTCTAGAAATGCTAAGGCAACATTTTGCCGGTAGTCTGAAAGATGCTGCAAAAAATATCGGTGGTAAGTTTGTGTATTTTTGTCTAAAGTTACTCGATCTTTAAAAATGGAGTGTTTTTTTTGCGTTTTCGTAAGTATGACGATTCAAAAAAAGGAAAATTATGACATTCGGGAGTCGGGATGGCAACCATAAGCTGGCTTATCTATTAAGCTCACTGAAAAAAAGTCCTTTTTGGTTAACCATAAGCCGCTTATTAGCTAGTTTTTAGTTTTTACATATGACTAATTTATACGTTGTTGTAATTGCAGTTTGTCCAACGACTCTGAAACGGATATGTAGGCAACACGGGATACAACGATGGCCGTCTCGGAAGATCAAGAAAGTTGGTCACTCGTTAAGGAAGATCCAGCTTGTAATGGACTCGGTCCATGGCGGGTCTGGTTCGTTTCAGATTGAGTCGTTCTATTCGAACTTCCCAAAACTCGCATCTCCGGGCCCATCAAAAACGAACCCGCTTCCGTTTTCGGCTTCAAAGATCGATACTTTCGACTCGAAGGCTGCCGATGGTGCCACCGCCACTTCATGCAGTCAGGGTTCAAGTTCGAGCCAATCTTTCTCCGGTGGGACCCACCAGGTCCAACCAGTCGACGAAGAGGCCGTTCAAGGGGACTTGAAACGAACCAAGAGCGATGCAGATATTCATACGTTTTGTGCTTCGAGTGATCAAGATCACGAACCAAACCTCTTCCCAAGATCCCATAGCCATAAATCGCTCCACGAGCCTTCAAAATGTCAAAATCTACCCCCGAAACCGCGTGTTATTCCCGATGGGCATCTTCGGAGGGTAAAAGTGACTTTTGGCGAAGAAAAGGTACGTTTTCGGTTGCAAAAGGAATGGGGGTACAACGATTTGCTGCAAGAAATCGGGAAGAGATTTAGGTTGAATGATATTGGTGAATTTCATCTAAAATATCTTGATGATGATTCCGAATGGGTTCTACTAACTTGTGACGCTGATCTAGAGGAGTGTATCGATGTGTATCGGTCGTTTAAGAGCGGGACCATCCGGCTCGCTCTTCGCGAGCCACAACTTCGTGTTGGTAGTAGTTTAGGTAGCAATGCACCCTTGTAAAAGGGTGCACTCTGGTGCACCAGGGTTGTTAACTTCCCATGGGTCTGGTCACGATACCAGACCCGTGTAGAAATGCAACCCTGGTGCACCAAAGATCTCGGGTTTTTGAAGTCTCGATATGCAGTTTTTACTTTGCATCTTGAAAAAAAAAGACTCTTTTAGTTACTCGAACACATGATCTAGTAAAAAGTGATGGTTATATGAGTCGAGTGGCGGTTTCTGAAGCGATTTTTCTGCTAACGGCGTGGATGCATTGTCGGGTTGTACAGTATGCGTTGTGATGTTGTAGCGTATGCATATGTGGGTTGTACTGTATGGCTTGTTGGGTTGTATTGTATGCATTATTAAGTTGTACGGAATCAGAAACAGTTAATGATGCTGTAAATTTTTAGTTACAGCAAAGAACTTGCTATTCAGGAGCTTTGTATGATATATGATGGAATATTTGATAGATTAGAAGGTGTTATAAGGTAAGGTACAACTTTGCAATATATCTGTTATTTTTTTATGATCAACATATATATATATATATATATACCCATATACAAATTGTTATAATGAATAAATGGAATCAAACTTGGATCGATCAAAACACACCTCGAGTCTGTTGTTGTTGTTGTTGAGCTCCTTTGGTTACATCTGAATCCCTTGTAAGCTAGCCACAACTTGTCTCATAGAAGGCCGATTTTGTGGGTCGATTTCAAGACAACTTAGGATGAGTTCAGCTGCTTCACTTGCTCCTTGTGGAGGAATACCATTTCTGAACCACGGATCCATGATTCTTTGTAGTTTTGTACGATCGGATAAGATGGGTTCAGCACAGTCCATTAAGCTCTGCAGTGAGGGCCACCACTTGTCCATAAAAAAGCGTGAACCTGCTATCATATGCAGCATCATCACTCCAAAGGCATAGACGTCACTCTCGACACACCAATGACCTGTAATTGTAATTTGTAAGGCACTTTAAAAAATGGATCCAAATCTTTTGAAAAATGACAACACACTAAGACTTCAACAATCAATATAGAACTAAGTTAAATACAAAGTATATGCAGTTCTAGGCTTATAGCTTCATTGTTATGGTCACTGTGAGATGTGCGTCTCTAATCCAAGAACGGCGACTTTAGTCAGCACGGTTTCACCCCCCACCCTCTGTTGGATCTCACCATGGCAATGGCTTATGTGGCTTACCGCACCTTTTCCAGCCCAACAAGCCACCCGCATTTTCTTTGATGTATGTGGGCTTTTATTCAGCATCCCTTGTTTCCGTTTACGTGTCTGCCCTTTTTGAATCGTTTTAATATTAAAAAAAGTAAAAACCCCTTTTTGCACTTTCTCTCTCTAAAACTTGGCCTCCAAGTTTCTCTCAAGAACTCAAAAACCACTTTTGATTTTCTCCGTTATAAAGCTATAATCTCTCAAGTGTATCAACATCAAAGTGACGGTGGATAAGTTCTAGGCGTCCTCCGCCCGTGGTTTTTCCCTTTCCGGGTTTCCACATAAAAATCTCGGTATCTATCTTACTTATGCTTTATTTTGCATTATATTGAATTGATTGGTGTTTACATTACTTGGTGGTTGATTATCTTACATTGTCAATCGTTATTCCGCTTAGAATCTCGAGACTATAGTTCATTTGTTCTTGAGTTATTTGTGTTTAATTGGGAACCAACTATTAAGATTTTAGCTATTTGGGTCTTGGTATTTTCACAACTGTCAGTAACTCTTGACAGGCGGTGGAAACTACCAAGCTGAGTACACAGAGGACATGGGGACGTAAAAAAGGGGGGTCTGTCTCCCTTCCCGTCGTCCGCCTCCAAGGTTCTAACGGAAATTAAAGTAACTTAAGTAGATGCTTAGATATTTGAACAATTTATTGCATTTGTGGTTGTATTTTATTCAAACTTTGAACAATTTATTTTTATTTGTGGTTGTGGTTGTGTTTTATTCATTAAACTAAATGGTCTAATTCTTTTAATTTTATTTAAAAATTTAAAATTAAATGGGTCAACCCAGGTTCAACCCTTTTATTTAACAGGTTGGGTTGAAAAAATCATAAACATGTCAACCCGTTGTCAACCCATTTAAGTAGCAGGTTGAGTTGGGTTGAAAAATCTCAACCCATTTAATTAAATGGGTTGGGTTGAGATTTTTGACCTGTTTAATAAATGGGTTGAACCAGAACCCAACCTGACCCATTGCCACCCTTGTCTGTCACCGGTTGAGGGTGGTAGGTGGTATTTCGCTATAATGAGGTTGGAGCCTGTGTATTTCCTGCCAAAACACTGATAAAGATCTTGTCTTCTCAGAAAAAATGGATAAAGGAAACCATGGAGGCATACCACTTCTTGCACAAAGACGGCAAGCTATTGTGGCTGCAGTAAAAGGGTGTTTCAGGCACAAAAAATCAAAATACTTGATCAAGCTTTAAAACGGAGATAGTCTTAACGTTTGATGTTAAAATTGTAATCTGATCGAAAGAAGATGATATAATCCTAAAAACAGGGGGTTATGTTATACTGCAATTTTCTATGCAAGAAACCCAACTTGGTATAACCTCAAAAATATTATAACCCTGGTGACTACTTGTAAGGGAACTGACCTGTAGCCATATATTCAGGAGTTGTATGATGACTGATAAACATGTCACTGTTTACCATCGTCATTCTTCCAGGCGACCAGCCTAACGTTGCCAATCCAAAATAGAGCTCTGCCTCAAAATCCTATCACCAAAATCCCAAAAGCATTGATTATAGTGTTTGACAAGTTTTTATCTCAAAATCCCATCACCATAAGCATTTTGCACCACTATGATTATAGTGTTTTGACAAGTTTTTATCTCTTCTATCACTGATTATTTGTTCAACAGAATTCTACTACACGATAATTAGGGTTCTATATACCTTATTTAACAAAATATTTGAAGCATTGAAAGTTCTATATATTGGGGTGTTCTCAGCAGTGTGCAAGAAAGCTAGGCCTTGGGCTGCCCCAGTGGCAATTTTCAATGCCGTATCCCATTGAAGTGGATGGTCTGCAAAATTCCAAATAAAGCAAAAAAAAACACAATTATTCTCATTGTAAATATCACATTTATAGCCTGCATAGCAAACTTACTGAACAAGAGGATCACAGATCAACACCCTCTTAACATTATAATTATTATGTTTTGGGTTAAATAACACATATCATTAATTGATTGCGTTTGTGGTTAAAAAATTATATCCGAGCATCAAACAAGTCAAACTACTAGTTATAAATAAGCTCTCCATATTCTCTTCCTTTACTGCCAAAAGGTCCAAGTCTATTTTTGGGCACAGAGGAAGTACTTACAGCCAAGAAGCTCAGCTAAGTTTCTTTTAGGTATGTATTCGTGTACAAGGAGAAGCATTCCATTTTCTGAACAATATCCCATAAGTTTAACAAGACGGGGATGACTAAACTTTCCCCGGTTGACTTCCGCCTGTTCTCACATGCAAACACACAATAAATCGTTTAATAAATTAATCAAAACAAATATTATAACACAAATTTGTCCTCTTCTTCAGAAGCAAAATAGCATTTTATAGCTCCTTTTGTAATCTGATGATTATACTGCAGAAACAGACAAGTTTAGCTTGAAAACTTAATAGAAAAGGAAAACATTACTTTGTTTTAGAATGTCCTAAAATGGAAATTGTCGCTAGTTTTGCCGACCTAATCACGATCTTATAATAACAAGAGATCTTTCTCGATCAATCCCCTGGATTCCATTTGCTTTTTCGTCATGGTGGATACCAACAAATACAATTACATAGTTGTCCTATAGGTCATGCATAGTACACCATGCATGATTATACAAAAAAGGTTTCGAGTTATTGAAATTTTGTACCATTGAACATGGTCATTTTGTGTCAAATCGTAATAATTATTTAAGAAATCTACCAAAATCGAATTCACAACAAGAGAAACAAAATTTGATGGTATTAAAGATAAACAGACCTGCCACTCTTTGAGACTTTGAACTTTATCGGTGTTTAAAATCTTGACAGCGACGGCTATCCCGATGCCAAATACTGATGGTGCATATGATGCCCTGTCCACCCACCCTTTATAGACCGACTCGCCATCAGAAAATCCAAGCATTGCTGATGGCCGGAAATTCCGGGTTGCCCTCTGTAACTCGTTAAATGTGAATATCTTTAAGTTATGTGTCCCTATTTGACTACCCAATGGCTGTGCCTTCAACATCATAGCAGCATGATGACATTCAGCTGCTTTTACGTACTCACTGCTCCCTCCTATCATTGTCATAGTGGGTTCGTCCATTCTGACACCTTCATTTATGTTCTTACTGCTCCTTTCTGCTGCTGCCTTAGTGGGATCTACTAAAATGACACTGTTATTTATACCTTCACTTCTCCCTTCTGCCATTGTGGAAGCTACTTTGTCTACTACAGGCAGTTTACTTTTGTTGGCATTGCTCCACTTTTGTCTACTTCTGTAACTCTTAGCATGCAATGCTGAAACCAAATGGAAGTAGATAATTGAAATAAAAAGAGCAATAGAGATGAAAGTGGAGAGAACATTAACAGAAGCCACCATGCTTTTAACGTCCTTGCTTGTTAATCTCTTTTCATGTTGTTTACTATATATATATATATATATATATATATATATATTTTGCCCTTCTTAGCTCTTCTAAACTTCATCTATTGTTGCCTTTTGGATTTACTAAGCTCGTGAAAGCTTCAGTGCGGCTTAGACTGACTAAGGAGGCTCTATGAAACTGGGGAGTATGGTCGCAAGACCGAAACTCAAAGGAATTGGTGGGGGCCTACACAAGCGATGGAGCCTAAAAATTTAATTATTATATATAAAAATATATATAATTAAGATTTAAATAAAAATATTTTTGGTTTGGTTTATATCACTCCATAACCCGTTGAGCATGATGCCATTTGTGAAAATAAAGTTCTAATTTCAAAACAAAAAAAAACATTTATTTTACAATAGGGAATATAATGCTTAAGTATTAATTACAATGAAATGAGAATTCTATTTTACTATGCAAAAATAAATTTCAGAGAGAATTCGACCTATTTCAGTCTTAACCATGAAAGAGAGATGAGATGAGATGGGATGAGGTGTCTCTTTGTGATTAAAGAACTGGAAGATGGGAAATAAAGAGAAACTGAATCCGTTCTGTAATATGTCAGTAGGAACAGCAGTCATTGTATTTCCAACTTCAATAGGTCATAGAAAGCAGTTTACGTAACTTGGCAAATCCTAATTTGATCTTGTTATTATATTCTCTACAAACCATTCACATACTTTTAAAGAAGGGAAACCTCACACAAAGATGAGTAAACAGGGGACGAGAACATCTGATGTCCACCCATTGACACAACTTTGATAGTTTAGTGGGCAACCAGCCTTTCAATCAACCTAATCTTCAGCTGCTTGCAACTGGCTCTAGGTTTTTAAATACACATGTGGTCAGATTTTGGTTTGACTTATATTTATATTTGTGTCTAAGCACTTGTTTTAGACCTCGGGTTATTTGGTCTGTCTCAGCTATTGTTGAATATTGATACTCATTCTTTGCCAAGAAAAGAGCATGCATATAAATATATAGATATGTACATACACATACATATGGATATATATATACATAGGGGCGGGTTCAAATGAGAACTCAAATTTGGTTGTGAACATGAGGACAAATAAGAGTGCGACACGTGTCATATTCAGACCGAATAATTTACATTCAGACACACGTGTCGCGCTCTCATTTGTCCTCATGTTCACAACCAAATTTGAGTTCTCATTTGAACTTTCCTCTATATACATATACGTATACATATACATATACGTATACATATACATATACGTATACATATACATATACGTATACATATACATATACGTATACATATACATATACATATACATATAAATAATCAAAAGTGAGGTCTATCAAGCATGCCATTCATGCATATCACCACACACAAATAGTTTTCTAAGAACTCAAGTTTACCTGGAAGTTTCGACAACAGCGACCTCACCTTTTTAACGACCGTCACTGAATCATGTTTTTGTAATGCCAACGCCAATACAAATTCTATCTGAGCCACTACCTCCGTCATTGTGGGTCGATCCTTTGGAGACCAAAGGAGGCATTTATATGCAATTTGTGCAAATTCCTTCAGACAACGAGTTGAGACTTCCCCTCTTAAATAGGGATCTACAAATTGATCTATGGTGCCTTCTTTTACGCAATGTTTGGCCCATGCAGCTAGACTGTGCTGCTTCTCATCCAATGTAAAATCCACAGCAGGCCTCCCACACAACACTTCGAATAAGACAACACCAAAAGCATACACATCAGATTTTCGTGTCAGCCTGTGAGTTGCAAAGTATTGTGCATCCATGTACCCAAAAGTGCCTCTGATTTGATTGGTATAAACATTAGTGGTGCATGACTGATATGCTGGACCAGTTCTAGACAACCCAAAGTCTGCAATCTTACCTGCCCAGTTCTCATCCAGCAAGATGTTTGAGCTTTTGACATCACGGTGTATGACTCTAGATCGTACACCAGTGCCCGTATGGAGGTAGTCTAAACCACGAGCAGCATCTATGCAAATACGGAGCCTCTGAATCCATGTCAGTGGAGGAATAAAAGTATCGCCATTAGCACTTCTTTTGTGCAAATGATCCTCAAGACTTCCATTGGGTAAGTATTCATACACAAGGATCATCTCTTGTTTACCAGATTCTTCATGATATCCTATCAGAGAGACAATGTGACTATGGCGTAACTTGGAAAGCATCTCAACCTCTGCCCAGAACTCGGTTGCCCCTTGATTGGAATCAATGTTTAACCTCTTAATGGCAACATTAATACTTCCCCCAAGGTCAATTGTGCCTTTGTATACGTTCCCAAACCCGCCCTTTCCAATGACAAGTGCATCATCAAAATCATTGGTAGCCAGTTTGATTTCGGCTAGCGAAAAATGGCGACAATTGGATGAATCCTTCGCCTCGACATGGTCTTCTTTGTGTATGAATTGTTGATCTGATGATGATGAGTTCTTCTGCTCAGCATTGTCTTCCTCCTGTTGTTTCTGTAAATAATAAACAATGATATCCAATACAGTAAGAAGAAATATAAGACCGGTGGAAAAGTACATCCTTCTTGGATTGCAGTCTGTAATGCAAGAAAAGATCCTTAAATCTAAAGATGCAGATTATCTTGGTGGATAGGTTGGACTTGAATTTGACCACAAAAATGATGAAATAAAATTAATGAAGAGAAAAGAGATGAAACTTTCAAAGAACATACTTAGTCAAGGATTCATACAAGAGCTGACTTACTATTGAAGTAGACAGCTTTGGTTGTCATTAAGCATTGCAAATAAACCCATGGTGCCCACAGACAGCTATTAAAATTAATAAAGAGAAAAAGAGATGGAACTTTCATGCAAAGCTTTTTTAATCCACTATATTCAATTCAAGGCCTGCAAACAGGAATAATGTTTCACAAATTCGCAATTCTAACACAGAGTATTCGTCAATCTTCTCCTGGTACTACTACCATTGATCCAGGTCTCAGCCTCTTGTGTTAGAATCGACGAATACACACAATCCTTCGAATGTGAAAGCAATTAGGGTCTTTAATTTTTACAGGATTAGGAACACAATTGGAATCTCATTAAGATAATTGGCCTAGGGTTTCCAGTTACAAGCATTTGTAGACAGATAAATTGGTAAAAATCAATACATAAATAAACAAATATGCATTCACGAGTATGGCTCGTGGAAGGGTGTACGATTTTTTGAGGAACCTAGAGGGCTGATAGGCAGTTCCTCGGAGCTTTGCGTACGAATTGATCATAGTATAATATACTCTTTAGAACGCATTTCTGCTTGAATCTATTTGCTGATTTCTATGGTGTTCTGCTGCGGTAAACCGGAGGTTGGAGACGATGGATGCTTTTGGTAGTTTTCAACTTTAATGGAAATGGGGAATTTATCGTTGCGTTGTTTTGCATTATCATTTTTGTTATTTTTTTTAGCAAACTACAAATTTGGTCCCTGTGGTTTCTTGAAAGTAAATTTTAGTCCCTATAGTTTCGAAAATTATTGTGTACTAAACAATCATTTGTATCAAAAAAAAAATTGGGTTGTTATATGTTGCTCTTAATTGGTCAAGTTAGATGTATAACAACTGTCATTTTTTTAACATTTTGAATTTAGGGGTTAACACATGTGATATTTAAGGAGTTTAATTGCAACGAATAAAACTTGAAAATTTTAAATACTCGAACAAATTAGTTAAAGTTATATTGTTTTACATATAAATACAAAAATTAATAAATAACTACATAAATCGGTGTGATCATATGAAACTTTCAATAGCGTGTTTTAATGAAATTTATATACTTAGTATGCAAATATCAATCGGTTAAAATTGGTATCAATTAAACTAGCTAGTAGTGATTTAATCAATAGAGTTATACTTTTGGTGATGAAAAAACCAAATACACTGCTTTAGATCAGCAAGACACCAATTAGTTATGAAAAAACCATATAAAAAATGTGTAATGATCCACTTATTAGTTGTTTATATTGTTTGATAACTAATATTTGTTCATGATTACTTTATACAAAAATATAAATATAGTAAATTTAATATAAAGAAAGGCAATAAGTACCAAAAACGGTACTAGGTACATTTATAAATATAGTAAGTTCAATATAAATGTAATTAACTACATTCGATTTGAATCATTTTGTTATCGTTATTTAAATTTGCTTTTTGATTTTAGTTTTTAAATAAAATAAAAATAAATGACATAAATGATGTGTTATTTATAAACAATGAAAAAATAGCATCTTTTAATTTTATAATCAAAATATATGTAGACCAACTTTTTACGATCATCAATCATAATTACAACATCATTTACTAATTTATTGATATTTTTAAACATGTAATCAAGTTTTCAAATATCTCAAGGAGTTGTTTTATTATAGGATTGAATAGGCGATCGATCAACCCGAGTTCCTCCCCCTTGCTTTGTATGTTGGGGAGAGCGGTGATGGTTTTCATGACGACGATCAACAAGCCTTTGATCGTGGTGTGGGCTCATCAAGTGTTTGGTGTCAGCCATTAACCGCTTGGATTTCATTTTGATTGCATTCATCTTTTCTAAACTTGCAACCACTTCCTCCATTGAAGGTCGGTTATTAGGGTTTGGATCAAGACAATGTAGGATAAGTCGTGCAGCTTTAATTGCACATGCTAAAGGGTAAACTTGTTCCATTCGTGGATCCATGATTCTTCGTAATTTTTTTGTATCGGCTAAGAAAGGTCTAGCCCAATCCACCAAATTTTGTTGCGCGACAGGCCGATTAGGATCAAGTACACGTAATCCTGTAATCATCTCTAGCATGACTACCCCATAGCCGTAAACGTCACTTTTGACGTATAAATGACCTGTAGTTGCATCAAAGCCTTTTTATATTATTGATGTATTTCTTTCACTTTTTTATGGTAACATGTTTTATAGGTTTAAAATTCCATATCAGAGAAGTGCAACTTTTGAGTTAACAAATCTAATAATAACCAAATAACTAAAATATTATTTAATAGACAAAAGCTGAGAAAAACTTGTTAACCAAAAATCAATTTCACAAATATCATGTAATGATTGTTATGGGTAAATATGTAAATTTAAGTTGACATCTTATCGGGAAAAAAATGTTGTATTATTTTAGAATCGCAAAAAAACGTGACTCTTTTAAGACCGAATAAAGTATAATTTATGTCTTAATTGTTACAATAATACCAAGTATTTTGTGTGCTTTTGATTTATACATATATTATAATGAGTTTATGCTGTGAATCTTAAAGAAATATGCATAAAGAGTTCTATAATTTTGTTACAAATTAATGAATTGTACTTAATTAAATATGAAACAAAAATATTGAAGTTTGCTATAATTAACTATTTTAATAATTGTGTATAAAGGTTTTTGTACATTAATCATTGAAAAATGTTTATAACAATGATCGACTTAGAAAGTGCTATAGATATTTTTATGTGTTTTTAACATATATAATGATTAGTTTACAACAAAACTATTGAAAAATAAAAGAATGCTATATATACAAACCTTAGCTAGGTCTAAAAATGAAGAAAACTCTAGTTGATCTAAACCCTAAGAACAAATACACTATGTGTTTAAACCTTTAAATCGAAGAAACTTTAGTGGAATCAATTCCTAGAAACGAAAACAAAAAATCTTAAACCCTAAAAACGAGTATACATGTGTTTAAACCTTTAAATTGAAGAAACCCTAGTTGAATCAATCCCTAACACGAAAACAAAAAAACCTTAAACCCTACAGTAAAAGTAAACCATAGATTTTACCATTCAAAGAAAATATACTCATAGTTGAATTCATTTGTGAAAACCGAAACATAAATTAAATCCTAATTAAATCCCTAACATGAAAAAATTGAAGATAAACTAAACCCTAAAAGGAAGGAACCCTAGCAAAATAAACCTTAAAAGTGAGGATTAAACACAAGGAAAATATGTTGATTTTTATATACCTAATTACAAAATGAGACAAGAGACTAACCCGTAATCATGTATTCAGGAGCTGCATAACCATAGGTGCCCATTACCATTGTTGAGACATGAGACTCTCCGTTGATTGGACCTAACTTTGCCAACCCAAAATCTGAGAGTTTTGCATTAAAATCCTGATCACACAAATATTTAGAATTAAAGAAAATGTAAGTAAATATCAAACGATAAACATAACAAATTAAACTATATATATATATATATATATATATATATATATATATATATATAATACATATCAGTGTGTGTATGTACATGTGTTTCATAGTTGCATCGGTTTTCACTATTTTTTTAATAATATCCACAAATCTATGTATTTCATGTATATCTTTGTAATTTTGTATGTGTGTGGGGATTTGAAATGTATTTTATGTTGCTTGACTTACTGCATCTAGTAAAATATTTGAAGACTTAAAATCCCTATAAATAACTTTATTTTCAGTTGTATGCAAGAAAGCGAGTCCTTGAGCTGCTCCCATGGCGATTTTAATCCTTGTCTCCCATGATAGTGGTTCTGTACCTTCTGCAAAATACATTTGAAAATAATAAATTAATTTTTATAAAAATAATATGACTAAAAAACCAACAATTAGCAACTATATTTGTAAAAAAAAGTTACAAACCGAGCTAGAAATGAAAACCCTATTGGCCAAGTGAGTAATCTTTTATTAACATTTAGGTTAAAGAGTGTCGATAAATGGCATCCTATATCTATATTATATTATAAGGTATTTGACAAAAGTTCTTAAAAATTATTTTTTATGTATTAAGTATCGTTTATTGATGTATATTACTTAAAATTCAACATTACAAGTAAATTGTGCGCAAATACAATTTATTAAAGCTCCATGTTTTAAATTCGTGTAACTAACAACAGATAAATATAACCAAATACATGATAAACATCTAACTTTAAACCTAAAATATAATTAGGATAATTATTGAATTTTAATCGAATACTTAATTATTATATTTATAAAAAATTATATTATGAAACAAAAAAATCAAGTTCATTATTAAATTATAATAAAATCGAATTAAATAAATTACATAAAAAATAGAACTTTCAAATAGTTAATTAATTAATTAATTTAATATTAAAATCGATATTTTTTAAATAACATTATGATATATTAAAATTTATATTTTATTCAAAAATAAAAATATTATCTTTTTTTAAAACCACATAAAATCATATTTTAACATCGATATATATAAAGAATAAAATAAAATATTAAAATTGAAATGTATCTCGTTGCATTATGTGAGTATCATTCTAGTCTCTTGTAATAGAGACGATATATATAATATATAGTTCTATATATATATACCATTTATATATAAAATTAATGACTCACTTTTAAAGAGATGGTTTTCTAAGCTTCCTTTTTGCATGTATTCATAAACAAGAAGAAACTCCTTATTTTCCCAGCAATATCCCAACAACTTCACAAGATTTGGGTGGCTAAATTTCCCCAAGAATTTCACTTCTGCCTGTCAACACACATCAACAATTTCATCAATGATAATTAAATATCTTAATTATTTATATAAGCCAAAGCTATGAGATAATTTGTTCAACAATTATGGAATTATTTATTCAATTTTAATATTATTTAACAATGATTGTTATATAATTTGACTAAAATTATAATAAACTGACTAAATTAAATTAATAATACAGGATTTAAAACTTTCATTAAAAATATTTTTAAACGTGAATATATGATTAACCTTTAATGTATCATTAAACTTTTTTTTTGAATGACAGTTTATTAAAGCACTAGTAAGAAACTTCTCTTAACTGGTATACAAAAGCACATGACTTAAAACATATAATCACTATTTGCAATTATATTTTAGGTTTACTTGTATTGTTTGTTTTAAAAGATAGTCAATATATAATTACTATTAATTTTCAAAAGAAAAAGAAAAAGTATATAAAAAAAAAGTAAAAAAAATGAATATTACATCACAGGCCTTTTAAAACAATAGAATAAATATAATGATGATATTAAGAGGAAAAATTCAATCTACTTATTATTTAAAAGTAAAATTTTATAAATTAAGTCACTATTTCAATAAATGGTTGTAATAATTATATTTAATATACTAATTAATTAGTTATAGAGTTAAAAGAAAAAAAGGTTAACAAGTCAACCCATTTGAATATCGGGTTGAGTCCCGGTAAGAAGTAGAGTTAAGATAAGAAGCGTAAAAATTGATCTTCACCCTTGGATGCACATTAAGATGAAATGCACACGACATGAGATGCATGAAGATGCAACCGATCAACTCTTTTCTACAGTGCAATTCATGAATGAGTATGAGATCAAAATTGATCATCAGATAAAAAAAAAGATGTGTTATGGGTTTGATTAATTTTTTTAATCGAATTTGTCATAAACTTTATATCGATAACCGAATTAGGATCAACTTCATTAGAAACCGCGTTGGGAACTTGATTTCATGAAATCAACAACTTAGATTTAAAAAAAGGTAAAATTTGGTCTAGTCATATTTGATCTAGGACCAAATCGGTGAAAACCCAATTTATGAAGATCTGTATAACAGCATCTCCAACAGCTTTGCTATAATAGAAAAAATTAGGTTTTTTTTCTCTAAATTGCTCCAACAGCATTGCTATATGGTTTGCTATTTTAGAGATTTGAAAAGAAATCTCTAAATATAGAGAAATCTCTAAAATCCCAAAACTAGGAGAGAGAAACATTTTTTTAATATATTTAACCAATCAAAATTATTGAAATTAAATTTATAGGAGAGATAAATAATATTTTATTAAATGTGTTGAATATTTTAATAATATAAGTAATGATGGATTCTATAAAATAGAACAACAGTTGGAGTTGAAATGAAATGTGTTTAGAAATTTTGGCTTTTCATTCTCTATTTCAGAGAATTTATAGAAAAGCTGTTGAAGATGCTGTAAATAACATTTGACATTTTAAAAAACATAACACAAAATCAGTCTCAATCATAAATGATCGAGGACTGATTATGATTATTTGGTTCAAATTAATTACTCATATTTTCCGGTACAAAATTTGTTGCACCTTTAAACCAAAGTCATGAATTTTAAACAACTGAATGAAGGACAAGATCAATCTTTATTTTTTTTAATATCTATATATTTATTTTAAATTTAACCCCCAATGCAGACTTATACAATTTTTTGACCAACATTTAAGGGTATTATCCAACCCGGCGACTTGCTTCGTAAAAGAGAGTTTATTTTATTTTTTATTTTTTTATTTAAATAAATTATATTGTGAAGAGATGTTTGAAGCTGTCAAATGAATACTTGTTCTCCACTCTAAACAAAGACCTTAAAGTCAACAATTGACCTTACAACATTGAATTAAAATACTATTGATTGGTTGAAAATCATAAAAAGTTCTGACGTTTATATATCCATATATTATTATTATTAATATTTTAATGAAAATGATAAATGCATTTTCTTTCATTATAATTATATTTCCTATATATTTAAAAAAATAGTTGTTGGTGTGCATTTATATTATTTACATCATCATAAAATAAGCAATATTTATTTGATATTTCACAAATAAAAATAAAACTATCTTATAAATTGTCAACTCCAATATTCTTTTAATTGGTAATGAAACACGAGTAGTCTAGAAAACTATTTAATTATGATTAAAAGTACTTTAGATATGTAACCATAATCGTAAGTTAAATGAATTTTTAATTAATACATGTAACATAACCATGTATTAAAATTAAAATATATATACAAAATTTCAAATATGTTTTGAAGATCTTAATATACACATTCAAGCAAGTTGCCTAATTAAATAAGGAAAATTAGCTCGACTTTTTCTAACACGTGAATTGACTTTTATGACCTTTGTAAGGACACTATGACATACCAATTACCTACTATTTTTTGTGATTCTTTAATTTCATGTTTTAACAAATGTGATAAAGAAATATCTTTTTCAAATATAATCACAAGAGTTATGTCATAGTTGTTAACGTTTAGGTGATGTGGTGGATTATCCATCTTGATTGATTCCAGATGTTCAAAATAATTATGGATATTAAGGTTACTAAGATTGATCGATGTTTTAAAACATCTTCAACATATTCCTTAAAAAAAATTAAAACAGAAAATCAAAACTTAGAATCTATAAAAAGTGACTTTCAATTTTAAGAGATCCTTTATTTTGGAGATTACAACATTAATAATATTTATTAAAAATAATTCATACAAGTAATAAAATATTATTTATTTTTCATGAACATTTAAAATCAAAGTTTTTTTTATTGGTGAGAACATATATAACAAAATTTTGATTTTCTATCATGGTAATCATTTTTGAAGAGTTATTCAAATGTGGAGAACTTCATTAGGGATGTTCATCTAAACCGTCAAACGTATGAATCACCTCCACCATAAAGCCTAGTTTAGAATGCAGTTTGCGGTTTGCATTTTTACCAAACTACACTATATGGTGTGGTTTGTGGTTTGTGGTTTTGAGTTAACAAAACGCACTGCATCACCCAATATATAATTTATATATGGTTGGGTTTCGGTAAGGATGAAATTTGTGGTGAGAAGGATAAGAAATGATGTCCACCTTTGGATCAATCCTAATTAAAGAGAATTACTAGATCAACACTAATTAGATACACTAGATCAATTCCTTTCTACGCAACTTATAGGTTGTTTCTTAATTAAAAGTGAGTAAGGGTTCAAATCCCTTTTTACACTTCTCGCCATAACTCCTATTTTACACGATCTTTCGTTAATTTATATATAACATATATAGAAGAACTGGGCTAATTTTTGTAATGTTTATCGGTTTGAGGTTTTTTTTTACTATTTAGACTATTGTTATTATGTAATATGTATATGAGAATCAAATGTATTTACACTTTATATTTGTTTGGACTAAAATGATATTATCGTTGATTTCACAATGAGGTTTTAATCTTATAATTATTGGATTTTAGACATAAAGTGAGCTATGTACAAACTGCAAAACCACACTATACAACACCACATTTTGTGCTATGACTTTTGCAGTTTGAGTTGTATGCGATGCAGTTTATGGTTTGGAAAAATGCTCAAAAACCGTACATACAATGCAGTTTGAGGTTTGGCCCCAAACTGCACCGCAAACACCACTAAACTTCATACCCTCTTGCATAATAGAGAAAGTTTTGAAGAATGTGCTCGCAAAAGTCTATTCAAAATATCTATTTTTCTTAGTTTTGGAAAATCTATATATAGTAGTCTAGAATATTTTTTAAATTCTTTTTAAAAGGGAAGATACAATATTTTGGAGGAAAGAGAGTACTACTTGTAATGCAGAAAGTACAAGTAGAAGAAAAAGTCATGCAAACGTCATACATGCCACCTTGTGACATGCATTTTTTACGCAGCCAATAATAAATTCAATTCAATCTAAAGAAAACCAAATGGACAGAAATAAACAAGCAATAGAAGACAAACCTGCCATTCTTTAAGACCTTGAAAGCTGTCGGAATCTGATTTCTTAACGGCGACGGGAATCCCAACACCGGCCTTCGACGGCGCGTAAGTCACACCGTCCACCCACCCTTTATAAACCTGCCCAAAACCACCTTCTCCTAAGATGGTGGCCGGCCGGAAATTCTTGGTGGCGCTCTGTAGCTCCGAGAAAGTGTATGTCTTTAAGTTTGGTGTTACTATTTTCCCTCTAGATAGCACTGGCTTTTCAGATGAAGTGGCGGTGCCACTGCCACCTTCTGCCGTCGTGATGGCTGGTTGTTTTTCCGTCTTGATAGCTTTCTTTTTGGGGTTTCTGTGGAGTACTGTTGAAACGATATATAATTTTGTAAAAAAAAAGTAATAAAATGAATTAATTAAAAAGAATGTGATCATCATAAAGATGGGTACTCTCACATATGGGATTGAGAATTTACCAGTGCTTGAAAAATTATTAACAGGCTTCGGACAGCAGTTTCCCATCCGATCTCTCCCTCCCTCCCTCCCTCTCTCTCTCTCTCTCTCTCTATATATATATATATATATATATATATATGGTTCAATATATGTATTGGCGTGTGTAACTAAGATGTGCATTTCTGGGAAAGACTTGAGAAATGATGTCGTATGAAAAGGAAAACATATACGTTGTTTTTGTATGCACTATTTTCTTGACCATGGTTCACAAATGAGCTTGACCTACTAAAAACTTCTTATTTGAATCAAATATGCATTTTATTTTGTAAATTCCACCATTATTTCGTTAGGACTTCATTGTCATTGAGGACTTGGGAACCATCATGAACATAT
This sequence comes from Silybum marianum, assembly GCA_036898165.1. Classification (NCBI taxonomy): domain Eukaryota; kingdom Viridiplantae; phylum Streptophyta; class Magnoliopsida; order Asterales; family Asteraceae; genus Silybum; species Silybum marianum. The sequence continues at coordinate 42,149,703 of CM072531.1, forward strand.
TACGTGGCATTCATGATGAATATAGGTACATGTGGCATTTTTTAATTGTTGTTCCCCGGTTCTCAATAAAAATGAATTTGTATTATTTGACTGGTTGGTAAATGAAGTTGCATCTCACTATCCCTCTATATACACACATATATATATACACACACACACATAGAAAGAGAGAGGGTAAACTTTATTGGTTTACGAACTAGGGGACATGTGAAAGTGCGACACGTTTTTCCATCCATCGTATATATATAAATAATTGACGTGAAATTTTTATAACATTCACAGTGAATGTCCCGGACACAGGATACACTCTCGTTGGTCCTTAGTTCACAATGAAAATCAGGTCACGAGCCCATATATATATACACACACACACATAGGGCTGGGTTCCGATGAAAAGAGAAGTTATGGTGAGAAACGTAAGAAGAGATCTCCACCGTTGAATTCACGTTAGGATGAAATGCACCGAAATGAGATTCACCAAGATGTACCAAATAAATTCTTATAAGGGGTACATTTCATGAGTGAGTGTGGGATTAAAAGTGATCAAGAGTTCGGATCTCTTCTTACGCTTCTCATCTTAACTTCACTTTTCTCACGATGCCATGCCTACACACATAATGTAAAATAAGTATTTTAGTGAACTTCTAAAAAATCTTAAATTTCAAGAATATGACGCACTGCTAGAAAATTGAGTATTTTCAATGAAAATTTTCAACGGAAAATGTCGTTGAAAATTTTCTACGAATTTTAGAGGGATTATTGACAAAACATAAATTTTCAACGTATTTCCGTTAAAAATCTCTCACAAAATGCATTTTCAACCAAAAACTTTTTGACGAGACATTCCGTTGAAATTTTTTTTGTTGAAAATGTATATATGTTTGTGAGAGATTTTCAATGGAAATTCGTAGAAAATTTATGTTCTGTCAATAATCTTTTAAAATTCATACAAAATTTTCAACGACATTTTCCGTTAAAAATTAATTTTCGTTGAAAATACTCAATTTTTTAGTAGTGACAAGTACACTTTTTTTTTGGAAACGGTAATACATTAGGAAGCTAGACAGGATATGATAAGTACAAATAACTACTAGGTGGAGCAAAAAAATAAATAAAGAGAGATTTGTGACTACAAGGAGTCCAAAGTTTTGGTCTCAAGACAACTAACCAATGTCCGTTAAGTATTTTATTTTTTACTTGATCTCATTATAGAGTATAAAAAAGTAGCTGATAAATATTTTGAGAGTGTAAATGTAATTGGGGAGTATAGTACTTGAACGATCATTATTTGTGATCTTAACAAGTTTCCACATATGTAATGGATTTTCTCTTCGGAGGTCTGTGGACAGATTAAAACAATATAACATATTTAGTGTAATTTATATACAATTATACAGATATATATTATTATAAATAAATAAATAAAATTATTTTGTTCAATTCAAACATAAATACTGATTTTTTTAATGATTGTGATTAATTTACAATAAAACTTCATGTGTATGAATATATATATATATATATATTTAGTGAGAGTTTCAAACAAAAAAGTTAAATATCGTGAGAACATACGGAAAAAAAATTATATGTAAATATTTGAAATAATTCATTTAAAGATGCATATATAAACTATATGAATTATCTATAACATTTGTTCACAACATCATATCTACGTTTAACATCATATCTACATTTTCAAATAATTTTTTTCAGTTTTTCTCAATAATTAGTTCACAACATTTCATTGTTACTTTCTCTTGATAGATACTTAGTTTTATTATTTGAACATGTTCTTAAATAACCGGGGTTTTACAACATCCTCAAGGTCTCGGGTTCGAGCCTTGGGAGTGGTGGTTTCCCCTAAAATGGTGAAAGTATTATTCCTCATAGGTGATGTGGCTCTGTGGAGGTGCGAGGGTTCGATCCCGCACTGCCCCAGGGGTTGGAGTCTAACTCGTTACTAACATAACCACTAACACTAGCAATGTCGTTAAAAAAAACTATGTGTATATATACATGTAAGTGTGTGTATACATGTGTACACGAGATGAAAGAGAAAGGTGGAGAGAGAGGAGTCGTTCCTTGCATTTGGACTTTTTCTTTCGATGAAAGATATTTATTTCCAAATAATGGTTAAATACCCGAATCGTAATCTTGTTAGTTAAGAAACTAACATGTATTAATTAATTGTATTGGTAAAAATAATATATAAAAATTTGTTTATTTTATAGTATTGTTTTTTTTTATGTAAGGTTTTTTTATCTAGTATCAAAGTCTAAAAACTATTTGTCTAGAAAACATTAATATAGAACTCTCCTCGTGACTCTTTTTATTATTCCATTCGCCTAAAATTTTTTTTTGTATCGAAATATAGCAGATATAGATTTCTTGTTATTAACTAAGAAAACACATGCCTTTTGAAAAAAGATACCAAACATATGAGACGTTTCAAATTATATTTATATTTAGGATTTTCAAAAATACCATTATTTTTTCATACATTATTGACTCATTACTACCTAATAATGAGTAAATGAATCTTCAAATACTCTCCTATCTATAAAACAAAAATAAAATCTCGAACTATAACCAATATGAACTTTTAATTCTAAGGCATTATTTGTTTTTCATTTTAAGCTCTTAATCACCACTTATGTCTGATTCGTTTAGACGTTTCATAACCATTTCAGAACTGAAATCAGACTTCAGACTTCACCACCTCTTAAAAAACAAACGCCACCTAAGATTAAAGGTTTGAAAAAACTTGTTTTAACCCTAAAAGTAAGACGGTAATGAAAAACATTAACATGAAGTGAGATGAAAACTCAAATTATGAATAGTCAACAATATTCTGACCCCAAATGAGATCAATCTAAATATATATTAAAGGTATATCATAGGATGTTTTCGATAGTGAAACAAATTGACAATACTACGTAAAAAATGATATACTAGATAATACTAAATTACAAATAATCATGGATTGATTTAACATCTAGGAATACTAGGTAAAACGGTTTTATATAAATTATTAATATTCCTGAATTCAATATTATTTCTGATAATAAATTAAACATTTTTTTGGTACATATCAGAAGCTTTTTTTACATCCAAGAACCTCAGGAAGTATCAAGTATTATTTCTATTTATTATTACTCTAAATTTGTAAATCTTTGTTATAATGTTAGTGTTTTTAATGGATGAAACCATTTATGTTCTCAGTTGGAAATAAATTATTGCAATTTTGTCCTCAATTTGATATATGTTTTTAATGTTCTTATCAATATGCATCAAAGTGTTTGTTCTTAATAGATGGCCCCAATCAACATGTCATGTGAAACCAACTCATTTTGTGACCCCAAGTCCTAACATGTTCTTTTTTGTTGACAAATGCTCTAAAACATATTCGCATTTAGCTAAATAAAAGATGACATATATCCTTAAAAGAATAGAGCGGTTGTTTTTTGTGAAAACATCAGGTTATCATATAAAAGAAGATACGTAAATTAAAAATTGCTAAAATGATAAAAGAAATCGGACATTAGGTTCATATGTTCATCTACATATAAGATGAAACCATCGTTATAACTCCACACACCGGGAAATATAAGGTCAAAAGGAAGCATACCCTTTATCTACATTTTTCAATTCTCTATTAAACCGAAAAAAAAAAAGAAACCCATTTGGAAATCAAAGTAACATCGGTGTACTTACGAATTATATACCACGGGCAACAAAGACGAGATATCCATGATCCATCTGCACCACGATGGAAGTGAATTAGAAGATCATGATATCATATGATACGAACAAAATAAAAAGAATCTTGTCACAAGATAATTCTGGACTAAAAACATTTTTCATTTATGTTGGGTCAGAGAGGTAAATACTTTATAGGCAATGGGAAAAATTGACAACACCAAAATGTAACGAATTTTGTTTTAGTTTCTATTACTGTAACAAACACTCAATTCTTCTAAATTTGTATTTCATTTTACTTAATAAATGAGTTTTTATGCTATGTGACAATGGTTAATTTTGATGTGATATTTTTCTATGCAAACAAGAATTATAATATGATTTGCAACTTGTCATCAACATCATCGATAGTTACAAGAACTATCAATTACCGGTCAAAATTGGTGTGGAAGGGAAAACCCTCCAAAAAAATGAAAACTTGAGGAACACCCTAATAACTATTTATCTTTACAGTATGCACACGTGCGTACAAGTAATTTGTCGGATATGCACATGTGCATAACATGCAACGTGCATAGAAACCAGGACAAATCTCCAATTACTTGTATGCACAAGTGCATACCGTACAGATGAATAGTTATTTTATTACGGTGTTCATCAGTTTTTCAATTTTTTTGGTTTTCCACTAAACACCACTCTATAACTCTCTCTCTCTCTCTCTCTCACACACACACATTCTCTCTCTCTCTCTCTCTCTCTCTCTCTCCTATATGTGTGTGTATATATATATAGGTTTGGGTTCCGGTGAGAAGGAGACTTAAGTTAAGGTGAGAAGCGTGAGAAGAGATCTTCACCCTTGGATGCACATTAGGATGAGATGCACCACAATGCACTACATCAATCCCCACATGAAGCGCAATTCATGGGTGGGTTTGAGATTAAAGGTGATCAAGGGTCCAGATCCCTTCTTACGCTTCTCACATTAACTCTCCTTCTCACACGATCTTGCGCCTATATATATATATATATGTATGTATGTTGGAGTATGATACACAAATACATATAAGATGCATTGTGATAACCACTGTGATACCCTATTTTACCAATTTACCCTTTATGCTATTTTAGTAAATAACATTAATTATTTAAAACGATTGGTCCACATTAGTTCTTACAGTTTCTACAAACTAATAGGTTCTTATTTGATTAGACCCCTATGTATGTTATTGATCACATATAGGTTCTCATGCAAATATCCGTTACACCACCTTCTTCCAACTAAGATTAGGATCTGATAAAATGTCTAATAGTTAAAAGATGATTGCTTCACAACCTAATCTAACCCCTTAAGTCTCAACTTTAATCTGCTAATTTGGATGATAACTGGACCAAGAATGAAGTAATTGATATCCATTTTTTAAGGTATGCAGAGTGAAAAGAACATCCATTTATCTATTTTCTTGATATTAATTCTAATAAAGATCAATAACGACCCTTACCTTATGCTTCAGAGTAAACCAAGCATCCTGTTGGCCTCTTTCAATCCTATTCTTCTAGTAATCTTTTTATCGCTACCAATCTCGGCGTACCACTTTGCCGTTTTTCAGAAAACCATCACTTAGAAGCCGGAATTGCCGTCGCACCTGACTCACGAGCATGGCCTGCGGGCAAGGGTTGTGACCCAACTGTCAAACTCTTAACATTTTCCGACATTTCGGCTTGAGAGGCCAAGTACTCAAGTGCAACAACAATATCACCAATCAGGGGCCGGAAATTTGCTTGCTCCTGGAGACACATTGCAGTTACAGCAACCACATGGTGCACTGAACGGACCGAGAAGCAGCCTTGCAGTAAAGGGTCAACCAGCTGAACAAACTTCTTACGGTCCTTCAAAAAGGGGCGAGACTGCATAAATTAAAAAAGAAGATATTATATAAAGTGCAAACAATGTGTACAAAAGAATATATATTATTTGTGTTCAAAGAAGAAGGAAGTTCACAAAAACTTACCCAAGAAACTAAATTTTGCTCTCCGAGTTTCTTGGTTATGTCAATTACCCTACGTCCAGTGATGAGCTCCAATAAAACCACACCGAAGCTATATATATCGGACTTTATAGTTAGTTTGCCACTCATTGCATAATCGGGTGCACAATAACCATAAGTACCCATAACTCGAGTTGACACGTGAGTGTTATCGCCAACAGGACCCAATTTAGCCAGTCCAAAGTCCGAAAGCTTTGGATTAAAGTCATTATCCAACAATATGTTTGAAGATTTTAAATCACGGTAAATTACAGGCGGATTCGCTTTGCAATGGAGATACTCGAGCCCACGAGCTGCTCCAACAGCAATCTTTAGTCTCGTGTGCCAATCCAACGGCTCTTGGCCAGCCTCTAGATCTGAAAATTATATATATATATATATATATATATATTTGATTAAAGAGAATTATTCAGCTGGCATTCATGTCTATATTCTGAATGATATTAATATGACTGTTTCCTAGTCTGGAAGCAGGATTTGCAGGGTGGTCCTCGGTATCTCGTGTACTAAAATGCTCCCATTTAATTCTGTCAACTGTTTGTGAACATTTATGTATCATGTGAAGTCACAAGAATCAAAAGCAACATGTTATTCATGCAATGAATCAAAACATTTATCCAGAATCTCTAATATCTTTTCCGTGACAGACAGATGAAGAATATGAATTCGCTTTCTTATAAAGCATTTACAAGATTAAAAAAAAAAAGTAAATGCAAGAAAGTCTAGCATCCATTTATGTTTCTGTTAATGTACATTAAAAGTTTCACCTCTACCACTCTGTTTTTCAAACCACACAAAACCTCTGTTAATTGGCAATGGTTCTATGTTAGTTCTATAATAAGCATTTTTAAATTCAAACCAAATGAGTGCCATTGGTAGGATTTCTTGAATTCTTTCTGCAAAGTAGAAAGATCAAAGGCATAAATAATTGAAATAAAATCTGAGGCCTACCAAAAAGATGATTTTCCAAGCTACCAAGTGGCATGTATTCATAAACCAAAAGTCTTTGATCTCCATCTGCACAGTAACCTATCAAAGTAACAAGATTTGAATGGCGAAGGAGACTCAACATAAGAACCTCCACAATGAATTCTTGATTCCCTTGAACCCCATTCAGATTCAGCTGCTTAACCGCAACAATCTGTTATCAAATTTCATGATTAATGCCACAATCTTAAACATATTTCACAAAAGATTGTAACTTTTTTAAGTATATAACATTTATATACGGCAAATACTCAAGCACACTCCTTTTGAAATCTTGATAACCCTTTCAGAAGATCTTGATTTTATGGTGATAATATAATAATAATGTAAGCAAGGCCACAAGGGTAAGAATACAACTTACTTTGCCGGATTCTAATCGACCCTTATAAACACTTCCAAATCCACCTTCTCCAATCAAATTAGCATCTTTAAAATTCTGTGTTGCCACAGCAAGTTCACGAAACGTAAAGCCGCGAGCCACATTACCCCTCTGACTATTAAACCTTTTTTCCCTCATAGAATCTGCCAATTTCCCATCTACATACCAACAGCAGAAATTCCAATTAAATCACATTATTCAAAATACAGTGAAAGAAGATTTTCAATCAAGATCTATATACTTTGATAAGCTTACCATTAACATCATTACATGTATTTCCCCTCTCATGAACTACAAATCCCAAAAACCATGAAGAAATCAAAGCATAATTCAGTAATTCACAATCCTTATAACAAAGAGAACGAATCAAACCTGCAAATTCATCGGCTGCCATATTACCATCGTAATTTTCAACATCTTTAGGGAAACAATTTATGCAAGAAAACCACCTCATCTGCGCAAATCAATTCGTACTACTGATAATAGCTTTATCACAGACACAGAGATCCTTCAAAAGGGATTCAGAAATACATATAGCAAATCAATGAAGCAAAAAACCCTAATCGAGTAGACAAGAACTAAAACCCGAGCCCCAGTTTAATGGAAACGGACAAGGGTTTCTTCCAAAGTACGAAGAATCCAAAAATCTTCATGTAATAAGACATCCAACAAATCAACGCGGCATTTCCCAAAATTTTAGCAAATTATAACTAAATGTTGAAATTGGTGGCACAAAACAACAAAATTTAAACATTAAACAAAATGGAAACAGAAAACAACAAAATTTTCAATAAGTTAAGGTATAAAGTCGTTGTGATTGCTTGGAATTCAGCAGCAGAAAATGGAACACAGGATTTTTATCTGGTGAAATCGGCTCTGCCCTCTTTTAGCGCCTTTCTCTCTCAGTGTGTGTGTGTGTATATATATATATATATATATATATACATGTATAGAATCGAATTTGTATAAAGATGACGTGTCAAATCCGTCGTAATAAAGTGGCATAATAAATTGATGCCCGTTTGTCCATTCACATGTTTTCAAAATAATTACTTATAGGTTATGTAGCTAGAACATTCAAATTTAATTCTTTTTGTGTTTTATTATTTGTTCCTTTTAACTTTATTTTAGGTTTCATGTAATTTTAGAGGGTAAAGATGTTTTTGGTTATTATTAGTTTTATGCGTTGTTTTTATGTATTAGTATCGGTTAATGTTTGTTTTGTTTTTGCAGTTAGCAATCAATTAATTTTATGAAGTACAAATATGTATTTGTGTTTTATCACTTTTGAACTTGTTTATCAATTTGTTATTAATTAGTTTTGTGGAATTTAAATAGTTTTACAAAAATATATATTGTGTAATTATTACTTGTAAATTTTGATTTAAGAGATTTTGTGCTACTAAGGCTATGTTTGGCAAACTAGCGAATAATGTTCTGCTAAGAATGATAACAATAATAACGATGTTAATGCAGAATCGATAAGTTAGCGGATGATTGATAAAATTTCAGAATGATAAACTACTTGATGAAAAAAATAATGTTTGGTAAAACTAACTTATAAAAATGTAAAATGACAAAAAAAAACATATTAAAAATTAATCTATTATAATATTTTTAAAAATAAAATAAAATCTTTAATAATATATATATATATATTAATACAAATAAGATCGTAAAAAACAAAAAAAATATAATATATTAATCTAAAAAAAGCAAATGGATTTTTATATATGTTAAAAACAAAGAAAAATATAATATATTGATTAAAAGAATTTTAAAAAATTATTATATATATTATAATATTTGTATTTGTTAAAACAGATTTTTTAAAAATCTGTTATTTATGATATTAAATATAATATAAGTAAAAAGTTTGATTGAATAATAGTTAAAGAGAATAATAATATGAAATAGTTGATAAGTTTTAATTATTGTAAATAATTAACAATTAATATTTATAATTAATAATTAATTTTCAATTTATGTTAATTTATATTAATTTATATTTAATATTAATTTATAATTAATAGTAATAAATAATAATTAATATTTAATGAAGGTTATAATTGGAAAAAGTGACAATAAGGTCCCAAAACTCTACTCCAACTAGTGTTTCGATAAGTTAATTTATGCACATTCAAACGTAAACCTAAAAATATGCTAGCTTATAAGAGCATCTACAAAAGCTATGCTAAAATGAAAAAAATAAAGATTTTTGCAAAAAAATTGCTTTAAAACTATGCTATATTGTATGCTAAAATAGAAGAGAGTAAAAATCTCAAACTTGAAGAAATCTCTAAATCTACTTTTTGAGAAAGAGAGATATTATTTTAATCATTTCACCCAATAGAAGACATTAAAATAAAATGTATAGAAGAGACAAATTAATATTTTATTATAATGTTGATTATTTAATATTAACGGTAACAATACAACATAACTATCCCTTCTCCATTGCACTCCCTTGATCCTTGCCGATTTTCTTTGCAAACGTTTTACTATTTGATTATACTAAATTTCATTTTCGTTTGATCAGTAATATTTAGATAGACAACTTCAACAGATAGTATACGGAACCTATCTTTAAAGACACTAACATAAGTTGCTATTTTTTTATTCCCTCAAAGCTGAGGCTAATCGCAGAACTTGAATTTGGACAACATTACCCCACATTTATAACAGAGTTTTATATAATCACTCCTCCCTTTGTCCAAAATACATATTATATTATATTTATTTGATTTTATAATAATATGGAACTTAAACAATTATTAAAATAAAAGTGTATGGCCAAAATAAATGGTGAAAAAGATATTATTAATTCGTTGAAGGTCGCTCTCAGTGGCGCTTTAAAGACTTTCATGACCTCCAATTATATATACGTTTCGGTTCCAACAGGGCAAACTAAAAAGCGACACTTCAATTACCTTATTACCCTTGCCTTCTCTTATTTTTACTTTTGCCCACCCTGTCGTTTTTTTACCTTTTTTTAAGAGAATCTATTGGACAATATTTTTATCTGGAATGATGAGTTTTTTATTTTCTTTTATTTTAAACAATCATTTATGAAAAATAGAAAAATAGAATCATAGTGTTATTTTTTCATAAAATGTAAAATTTGAATTATATTATTATTTGATAAAATTTTACTTTAAGACAACCTAATATTATTGTGTTAGGATAAATATAAGAAAAATTAGATCTCAATCTTTTGAACCATTAAATTTACAAAAAAAAAGTTAAAATAAGTATCAAATTTATTGTTTATTAATTTAAAAAAATGATATACAAAGCCGCAGCTTTTATATAATAGAAATTTAATGATTTCTGTGGTAAATTTAATTATCAGTCTAAATTTGTCTCATAAAACATTGATATTAATTTATACATAATCAAATGCATATCATATTTATTATTTAATACATGTTTCTTAAAGATTGAATTTGTTTTGTGATAACTGTATTTAAAGTAAACTACGTTTTATCTCCTTACGGTTTGTTGAATTTGTGATTTGTGTCTTTGTTCTTTTGAATTACGATATTATCTATATGATTTATTATTTATTGTTGTTTCCGTCCCTAAGACTAATTTCATCAATGGTTTATCATTAAGTATGATTGTATTATTGACGAAATCAACATTGAGTTATAAACTATAAGGACGAAAACAGTGATTAATTGTAAACTACAAGGATGAAAACCATAATTACAAAAACATGAAGACGAAAATAGCAAATTTCAATAAACTACAGTGACGAAAAGTCGAAAAGCATAATTAACTCCTGTATTTATTTTTTTGTTGTAAATAACAATTGTATTTGTTTAACTAAATATAGAATAACACCAAATATATTGTACGCAATTTAAAACAATTCTTAAATGCTATTTTGCTTTTAAACTATAAATATGATTGTTGATGCTTACATATTTTTTTAATAAGTGACTATATAGTCTAAGTTTTATAAAGTTTCTTATAATTTCTTGAGTTAACAATTGTAAAAGAAAAAATGCAAAAAAAAAGTCATTATTAATCTCTCCATTGTAGATATTTTTTTATTATTTAAGAAAATAGTTGATAATTAATTTGTAAAGGAAGAGTAAATAAATTGGTTAAAAAGAACTTTAAAACTTCATCCAAACACTTTAATTTAAAAGTGTGTAGACCTAGATGGGATATACTTTGACAAACCTTGTTCAAATTTGAATAAAAGTTCGTTAATTTTTTTTTATTTTTTATTTATACTTTATACCTTTTATTAAATGTCAATTTGCTTTAAAAGGAACCAAATAAGGATATAAACTTCATCCAATTTCAATTTATATTTTAATATATGAAAATTTGATTAAATAATTTGGTCTTTTAATAAATTCACAAAACCAAACCATTTGTTTCTTGTTAGATGTAGATATTGTAGAGTGTAGACAATGTAAAAAAGGTTGATATATGCATTTTAGTTTAATCTTTATATTTGTGTGTGTACATGATAGATGTGACAAAATAAATTGAAGTAATTATTAACGTAAGATTTTTTTCGACAAAAAAAAATCAGATAAACAACGATGACATCTACTTTGTTTTTCTCAGAATAAAAAATAAAAGGTTAAAACAAAAATCCGAATTTGTGGTATTAGTGATGAGTTTTATATATATATATATCATAATACTAAAAAAAAAAAGCAAAGACCGTTAATAATTTTTCGACGACAAATGAATCCTCAATTTTTGTACTCAAATCAATATTTCTTTCATCAAAAAGGTAAGCACCATGTTTTATCTTATATATAATTTAATACATATTAATATATTATCTCCATTTGTTTTCAAATTGGAAATGATTTTTGTATCTTAGTGCAAAGGGGAAACAATATCTTAAAAGTAGGGTTGTTATGCTTTCCCTCTAAACAATTTTCAATTTTAAGGTTTATTTCAAGCTATATGTACATAGTAAGGGTGTTCAAAAAGTCGATCAAATCAACCTGAAAAAGTCTGGAAAAATTTAACTTGGGGTAACCTGTCATATAATCGATACAAAATTAGTGCAAACCGAATCTATTGGGTTGAAATTGGGTTAGACTCAAAGTAACCCGACCAACCCGATAAAAATTTCAGAGACTTCTCTAAAATTATTCGTATTTCTCTTTAATATGTACAGGTTACTAAAAACGACTCAGCAACAACAAGCAATGAAACTCATAAAAGGACATTTTTCGAAAGTTATATGTAATACCTAAATATTTTAACTCGTATATTCTCTTGAATGATTAATCATATTTCAAAGAAATATTCCCTTTATTTTTATGTTCTCAGTGTTGATTTTACTTTGTTTAAACACAACCTGACGAAACTAACCAACCCGAACGAGTTGGGTTGCACTTTTATTTGGATTTGGTTGGATTGAAAAGTTTCAAACTGCCAACATTAAGTTATTCACGATAAAGATAACCCATGAGCATCCCAAGTACATAGTAATAACATACTTGAAGTTGATATTTATATTAAATAATGTATTTTTATTTTAAAAGACTAACATGTTTAATTTTCGTTTTGACAGTTTTTGTTAAAGGATACAACCACTACAACAGTTTCAACCATCAAAACTTTATAAAACACAACAATTAATCAATACAAAATGGAGGGATTATTGTATAAAAAAAGTAAATTGTCCAAAATACAAGTCTATTTCAGATACATCATCATCATATGCCCTAATCATTTTTATTTTTTTGATTCAATTTCTTTTAAGTTTTGTGAATTGTGATGGCAAGTATTATATTCTATTTATTTATGAATTGATTTATGAGAAAACACTTATTAGTGGAAAGTTGTTCAATTTTAAAACCAATCTTTTATTATCTATAAGTTTTACTCAGATGACAAATGCACACAACAATATACATGGTGATAGTATGCAATATTTACATGATAATTTAATTGATCTAACAAACACAACCAAGTGTAGTAATAAGATGATATGCATAATGAAATAATAATGTCACGATATTACAATATGACCGGTTCACCCTACCTAGATTGACTGAGCATAGAAAACCTTTTCTGGCGGACGATTGAAGATTCATAAAATAAATCGATGGGTGGCCATGGCCAAGTTCACTGTTAGGCTTTAGCCTTGATATTCTTTTATGCTTAACAACCAGCAAGTATAGAGGTCACGAGGACAACTTGAGGCAGAAGGAGATTAAACTGTATGTTTTTTTTTGTTCTACATTAAATTATTATTTATCATATGTATTTAATAATAGTACAACTCAAAATGCATATTTTAAATAAGAGCGTCTATTATATAACCCTAAATACCTTTCTAAAAAGTATTTGCCGGAAATTTAAACATCAGAGTATTTTTATGATGAATAAACTACAATTTTAGTCAATGTGGTTTACATCCACCTATGAAAATGGTCCTTAAACTTCAATAACTATAGTCATCATCCCCACGATGGACGATGGTGGTTGGTGGTCGACGGTGGCTACCAGTGGCCGCCGATGGTAGCAGCAGCCGTGACTAATATGGTGGTGACCATTAAAACAAATATTATATCAAGGTTATATATCAAATAAGGATAGATTAGTGATATTTTAGTTTCCGTCTCATTCTTGTCTCATCTTGAGAAAAATCTGTCCCACCTTTTTGCCAGTTGGGATGGGTATCCGCAAATACCCAACCCAAACGGAACAAGAACGGGGGATCATTTTCATACTAAAAATTGGGGCTTGAAACGACAGTACTACCCATCTCCAATATGACCCCGATTGATTTTTTTAATTTTGTTAATATATGTATGTGTATATTTATATATAACATGTAATAATGTATGTATGTATGTGTGTAAACTGATGCCTAACCTAGCAACTAGCTGCTGCTCCAAACACGATACCAATAGACCAACTCACAAAAATAAAGTTACTTATATAAATAAAATAAAAATAAAAATATAACCCACAAAAAAAGTACCTAAAAACAATGGCTCCTATGTTTATTTCTTCTAATCCTTCCAAGTTCATCCTCCTACTTTGATCAATCTTGAATCCAAAGTTACAAAGAGATGGTTCAATATTTTAGCTTCAAAACCAGAAATATATAGTTACAGTTAAATCTGTACACAGACAGCAGTTTCCAGCAGTAGTATGTAGTAGTAGTAGTATTAGTAGTAGTACCATTAATCGTTGTTGCAAATGTGAAGAAGCCTCACCCGCAACCACCACCACCACCACCACCACCGGTGTTCCACTGCCAACATACAACAAGGGTTGGGTCAGTACAGAATCAGAGCTGCAATGCTAAATCCGGCTGCTGAGGTGATGAACCCATCCTCAGTCCAACTGAACCTGATGGTGACCCAGATGGTCCCTGAAGCCCCACATTTAGATCAGGTGGAACTGGACCTACTACTTTAAACGGTGGTTGTCTATGGTTCGATGACGATACCTGCTGCCAAGATGCTTTTCCACCCATTTCACCACCAATTCTCCCCTTCTGTCCATCCGACGACTCTAATCCAAACATTCCCATTTTCGAAACATTCAAACCGTTTCTACCATGGTTGGCTGGAATTTTATTGGTTTTTAGTGCACAAGGTTCGATCTTTGGTTCACTCGTTTCAGCCTCGGCTATAACGTTCTTTGGTCCTGAAGTAGATGGGGTTTCTGGTTTGATTAGAATATCGTCACTAGCTAATTTTGGGGTATAACTTTGATTCCCAGATGGGAAAAATGACGTTGGTGGAGGAGAAGGTTCGGGTTCACCAACAACACCAGGACCAAATGTCACACCAGGAGGTAAAACTTTCTCGATCTTTTTTGAAGCAACTTTCCACACAACAGGGCCCATATTAGCAGCGAATCGAGCTAGGCTTCTAGCATAACCATGCTCAGCATGAAGACCCACCTGAAGTACGAAAATTGCAACATTTTTTGTTATAAGTGTCAATTTATAACTGTAGATACGCTAGCTAAAATTATGTTAAAAGTTTGAAACAAACGTACCGCTACTAACTGCTTCCTTTCTCCGCCAAAGTTGGATAGCAGAGAATGATTTTGACCGTAATTTGAAGGATGAAACTGCTTGTACGTATCACGCCTGGTCTCGTCAATATTAAAATGTTTGTTTCCATATTTCATGTCAGCCCTCTTAATTTGAGCTGCAGGTTTGAAACAACTGATTAGGAATGTAAAAAGATGATATCAACTTGGTGCTCGATAGATTGTTGTTAACATATACTCGTTCTACCGCTTGTAGTTGTAAACATTTATTTTAAGATGCGCTCCAATTTAAATGCGACATTGATATTTTTGGAAAGTTTAAAATGCAATACATTTACGAAGACACTAGTGGCGTACTTATAAGTCCGCATTAATTAAAATTGTCAAGTGAAGTTAGAACATTGATGTGCATCCATCAAACCAACAGTTCAATCAAATACCATCATGGGCATATAAAGTTACTTTTTTACCATTTTTATACTACAAAGAACGCATGGAAAGATGATCTAAGGAGTTAAAAGTGATAAAATACAGTTAAAAGGAACCTGGAAACTCTTCATTCCAATCTGATAAAAGTTCAGAGTGTTCGCCATTGCGAGAACGATGAGATGGATGTGAACCATCAGCCTGATGCTTATACATCATGGGTCCTCTTCTTAAATTGTAAGGAGTAGACTCATTTGTGTTGTCTACAGCAGTTGTTGCTAGAGTGGCACCGGAGGTAGATTCAGGACCGGCAACCTCCAATGGGGGTCTGCCAGGTGGCTTTTTCAGGTGCTTGCTTGGAGGCCTACCTCTTTTCACTACCTTTGGTTGCAACTCACCATCATCACCCTCTTGCCTCAAGTTTTCAAAATCCCTTTTTGCCAACTCTTGTATTGATCTCGCCTAAAAAAAAGAAAAAATCAAAAGTGGAAAAGGGTTTGATATATAGAAATCATAGTTCAGAAAAAAAAGCGAAGCTTACCTGCCGAAAGAAGACAGTATCGGATGGGTTATACTGCATTGCATTAGAACATATCAAGTACACATCTGCCTGTATACATCAAATGAAAACAAAATCATGAAATTAAGGTAGTGCAAATGTATGCAATAAAGAAGAAAGAACAGATAAGAGTGAACAAATAAGAAAAATTTGTCTGGAATACAGAGTTAATTAGCAGTATGTGAGCTTATTCCTTCTTTAAACAAACATATATAAGAAACAGATATTACTGAAATTGATCTTTCCAAAATGGGTCGGAGTTGAGCCACCCAACAAAACTTTAGAATGATAGATTATGTTTTTCATCTATTGGCAGTTCCCTGGAGTTACAATCTCCAGATAACCTAGCATCTCCTAAGTCTTAACATGCATGATCATATGCTTAAGAATCATTTGCCGATTGCAAATCCAAGTTGATGGAGGAAATGGAATAAATTATTCATTACAAAGACAGATAACAATAAAGAAAAAGAGGTGGCAGTAAATTAGGCAAGCACAAAGATAGACAAGCAGCCTGACTGCAAAAAAAATCTATCTATATGAAAAAATAGTGCAAAAAGGGACAAGCTTTTATGGAAATGTTAAAAGCATGATACGTCATTCATTATTAATACCGAGAAAGAAATGCAAGGGTGAACGGTAACGAACTTAAACCCTTTCTTGAAACGCTATCTAAAATAATCCAGCAGTTCTGTAATATTTTATATTACTTTCCGAGTTCGATATAGAAAGAGAATAAATGGGCTTGAAGTTGCTAGAAATTTTGGATCTTGCAATATTGCACTTCTATAGATGCACTCAGTAGTCAGTACAAGAAAATCTGAGCAACAAAATGAAGAAAAAATAGCACAAACAAAACCAGAAGGAAAAAAATGCTGAAACCACATTTGGGCAGAAATGAAATGCTTAGATCTCCTAAACATGCAATGCCCTCCGGCCTGTAAACAGCCCAAGAATGCTCAAATCGAGTAAATGTATAATGAAGATAGCTAAATAAATACCAACGTACAGTATGCCGGTTCAGATTTTACTTTCCAGGAGTGCCTTTAACTTGATTATGCATTAATTACAAAATGTAGTGTCACATGAATACAAGCAAGAAGCAGAAAGAAACAATAGTACATAGTATCGAAAAATTCAAGCATAAACAACAAATGAACAAATGACCAACCTCAAGTTCTTCCAGATTCGAATAAAGTCCCTTGTCAAGTTTGCTCCTGACAGTGCCAAAATCCATCGGTTGTTCTATAATCTCATGGTAATCAGGAAGCTATACAAACAAAATTTCAATATCAGTGGAGAATTCTAATGAACATTTTAGGTCAATAATAACACAAACTTCCCAATAAATTACCTCACTGGGATCAACCGGCTCGGAGAATACCCCATGAGTGTCCTTCCTGCAGATAAATTACATTATACCCAAAGAGTTATCGTAAACAATGAACTGTTGGATGATAAGAAAATAAGATATCTTTTCAATAAGGCAAAAGAAAAGAAGACACACTTTTGAAGTCTATCAAGAATGAACACCAACAACTTTTTGTCTGGCAAAGGTGTTGTGGGTCCGGCCTCCAATGGTGATGCTGCTGCTGCTGCCCACATATTAAATGGAAACATCAAGAAAAAACGAAGACCAAAAATTAATAAATTCTGGGAATTTCCCAACAACATGTTGCCTTCAATTTAAGAAAAGAACAAAAGGGTTTTTGATTAAGACCATGCTGGGTGTCCATCGCTTTCGGAGCCTTTCCACCCTACAAACATTAAATTCACCACTCATCGTTAAACAAAGAAAAATTAAATCAGATAACTCGATATATATATGTATATATGTATATATACACACATCAATCAGAAGCAAAACACCGACGGTAAAAGGGTTGGTCAAAGTCACAGATAGTATGAGGAAGCAAGATAAGAGAACAACCACCAGACAGATGGCAAGTACAGGTGAACCAAAAAGAATAACAGAGAACAATAACCATTAAATAAGAGACAAATTCGAACTTTTTACAAAAAACATGATGGCAGATGTTTCTTTTTGTTGTACATATATATAAATAATACAGAATGGACAGATTAACCAGAAACAATCAATCAACAATAAAGTAACAAAAATAACCATTTCATTTTCAGAAACAGAAAATTGAAAAATAAAAAAGCCTTCGGATTTCATAAATCCCAAAAGGAGAAAATAAATAATAATCACACTTTACATACATATCCACACATATATATATATTTCAGATTTTATATTTACCGCACTATTTACTACAAACAATACTTGACCAAGTCAAAACAAATACAGTGACCTCCGAATTCCGATCTCGGAAGAAAAAAGAAAAAAAGGAACCCCCGAATCACGCGCGAAAATCCCAGAGAAAAATCAGAGATTTAAAATATATACATATATATATATAACTGAAAAAAATGCATCTTTCCCTCGATTTTGCCAGATTCGAATTTCTGGTACTTTCTCAAACCCCATTATTTACTGATTTCCCTCAATTTTACTAATTTGAAGTTACGGACAAAATAATGTAACAATTTCAAAAAGGAACCACTAAACCCTAAATTTTAAGGCTTCATTGAAAAATATTACCTGATGCTGATTGGGAATACCACCAGATCCGGAGTTAATTTTGCGATTATCAACATCAGCATTCGAATCAGAGCCACCAGACACCGAATTAACCGATGAAGATCGAACTAAATCCGATGACAAATGTCTTTCTTGGTTCAATTGGGGCAAACGAACAACGAGCTTGACTTTCTTCTCTTTCCTCTCATCATCGTCGTCGTCTTCGTAGTACTCGTCTTCATCAACAGATGCATCGTCAACAGCAGCCACGGAGCTAGGGTTCCGGCGACCGGATCTCCGTTGTGACTGTTGTTGATTTTCCAATTCCTGTTGCTCTAGTGCTCGTTTTTTGAGATCTACGAGCGATGGACGGCCTTTCTTCTTCTTCGCCGTCGTTGCCCCTCCGACCTTACCCATCTCTCTCTTCTTCTCTCTCTGTGTACCCACTGTCTCTCTCTCTCTATATACTTCTCTCTCCCCTCAAAGAGGCGTTAAACGAATTTTTGTTTTCTCGTTATTATTTTTTTTGTGACACTTTTTGTTTGTCCCCTTAAATTCACAAAGTATTACATTTTACACCCTTATATAATGGAACATGGTTTTAATATGCAAACCCTAAATGTTTTTCTTTAATAATTATGGGTGTCTCGACCAGCTTGTATATATTTTGATTGATTTTATTGGACCCGAAAGTTAACACTCAGCCAAACCTTCCAAGGGTAATGTTAGGACCTGAATTGGTGAACTCTGAAAAACAAACCTAAGATATTACTAGTTGAGTTACCCTGAATGGTTAGAAACTCTAAAATGTTAATGATTTTTAGAGCATTTATAACATAATGTTTAAACTAGAGAAAACTTTTTAATAATATTTGTTGAAAAATGGATATCCTTAAACGAGATCATACATGTTCCTAATGAAACAAAAGTTGTATTTCACTTATTTTGGAACCTCATAAGTTCAAATACAATTTTGTGTATTTATTTATTATCTACTAGTTATTAGCTTTTATTGTTTCTCTTATGTAATAATAATAATTCTTAAATCAAACTCATGTAATATTTCAGGTCAACCATACCAGATAGTGTCCGTTTTATCCACACATCTGAACTTACGATATTAAAACGCGACTGATAGTGTCATGTCCCTCATAAGACAACTTTCATTCCCTTCCCAACCAATGTCGGTTGTTATTGAAACGATGTAAGATGATCTAAATGACCATTCAGTTCATCAATATTTATAAAAATAGTACGAAGAAAATGTAACACATCAAAACACCCTAATAATCTAACAAGTACTATGAGGGGGTAAAGTGTATATTTGTTAATAGATTAGGGTATATAAACTCAAGTTGCCTTTACATTTAAGGGGGCAAGATGGAAATTCCATTTTTGTACATGAGAGGAAGTCCCATGAATGATGAACCTATGTCTTTAGGCGCATGAGAATAGTATTTTGTATATCTTGTTTGGTGATATTGATTTGGTTCAAAGCAACCAAAATGGGATTTTTATGTTAGTTTTTTTGTTTCAATTTCGACTCTTTTTAGTTTTTCTTAAACTTCAACGATCTCAGTTATATTGAAAAATAGCCGTGAATTTTTTTAGTAATGACTCAAACTAGTGAACTTTGAAGTTTTATGTTTCAATGTCTTCGCAAGTAGAAGAGGGAGATTCTTTTTTCCAAATTTGGAGAATCTTTCATATTAAATGAAGAAATAAAGATAATAACCAATAAGATTTTTTTAGTTAATTTACAATGAGAAAATGCCAAATCTACTAACAGAATTAAATGGAGAAAAAAAGCCATGTTTTTTTATTATTATTTAATATTAAAAGTATATTTGCATGATGTACGATATATCTTATCTTGATTTTGAATTTGACGATTGAAAACATATACTTTTGAATTTAATTCATGATTCAAATTTATTTCTGTCGAAAACAACCAAAACAAGACCTTTTTTTTGTTTTTTTGTTTATTTTTTCCTTCAACACCTTCAACAAATTTCATATTTAGATAATCTTTTGAAATTAATGGTGTAAAGAAGATAATTGATATTTTTATTATTCATAAATAAAGAAGATTTAGCAAATTACCAGTAAACTTAAAAGGAAAAAAAAGAAAATGATTTTCTATAATAAGTTTATTTTACTGAGAAACATTTTGATTTTAAATCTGAAAACTCGAACCATTGATGTTGATTCATGATTTTTCTATTTGAGATAGTAAGAAAATCTTAGGTTGGTTATTAGTTTTTTATATTATAGCATATCATGTTGTAGTAGGATGACTCAATTTTTTTTTTGTATCTAAACATATATAACAGTAAGTTTTATGAACTTTAATCGTCGAACTTTAGATATATAACAAAATACTTCTTTTTTATATCATTTGTTTGATATAAAAAATCAGTCATATTTAAATAATTTAGATCTATTTTTAAATGAGACAAATTTGGTATAATATGAAAATGGTAATATTGGTTTCCAAAACTTCTTTCAAATTTCCATTTTCTTTGTTTACAAAAAGAGAATCAGAAAATATTTAAAATTGAAAAATTTTAAACCTAATGCTTTAATGGTTATATTATTAAAAAAAATAAAAGTTTTTAAGAAATAAAAGTTTAATTTTTTTTATAATATAGTAGATATTTTATAGATATAATTAATTAATATTGAGTTATTTAAAATAAATAAATGGTTAGAATTTAATGTAATTTTTTCTAAAATATTTTTTATTTCTATTTCTTCAACAGCCTCTTTACAATTTTTCCATAATAAAAAAAACTCAAATATTTAGAAATAATCGCATTAAACCCTAAGAGTTTCTTCAATTTAAAAATATATACTTTTAATTATATTACTAAAATACTCGATACATTTAATATCTTAACAAATTTTAAAACAACTTTTATGTAAAATATTTATTTTATGTCCTCTTTTCTTCAAAATAAATATAAAATTAAACTACATTCTTTCTCCTCCAAAATATTATTTTTTAGATTTTTTTTCTCTTTCTTCAAATATGGAGATTCTTTTTTACTCTATTTTCATTTTGAAAAAAGGTTTTAAAAAATATGTTGGAGTAAAAATTACTCTACAATAATATTATTTTTTTTTTAAATATTTTGGTGGAAATACTTTCAAAGCTACTTAATTGTAATGTCTTTATATAGTAAGTAAAAAAAGTTGTCGCTGGCCATGCAATTACACTCTTAAGAGTTAACTTTGGAAAATCCATCCTACTAAAGGGTTGTTTGGATTAGCTTGTTGACTTATAATTTATTGACATCTTGAAAAAGTGTTTATCAAAAGTTGATAAGTTAAAATTTTTGACTTATTAAAAATTGACTTATTACCGGTTTGACACCGGATAAGTTGTTTTTGTCAAACACTCAAAGTAACTTATTACCGGTATTATATCAAAATAAGTCAATAAATTGTTTTGATAAGCTAAAACAAACACCCCCTAAGAAGTTCAAATATTTCAATACTACCCTTCAGCCATTCCCATGCTCATCTTGGTTTGTCAATATCAAGTTGACACCATAAATTTTAATGTGAACTTTAAATTAAAGAACAAAAATAGCTTGACAGATCTTAGAGCATCTCCAACAGCTATTGTAAAATAGAAAAATGAAAGTTTTTTGCAATTTTAGGCTCCAACAGCTATGTTATACCATATGCTAAAATAGAGAAATGCTAGAAAAGAGGAAATTTTTTTCTAAATTTAGAGAATATCTAAATAGAGAGAGAAATAATTATTTTAATGATTCCACCAATTATTTGAAAGTTTGTTTAAAAAGTTGTTGGGATATTAAATATATATAATATTTTAATAATATGATTATGATAAAATTGTTAAAATAGAGTAGCTGTTGGAGTTGGATACAAATTTTTTTAGAGATTTTGATTTTTAATATACTATTTTAGAAAAAGTTTAGCTCAGCTGTTAGAGATGCTTTTATAGGACTAATAATAGATATCACCAATTACAATTCCCCTTCCTTGAGGTTTACGCAAAACAATCCTAATTCCTTGAGGTTTAAGCAAAACAATCCTACTTACACACATGGGCGGATGCAGCCCTTTTAAGGGGTGTCCCAGGACCAAGTCATCCATTAAAAAAATACAGGTTAAAAAATATTAAAAATACTATATTTAGCTTTAGTTCTTTCCATTAAAATTTTCTAAAGAACCCATCTTGTCGGTTATTGACAAAAACACTAAAAAACAATTTGAAATTAATAAAAAAAACCGATAAAATCTTTCGAAATCGACAAAAACACTAAGAAAATTCTTCAAAGTCGATAAAAATAATAAGAAAATCCTTTAAAATCGACAAAATAATAAAAAATTCTTTGAAATCAACTAAAAAAATTTCTCAAAACATATCGGGTGACTTTGCGCGTCTTTAATCTACCTTAATGGGACCTCAGTGGACAAAAATCTTAGATCCACCACTGTTACACATGCATGTGATATTGTTGGTTGTGATCATATGCCACGTATATAGCAACTACCATAGATTGTAGTAACACATCATTTTCTTCACGTAGTAATATTGAGTTTCAGATTCTAACTATATTTATCGTAAGTCCAAGGGATATATTAAGAATGTTAATGTTGTTTTGATTGGAACATGTGCCATGTTTAAAGAGAGTCGAAGTAAGTCTCATGCTGTGTTATATGTGTGTGTTATTGTACTTAAAATATAACTTTAAAAAAATATTATTTAAAGATGTTACGACTAAAACTTGGTTTAGACATCAATCAACAATGTACGATGAGTTAAACAACATTTTTAAAACACTTTTATAAACATAAACGCCGTATTAATTATTTTACAGGACACTATATAAAAACAAGTGTCTTGTATAAAAATATGGGTTTATAGGACAATTTCTCAAAAAGTTTCCTATAAAATAGCTAATGTAAATATGTGATGCTTGTATGAAAAATGTCATAGAACACTTGTCAAGACGTCCAGAAGTCTCTTATGAACTTATTATAACGCTGACGATTTATTTTTTGGTCCTATAAGTATAAAACAATTAATTATTAGGACGCTTAAAAATTGATAACTTTATATAAACCTAATTTTATCATAATGATTTATAAATCAATGTCTTCTTTTCATATATTGCCAACATTTGTTTGCTCATTTTAGAGAGTGATTAATATTTATATTGTTTAAATGCTGGCAATATATGAAAACATATTAATTAATCACTCTCCAAAATATTTAGTTTAGTCAAAAAAAAATTAGCACTCCTAAATAAAATGTCTGAATAGCATGACAAAATACAATTGTTGATGATCTAAATCATTATTATCAATTAAATAGATTTATCATTTATGAGATAATAAATAATCAATATTGCTTTCAAAACTTGCCAAAAATGCATTTTTATTAATGATGAAATTTGTATAAGATCCTATAAATTACACTATCTTAAAATTTTATTTACAAGACGTCCAAGCATATGTTAAGCATATCTTTAAGTTTGTCTTTTCCAAACGCTATATAGAGACAACATTTTAATAACTTTTTTCACATTTTAACTACCAACTTTTTAGTTAGTTATGTTAAATGTAACCTGTAAAAGAATTTTGAACTCTAAAAAAGTATATTACTAGTTGAATGAGAACCTACAACATAACCAACAACACAAGTCCTTGTGGCATTATTAACCTTAATTAGACGTTGTTTGCTTGATTTCAGTGTCAATGTTGTTTACTAAAATTGACCTTGTTTCTTAAAGGTAAAATGTTAGCTCTTATTCCTATTATTTTGTCGACGTCAATTCAGCTCTTATTCAATCAACAAATCAGATAAACTCTCTTATTTATTTAATACTAAATAAATAGATTGGTAAATTGTCCTTTAATTGACATTGTATTTGTCACATTTGCAATGAGCACATACACTAAAAAGATATGTACATATGCAAATAAATATAAACGGTTTGTTTCAAATTAGCATTGTAAAAAATCCATCGCTTTTTGTAAAGATACAAAATTGAAATTTGTATTTTACAAGGTTGAATGATCTGGGTAAAAAAAATACATGTTATAATGTTTTTAATTTCTTTTGTGTTGCATTTCTATGTTTGTGAACGTTGCATGCTCTTGTGAACAACATTTATATTTTTTATTATTATAGTATTGTACTTTAATTTTTCCTTACTATACGTACATTCAACTTATTTCTTAGTAAAACACTATTTTTTTAAATTATATCGATTATAGCATTGACTATGAGTAACTTGTTGATTTGAATTTTCATTCACATAACAAAGGTTAATAAGTTTTTAGGCCACATAACTCACATTCCTACCCATAGCTCTCAACCTAGGCTTTCATTCACCCGATTCTTCCTCCTACAACCCTAATATAGTTGCACAAGGTGTCCATCTTTCAAACCCACATAATCGTTGTTCCCAACCCTTGCAGAATAACCATCCCCACTTGGTTCACTGCCTTCTATTAGGAGGAGGCAATGCATCCAACACCAATGAAACTCGTTGCACCCTTGGACTTAACCTAATATGTGATACACCATCATTAACGCAATTAGGAGTGCATATATTTTTACGAATTGCATCAAGCTATCATGTTTATGTTTAACACTAGTCGCTATTTGGTTAGTCATCTACTAGCTTATGTAGAACAGTAGTATGATATAATCATGTGACAAAAACTAAGACTATATATAATACTCTGTCTTTACCTATATATTATCATATTATATGACGCAAAGCTCTCCAAATAATATAATTCGTAACCATACTCCAAAGCAAATGAATGACCGCTCAAAGTAGAAACACGTCATCATGTACCTTGAAAATTGCTCGATTTGATCAAATTGACTAGGATACAAAACAGGAAACCCTATACACCATTGATTAAACATCTATTTCGATTGCTTCAAGTCTTTAGGCTTTTGTTGACTCCGATTAAGTTTAATTGTTTTAACACTCTTTATATCTAATGATTCATCTATCTTTTATCCATGGTGTAAATCACACAAAAAATGAAATGTTTGATGGTGTCGTTGCATATATATATATATATATATATATATATATATATATATATATGAGAGATCATACGAGAAACACCCATTTTTAAAAGAATAAAAGAACACTTTGTGAACCACATATGATGTGGGACCCACATAATATTAAATCATTTCTGATTTAATATTAAATCATATTAAATCAGAAATGATTTAATATTATGTGACCCACATCATATGTATTCATAGTGTTCATTTATTTCTTTAAATTTACAAAGTTCTCATTTGAACCTTGTGTAAATCACACAAAAAATGAAATGTTTGACGGTGTCGTTGCATATATATATATATATATATATATATAGAGAGAGAGAGAGAGAGAGATCATAATACGAACCACCCATTTTTAAAGAAATAAATGAACATATGGATACATATGATGTGGGTCGCATAATATTAAATCATTTCTGATTTAATATGATTTAATATTAAATCAGAAATGATTTAATATTATGTGGGACCCACATCATATGTGGTCCACAAGGTGTTCATTTATTCCTTTAAATTTACAAAGTTCTCATATATATATATATATATATGTATAGAGGAAAGTTCAAATGTGAACTCATTTTTGGTTGTGAACGTGAGGACGAATCTCAGCCACTTATCCGGTCAATAAAGGCGGCTTTGACCTGGTTCTCCTCCTTTAATAATCTCCACCCTCCCATGAATCGCGTCAATCCTCCGTGATCGCGTCCACCATAACCGAAGATGTGTGGCTGAGATTCGTCCTCACGTTCACAGCCAAAATTGAGTTCACATTTGAACCTAACCCTATATGTATATATGTATATATATAGGGTGGTATCCGTTGCAAACCGATGGATATTTGCAAACTTTGCAAACCATTATATTAGGAAACACTGAGATATTTATGGACATTTATCATAATTCATTAATTTTGTTTCCTAATTTAAAACAATGATCATAATTAATGAATCAATCATCTTCCATATATATCTCAACCAATAATTAATGAATTATGATAAATATCCATAAATATCTCAATGTTTTATAATATAACGATTTACAAAGTTTGCAAATATTCATTGATTTGCAATGAATACCTCCCCTATATATGTGTGTGTTTTCCCGCTTTGAATAAAATAAAAGAGATTGGAATATAAATAGGTTTCTAGAACCCATGCTATTTCCAAATCACATACACCTTTTTCGTTTTTATAATTATCATCATACATTTAAATATAAATACGAGATTACATGATTGACGATGCAACCTAGTTGTGTCAAGTATGTCAGGTAAATAAGGAGATAACTAGTTTAAAGATAGCTGCTTGTGTAGGAACGGGTAGGCAAACAAGGGTAATCGATCATTGGATTAATTTGAGAATCGTGTAAGACACTTTCCGAATTGATATTTCGACCCTATGCCTGGGCTCATGAAATTCAATCTAGGATAAGACTCAAAACACTTTCGTTCTTAGGCATAAAAACGAGAGCAAAATTTCTGGAGAGTATTGTAGGATTGTTCAAAAACCGTATCTAAAACCATGAGTATAAATTCTTATTTATACTCAAAATAACGTAACTGAAATTATAATCATTGATGAAATTGGGGAGTAGTGTTAAGTTACACAATTTCTTGTAACTGCTCAATAACTACACAATTAATGCACAATAACCGTTTCAGAATTTATCTTCAGAAGACCAAAGTTCGGAGCACGACTGGCTTGACTGGCCCAGTCGAGTATTCCAGAACTTCTGGTTTAAACATTCATAACTTCTGCTTCTGAACTTCTGAAAACCATTCTGAACTTCTGACCATTCAGAACTTATGAAAAACCGTTCATAACTTCTGATTCTGAAAACCATTCAGAACTTCTGAATAAACGTTCAGAACTTATGTATAAACATTTAAAACTTCTGAAAAACCATCCAGAACTTCTGCTTGTGAACTTCTGAAAACCATTCAGAACTTCTGAATCTTATTTCCCACTTTTACTCCAAGTCCAATAACAGCTCGATCGACTCGACTGGCCCAGTTGAGTATTCCAGAGGATATCAGCATCCAAACCAGTATAGACTCGACTGGCTCTACTGACCCAGTCGAGTATTCCAGAGGATGCCAACACCAATTCACAGAGGTTGAATGGAACCAGTCGAGCTTGACTGGGTTCCGGTCGAACCTTGTTGTATTCAGTCGTTACCGGGTTCATACTCGCCTTATAACAAACGTGCACTCCGCACCACCTAACTTGAATTAGATCACAATATAAAACTCATATAGACATCATGTTATTTCCAATTACATAAATGGACCGATGACACTTAAATCACTAACAACTTATAGGTTACTTATTGATATAATAAATAGATTTCCAAAATACTATGTTTTAATAAGAATTAATTTGAAATGCAAGATTGTAATAAAAAAAATGTAAATACAATGCTATTAAAAAATGAGAACAACTTGTTATGCCTATATTTAATCCTTCAATAAAATAAATTTACGTAGAGTCATCCATAAAAAATGCGAGATCCTAATTTTTCATGGATAATTAAATAAATTTGGATCAAACACTTACCAAAAGTGAAAATATTGAACTCCATTTGTATAAAAATGAGAAGTGTATATATACCATGCAACAAAATATGAAAAATCAACCATAACTTAGAAAATTAATATGTTTTAGTTTGTTTTTATGATTTTTTGTCTTTTTAGAATGGATCAATTGTGAGGTGAGATTTCAAAAGGATTTCAAATCCATTCCAATCAAAATCCCTGTAAATTCAAATCCCTCCATGAAATTCAAATCTCTCGAAAACATTCCTGCAAACCAAACGCACCTTTATTAATTTAAAAAGGCAATATGCATAGGAATATTTTAGAAACAAAAAAAAACTTATTATGTATTAATAATTTATATTTTTTTCGAAAGCAAGTAATAACATTAACGAGTGTCCAGAGGGCATAAAACGTTCATACTACTAGAAATATGAGGGGATAATTAGCTAGGATAGAAACAAGAGAAGGGTTAAGATGAGATAGCTGGCTAAGAGCGTGAGCTACCACATTTGCTTGTCTACTAATAGCCTTAACCGAAAAGGACTCCTGATTGCAAACCATAGAACGGATGCCACTTATGATATCACCAAACTTCGAAACATCCTCCTCCGACGAATTGGCCACATTCGTAACAACTTTAGCATTAGTCTAAAAAATGACTCGAGCAAATCCCAAATTAATAGCAACAATATTGCATCAAGAAGCGCCAAAGCTTCACCTCACGAACAGATGGTAATTCCAACAATAGGCTTAAATGTAGTGCCAACAAGTGCAAACCGTCCAGATGAAGGGTTACTAGAGTGTTTCTCAGTTTTCCATTTTTTTAAGGTTTTCCCCTCAATCTGACTCTATATATAATATAAATTATAACTTATGATATTTATACATGTATATATACTACAATAAATTAAGAAATATATTTTATATTTTATAAGCTATAATTTTATTTTTTTTGATAAATTTATTTAAATAACATTTTAAACAGTTTTCTTTCGTCGTGTTCTAATTGTATATCATGACAAACACATAACAAATAATTAATTGTGTCATGTCCAATATAGCCCTATTTAGTTTGTACATCAAAAACTACCCATTTTTTTAAAATGATTATATTTAAAGAACAAAGATCAAATCATATGAGTTAAATTGCCACCCAAAATTTTAAAATTGCAGTCATATATCGGCAATGTAATCTTATATTTACCAATTTATAAACAAAGAATAATGGAAAATAAATAAAAGTATTTCGTTAAATAACCTATTTAAATTTGTTCACAAAATTTGATAAAGATTATTTGTGAAAATTATAAGGAAAGTGAAAGGAATTCCACAATGGGCCCAAAATCAAAGAACACATGAGACATAAACGAGGCCCTTTTGTAATAAAAATCTCCCGCCCAAATATCTTTCTTGTCGACGTGTTGTAGCACTATATATAGAGATATTTCTTCACATATCCCCTTTCATCTCATATATATCTCCCCCCAAATCGCAGACGAATCAAACCCTAACCCTAAATTTCTTGCTAAAATTCGTATGTTTTTCTTGAGTATTCAATCTAATGTTGGCAATTTTATACCGATTCGTTGTCGATTTTGACCTAAGTCGCTGTTTTTGGTTTTAATTTTTCAGGATCAAACCATGAAAGGGGGTAAATCAAGCGGTGGCACGAGAAAAGCCGATACCAAGTAAGATTTTTTTAATCTGTAGTCTGTACTCTATCTCACACATACCATCCGTTAGGGTTTTTATGTTGTATTTTGTTTTTAGCTTCATTGATGCCAGATTTTCCCCCTTTGGTTCATGAATTTGGTACCTTTTGATGATTATATGTTTGATTTTAGGTTGGCTGTGAAGAAAACTAACGCCAAGGGGAAAGCTGCTAAGGATCCCAACAAGCCTAAGAGACCTGCTAGCGCTTTCTTTGTATTCATGTTAGTAGTTGTTGCTATTTCATCTGTTATGTTTAATTTTTAATTTTTAATATTTTTTTGATGTTTTTTTTTCCTTTTGTTATAATGAAGGGAGGAGTTCAGGAAGCAATTTAAAGAAGAGAACCCTGGCAACAAATCTGTTGCTGCTGTGAGTGATCGTCCTTTTTACCTTTTGTTTCTTAAATTTGAAGTTTTGTTTCAAGTATTCTGTTTCTAGATTGAGTTGGTTTGAATCTTTTTTTAGGTTTTGATTTTAAATACTTGTGAATAATTAACAGGTTGGTAAGGCTGGTGGTGCGAAATGGAAGACACTGTCAGCTTCTGTAAGTCACACTTAATTCACATGTTTCACTTTAGGAAGTATAATAAGTATGATGATTACATAAAGGATTGCCTTTGAGAGTTGAAATGGTAGAAGAGTAAACACTAATTATGGTTTTGTTAGCCAAATTTTTACATATTTTCTTTCAAACTTATGACATATAATAGAGAATTGATGCTGTATTAAACTATTTGTAACTTGGTTCATGAGTTATGACCAACAAACAGGATGAACCATAAGGTTTCATGGTTACAAACTGATTGTTTACTTGTAACTATTCAATATCTGTGTATATATATATTATATGCTCTCGTGTTTTGATAAGTTTAGATATTTATTAGTGGTATTCTGGATGATGTAATTATAGGAAAAAGCACCTTATGTAGCCAAAGCTGACAAAAGGAAGAAGGAATATGAGAAGAACATGGCATCCTACAACAGGAAGCTGGTAATTAGTGTTAAATGTAGTGTTTTAATTACTGGCATATTGCTGGTTTTGTGTCTCTGACTATGAGTTTGTTACGATGAAATCAGTCTGCAGAAGGTGATAAAGAAGAGGATGATGAATCCGACAAGTCTAAGTCTGAAGTTAACGATGAGGAAGATGAGGAAGACAGCGAGGAGGTATGTATTTAAAACTTCAAGTACCCAACTTTTTATTAGTAAATCATTAACAACCATCAAATTCACCGCACCTTTTTTTTTGGAAGAAACATCATGTGAGTTGATACACATTATCTCTGTTCCTAGTTACATTCTTTCTAAAAAAGAAAATAATGATGATCATGTGAGGGTAAGCTGAAATGGACAGTGGATTAAACAAATGAATCCTAAATTTTGAAGGCTTAAATGGGCTTTTGAGTTTATCTTGATTTAATGGGGTGTTTTTTTGGGTGTTTTGTAGGAGGAAGATGATGATTGAATCAAGAAAGTGGAAGAAAAGGATTTTGCTTGTTGATGGTTTAAAAGTTACCCACCCTGCTTTGTAGTTTTTATCTTATATTACTGTTGGTACAATTTAGATATTCTGAGTAATGGTTAAGCTGGCACCTGTGTTCTTGTAATGAAACAGAAGTGCATAGAATAGATGTTAGGGTTTTTATGGTGCACAGGGAAAAGAAAGGTAACTTTGTTGCTTAAATGTTAGCTTTTTGTATCTTCCAACTCTTGCCCTGTTGGGTAGTTTCTGTTAAAAACATCCTTTTTCGGCTAATAGATCTCTTTTTCTTCGCTTGCTTGAGAACCCTCGGGGTCCATTGGGGAAGGAAGTTCATAACCATCTAATATTTTTATTTCCCTCAGGGTCCATGTGTTTTTGAGGATAATTAAAAATTAGTTATTATTGTATGATAAATTAAATTAAACCATCCTAGTAAATCCCATAAAAGGTAGAATATGGGAAAGCTATGATGTATGCTAATTTTACCTCCATTAAGAGGAGTATTAGAAGTTGTTAAACGCTAGTTTTACCAAACATTATTTTTTCATAAGCTAGCTTATCAGCCAGTTTGCCAAACATAGCCTTAGAAGTTTTTTTTTTTTTTAAATTCAACTTTTGATAGGTGTCTAGGCATTAGAGATGGCCAAATAGGCCTGGCTCGGGACCGGGACCGATGGAGGATTGGCCCGACCCGGAAGTGGTTACTTTTTTCGAGCAATTCGTAGGACCGGCCCGATTTTTACAAAAAAATGTATTTTTATATATATTTCTAACTTTCTAAGTGTATTTGATTGAAAACCAATTAAAATCTATAATAAAACTTATTATTAAATATATTTGACTGAAAATCAATTATAAAACTATAATAAACGTATTTTTTTAAGTGTATTTGTTTAAAAACCAATTATAAAACTACAATAAAACGTGTTTTAAGGTGTATTTGAGTGACCCAGTTACATATATATATATATATATCATATATTAAATTAATAAATAAAATCAATGTTTTTATAAAAAACTTGAATTTTTTTTTATTTTATTGAATGCCAGGTTTGGGACCGGGACCGGTTACGATAACATACTAAACGGGCCGGCTTGAAATCGTTGGGTCCGGGACCTGTTACGATAACATACTAAACGGGCTGGCTTGAAATCGTTGGGACCGGGACCGGTTACAAAAAGCTTGGTCCGAAAATTACCGTTGAGGCCCGACCCGATCCCAGTTTTTGGCCATCTCTACTAGGCATTCTTGCCTAGTGAAAATGCATCAAGGGCGCGTTTGGTTCGCGGGATTTGGATGGATTTGGAGGGATTTGGATTTAAAATGCAATCCATTCCGGTGTTTGGTTTGTCTAATGGTAAGGATTTAAAATCCATGGATTCATTTAAAATCCCATGAACATTGGATTTTGAAATCTTTAGCGGATGCTCGGGATTTCGCGGGATTTCGTAGGATTTGTATGAAATAATGTTTTAAAAATGTTAAAAACATTTTTTTGTAATAATTGATTAATAAAAATGTAATTTAATTATTTTTATATATTTTTATATTTTTTTTTTTATTTTTTTATTTTTTTATATAAAATATTTATAAATAATAGAAATCCAATTCCATTCCAAATCCTACAAACCAAACACATCTATGATTTTCAAAACCAATCCAATCCAAATCCCTCCAAATCCAAATCCTTCCATGAAATCCAAATCCCTCAAAAACAATCCCGCAAACCAAACGCACCCCAAGTGTATTCGGTCTTGGATCAACTAATGCATAAGCCTTGAGTCTCTAATGTTGGTGATTTTAGTGTCACCGGTCTATTTATGTGATTGGAAATAACATGATGTCTATATGGGTTTTATACTGTGATCTAATTCAAGTTAGATAGTGCGGGGTGCACGCTTGTTATAAGACGAGTATGAACCCGGTAACAACTGAATACTACAAGGTTCGACTGGAACCCAGTCAAACTCGACTGGTTCCATTCGACCTTTGTGAATTTGGGTTGGCATCCTCTGGAATACTCGACTGGGCCAGTAGGTGGTTTGGATGTTGATACCCTCTAGAATGCCCGACTGGGTCAGTCGAGCTAGTCGAGCCGGTCGAGCTGAAATTGGACTTGGAGTAAAAGTGGGAAATAAGATTCAGAAGTATGATTCAGAAGCATGATCCAGAAGTTTGCTTATACAGAAGCTCACAGAAGCTTCTGTGGTCTTCTGGAAGACTCGACTGGGCCAGTCGAGCCAGAGTGTATACAGAAGCTCTGGATAGGTTCTCTGGACTTAGAGTTTTGCATAAAGGCTCAGAAGCTCTGCATGGACTATACAGAGGTTCGTCTTCTGGACTTTAGACCAGAGGCTCTGGATGGTCAACTCTGATCAGTTATTTCTGAAACGGTTACTGTGCATTAAATATGCAGTTACAAGAAATTTTCTAACTGACCACTACTCCTAAATTTCAGCCATGATTATATTTTCAGTTACATTATTATGAGTATAAATAAGAATTTATACTCATGGATTTAGATACGGTTTTTTTAACAATACTCCCATATACTCTCCAGAAAATTGCTTTCATTTTTGTGCCTAAGAATGAAAGTGTTTTGAGTCTTATCCTAGATTGGATTTCGTGAAACCCAGACATAGGGTCGAAATATCAATTCAGAAAGTGTCTCACACGATTCTCAATTTAATCCAGTGATCGATTACCCTCGTTTGCCTACGCGGTTCCAACAATCGGGTTGACAGTTGGGACCTCCTCCAACATCTAAAGCTGCCCTACACTGTTCCAACCTAACGTTCATCTTTCTCTTCGTATTTGCTACTAGTGCAATATCCTCGACAAATAAATATATATACACCATGAACACCCCATTAGACCTCTCACAAAATTACATCCAAAATGACGGTAAATAGAAATGGGCTACCGATCCCTCGTGTCCTTTTAGCCACCGGCATAAAAGGACACATTTTATTTTTCGCTCGAATATAATAAGATAATTAATATGAGTATTTATTAAGATAAGATCGAGTTAAAAACGGAAGAAAGTGGTATAAAAATACGATTAAGATCTTGCAACTTATTGTGTATAAAACTTTTCTATTAATTACCTCTAGTCCTAAAAGTTATTGGTTTTAACAACTCTTTTCTCTGATTAAAGTTTGAATAGTTCTAAATTCGTTTGGATCAAGCGTAGTTGTTCCTTTCTCCATTTGGCCTGTTTTTTTTAATTATTTAGATTTAAATTATAGAAAAAAACATCTTAAATTATATGATTTTTAAAAATTTAAATTACACAATTTTAGTTAAAATCTGAAATGTTACACATACCAATCCAGATTCCACGTTAAAACAATATTAGGATTGTTTGATGATTTGATCTTTGGGGGTTGACTTTCTAGTTCTAGTTTGACTTGGACTAATTTCAATAATTGAATTAATTGTGAACCTAGCTAATTATGTTCAAATCCACAGGATATTAGATAGATAGACATGCATATGAGATAGAAATAGAAGTAGAGATCATGAATAGAAACATCTACATATTGGATAAAATATGTTCCTTCTGCAGTTTAGCTTTGTAGGACCATCTCTAAGATATTCTTTAAAATGGATGATCAAAAGTCAAAATCATATTATTAAAATATTCAATGTTTTTCATAAAAATATTATTTCTATCTTTATATACATTTAATTTCAAGGATTCTCTTCGGTTGGAGGAATAAAAAGTATTGTGTAGAAAACTTCTCTTATACCGACCCTTTAAAAACATTTTTCTTGTTGAGAAAAATATCGGTTTTAACAACTCTCTTTTCTAAAGTCAAGGATTGGTTGGGCCTGTCGGTTTTTGGATAGTTCTAGATTCGTTTTGGATCAAACGTAATTATTCCTTTATGCACTTAGCTTGTTTTTTATTATTAATTTAGATTTAAATTTTAAAAAACATCTTGGTTTATGTGATTTTCAAAAAAATAAGTTTACATACACAATTTTACTACAAGTATATGAAATACCGCTTAAAAGTAAACACAATTTGTAAACCTTCAGTTATCTGCTTGAAATCAATATCGGACTTTAATATTCTAAGCAAATCCCTAGGGTTTTATGCTATTCTCGTTACTGTTATCTAGAATGAAGAACATATATAGCTTTATCACTACCATTAGCCTCTTGACTATAACTGAGGATGTTGTTGCATAAATATGTGTTCTTAACATTCATATTAGATGAGTATCACTATAAAAAGACACTTGGTTAATTTGGATAAAACAAGAATGTTCTGTTGAAACAAGGGGAAGAAAATACACAGAAAGCAGAAATATTCACTAGAAATGAGTGGAAAACTAGACAAACAAAACAAGTCATTTTTGTGTTTAATTAACAATATTGGATAGATAGAAATGCATACGAGATAGAACTATGTTTAGTAGAGATCATGAATACAAATATTTGAGTACTAATGAATACATTGGATAAAAGATGGTTATTTGCCAGTAGTACATGTAAGTGTACTCCTTCTGGCGGCACTGTTCTTGAAATCCAGGAATTCAGGATATGACTTCCAACCGGTTTGGACGGTCTCAAGGGTTGTGGTGGTTCTTATGAGCACGTCTTGTTTGTTTAGGTCAAAGCAATCATTCAGTTGTGAATGGAGGAGCAGCAATAACATAATAACAAAAAAAAAAGATATATAGAAATATGTAGGAAAATTTCTAACCTGGGCCAAGAGAGAAAAGTTCAGTTTACAAGTTTGCTCTATTGTTCAAGAGTCCTTCACATTTACGGTTTTACCTCAATTATATAGTGCTTCTTTCTTCTCTTCTTCATTGCAGTAACAAATGTCTTTGGCATGTTTGTCAAGATTAACTTGCGAAACTCCTCTATCTTCAGCAAGGTTTCAGGAACTTGCTCGACAATTAGCTTCTCACAACACCTGATTTCTAAGGTATGCAGTTTCTGCATTGTTCCTTCATTCACAGTCAATATTTCTCGATTTTCCAGCTTCCAGAGCTTAAGAACTCGGAGGGTAGGGAACCCATTTGCAGGAAAACACATTTCTTTTCCCACATAAGAAGTAGCTAAAAGCCTGAGGACAATCAAGTTTGACAACTCAGATAGTGTTGGCATGGGATCTTCCTTTAGCTGCGAGACAGATAAAGTAAGGAATTTGACTCCAGAAGGGATCTGGTACCAATCAAGAGGTTTGAGTAGTTTTCCTAGTAAGTACAGTTGAGAGAGATTCTCAAGACTTGAGAAAGGGTCGATAATAATCAGATCTGAAGGCCGACCCATTTTGTTCTTCGACCTTAATTTTAAAGATTGAAGGCAAGAGGGTAATGAAATCAATGAAACAATATCTTCATATGTGGATGAAAGAGTTCTTGTTGTAATAGGGGTGGAGATGGTGAAAATTGCTATCTTTGAAGACGGCTCACTTGTCAGATCAAGTTTTCGAAGTTCAATCATGCTGCTCAAAGTCGAACCAATCTTTCTTGCAATCTTCTGATCTACAAACAAACCCTGTAGAGTTTGCAGCTGAGGTGGAAAAGTATGTTCCATTGATTTCAGAGACATGTCTAGAGGAGCACCATTCAGACAAAGATGACGAAGATGCTTCATGTTCCAAATAGAACTTGGGACACTTGTGATTTGTGTATGTTTGATGTCCAGTGTTTCAAGGTGGAGGAGGGCACCAAGTGAAGAAGGAAGAGTATTCAAGAAAGTACATCTCAATCCTAAATACCTCAAGTGAAATAGGTTCCCCAGATTCTCCGGTAGCCGTGGTCGGTCAACGCCCTCCAAATCAAGCACCTTTAGTAATCCAAATCCTCTGGTTCCAATGATTCTTTCTAGAAATATTCCAACTTCATCTGCAGACTTGTCTTTCTTCCGATTGTTGAAGGATATGTAGGACTGTAGATTCTGGTTGAAAGCTTTTGAAGTGGTGTAGTCCTTGATATTGGTGCATTCAACAACCCGACGAACTTGTAATTGATGTTCTGCTGCTTCATTTGATTCTTTTTGGGAGTTTTGGTGGAGGTGGAAGAGGCCTATTTCTACAGCCCTGGGCCTGAAGATGCCATGTAGGGATTCAATCATTCGGCATTTTATGGGAGTCTCATCGGATCTCCTTTTTGTGATTTCCACCATGTTCCTCTGCACAAGTTCTTTGAGATATGCCTC
Source organism: Silybum marianum (assembly GCA_036898165.1). Taxonomy (NCBI): domain Eukaryota; kingdom Viridiplantae; phylum Streptophyta; class Magnoliopsida; order Asterales; family Asteraceae; genus Silybum; species Silybum marianum. The sequence continues at coordinate 42,187,374 of CM072531.1, forward strand.
TACCGTGTCCTCCAGAATTTCCCCTTGGATTGGCTTCACAAAGCCCTCAGCAAGCCACAACCAAAACAACCTTCTCACAGGTATTTCAAATCCTTCTTCAAAGATCCCTAAATACAGAAAGCAAGGCTTCAAGTGGAATGGTAGATCATCGTAACAATAGGCTAAAAGATCAAATGACGGCTTTTTGGTAGGTAAAAAGCCTTGTTTAAAAACACGCCAATCTTTATACATCACCTTCCTTGTTGATAGAAAACCAACAAGCAGTGCAAACTTCAGGGGATTTCCTCTACAGATTTTTGCTATATTGTCTTTCAAATAGTTCTCCACAATATCGCCTGGTACTGGGCTTCCTTTCACTAGATCTTTTACCTTTTCAATCAAAGTCTTTATAGCTTCCTCCATGTCTAGAGGCTTGTAGCAATAATGACTTGTTGCATCTGCAAATAAAGTGGTTCCTTCATCAGAGGTGATGATCACCACCCTACTTCCATTGTATGCATCCGGTAAGGCCCCTCTCAACTTTTTCAAGAGATCAAGACTTTTGATATCATTGATGACTATTAGGAACCTTTTATCATTCAAGAACCCATGAAGCCTCCCTATGAGGACCTCATCTTTGAGTTCCTCCATGCCCTTCATGCTAGTCACCTGTCCCAATATAGCCAAAATAAGCTGGCTAACTGACCAGTTTATGTCCACTTCTAGCCAAGCACGGCATGGAAACATGCCCGTGACTACTCTGCTCTTGTAGATTGTCTTGACTTGAGGTGCATTATCTATGCCAATCTCTCCAAAGACCGAGATTATTTGAAGTGGTTCTATCTCGCTGGCTATCTGCTGCTTCAGAAGCTCAAGCGCTTTTTTCTTGGAAATGGCATCTTCTTTTCTTGGTGCACAATAAGTATCAGGCTCATGCGTTTGTTGTTGGTGCTGGTGGAGTGGTGCCAGAACCGATGAACGTATTCCATCGTTCCATTGTTGAATTTCTTTGCGGAATACTTCCATTGTATCTGGAAGTACCTTTCTGCAACCCTTGAACTCTTTTGCAGTGACTGAAAAACGCTTCTTGACAAAGCCCATCCTTTTCAAACGGGTTTCTAGGTAGCGGAAAGATTCTATGGCGTCCTCAACACGGTAGACGATAACTAGAAAGCCAAGCATCTGACTCATACACACCTTGTTAGTTTGCTCCTGGTGTTGTTCATTATTTAAAATGCTTTGCATCTCCCTAAGCTTCTCCACAACCTTATTTATATCATCTCTAACTTTTACAAAAATTTCTGATTCCTCGTTTAGGAAGTAAGAAAGTTTCTGTATCACTACAGATATAATATCTTCAACAGCCATTTCTATCTAGAAAGGGAGAAAAACAAGTTTTAAAATAACCTTTCAGATCCAGGGATGAACAAGCTAGATTCGTGGCAGTGAAGAACTTAACTTAATACCCTGTATATATAGACTCAAACCATCTCCTATAAACATCTATGGTATAATTTTTCTATAACAGAGTATTGAAAAGTCAAAATCTCTAAAAAAATTCCATCAAACTCCAACAACTACTCTATTTTAGCAATTCTAGCATTAAGCATATTAATAAACCATTAAAAGAAAATGAAGTTGAATACAATTGATGAGGATGAATGAGAGTGAGGACTCATAGTAAAAAAAGATGGACATGGTCACATGGATCATTAATTTTTAGCCGTCCACGTATATGTATGTAGTTAATTAGGCTTAGAGATAGAAATAAATGTTTATACGAGAGATCGAAAATTTCGAGCAGTTACAACTGTTAATGGATTAAGTTGAAGAGCAGTTACAACTGAATCAGAGTTCCAGGACTGAAGTCTAATCAAACTAAGCCAAAATCAGACTCCAAGTATTGAACTCCGACTCCAAGCGTAGTAAATCTGGATGCACAAATCCAAACTCTAAGTCTAGAGTTCAAAGCCTCCAAAAATTTAAGTCCAATTTACACATTGTTTAAGGTCTTTCGTCAACGAATGTAAACTATTACTCATCTCAATAATTCTCTAATTTCCATTAGAAGACAAAATTAAGTAATACGCTTCATCATATATATATATATATATATATATAGAGGAAAGTTCAAATGTGAACTCATTTTTTGTTGTGAACGTGAGGACGAATCTCAGCCACTTATCCGGTCAATAAAGGCGGGCACCGCGCAGTTCCTCCTTTAATAATCTCCACCCTCCCATGAATCGCGTCAATCCTCCGTGATCGCGTCCACCATAACCGAAGATGTGTGGCTGAGATTCGTCCTCACGTTCGCAGCCAAAATTGAGTTCACATTTGAACCTAACCCTATATATATATATATATATATATATATATATATAGAGAGAGAGAGAGAGAGAGAAAGAGAGAGAGAGAGGGAGGTTTAAGGGAAAACACTAAAAAAAATTGAAGAACACCCCGGGAGCCCTCCATCCGGACGGTATGCACTAATACTTACAAGTGTTTTTTTTCTATGCACCAATACTTCTATAATTACATATGCATTAGTGTATTATGTATATGCACAAATACCTACAAATTATTGAATGTAGTATTATTCAATCTGAATGTAGTATTATTCAGACTGAAAGTCTGAATATTTTTCTTCATTATTCAGTCTGAATATGACACGTGTCACGGTCTCATTCGTCCTCACGTTTACAACCAAATTTGAGTTCTCATTTGAATCCGCCCATATATATATATATATATATATATAGAGGAAGGTTCAAATGCGAACTTTGTAAATTTAAAGGAACAAAGGAACACCTTGTGGACCACATATGATGTGGGTCCCACATAATATTAAACCATTTCTGATTTAATATGATTTAATATTAAATCAGAAATGATTTAATATTATGTGGGACCCACATAATATGTGGTCCACAAAGAGTTTCTTTGTTCATTTAAAGAAGGGGTGTTCTTGTATGATCTCTCCCCTATATATATATATATGAAATTAGGGCCTGCTGCTATTTTTTAGTCAGGTTTCTTAATTGGATGATGAGACGGAAACAATTTAAATATCGAGCGATGTCATGATCCCCTTCAATTGTTCAAGTAATTAAAACACGTAATTAATATTTAATTAATTTACCATGCGTATATAGCCCTTAAGTAATCATCAATGATTGTATTTTTGGTTATAAAATGAGGAATGAGGAAACCAGCTACATTGGTAAACCCTCGATCACCTAATGCATTGACTTCAAATTAACTTCTTTCTGGAAATGTTACTAAAATGGCCAAGTGGGATCGATCATGGTCACATGTGGAGACACCCCGCAGGATGATCCCATACTTGTCCAAGTAAAACAAATAATTTTGCCATGCAACCTTTCCATCACTTTTTGGCGGTTATTGTAAAATCACATGTGATTTTGTATGTAATTTAGCCATTTTCTTAAATAAATATTATTCTCGTATATATCAACCTACCCCCCTCTCTCTCTCTCTCTCTATATATATATATATATATATACACACACACACACATGGTCAGGTTCAAGGAAAACCACAAAAATTTGAAAAACTGAAAATACCCTACCCTACTAAATGAAAGTTTTTTGCCTACGGACTTTTCCCTAGGAAATTTGTCACTAAAGAGTGATTCCTCACAAAACTGTCACAAACGTTGGTGGGTAAATTGTTTGTAGGTAATTCAAATCAGTGACAAATTACCCATAGATTCTCTGGGTGAACCGTTGATATTTTCTCAAAAAACATCGGATTTTACCAAACCATGCATATTTCCTGGGCGATCCATAGGTAATTATTGACGAAAATTCTTTGGGTAATTTTTATGGGTAAATGTTTTGTAGTACTAGTAACCATTCATATATGTTGTATGTACATGTACATACAAGTAATTTTTCCAGTATCCATATGTGCATAACATGCACACATGCACAGAAGCCATAAAACATATTTGATTACTTATATACACATGTGGATAGCATACATATGAATAGTTATTATTAGAGTATTTTTCGTATTTTCATTTATTTAATTTGGAGGTTTTTCCTTAAATCTCACTATATCGGTAAAACAATTAACTTAGACTAATATTAATCAATGGAAGTACCTATATATAACCGTCCCTTATTTAATCATGACGATTCTGCCTATTTATATATACACTGAATGGGGCACTTAACCAGACCACCTAAATTAACCCCTCACCTAATCTAAATAAAATGTTATTAAATGATATTCAAGTTGAAAAAATTAATGCTAGATGTTGAAAAGATCTATGCTACTTCTGAAATCTTAGAAATACAAAGGATTTGAAGTCACCCTTGGAGAAACTCTAGCTAGTATTTTTCATTCTAATGATCGATATTCTTGGATGTTGCAGGAAAATCACAAGTCTTTTGGGTCAAAATGTCATGCTAAAATTCTTAAAAGAATTGATACATCCTAGGGATTGTTGGAGAAAAATTATCTATAGCACTTAATTCCAAAAAATAGACATCTCCTTAAAATAAGTCGATTTATTGATCGCTATGGAATAGGATATACATCACATAGATATGGATGAAGTAAAGACTCCGGGTTTTCAAGAAGTTCACATTTTTATATCCCTAAATAAGTGCATTTTTCAAAAGTAAGGGTCTATTTCCTATTATAAATGAGATGGATAACTATCTCTCTATTATTAAGGTAAGGTTGTCCTTTACTTAATTAAAAAGTGTAATCATTGTACATTTGACATTTCTAAAATTATATTTTGGGGAGGAGGGAGTAGACCACTTGCCAGGTATTTTATTCCTTGTGCTTGTCTGCATGACCACTTAAATGGTTAAAAATGTCATTAAGGTCTAGGTTAAGGGTGTAAATGATACGGGTGCGTTTGGTACATGAGATGATAGGACAAGACGGGACATGACTCACCGTCCCACGTTTGGTGCAACATGGGACATGACAGGAATTCACTGTCCCACGTTTGACGCGACATGGGACAGGGACAGGAACCGAGACAAGGTGGGACAGAGTGGGACAAAAAAGGCTTTTTCTTGTTCCACCAAAATAGGTGGAACAAGATGGGACAAGCATGAGACAGGAAATCAAATATTACTAATCTACCCTCATTTGATATATAACATTAATATGATACTTGTTTTAATGACCGCCGGTATCGCCGACAACCACCGGTAGCCACAGTCGGCCACCAACCACCATTATTCATTCCCACTACCACCACCACCGTTGGCCACCTCCACTTTCTCCTCTAGAACAACAACCTCCTCCACTACCTCTACAACCACCGTCGCCCACTAACCACCACCATCTACCACCACCGCGCCCACCTCACCTCCACCATAACCACTACCACTGCCGACCACCACCGTCACCGCTATCTACCATCTTCACCTCCTTCACGACCACCATCCATCGCTGCTGCCACTATCATCGTTGGCCACCTCCACCTCCTCCTCTACTACACCAACTTTCTCTTCCACCTCCACAACCATCATTGGCCACCGACCACCACCACTTGGGCCACCTCATCTCCACCAGAACCACCACCGCCGCCTACCACCACCACCACCACCACTACCACTCTTAAGTCTTAACGTCATCTATAATCAACATCGGCCACTGATCACCACCGTCCATCGCTGCCACCAATTATAACAAAATTCTCATTCAAATTTTATACTATTATATATGTATGTATTTATATATATGTATATATATGTGTGTGTGTGAAAGAGTAAAAATACTTATAAATTAAATTATTTAATTTTTTGCTTCTTTGTGTAATTATAACTATTATATAATATATAAAATCGTCAAATAACTTATTTGGCAACTTGTCTAGAATTGTCATGTCCTGTCCAGTCGTCCTAGTTGTACCAAACATACACGTGTTCTGTCATGTCCAGTCCAGTCATGTCCCACCCTCTTGTCCTGTATTGTCCAATCTAACTCGTCCAGTTATGTCCCGTCCAGTCCCGTCTTGTCCAGTCCCGCCCAGTTCTGTCTCGTCCAGTTATGTCCCGTCCAGTCCCGTCTTGTCCAGTCCCGCCCAGTTCTGTCTCGTCCTGTCCTGTCCAATCATGTCTGTGTACCAAACGCTACCTATGAGAACTCACGAGCTACTCGAGATCACTCGGTCAAAGCTCGGTCAACACTTGACTCAAATAGGCTCGGATAGAACTCAAACTCAAACTCGACTTGACATACTAATGCGTCCAGTCGAACTATATATCCTATACTCGACTATAAAATCTCATGAGGTACTCACTCTTTTTTATATTTAATTTGTAAAATATATTTGTAAAAAAATTATTAATAAACTTACTAATAAAAAATGGTCATATCTTTTTAAATATTTGAACAAAATTGTACATTTTTAATTATAAAAATTAATCAATTTTTTGTAATTAAAATCATAATTAAGAAAAGACAAAAGATCAACTAGAAAAATGTTGGTTGTCCCACATTAGAAGAACGATACTAAATGGTAAAGTTATCCCATGTTGGAAGAGAGATATTAAATAAATGATCAAGATCAAGAGGTGTTATAGAAAGAGAGGGAGATGATTGAAGTTTGTAAGTTGGTCATTTTGATGATGAAATTTGAGGTGCATCCTTGATATAATTTATAAAAGAATACTCTAAAATATCATATATTTCAACAAACCAGCTTGATTCGAGCTTGATTCGAGCTTGATTCAAGTTCGAGTTTGAGCTTGGTTCGAGCTTGATTCAAATTTGAGTTTGAATTTGAGTTTGAGCTTGGTTCGAACTTGAGTTTGAGATTGGTTAGATCGAGCCTCAAATGAGTTCGAGCTCAAGTTCGAGTTTAAAATTTTGCAATCAAGTTCGAGTCGAGTTTAGAATTTAACTGATTAATTGCAATTTTCTAGTCGAGCTCGAGCTTGGAAAATTGTCGATCTAGTTTGAATTCAGTATATCAATACTCGAGCTCGGGTAGGGGAAGATGTTTTCTTAAATTACTTCTAACTAAAACTAGCCGACGAGTCCAAACACCACCACCATCAACACCAATGTTGTAGCCACTTAGAGACCTCAATTAACCTTTTATGAAGATATAGATTATGAATGGGCTAGCTATTACATAGTTGCACCACGTTGCGCTAAGGCACACGAGGCATTTGCCACAGGAAAACGTAGTAATAAAAAGAAAAAGAAAGATAATATATATATATATATATAGGGTTGGGTTCCAGTGAGAAGAAGAAGAGTTAAGATGGGAAGCGTAAGTTAGAAGGGATCTCCACCCTTGGATGCACAATATTAGGATGAGATGCACCGGATCAACTCACTTCTAAAGCGCAAATCATGGATCGGTATGAAATTAAAAGTGATCAAGGATTCAGATCTCTTCTTACGCTTCTCAACTTAACTCTACTTCTCACACGATCTTAAGCCTATATATATATATATATATATTGCTACATGTTGATCCCATTAGATTCGCTATCTAGGTAGTCGCCAGCTTAACTCTTCCATGACTTTCTTCCTTGAAGTGTTTGGTGAGGCCAAAATGTGCCATCAAAAGCCATACATGAGTTAGAAGCTCCCCACCCTTGTGAAGCTGTTGAGCATGGTCAAATCCGTTGCATTGACCCGCCGCATACCCAAGAATCTCCATCCACACATCACTCACCATCTTCCACATCTTTCCAGGATCATTCATACTATTCAATTTAGCTGCAAGGTTGCAAGCATCAAACAGTACTGATTCACTCACCTTGAGTGTCCCTGGGGAATAATTGCTACTCACTTGTCCTAATAATTCATACGTCTGAACCTTACTTGCCCAGCTTTTCTCTTCAAGAAAAGCCAGCGTCTGAATACAAGTATCTTGGAACCTAATCATTCCAATTCCAATCGGCAACATGAAAGGACACTCGACCAACAGATATAACATGTAATTTGCTAATTGCTTACTGTATAGCATGTGATCATCCCATTCTTGTTTCATTCGAATACCATCTTTAAGTCGTTGATTTTTGGCCCTCTTATAGCAGATATTAGTTGCAATATGCCAAATGAGAATACTGTGGTCGAATTCCACTTCCACTGTCCATTTTAAGTTGTCATAATTTTTTAGAGCAACTATCCCTGGACAGCTGGGCAAGATCTTAAGATGGAATTCTGGGTCAGTAGATTTTTCACCAAAGTGCTCAAAAATAAAAGATGGCAGAGTGGTCAACGTCTTATGTTTTGGATGGCGAAAACTCACCCAGTACTTCACCCATAAGTTCTTGAGCATTTTACCGAATGGGATGAAACTCGAGATTTTGTAAAATGCTGAGGATTTCTGAGTGAGACAAAAATCCAACAATCTGAATTGATACATAGAGTGTGACCATCTTTTTCCTTTCTGTGACATGTGGCTAACCAATGGAATCTTGGAAGAATGCTTACTGAACCATAGAATTGCCCAGTCAGAGGAAACTGAAGATATGGCTGCGGATAATTCTAGGAAAATAGCACCTATTAGCAAAATGCAAGTAATCACAGCATCAACAAATACATGTTTATGTGATCTCACACCTATGGATACAAAGAAAGTCACCAACACGAAGAGGGTGATGAAGGAAGTGAAGAAACGGAAAAACAAACCAAAACGAGTATATATGATAGGTGCTTTGGTGTAGAGGACATCATACGCAAAACCAAGTTCAAATTCAATCACCTGAAACGCAGTTTCAGAGTCATGCCTCTGGAAGAAAGATCGACTCACATCTCGCTCATGGAAGCTGAGGACGAGATCCACAAGGAGCCGCTTGAACTTTAGTGTCTCAAAGAAGTAATCCGCTTTTTGCAATAAGCTTTCATGAGAAATGGTTGGAGTAGTACTAGTACCTGCGGTGTTTTGGAGATAATCTCGAGGTGAGATTCCATCTTCCATTTGACTAGCAGTAACACGGTACCCCTCTGCCTCTTTTAAGCTGAACTCCTCCATGAACCTTGTGTAATTAACTTCAGCTTTATGACTAACCCCTAGAAAGGAATCCTGAAGATTCTTGCGGTCAGCAGACATGAGAGCCCATGTTCGCTCACCATACTTAACGAACCCACATACAAGCATAGGAATGGTGAGGAAGGATAGAAGAGTATCATCCCATGATAGAAGAGTGATGTAGATAGCTGCAGCTGTTTGGACAGCAAGCCCAAGGAAATGTCTTAACCATAATTCATTATCGGCTAAAGCATAAGCAGTAATGGTATCCGGCCCACCAAGGTGAAGTAACAGAAATGGCGCCCAGAATGCCATCAGCCTTGGATCTCCATAATAATTTGAGGAATTCCCTTGTCGGTCAACAAGGATGCCAAGGGCAACTGTGGCTATCCAATCTGCCATCAAGTAGGCACACCAAATAAAAGCTCGGATCTTTCTCTTGGCAATATACTTTCTCCGGTTACCACTGTAGATTAGTGATACTTGTAGTGCAAGGCTGATGAGTACTAATCCTCTTAGCTCCCATCTGTTCCATTGCTTCCTCACAGACTCTTGGAAAAGCTGAACCAGTCTCCTTTTCTGGTCAACAAGAATCAAACTGCTCAAAACTGTCCAAAACACAGGTAAAATCATTAAACTTCAAAAAAAAAAATATATGTTTGAGTTATTGATTTTGAATATGAACCAACTTACTGTTGAGTACCATTGCTGATATTCTGGGCTGTAAATTTTGAATTTGGTTCTATATGGGCTGAAAACTAGATGGAAACTGACTATTAAGTTGACCTCCAGGCTGGTTTGCATATATAATAAACCAACGATTAAAGAAAGACTTTCTGTTCACCAGGCATTGCTGAAGTCATTGGTGGCTGGTTGCTAAATATTTAAATCCGAAACCAGCAGGTGCTATTAAAGTATCAATTCATTAATTAGTGGTCATACCCTTTAGCCAAAATGCCTAAAATCGGAACATTCTGATTCATGTGGAAGGAAGCAGCTAAACAGTGTTAGAAGATCTAATCTAGACTTAGTAGTTGTTAGATTTTTCAGTTATGCAGAAAATCTGGTGGTAGTTATTAGTTAATATGGTTATGACTGTTTTTTTTAACTGTCAACAACAGTTAATTTCTGTGCTGTATATATCTACTGCAGAATAATGTGTCTATTGGTGGTGTGGTAACAGTTTCTGGTTTTAATATAATATGTCCAGAAAACAGAATTATATTTGCTGCACTAATCTTCCTGCAGTTCTGTTGTTTTATGCACACTAAAGTTGCTGCTTTCTTTCTTTAATTTCAACAAAAAGCCTGAGGAGTGAGGACCATCAAGCTAGACAGCTTGAGATAGTGTTGGCATGGGATTGTAACATAGGGGGCCGAAACTAATCATTATTATGTATTAACAAAAAGATTATTTTACTTTTTGATTTATGTTTTGTTTTCGTTTTGTTAATAATACACATAAGCTCTATTATAAAATTAAGTATATATTTAATATCACCTTAGTTATATTTGTAATCCACTATTAATTTGTTCACAATCTAATGTCATTCGAACTAATAATTTTTTTCGTTTCCAATTCTACTTGTTCTAATTCTTTAGGAAGTATATTTTACTTGCATATTTCCTATAAAATATGAAAATTTCACATTGTTTGGTTTCACAAAAAAATTTGTAAACGATTTTTACATTTTCAGATTGGACCCTCTAGAATTTAGTAAGGACGTTGGAATTAATAGGAAAAACAGAAACAATGACTTGGTTAACAGAAGAATATGTCTCTATATATAGCCATTCCTATAAAGTCTTCACAGAATAAAAACAGGAGAAAAAGCCATAGCCTTTATTCTAATCTTACAATTGAACTGAACCTTTTAACCCGAATGGACTAGTTCTACCAATTAACACATACCCTAAAAGGTTCACAAAACTCCACTGTACGTAAGCACAAGTCGATCAACCTAGCTACCACTGATCATAAAATTGATCTATGATGATCAACGACAAACCTTCAGAGGAGTTACAAGTATGGTTGTTGACAGTGACAAGATAAACATTGGCCAAGGATAAACATATAACAAAAGAAGGCAGCCGGATGCTCCACTATTCAGACACGACTTAATCATTTAATTTCCACGATCTTAGTGTGCTTCTCCTTTATCTTTCTAATAGTAGAAACAAATGACGATGGCATGTCTGTCAATATCAAGTTATCAAAACCCTCTATCTGCAGCAAAGTTACAGGAAGCTCCTCTAGCTTCTCACAGCACCTGATTTCCATGGTATGTAGTTTCTGCATACTTCCTTCATGCACAGTAAATACTTTTAGATTTTCCAGTTTCCATAGCTTCAGAACTCGGAGTGCAGGGAACCCGTTTTCAGGACAATGCATTTCTTCTCCCTCATAAGAAGAAGCTAAAAGCCGAAGGACCATTAAGCTAGACAGCTGAGATAGTGTTGGCATTGGATCATTTTTGAGCTGTGATACTGATAAAGTAAGCACTTTGAGTCCGGGGGGTATCTGGTACCAAGCCAGAGATTCCTGCAAATGTCCTAATAAGTATAGTTGAGATAGATTTTTGAGATTTGAGAAAGGTTTAATAATGAGCTCCGAAGGCCGACCCATTTTGTCCTTAGACCTTAATCTTAGAGATTGAAGGCTAGACAATGACTGAATCCACAAAGCAATTTCTTCATAGGAGGATGAATGGCTTGTCAGATCAAGTTTTCGAAGGTTGGTCATTCTGCTCAAAGTCAAACCAATCTTTCTTGCATTCTTTTCATCAACAAACAAACCCCATAAAGTCTGGAGTTGACTTGGAGCTCTTGATTTTGCAGATATGTCTAGACGAGATCCATTCAGACAAAGATGACGAAGATGCTTCATGTTCCATATAGAACTCGGGAGAGTGGTGATATGTGTGTGCTTAATGTCAAGTGTTTCAAGATAGATTAAGCCACCAAGTGAAGCAGGAAGAGTATCCAAGAAAGTCCATCTCAATCCTAAATACTTCAAATGGAATAAGTTGCCAAGATTCTCTGGTAGTTTCGGCTGATAAACACCCTCCAAATCAAGAACCTTGAGTAATCCAAACCCTCTTGTGCCTATAGTTTTTGCTAAAAAGGTTCCTACTTCTTTGGCAGGCATATCTTTTTTACGGCCATTAAAGGATATGTAAGACTGTAGATTCTGGTTGAAAGCTTTTGAAGTGAGGTAGCCTTTGATATTGGTGTATTCAACCAACCGACGAACTCTGATTCGAGGCTCTTCTGCTACATCTGAATTCTCATCTGATTTCTGGTGGAGGTGGAAGAGGCCTATTTCTAGAGCCTTGGGTAAGAAGATATCATGTAGGACTGCAATCATTCGGCATTTTTTGGGACTCTCATCAGATCTCCTTTTTGTGATTTCCACCATGTTTCTGTTCACAAGCTCTTCTAGATATCCTTCCACTATGTCTTCCAGAGTAATCCCTTCTTCAGACGGCTTCACGAAGCCCTCAGCAAGCCACAACCGAAACAACCTTCTCACGGGTATTTCAAATCCTTTTCGAAATAGCCCTAAATAAAGAAAGCAGGGCTTCAAGTGGAGTGGAAGATCATTGTAACAGATGGCTAAAATATCAAATGATGGAGATTTGGTAGCAAAAATGTTTTGTTTAAAAACATGCAACCAATCTTCATAGATCTCCGTTCTTGTTGATAACAAACCAGCAAGCAGTGAAATCCTCAAGGGCATTCCTTTGCAGCTTTCAGCTATTTTGTTTTTCAAATCCTCCATAATCTCGTTCGAGAATGGACTTCCTTTTACACCCCATACCTTTCTAATGAAAATCTTTAAGCCATCCTCCATATCTATCGGCTTAAAGTGATAACGGCTTGTTGCATCTGCAAATGAAGCGGCTTCTTCATCGGAGGTAGTGATCACCATCCTACTTCCATTATATGCATCCGGTAAAGCTCCTCTTAACTTTTCCAAAAGATCTAATCTTGTGATATCATTGATGACTATTAAGTACTTCTGACCCTTTAAAAACCCATGAAGCCTTCCTATTAAGACCTCATCTTTGAGTTTCTCCAACCCCTTCATGCTGGTCACTTGTCGCAATATAGCCAAAATAAGATGTCGAACTGACGAGTTTGTGTACACGGCTAGCATTGCACGGCATTTAAACTTGTTCTTGACCTCCAGCTTATTGTAGATTGTCTTAACATGAGCTGATTTCCCTATGCCGATCTCTCCAAAGACCGAGATTATTTGAAGCGGTTTGCTATCGCTGGTTATCTGATTCAGCAACTTCTGCACGTCTTTCTTGAAAATGGTGTCTTCTCTCTTTCGTGCGTAATAAGCATCACTCTCTTGCCACGGATGTTCATTCAGACGCATCGTGTGAGAATCCTGGAGCGGAGCTGGATCAGCTAAAGACGGTATTCCACCTTTCCATTCTTGAATTTCTTTGCTGAATCTTTTCATCTTAGATTTGAGTCCACGGACGTCCTCTGAATTGTCGATCATCACATCTGGAACTTCTCTGCAAAGCTTGAACTCGTTCGCAATGACGAATATATGCTTCTTGACAAAACCCATCTTTTTCAAACGGGTTTCGGTGAGAACGAAAGATTCTAGGGCGTCCGAAAGACTGTAAACTTTGCCTAGAAACGGAACCACTGAATCAATAAGCACCTTGTTACTTTGCTCTTGGTGTTCTGCATTGTTTAGAATGCTTTGTATCTCCCCAAGCTCCTCCATAACTTTTTTTACTTCATCTCTGACCTTTTCAAAAACATCTGATTTCTCATTTAGCAAGTCTGAAAGTTTCTGTATCACCACAGATACAACAGCTTCAACAGCCATTTCTCTCTCTACAAATTAAGGAAGTGTCTGTTTTAAATTAAGATCCATAATAAGGGATGGACAAAGTCGAGTTTTAACGTTTTAAGACCATAAAACTTAATCGGTTAAGATTCCAAGGTTCATTTGGGGCCTACCCACTGAGAATAAAAAAAAAACAAAGCCACGATCTTCTGCCATTGACTTGGGCTTTAAATATTCATCAATAGTTTTAATTTGAAGACTTCCCATCCACATTCATAATTTATTTAAATGCATTCATACCACTACGGACAACAAAGGGTTATATTAGTTATACGATCTTAATGGTTTTAATTAGGATTTAGGAGTTATGATATTTTATTTTTTTCTTAATATCTATTTGTTCTTGGAATATGCTTAGAGTATTTATTGATAGGGGTGGACTTGGTACGGTACCACGTTTTTTTCTTTAGTATTGTATTAACTATTAACCAATTATAATTGGTATGCAAAAATCCTAGTTTGTGTCAACTTTTTTTTCTTGGTACATGTTTATATTGGTTTTATACTACTATCTTCAAGTTAAATATATGAAAACTTGTCACGTTGTTTAAATTTTGAGTTTCCAAATAACACACGTGATGTTTAATAGTTTTTAATTGTAATCAATAAAGCTTGGAAATATTCAAATGTTTAAATAAAATAGTTAAACTTTGTGACGGTTTTGTGATGAGTTGCCCTTTAATGATAGATTTTCCTAGAAAAAGTTCGTAAGCAAAATTTCATTTAGTAGTGTGATTTTCTCTCTCTTTTGATCTGTCTATAATTCTATATGTACTTTATTAAATTACTGTAAAAAAGGGAGGATCGAAAGACAAAGAAAAAGATCAAAAAGCGAAGATCGATGGTAAGGACCAATAGCAGCAGTGGGGGTATGGAAAACGTACGCCAATGGGGAGGCGAGAGGTGGTGGGAGCAATGTCATTGGGTGCAAAGGTTTGGGGACGATAAAATTGATTTTAGGTTTTTATTATTATTATTATAAAATCTTCTTAGCCAATTACAAATAGCTTTTTTGGTTAAAAAATATGTAGCTAAGCAACTTTTACAAAAGTTTGATGCTTTATTTATTAAAAAAAAATTTCAGATACTTAATCATTCAAAATAATAAAGTTCAACAGTTTTTTTATTCAAAAAATAGTTTAGAAAGTTAACCATTTAATATATATGATGCTTTGTTCCTTTTTTTAAAACTTTTCCCTCATAGCATCTCCAACACCTTTTCTATAATTTTTCTAAAGTAGATAATGAAAAGCTAAAATCTCTAAAAACATTTTATTTCAACCCCAATAGTTTTTCTATTTTAGAAAATCAATCGTTACCTATATTCTTAAAATATTCAATACATTTAATAAAATATTATTTATCTCTCCTACACATTTAAATTCACTTATTTTGATTGGTTGTCCATGTTAAAATAATGTTTTTCTCTCCTACTTTAGGGATTTTAGAATTTTCTTTATATTTTGAGATTTCTTTCAAAATCTTTAAAATAACAAACAACATAACAAAGCTGTTGGAGCACTTTAAATAAGAAAACCGTAATTTTTTCTATTATAAAAAAACTGTTGGAGATGCTGTTATATCTTATAGGATGTAAATATATGTGATTGACTAATGGGTAAATATAAAAAGATTACAAAGGGTTTCAGGGTGAATGAAAACTGCAAGGATCATGATTACATACTTTTCCGGGGTCAAACAAATGTAAAGTTTGCATAGATACAGGAAATTAACCACCACTTGCATCTCCATGTAAAAAAGAGTAGACTTTCTCCATATCTTATTTCCTTCTGTCAAGATCTACTGTCATTAATTCACAATTAAATTGGAATTATAGTAGTAGGTACATAGAAATTGAACAGTGACATCTGTATATGGTTGTTAGACCAAATTATTTAAAAGCTGATGAATTGTTCAACAGATTAATATGTCAGTGTCATGTGGAAACACTGAGAATGGGTCCCCTCCCCTACTATGCCTCACCAGGTAAAACTAAAACAGATGTGTTGACTTATATGGTTGACTATATATATATATATATATACATATATATTTTAATTAATCATATATCATCAAAGATAGTATTTGCTTTTACATTGAAAAAACCAACTACTATACTATACATTTGGGAAAATAACACTTGAATCACTTAGATTGTCAGTTGTGACAGCAGTTGAATAAACTGTGGGGCCTACATTCAGAGTTGGCGTAATGTTAACTCTAGTAGGACTACCATCATGTCCTATAGAAGGTTCTATTCGAGATGTTCCGGCTACATCACCAAAACGATCTGTAGAAGATTGTGTACCTAAAAGTGTATTTGGCTCTAGACTGACTTGTGCAGCAATAGAAGTCAGTGAGTGGTGCAGTTGTCGACCAGTTTCAATATCTGCTGGGTGGGGTGGACTGTGAATGCACCACTGGGTTCATGGTGACTTGTTCAAATGTGGCTCCCCGGCTAACTGATACGGTTTGGTAAGGATCGTTTTGTTCTTCAAATCCTGTCACACGCTCACCATGTTCTTTTTCCTTCCCTGCATTCAATGTCTCAGAATTTTCAGCTAACTCTCCCTCAATTACCTCTTCAACACCCTGAGTTGTCTGAGTGATCACGTTATCAATTTGTAATTCAGACATTTGATCATTAGGATCGTCATCATTATCAGTATCATTATCATTATCTTCATCATTGTCTGTATCATCATCTCCAAGACTGACTGAATAGACAGAATCAGACTCATCAATAACTTCTTCATTATCACCACTTTCAACAATATCATCATCATCATCAGAAGAATGAATAATTATTATTGATTCATCTGGAATGTCTTGCTCAAAATGTATGGAAGTCTCTTCTTGAGAAGAAAACATAGATGCACCCCCATTTCCTTCATTTGCCCTCTCATTTTCATTTTCCCTTTGCGCTTCCCGATCAGAAACCCTAATATCCTGACCCTGCTCATCTAGCCTTGGGATTGCTTCCTTGGGAGGTCCCTCTGTTCTGATTGGACCAGAGAAGCTTTATATTCCCTATACTCTCTCACACTTTGTGCATCTTGATCAGCATAAGCTAACAGTTCATCAGAAACAGGTAAAATCAAAGGAAAAACACCTTCATCATTCATGCGTTTGAGATATTTCATCTCATACTCACGACATAATGGCGCTGAAGATCTCGAAGGAATATTGAGGTTAGTGCACATCATGCTGTGAATAATAAGTTGAAGAAACCTCTGATATGGCACAAACTTTCTTGCTTTGGAATTATCCTTATCAGATACCAGTTCAACCAGCTCCGTCCAAAATATGGTGGTGTAATCATAATCCATATTAAAAGCTACACCATGAAACAATCGAAGTACTTGTAGATTACACCTATCAATTCCCGTGTGCTTGGGTGTTAAACATCTGTTCAAAATGGAGAATAAAGTATACCAGATCGGCGGTAAATGCATTCTCTTAAACATACTTGAAGTGGTTAATGGTTCTTTGTAGCCAAGTGATATGATATCAGCACATAATTGATCTTCAGATACAAACTCATCAAAATCCTCCTTGCCATGGAGATCATTCTTGTTTGGAAGATGTAGTACCAATCTTAATCGTTTCTTGTTGAGTTTGGTCCGATAGTGATCTACGAATGCTTCAAATCAATAGTTATTTTCTTCTGGAAGATAAATGAGTGTATTCCAAAACTGCCTTAAGTAGACAAGTGGTACGTTAGCTGTAGCAGTCGAGCATAAGCCAAAGGATGTCCTTTTAGAACTTCCAGAATCACAGGATGTTCTGTCTTCATTGTGGCAAAATCAAGGTGATGATTGTTTGGTTTCAACTCAAGAAATGGATATTGAGCACTGGCTAATTGAGATCTGGTTGGGACAGCACATCTGACAGATGGCATAGGATGTTCATCATCAGATTGTTGATTAGACTGATGTTGTTCAAGATTTGCCATGGAATACCTGAAATGTAAACAGATTAGCAAGAAATTTCATTTGAAAATGATTTTTGGAAATTGATCCAAATTTTCACACACAAAAGAATTTATAATACTCTTCAGATAAACCTCACCCCAACCTCAATATCAACTTAACAAACATATTAAGACAGAAAAGTGAAATTTCAATACCCCCAAAAAATTAGTATTTAAAATACAAATTTCACCATTAAATCAAGACCGCAGAACAGATAATTCTGAAAATGTCAAGGGTAAATGAGGATTAACTTATCTACCTCAAAGATTATTTGATACATGCGACACTCTGATAAGATAATTTACTTATGTGCTGTAAATTTCTACAAGTAAATTGTGATAAAAACCCTAAACCCTAACCAATTATATAATCGTTTCTAATTCACCTGATTATTTTAGTAGCCGTTTAGGAATGTAGGTTTGGAAGCTTTGCACAGTTGTTCTGAAGAATTAAACCTTGAATAAATAAGGTATTGAAATAAAGCACTAAAACCAAGTGGAAAGAGGATAACCTTTTCGTTCGAATGTGAGATGAGATTCATAAGATAAGAAAAGGCTCCGGCATCGAGAACCGCCTTAACGCCGATGACCGGTGCAGACTGAACGAAGCGGAGGAGGAGAGGATGGAGACGACGACGGAAAGAACGGAGAGTCAGGACATATTAATCTATTATTTATTTATTATTTTTAATTAAAATCTTAATGATAAAATATAAAATTCAATAGTTATAAGATTTTTTTCAACATAAGATTTTTAGTTATAAGTTTTGATTTATTTATAAAAATTATTTGATAGGACGTCTTTTTAAAAGGATTATAACGTTTGACAGTTGCTAGATGGTTTGATATAAAATGATCAAAAGAATTTTATGACATAGTATAAAGTGAAATATAATTGTTTGGTAACTGTTCAAAACTTAAAGGGTTTTGGAACCATTAAGAAGCAGACTTATTTTTACCTAACAGGATTCACCTCTTAGCGTTTCAGTTGTTGCTTTTTAATGGAACTGTTATTAGGTAAACAAACACCCATGATGTTTTTTGAAAAGTGCACTTGGTTTTATAAGGTGTATTTTGAAAAATATCCTTTTTAAAAATGATACTAATACACTTGGTTATATAAGACGTTTTTTGAAAAGTGTCTTATTTGACTTGGTTTTATAGAACCTACAAATTAAGGTGGCGTTTGTTTTTTAAGAGGTACCGAAGTCTGGTTAATTTCAATTTTGAAATGGTTATTAAACGTCTAAACAAATCAGACATAAGTGGTGATTAAGAGCTTAAAATGAAAAAACAAACAAGGCCTTATAAGTGTCATAGTAACTATTTTTATATACTTTTAAAAAACGTTTTAATAGACATTACAATATAGAACATTTTTCGAAAAATGTCCTATTAGACTTATAATAATAGTACGCTTCTAAAAAAACGTTCTATAATTATAATATTTTTTTTTTGTCGTAATGGAGGATGTTGCAGTGTGTTCTTAAATATTTGTGTTGGATAAGTAATATAGAAAGTGGTTTATTCAAAACTTCTAATGGACACCTTTATGTAGAAAGGTAAGTATTTTTAAACTTGTCATTTTTAATTAAAAAGCAAGGTTCTTTCATCTATAAAAAATTAAAATACCCTCCTAAAAAAAACTTGCTTAATTTATATGGACAGATTTATCGACACTAGACTTAATAGAAAATCAAGCAAACAGCCCCCAAGTCTTTTCTACGTTTACCAACATCATATAGAAATAAATATTAAATAGAAATACTTTAGTACTAAAACCATGGATAAAAGAGGTTCATTCTGCAGTGTATCTTTTAAGTATA
Organism: Silybum marianum; assembly: GCA_036898165.1. Classification (NCBI taxonomy): domain Eukaryota; kingdom Viridiplantae; phylum Streptophyta; class Magnoliopsida; order Asterales; family Asteraceae; genus Silybum; species Silybum marianum. The sequence goes on from CM072531.1 coordinate 42,207,013, forward strand.
ACTCCTGGCTCTGCTGCATTTGCTATAGGAAACAGAACTTCTGGGGATTCTAGAATTTAAGCATGATCAGTTCTTTTTAAATATAGAAATCATCTAAATGAAATTACAACACAATGATAATAACAAAAAGAAAATATATATATATATATATATATATTATTGCCACATTTTGTAACATCAGATTGATCATTCATTAAGTAACAGCCAGCTTAACTCTTCCATGCCCTTCTTCTATCTTAAAGTGTTCAGTGATACCAAGATGTGCCATCAAAAGCCATACATGAGTAACAAGCTCTCCACCCTTTTCAAGCTGTTGAGCATGGTCAAACCCCCGGCATTGACTAGCGGCATAACCGAGCATCTCCACCCACACGTCGCCCACCATCTTCCACATCTTTCCGGTATCCTTAATCTCATTTAACGAATCCGCAAGCTTACAAGCCTCAAACAATACCGACTTACTCCTATCCCCCTTAACCGTTGCCGGAAATACTTTCGTACTCACGTTTCCTAACATCTCGTAAGCCTCAAACTTACTTTCGCTACTTCTTTCTTCAAAAAACACGAGCGCTTCAGCACACGTATCTCGGAATCTAATCATTCCGATCCCGATTGGTAACATAAAAGGACACATGACCAAAATGTATAATATGTAATCTGCTAATTGCTTGCTGTATGTCATGTGATCATCCCATTCTGGTTTGATTTCTTTACCAGTTACTGGATCTTTGCGTCTTTTACTTTTGTCGATGTTATAGCATAGATCGGTGGCGATATGCCAAATGAGAATACTATGATCGAATTCAACATCAACCGTCCATTTAAACGTGCCGTAACTTTTGTGGGTTTGTAGCGAAACAGCTCCTCGACAGGTGAACAAATTCTTAAGATCCAACTCTGTGTCGATGGATTTTTCTTTGAAATGATCGAAGATGAAGGATTTAAGTTCGGGAGTTATGTCTTGATGTTTCAGCTGGAGAAAACTCGCCCATTTTTCCCATAAGTTTTCGAGTCTTTTATGAATCGGAATGAACCTTAAGATTTTTCGAAAAATGGAGGATTTCTGGTTGAGGCAAAAGTCTAATAAAGTGTATTGATACATAGAGTTCGACCATCTTCTTCCTTTCTGTGTGGATTGGATTGGCGAAACTAAATGGGAAAGCAATGGAATCTTGGAAGAATGCTGACTGAACCAGAGGTTTGCCCAGTCAGAGAAAACTAAACATATGGCTGCATATACTTCTAGCGAAATAGCACCTATTAACAATATATAAGTAATCATAACATCAACGAATAAATGGTTATCTGATCGTAAATCGATGGATGTAACGAAAGTCAACAATACCGAAAGCGTGATGAACGAAGTTATGAGACGGAAAAACAAACCGAATGGAGTGTGTACGATGATCGCTTTCGTGTAGAACACATCGTAAGCGAATCCAAGTTCGACTTCAATAACCTCAAAAGCGGTATCGTAATCGTGTTCCACAAAGAAAGATTGGCTCACATCTCGTGGATGGAATCCGAGAATAAGATCGACAAACAACCGCTTGAACTTTAAAGTTTCGAAAAAGTAATCCGCCATATGTAATATGAGTTCATCGCGATTAGAGATCGCGATAATGGCGTTTTCAACATCTTGTTCTCCAGGTGAATTTCCTTCTTCTACTTGACCAGCAGTAACATGATATCCTTCTGCTTCTTTTAAGCAGAATTCCTCCATAAATTTAGCGTAACTCGGACCCGGATCCCGATCCGTGAGAACGGAATCGCGAAACTGTTCCCGGTTAGCCGACATTAAAACCCAAGTTCTTTCACCATACTTAATGATCCCACAAAGAAGCATAGGAATAGCAAGAAATGAAACAAGAGTGTCTTCCCATGCCAAAAGAGTTATATAAACAGCTGCAGCTGTTTGAACAATAAGCCCAAGGAAATGTCTTAACCATAATTCATTATCGGCCAATGCATATGCAGTTATGGTATCAGGTCCACCGAGATGTAGCAACAGAAATGGAGCCCAGAAGGCCATTAGATGTAGATCTCCGTAGACTTTGTTGCCGGTGCCGCAGATGTTGCCGGTGCCGGAGATGTTGCCGGAGCTACTGCCGGAATAGACGGAATTTCCGAGGCGGTCGACGAGGAGGCCAAGGGCGACGGTTGCTATCCAGTCGGCTAACAAGTAGGCACACCATATGAATATTCTGATTCTTCTTTTGGCGATATACTTTCTTCGATTACCACTGAAGATTAGAGATATTTGTAGTATAAGGCTGACCACTACTAACCCTCTTAGCTCCCATTTGTTCCATTGAATCCTGACTGTATCTGGGAAGACCTCAACCAGTCGTCTTTTTTGGTCAACAAGTATCAAACTGCTGAAAACTAGCCAAAAGATTAACGGGTAAGTTATCTTTAAAGTTAAACAAAAACAAAAAAAGATTAGATTTTGATTTAAGTACTTACTGCTGAATACCATTGTCTTTGTGGATAATCTGTGGGATGTGAAAATTTATGCTTTTATGAGTTGGTAAATGAAAACTAAAACAAGTTGACCTGCAGAAGCCGATGGTTGAGGAAAGACTGACTGGCTGTAGTGTTCACATGGTTATTAAGTCAACTGACAAAAATGGCTGGTTACCTGTCACCTTTGTTAATTATTTGTGAATAAATAATATAAATATTTTGAAATGGAAGAATTGAATTGAATTTGAAATGGCACAATGAATTGTTGATTTGAAGCAGAAGATTGTGATGAGAACTGATGGCATCTGCAAATATAAATATGATGGTAACTGATGCACAATCGCATTCCAAGAAAACAGAATTATGAAGGCAACAGAGCCCTCAATCTGCTCTTTAAACAGAAGACGGTGGAGCTAATTAATTCCCATGCCTAAATCGACCTCATAAACAGAAGACGATTTGCTATTAACATTAAAAACCCAAGTTTACATAATTGTCTTATTCATTAATGTTAATCCTATTTTCAGATTAAAAAGAAAAAGATTACGTAAATTGCATAAAAGATTGCGTTAACAATTTATGTTAGGGTCCCCAATTCGCAATTCCCCATTGGTCAAAAAAATCTCTTTTTTTTTTTTTAATTTGAAGATAGAATTTACACAACTGGTAAGAAATTGTGTTAATTTTGGTTAAAATAAAAATTCGATATAAAAAATGGATAAAAAGTGAATTTATTAAAGAATTAGCTAAAAAACATAAAATGCACTAAATGATACATGTAACTTCCTAAAAGTATATTTCACGCTTAAATTAATCCAAAAACATTTATACCAATAAGATATCATTTGTATTGTATGCATCATGTTGATATACATTAAATGATGGTAGATCACCCATACTCTTTCTGAATGTATAGATGATTAATAAATTATTGTTCTTATTTCCTACCTATAATATGTTATTGGCGTCCCAAACGTACATATACACAAATGCTCTAACAAAAAACGTTTCGTTCTTATCTTGCATAAAATTGTCCAGGATTGCATACTTTATAACATAATATCATATAACATAAGCTATATCGATGAAAACGTAACACATACATAGTCTTTATAAAGCTCAAGAAAACTCACCTACGTTATCTTGTTATTTAGATATCATATAGAATATGCTAGACTTAGGGTCGTGTGAGAAAAAAAGTTAAAGTAAAAAGTGTAAGAAGTGATCTGAATCATTGATCATTTTTAATCTCGTATCCATCAATGAATTATGTTTTAGAAGGGATTTGATCTGGTGCATCTTGGCGCACCTTATCTTGGTGTATCTCATCCTAATGTGCATCTAAGGGTGGAAATCTCTTCTTACACTTCTCACCTTAACTCTTCTTCTCATCGAAACCCAACTCATACACTATAATAGTCAATAATCATATTAAATAATTTGATCATAAGGTATTTACATGTAAACATTAAATTTTTATGCATCGATCCAAAGCCCACAAAATATCTAAAATTCATTTACACATGATAATCGGAAGTCAAAGCATATAAGTCACGTATTTATTCACAATGTAATATCAAAACATTGTCCAAATAATTTCCCAAACTATTTTTCTATGACCCATCTATTGAAAAAACACCACATAATATTTTATTTATATTCAATATCATCATTATGTATATATTTTTATATAAACGTCATATCAACGTGTAATTATTTTGTCCATGCTTAGTCTTGATATACTAGTTTTGTCGATGTTAGATGTAGAAAAAATTTGATTAAACTATGTCAAGATTAGTCTTAATATAATGCATTTCTTTGTTTAGAAAAAAATAGCCTTGTTGTACCTTCTTTTCACACATGTATATCTTAAATAAAAATAGTATATACACCGGGGGTTTACACAATGTTTTAAAGCTCAAGTTTTTAGTTGATCCGATATGGTGACCGGGTCCCGGAATAACTGGTTCAACCAGTTCAACCACCGGGTTAACCGGTTTCAATAATTTCCTTATATTATTTTCATTTTTTTGCGTACATACATATATATAAAACCAATAATTTGATGTCCACAAGTTCCAACATTAAAAATACACAAACAACAAGTTTTACATCAAAATACATTAAGATGGAAGTTGGCTGAAGTTAGGGCTAAGAGAGGAACGATCGATTCAGTATTTTTGTTTTAATTTTTTTGAAATTTATTATTTTGGCCGGGTTAACCGGGTTTTTAACGGGTTTCAACTCCGGATGAACCGGTTTTTTGTGAAACCCGTACGAGTTTCAACGGGCCGCTTATAGCCATTAACCCGGTTGTAGTTCACCCAGTCACTTGCCCGGGTCCGGGTTTGACCGGCCGGGTTAAACCGGGTTTTAAAACACTGGGTTTACATGACATAAAAATGGAAGGTTAAATAAATGTTCATGTGTGTATAATTGAAAAAACAATTTTGAAAATACATACGTAAACTCATATGAATAATATGTAACCTCGGTTTACATATGCATTCTCAAAAAAAATCTTATTTTTATAATGATTCATATATTGAACCTCTGTTCATTTTCCCTTCTACCTTCTATTCGTTCTTTTGGACTTGGCCACGATCAAAATGCTTTAATATCTCACAAACTTCATGACTTTCGAGGAACTTCAGTTATAATGGTTATGGATAGATCTTCAATGAGGTTACGAGTTGCTTGACCACTCAATTTTGTCTTCTTTTTTCTTTTTTTGGGTTGGTGTTGTCCATCCTGTCTAATTTTACACCTTACAAAATTTAAGTCTCCTAAGTCTTAGATATAAAAATTGTTTGTCTTTTAAAAAAAATTAACAAATACTATTTCAGTCCCAAAATTACATATTCATATCTTGAGTTTTCCCCCAAAAAAAAAAACCAAAATTTTCTTTTCCAAATATCTTTGTAAATATAACAGGAGGAGGGTAATGGCCCTAAATGTTGCTAATGATAACTTTTACAAGTGAATTTTTCCTCACATACATCTACATTAAAACCAACTTTTTACATTTTTAATATTATAATAGTACAAAAAAAAATTTAAATGCGGTTAACACTCTCCAATCCATATAATAAGAAGATGTGGTTAACACTCTCCAATCCATATAATAACCTTAATTTTTAAATGAAAATCCAAAAAAAATGATGAAAAATATAGGGGAAGCTAATGGCATCCCTAAAGTGTACTTATGGCACGTGAATGTCATCCTCACATAAATACATTAAATTCCGTACACACACCTATAAAATGCATTATATTACGTGTCCATCCCTATGTTAAGGATGCCATTAGCACTCCCCAAAATATATCCTGTTATCCTGGATACACAGTATCTTTTCACGTTCGTTTAGTCAAACATTACATTTGCCACAATCGTGTCACTTCTCCCGGCTTTTTTCCACGGTCTAATGCGACGACTATCATCATTGACTTCAAACCCCCCTCTCCCTCTTTCTCTCTCTAAAACTCTGTAACCAGTATTATTATAATCTTCAGAAATTTTCATTTTTGACTTTTGGGTTTCTGTCATCTTGTAATCTTCATCATTTGGGTACGTACCTTCCTTCTCTTTTCACCAACAAAACCCTAATTTCACCACAATTCGCCGATTTTCTCTTCAATTTCATTTATTTTCTAGTCTTGACAAACCATCCTGCATCAATAATCGATACCATAGGTTGAGGGATGAAGCTCTGCAGAATTTCAATTGGTTTGCAAGAATTCAAGGTAATTTTGCTTCGTTTTTCTCTCTGAATTATAGTTCGATGTGCCTATTTTTGTTCTTGTGATTGGTTTTGCAAGTAATTATTCGATGGTTTTTTGATCGGAAGTGATTATTGAGTTTCAGATAGATTTTATGCTGGTTTGTTTTGGGCGTTTGCATTGATTATTATTGCCAATGGAAATTGTAACAGAAATTTTGATGTGTTAATATTATGCAATTAATCTGTGATCTTAGAAATTTTGCTGAAATCCTTATAAAATTACTTCCTCCTGTAATGAAATATGTAACATTTGGACTCAATTCTGTAATAAAGAGATTGGTTATGAACCTATGGCCTAAAACACCTTTTATTAGTAATCTTCCCTTTCGAAAATAAATGGAAGGGTGCCCTTTTTTAGATGTTTCGATATGAATGCAACATTTCTAAATTTGGAAACATATCAAGTGAGAGTTGTCTCTTTACTCATTAGTAATATGAATTTGCTGAAAAGGAATCATTGCAATTCTTATGTGACGATGAGAATTATTTTAAGGCTATGTTTGGCAAACTAGCGGATAAGCTAGCTGGTAGCTGATAAACTAGCGGAGGACTGATAAGCTAGCTGCTAGCTGGTAGCTGATAACCTAGCGGGTAGCTGATAAGCTAGCTGATGAAAAAATTATGTTTGGCAAAACTAGCGTATAAGAATGTAAATTGACCAAAAAGGGTATATTGAAAAATAATAATTAATATTAATGAGGGTTATAATTGGAAAATATGACAATAAGCTCCCAAAACGCTACTTCAAGTAGCGTTTCAATAAGCTAGCTTATGGTTTGCCAAACGTGTATACTGAAAATAAGCTAGCTTATAAGCTAGCTTATTTTTGCCAAACATAGCCTAAATGTGTAAGAACGAATATAATTACTTTAGCCTTAGGTAGTGATAGTGGTCTAAATTTACGGTGATGTTTTAGTTGAACTTCGTTTCTTTCGCCATTGCAGATGATCTTCTTGCATCAATGAGTCGATAGTCGATACTAAAGCTAAAGGTACCACACTAGCGCGATTTCCACAAAGCTAGCAGAAGTTGAAGGTGAATATGCTTTCTGAATATTACATATTTTCTGTATCTATGTGTATAATTGTAGTTTGAAAGTCTGTTTCTTGCATTTTGACCCACTCGAACTTGTGTTGGCCTGTTTTTTGACCAATAAATCTCTTTCTTTTATGTCTTAATATCACTAACTGTTGATGGTTCTTTATCCGATCACTTCATGTATATTCTTTTGCAGGTTACACTCGATCAAATGGCCAGTAGTTGGGATGAAAGTCATGAACTTGGTAGCCAATCAGATGATAGCTTTCAATATGAAAGACAACACATAGAGCCTATATACGATGCCTTTATATGCCCTCTTACAAAACAAATTATGAGAGATCCCGTAACCTTGGAAAACGGGCAAACTTTTGAGCGTGAAGCTATTGAAAAATGGTTCAATGAGTGTAAAGAAAGCGGCCGGAAGCTGGTTTGTCCTTTGACATTAAGAGAACTAAAAACAACCGATATGAATCCAAGTATTGCTTTGAGGAACACAATTGAAGAATGGAATGCTAGAAATGAAGCCGTTCAGCTTGACATGGCTCGCAAGTCATTAAATCCTGGCTGTCCCGAGACTGATATTTTGCGAGCTTTGAAGTTCGTTCAGCACCTGTGCCAAAAAAACCTTTCCAATAAGCACATCATCCGCAACGCTGACTTAATACCTATGATCGTTGATATGTTGAAAAGCAGCAGTCGTCGAGTTAGGTGTCGAGCTTTGGAGACTCTTCGAGTTGTGGTGGAGGATGATGATGATAATAAGGTTGGTAAATAAAAACGTTCAAATAGCAATAAATCATGGAAATTCCATGCTTTTGTTGAAGTCAAATCTCGTCATTTATGTGTGAAATTTCTTTGTTTTTTTTTTGCAGGAAATAATGGCTGAAGGGGATAATGTGCGCACAATAGTTAAGTTTTTATCTCATGAACAATCTAAAGAGAGGGAAGAAGCTGTCTCTTTGCTCTATGAGCTCTCGAAATCGGAGGCTTTATGTGAAAAAATTGGGTCTGTTAATGGAGCCATCCTTATTCTTGTTGGAATGACAAGTAGCAAATCCGAAAATCTATTAACAGTCGAAAAGGCAGATAAAACTTTGGAAAATTTGGAAAAGAACGAAACTAATGTAAGGCAAATGGCAGAAAACGGTAGATTGCAACCACTTTTGACACTTCTTCTAGAAGGTAGTACTTGCATAAATTTCTACATATTTGAACTAAATGATATAATGGTTCGTAATGTTAATGTTAAGTATTTGGATGCTTTTCAGGTTCTCCGGAGATCAAACTATCGATGGCTTCATATCTTGGCGAGTTGGCTCTGAATAATGACGTAAAAGTCTTTGTGGCTCGAACCGTGGGTTCATCGTTGATCAACCTAATGAAGAGTGGCAATATGCAGTCTAGAGAAGCAGCTCTAAAAGCCCTTAATCAAGTCTCGTCTTGCGAGCCGAGTGCCAAGATCTTGGTCGATGAAGGTATACTTTCGCCTCTAGTCAAGGACCTTTTCGCGGGCCCGAACCAGCTTCCGATGCGACTCAAAGAAATTTGCGCTACAATACTGGCAAATGTGGTGACTTCCGACTGTGACTTTGACTCGATACCCGTGGGTCCGAACCACCAGACCCTTGTGTCCGAAGATATAATTCATAACCTACTCCATTTGATCAGCAACACTGGACCCGCGATCGAATGTAAACTTCTACAGGTTCTTGTTGGACTCACTAGCTCTCCGATTACTTTAATTGGTGTCGTTTCGGCTATTAAAAGCTCGGGAGCTATTAACAGTTTGGTTCAGTTTATCGAAGCTCCACAACAAGATCTTCGTATGGCTTCGATAAAACTTTTACAAAATCTATCTCAAAATATGGGTCAAGAGCTAGCGAGTTCGTTACGTGGGACGGCTGGTCAACTCAGTGGGTTAATCAAAGTGATCGGAGAAAACATTGCTAGTACTGAAGAACAAGCGGCAGCCGTCGGGCTTCTAGCGGATCTTCCGGAAAGAGATATGGGACTCACACGACAAATGCTAGATGAAGGTGCGTTTGAAATAGTGATCTCGAGAATCATAATGATTCGGCAAGGAGAGCCGAGAAGAAGCCGTTTTGTAACACCGTATCTAGAAGGGCTCGTTCGTGTCCTTTCTAGGATCACGTTTGTTTTAGCCGACGAACCGAAAGCCGTTTCTTTCTGCCGTGATCATGATCTTTCCGGAACTTTCACCGAACTTCTTCAAGCAAACGGGCTCGATAACGTCCAAATGGTTTCCGCTTTTGCTTTGGAGAATTTATCACAAGAATCCAAAAACATGACCAAACTCCCGGAAATACCGACACCCGGATTTTGCGCGTCGATCTTTCCGTGTTTCAGTAAACAACCCGTGATGACGGGATTATGTCGGGTCCACCGTGGAACGTGTTCACGAAAAGATACTTTCTGTTTATTAGAAGGACCGGCTATAGCGAGATTAGTGGCGCTTTTAGATCACACGAACGAGAAGGTAGTTGAAGCATCGTTAGCTGCATTATCGACTTTATTAGACGATGGTGTGAATATAGAAGAAGGGGTGACCGTGTTATGTGATGCTGAAGGGATTAAGCCGATTTTTGACGTTTTAGTCGAGAAACAAACCGAGGCTTTATGGAGACGAGCTGTTTGGGTGGTGGAAAGACTTTTACGGACCGAAGATATAGCGTATGAAGTTTCCGGAGATCCTAATGTTAGTACAGCACTCGTGGACGCATTCCAGCATGGCGATTATCGAACACGTCAAATTGCGGAACGCGCTTTGAAACACGTCGATAAGATACCGAACTTTTCGGGCATCTTTCCACCCACGTGATTATATGCGATCGAGAAGCAATGGTACGTATTTGTTGTTTTTTCCGCCATTTATTGTACAATACAGGGGTTTTTTTATCACGTTATTATTCATATTGTTTTGGTTATACGCTATCAATGTGAAACAAATTTTACAAAAAACAGCTCGTAAATGATGACAATCGTCATCGTCCAAGAGCTGTTTTTTTTGTAAAGTTTTTACATTGCTAGCGTATAAAAAGATGTATAATATTTTGATTAGAGGTGTATAATTGATTTTGGTTTGTTGTTTGAATTGAGGACATGATGAGTCAAAATTGTGCAGTTCTTTTTTTGTCTTTGAATTACTTTATAAGAATTTGTTTAATTATCTTTGAATTACTTTTAAGAATTTCTTCAATCGTATCTTGTTTGAATGAGGACAATAATGGTCGGTGTTCTAAAAAGCTCGTTGTCACGGTTCAAGGGCCGTCTGTGATGTCATATTAAGTTTGTGGCACGTTATGGTTTTATGTGCGGTTTTTGTAAGGCGTGGTTTGATTTGTTTGACATTTTTTTAGTTTTTAGTATATAACTTAATTGAAATTGTTTAATATCATTGACTCGTTGAGTAACAATAGAAAAAATATGCTTATATGCATGTAAATGTATAATTGTATATGTGATATACAAATTTGCTGTGAAAAACGTTATAGCCCTGTCGTGGCTCTTAAGGCTTAACGCCACATAAGGTCTCATGTTATTTAGAATATTGTTCATGCAACTTTATTTCAATACGATGAAATTGTTTGGAAGCTTACTTTAGGCCTCTTTGTTTCATCAAGTTATTCATGTATAAATTATGTTAAATTCTTAAATCGTTGTGATGAATAAACTATTTAAATAACAAAAATATCATGTTATTCATTATTGTTTTTTATTAAGCTCCTGTTTTTTTATCATAAGATTCAAATGTCACTCATAATACTAGCAATGATTGGGAAACAATCAAGTTAGGGTCGTAGCCATGAGTGTGACAGATGGTCTGACGAGAGAAATGCATGTAACACGGGAGCTCCGCTAAGTGTTCTCGTTGGTAGAGCAACTTTCATACAAAATTTTCAACGTGCTTTACGAGTCTTACTTGATTAATCATCATATTAAAGAAAGTCATTGTTCATAGATGAAACCATCTGCCATTAATCTTGAGAATTTGACTCATTGACAATGACGTTTTGGCTTGTGGGTGTACTTTCCATAAATCACGACATCAAACCTCATAAATAATCGGTTCTAGTCCCTCGAATTTTACTGGAAATTTACGTGGTTGTTCTCTGGTATCTATAAAATTAGTCGAGATACATGCAAGCTTCTTCTAATTGATAATAGTAATTTAAATACCCTAAAAAATGGATATAATTGCACTTCACCACTCCAAATTTTTGATGACTCAAATATCTATGATGAAAAAAACATAAACCATTAACTTTTTGATAATTAGATTTGTATAACCCTAGGAATGTAATAATTCAAACACGTAATTCTATGAAGTTATTAGATCTATGTAATAATATAATTTGTTTAAAATAATAAATAATTTATGGTTTTTGTCGTTCATTATTTAATTTTATGTATAACATATAATAAAGATTACAGTGAAATTTTAAAAAAAGGTGTAAAAAATTATTTTGTAAAATGAAGGATTGTAATTTGCAAGTGAAAAATTAAACTTAAAAAAAAAAGAGTGAAAAATTTAAATGGTACGAATGCAAAGATGGGGCATTTTGGTTAAAGGGTTGGGACCATGTCTCCAGGGTACAGTTGAATGTAGATATCATGAACGTGAGGTGCAGGATACCGGGCTGAGAAAGCCGGGCAACCACTCCCCTGTGTGCCAATCGCTAGTACAGCCAGGGCCCCGACGCCCAGCTCCGCTGGAGAGGCCTCGCCTAATCTGAGAAGTGCTAATTCGGTTCGGATAGACTTCATTCAAGAACGCCGCCACCTCTGGAATCAATAAGAAAACAAGTGCTAAGTTTCAGGTGATAAGAAGAGTTATAGTGAGAAGCGTAAGAAGAGATCTTCACCCTTGTTTGCACATTAGGATGAGAAACATCGAGATTAGGTGCACCAAGATGCACCGGATCAACTTTCTTCTTAGACGCAATTTATGAGTGGATATGAAATTAAACGTGATCAATGGCTCAGATTTTTTCTTACGCTTCTCACTTTAACTTTTATTCTCAAACGATCCTATGCCTTTGGTTAAATTAGATCATTAGATCAAAAGATCCATTTTTTTACAAAGAATTTAAAAAGAGAACCACTTTTACAAAGGATTTTGTAAAAAGAACCATTTTACAAATAACTCCAATACTTATGGCGTCTTCCTTGCACCTTCCCAGCCCAAAAGAAAGTAAAGGGTAACAATTTACAATGGTCAAGACTCAAGGGGGTATTCCTGTAGCATCTTAATGTCAAGGGGTGCTAAATGGATAACAACCTTAATTAATCTGATGTGTCGGAGCCGCCCAGCAACGCCAGGTGGCTCTTTTTGATTGGTTACTACACTCTTCTTCCACGTAACTAACCTCCCCCTTCAGCGGTCACTTTTTTAAATCGCCGTTTATGGAAGGAGTGCGTGTTTGAGGGTGTATGTGTGCGCCGGAGAGAAGAGAAACAGAAGAAGATGGCGTTGACGGCGGCTTTGCGACGATTGATCTTCGTGGCGGCTATATTTATCGCTCTATTATCTATAGCTCATTCCATCGATGACAAATGTGGAGCTTGCAATGCCGTTGCTGTGAGTATTCAGTCCATCATTTCTGTTTTTTGAATTGTTTGATCAGTAGTTTGTTATTTCACATCCATTCATGCTTTTGTGTTATGTTGATTGAAATATGTGCCTTGATTCTTGGATGATTGGATAATTTCTCTGTTTTTATGACCAGATTAAACATTTTCGTCATAGGAAATCAAAATATAGCCATATATACTTCCTTGAAAACATAAATTTTTCCTAGCGATCTACTTTTAGGTTTAAACTTAAGAAATATCTATTAAAGAATCTCTGTGATTTGTTCGCATAAACAAGAGCTATGATGTGGGGATGTACTATTTGCATGGAAGACTGTTCCTTGATCCTTTATTTTGTGGTGAAATTGAGTATTTCTCTATTGGACAATCGGTGCATTTTTGCACATATGGCAGATAATACAAATTTAGAACTGATTTCCTGGAGCTTTTGGTTGAAAATAAAATTGATTAGGAATTTAGGATATCTGTTCTGGAAATTAGTTTCTATGATTTGTTTTGATAATAAGAAGCTTGGTATGTGATGGAATTTGCATTTAAATTGCATTCTGTTTTCTAGTTATTTTATTTTTGTGGTGAAATTTAGCATTTTCCCACTAAATTTGGTTTATGTACATTCTCAAAAACACAACTTCTAATGAGAGCCTTCGGAGTTTTTAATTGAGATTCAACAAATAATGGAGATGTTTTTAGTAAGAATTTCAATCAATCTATTGCTTTTTACGTTTTGTAGGAGGAGCTGGAACTCGGAATGATGAAGGTATGACTTTATCCCTTTCTCCAAAGCATTATTTCATTCCTGTATCATGATTTGAACTGCTTAAATTTCCTATTGGGGAAAGTGTTCTACAGTCCTGCTTTCAAAACCCCTTTTCTGAAATGAGAGTGGTGATGGAAAAGTTTAGAAGAGAGAGAAAAGGATTGAGAACTGTCTAATGGAATTCTCACATTTAATGGTGGGTGAATATGTTAGAAAACAAGGTTTTAGAGAACCAATTAAATCTGCTGTTTAATGAAATCAATGTGTTACTATCTGCAGAAACTGCTCAAAAAAAATTCCATTCAACAAGTTATCCTATCCTACCAGTACTAAATACTTATCTTACCTTTCAAAATATAATAAAGATTAAAGTGAAACTTTTTTTTTCCATTCAGTACTAAACAAACACTTATCTTACCTTGTATCAAGAGCGTGTTATCCCTCACTTCATACTCAAATCTTGACTGACCTCTCTGCCCTTGTCAAGCGAGAAATGTAACTAAGATATTTTCAATCTCATATCAGTACATGTAAACATAGTTTGCCTTGTACAAGAGGATTATTATCACCCACTTCATACTGAATTCTCAATTTACAACGGTTATTGTACAATCTTGTTAGGAGAAAAGAAAAATCATTGCATTCTCAAACTGTTTATGTATCGAAGTGAGGATATTTGTTTTGTATCTTATCATTTGTTGTTATTCCATTTCTTCCAGGAGAAGCCAAAAAACCATCTGGATATGAGACATCGCTTGGACTCCAAAGGTCAGCGGAGAGGGAAGGTAATAGATTACAGGTAAAAATTCAGAAACATTCTCCTCTCTGTATTGGATATTAATTACCTTCTGTGTTAAGCTATATCATGTATGTTGTGTGAAATTAGGTATCCGATATGACTCAAAATGTGAGCATACCTTGATGGCCAGAAGTTCCCGGATGAGTATATAATGCTATAAAGGTTTGAAGGCTAATGAGTTATTCACTAGTGAATGGAGTTTAGTGGCCTCTTTTAATAGTGATATTACGAAGCTCAGGATACCTTTAAGGCTTATCCCCGTAAAACTGAAGTTTTAGGATGACTAAAGGTTCCTAACAGCATAGGATGGTGCTTGTCCAATAAGGAGGTCTAGGACTTCATATAAGTGAAATGTTTTATAGAACGACTGCCATACTTCAACTTCATTTGCAGTGAAGGTGGGCTTTTGTCAAATGCTTCATTGAAACTTCATAAAATGTTATATACTTCATAAAAAGAATCAAAGAAGTGTATCTAAATAATCCCAGTGAGAGTGTGCAGGATGTGGTGCTTTGACTGATGCACCTAGACGTTCTGTCTTAAGACCCACCCACACTCTGAACCAGTTAGGAACCATAACAGAGGCTAAAGAACCCAAAGAAACAAAGAAGATTTATTATAATTTGACCAATTGGTAATCAAAACAGAGGCTTTTGTTTTTTGCAGGTGACAGAAACTGTAGGGAAGTTTCTGCTAGATTTAGATGCTTATAAGAGACGCCAGATTGAACAAATAGGGCGTCACGACTCACCACCCGCCAATGAACAAATTGTTCAATCTGATCACTCCAAAATCTTCTATATTTCAGGATTTCTAGTTGGCCATGAAGAAACTATTGACTAGTATGATACTAATGATATTTCTGTACAACCCATCAGCCATAACATGACTGTTTTAGGATGTGGTTCACATGGTCTTCGTTGCTAGGATCAAATTATCATATGAGTTTGCTTTAGACGTCTATAGACCTGCCTAAAATTATAAAAAATAAATTGTTTCTGTGGGTTTGTTAAGCAGGTCTATTGGTGTCTCTAAAGCAAGCTCATAAAGACCTTGAGAACTGAAGGACTTTCACATGATCCATCTTATCTAAAATCAGCCATGCTATGACTAATCGAGTGTACGAAACTATCATTAGTATCATACTAATCAATGGTTTCTTCATGGCCAACTAGAAAGCCCGAAAAGTAGAAGGTTTTGGAGTGAGCAATTTGTTCACTGGCAACTGCTCCCTATTTGTTTAATCTATCATCTCCTATAAGCATCTAATTCTAGCATAAACTTCCCTGTAGTTTCCGTCACTTACAAAAACGGTATAACAATGTCTTTATACTTTTGGGTTAGTCTACTTGTCGATCATAAAGAAGCTAGAGTGTAGTCATCCTTTTGGTCTAAATATCATTTTCTTCAAATGGCTAATCCTACACATACATTTTTTATAGTGAATATGATAACATAATGAGCAACTTGTATTTTACAGAACCAGTGAGCTGAGAGTCGTTGATCTCTTAGATGGGCTTTGTGATAAGATGCAAGACTATACTCTTCAGAAGGTAATCTTTCTGCTTTAACTATTCTTTCACTTGCTAGACTGAAAAGAAAGCTCTTTTTTTCCTTCTTTTTGGGTCTCTGCAATCATGATCTTTGAAATGCTTGAACCTGTCATTCATTAGATATCAATATAAGCAATTCTGCATAAAATGCCATCATTTTGGTCACTATTTTTCAATACCATCACGCATCTGCCATCATCTCATCTAGTCACTGTGATCCTTTATGCAGATGGATTCAACCAAAAAAGTCTGGATTAAAGTGGATAGCTGGGATGACATCACTAGTAGTATGTATTAGTGATAACTTCCTTCAGTAAGCTTAGTCTTTTTACTTGAGCTTAACAGGCTAATAAGTCATATCTTGTGACTAAGCCACCATGGTTCTTTCATCTTAATGAATTCATGTACCTAATACCGCCACATGCTTTATTTGGGAGATCTTATTTAACAATCTGTTGTTCTCATGTATGTATAGATAAGCAGGAATCTCGTGCTTACTCAAAGGAGATATCATCTTACTGTGGAAGGTTACTGGAAGAAACCGAAGATGAGGTGAGTCGAACCTTTCTGGAACTAATCATTGGTTGCTGACCCATTTTGAATCAACATTTAATATGTTTCCACTTTGTGAGCTCATCAATCAGAAAGGAAAAAACTTTGGGACCATAATCATTGGTCTGCTATAAGATCTTTTGGTTCGTTTGTTTGTACTTATCGTGTTCGTTGTGGTGTTTATGCAGCTGGCAGAATTGATAATGAAAGGATCGGTTAAAATTGGAGAAGTGAGCAAAGTTTTGTGTCGTGACCTTAGCAAACATTGCAAGCAAACAAGGTAACTTCGATGCTATTTAATAGAAATGATTTTGTAGGCCTTGTTTTGATTCTATAGCAGACCCGTTGACATTTAACATCATTTGTGCTAAATGTATTTACTTTAAAAGGAATTGAAAAGTGAAGGAAATTACTAAACTACCCATGTAAAATTAAACTCTAAAACCTTCCACAATTCTTTCACCCACCTGCTCTAATGTTATGCCATGGCTCGAAATAATTCCCGATGAATGTTTGTATGCAGTGATTACCATCAGTCGAGCAATGATGAAGTTAACGACGAACTTTGAGAACCAAAACATGATGAACGATGGCAAAGCCAACGGCCGATATCTACTAATTTTGGCAAACTTTTGGAACACTACGTAACATTTTATTAGATGGTTTGATGTTTTATTAGGATCGGGTTTTGATGGGCAGTTAGAATCGTCAAGTATCACTTCATTCTCTTGTATGGATTCAACATATGATCAATTCATCCCAAAAAGAGGGACAAAAAACTGGTTTATTGCATCTTTAGTAATTTACCAAATCCAAACTCATTCACGAAAATGAGATAAAAAAGATAACTAGGTGGCTTAAACTATAAAGAACTCGAAAAATATTGTACAATGGGAAAAGATAATTAAACAGCAAGAGTACTATCTACCGATAACACAACTTACCAAAATGTACAAAAGTTTAAAAACAATAAGAAAACAAAAAAAAAACGTCAATAATTTCGGTCTTATTTTCCCAAAACGAGAACACAAAGTAATCATCATAAAGGAATGAAACATTACCAAGAGTTATAAACACAATCAAATTCGATTATCTCTTCACGAGTTACCATCCAAAATGCCTTTGAGAAAATTTAACCCTTCTGAAGATATACTCCTCCTATGATGTCCTGTTTGAGTTTGTATCTCGATCCACGGTGGTGGATCTGGCGAAAAACAGATAACGATAACCGTTAAATTATCACATGTATTCCGTTTAAGAGCTTCACGAACGAGCTCTCTCGAACATCTCTCCGGATCATTATGAATCATCAATGCTTTTCGAGCTATTGTTACGGCACACTGACTACTCATGACGTCCCAAAGTCCATCGCAACCCATAATAAGAAACTCATCATCTTCCATTAACAAGATTTCTTGCAACTCTGGTTCAGAGCTTAATGGGCAAGCTGAACCTTTCGGGCCTTTCATGTGCCAATCTCCAAGAGCTCGAGCTACGGATAATTGGCCGTTTAGATATCCATCGTAAATGACACCACCGAGTTGTTCGATTCTATGTCTCTCGGATGTACTATTAGGTTTGTGGTCGTTCGATAATTCTATCGCTTTTCCTCTTTTCCCTAAAACAGCCCGACAATCACCAGCATTTGCGACTACCATCATCCTGTAACAAATGAGGTACATCATCTCAGCAATCCAATATGAGTGTTCACATTTCGATTTTAGTTTGTTCCCAAATAAGTGCCTACTTTCCAATTTTACCCTTAATTATGACATTAAATCTCTCGGTCTTGAAAGTAAATTGTCATATAGTTGATTAAAATTACATATTTCTAAAAATGTTTGCTTTTTTCATTGTGGACATTTATTTTAGGACAAATTAACTGTGTTGCAAGGACATAGATACGTAAACATGGATTCATAAATTCCAAACTTTGACATCAGGATGTCTTTATGTGTATTAGCTGTTTGGTTGGTTTTCTATTAAGGGGTTGTTTGGTTGGTTTTCCATTAAGTCGTGTGTCAGTAAAGGTGTCTTGTGTGGATTAATCTGTCTTTATAGATTGAGAAGGTTTTTGTTTGGGAGGGTTTTTTCATAGATGGAAGGAGCCTTGTTTTTTAATTGGGAGGGCGGTTTGAAAAAAGACTTGACTTTCTGCATAAAGTTCTCCGCTAGAAGCTTACTGAATAAGCCATTTTCTGTATCTTTAAGCCACTACCAAACAGTTATTTGTAGTTGACTGCATAAGCTATGAGTCCCATTAAGCTCATTAAGCTGCTAACAAACAGGCCCTATGTCTTGTATGGATAAAGCTGTCTTTGTGGACTGTGGATTAATCTATCTATATATAGATTGAGAAGGTTTTTGTTTGGAAGGGTTTTTTTATAGATAGGAGTATGCTCTTTAATTGGCAGGGGCAGGTGTGGAAAAAACTTAACTTTCTGCATAAGTCTCCCCCCTAGAAGCTAACTGAATAAGCCACTTTTTATATCATTAAGCCACTACCAAACAGTCATGTATAACCAAATAAGCCGTGAGTCTCATTAAGCTCGCTAAGCTGCTATCAGATAGACCCTTGGTGATTCTTAAAGATGAAAAAAAAAAAAGAGGCTCACCTACCTTCCAAATACGAAGGTGGTCAACGCAGTGGTTCCTGAAGAGACATCAAGAGTGGTGTTGTCTGCAAATGCTTGATCGGCTTTCATGTATGCATTTCGTATTGCCTTCTTCAAACAACCAGGGAACTGAGAATCCTCAACTATGAACTTCAATATATTCTTTCTAACATAACATGCAGCATCCGTACCACCATGCCCATCAAATACCTGTTGGTTAACATTAAATCTTTACTAAACATCTTATCTTGTCTACATCTAAATTACTTTAAGAAAAGCATAGATATATATATATATACCCCATAGAAAGCTCCAGGGGAAGGGAAGCCTTCTGTTCTGTCTAAATGTTCAAGAAGGTTGTCTATACATATATGTTCGTCTTCCATGTATTCCTTTGGCCCTTTCTCTGCACAGCTTCCCGATCGAATCATCGGTATATATTCCGATTTTCCATCTGAACCTGACTTTACTCCAACAATCCCAAGGTCAAAGGCCTACCAAAGTTACATGAGTGTTAGATTCAGGATTTTAAGTATATATATATTAGCAGTTTCTAAAAATACGACATGTGTCATAATCTACATAATTATTCATCACTGGATGGCAATCCAGATATGTATGTATATTTTATTTACATTGAGTCACTGATTATAGAAGGCAGACTTGTAAAGAGATGATTTTCTTTACTTCATCGATGTACAAAGATTTTATACAGACGGCTCTTAAAGGTCGTCACGTACAAAGATTTTATACAGACGTGTTTCATAAGCACTACAAATAAGGGAGTTTGGACATAGATTATTGGATAATAAACCATGAGAAAAAGGCCATATGTGCAAATTACTTGTTACAGTAAAAACATACAAAAATGGATTCCTAAATTAAGCATCAAAGAGAGGTTGCAAGAGTTTCTTAAGAGGGCATAGCAGCCTCTAGGGTTGCAAGGTTTCAATACCCTCTCGAGAAGAACTAACATAAATGGTCAAACAATATATAATAAGCTAATATGTTACAAATACGTTTCATCAATAGTAGTATTATACGGTTGGCTACCATGCAGGTAGTTTTCAAACTTTCCATAGTTGGAGAACTGGATTTAAAATGAAGAAATAAAGGACATAAAATGTCTCTAATGCATTATGTTACTCCTTCTGGCCCAAAAATATACGTTTTTTAGTTTTTACCATGACTTGGATATCTAAAATGATCTCCATATTGACAAAACCAATACTGCCGATAATTTGTAATGATCACCAATGAACAAAAAAGTAATAAGAATTGAAATTTCACCAAGAAAAGAAAAAATGGTTTCTTTCTAGGAAGGATATTGTTGCATGTTTTGGGACCGAGGAGGGACATCTTTTCCTTTAAATGAAAAACACAGTTAACTCGTTGAAAAAAACAACATGGTAACTAGATGAGCTCTCATTCTATCAGTTAACAGCCTTCATTAACATAAACACAAGATGGTGTTGCCTTTCTCCTAAAGAGAAAAAGTAAAGAATATTATTAAGTCTTCAATAATAGACTTCTGTCGAACACCTAGAGCCATAATAATGGGCACTCAAAAAGTTGAATTCAAACCATATGCGTAATCCTAACACTTGTAATTTGCTTATTGTTAGTCTTGAAACTACGATCATAGCTACTACCATAGATTTTAACACAGACAACTATTAAGATATGAAATATGAAATGGCATGAAAATAACAAAATATTGGAGTATAAAGCATATATGGCAAGAAACCGAGAAAGATAAAACAATTTTAATATCGGCGCTTCACCAATCACCACCCTTTTTGCTGCCTTTTAAAACACTTTCTTACCAATGTTTCCATGGCTACAGATAAAGAATTCCAAGTGCATCCTAACTACAGTAATTTCGTAACTTTATCATTTCAAACACAGAAATGAATTCTTGTTTTCATCACAATGGCTTCAAAGTTCAAACAAAACACAAAAGAACTCGATGGACTATGAACCCTTAGCTCCCATTGGGATGTTCTTATATAAAAGGCAACAGAATCATCATAATTTTCTAGTTAACAAATAATAGCATGAATGAAAAACTGAAGATTTTTCACAACTTAAGATGATCGATCAAATTTCAACATGGAAATGATTTATATACCGGATCTGTAGGAGTCAACAGTGTTGCTGTGCTTATGCTATGCCGAACAACCGATAGATGCCTTGGAGGTTTTCCGATATCCAATTGATTCAAACGGTCGGAATTCTGTGATATCTCATGTTCTCCGCCGGCCATAATATCATTGGTAAAACCATCTTCTACACCGGTGCCAGCAGCCATAATCTTTTTTATTACATAAAAATCGCCAATCTGAACTAATTTATCTTCCAATAGCAACTAATAAGCCTTCAAGAATTCTTGGAAGTTATACAAATGGAAACAACAAACAATATGGCTAAATTATTCGATACCTGAAAGAGATAAAAACTTGCTTATTTCCCCCCAATACTCCAACTTAGATTCATGAAAAACAATCATAAAAACAACCCACTTTAATCTCCCCGTCTACAACTTCAAATTTTTCTTTTAATTCCATTGCAAGTCCAGTAATCTACACAAAACCTCTGATCATGCAACTTCAAAGATCCGATGATTTTAATATACCAATGATCACTTCTTAATCAACGGACACCCCAAAAATAAACCTCAGTGCCAGCAACAAAAATCGCAGTTTCCCACCGAATCTTGGCCAACTGAACCTAGTTAGTAAACAGGAAAAAAAATACAAATCTTGTACAAGCAACGGAATCTAGAGAAGAAAAAACCGCTGGTTGTATTATCGGATCATACCCAGAGTATGAATTTTCACAAATCACGATCCAATCTTTGACTATAATTAGACAGCATGGTAGATTTGGTAAAGAGAAATCGCTCCCAGATGAAGAAGCAGATTGTGTGATGCTTATGTTCGCCTATTTATCTCAATTATCATCCAATTTAAGAAACCCTAGAAAGCACTACTTGAAGTAGAAATCAGAGACAAAAGGGGGAAAAGATGGTATTTATTGATGAAAAGACATTACGTTTAGACCCCCTTATATTTATGAATAATTCCTGTATACCCCTCATAAAATGATTTATTTCACTTTTGACCCATGAAATTATCACTCCGTGTATCAAGCAATTAAAATGACTCGTTTAGTAACACTTACGTTTTTTTTAAATAATATAGATGGTCTGGGTTGGATTCATATGAGACTAGCCTGTTTTTGTGAGACCGTGAAACAATCTTTTTACTCTTGAAACTTCACAGCAAAAACATTGTGAAAAAAACATCTGATGGGTTCACGTGAGACCAGCATGTTTTCGTGAGACCCGTCAAAGACCCGTGAAACCACCTTTTTACACATGAAACTTCACAGCAAAAACACTGTGAAGGTAAAAAAAATTTGAACCTTCACAGCAAAAAATTTATGTAGGTTACCTTCATAGCAAAAACACTGTAAAGATTCATATTTTTTTTTACTTTCATAGTGTTTTTGCTGTGAAGTTTCAAGTGTAAAAAAGTTGTCTCACGGGTCTAACGGAAATAGGCTAGCTGATCTCACGTGATCCCAAGTCTAGATGGTCTATTATCTTTTATTCTATATATAAAAAAACTTAATTAAATGTTTATGGATAAAAAGATAGAATTGTAATTTTACTGTGTATACAATATGATAAGTCATAATATGTAATTTATATGTATAATTAGTTTTGGAAATAAGTGGATGCCGATATACGTGTTAATATAAGTAGTTAGCTTGTACTTTGTAGTATTTAATTACAGATCGTAAATGTGTGTCGACTTTAATTCCACTATATGTCTCTTATACGTAGGGATATGGATAGTCCAATAGTCCAATAAAATATTATAATAGACTTTGGTTCCGTTAAAAACTGAAGTTACGGTTAGAAAGGTAGGGAAGAATTATTTTCAGCTATAAATATTGTAAAAATACAGAATGACAAATCAATGAATGAATAATTGTTGGTTTTTTAAAACGATGTTTTTTCTCAAGTTGATGATAAAAAAAAAAGGTAGAATGTATCAAGAAATGAAACTTAGAATTATATTTTTATAAAATACTTTAAGTGGTTTATATTTTTGGATATTCATTTCATTAATATAATTTAGAGTAAACTACATACTTGGTCCCTAAGGTTTATTGGTTTCAACAGTCTAGGTCCCTAAAATGAAATATCTATGGCTTGCATCCTCGTGGTTTCCATTTTATAACGTATTGGGTCCCTAAAACTAACTTTGTTAGACTTTTTCTGTTAAGTAGGTTAAGTAAGAAGGACATTTTGGTCATTTTAAGTTTAGGGACCAAACATGTAATAAAAACCATAGGGACCAAACATGTGACTTACTCTCTATATATTTTATATATACTTAATACTTAATAATTAATAATTAATAATTAATAATTAATAACATATATATTGTATATAATTTATCACCATGATTTTCACAATTTTTTATAACATTGTTTTTTTATTACAACAATATATTTTTAATTCTGTATTTTTATTATGGCATGATAGTTACATTTTTCTTTATTATAGCAAAATATATTCAAATTATTTTTTTTATTATGGCATTATAGTTACATTTTTGTTTATTATAGCTATATATTTTTAAATTATTTTTTAATTATGGTATTATAGTTATATTTTTCTTAACTATAGCAATATGTATTCAAACTATTTTTTTATTATGTCATTATAGTTACATATTTTTCTTTATTATATCAATATACTTTCAAATTGTTTTGTATTTAGCCATTGTACTTTTAATTTTTTTATTAAATTGTATGAAAGTTATATATTTTAATGAAACATATATTTTAAACATATACAATTGTTTTTTTTCTTAAAAAACATATATATTTTTAAATAAATTACGTGGCGTAGATAAAATGAACCATCAATTTTTTAGATAGTTTCTCGCTTTACCTTCCGATTATTCATACATTTTTAAAGGAATTCTTAAAAAATAGATGAAAAACATAATATAAGTGGTATATAAATAATCAGAGAAAGCGATGAAGTTATTCAAAAAATGTAAAACACATTTTAAATAACTTCATCGCTTTCTCTCCCGATTATTCATATACCACCTATATTATGTTTTTCATCTATTTTTTAAGAATTCCTTTAAAAATGTATGAATAATCGGAAGATAAAGTGAGGAAACTATCTAAAAAATTGATGGTCCATTTTATCTATGCCACGTAATTTATTTAAAAAAATATATGTTTTAAAGGAAAAAAAAAATCGTATATGTTTAAAATATATGTTACATTAAAATATATAATTTTCTTACAATTTAATTAAAAAAATTAAAAGTACAATGGCTAAATATAAAACAATTTGAAAGTATATTGGTATAATAAAGAAAAATATGTAACTATAACGACATAATAAAAAAATAGTTTGAATACATATTTCTATAATTAAGAAAAATGTAACTATAATACTATAATAAAAAAATAATTTAAAAATATATTGTTATAATAAAGAAAAATGTAACTATAATGCCATAATAAAAAAATAATTTGAATATACGTTGCTATAATAAAGAAAAATATAACTATCATGCCATAATAAAAATACAAAATTAAAAATATATTGTTGTAATAAAAAAAACAATGTTATAAAAAAAATTGTGAAAATTATGGTGATAAATTATATATAATATAATATATATATATATATATATTATTAATTAATAATTATATATATATAATATATATAGAGTAAGTTACATGTTTGGTCCCTGTGGTCTTTATTACATGTTTGGTCCCTAAACTTAAAATGACCAAAATGACCCTCTTACTTAACCTACTTAACAGAAAAAGTCTAACAAAGTTAGTTTTAGGGACCCAATACGTTATGAAATGGAAACCACAAGGATGCAAGTCATAGATATTTTATTTTAGGGACCCGGACTGTTAAAACCAATAAACTCTAGGGACCAAGTATGTAGTTTACTCTATAATTTATTTATGTTCGTCAATTTAAAAAATTAATATTTACTTTTAATTTGCCTTAATTGTTTATACTCGATACTTCCCTAACTCTATATCCTAGCTCTGCCCCTATACCCATATAAAAATTATATAAAAACTGAACAATCTATAATTTTTTAAGATCATGTGTATACTTTTATTTGAATTCCACTTTAATTATACATACGTGTTGACTTTTTTTATGTGTAATTTGACTTTTGTTTAATTTTATTAGTCAACACAGATCTTAAAAAGACTAACCAAACTCACCCCTGACCCAACCTACCCCAACCAATTGAATGTGGCTTTTGTATCTACTACATTAATTTTTTAAAAGTCAACCATGATTTCATTTGTGTTGACGTTGAAATTTTCAATATTTCTATTGATGATGCAATCAAATAAAAGTTAAATATGATTGGTCAATGTTTGAAAAATTTAATGCTATTTGTTACAATATTGACTAAAATAAATTATTTATACATAACAGGTCATATATCTATAGGTATTTAAAATCCAACATGTAAAACGATAAATGCATGTGATAGTGATATTTTGGTCGATCTTCATTTAATATTTAGTCATGGCGAGGGTTAATATAACCCTAATATGAGGTTCCCTAAACATTAGAGCTCGAACAAGAGCTCTGCTACTGCTATCCATGATGAAAATTGTGATACTTTGAATTCAAGGTCTTTCTAGGTATCTCACGTGTAATTCTCTTTCTAAAAGAGACATGAATTCCAGTTGAAGATCTGCAGTTTGTGTAAAAATGATGAGTGTGTGTTTTGGTCAATAACTAAAAAGGTTGAGGATTGGTAGGTTATGCATATTTTCTTGCAATAAGTGGCGGTCCGCGTTTATATTTATAGAATGTGTTTTATAGTTTTATGTGAAGGGGTGTTATTATTTGGATATTGATTCATTTGAAGTTCTTTTGGATTTCCGTCGGAGATAATGATACATCAATTTGTGGCAGTAGATGCACAAATCTTTAGAAGAATCGACCTACAATCTACTTAATTGGGTCTAAGAGCAGTGGCGGAGCTGGTTAATAAAAGGGGGGGTCCCAGGACCCCATTGAATATTAAAAAAATTATATAGGGTAAAAAATATCAAAAATACTTAATTTAGCCTTTCGTCCCCCCAGTAAAAAAATTCAAGGGACCCCATCTTACCCGCAATTGACAAAAACACTAAAAAGGTCTCTTGAAATCAATATAAAACCGAAAAAAACCTTCGAAATCCACAAAAACACTAAGAAAACCCTTTAAAATCGACAAAAACACTAAAAAAATCTCTTGAAATCAACTACAAGACTTATAAAATTTTCCGAAACACGCCGTATGACTTTACGCGCCTTCAATCTACCTTAATGGGACCCCAGTAGAGAAAATTCATGGATCCGCCACTGTCTAAGAGTATTGATCATGAGTTGTGAAGCCATGGACCTACTGAGTTGCTTCAACCATCCTTCGGTGGTGTGGTAACACATCCCCACTACAGGCTATGATATATTTTGTTACAGTTGGGAATAGAGTAGTCCAATCAAATTGATAGACACTTATAGGTAAACATAACATAGTATATTGTGTTTTTTGGATGGATCTTCTCATAAAGGAGCAATCGGTCTAGTTACTTTTTTGTATGATGTAATTAATGCATGCAAAGTATTATTTTTTCTCGTGAAAGTCATTGGTGATGCTTGAAATCTTAATTGCATGAAAATAACTTCTCATAATTTTCACGAACCAATTCACAACATTAAAAGTCTAATGTATTTTATGACTTTTAATGCATGGTTTACATATTATAATTGGTAGTTCGATAACCATATATAGGCTTTCATTTTCCATCCACGCTTTGTTGCTATTGTTGAGAGTATTTGCATGTTCCATAACCTGTGTAAAATCATCAGAGCAAAATTAGGAAATTGCTTCAATGCCCCTTGCAGTTAATTTTCAAAGTCCTACAATACATGAGATTAGGACAGCAAAAGCTAGTTTGAGAACACATCAAAAACAATTTGTAAACGACACTTGTGACGAGTTAAAAAGCTACAATCTTCCAACATTGGAGTACTTGTAAATTGTAACAAATTTCAACAACAATCAATTAGTTTTTATGTGAAATGGTTACCTTGTGATTGCATGTTGAAAAATGTTTTGTTATACATGCATATCATATGCTTTTTTCTCGTTGAAAGTTTCTCCAATTATTATTTAACTTCATTTTTACAGTAAAACAAGCAAAGCACACACAACATTACAAAAAGAAGGGTTGTTATATACACCTCTTTTAGTTTAAATCATGCACTGACAGAGTTTGATGTTGACTGGTGTGAAAAGAAAATTAGTAGAATATGGTGCATTTAACAAGTAAAGAACGGTGCATTTATCATAACCCTACAAAAATAGGGGTTATGAAGACGACAATCATTTGAATTTTTTCGTGAAATAATTACATAACATGTTATAACAATATCTTAGATCTTAGAAGCTGTGAAAGATTCTATAATAACTCTTTGTCGTCACTTTTTACAATATATCACTCAAAATATAGATAGGCCGGATAAAAAAAAATTAATTTATTATAATAGAAAATTTAAAATCACAAAGTCTACCAAATCCGATACTACTCACTTAAATTTGTGCATTAATTATAAATAGTTGCAAGTGTTTCTACAAAACCCATTTCTGAATTAAATAAATTTATTATAAAAACATTTCTTGAATGATAAATGAGATCAATAGCATTGTACTTTCTGAAGGAAAACAAAACATACATTCTCACAATTTTTATACTATTTATGTCTTAGAAACATAATTTTTTGTGTTGTTTGGAAATAAAATGCAAAATTGTGTATCTGTTCATTAATAATCATTGCAAAACATCTCTAAGAAACTAAGAATGGTTATAATTTACAAGTTAATTTAAATTTTGTGTTGGTAAGATAATATTTATAATTAAATTTATTTAATTTTTATAAAATTTTATATATAAACTAAAAACATTCTATTTTATTTAAAGGGCTGGGTTCACATGAAACATGTTCATTTTCGTTAGACTTATGAGACCACAAAATAATATTGAAACTTCAAAGCTCATTGTGAACGTAGAAAAGACTTTGAATCAGTGAATTTTCACATCAAAACATTGTGAATGTAACGTTTGACATTTACAGTGTTTTGCTGTAAAGGTTCAATGTTATTTAAGTGGTCTCATGAAAGCGGCATGATCTCATATGATCCCAAGTCTCTTCTAAAAACAAAAACGAAAAATAAAAAGATTGAAATTAAAATTAAAAATATGGAAAACTTACTTGGGTCAGTGAAGGTGACAAGACCACTTCCTTTGAAATCACAATTCCAATAATTTCTCCCATGCATTTGATAATATGCATTCATTGCATACGATGCATGTGCATGAACCTTATTGGGCCCAAAACACGGCCCATTTTTATAAACATCCCTACAGTCCACCCCACCTGGCCCACAACAAAAATCCAACACACCCTGAACCACCCTCTCCTCTGCATGTGGTTTAGCCACACACCAAACCGATGGACCCCTTTGGACCATCTTGGACCCTGACTCGAACCCAAAATCCATCTTTGACCCACTACAAAACTTACACCTCAAGTCCACATCATAAACCTTCGAACCATCTCCATTAAAGATCCCAAAGTTTCTCTCACTTGACTCCCCTTCTTTCTTGTTTTCATTAAATAATGCAAATAGAAATATGTCTATTTTGTCATTAGGTTTCATTGGGGTCCCTTTGTTCGATTGAGCCCTCGTGATTAACCTACTGTTGTAGGTTTTCGCATTGTCCGGTGAGGCTGCAGCCTCACCGGGCTCGCCTTTCGAGGGCCATCCGGATTCGGAAACAGTGATATGAACCGACCTGTTTCCGAATCCCAGTGAAACAATGGCAGAACGGATTGCGTCAATCTGTGCATCTAACATGTTCGTGTAGGCGTACCCTTTGGGGTCGTGGACCCCGGTTGAGTTTCCGAGTAGCGCGTATTCTAGTGGGACCATGGTGGGGTTGTCACGGTAAGCGAAGTAAGGATAGGCGTTGACCATGAACGGTGAGCCGGTGTCGGCTAGGAAGGCAACGATGGAGGTCATTGTCGGCATTAGGGTGGTGGCGAAGGTGGAGGCGGACGGCGGAAATGAGGTGGCTAACACCGCCATGCTATGTGGGGTGGTGATCTTGATTTTCCGATCAAGTCCACGAGATAACAAAACTTCATGGAGGTTTTGCATGGCTTGAATAAGGGCATTAGGGTCCAGGTCATCATCATCGGTGGCTAAGTACTCGTTACCGACGGCAATGGCGACGATGGAGGTGGCGGGGATGAACGGGGCCACACGGGCGGAGAACCAGTCCTCGGCGGCGGACTTGGCGGAGCTTATGTTAGCGACGTGGTTGTTCTCGACGGCAACTATGAGATCGATGCCGGAGTTGGAGAAAGCTTGGAGGATTTGAGGGTTGGTATCGTAAATTTTAACCTTATCGATGAGGGTGGATTGGAGGAGTTGGGCGACTTTTTTGGGCGGAGGGAGGTTGTTTCCGAGTGTGCCGTAGTTTATTCCGACGGCGGAGATGGTCGGAAATGGGTGGAGGAGGCGGAGGAGGAGGATTGGAAGGAGAGAGAGAAGGGCCATTGAGATGATCGGAGTGAATTAAGCTAGTAAAAATCTGAATGGACTGAACTAGGATATTAATCGATCTCTAGTAACTTTCAAAAATTATTTTGTACTTAATAAAACAAAAGAGATAAATATTAAATAAAGTTATTAATATCTTAAAGTTTATGGTTGTATAAAGTTTTTGATAGAAGTATGTTATATGTTTTTATATAAGTGTGAACAACATAATATGGAGTGGACTCAATGTCTATGAAAATAGTCTCGACTTTGATTTAAAAACATCTAGATAAGGTGTAATATTACAATTTTTACATTTCTTGTTCTCGTGTTATACAATGTATAATTTATAAATGGTAGTTAAATATTTGAAGAGCGTGAGTGTAAATTGAGGTTCATGTAAAATATTAGCATGTTCAATTGTAACATATTATTTTTTACATAATTGTTCTTTCGAAAATTCATGTTTACAAAAAAAATAAAAACAATTCAATATATTAGTCTACGTAAATACATATGGTTGCACCAACATATTTAGATATATTTAAAAAACGATTTTATTATCTTTTTATTTTTTATTTACAATAAGATTTTACATGCATCAAATATCCTTGATAATAACATGTATATAGAGAGGATAAAAAAAGAACATGATCAGAATAAGAAAACATAAAAACGATAAAATCACAATGGTTAACGACTCAATGTAAATGTGAGTAGACGACTTGACATACGATCTTTGGTGATAACCAAAATCGTATAAAACACATATAACTTTAGACGTGATTATAATACAAAATCATATATACCTTTTGATTTTTCTTGTATTTTTATTTATTTATTAATATTCTCACACTTTCGTATACGAGTAATAATTTTAGAAAAGTGAGAAGTGATGATTGAAAAATGTTGAAAAAGGCATCAATTAATTTGAAAAAGGAGGCATGAAAAAGCACTTTTTATAATGGAATCGGTGTTTTTTGGGTCCACTCCCAGCTGGTTGATTGAAACAGAGCCAAAAAAAGCCTAAACCCTTTCCTTCACTGATGTACTAAAATTCAAACGTTCCACACTTTACCATTATTACCCTCTTACTATTAACACTGTTTAATCTTTGACCAAAATTATCATTTCGGTTACTTTTTTGATTCACGGGGACAAATTAACTCCAATGTTTTAAAATATAAAGCTAAAGATTTGAAGGCAAATGTTGACATTTTTCTTTTAGAAAAAAACATTGTATGGAAAAAAAACGAAGTTTGAGTCCAAACATAAATAAAAAAGATGTTTATAGGTTTATGTAGTTCTATGTGTAAGTTTCGTCTTGATATATTACGTGACTAAAACGCAATTCAAATGAATGAAAAGCTGATCATCGAGATGTGGGTAATTAAAAGGAATGTTGAGTCTAAAACGGGTGTCCTACTTAGGTGGAAAGTGGAACATATAATTGTTTATATTATGATTTTTATAGTTAAAACTTGGATCAAGATGGGTCTTAACCACTTAACTTGTATGAAAGCGCGTATCTTAGCACAAATTTTGCAACTATGTCTCGAGTCCACCAAATAAGTTTTGTTGTTTTCTATGATTTTTTTATTGGATCTACTAAACCATAACTCTTTGTATTTATAATTTCTTTAAAAAAAAATTATTTGTATTTATAAATCAAATATTGGAATATACAAGGTTGATTCCATCCGGATTTTAGTAGAACGTTAATCATATATACTATAATGTAATGATTAAGTACAAGACTCTTACACGATTTAAAAAGTTTGTCTACTTTCACCATTCCAAGTCTTATAAATAATGTGAATTTTCAACATTACATTCACATCAAATAAAGACTAACTTAGTTTATATAAGACCAAACTTTTATTGGGAAATTTTTTACCAAGTGGGTAAATTTACAAACAAATTATTTTAATAGATTATAATGTTATACAGGGACGGATCTGTAGTGGTGTCCACGGTGGCACGGACCATCGTATTATTTCTCCGGCGAAGGGTAAATTTTTTTAGGTTTGTGAAAGGTGCAACCGTATCGTTTTATTGTGTGCCACCATATATATCTTAAAATTACAAGACTTGTGGCGTACTGGTTAAAATTTGTGAGGGATGAAGCTAGATAACCCATCTACCCCAAGTTCGAATCCAGGCGCGAACAACTTGTGGCCACTGAGGAATTATCTCAGGGCTACATGTTTTAGCAATCTTAAAATTGCCAGAGATTAGTCTAGGCAAATGCCTAGGATACCCTTTCCAAAAAAAAAATTACAATATGAACGCAAGGTTTCCTTGGCAGAGTTGGTTTGCAAGACTTTTTCTACACCCCAGACCCAAATCCCGTTAGTGTCATTTTATTAGCTTTTTGCTGTTAATTTCAAATTTATTATGTTTCTAAAAGAAATTACAAGAAAAGACTTGGATCCAAGACCTTATGTATGCAAATCAATAAACTAACTAATATACCAATTATAATATTGTGAAAAATATTTTGACATCTGTTTCTTATAGTTAAACTGTGCAGTCCGTCCCTCATATTTATATATCAACCAAAACATGAAAAATTAGTCATATTTATAAATTTTTTGATGAGTTGATCTCACTGGTTACGGCCCACGGGCTACTGGAAAAAAATTATATTAAAAACTAGAAATAAAATAAAACAATTGATCAGATATGAGAAAACACGCTAGGGTTTCATAACTTCACCACTGATAATCTCCTAGGGTTTTACCGCCTACCTCTCCTTCTCCACAGGTTTTTCGATCGTATACCAGATAGAAATTGTGATCCCGTTGAGATACACTGGTCGCTCCAGATCCGAGAACCCTCAGGTTACAATACACAAAAGAAGCCTAAATTGATCCTAATATCCATTCTTAGCAGTAGATCTGTTCCACCGTCCTTACAATCGATTCCAACAATCTAACTTCACGTTCATCAATCAAAACACTCACATCGCTTGAATTTTATGGATTTTCAATTTTTAATTGATACTTTCCAACATAGGAAGATTTTTAAAGCTCATTCGTTTCGATTGTGGCCATAATTTGGGGTTAACAGTTTTTGTGAAGTCAAGATGACCACTGAACAATCCTCGGGGTTCAACTCATACGTCTGCCGGACTGCCGGTGAGGTATGGTTACCGGCTCTCTATCAATGATGATTTTCATTTTTATTACAATAATTTGATTTCTAGTTAGAATATATAATACTACAATAAAATAAAACTAATTTGCATACTAAAATTAACAATTAACATTCAAATAAATTAAGTTTGCATTCATGGTCTTGGGTTTGTGCACCCCAACCCCTACGGCTGAAAAAAGGGGATATTGGTGCAAAATATTGCATATGATGGCTTACACTTGATCTCTGAACAACAGGTAAGTACTGTTGACAAATTAATATTGCTGATGCAAATTACTTTGCACCTGCCCTTTGAGTATGCTTTATTTTCACTTTAATGTTATGGGGTTTTGCTTGCCAACCTTACCGCCTTTGTTCGATATTAGAAAATGGTGTTTTCGTGGTCAAAGAGTTTTGGGATGGTTGGGTTACATTGGTTAATTGTTGTACCAACTAGAGATGCACCAAATCCCAAGACTCCTTAGGGTTAGGGTTGTTTGGCAATTGCTGAATGGTTTAGTGCGGAATGATTCAGTGGTCAAAATAATTAAAAGAGGTTTTTATGATAAAAGTGTAAAATGAAATATAATTGTTTGGTAATTGTTCTAAATAATCAGGTGCTCTCAATGGTTAAGGCGATTTAGAGGGTTTTGAAATCATGAAGAGGCCCACTTTTTTTTTGTCAAAAGGATTCACCTCTTAGTAATTGAAAGGCTGCCTCTTAGTGCCTCTTAATGGAACTTTTAAGAGGTAAATAAACCACCCTGAGGTTTGGTTAAGAGGATGGCCGAATTTGGGTCAAGGATCGAACAATGGGCTGTGAATAGAAACAACCTTACCTTATAAATATGTTACTTTGTTCAAAAAGAAATATTCTATATGTCTCAAGATGATTGTAACAATTATTATTTTGGTTGTTCTAAAATAAATGCAACATTTTCTTTTGCGATAAGATTAAAATCTACATTTGTTGTTTCATTTGCCAACATATATTACAAAATACCGGTGACATTGATTTTTTGTTGATTTATTTTCTAATTTTGTCATTGTTATTAAGCTTATTGATTTTTTTAGGATACAAGGATTGCAATGTTTAACTTATCAAAGTAAATTATTTCACCAAAATCAATGTTCTTAATATTTTGTAATAATTGTCAATGGCCAACAATTGATTTTGGATCTAGAAGGTATTTGAAAAGGAAATGTTGCATTTATTTTGAAGCAAACTCTTAAAGAAAATTGTTCCATTTATTTTGAGATTGAAAGAAAATATAGTGATAACATAACAATTAACAAACATAAGGTAACAATGCAATTTAAAAAAAGTATCTGAAAGACATAGTATCAAAGACAAACATATGTTTAGGTAAATCGAGTTATAACCACCCGAATAGATCAAGAAAATATTGTAAAAACCATGGGAATAACTCTTTTTATGGTTAACATGGAAAGTGTGCAATATTTGAGACTTGCTTTATGAGGGTGGCTTTGGCCTGGTTCACAATAATGGCCACGGTAAACAAGGAAACATTCTTTGTTAAAATGTCATCATGTTATAACAATTGTATCATGTCATCTTGTTGATTTGATATACCGTATCAAATCAAATATGTTAATTGAACACAATTTTCTCACGTTTACTGTTAGACAAACCGTGAGAATAATTGTGGTGTTTTCTAATATTTTTGATTGGTTTGTTGTATCATGTTAACAAGATGGCTTGGTATAATTGTTTTAATGAATATGACCTACCGACACCTTTTTTTTTTTGGAACATGGTATGTCTCAAATCTTGTAAATTATATTCATTAGGTAATTACAATTAATGAAATAATGTTAGATAAGTATCATAATTTATAAAGCAAGACTTGCATAGCATATTCTATTTCCATTCAAAAATCCTAATTAATTAATGAACTTATCATTCATAATTCCTACTAATAAACCTCCTGATCTACCATTGAAATTAAAAAGAACTTGGATCCCCTAGTCTTTATTTAGCTAGCAATGGAAAGGTTACATTAACCTTTCCATTGCTGGACCCACTTCCGGAAGAGAGGAGACCAAAGTTTTTTTTAAAAGGTAGATTAAGAGGTTTACTTGTCTCATGGCTTGTAGACAACTTCAAAATGTAACTTAACAAGGCAGACTTGAGAGCAACTCTCTCTAATTAGTAATTAATGATATTTATTGCTTCTATATTGTCACTGTATTATGTATGTTTCTATAATTTTTTTATTTGTATTTTGTTTTAAAACGTTTCTAATTTCTACCTCAAAACCACGGGATAACACTGCGAGGGTGGATTGGTGTTGCAGTCTAGGTGGTTCAAGGTGTTATATGCCTCCTTTAGGGTCTTTTTAGTTGTCTTTTGTTTTTTTATGGCTATTGCCCTTTTTTGATTCGGTGTTTTCCTTTGCTTATCTACTACTTGCGGAAATGTTTGTTGTGGATTTGGTCTTTTGTATCTCCTTGTTGGTTTTCTTTGTTAATAAAATTGGCCTTTCAAAAAATAAACATTGTGAGGGTTTGTTTGTTTTTGGTTTATTGACTTCTTTATTTAGCATTTTTATATGATGTCTAAATTAGACAAGTTAATATGTATTTATTGTTTACTATTTTACTTTGTTCCAAAATAAATATCTACTTTAAAAAAATAACTAGCCCAAAGCTGAATTAACTGCTGATGAGGTGAAGGTGCTACAAAAGATTTTACCGCATTAGTGACAT
The DNA here is from genome assembly GCA_036898165.1 of Silybum marianum. Classification (NCBI taxonomy): domain Eukaryota; kingdom Viridiplantae; phylum Streptophyta; class Magnoliopsida; order Asterales; family Asteraceae; genus Silybum; species Silybum marianum. Next base: position 42,242,738 of record CM072531.1, read on the forward strand.
AAGAACAAGAAGTATTGAATTTAGTACTGTACCAAAATATCCGAATTTGGTTGCCATTATTTAATTAGAGGTACTTTTTTTGTTAAGTGCTTAATTAGTACAAACTTTGCTAATCGTGTTATTTTCGTCTTATTACATTTACTTTGTTTAAACTTTCTTAATTATCTTATTCACTTTCTGGTTTTATCTACGAACTTTGTTAAAAAAATTGAACAACCAATTTTCATACACGAAATAATATTATCAACTTCAAACAAAAATCATTGTTTACTTTACCTATGAACTTTCTGTTTTCCCCGGTGAATGAAACAGCATTACGAATTTTGAACAAATACCATGTATAATTTGATTATCTACCAAAAACAAAAATAAAACTGTTCCAAATTTGCCCTCTATTTAATAAAATTTAATGTATTTTTTAAATCATTTTATAACCTTTCATTTAACAATAATTGTTGATAAAAAAATATGAACAATTTAGATGAGTTTGTAAAGTTAATGCTATTTACTTGGTTAACAAATTATTGTGTCTCTAACTAATCATTTATTACTTTTTTTTGAATTTTTGATGTAATAAATATTAAACATTGTAATTTAATTTATTTTGTTTGAACATTCAACCGTTTGCAAATTTCATTCCTTACAGTTAATGACCATTAAACATGAGCATATGACATGCGTTATTTATAAACTCAAAATGCCACTTAAAATTTGAATGAAAAGTTTTCATATATATAACATGAACAGTACCAACATGTACATATTGCAAAAAGTTGAACAAAAATACAATTAATCGATATATAACATATGATTTTATATATCAATTATAACCAAAAGATACATGATATGAGAAATTGATACTCTACCAAGTCCCTTCTATTTATATTTTGAAGAAGTAAATATATCTTTTTAGTTCCATATAGATTTAAAGTCTTTTTAAGGTTGAAACTGTTTATTTGTAAATAGTTTAGGGACTATTTATGTAATTCACTCCTAAAATTGTATTTGGCGCAATTCTTTTGCTCATCGTTCAGTATCAAAATCGCAGATTCAGCTACTAATATTTATCGTCATTTTTGGTGTGAATTGTAGATGAAATCAATCAAATATAATCCCAAACCCACAAATTTCTAGTCTTTAATTCTCATGATCTCCAGCTTCACAGATTCATGTCGTCCTCTCTCCATCTATATCATCCGTCGACTTTTGTCAACCCAACAAAAATACCTCTCAAGAAAACTACCTCCATACGAAAACCCAGATGCATCTTATATGGAATTATCTCAGAAGTTTTACGAATTAATGAAATCATGCGCAAGTATTCGATCAACACACTTGGCTCGAGGACTTCATTGTCAGCTGATCACAACTGGGTTAGATTCTTCGATTTTTATCCAAAACAACTTAATCAACATGTATGCCGGTTGTGGTTTGGTCGATGATGCATCATTGGTATTTAATGAGATCGAGTTAAAAAATGTGTTTAGTTGGAATACAATGATCGAAGGTTTGATAGAATCTGGTCGGCTATCGGCTGCAGAGAAGGTGTTTGAGGAAATGCCTCAAAGGGATGTTGTTTCTTGGAACTCTATGATGTCAGGTTATTTCCATAATGGGTTACCAGAGAAGACTATTGAGGTTTTTGTTTCATTGGTTCGTCGTTTTTATTGTGTTCCTGATGCTTATTCTTTCACCTGTGTGATGAAGGCCTGTGCTAGCCTTAACTTTTTGAACTTGGCTTTACAAGTACATGGTTTTGCTGAAAAGTTTGGATTTTTAGGTGACGATTCTGTCGAATCATCGATGGTTGATATGTATATCAAATGTGGAGCTCCAGATTTTGCCGAACGTGTTTTCTTGAAGATGCCGAACCCAAATATGTTTTCTTGTAACTCCATGCTTTATGGTTACTCAAAATTATACGGTTTTCAGAGGGCATTGGAGCTGTTCGATCAAATGCCTAAAAGAGACACTGTTTCTTGGAATATGATCATTTCAATATTATCTAAGCACGGAAATGTCACGAAAACACTTGGTATGTTCGTTGAGATGTGTCATCAAGGTTTCCTACCCAATTCCATGACATATGCTAGTGTTCTCAGTGCTTGTACTAGCATATATAAACTTAGCTGGGGGGGCCCACTTGCACGGCCGAATTATCAGAATGCAATCCGACATCGATGTCTATGTTGGCAGTAGTCTTATCGACATGTATGCCAAATGTGGGTGGTTCGAAAAAGCACGTCAGGTGTTTAACGATTTGAAAGATCACAACATAGTATCGTGGACATCAATGATAGGAGGAGCAGCACATTGTGGTAACGAAAAGGAGGCCATTTCATTGTTTAAACAAATGAAAGCGGTTTCCGTGGCCTCTGATCAATTTACGTTAGCAACTGTTCTTAATGCTTCTTGTGGTTTAAAGGATGTTTATCTTGGAACCCAGATCCATGCTTATTCAATCAGAATTGGAATCGATCATTTAACTCCAGTAGCCAACGCTCTTATTACAATGTATGCTAAATGTGGCGATATCCATAGTGCAAATCGTGCATTTAACTGGATGCCATATAAAGATATCATATCATGGACAACCATGATCACCTATAGTGGAAACGTCGAAAAGGGTAGAGAATATTTCGATAAAATGCCAGAGCGTAATGTCGTTTCTTGGAACTCGATGTTAACGACATATATACAACATGGATTTTGGGAAGAGGGTCTTAAAGTTTATGTTTTGATGAGAAAGGAAGGAGTTAAACCGGATTGGATTACTTTTGTAAGTTCAATTTCCGCCTGTTCATATTCAGCTGTACTAAAACTCGGGAACCAAATAGTTGGTCAGGCTGAAAAATTCGGGTTTGGTTCAGATGTATCTGTAAAAAATAGTATCGTTACAATGTACTCAAAATGCGGACGTATTGAAGAAGCCCGCAAAACTTTTGATTCGATAATTGCAAAGAATTTGATTTCTTGGAATGCAATGATGGCTGGATATGCTCAAAGTGGTTATGGTAATCAAGTGATCGATATTTTTGAGAAGATGATAAAATCGGGAATAATGCCTGATAATATAAGTTACGTATCTATTCTTTCGGGTTGTAGTCATTCGGGTTTGGTACCAGAAGGACATTATTACTTCGATATGTTGATTAAAGATCTAGAAGTTTCTTTAACATGCGAACATTATGCGTGTATGGTGGATCTACTTGGGCGTGCAGGGCGTGTTGAAGATGCGAAAGATTTAATCGACAAAATGCCGATGAAACCGAATGCTGCTGTTTGGGGAGCTTTACTTGGTGCTTGTCGGATTCATGGCAAAGCGACATTGGCGGAAACCGCTTTGAAGAATCTTGTTGTTTTGGATGCGGAAGATTCCGGAAGTTATGTCCTCCTAGCGAATCTTTATTCGGATTCCGGAAAGTTGGAGTCGGTTTCTAATGTAAGACGGATAATGAAAGAGAAAGGTATAAGGAAAAATCCGGGTTGCAGTTGGATTGAAGTAGATAACCGAGTGCACGTTTTTACCGTAGATGATACTAACCATCCGAGAATTAATGATGTTTATCGTACATTGAGGGAGATTATTGTGAAGATAGAAGAAACGGGAATTTATATTAAGGAAAATGGTTCGGTTGATAAGCCGAAGGGGTATCATAGTGAGAAACTTGCGTTGGCTTTTGGGTTGATGAGTTTACCGGCTTGGATGCCGATTCATATAATGAAGAATCTTCGAATTTGCGATGATTGCCATTTGGTAATGAAATTGGCATCTCTTGTTACCTCGAGGGAACTTATAGTTCGGGATGCAAATCGCTTCCATCATTTCCGGGAGGGAGTTTGCTCGTGCCGGGATTACTGGTAAATTTCTCATCCATATATGTTGGAACTTTCTCATTGGGCAGATGAGGTTTCACATATTCTCACACCAGTACGGCTGTATCTCTGTATAGATTGGGAGCGTTTTTTCATAGATGGAAGGAACATGTGATACAGAGAGGTTTCAAGAGTTAAACGAGACTTTTCTTCGATATTTGGAGAAGAAGAAAATGGGCTCGAAAGAAGCTTGTAAATCAGAAACTGAAAAATAGTTCCTTGCATGACTCTGGTCGCATGCCGGGTCCTGGGCGCGTCTTGACGAGTCCCAAACGAATTGCGTTTATTTGATTATTTTGTGTCTTAATTAGTTAGGATAATTATTTAGTTTTAGTTATTATTTATCATCTTTATAATTAGATTAGGATTATTATTAGTCTCTTCCTTATTATTAATTTCCTAATTATTAATTAATTTTAAGTTGGTTTAGAATTCGGATTGCTTTAGTTTCCAACTTTCTATAGTTATCTTAATTAGTTCAGCTATAAATAAGATCTATTGTTTTAAGTTTTAATTACATTATTATTTAATACAATTTCTTCTCCTTGAAAGTTTTTAAGAGTTTTTTTTAATTTTTCGAGTTTTACTAAATGTAATTCTCAACCCCCAAAGGGTTTAAACGCATGTCGACCCTTCCGCAAAATCTAGGTTGCATCAACATGTTTTGAAGAAGAAATGGTACTCAAATTACACGTTTCCAAAAAACATCATAAACTTAACAATGGTCGACGAATTTACAAGGAGACGTTAGCAAGATGTAAACGTTCATGCACAAGTGTTTGTTTCGTTTTATTGACCCACAACTTGGGCCAAAATCGAACAAAACAAACACCCGTGAGCTCGTCAACATTCTCATTCTCCTCCAAAGACCGACCCATTGTCTCCCGAGTAAAAAAATACGTCACCAAAAACCCCAAAACACAAACCCCACCCATCGCCATTAACGTATTTGACATCCCGATCCCATGTGGAGGCTCACGACAAACCCACAAAAACCCAACCGATCCAATTATTGCCCCCACTTTTCCAACCGCACCGGAAATCCCATGACACGTTGCACGAAACCTCGCCGGAAAAAGCTCCGCCGGAACTATGAAAGTGGTGGTGTTCGGCCCAAAATTGGAAAAAAAGAACGTGAGTCCATAAAGTATCATGAACCCGATACTTGGATCGGATCCCCAATCGCTACCCATGTTGACTTTTGCGATCGTAAACAAGCTTACCGCCATGAAAAAGAACCCGGTGGCCTGAATCTTGACCCTCCCGACATAATCGATCATGTAAACCGCCACAAAATACCCAGGGATCGTTGCACAGGCTGCAACGATCGCTTGGAATTTTGCGATCTGCAAAGCATCGTCGTATAGATTCATGTGGCTTTTTTGAGTCATTTTACGTTTAAATGCGTGATATTGGAATAGATTGAGACTATAGAAGACAATATCGACGAGAAACCAGTTGACGGATGCGGCAATAAGATCACGACCATGGCGTCGGAAAAATTCTCGAGAGAAAAGAGGATAGGTGTTGGAGAATGCTGCACGAGTGTTCGGTGTGTTTACCGTCTCGATATCTTCTCGGATTTGACTAAGTGATACATTCATCACTCTTTCCATATCTTGTGCTGCTTGTAATGTGTTCTTTTCCACCAAAGCTGTGAACCTGTGAAAACAACATTCAAAGAAACATGCAAAAAGTGGGGAAGATTCGTCAAAACATTGTGACGGAAAAGACGTTGCTAATAATCAAAGAGAGTCGCTCATCCTAACGAAAATCAGCTTTATAGAACACCAAATATGATTAAATGTCTTAATAGAATGCATTACAGGATTTACATTCAATTATATGTCATATATATATATATATATATACACGATGACAATAAGTTGATAGAGTGTTTTTTTAAGTGTCCTAACAAATAACAAATGTTTAGGATATTTTTGAAATTAAGCGTCAAAATAGTTTTTTATTATGACATTATTTAAAAAATGTTATATAAAAACAAATGTTAAAACACGTGTTCATGTAAAACTTATCAAAAATTCTTAACAAAACTAATATCTCATTTTATTTCAAAAACATCTTTAAAATTATGTTAGAAGATGCTGTCAATTTACCACAACACTTTTTACACTAATAAACAATTGTTTGGTTTTATAAACTTCTATTAAAAACCATACGGATTGTGACGTATCGGTTGAGGTCCTGGGGGATATGGTGGAATATCTCATCTACGTAGGGTTCGAATCCAGGCGTACACAACAATTGTGGTCACTGACTTTATCAGGATTGATGTATTGCAATTATAATTTGTCGGGATTAGTCCAAGCATAGCATGTGACACCCTTCCAAAAAAAACCTCTATAAAACCGTATATTAAGAAATTTATAAATATTTGACACCCTTCCAAAAAACCCCTCTATAAAACCGTATATTAAGAAATTTATAAATATTTGACGTCCTATAAAACCGATTTTGATATAATGAATCTTGATGATAGCCTTGCAAGTATTCTCGTTGCTAAATAGCTGAAAAATTTTGCTAAATTTATTCGGAAAAAAATTGTTGTTAGCGTTTTTATGACAAAAAAACTTTGTCACTGATGCATATGAGTGGCAGTTATTACCGTGCGGTTTCAGGCATCTTCATCCGCCAATAATAAGTCATAGATGCCGGAATGGCACCGATCATGAGAATAAGCCGCCACGCCAAGTCCGACCCCGGTGGGACCGGAGCTCTATTTTCAGACTGCACGAGTTCCGCCGGAGTTGTTAACTCACCAGCCCAAGCTCTAAAAACATAGCAAACGATCATAGTAACAAGCGAGCTAAACAGTATCCCGAACCCTTGCATAGAAAACACACCGGCAATAAACGCTCCACGAGTCCTTTTGTTCGCAAATTCCGACATAATTGTGGCCGATAACGGGTAATCCCCTCCGATTCCGACCCCGAGAAGGAACCGGAAAAACCCGAGGCTAACAAACACCATTGACGTTAACATCGAGAGCGAGAATCCACATCCGACGGACCCCACGACCATTAAAATGAGTGAAACTCCGTACACACGTCGACGGCCGACGCGGTCACCCAACGGGCCGAAAATTAGTTGCCCAATTACGGCTCCCATTAAAGCAACGGCAATCATAGTGGATGCAATGTCAATAGGGACCTCAAACCATTTCTTCTGGTCTATGTGATGATCGAAATTAGGGTAATATATCCTTCCAATCATCCGCATGATGGGAGGGATACAGAATAAATCGTAACTATCTGTAAATAAACCCATACCTGCGATTATAATCGCTTTGAAGTGGTAATACTGTGTTTTTGCGGCATCAAGTGCCGATAAAACTTTCAATGCCATCGTGAAATTGAATTTCTTGACTCAGAACACAAGAATATATAAAAAATGAAATGTACTTTTTATTTTATATAAAATATGATTTTGATAAGTAAAATGACATAAATAGTAAAAATATTGGGAAGGAAATTTGGAGGGATTTTCGTAGTGATAAAATCCATAGCATATGCTACATAGTTGTTTGATACTAACAACGTTTTGGTAGAAGTTGTGAACTTTTTAAGGTTTGTTGTTTGTTTCATATGTAAAAAGAATGTGTACTTTCCTTGTTTACGGAGTTTTTGTATTACATGTTTTTATAAATATGAAAATCCATGTTTTTGAAAAAAAAAACAAAAATTCATGTTTTTAACATTTGCATGATATTGGAATTCCATAGTTTGGTTAGGTATATATAATATATATCCTTTGTGGTCTCATTTGAAAAATCACGATGTTAATGAAGAATTCGTTCGGTTTGCTTGGTAAAATTTGTAGGGATTTGAAATTGAATTCTACTATGTTAGGTTTCGAGGAAAGTTTGGATTTAAAATTAAATCCCGGGATTTCAATGAAATCCCACAACAGACGGATTAGGATATCTCTTGGAGATGACTGTCGTTTTAAATCTAAATCCCATGGATTTCAATTGTTTCCATTGCATCTCTATTCATTCTCTTTCATCAACTCTGTCCTAAGAGCATCTCCAACAATTTTTCTATAATTTCTTTAAAATATAGAATGAAAAGTCAAAATCTCTAAAAACGTTTTATTCCAACTCCAACAAATTTTCTATTTTAGAAAATCCATCATTACTTATAGTATTAAAATATTATTGTCTCTCTTACACATTCAATTTCAATAATTTTGATTTGTTGCATATACTAAAATAATGTTTCTCTATCCTAGTTTAGGGATTTTAGAGATTTCTCCCCAAATCTCTAAAATAGCAAACCACATAGTAACGCTGTTGGAGCATTTTAAAGAAGAAAAACTCATTTTTTTTTTCTATCATAGCAAAGCTGTTGGAGATGCTCTAATCTCTCTATTGCCTCCACATCTTACCAAAACAAACAAATTATTTATAAAACAAATTAAATTTCATTCCAAATGTTACAAACCAAACAAGATTTATAAGAGATCGAAAATCTTCCAATTTTAAATCTTTTCATAAAATCCAAATACAACATTCCCTCAAACCAAACGGACTAAGATAAAGACATAGAAAATGCTAGCGTTAACTAGACCTGACAAACGTGCCGTGTCGGATTCAAAGTTAAACGGGTTGAGAGTGCCTAACCCTTAACCCGACCCGTTTAATTTTCGTTTCGTGTCAACCCGTTTACTTAAACGGGTTGAAATATATTACCCAAACCCGTTAAATTCGTGTCGAGTTCGTGTCTGGTTAGCATGCTGTGCCAGTTTTTGCCAGGTCTAACGTTAACTTCAAGGGTGATTCAATTTGTAACCTTCTATTTTGTCTTTCAAGTTTCTCCTCCATCAATACAAGTATTCTCCTCTACCCAAGACGTACTTCACCGTACCTATAGTGGAACATGTAAACATTTTGTGTTTGGTTGGTTGTTCTTATACGCCTAAAATTTCGTTTGCATTTGTCTTTTGCTTTTGTTATCGATCATACACTGTTATCTGCATTATTTGTAAGTAAACGTCACATCTTTACCAACAAATAATTCACATGAATTGAACTATCCATAAGATTCATAGTTTCTTTAATTGTTTGTCCCTTTCTTTTAGTACATCAGCCATCAAGCTATTTGCAAAGGCAATTTGACCCCGATAAGGTTGCGTTTGATATCCAAATAAGATATAGGACATGATAGAACAAAATAGGATATAACTTGGCATGAGAAAAAAACTCCGATCATCATGGCTGGTTGCACGTGTAGCCTAGTGGTAAGGTAACATCCTGGGAGGGTCAGTGGATGATATCTCTGACTACCCGGGTTCGAACCCTGCGGTGAGCATGTGGCGATATCCAGACCTGCCCTGCCACTTTGTGGTGGGTCTTGGTCGACGGGGATTAGTCGGGTGCCCGAATGGATCCCGATACCTCTGGAACGTGTGTGTTAACTTGCCGTTCAAAAAAAAAAATCATGGCCGGATGCAACGAAGACATAGACATCTAACCATTTTCGACCTCTCAATCAAACTCAAGATCAAGTGGTAATATTGCGTATTTGCAACATCAAGCGCACATATTTTATTTAAACACAAGAGTTTGTATAAAAAAACATGAAGTATGAAAGTACATTTTTACGAAATCATTAAAATAGACAAATAACTAAGAATATGTCGATCTAATAACTAAATTGTACCATGATACTTGGACCGTGTTTAGTACGCAAACTTTAACCTATAATCTCCATTGTATATTTGTATCTTGTTGTTAGTTTACTGGTGTTTGTTGGGTTCTTTTGGCCCACAACTTGTTGGGCCAAAATCGAACGAAACAAACACCAGTAAGTTCGTCAACATTTTCATTCTCCTCCAACGACCTCCCCATTGTTTCCCGAGTAAAGAAATACGTCACTAAAAACCCCAAAACACAAACCCCACCCATCACTGTTAACGTTTGTGACACCCCAAGCCCATTTGGAGGATCACGAGAAGCCCACAAGAACCCAACCGTTCCAATTATCGCCCCCACTTTTCCAACCGCACCAGAAATCCCATGACACGTTGCACGAAACCTCGCCGGAAAAAGCTCCGCCGGAACTATGAAAGTGGTGGTATTCGGGCCGAAATTGGAAAAAAAGAACGTAAGTCCATAGAGTATCATAAACCCGATAGTCCCCTCAGATTCCAGATTGCCCTTGTTCACTTTAGCGATCGTAAACAAGCTTACCGCCATGAAAAGAAACCCCATTGCCTGAATTTTGACTCTTCCAACATAATCAATCAAATAAACTGTCGCGAAATACCCAGGGATCGTTGCAGAAGCTGCAACGATCGCTTGGAATTTCGCGACTTGCAATGCATCATCGTATAGATTCATTACCTTCCTTTGCTTCATATAATGTTTAAATGCATGTTCTTGGAATAGATTGAGACTATAGAAGACGATATCAAGAAGAAACCAATTGGTGGATGCGGCAACGAGATCACGGCCATGCCTTCGAAGAAATTCTCGAGAGAAGAAACGATAGGTGTTCGAGAAAGCTGCCCGAGTGTTCGGTGTGTCCATCGTGTCGATATCTTCTCGAATTTGACTCAATGATACATTCATCACTTTTTCCATATCTTTTGCTGCTTGTAATGTGTTCTTCTCCACCAAAGCCGTAAATCTGTGAAAAACAGCATCCAAAGAAACATGAGTTAGAATCGTCGTAAAAAACCTCATTTACGACAAAAAAGACGTCGCTAAATCTGGTTATTGGGCTTTATTCGGGCTTTAAAAAAGTTGGACTAATCGGGCTTTAAGAGTCCCGGTCCGAGTATGGTTAGTACCGGGCAGTTTCGGGCATCTTCATCCGCCAATAATAAGTCATAGATGCCGGAATTGCACCAATCATAAGAATGAGTCGCCACGCCAAGTCCGACACGGGCGGCACGTGGGCGGCGGTTTTGGACGCCAGGAGTTCCGTTGCCGGAGACGGTAGATTGTCGGAAACGGCTTTGAAAACGGTGCAAACCGTCATGGTGACGAGCGAGCTCAATAAAATCCCGAACCCTTGCATAGAGAACACACCGGCAATAAACGCTCCACGAGTTTTCTTATTGGCAAACTCCGACATAATTGTGGCCGATAACGGATAATCTCCACCGATTCCCATCCCGAGCAAGAATCGGAAAAACCCGAGACTAACAAACACCAATGGCATCAATGTCGTGAGTGAAAACCCGCATCCGAAAGAACCCAAAACCATCAATACAAGTGAAACACCGTACACACGACGACGGCCAACACGGTCTCCGAGCCAGCCGAAAACGAGTTGGCCGATAACGGCCCCCATTAACGCTACCCCGATCATCGTGGAATGAATGACGGCAGGGACCTCGAACCATTTCGTCTCTTGCACATCTTTATCGAATTTAGGATAATATATCCTTCCGATCAGCCTCATGATCGGAGGGATGCAAAATAAATCGTAACTATCTGTAAACAAACCCATACCTGCGATTATAATCGCTTTAAAGTGGTAATATTGCGTTTTTGCAACATCAAGGGCCGATAGAACTTTCAAACCCATCGTGGTATTGAATCTTTTTTGAATCGAATGTGAGAATTATAAGAAATATAAGAATAAGAGTAAGAATAACGGTGAAATAAAATAGTTTTTAGTTTATAAATTGACATAAATACTAAAAATTTATGGAAAGAAATTGCTAAGGAGCTTCGTAGTAATGAAATCCTTAGCATATGCTTCCAACATTTTCGAAAGAAGTTGTTAATCGTTCGTTTTCATATGAAAATTGCTATGTGAATTGACCCATTGACCAAATTTTCTTACTTTATTTGATTAAATGAAATATTGTATTGAAAATTATGTGGCATCATTCATTTTGGCGTGTCTATTAAAATTCTAGCAAATATAATAGTTAATTTATAACAAATATAATAAAGATTATAATAACATAAACGAGTTTATAGAACTTTAATAAGTTTTAACTCTTCTGATAGATTTAAATCTATCTTCTGATAGATTTAAGTATACAGGACTAAACAATAAAACGTTTTATTTAAATATGTTGTAATAAATGTATATATGCTGTTTTTAACGTCTTAACAAGTATTTTAAAACACTTTTAATTCAAAATGTCATATTATTTTTTAGAAATGTTTTATGAACACAGTTTTTAGAAATGTTTTTATATTTTTAAATAGTGTCATATAATATAGTTAATACGTCGGTTTTTAGACAAATGTCCTAAAAAACTTGCTATGACATTCAAAAACATCCTATAAACTTATTACAACATCTGTAGAGATGACATTTTATTGTTTGATATATGACCAATTAAGTCTTTTACTTAAACCAGTAGCGTGACATTTACGTCTTCGGACTTTTTTAAGCATAGTTCCATAAATAATTAAAAGACGACGAAATGAAAGTAGAATGAAAGTTTTATTTAAATAAGTAGAAAAAAACATATATGAAAATAACAAGCTACCTACTCATTAAATGGAAGAAGACATATAACATTATACGAGGTCCAAGTCTCCCGCTAGGCCCTAGCTCTCATAACTCCGCTTAAAAAAAGTTTTCCCTCTTTTGTAACAGTTGATATCTGAGTTAGTTTACCTGCATTGATTAATCTATGTATGACTATGAATTGTTTGGAGTCATCGAATGTGAACCTTCAGGACCATAAAAGTTTTGACAGTCACCAAATTTGAGCTAATAAAAGATGACATATCCACTGTATCTCTTGAACCTTAACCTACATCATCAATTTTGTTTTGAGGAAAAAAGGGATCTTTGATTTATTTTTATTTTTTTAAACAGTGACATTTTATTAAAAGAATAGTGAAAAAAAAGGGATCTTTAATTTATTATTTTGTGTTATAGCATTTAAATATTTGTATTAATACAAAAAATTTGGAAGGCTAATTGACATAAATACTAAAAATATGTGGAGATATATCCTTGGGATATGCTACATAGGATGGAAACATTTGTGAAGATTAAGGTATATTGTTTGTTACTTTGTTTTCATATGATATTAATTATATAATGAAGGCCATTAATTATGTTGGTGTGAATGATCCTTAATGGTCATGCATGTTTATTGACTTATTCCATTTCTTCATTTATTTCATTCATTTGTCATTTCAGAAACTATAGATCACTTAAGCTTGATTTTATTAAATATGATATATCAATAACAATATTTATTTGAAACCAATTAATTAAACTCTAAAACTTGATGAATTCAAAATTTTTTTTTTTTTTGGGGGGGGGGGGGGGGGGGGGTTAAAATTGATTTTGATGGAATTAAAAGGAATTAGAATGGATAATTTATTTGACTAAATTTCAAATCTATGTTTGGTTCACATAATGAAAATATCGAATTTATTTTATATTTTAGAGTGAATAGTAATTTTATAAAACTTTTAATTTCATTTTAACTAATTAGATAGGTTCACTCATATAATATCTTGAATGAATGAGAACAAAAAGTTCTCACATGGTCACTAAAAAAAAATAGGTGTTTTGGCTCAACTATATTCTAAGACTAGTCATTTCTATTATCTTTTGCTTTAAAAGTTGTATTTTGTATCTTTCCATGTTAGAATCCGAATCTTTGTAGTTAGGTCAAGAAAGAATCTTCAGATTTCGATCTAATATAACAATGCATGCATCACTATTAGCAATTTCAATTATATTAAGTTTTTTAAATTAAATATTTTAACATTTCATTGGATATTCCAAAGAATTCAATTCCATCCAACCGATACATTGTCAAATTTCATTCCAATTTCTTCAAAATCAAATTCTTTTGATGCATTCCAATTCCACCGAAATCCATTATGCAAACCAAATGCTTTCTAAAAGCAAATGTAGGAATTACCTTCAATATCCTACTTGTTGATATAAATTTTTTTGAACGACAACAATTTTATTAAAACTAGCAAGGTGCTAGAGAAGACTTACATTATAGAAATAGACTCTAAAGGATATTAATAGAATCCCAAAAACCAACCTAAACTAAAGCTGGGTAGAAAAGTCAACAATCTCAAGAATATACAAATTTAACATTTTAGCACCTTTAAGGTTGCATTGTATTTATCTGGACATTACACATGGGCTTTTTGGTACCTATTGAATTGGACAGGACTAGTAAGAATAGAGTAAGTCGATAAAAGAATTTTGGTTTACGAACATGATGCTTGCACTTGGATAACTTCAAAGTACAACTCGATGGTAAGTTCTAGGTTTGTACTACACATTTCAAATCAAATTTTGAAAATATCCGATTTCAGCCCCTCAACTTTCATCCATCAAAATTCTAAAGCTCAAAAGGATACTTGAATTGTAGTTTTTAAATTCGTTTCAGAGGTAAACTAGGAGAACGACTTAATATATAAGGAGCTACAATTAATTAACCATCTCAAACAAACAAACAAACAAACAAACCACATTTAGCTGCTATTCGACATCATCATGATCATCTTCATCCCTGTAAAATACACAAAATCTGCTTATATAAATAAATGCAACTACTAGTCGCATTTCATGACAACGGCTTCAAAAATGCCATCTGATCTAAAGTTTGGATAAAACAGCCTTGGATCAACAGGTCCTGGAAGAGTGAAGGAGAGACTGAAGGGTCCAGGTGGAGCTTGTTGTTGAAATTTCATTTCAAAAACTCGAGAATGTCTTGAAACGGTTTTTCCACCTGTTGATGTTTCTCCTCGCACATGAACCTTCCCATCCCGTTCTATCTCGCAGCTAAACTGACCTGCAAACATTTCATTTTCTTTTAAACTTAACTCTTTCTTTGCCACAAATTTTCACATCATTAGTGAATGCAAAGTTTATCAAGCTAGAAAAATTATGCAAATTTGATCCCTTCTGGGGGGTTATTTAGCTAAATGACCTCGATTTCTAGGTATTCTTGTGTATAGAAGTGGCATTCTTCTTTTAGCCGATTTGGTGATTCTGGATTCCAGCATTCGAAGAATGTTAGAAGAACGATTCCATTTAAGTAAATTTCATATGTTACTTTGTCATTTTAAGACAATCTTTGTTCTTTTAAATTCCAAGACTTTTAGTACTCCCTCCGTCCCAAAATAAGTGTCCACATTTCTTTCTAGTTTTCTCCATAGTAAGTGTCTACTTTCCAACTCTACCCTTAACTATGAGATGGAAAAATTCATTACACTTCTTATATCAAGGGTAAAACTGTGATTTAGTTACACACCTTTTATTAAACGCGTGCCTTTTTCACTATGGACATTTATTTTGAGATGGAGGATAATATATGAGTCAATTTCTTAGGCTGCATCTTAAACGGACTTTTCAAGTCTCAATTAATCAGACACGATGATATTAAAACATTAGACACTAAAACTTGCAATTGCAACAAAAAGAAACGAGAAAAAGGAGAAATAGTGTACCAGGATCTTTCTTGACACCAGGTAGAGCAACTTGAAAAAAATAAGCAGTTTTGCTAATGCCAATGTCCACCGCACCTACAGGTGGACCGAGCTCTCCCCTTCTAGCCGTTCCAGATAAGACAATGGATGCCTTTGAATTGTGTTCTTCCACTTTAGGAATCGATATAAGAGGCATCACAAAAGGTCCATCTGAGCTACCATCAACCCGCTGCTTTTTAGTCAAACTTTCTTCTATAACAGTGGATGAATTCCCATTTTCGTTAGAATCTTTTGCTGCCACTGATTCCTCAGAGTTCTTCAAAACCATGGTTTTCAACAACTTGATTGATTATTGGGTTTGCATCAAATTCAGATAATCTTCGACAAGTGATTGACTCGATCTTCCGTGTATCCTTTTGTAAGGTACCCATGTCATTAAATGAGAATAAATTTTGATTACCATCAAAGTTAATCACAATTAGCATAATAACATAGTGCACATATGAATCTTGGACCAAGAAATTCAAATGCAAGACGGGCAATACAAAAAATTCTACTGTTCACAAGCCATAGAGATTTTGAAAACGGCAAATAGATTAAATGACACAATCTTCACATCATACTTTCATATATATATATATATGTATATATATATATATCAGAATGAGAAATTGATACATCATCTACAGTGGTTGATACACTAAGAAAATATAAATTCATTCCCTGGGTTCATTTCAAATCTATGAATCATGTAAGTTTTCACCTATATATATACATGTTAATTCCACATAAATATAAGGCAATAATCGCATTTTATTAAGTATTTTTGCGGATTAACAACCAAAAACACAAATATATTATAAGTTTACAAGTCATTCACCCATTTAAAAGTTTGTTGTAACCCACTTTGACAAACATTGATATCATTCTCATACCTTAGAAGGGTTAACAGCTTTCTTCTAGCTAGTCTAAAGAACTTACAAGTCAGTCATGAATCGAACCTATCCATGGACTCCATTAGCTGCAAATTAAGTGTGATAACAAACAAGAAAGCAAACTAACATAATGCGCAATCAATACCCACTGCAATTTTGGTAACAAGAAAACTGTTGGTAAATTGGCAACGGAAGTTACAAAATCCATAGCAATTTTGGACAGGAAACTACTAGGTTTTAATTTAGAAGTCAAGAGTATATCTTTTAATTGGAAAGGGTGGTAGGGAGTAAATTGTCTTCTACACAGATCTAAAATCGAACAAAAATAATCCTCTTTTCCCCCAACTTGAAAAAAAAGGGAGAAAAAGAACCATAAAAAACCCTGCATCGCTGAAACCTTAACACGTACAATTAATCATTCCATTTCTATCCTCCGAATTTCCATTTCAGCAATAAACCAACAACAAGAGAGGGATAAATTTATCCAGATAAACAAGAAAATTCGTTACTACAAAATTGGAAGAAAATGGGAAGTTTCTAGTGTAAGTTTTTGGGAATTGAAGGGATTATTACCAGGCTCAACTCTAAAGACGAGGGGATTTTGGCGAATTGATGGAGATTTCAGTGAAGCATTTCGTCGAACGATTGGCCGGCAATTGAAACAAGGAGTTTGATTTCTTCAGGTTAGAAATAATCAGAATTAATGGGAATGATGGAGGGGTCGGTGAGAGAATCTGACGCTTGAAATTGCGTGAAATTTTACACATGCTCTTGCTGGGGTTTATTTTGGGCGAATCCTTTTCTTAATGATTTAATGATAAATAAATATATAAATTTTTGTTTTCCATTGAACGTTCAAAAAAATATTGGATCTTCAAAACAGTCCGAATCAATCCAAACCAGATTGTTTTCGGTATTTTAAGCGGTCTAGCGGTCCGGTTTAGTCTGGAAAATAGTTACAACTGCTCAGCTATATTTTATCTGCGGTTTAATGTTTTTTGAACGGTTTGAATTGAATCAGCCGTTAAAATACACATGCATTGATTATATTTAGTTTTCATGTTTGTAGACTCAACTTTTATGACCCAGTTAAACAAAGTAGGAATTTGTTTTCACTAAATTTAGTTTTCACTTTCAAATATTCATTTTCTATATCAACAAAACTCTGAAATTCGTCAAAAATTGAAATCCTAAATTCTATATTGTACTTGGACTTTTAGAATGTCTACCTTAAATTCCAACCATTATTGACGAACTTGTTTAATTCTTTTTAAGGTCGCTCAACATTCTTCAATTTTTGATACACATGTTTCTTTTATAATTTGGAATAACATTTTATGGTGTTCTTTTTTAATAATATTATATCAATAGAAAATTCATTTTGTGATAGATGTTATGTGTTTTAGTTTAAAGTCCATAATAATCTCAGACCTTTTATGATTCTATTTGATCGGTTTACACATGTGTTTTCGAACTGCCATCTGGGCTTGGTTTGTGGTTAGGGGGTTAAACCGCTTAAATCAGACCGCAAACACAGCTAGTTTTCATGTTTATGTATATTACAACACAATATTATTTTTCTTTTTTATAAAGTTGTACTATCTATTTTTCATATTTATACCATCTTATATAATTAGTACGATTATCTGAAAAATTAATAAATGTTATCCTATATATGATTACAACTATATTAGCTTTTAAGCATAAATTTTAACTCTTTTAATGAAAACTTACATAAAAATTGTGTACCCGTTTAAAGATACACAACCAGTAGTTACTAAAGAATATTGTCGTCTCACTTTCAAGAAATGCATAATTACGAAAAGACATAATAAATACAATAGTAATAACCAAAGCTCTCATGGGATTCACCATTTATAATCATGCAAATATCAATCTGTGTAAGTTGGTTCAACAGTTATTCAAAAACACTATAATTCTATTCATATATCGCTTTCCTATATGAGTAGGGATATAAATATGAATATGAATACGAATACTAAAGGTGTGTGTGTGAAAGGCGAGAGTAATAATGCAAACTTTCTAAGATGGCATTGCTAAATGGAGTGGTTTTGAGCATCATTACATAATTAAGTCACTCAAGGTTATACGACCAAATCCAATCATAATCACTTTAATTAATAATAAAACTATTTATATGTGATCGGATTTCATCATCCTCACCTTGGAAAAATAACATCCACCCAAAATCAACACTTTTGGCTGGAAAAAACATCTCCACTAAAAAGTTACACCAAAGGCTAATAAAAAACTAAATTAAAATAAAAAAAAAATTACAATTATACCCTCAGCCGGCTCACATCACTTCATTTCACTTCCATGGCATACTTGCCATCCCATGTGGGCTACTGTTTTCGTTTCCTCGGTTCAACGGACTCCCGCCTCCACCCGATGACTCGCTTAGGGTCCCATGAGACGGTGAGCTGTTTGGTCCGGTTCCATGGTTTGCAGGCATCACCTTCGTTAAGGGTTCTACATGATTACCTTCTTTACTGTTTTCAGGAAGAAAACTTCCCACTATAACCTGTAACACACCATAAAAACGTTTCATTAGGGGCTGTTTGGCAGTTGCTGAATGATTAAGTGGTCATAATGATTAAGAGGCTCTTGTGATATAATACAAAATGAAATATAATTCTTTAGTAATTGTTCAGGATGTAATTATGGGTCTTAATGAGGTTCAGGATACAAAATGATTCAGAGGGTTTTGGAACATTTAAGAGACATCCTTATTTTTTAGCCAAACAGGATTCACCTCTTAGCGATTCAGATGTTGCCTCTTAATGGAACTGTTAAGAGGTAAACAAAGCCTTTTAAACCCTAATATTCAACAAGAAAACAGATCAGAAAAGGTCGAGAAACTAGGGAAGACCTGAACAGGAGATGCAGCAATCAAGAGTCCAGCTACAACACCGCCAAAAACCCGACCATCGGGTCCAGATAACGTGACGCTTAGTCCACCTGTCCTCGTGCGTTGACCAAACACCTCTGACAGCACAAACGAACCAGAAAGGGCCAATATGTCAAAACGCCCCTGCACGAGAATTGGATTAACTAATTAAGAATCAAAATGGTTTACCCTTTTATCAGATGTCGATAAAGATGATATATATAACAGTTGGTAGAATGTTATTTAAGAAAATTAAGGTCATGTTCCTATGTCCGCTTTTCTCCATTCGCTACTTTGTGGGTCCCTCTCATCATTTCTACCCTTCTCACACCATATAAATAGGACCCGCAAAGTAAAATGTGTTTTAAATTGATATCTGAATATCCCATGTGGATATAATTTCATATCCGTCCAAGTGATATGAATATGGCCATACCAACATCAAGAAACGTCTGAAAGCCACGATTCATTTTGGATAACATATTAATATGTAACTAAAAATACATTCTTTTAAACAAACAATAGCATTATTAAGATATATGGATATGTATAATTAATCATTTGTAAAGTTTTAGTTTACTTTATTTCGACAATTAGACAAAACCTATACAGAATTCTCTTTACAAATATGTTTATATCTATTACTAATCCAACCAATTTGGTCATTAAAATGAAAATGAAAATGAAAAGAACCTCATAAGTTGCAGTGCCGCCAGAAGTTGCAGCTTGACGAAGTGTCACATTAGTTATGACACCAATGCCAGACATAATGCATACAGCCCGTGGTCCATTTTGAGAAAACGACATGATCTTATTTAGCACGTCCTGAAAATCCATAGAATTTGGATATCAGTATGGATGTAGAGTATAGATTTGCTTTAGATATTAGATGATTATCAGAAGGACAAAAACTTCTAATAATCCAAATGATAACAAAGAGTTAAACAGAACTATCATCACAAAATTATGTGTCATTGAAATTGCATTACAATGATAAGAATAAGAAATCCTTGGAAGCATAACATATTTTGAAAAATATTGAATGAATCATATCCGGAAGAGTTATTCACTCATAGGTGAGACATAGTTGTGAAAAAACCAATATGTCTCACCTATGGTTGAATAAATCTTCTTTTTAACAACATAGCAAACACACTTGACCATTCTTTAAATATCTCCACTACTTTTAAGAGCAATCGAGTATGATTAAATGATGACATCAGAAAAAAGTTGAATATCATTAAGCAAGAAGAGAAATAACCTCTCCAGGCTGCACCACGATGATGTGTGGAGTAAAACCAAATCCAGCTGATCCTACAAACATAAGCTTTTCCATGATTAAGAGGAATAATTGCAAATTGTGGTGTCCAATAAAAGCTAATTATGCCTATTGCAGAATAAGTCACCCCTGATTATCAGAATAAGCAACATGAGTTAGATACCAAATTCTAGAAAGCAACATCCAGTAACAAACACCAGTTCTGGATGCTCTCAACTAGACACATAATTTGGACCGAAGGTCTATAAAATACTATGTACATAAGAAACTTAAATTTAGAAAGAAAAACATAAAAAAGGAAACCTTAAAGTTGACAAACAGGAACAACTATAGAAAGATTCATTCGGGGGAAAGAAGAGATAATATAAAATGAACAAAGGAATTAAAACATCATGAATGAGACACTTTGATGTGTATTTTAATTCATCATGTTTAAAGATTAAGGGGATGTTTGGTTGGTTTTTCATTAAGTCCTATATGGATAAAGTTGACTGGTACAGATGGGGAGCGTTTTTGTTTGGTAAGGCATTTTCATAGATGGAAGGAGCATGTGGTTTTAATTGGGAGGGGCGGGTTTGGAAAAACATGGGTTTCTGCATAAAGTTCCCCACTAGAAGCTTACCAAATAAGCCACTTTTTATATCATTAAGCCACTATCAAAGAGTCATGTATAGCTGACCGAATAAGCTATGACTCTCATTAAGCTCATTAAGCTATTAACAAACAGGTTCCAAGTCGATTATACTCCCATAAAAAAGAGCTGAATTAGCATTCAAAGAACACTGACCAATAAATTATCCTTCATTTGCATCTCAAAAAGGATATTTAGAACAACTTCATAGCTAAAACGAATTATAGCATAGGAACAGGTTTGGTCATACTTAACACTCCCAATTCTAGCTTTGGCAGAACTTATGTGCATAGATAAAGCATATACTGTGATGAACTTTTTGCATTATCCAGTTTATGTATGTGGAACTCACATATAAGACACGTATTACGTATATATATATATACATACACCAGGATTTTGCTACAAAATTTTAATAATAATCTCTCCCACAAAGGATCATGGGACAGACATAAGCTTTTAGGTCCTACTAGTGCAGTAGACCAGATCCTAAGTTACCGTAAAAACATGTTCTTATTCTTTCCATCCTTAATTTCAGTATTCAGGTAAAAGAATTCTAAACTACAATACAGTATGTCAGTATCAAAAAGAAAGTCAACAGAAAATGAGGTCCAAACTCGCAAGAAAATTTGATAATTGATACCACATAGCATATAGTGAAGTCAAACAAGAACTAATCAGAAGAAGAGCCCACCAAACATCATCACAAAAAGTCAAAAAAAAAACATTCCATGTTCCACTATCACGTGGCAAACAGGATATTATATGCACACCAATTAATTTGGATCTCAATTGACGAAAATCTCAAACAGTCAAATACTCTATTTATTTTGTAAACAGTAAAAAAAATCCAATTACCCAATACCTATCATGATTTATCCAACACAAAGACCAAAATGAATACCCTTTCGTATGACATTTAAACCAAAATCTAACCTTAACATAAATTACTTACAAAAAATGTCAATTCTTTGAGAAAATGTCACTTGCAGAAGACATTATCCACCAAGACTAAACCAAAAAGTGATATGGTAGGGTATAAGTAACACACAAAAGATTGTAGCAAAGTGCTCCAACTTCTGAGATCCAGAGAGAAAAGGCTAAGAATCAGGTTCAGAAACATCTTGCTGACGTTTTGCCAACAAGTGCTGTTCATTATTTGCCCTGACTTTATAGTAAAGAAAAAACTATGGACCCAAAATGAAAATGTAAGCTTTTTCAATTGCAAAGCAATGTGCTTGTATACCTATTTTGTTGGACCAAGAAATCAGTTGCCTAAAAACACTTTTTAAGGATGAATTCTCAACATATAGGAATGTTTATAATTACCCATAGATTCCCTTTGCTGTTTCTTGTTTGATGAACCAGGAGGTCTACCTCTGGCCTTCTTTGCTGACGCAAATCCTTCATCCATAGGAATAGAACTAACAGGGGCTGCAGAAATAGGAGGAGCAGCTGATTGAGGTTGCTGCTGCTGATGCTGTTCAAAGGCTCCGTTCATCGAAGCAGTGGCTGTAACAGTGGTAGGTGTCAACTTTGCTGCCCTAGCCGCCGGTGACATAGCGCCGTCAGGGCCGTACTTCCTCGGTCTCCCCCTCTTTTTTATCATTGATTCGCCGCCGGTGACGTGCTCGTTGATGTTGATGTTCTGGTGGAACCCTGCACTCCCACCACCGCCACCACCACCGCCACCACCACCGCCGCCGCCGCTGCTAGACATTACATCGGTGGCGACACTGTATCCACCAGTAACGCCGGGAGTGTACGTCGTACGGATGGTATTGACCGGCGGCTGAGACGTTACCGGCGTCATTGACGGCTCGAAAATTCTTCCGGATTCAGATCCGTTCATTTGCATACAAATTTTGAAATCCTTTTGGTTGGAAAAATTGAAACACGAACGTAACAGATTGACTGCAATAACATCCCCAAATCAAAATTAAGTAGTTGGAAATCAAAATCCAAGAACAAAATCAAAGATTTTTCAACTTCTGTGCTGAATGAACTGATGAAAAAAAAACACAAATTACCATAATTTTAACTTGAATAACCTAGTTCAGCAAACCCCCAAAAAGCCCTAATAACAACGAAGATCGCACCTCCTAAAACTTACAACTTCACTTCAGAAATCAAAATTCAACTTAGAATCACTGAAATTTCCAACAAATCTACCAAAATTAAAAATTAAAATTTAAAAAACCAAAAAAGAATTACAGTAGACAAAGACGATTTATTCGGAAATGATTTCCTTTTTCACAATTTTACAGTTACCGAAAATACAAAAAAAAAAATATTAATCAGATGAAAAAAAATTCAAGAAAAACTCACCGATAAATATGAGGAATTATGGTGAAGAAATTATGTGATGATTAATTCATGGAGAAGAGGCAATTTGTAGGGTTTGGGAGGATTTTGAAGGAGAAATGAATTGATTAAAGTATTTTAATATTAGGGTTTTTGAAATTCAAAATATATCCACTTTTTCCATGACTTCTCTTTTACGGACCCTATTTTTTTAATTAATTAATTGTGAAAAAGAAGGAGTCGTTATATTGCTTTGGAGAACAAGATCTTTATCATATCTTATTACTAATAATTAATTGATTTTATTATTATTATTATTCTTAATATATTGGAATATAAATTTCTTTTAATTTTTTAATTTCGATGTATATCCATTCGTATATTAAATCAAAATATGACAAAAGTTTTCTATAACTATTTTTTATATTTGTTTGTTTATGTGGATTTGTCATCATTTAATTGATTAAAGTTCATTTTTTTTGAAAAGAGATTAAAGTTGAATTTATGTCCTTTAACATATGTTTATTTTAACGGTTTTCGTCTTTAAATTTTATCAAGCCTGATTTTGGTCCTTCAAGTTTCTCATTTCTAATGGATTTCGTCCCTCTTATTAACTGACGTTGAGGCTATGTTTTGCAAACTATTTGACAAGTTAGCTGGTAGCTATAAGCTAGTTGATGAAAAAATCACTTTTGCCAAAACTAATATATTAATTAATAACTAATTTTCAATTTATATTAATTAATATTAGTATATTATAATGTTTATTAATATTTATTTATAATTACTAGTAATAATTAATATTAGTGAGCTTATAATTGGAAAAGATGACAATAAGTTATGAAAACGCTATTTCCAGTAAGGTTTCAATAAGGTAGCTTATAAGCTAGCTTATGCGCATCCAAACATGTACCTTAAAAATATGTTACTTATTTTGCCAGACAATCCGTATGATTTTCCGTCAAATCTAGTTAAATGAGAGGCATCCCCTTTGTGATCCATTTAAAGGGGAACTTATATTAATTTGTGAGGAATGTGAGATTCAAAATCAACCTCTCATTATTAATAATCAATGATTAATATTAATAATGTTAATTTTGGTAATTATTCATTATTTTTCAAAAATAAATAAATTTTTGGATAATATTTAGAGTAAAATAGTATTTATGTAAAATTTCTTCTCTCATATCTCTGACGAACATAAAATAGAATAATTTAATGAATTTGAATAATTCATAAAACCACATTATGATACCAATGTACAACCACAACATGATATCCAATATACAATCACTCTGATACAACTACAATATGATATCCAAAACAATGAAAGATAAAAAGCGCTATGATACCCAATATACAACCACTAACAATACCCAAAACGATATGATACAAAATTACAAATATACAACCACTATGATAAAAGTCTTCTATTCATGACTAAATAATGAAGATAGCAAAATGTAACACATTGTAATAAAACTCTTTTTGTTAGGTCCGATTCAACAAGATCAAAGATGAATTATATACAAATCATTGAGTCAAATGTTTTATTATTGAAAGCTTTAAGAAATTACAAACCTGAATGTACTTTAGACGACTCTCATTAACAAATCATCTACCCTAGACTCCTTTGTATAGTAGGTGTCTATTACATGGTAAGCCAACCCCCTAAGATCTTAAACACAATATGAATATTACAATTAATCTTTTCCTGCTTTATAAAACGTTCCTAACTTAGGATATTTGATCATAACACTTTTGTTCATAAATAAATACACAAAACAATGAAGATAGCAAAATGTAACACATTGTGATAAAACTCTTAGATTCATGAATGAATACACAAAACAATGAAAATAGCAAAATATAACACACTATAATGCAAATTCAAAACGTGTCGAGAACCATGTCTGTTATGAATAGATACACAAAACCATGAAGATACAAAATGTAATACATCATGATGCAAATCCAAAACTTGTCTTGTTTAACATTAGAAAACAGAGGATTGTTTAACATGGACGTGACCAATACAGTATGTGATATAATCAAAAACTAAAAACTCAATTTAGTTGAAAAGATCAAGGAAACCGCATGATGATAGATAACTGCTAAAATAAAAATTAATTCTATATTTTAATTGCTAAAATTACTATTACACCATTTGTTAATTAAATAAAAAACAATAGTAATAGTTAATCGGATGAGATTGAATCTCCTAGTTATCACAAATAAGTTTTCATTTGATTAAGCCTCCACCACTTCTTCTTTCCCTTTATGTTAACCACATATCTGAAAAACATGCAACCGCCTCCAGTCGACTAACTTCTATCCTTTCCAACCCGCCAGCCTCACTACATGGAACAACAAACGTAGGTTATCATTGATTGAGTTTTTATTTGTCTATGTCTTTGTCTTTGAGTATGTCTTTGTGTTACATGGTGGTGGATGGCTAGCGAAATGGGGTGGCGGTGGACAGGGACGGATTTAAGTGTTGGATTGGGGGGTCAAATGACCCTCATAAATTTCCAAAATTTGTTTTTCATATTATAAAATTTTAATTTTATATAAATACATATGAGTTTTGACACCCAATAAAAATAAGGTTGAACCCTATAATTTTTTTTAGCCCAAGTTCATTATTAATTTGTTACATAATTTGTTTATTTACATTAACTATTAATTATGAATTGTCAGGGTTAGAGTTTGTTAAGTAGTGTATAATTGTTAAGTTTTTGTTAGTTATTAATTGTTAGGGTTCGTTAGTTGATATCTGATTGTTAATTTAAATAATCTTCTTCTGATCAATTGAAAAGAACTTTTTGTATGAAGTATCACTCCAATCAAAGAGATAAATAAGACGAAAATATTGAAGTAGATGACACCGTCAACCACATAGCCATTACTTAAATTACGACCCCCATTACTAATTTTTTTGGATCCGTCACTGGCGGTAGAGGAAGATGGGTTCCAGCAAAATGAGGTGTCTGGGGAGGATTGGGGATGTGTCCATTACTTGGAAAAGTTAAAATAGTTGTAAATTGGTTAATGACTAAAATATCATTTATTTAACTGAAAAACTTAATGTTTATTGATAGGAGGGATGAAATCCGTTGGAAAATGACAAACGTGAGGGACCAAAACCGATTAATAAAGTTTAGGGACGGGATCAGTAGATATGGACAAACCTTAGGAACGGAAAGAACTTTACTCTAATTTAATTTTATAAAAATCCTATTCCTGATTACTTTTTGTTTGATAAAAAAATAATTAATTTTTTATATTAATCCTGTAAATACAAGAAAATATATGCTAATAACATATAATACAAAAATGTAATGATATATATAGCAATTTATCTGTATTAAAAAAAATACTATATGTAAATTAACATATAAATTAATTAAAATGTTTGATTACTAATTTAATATTTAAAATATTTCTTAAAGTGTTAAGACATGATGAACAAACCAATTAACATGGTAAGTAACTAAATATAAAGACCCAATTGAGATAGACATCATCAAACATATTTAAAATCCAAGCATTATTTGTTTAAACATATTATAAAAACAATATTCAAATTCTAATAAAAAACAATAGTTTAGAAAAAAAAATCCTTCATAATCAACTTATTTATTGTAATTTATTAAAGTTACATAAAATCAAAACATCGATTTAAATAATCCAGGTTCAATGAACTAAAATTCAACAAATAAATAACTTCTATCAATACAGATTTTATTGATGGTATAATTATTATTTTTTACTTTAAAGATTTGAGCAAACATGTTTTTAGTTTTTGTTTTAACTTCCAAGTCATATTGGTTCATCGACTATTGGATTGGAATCATGAAATAGCTAAATGATTGCAAAGTTATATCTCATTCTATATATCACAACCACCAAATATATACATGCAACATATGTGAAAATATAGAGATGTGAGACATATTTTAATACAAGTATGATCGGTTTTAAAAGGAAAAATAACAATTACAGGAAATAAATAATAGATACAAAAAGAGGAGTTCATTTATCAAGGACAATGACCAAGAATCTTACCTGTTAAGAACGGTAAGAGTAAAGATAATGACCGATAGTCTTACGCGGTAAGTAAGGACGACGGCTCTTACCACGGTAAACGCTTACCGGATAAATTGTTGCATACGATATTATTTTGGTAGATTAAAATCTTACCCGCTAAATAAGTGATATTGTTGAATTTTGCTCGTAAGCACTTATGAACTTACCTGAGTAAGTTTTGGTAAATGGTCCTAAGTGTTAGATTATATCTAAAATACAAGTTTAATAAAACAAAAGTTAATGTCTCAGGCTGGAAGAGTTGGATAGAGACTGAAGAAAGGGGAAGTAGATTGCTAAGAAGCAGTAGTGTATATAGCTCTGTGAAATTATCGTAATGGGACAACTTTTGTAGCTAAAAAACCTGAAAATACGGTGATATGAGACAGTATTGTTACACATTCGTTTTTTTGGTTCATAATAGGAGTAAAGAGTTGAATATTAATTTGATAGAATGGTTGCAAAATCCTTTAGTGACTACTTATGGCTTATAATTGTTTTTCTAGTATTTTGCTTAGTCTTAATAAAATTTTGATAGTTAAAAAATAGTAAAAATCAAATTTATGATTGATATTGCAATTTGCATAGCAGCGTAGGTCAATTTTTCAATACAACGTGACAAATTATTTAAAAAAAAATTAGAATGTAAAAAGTTATTGTATGAAACCGGTCACAGTTTAAATTCGTCACTAGAAAAAATGTCAAATTTCTGTAATTGTCATTATTTTTACAAAAGTTTGTTTTATACGAAAATAGTTGTATACATTTTATTTTAAGGTCGATAAATTATGAAACATTATTAATTTATTTCATGACAATATTTTTTATATATAATGTTAATAGTGACGTTTAAAAAAATGATTGAAGTGTTTTTGAAACATGACAAGAATTTCAAGTTTTAAAAGTTGTTTTATTTTTTTAAACTCATTGTTATAAAAACTAATCATGTTTTAAATTTTGTGGTCGTATGGTAAAGGTTGAACAATTTACGTTTTTTCTAGTATATGGAAATAGTATTAATTAATTATATTTCCAAATTTAATCCCCCTTCTTTAAGTACTAAATAAATCTATTTATATTTATATATTAATTTCTAATTTTTTTTTTCTAATTTTCAAATATAAATCCACACATAGCCTTTCATTCTAATATCTAATTTTTTATTTACCAGTTGTGTTTTAATTAATAATTCTTTAAAGAAATTTAATAATTAAATTAAATACTCTATTAAATTTATTTATCAAAATTTTATTATTTATTCAAACAGAGGAAATACAACTTTAATTTTTACATCACTAACCAAAAACATTTTTAAAGTTGTTATATTTGATTTTTGAATGATTAGTTTTATTAAATAATAATAATAATAATAATACTAATGATAATTCAAATAAGGGTAATTAATATAAATTAATAACTAACAATTAATGATAATTTAATTAATATTATTAACAATTAATAGTAATCATGAGTATAATTGATTTCTTTTTTTGACAAATAACTTGCAAAACTTATTGAAACGCTATGCTAACTTATCATTTAGCTTTTAACTATACAAACAGGGATTTTTTTAATAAAAAATAAATTAATTTATCATTAACAAAGCTGACCTAAATGACTACCAACTTCCTATTTTTAATTATTTTTAAAACAAGTGGACAAGCTTTCATTTTCCATATGAACTTTTGTTGTTTGCAACTACAACCGAGAAACCGGTTAAATTACTCATGTGAACAAGATTTCTTAAGACATGGATGTGATCTTGTTGATGTGGATTTTTGTTTTTAGTATTTTCTTAATCTTATTAAATTACAAAAACAACCCTTACTCCACCAACCTTTCCTCTAAACTAAAAAAAACTTACAATTCATTTTAATTTCTAAGTTGTTGGCTTTACATTTTTCTTATGAAACTGAATTAGATGTTAGTTTACAACTTGGGTTTTAATTTAATTTTTTTCTAATCGAGTGTGTCAAATTTGAACTCAAATTTGGCTGTGAACGTGAGCACAAATGAGAGTGGAATACGTGTCTGAATGTAGATCATGCAGACTGTATAATCAAAGAAACATTCAGACTGAATATAGTATTTATTCAGTCCAAATATTTCTTTGATTATCCAGTCTGAATATGACATGTGTGGCGTTCCCATTTGTCATCACGCTCACAACCAAATTTGAGTTCTCATTTGAACCCGCCCCTACATATATATATATATATATGTGTGTGTGTGTGTATATATATATTAATCTTCGGTCTATCTAGTAATTTAAGAGTTACTTACACTGTGTTTTCAAAACCTTTTTTATAAATGAAAGGAAAGAAAAGGAACGGAAGAGAAGTTAAAAACTCATGTTCTCAACCTTCTTAAGAGGGAAAATAAAGGAAACGGAAGGAAAAAAATGATGGTAGCGTCAGCTATCCAATATACCTGTTCTCGAAAAGTCATGACAAAGACTAAGGGCACGTTTGGTTCGCGGGATCTGGATTTCAAATCCAATCCATTACGGTGTTTGGTTTGCCTGATGGTAATGATTTAAAATCCATGGATTCATTTAAAATCCCATGAACATTGGATTTTGAAATCCTTGGCGGATGCTCGGGATTTCACTGGATTACGTAGGATTTGTATGAAATAATGTTTTAAAAATGTTAAAAACATTTGTTTTGTAATAATTGATTAATAAAAATGTAATTTAATTATTTTTATATTTTTATACAAATTATTTATAAATAATAAAAATCCAATTTCATTGCAAATCCTACAAACCAAACACACCTATGATTTTCAAATCCATTCCAATCCAAATCCTTCCATGAAATCCAAATCCTTCAAAAACAATCCCGTAAACCAAACGGACCATAAGTGGTTGGCTTCACCTACCCCACACATCTGTTAATCGTCAATAGTCGTAGCGTCAGGTCTTGAGCACTTGCTCCTCATTCATTCGATCCAAGCCCTTACATCCCTGTTCGTTGCCCTATAGGTAGAAAAGAAAGATTCATGTGATTTTAGCATCAATCCAACACATACATAAGATATTTATTTCATGTAGCAACAACAACCCAATATATAAGTAGAAAACAAAATTATCCAGTTTCATGTGTTTGTTAGTTAATATTAGCAACACCAACCTAGTATCATCAGCAAAAGAGTAGTCCAAAAACAACCACCACCAAACCCAAAAACCTCAACCAAAATGAACACTTTTCTTCCAAACAAATCGTGATCTAGGTTTTCCTTTGTATCACTTGTTATTTCTCTTCTCATGGTTTGATGGCTACTCATGAAATGTTGCTTTGTTTTACTGTTTAATCTCTATTTTTTGTATTATTTATTAACATATTTCTATCTTCATGGAGATGCTAATTTTTTTTGCCCCCATGAAGATGACAATGATCTAACCACAAGGCTTGTGGCGTACTGGTTAAGGCTTACGGGGGATGAGGCTAGATAACCCATCTACCCCAGGTTCGAATGTAGACGCAAACAACTTATGGCCACTGGGGAATTATCTCAGGGTTGCATGCTTTAGCAGTCTTAAAATTACCAGGGATTAGTTTAGGCAAATGCCTAGGATACCCTTTCTTTAAAAAAAAAAAAAAAAAAAAAAAAGAGATGACAATGAAGGAGGTTGCTTATCATAACAATATTTTTGGGGTTTTCAGTAACTTTAACTCTAACAAACTAATGCTGAAATAGAACTTTTGAATCAGATGATGTAACATTGAGATTTAGAATAGTTTACCTAACCTTGACTACTTCAACTTTTTCCAAACACACTTTAAGATTGGACAGATCCAATAATAATGTTTTTCTAAAGTTAAACACATCTGTTAAAAGATAACGCATATATCAACAAAAACAAAATCTCGTGTTGAACAGAAGGATAAAAATGTAATTTTCTCTATTTTAGAAACTCACATTCTTTATTTTAGAGAAACTGTTGGAGTAGTTTAAAAAATAAAAACGTAATTTTCTCTATTTTAGAGATACCGTTGAAAATGCTATTAACCGTCGAGTGAGCCGGATAATACACCAGAGTCCCACACTATGGTGTTCTTGCATGTGGGCCAAAAAAGATAGTTTTTTCCCAAATAAATATCAATTTTAATTAAACTATAATTTAAATTACTCAACAATTTGTAAAATATATAAAAGACTTTTGAAATAAAAGAATTTTATACAGCACCGATGTACTTTTGAAAAAGAAAAATATATTTACACATTAAACTAATTTCCTAAAAACAGTTTCATATATAAATACTTATTTCTTTTTAAAATTTAAATAGACTTGACAATTAATCAAAAAATTAAAAAATAATATAAATAAGAGCAAATTACGACTTTCGTCCGTATATTTTGTTAATTATTTCACATTTTGTCCCTGTAGTTTGAAAATTACAACTTTTAACAAACAACACACAAAAAAATCACAACTTTTAACAAAAACACAAGAACAAAAAATGTAATTTACTCCATAAACAAACGCAAAGATTTGACCAGATTTTATTTGTTAAGTTTTATATTTTTAAATTCATACAAGTTTTATTTCTTTATACTATACAACACCGTGAGCTGAAAATTTGTACAAAAGCATACAGAAAATTGTTATTAAAAAGTAGTTGATAAAGATCGAGGACAATTTATACGTCATTCAGAAGACCGTTTTCTTTGTAGCTCTCGACTGAATCCACAAGCGTTTCTTCCAGTGGTCTGTAGCTCCACCCCAGCCCCTGTAGTTTCTCAGATGTAACTGAAAATATTCCATCCGGCTCGATAAATCTGCCACCCAAAATGGAGTTAGAATATGTAGAACCCCATTAGCATCCACGATGGTATAGTTTTTTCATGAAAAGCTTCCTTTTTTTTCCCAAAAAATGGGGCCCACATGCTTAGGTGGCTAAGAAAAAGAGACTTGTTACAAGCAAAAAGAGGATTTTTGGTTGTCCACAATGTGAGGTGGCCAAAAAGCATTTCAATTTGATTATGTTATTTATTTTGGCACAGTTTAAGAAAGTGTTCAACTATTTGTGAAATATCTAAGACATAGGATCGTGTGAGAAGAAGATTTATGGTGAGAAGCGTAAGAAGAGATCTGAACCCTTGATCACTTTTAATTTAATGCCCACCCATGAATTGCGTCTTAGAAGAGAATTGATCGGGTGCATCCCATCTCATCCTAATGTGCATCCAAGGGTGGAGATCTCTTTTTACGCTTCTCACTATAACTTCACTTCTCACCAGAACCGAACCCAATATCTAAAATGCCTTCAAATAATCTTGTAGACCCAAATCAATACCATCAAGTTATTTCTAATAACAATAATGGCAGAAATGTGATGTTAACTTGGTAACTTTCTAAAAATAGGAAATTGATGCAATTTTCATGGGGAAGGAGTTAAAAAAGAGAGAAAGAAACTCACTTCTTTGGATACTTGTAGTCAGGATAGTATTTCTTCAGCATTTCTACCAAATCTTTTGACCTGACTAGATGAGATGTACATATGTATCTTCCACTGGCCTCGGGTTTTTCGTACACTAAAACCAGTGCTTCGACTAGATCACGTACATCTACAATCATCCGCAGCCTGTTCTCTATTTCTTCATATCCTTCTGTAAACATCATGCAAAATGCAATAAAAGATGCCGCTTTTAAAGTCAGAATCATGCTTCATATTCCCTTCATCCCAAAATAAATGTCCACAATAAAAATGGCACCGAGTTTTAGAAACATGTAATTATTACACTTTTTTACTTAACTAAATGACAATTGTACCCTTCACAATAGTGGAACAATGAATTTCACCATCTCATAATCAAGGATATAATTGGAAAGCAGACACTTACTTTTGATAGTAAACACTTATTTTGGGACAAAACTAAATAGAAATAAGGACATTTGTTTTGGGACGGAGGGAGTATGTGTAAAAATTGCAACAATTTCTATTTTGGGACGTCTAAAATCGAGTGTACACTTTCCAATTTTTTTTTCCTGAATATATACAAACACATGATATAAAAAAGAGAGACTAACAGAGAAGAAAATATATCATATGGGAATGATGATAAAAAAAACCGACCTTTAAGAAGCTTAATAAAAACCAAGCTACTAGCATTCGTCGTCTTCTGCAGCATTGGTCCCGTAACAAGAGTTGGGCACACGGACAAAAGATCAATACCGTTTCTTTTTGAGAATTCCCATGCCTCACTTTCTGCTTGTGTTTTAGAAAGACAATACCAATCCTGCATAACACAGTTGAATGAGATATTATTCATCGATGAATATCATGCATTTTCATTATTCATGATATCATACAATTTTATCATGAATATTATGTATTTTCCTTATGAATAAATTTCTTCATGAATATCTACCGCTATATTCAATGTGCATACTTTTCATTATTCAGGATTATTCATCATGAATAACACATGAATTAGTTGGTTTGCCTTGTTCTCAAAATATTTACGGTTCTCATTTGAACCCACACCAATTCTGAAATGGGAAAAAAAAACATAATAGTTTGCAAGCACCGGCAAATTTGGACATGTTTGTGGCACTTTTGGTCCAAAATCTCTCATTCTTGCAAAATTTAGTACATTCTAGCATTTTCAAGAGAACATAATGCTTGCAAAAAGTCACAATATAAAGCTACATATGAAGAATAGTTGAGCTGATTACATTATTGGATCTGCATAACTCTTTGTCAGACCAAAAAGTCTCATCCAACGGTCGATCCTTGGGTCTATTAGGTACGACCGCAATAGCAGCTACAGAGGACACATACAAAACTTTCTTGACATTTACTTCACAACATGCCTTAAGTACGTTGAGAGTACCTTTAACAGCAGGCTCAATCAGTTCTACCTGCAATGTGAGTAATTATATAGCTTCCAAATATTATTATCCAAATTATAAATTAGTTACAATTATATAACAAACAATCAATCTTGCCTCAGGGTTTGGTACAGAACTTGGTGGAACCGGACTTGCAGTATGGAACACACCATTGCATCCCACAATGGCTGCCTTTAGAGACTCGTAGTCGAGAAGGTCGGCTTTGAAGAGCTTCAGGTTCTCAGATGCTTTCTCTAAGCTCTTCAAATGAGCGTTTTTCACATCCACTGAAGGAAATGGGTTTAGAATAACTTAAAAGCCAAAAAACTAAATCCTTCTTACAGTTTTTTTATCAGTATTTGATCCCAATTGTGTGTTTATGTCATAGGTGAATGCCTGTTGCTTGGTGGTCCGTATTTCGGACCATCCTGAAGCCATAAAAGCATTTCTCACAAGCGGAAGTAAAAACAAGAATTACAAAGAAGCATCTTTTAAGGTGTTCCGTTTTTTATACTTATCATGGGTGTTTCATCGATGTTTTTGTATATATATAAGGTTTTAGGAATAATCACACTTAAGTCAGTTGTTAAAAAGAATTCCGTTGTTACGGATTTTCTTAATTTGCATTCTCAAATGCTACTAAGTCTGTGTATCAATATCTCCATGGCCAGTGGATAGCTATGAACTGAATAACTAAGAAATTAATGGGTTGCTTCCATATGCTGGATCTTCCAATTAAAATGAAAATGAAATCGTCTAAAAAGAATGGTATAATCATATGTATGAAAAAAAATGTCTAAAATTCTAGAGACAGCATGAAGAACAACGCAATCTGAAGCAATGAGATCAATATGATCAACACCATCTTAGGAATGGAAAACAATTAAGTTAAAGGTTGCAAAAAACCTTATGAGGTCGTAACGTATAGATATTAGATAGCACAACAAAAAGATAATAAGACATAAAATACAACCATATAAATAACAAGCCTTTTATCAATTGACGGAAAGTGAAAAGTGAAACCATTAAAAGACATAATGGTAATAATTGTATGTCTCATCTCTCATGAACTAGAATAGCATCCATCCAGACTACATCATATATCCTAATAATAATTGGAAATTGAAGAAGGAATTATTTAGTTTGAAGGAGCAAGCCTTGGAGCAATTGGTAATCATTCTCCCTGTGACTCCTTCAAATTACTAAAACCAAAAAGGGCTATTCACAAAGCAAAGAAAGTTGCATACAATGACTTCCCAATCTTTGAAAATAAGAGGAGTCTTGGTGCACCAAGGTAGCTCTTCTTTTTTTATACACTAGTTTAGTTTCAAACAAAAAAACTAATGCAAATACAACAACAGTCTTTTGAAGTACATTTTTAAGGGGCTCGTATTGATAGAGCCTAGAGGTAGACTTATGCACAAATTCAACTGGTTATTAGATGATGACCCCCCTTTGCTTTGAAGTACATAGACAGAACTACTTAAAAGTGAAAATTGAGAAGCATTTTAGAGCTATTATATCTTCCATGAAAGGTACTCCTACATCCTAAAACAATTTAACAAAATCCTTTTTAGTGTTATCTTGTTATAAATGCAACATTTAGTTTTTAGGCAAGTTTTTATCCAAAATTACCTTTTTGTGCCCACTAGCAATCCTTACAAAAGGTGAATTGATTTCATTTGTTTTTATGGTTATTATTCAGAGGTAGTTCGATTAATATGCGTCCAATCAAACATTTTTGCATTTATTTCCAAACTGTCGAGTGGTACATATCAATCAAAATTGAACATGGGTGCCCTAGAGGCCTAGACATCAAAAATCAGAGTACCCTTCTCATAAACAAGGGGAATATATATATATATATTATCTTTACCAAAATTGGGCATTCATTTTGACCTAAAAGGCTACAAAATCCTAAACTAGAAACCGAAATTAATAGTTCTAAGCAAAAGGGTTACACTTTGTGTGCTACAAATTGGTATGGATTGTCAACTTCTCGAAAGAAAGGGAAAAAACTGTGATCAAGTGGCTGGAGCTCCATCAAGATAAAGTAAGAATTCTACAACAATGAGTTACCAGGCTACGGACTACGGAGTAGGTTCCTAAGTTTTCCCAAAAGATTGAAACAATAATCAATTATAATTTTGCAATTTTATTAGGTTTAAATTCAAATTGATACTGATTACCCTCTTTTTTGTATTCAAAAGTTCAGGAAACTTATATGAAATGATTTAGAGAACACGTAATCGAAAACATATCCACAATTTCCCAATAAAACCTCCAATTCAACGAAATCGAGCATAAATTAAAACTGTGAAAACAATACGTAAACCAGCAACGTAAAATCGACCAACAATTTGTAAAAAAATAACAAATAATGATAGGTTAGTTGGAGGAAGAAAATTACGAGGGTTTCTGACGGTGCCATGAACGGTGTAGTTCTTAGAGAGCAGCAACTTCACCAACCAGGATCCTACAAACCCTCCTGCACCTGTTACACACACAACTCTTCCCTTCTCTGCCGCCATTAAAATCTCTCTCTCTCTCTCTCTCTCTCTCTCTCTCAGTAGGTGAGTTTCCTTGAGTAGCAGGTGAGTTTCCTTAAAGTCGCCCCCTCACATGGAACATGTCTCCAATAACACCAATACTATGAGATACTTTTAAGTTCTCTCAACGGGACCGTTTACCAAATCTTATCCGGTGACTACTTATCGGAAAAAATCAACACTATCACTTACTTACTGGGTAAGATTTTAGTCCACAAAAACGGCATCATATGCAACAATTTACCCGCTAAGCAATTACCGTGACAAGAGTCGTCGCAATCACTTACTCGGGACCGGGTAAGACTCTTGGTCATTGTTTTCTTTGTCTTTGTTCTTACCAGGTAAGATTTTTGGTACTTGTTATATTTCTCCGGTAAGGTAATATGGCTTGGTAAGCACTTACTCGGGTAAGTGTTTGGTAAAGGGCCCCTTAGATTAGTAGGAGGTGGAATTGAACCCATAACTTATCTTGTTTTTGGACAAAGTCATCCGTCCTTTTGCTAACTGAATTATATGCTAGAGGCGACTAATATAATGATTATTTACGTCTTG
Organism: Silybum marianum; assembly: GCA_036898165.1. NCBI lineage: Eukaryota > Viridiplantae > Streptophyta > Magnoliopsida > Asterales > Asteraceae > Silybum > Silybum marianum. The sequence continues at coordinate 42,280,109 of CM072531.1, forward strand.
ACTTTTGTTAAGTCGTCCTTCTTTGTCCTGACCACTAAGAGCATCTCCAAGAGTATTTTCATAATTTTTTCTAAAATGAAGAACCAAAGCTAAAAATCTTTAAAAAAAATATTACATTCATCTCCAACAGCATCTCCATTTTAGAGATTCCAAAATTCATTATATTATTAAAATATTTTTATTTTTAATAAAATATTCTAAACATTTAATTTCAATATTCTTATTGGTGAAATATAATAAAAAATAGTTTATTTCTCTTGGTAATCATTTTTTAAGATGTCTCCAAATTTAAAGATTTTTGTAATCTTTTTCCTATTTTCTTCATTTTGGAGAAAGTTTTAGATATGCTGTTGGAGCAAAAAGTTATTTAAGATCTCTATTTTCTTTATTTTAAAGATGCTCTAACAATAGAACTTGATAGGTCGTTTGAGTTTGTTTTAAATTTCTAACTACTTTTTTGTAAATAATTTGACGTTCTAAGAGATTCATTTTGTTGTGATGCTTATCTTTCCGTATATGAATGACTTTTTGTACTAGCCAACAATAGAAGAAGCCACTGAAAGCTCCCACCGTCCAATTTTTTTCTTTCTAAAACTTCTTCATGACATGACTTATTCAATTCTTTATTATTATTTATTATAACAATTTTTAAAAAAAATCATTTTTGGAATTAGATTATATTTTCTGTTCTCGTTCTTTTATTAGGTTTTTCATATTACACGTGTTTAGAATAAAAATAAAAACACCAAGTACATAACAATAACAATAACAATAAAATATAAAAAATAGGGGTGTTCATCTAAGACGTCAAACCGTACAAACATCACACAACAAATCATGGTTTAGAACATTTCGCAGTGCGGGGTTTGCCTTTTCATCAAACCGCATTTTGCAGTGCCGTTTGCGGTTTGTCTTTTCACTAAACCGCATTTTGCGGTGCGATTTCGGGTTTTTAGTCAGTAAATCGCGGTTTAAACCGTACCATACCACATATTTTTTTTTTAAATATATTTTTAACACGTATAAATACATATAATCATTTATAAAATGAAAATGATTAACCACAAGGCTTGTAGTGTACTGATTAAGACTTGTGGGAGATGAGGCTAGATAACTCATCTATCCCAGGTTCGAATCCATTACGTTACAAATTTCTCGGGGGTGATGGCAATGCCGAAGCTCCCAGTTCTCATCTTGTTGCTTTTCAAAAAAAAATCTCGTTTGAGTTATTTTCATTTGTCTTTTGTCAAAAATCGTAGTTGAAGCTATTTGTAAGTTAACGTTTATAAGATATATTTTGGATTAATTACAATCTATTTTGTTTGCATTACGCCTTTTTGAACTACACATTTAGTAAATATCGAAAATTTTATTTTATGCATAACAGGAGCATCATCGTCGATTTTATTATGAAGTTGTGATTTTATAATTATTGGACTGAAGTGCGTTAAGTTGAAACCTCATAAACTGCACTGTATTTTGCGGTGCGGTTTTTAACGGTTTGAGTCATAGACGGTGCCGTTTACTGTTTGAGAAAACCTTCAAACCGCATATGTGGTGCGGTTTGACCTTAAAGTAGGGTCAAATGTCGCAATGTTCAGCCCGTCACCATAACTCCCAATCAAAAGTAAGAAAATTTAGGTTGGGTTTTTACGATCCGTTTCCCTTTCTCCAATTCGTCCATGAATGAGCCGACTAACTCTTCAACCTGCTTCCGTGCTTCACATATGTTCAAGGGCACAACCACATAGGCACCAGGAGGTGCATGTGCTCCCCGTTGATTTTTTAAAAAAGAAAATTTGTTGTAGAAGGACAAGTGGGTAGTGGTGAATTAGGTGACGTTTGTTTTTTAAGAGGTGCTGAAGTCTGAAGTCTGATTTCAGTTCTGAAATGATTATGAAACGTTTAAATGAATCAGACATAAGTGATGATTAAAAACTTAAAATGAAAAAAATAAACAAGACCTTAGTGTTTTAGGTATCAATGGTAAATTTGATACTAGTAATCGTGATAATCCTAGAGTTACCGATTGGGAGAGAACTAACAAATCACTTTGTAAAAAAAGTCACTCATTTACTAAATTCAAATTTCGATTTTCAATTTTATCCCTAAATATATATAGGCATTATAGATGACTATTTTAAGTGATAAAGAGTGAAAAAAAATCAGAAACTGGACCGAACCAGTACCGATTTAATACATACGGTTCGGTTTTCAGTTTAATTTTTTTTGGTACCAACCGATTCGGTTCTAGTCCGGTACTGATCTCATCTATATTCTCCATAACCACCGTTTTCTCGAACCGAAACCGGACCGAACTGGTATCGAATTTGTACATACGGTTCGGTTTTAAGCCCCAAAAAAATTCGGTACCAACCGGTCTAGTACCGATCTCATCCATATTCTCCATAACCACCGTTTTCGCCAACCGAACCGGTACCGAATTTGTACGTCAGTTTTCGGTCATCGCTTTCAGTCTTAAAAAACTTCGGTACTAACCGGTACAGGACCGAACTCATCCCTAACGATGACTTGGATTTTTATTTATTATTATTAGTTATTATTGCTTTCAAAATGAAGAAGCTTTCGTAAGTATTCAAAGCATGTTGCTTCAATTCATCATATCCAACAAATACTTTTGGCTTTTTTGATTTGATTACTTATATCGTTCAATTTTGCGTGATTTTTGATTTTGGATACTCAATTCATTTTGATTGAGGGGGTTTTGATGTAGATAATATGAGATTGGCCATTTTAATTTTGGATATATTTACGGGTTTAGAATTAATTGAGTCCTTTTTTAATCAGCAAAGTTTGTGATAAACTCTTAAATGTAAAAGTATGTTCCCAAATAGAACGGAAAGTTTCAGAATACCTAACAAACTAAAAAACATTAAACTTTATTATTTTGAATGATTAAGTCCCTGAACTATTGATTTTAATAAGAAAATCATTAAACTTTTTTCATTTTGAATTATTAAGTCCTAAACATTTTTTTATTGAATAAATATATCATTGATCTTTTAAAAATTAGTTGTCTACATCTTTTTTTAAAATAAGTTACATGTAACTCACTAAAAAAGTTTTAAAATAAAATAAACTTAAATTGATTTTACCATTCCAAAAACCCTCGCAATTAAAACCCTAGTAAACAACAATATTGCTCCCCCTCGTGACTCCACATTACCCCAAAGTTGTATGTATTATTTCGCCTAACACGTTGTTGGCCCTTGCCATCGATCTCCCTCTTTTCGATCTATTTTTTTATCCATCATAAGAGGGAGAATCAAAAGATAACAAGTTAAAAATATTTTATTTAGGTTAAAAATATTTTATTTAGGTTAAAAATATGTAACTAATCAATTTTTAAAAATTCGATGGTTTAATTTTTTTTAGAAAAAAATAGGGACTTAATCATTCAATATAAGAAAGTTTAATGGTTTTTTCATTTAACATGAGAAAGTTTAATGATTTTTTCATCCAAAAAATAGTTAAAAGACTTAATCATTCAAAATGAGAAAGTTTAATGATTTTTTCATTAAAAAATGGGATAGTTTGTTGGAAATTTTTAAACTTTTCCATAAATAAAAAAAAAGAAAAAAGTACTTTTCTAATGCAATTATACTAAAAAAAATCCTGCATGCTTAGCATGTATTTGTTGAAATTAAGTTGGATTAGTTCTTTTATCCTAGAAAAAAATACTTTGATTAATCAAATTAATCAGATGGATCAAGTTTGTCAAGTCACCGGTATCTTTCAATTCATGATTGGTAAAAACATACGTTATAACGTACTTTAAATATTTATGTGATAGTCTAAAGTAGTTTGAATTTAATTATCGACTTGTTAAATGTTAAAAAACAAAATTTAAAATTATAAACAGTAAAAGTAAAGTGATCATTTAAATATATTTTTCAATTTAATATATTTCACATACCAAACAAATAACAATAATTTAACTTGATCATTACAAATTTAACGAAAAAGCTTTGAAACATGCAATTAGATAAATATCACCTTATATTACTTCCACACTTATTTCAACATGCATATATACTTATTTCAACATGCATGCTTTCATGCTCCCATACTTCTTTTAGTTAATGTCACCTTGAGACCATGCTTCATCTGAAGTACCATGGAATTGGCTGGAAGTACAGGATGACCTTCCACCACCTCAATATGATAATGGTAAATGAGCGTAGTAGCCACTATCTTCATATGAGATAAAGACATGTTCTTACCTACACATGCTCTTGGACCAACATTAAATGTCGTAAATTTGTAAGATGGCTCATGCTTGATTCCTCCACTCTTCATAACCCACCTTTCAGGCTTAAACTCTATGCAGTCATCACCCCATATTGATTTCATCCTCCCCATGGAATACATAGAAATGATGATTTTGGTGTTTTGATCAACTTTGTGGCCACTTGGAAGGATATCTGGTTTTAATGGAGATTTGTGGTTAAATGGAATAGGAGGAAAAAGTCTTAAAGATTCACATAAAGCTCCATGAAGGTAAACCATTTGGTCTAACTCTTCTGTGTCCATCTCTCATCCATTTTTACCTCCAAATGTGTATGAATCTTGTTGGGTCACCGATGATTTGGTGATGAACCACCTTTCTTTGTATGAATGAACTTTTACAGGTTCTTTTGAAGGTCTGGAATATGCTTCAAGTATTGAAGAGTCAAAGACTATTCAATCAAGGGTTGTACATCAAAAAGTGGAATTTTGGATGTATCAACCAACTTCAATATTCAGATCATTTTGCCAAGTCAAGATTGGGTCACCAATATAGTGGGTCACCGATGGTACACTCAAAAGTCATCAAAAGTACTAAGGACATCAAATAAGATGAGGTCATCAAGTTTGATGTCATGGTCACCGACACTATAATCTTGGTCACCGAAATTGCAGGTATATTTTCTAAGGCTGTGATATCAAGTCACAAGATCAAGGGTGTACACTTTTGGCATTTAGTGAAAGATGAAGTCTATCAAGCAAAGTGTACACTTATCAATTCCAGCCTTACAAGGTATCCACCGATGTGATACATAGTGTGATGTATCACTTAGCAATTTCAAAGAGATAAGTTCTTGACTCACATCAATTGCAAGACACGTGAGCCAGCAAGAACTTGGGCATCAAGCCTTAAATAAAAACATTCTCTTTTATTCTTATAAAAGGAATATTTGTCTTTTAGCTAAAAGGTTTGATGGGACTTCACAGAGCATGAAGAAAAGAAGATAAAGTTATCTGACATTACGTGCTACAAGGAATGGTTCATCCATTATTCTAGTACAAAGGAAGTGGTCTCTTCCTTTGTCCAGTAGATAATCTTCCAGCTAATGAAACCTTGACAGCTGTCCACTTGCATCCCATGCATGGGCACTATAAAAGGAGATGAAGTCCTTCCCAGAAATCTCACGCTTTCAACAAATCTTCAAAGTGATTATTTGTGTGACTGTGGCAAAGCTGTGTGCTATAACAGTATTGTTTTAACTTCCTTAGTGTATAAGTTAATTACTGTTATCTGTGTGTTTAGTTTGATAGAATAGTGTGCCTGTTCTTTTCCGCATCAAACTACCTGTGTGTAAATTTTTAATATTTATATTAAAAAATTTAAAAAGAGTATATTCTGTGTGTTTTATATTCAACCCCCCTTCTACAAAACCCTCTCTTAGTTAGCCATCTCTCCTTGGGGACTAACAAATCTCTTCCAGAATCTTATCTTCCACAGTTGGGTTTTTCGCAATATTATAAAAGAACCAACACAGAGCGCTACTCGTGGTCTCTTTTCCTGCACCCAACATACTAAATAAAGTGTCTCTTAGAAATTTTGTTCGATCCTAAGAAGTGCAAATCTCATGAACTTCGAGCTCTCTCATGAGAGTCGTGTAAAATTTGAACTTTCCCTCTTGGTGTTGAGAAGAGTTGATGTTATTATTATACTCATTTTGGTTTTGAGCTAAGAATTTGCATATGAATTCATCAAGAGTTCGCCATGCATCACTCAACTTCTTCTCTTTCCCCACTCTAAGAAGCTGTAGCAATTTCCAAAGGTACGGGGGTATAACATGCCTAATCAAGAGAGCTTCTTCAGCATCTGTCAACGCCTTGAGACATAGGTCGTAAGGAAGATCAAAAGACAAGGTTTTTGGGTCGTTATCAAAGAATAACTTGGATATGGTGTCAAAAGAGAACCTTTGAAATATATCTTGCAAATCCACCTCAGTCCCACATCCACAAGTGGATTCAAGAATGGGTAGAAGCCCGTTTTCCACTTTGTTCCGTGTAATCATTTCCAGCGAACTCTGAAATCTTGGATTCTTGAATACAGACATGGTGATCTTGCGGTTGATCTCCCATAAGTTGCCGTCAGAATTGAGGATTCCATCTCCTAGGATAGCAAAAATCTTAAAAAATTTGTCACCTTTGGGATAGTTGCTAAAGTTTTTGCTTAGAATGTGGTGGATATCTGCAGGATCGGTCGTAATGAGCATGTCCATGTTGGCGAAGGTTGGGCCTTTAATCGCGATTGTACCACCAGTTTGTATCAGTAAATTAGTGGCGTAGTCATGGAGTCGATGGATGTTAACAAGAACACCTGGTATCATGCCAACAAGTGGCCAATTTGTAGGGATAATAGTAGTTGTATGGCTTTGAAGTCGTCTGTATTTAAATGTTAAAAACGAAATAAGAATGAACAATAAGGAGAGAAGGAACGAGTATTCAAGGAAAGCCATGGAAGAAAGAAAGAGATGAGTTTATGTTTGATATGATGAATTGAATGGTCGTTGGTCCTTTAAATATCACCTGGACCTTAATTACCACATGCATCTGGTAGTTGAAGATTGATATATATATATATATATATTACGTTCATACCATTAATTTGAAGACCTTAATTAATTACCACTTGCATCTGGTAGTTGAAGATTGTTATAAAGAAGTGATATTTATGAACAAGTTTTGCAGTTGTCAGTACGTACCATATCATTTAATATAATTTCATCATAAGCTAATTTTGGCATTACCCATCTTTACTCACAATAAATGTATTACATTAATTTGGTATATGATCCACTATTGTTCTTCCTGATGCATCAAGTGTCTCAATTTTGTTAGACAACATCCACGCCCGTGTGATGCAATACATGAACCGATTTACAACATTCATGGCATATATAGGTCAAATTTGGTTTGGTATGATTTATTGATATGCATTGAAATACAAGTACAATAGATCGATTGCATTTATAATTCGCATCATCATGATTTTTCTTTGAATTTCTCTAATCTTCATATGTGTTTAGTTATCACCACTTCTGAGATTCTATCTTATATTAGAAACTTATGGCACAAATCAGAAGCCAAAAAGGTGGTTTGTGATGTTGACTTATGATTCTTTGTATATTTTATGAAATGTGAAATTGTATTAAAATAGAACTAACTTGTTCCCCGTGTTTTTATTTTTTGTATGAAAAAAGAAAGAAAAGAAAAATCAATAAATCAATCAATAGTTTTTTTTTTTGAAAAGCCAAAACTTTATAACGCAACCATCCTTAAAAGTGTTTACAAAACCAGGCTATATAAAACAAAATCATTAACCATACAAAACAGAAGCATAAGCTCTTTGAAACTTTGATTTAAAAAAAAAATCAATAAATAATTAAAAAGTTAAAGAAATACTGTAAAGACAGAAATGCCTCTGACATTAACTAAAATTTTTAACAGAGTTAGTTTCAGGGACAAAAAAGAAATAAAATACAAACCACGGGGACGAAAAAGTAGTTTTTAAATCTTAGAAAGGAAAATAGTTATAAACAACAAACCATAGAGACGAAAATCGTAGTTTACTCTGCTTTTTATAAATAAAGTTTCATTTTACTCCCTTTTTATAATCAAATTCATCCTTCCTATAATCATATTTAGATTTTATATTTTTATCATTTTTGATAAATTAATCTAGTTTATCAAATTTTTTTATAACAATATACATTATTAAAAAATTAGATTACAGTATGCAAGTTTTTAGAAAAATGATCACTAAATTTCATTTATTATGTAAATGACCGATAGTGTGTACTTTTCACGAATTTAGTATTTTGACCAAACAACTTTCCAACATGTTTATTAAACTTGAGGGTAAATTCTTTTTTTGATTTTCCTAAATTTTAACATTTTTAAATAACCTTTTTTTAATTTAGGGACCAAAATGTTTGAATCAAAACTAGGCAAAGAATAATATCATCTTCTTCTCCAATTATCAAGTCATGTCCACTATACACACACTACTAAACAAGCAGACGTTACTAACACTATTTCCAGCAGAATTTACGTCAAAAATTAATCCATCCGAATGAACAAAAGTCATCAAAAGTCAACATCCGCTTAAATTCGTCGGAAATCCGCCACTGACTTTTTTATAAATAAATATCCTCCTGAACTTTTGTGGAGGATTTGTGATCCGTCAAAACATTTCTTAAATTTAAAATGAATTTTTTTAATTAAACTAATTAACAATTAATTAAATAAATTAATTACTATTTTCGACGGATTTCTGACATAAATTAATTAAATTTTTATTCAATTAATTTCTGTCAATAATAGTAGATTAAAATTATGATTTAATTTTATTTTCTAATTAATAGAAATTTAAAAGAAATGAAGAATTTTTAAGGGATTTCGGGCGGACACCCTTATCCGTCGAAAATCCCTTTAATTTTTTAAAACTCTTTTCATGAACTTTTTCCCGACGGATTTCCAACGGATAGGCATGTCCACTTGTGCACTATGATCCTACTGTTCAATCTATGCAATGTGTTTATTGTGGTGAACACTATTTGAGCATTGTACTGGAAATCCAGAACAAGTTAATTTTATTAGTAACAAGAGTGGACAATTTCATAAACTTACAATCCTCGATGGAGACAACATCTAAATTTTTCTTGGCATAGTGGAACTCTTAACCCACCAATGTTAAAGCCTTAAAGACAGTTCAATTTTCAACAATAAGGACAATCCAAATTTTAACAGCAAGGACAATCCAATTTTCACTCATAATCACATCAAGACACTCAAAATAACCAGCAGGCTGATTTTCTAACTAAAAAATCATCAACCTTTTTATCCAAAACAAGTCCAATCATCTACTTCCTTGGAAACAATGATGAAAGAGTTTATGACCCAAACTCACACATCGATAAAGAATCTTGAAACACAAATAAGACAAATGGCTTTGGAAATGAGGAAACTCACCAGTAGGATATCTACGTAGTGATATAAAGACACATCAAAGAGTAGGAAAGGAGTACGTTAAGGTTGTTGCCTTAAGGAGCGGAAAATACTCAAAAAGAACCAAAACAACCAACCAATGCAGATCTTGAAAAGAATACGGCAACACCATCTACTGCAATACCTATAAACTAGTCTTGTAGTACCACTGGGCCTGAACCCATAGTTAAGCCCATTGATATTACAACCATTCCAAAAAGATTAGAATTTCCATTACTATTTCCTAATGAGATCATGGAAGTCCACTATTGTTTGTGTGGTTGATGTCTGGGTGCTATTTCACCATGTACGAACCATTGACTATAAGAAAACATGAGTCCCTTTCTTAATAAGTCGAAATGAACGTCTTCTATTCCTTTATACTTTTTAAGTTGACATTCTTACCAGGATAACTTACCACATATTGGTCATTGGGGAAAGTAAAATCCAAGTACTTTGACATTGAAAACTGGATTTATATTTGATTCCTATCTAATCGTTTATACATCCGTCCTCTATTGTTATTAGTTGACATAACTACAAATTGACGAAAGTGTGGTTAGGTAGAATCTGAAACAAGAAATAAACATGTTTCCAAACCAAAGAAAGAAACATCACCTAAAACTTGTCCAACAATTGACAACCCATTTCTAACATGAAATATACTACAATTACATTCAGCTTTTAAAAACCTATCGTTTGCTCGAGAATTGCCAACCTATTTCTAACAAAAAATATACAACAATTACATTTATCCTTTACAGGCCTAACATTAAATTGAGATTTTACAAACCTAACATTACATTTAGCTTTTACGGATACGTCTTTACCATACTTTAATCATGCAACTTTTACCGGGTTTAGCAAGTAGCATCATACCATGCTTCCGGTGTGCATCTCTAATTGGTTACAATCTTTACTAACCACGACAAACACCATATCACACAACAAATACTTTCCATCGAATACTCATATTCTTTCACGCGTCTCATAAATAAATTTAGGTGGACTTTGCATCCAAACAAACATCATATCACACAATTAAATAACAATAAGACAGAAACATTTAACTTTTACAAACCTAACAATTACAAGTAGCTTTTACTGATACGTCTTTACCATACTTTAATCATGCAATTTTCACCTGCTATAGCAAGTAACATCATACCATGCTTCTGTTGTGCCTCTCTTATTGGTTACAATTTTTACAATTCCTCGACAAAACTTCATACCACACAACAAATACAATCAATAAAATACTTTTAATCTTCCACACAATAATATAAATACAAACACTATTAATTGTCTATTCCCCTTAAAGCTTAATTGAATCTAATAAAACCCAGTAGATTCATTAATGCACTATAAAACCATTTAATACACAATTGAACTGAATAAAGTTCAATACATTCATTAAACCCCAATAGATACATTAAAGTTCATTAAGATCCAATAAAACTCAATAATAGTACCTGTAAAAACTTAATTGAACCGAATAAAATCCAATATTACCCATTAAAACCCAATTTAACCAAATAAAACCTAATACATCTATTAAAGCTCAATAGATTCAATAAAGTCTACTAAGATCCATTAAAATTCAATAGTACACGTTAAAGTCTAATTGAATCAAATAAATTTCAATAGATCCATTAAAGCCCAAAAAATTATAAGATTTTTTTAAAAAATAATTAATTACATTTTATGACGGATTTTAATTAATTTTTGCTAGAAAATATAATTAATTAAAAAAAATGGGGAAATTTTTGTAGGGAATTTGTGGCGGATTTTCTTAATAATAAATAAATATTCTGCCACAAATCTTAATGGGATTTTTTTTAAAAAATTAATAAAAACTTGTGGCAAAATTCAACAAAAGTTGATTTTCTTACTTTTATGGAATCCACCAAAAAAATCCGTTGGTAAAATTCTTTATTTAGTAGTGTAAGTCTGTATAGAGACTTAAGTAATTTAACTAATTTGCAGACCTTCCGCTCCCTTTTTAACAAATCCTTCAGGCTATTGCATATAGATTTCTTCATCTAATTCACAGTTTAAGATAACAGTTTTCAATTCATAATCTATTTTTTCACACACTAAACAAACAACAATTAGATTAATCATTAAAAGCAAATAAACATGCAATTATAATATTACCTTATAATACTTCCATACTTATTTCAAAATGCATGATTTCATCTTCACAAGGATTTTATTATATTTGATGTCTCAAGCCATGCAAATTAAATAAAACACTGAGATGACAAATTTTAGTTCATGTTTTCATCTTCTTTTAGTTAATCTCACTTGGAGACCGTGCTTCATATGAAGTACCATAGAAGCAGCTGGCTGCACGGGGTGATCTTTCACCAACTCAATATGATAATGATAAATGATCGCAGTTGACACTATCTTCAGCTGAGATAAAGACATGTTCTTACCCAAACATGTTCTTGGACCAGCACCAAATGTCGTGAATTTGTAAGATGGCTCATGTTTGATTCCTCCACTCTTTGAAACCCATCTTTGAGGCTTAAACTCCATGCAGTCGTCCCCCCATATTGATTTCATCCTTCCCATGGAATACATAGAAATTATGATTTTGGTGTTTTGATCAACTTTGTGACCACTTGGAAGGATGTCTAGTTGTAATGGAGATTTGTGATTAAATGGAACAGGAGGAAAAAGCCTTAAAGATTCACATAAAGCTCCATGAAGGTAAACCATTTGGCCCAACTCTTCTGTGTTCCATCTCTCACCCACTTTTCCTTCCAAATGTGTTTGAATCTCTTCAAGAATCTTATCTTCCACGTTTGGGTTTTTTGCAATATTATAAAAGAACCAAGACAAAGCAATGGTGGTGGTATCTTTTCCTGCAATCAACATATTAAATAAAGTGTCTCTTAGAAATTTTGTTCGATCCCAAAAAGTGCCAATCTCATGAACTTCGAGTTCTTTCATGAGAGCCGTGTAATATTTGAAATTTCCCTCTTGGTGTTGAGAAGAGTTGATGTTATTGTTCTCATTTTGGTTTTGAGCTAAGCATTTGTATATAAATTGATCGATAGTTTTCCATCCATCACTCAACTTCTTCTCTTTCCCTACTCTAAGAAGTTGTAGCAATTTCCAAAGGCATGGAGGCATAAAATGTCTATGGAATATAGCTTCTTCAGCATCCATCAAGGCCTCGAGACATGGGATGGTAGGAAAATCAAGAGACAAGCTTTCGAGGTCGTTATCAAAGAATACCTTGCATATGGTGTCAAAAGAGAACCTCTGAAATATTTCTTGCAAATCCACCTTAGTGCCATGTTCACAGATGGATTCAAGTACGGGTAGAAGCTTGTTTTCCACTTTGTTCCTGGTAACCGTTTCCATCAAACTCTGAAATCCTGCATTCTTAAGTACAGACATGGCGACCTTTCGGTGGATCTCCCACAACTTGCCGTCAGAATTGAGGATTCCATCTCCTAGGATAGCGAAAATCTTAAAATACTTGTCACCTTTAGGATAATTGCTGAAGTTTTTGCTTAGAATGTAGTGAAAATCTGAAGGATCGGCTGTAACGACCATGTCCAAGTTGACGAAGCAAGGGCCTCGAACCATAAGTGTACCACCATTTTCGATCATCCCTTCAGTGGAGAAATCATGGAGTCGATGGATGTTTCCAAGAAAACCTGGTATCATGCCAACAAGTGGCCAATTTGTAAAGATTAATGTTTTTCTGTTTCGATGTCGTCTATATATAAATATTAAAAACAATATTGTAATAAACATTAAGGAGATAATGAGTGAGGATCCAAGGAAAGCCATGGAAGTAGATGGTAGGAAAGAAATGAGTTTATGTTTGATAGATTGCATGGTTGTTGGTCCTTTAAATAGCACACACAAACTTATCCTGATTTGTATGATGGTTCATATCAACAATCATTGTAAGAGTGTTATAAGTTATGTCTAGACTAATCCTGATAAATTACAACTATACGACATGTATTTTAATAAGTTACAGTTATTATGGACTCCTAAAATCGAACCCAGATAGGATTAGAACTCAACCTCAACCTCAACCACAACATCAAAATATACATATATATATATATTGTCTAGAAACAAAAGGGAAATCACATATACGGTAGAAATCTGTTCTATAAATAAAAGTTCATATGTATCGAGTCCAAACTAATGATATCACGTTACCTCTTGCTTCTCAACGTTAGTGGTCTATTTAATTTTCTTTTGTTTGATTGTTGCATTTATATATCACACGTAAAACTAGGGCGGCAACATATAGGATATAGACAACGTATGAATTATTTGATAATTCAATCCATTTAAAATAGTTTGGAAAAAAACGGATAATGGATAAGGGTACAGGGCAAGGAGTTTATCCTTATCCATTACGAGTCCTATTTAAAAGTATGAAAACCTATGTATATATATATATGTTGATCCCAGATAATCAGGTAATCGTATGAATGTATGCAAGAACACGAAGAACACTTCTAATATTTATGAAGATCCGATGTCGGATATCTCACATGTATTAAATATCGGTTACACTGATATTATCTAATATGCTCTCTCTAGAATGATATGAATTAAAGTTCTATTTAATTGCTAGCCCTAACCCTCTATTTATATGTATAGTAAATACGGTATAAGGAAACTAGGAGATTAAGGCATTATATACTTGCCTTATTTACAAAATAGAATGTTTCCTTATATTTAAACATTAAATATTTCCTAATTAATGACTTTGATGACTTTGCACTTTGACCCTTCATGTCTTCAATATTTGTGATCTCGGATACAATCTTTTCAGACCTAACAATCTCCCCCTTTTTATTCGAGATTATACTTCAGTAAATCAGCACTTTTGAAGACGATGAAATTTTGTCAACAAATCACTATCTTGAATTCTTTTGCTCCCCCTACTAATATGATCACTTGATAAGTTCCGTAGCTTCCCCTTAACATTAGCATGAAAAGAAAATCAAAGGAGCCGCGATGTCGTAGGGTATAAAACTTGTCGGGTCAAAAAGCATGTCGGGTTAGGTGATGTCGAAAAGATCTCGGGCCAAGTAGAGTCGACAAGAATTGATGTCGGGCCAAGATGATTCGATGAAAATTTATGTCGGGTCTTAAGTATTTGATCTCGGGTCAAGTTGAATCGATAAAAATTTATGTCGGGTCTTAAGTACTCGATAAGTCTTCAACTTTATCTTCAGCAGTCGACAAAATCATTTTACTTCAAAAATCAAGTAAGGAAACTCGATAAAAATCAGTATTCAACAAATCAGCATTCAACAAATCAGTATTTGTCATCTTCCTTTTCTCATGTCGTGTCTTTGATATACAATCTTTCCCCCTCATAATGATAAGGAGAATCCGAATCATTATGAACAATCAAAGACAATAAGTGCGAATATGATCAAGTGTAAATATGGAATATCGGGTAATGGGCTAACAGACAGAAGCACATGTAGCAACTGTTATCACTTAATCAAAAATAAATTTAATTAAGTGGCCTATATTCAGTGTTGGCAGCGGGTTGGCACTGATAGGACTTCCAGTTATCACAGAAGTAAGTTATAAAACTAACTTCTCAAACTGTTCCGGCATAAATACGAAGATATGCAATGTGAATCACAAAGACTCGTGCTTGTGTAGAAAGAATTTATGCATTAAATGCTAATTTTAAGGCTCAAAATGTGAAAATAAATTTCACAGACTCAATGTGCATTGAATGTGAAGTTCGGAGACCGGAGGTGTGTCTTCCTTTTTCAATATCTTAATCTTCCGAGTGAAGATAAGATAACAGATATGTGTATTCTCCGTGATATATGAAACAAATATCTTTTGTGAGATACTTGAGTAGTTGGGTGGGGTGACACGAGTTATCGACATTGGGTACATGTCTAGTTCAATATTCATCTCCAAAGAATCGAGAATGAATAGATTATGTGGCTACCCGGATAACTGTTTAGGTTTGGTAAAGACCAAATATTTTCTTTTACGTCTTGTCACACTCTCACATTTTTCTTTTATCTCACAAGCACTCAATTTTAAACATACCCTTTCAAAATATATCTAACCTAGAGATGTGTTTCATGGGTAGGTCCTTCCGGCTCTGGATTGACCATAGAAACTTCTAAATCCTATCACACAAAGAGTTAAAACATTAAAGTCCGATTCTGAACTGAAGTATTCAGAAGTCATAATGCAATGTAAAACGGGTTAAGAGCAGGTCCATAGCTGAGATACTATGAAGCTAACTAAATGGTACAAATGTGATACTCCCCTTAAATGTAGCAAACCTTTTGAAACATCGTCATGTGATGTGAGTATTCGGAATTTTTGACCATACGTGACGTACCTACAAAACAGATTAACAAGATTTTGGTACCCAAGCTTTGTTGGGTCCTCGGAGGTTAGCTTTAGATACAATAAATGGGGAAGTGGGGATACTGTAAGTACCATACCATTTATGATTGAAATTTTGATTGACAAAATCATTTGTTCCACATGTAGAACAACAAATCTTTGTGGCACTTAGACTAATTAGCTGATTGATTGATTTGACAAAATAAGGCAAATTAGTCTTGGAAACAAATGATCTTGTATCAACTACAGGATATGTATGTGACATGTTTCCAACACTATCATCTGTAGTTGATTTCTTCTTCCAAACCATTTTAAACTTTTTGAAATTACCGGTTTTAGCAACAAAATCATTTTGAAACTGATTAGAGTTAGGAGTTCGAGAATTTGAAAAACTATATGATTTGGAACTATTAGAATAACTATTTGATTTAACTCTTGAAGAACAGTTATTCTTACAGATATGAGAAAGATGAGTTTGCTTTGAACTTGAAGTAGAATCAGAATCATGAGGAAAAATCAAATTTTCAAGATCATCTAACTCCGCATTTAAATGTTCGGGAGTAAGTTGTTTGACTGATTCTGAATTCATTTGTTTTTGTTTTGAAAGTTCGTTTTCAAGTTCTCTGATCTTGCAGGATAAATCGTCTCTTTCTTTTGTGACCAAATCATATTTATTTTTAAATTCAGATCTCAAATTCTTTTCAGTTACAAAAGTTGTTTCTAAAACAGATAATTTGTTTGAAAGTTTGTAAATTTTATTTTCAAAGACTTGCTTCTCTTTGTCAAAATCTTTTTCCAGATTTTTGCTTTTAGCAATGATCAAACTACATTTCTTGATTAAATTCGTTTTCTCAGTTTTAAACGCATTTCTTTCATCTTTCAAAAGCTTTTCAAGATTAGAAATTTGTTTTGAAAACGCCTGACTTTTTGTTTCAGATGAATTTCTTTCTAAAATCACAATTTGCTCAAAATCTGACACTTGTTTAGAAAGTTTTTGAATGGTCAATTCACAAGTGTTAATTTTGCTTTCAAAATCTTTTTGTTCAGACTCAAATTTGTGTTTCTCATCAGAAGTTAAAATCCTTTCTTTCTCACATTCCAGAAATTCAATTAATTTTCTTTTAAGAACCACACTATAAGTCTCATGATCTATAAATTTTTCTAACTCATAAATTTGGTTTTTCAGATCAAAATTTATTTTTATCAGATTTGTCTTTTTGCAAAATTCTTCATATGTATAATATTTAGTTTTAGAATACTCGGTGAGTTGTTGCTCCAAAAATTCATTTTGATTTTGCAAAACTTTTCTTGATTCTTCTGAGTTATTAAATCTAGATTTGAGATTGACATGTTCTCTTAAAAGTTCATCCAACACTTGCATGTTGTTTGTGTGTCTGGTTTCAAGTTGAGAGATTTTTGCATTTAGCTCAGAGATTTGGTTTTGAGAACTCATCGTGAAAGCACGGGTTACCTGATAAAGTGATCTCGATCGGTGAGTTTTTGGCAATTTTCTGAGTTTTCTTCGGAAAACAGAAGGTGTTTCTCGATAGGAAAGGGTCCGACAAAAATTTGTGATGGGTTTGACTGGATCAACAAGATTTCTTGTCGGGTCAAGAAGACTCGATAAAAAAAAATTTGTCGGGTGTAACCGGATCGACAAAAAATTATGTCGGGAAAAAACAAAATCAATTTTAACCAAAGATGTCGATTACTAATGACCCGATAACAAAAATTGTTGATTGAAGGGGATCGATAAAAATTTCTTGGAAGAAAACAGAATCGATAAGAAATTATATCGATTACTATTGACTAGATAACAAAGGTTGTCGATTGAAGAGGACTCGATAAAAACTCAAGGTTATCTAATCTGAATTTTCTTTAACTGGTAAATCAGAAATAAAAAACAAAGGGTTCTTGACTAAAAAGAACAAGTCTTTTTATGGACAAGAATAACTAAGTTCTCGAGTTTCTTATTTGTTCAGTCAAGAATAAAAACCAAAATTACTAAAGTTTATGATTTTTACTTAAAAATTCTTTAGTAAGAAAAGCTGCAAGAGTCACAAGTTCCTGAGTTTTCTTATGTAAAGAGTTTCAAAAGTAATCAAAATAAACTAAAATAATTTTAAATCAAAACAAATTAAATAGTTTGAATAAAAATCAAGTTTATTGAACTTTGAATCGGCAACAATTTAAATTAAACTAGGATATGGTTTTATCGAGTAAAAAGAATAGATGAAAAAGCAAAACTGGAATTATATGAAGTTTTATCGGGTGAAGAGTAATATGAGAGAATCAAGAAAAACTCAAGAATCAGAAATCGAGAATTTACCTTATTTTCTTGTGATTGCTCAGAAATTTCCCAAAACTCAGATCGTAGGCTCTGATATCAATTGTTGATCCCAGATAATCAGGTAATCGTATGAATGTATGCAAGAACACAAGAACACTTCTAATATTTATGAAGATCCGATGTCGGATATCTCACATGTATTAAATATCGGTTACACTGATATTATCTAATATGCTCTCTCTAGAATGATATGAATTAACGTTCTATTTAATTGCTAGCCCTAACCCTCTATTTATATGTATAGTAAATACGGTATAAGGAAACTAGGAGATTAAGACATTATATACTTGTCTTATTTACAAAATATAATGTTTCCTTATATTTAAACATTAAACATTTCCTAATTAATGACTTTGATGACTTTGCACTTTGACCCTTCATGTCTTCAATATTTGTGATCTCGGATACAATCTTTTCAGACCTAACAATATATATATATATATATATATATTAATTAGTTATAAATAATTAATCATAAAAATCTATTTAATTTAAGCATAATTTTTTTTTAAAAAAAATCTTCAAAAAGAGTTGTATTGATATTTCATTTTTGATTTACGATTTACTCTGGCTAGATTTCGCGGATACATAATCACTTTCGCTATATTTTGCACTTTGCATATACACAAATACACAATCACTTAATTACTATAAAAGAAGTTCACATTTTTAGTATTTTATATTCCTAGATCATGGAAAGTCGGACTCCATACGTACCATGGGGTATAGAAGATGAAATGTTTTTAAGTATGACATCTACTAAAAAATAAAGCTGTTATTTTCTTGACAATAAAAATGAAAGTTGAGTTCTCTTAAATTATGTTAGGTTTCTAGGATTTTATTGATTTTGAAACAATTTCATTTTAATTTTATATTTGGTTTGAAAGATTTTCTGGATTTAATAGTCTATAAACATAGAATTTTGAAATTCTAATATTGGATTGGCATTTTATGAATTTCGTAGGATTTATATGTGATAATATATTTTTTTAAATATGTAAAAAACAATTTTTTTGTAATAATCAATTAATAGAAATGTAATTAACATGTTTTTAATAATTATTTATATTTTTTTCTTAAATTATTTATTAAACAAGAAATTCAATTAAATTTTATTTCAAATCCTACAAACTAAACACATAAAGATTCAAACCCCTCTTATTTCAAATATTTTAACAAAATCTAAATCTCTTAAAAACATTTCATCAAACCAAATATTCCGTCCGTGAGTACAAAAATGACTCTTGCTTAGACCACTTATAATAATCGTATAGAAAATATACTTGAAACTCGTTTCTCTATAATTCTGTTGGGAGTTTTTATTCTATTTAATTTGTAATGGTACTTATAAATTATTTTTCATATTTTATTTTGTAAATTATAAAGTAATGCATTTGTTGCAATTTGTTGTTACGGGTTTTTGTTTTTTGGAAACGACAATTCATTAAAATAAAGCTAGCAAGAGGCTAGCGAAAAGATTACAACATACCAAAGCAGTTACAAGGGGAAACTCTCTACTCTACAATGCCTTTTCGGCTCTCCTTATGTCTAAGGATCACCCAACTAAAAAACTTTTTGACAATGAAATCAAACAAATCACTTAACCTTGGTTTAGAGCTTTCAAAGAGAGATCTTTCAAAACCATAAATAAGATACGACCCATCATTTTTGTTTTTATTTAAAACTTGATCGGTTCACCGATAAGTTAACCTAGCTAGTTTTCTAATAAGTATGTTAAAATAAAATAAATTTTTGTTATATACACATACACACAAATATGAGTGGATTTAAATAAAATAAGTTTTTGTTGAATCAGATATGACGCTACCTAGCTACATACACTCTAAACAAAATACTTTTGTTCTCGGAATTTTCGTTGGGAAACCGTCGCCAAATGATGATTCATCACAAAACCGTCACAAAAAGTGGTGGGTAGTTCCAATCAATAACAGATTACCCTGGGATTCTCTAGGTGATCCGTACGTATTTTCTCGAAAAACGTCGAATTTTACCGAATCATTGGTATTTTCTGGATGATCTGTGGGTAATCACCGACAAAAAATTTCCTGGAAAATTTTTGTGGGTAAAATTCATTTATTTTGTAATGGTATCATAGGTTATCCTCACATATATATCATATGACCATATCTAATATGAGTGTTATCCTAAACTGGTGTTTTTTTTTTTGTTTGAACCTCCGCCGGCCCGTCTATTTGTGTATAGGTCGAAGTCATATAAAAATCGTCTATATATAAGTTAGAAACTTTATATATGAATCAACATAGATCACATGTAACATTCTAGACCAACCGTAGCAGATTTTGTCCGTTTTGACTACACATTTTGAACTCACGGTTTTAAACGTATCTGATAGAGGAGGTATCAAGTCTCTTATAGTTGTAAAACAACTTTTGTTCTCCTTCCCAATCGATGTGGAATCTTACATTATGCATGACACATCTTAGACTTCTATAATTAACTTATTAATGATATTAATTACAATATCCATTTTTTCCATAAAAAGCTCGCCTTTTGTTTTGTTTTCGAAACAACAGTAGTTTTATTTCACCAATGAAACAACACATGGGTTGATATGTTTTGATAATACAATGTTGGTTCACCGATAAAACAACATATTTTACAAATGAAACAACTCATTTAGTTGATCTGTTTTGATAAAACAATGTTGTTCACTAGTTAACAACACTTGTGATTCATCTCTTTTGAGTATTATCTCATTTCACCAACAAAACATTACAACAATTGAGTGGTTTTAAATGAGGAAAAAGTGAGTTTACTTTTTTTTTTAAAACAGTTGATAAAGTAATTAATAAAATAATTATAAAAGTAAAAAATGTATGGTTGATGAGGAGGAACATTCACAAATTGGAAACGAATTAGGCATTGTTAATGTTTGGTAAAAATAAGGTGACTTATAAGTCACCTTATAACCATCACCACCTTTTAATGTTGTATAACGTTTTTTTTAATTAGATTGTTTTTTGTTTGATAATATTTTATTTTGATTTATAAGACGGCCCGAGAATATAATGGAACATTGACACAGGAGCAAAGATAAAAGTTAATTATAAAAATATATATGACCCAAATCGATTGACATTGATCCATTTATCAAAGAAATTAAAGTTAAAGAAAGAATTTTTGGGTTTAAAATAATCGAATCACCTAGATATTGATTTTATCTAATTAAGTATCTATGCATATTTAACAACTATATTAAAGTAAAGATTTTTGTAAATTTAGTTAGAAGATGTTTTAATTTGCTTTAATAGTTATGCTACAATGTAAGTTACCATAAAGGAAAAAAAAGAGAATGATGATGAAAATCTTTAAATTTAAAAAAACCTCTAAAATTTTATATTTAAAAAAGTGAAATACTATTTAATTATTTTTCATCAACAAGAAGACATTAAAGTTAAATGTTTAAGGAAAGAAAAATAATATTGTTAAATATACTTTATATTTTAATAATATATTAATATTTAAATCTTTAAAACGGAATAAATTTTGGAGTTCAATATATTCCTTTTACAAAATTTTGACATTTGATACTTTATACTAAAAAGTATAAAGCTGTGTTAAATAATTACACCAGAATAAAAACAAAGTTAAGAAAATTCAAAACCAAAACCAATTTGAATACCAACAGAAAGATATCAAGCACAACCACATATTTAGCTATTCTCCAACCATATATTTAGGGTCAAAACCAATTTAAATGACTAAAATCTCTTATATACAATGCACCATAGGGTTTACGAAATAATCCAATCAATTAATGAGCAGAAACAAATGATTTGGGTTTGGTAATTACCCATTTACCCTTAATTGTAACGTTTTCCCTGAAAACTGATTATTAGTAATGCATTTTTGTATATTCTTAATTGTTTTAATTTATTTCACTATTTTTTTTAATGTCTACTGCTTCTTTTTCTTACTACACGTGATACCATCCATATTTCGTAAACCCTATGGTGCATTGTATATAAGAGATTTTAGTCATTTAAATATGTGGTATTTAAATTGGTTTTGACCCTACCTCAGTACCTCCTACAACAGTAAATTGAGTTAGTTTGGTTAATTATGTATGGAATGCGTTTTTGTGCTGATGGGCATTGATAGCATTTATAGGGAGACCTTTCACCTTGGCTAAAAATAAGGGTAGCAAATTCTGTATAAATTGGGTGGGTAGCTTTAAAACCTCATCTTCATGATTTCTGTTCTCTAATGTGTTTTTTAGCTCATTGTTAGTTTAATAAAATCTTAATTTGTTGTTAATATATATAAAGGAAAGTTTAAATACAAACCAGTTGAATGTTACAAACTATACAAACTGGTTCAAATTATAAAAATAATTTTTTTCATGATTTTTTTAAATCAAACGCTATGATTTAATATATTATTACACATATGTTTGTTTCATAATGTAAAGTTTCACATGTATTTGTTTTCATAAGTTGAAAATTTCTCGTATATTTATTTATGAAAAAATTTCACATATATTTGTTTCATAATGTATAAGTTTCACATGTAATTTTTTCACAAGGTGAAACAAACATATCTGCAATAATATCTTAAATCATAGCATTTGATGAAAAAAATCATGAAAACATTATTTTTTTATTGATTTGAACCAGTTTGTATAATTTGTACCCTTCAACTGATTTGTATTTGAACCAGCCTCAATATATATAGGGGCGGGTTCAAATGAGAACTCAAATTTGGTTGTGAACGTGAGGAGAAATGAGAGCGCGACACGTGTCTGAATTTAGATTAATTATTCAGACTAAGTAATCAAAGAAATATTCAGACTGAATACAATATTTGTTCGGTCTGAATAATGCTTATTAAAAACTATCTTTTTTCTTCAACATTCAACTTTGGAAGTTTTTTAAGTTAAGAGATTTTTACTATCATTTCCCTACTTTATCTCTTTTGAAGAAGGTTTTAGGGATGCTCTTTAAAAAAAATTTCCCCTAAAGGGGCTTGAATATCTCCATTTTAGAGTAGCCAGAAATACTATTTTTAAATCAACGGTTGTAATAAAATAGAAATTATAATCTGATAATAAAGAAAAAAAATTAAATGAAGGACAATTTTAAAACAAATTATCATATTTTATTTTTGAAAGATAAATAATAATAATATATTTTTACTTTTGGAAGAAATTGTATTTTATTTGTGGAAAATAATAAATATTTTTAATAATATTTAAATGATTTTTATTTAAAAATAAAATTAAAAGGTTTATAGGTGAACCTGAAAGTAAAACAATGATGTTTGTGTGATTCACATAATAACTATTTAACTGATTCATATATGAATCCGTTAATTAGTTCACATATATGAATATTTAACTGATTCATATATGAATCTGTGGGTTCATATATGAATAAGTTAAATAGTTTTTATTTTATTTTTATAATTAACGGATTCATATATGGACATATAAAGATAGTGGCAAGAACCCAAAATATGTAAATCATATGGACGTTTCTATAATTAAATCCATTTTAGAGGCGTTCCATACGATTTTGGGTAAACCATAGTGACTAAATCATACAAGTTACTCATATACAGAGGTAAGCATATATAATCGGGTACCTGACAAAATTTCATGGAAACGGAATCGGCGGTTCTTGGAATTCTGTAACCAGAACCGCTAATATCGGTTCTTTATATTTTGGAACCGGAACCGCTGGATCCGGTTCCGGTACGGGGTACCCAGGTTCAATTTTCTTTTAATTTTTTTTACATTACATATGATAAAAATGCAATTTTAAGCCTATTATAAACTATAAAGTACCAGATAACAGTAACATACAACAAATGATCAAACCTAATCCAATAAAAATGTAATTTTAAGTCTATTATAAAATACATAACTCGTCTAACTCTAACCTAAAAGATAATATAATTTTATTAATAAATTAATAAAATAATGTTTATTTAAAAGTAGCGGGTACCCGTCGGTTCCGGTTAGGGGGACCCCGAGTAACGGTTCCAAAAAAATGAGAACCGGAACTGATAGTGCTGATCAGTTCGGTATTTTAGGAACCAGAACCAATCACATCGGTTTCGGTTTCAGAATCGGTAGTTTTAGAGCGGTTCCGGTTCCAAATGTAATATCCCACATTGGTTGGGGAGGGGAACAAATGTTGCCTTTTAAGGGACTTGATACTTCCTCTATCAGACGCGTTTTAAAACTGTGAGTCCAAGTGTGTGGACACATTAGTGAACAATATCTGATACGGTTGACCTGAGATGTTACAGATGGTATCAGACCCGGGATGTTACAAATGGTATCAGACCCGGGAACCGGACTAGTGTGTTAGCGAGAACGATGGGCTCCCAAGGGGGTTGGATTATAATATCCCACAATGGTTGGGAAAAGGAACAAAAGTTGCCTTTTAAGGGATTTGATACCTCCTTTATCAGATGCGTTTTAAAACCTTGAGTCCAAAATATCTGATACGGTTGACTTGAGATGATACAGATGGTATCAGAACCGGGAACCGAACTGGTATGTCAGCGAGGACGCTAGTAAGCGGGTGGATTGTAATATCCCACATTGGCTGGGAGAGGAACAAAGGTTGACTTTTAAGGGACTTTATACCTTCTATATCATACGTGTTTTAAAACCGTGAGTCCAAGTGTGTGGACAAAGCGGACAATCTGATACGGTTGACCTGCAATGTTACACCAAATATGGGTACCTGGTTAGATGCTCACCCCTACTCATATATATTGATGTATATTATATTATAATTGTATTATATTATGTGTATATATATTTATTATAATAATATATATATATATATTATACGTGTACATTAAAATGCTTTTTTTCTATAAATAGTGGTCTTCTAAGATTTCAAAATCATCATTCCAAGCTTCAATTATAAATAGTTGTGGGTGTAAGAGAAATTAAGGTAGAGAGATGGAGATTGTATGTGTAACAGGTGCTGGAGGTTATCTTGCTTCATGGGTAGTGAAGGAATTGTTGGCCAAAGGTTACTTTGTCCATGGAACTGTTAGAGATCCTGGTATGTTTTTCGTTTTGCTTATTTTTTCTTTTTTTTTAATCAATCATTCAATTCATTTGGTTGAATATGCAATTCCTCTCGAGAACCCGGGAATAGTTGGTTACAATTAATCACCTTGCATAAATTATTGGATCGTATGAATTGCACTTTTCAAATACTAAATTTTGACCATTTATTATCTTAGGTTTCACGAAATCAGTATACGGATAATCCAAGAATTCACTCTCGTATTTAAGACAAAAATATATGAGTGTACATTCTACATATTCTAAGTCAAAGTTATGTTTTCCTTGTCATTTGTCGATCCTAAGAGCATCCATTATGTTAAGCTTTTTCACAACTTTTTTTACATATTATTGCCATCTTAACAATTTAAAAACCTCTATATACCTTCAATATGTGAAAAACCTCACCAAGCTTTTTCATAACTTTTCATTTTCACCCTTTTAACTTTATATTATTTATATTTTTTTATAAAAAATATATTTAAATTTATTAAATACATATTTATATATTGAAAAAAATATTATTAGTTATTTATGTATTTATTTTACATAATTTTTAAAAAATTTAATATATACATAATAAAGCTTAAAAAATTAATTTTAAAATATGTAAGATAGAAAAAATTGGGCTATCAAAAAATTTGAAAAAACTTTATGAAAACATCCATAATAAAAATTTAAAAATGTTAAATTAAAAAATATGTAGACTAAAAATAAAAAATTGGATAATTAAAAAATTGTAAAAATTATATAAAAATATCTCAAATTAGACATTAATTTAATTATGTATTTATTTTATAATTTTTATGTAAATACGATTACATTAAATATATTAATAAATATAATAGACTAATAAATAAAACCGATTAAATATGAAATTATTATAAAATTAAATAAAGCTAAAACTAATTTAATACAAAAAACTTTTGAAAAATAAGTCGTACAATTACGACCTATGATAAGAAGCCTCACATAAAAAACTTCTCCAACATGTGAAAAATGAAGTTTTTTTTCCTTTTTGAAAACCTCTCAAAAACCTTTGAAAAACTAGATAGTGGATGTTATTAGTAAAACACAATTACAGCCTAAAATTTCAAAACATCGTTTCGGACGACTTTCGGTTGGCCTGATAAATAAACGTATATGCAAAAGAAAATACGATGAGAGGCACGTTGATGAGTTGTTGGCCGGTTTAAGTTACTATTTGAAAGTCGTTTTAAGCTTAATGTAGATTCTATTAAAAAAAATTAAAATAACTTTAATCTTTTTTTATTATTGAAATAATATTCTATTTCTAAAAAATTTCATCGCGTGAGGTATTCAGTTCTTTTATTATTATTTATTAGAATTTTTTCAAAAATTCCTTTTTGGGGTTAGATTATGTTTTCTCTCATATTATTTCACTACTAAACGGAAGATTTTTGCCTACGCACATATCCCTGGAAAATATGTCGCTAAAAAGCGATTCCTCACAAAACCACACAAAAATTGGTGAGGTAAATTGCTGGTGGTTAATTGAAATCATTCTCTGGGTGATCCGTTGGTATTTTTCCGAAAAACAATGGATTTTACTGAATCATTGGTATGTTTTGGGTGATCCGTGGGCAATCACCAACGAAAATTTCTCTAGATAATTTTTATAGGTAAAAGTCATTTGTTTTGTAGTGTTTTAAACTTTTCAAAGTCCCACTATTTTAATTTTACTACATTTATATATTTTATTTATAAATTTAATATATTAAAATTTATACAAATACATATATTTATTTATATCGATCAAATATTATTACTATAATTATTTATAAAAATATATACAATAATTTTTTTAAAGAAAGTTACTTTAAAGTGTGCGCAATAAAAATTAAAAATTGGGTATCGAAAAATCTTTACAATTGTATTAAAGTATATACAATTAAAATTAATAAAATGTTAAACTTTAAAATATTCACAATCAAAAATAGAAATTGGAGTGAAATGTATATTAAGAAATAGAACTGATTAAATACAAAACTTTAACAAAATTTTAAAAAGTTAAAAGTGATTAAAAATAAAACTTTTGAAAAAGCAGATCGCGCTGTTATGACCTATTAAAAAAAATTCATCAAAAAACGTATGTCAAAAACCTCTATGAACAACCTCAAAAAGAAAATTTTCATTTCGAAAAAACCTCTCAAAACCTTCTTAAAAAGCACATAGTGGATGCTAAGCAATGAAGTGAATTACCTAATTAAGGCTAAGGCTGACCTTGATTATGTATATATCTGCAATGAGCAATATAGGGGAATTAATAGAAAACTTTAACAGAATTTTAAAAAGTTAAAACTGATTAAATATAAAACTTTTGAAAAAGCAGATCGCACTGTTATGACCTATTAAAAAAAATTCATCAAAAAACGTATGTCAAAAATCTCTATGAACAACCTCAAAAAGAAAATTTTCATTTCGAAAAAACCTCTCAAAACCTTCCTAAAAAGCATATAGTGGATGCTAAGCAATGAAGTGAATTACCTAATAAAGGCTAAGGCTGACCTTGATTATATATATATCTGCAATGAGCAATAGGTGAATTAAATACAAAACTTTAACAAAATTTTAAAAAGTTAAAACTGATTAAATATAAAACTTTTGAAAAAGCAAATCGCACTGTTATGACCTATTAAAAAAAATCATCAAAAAACGTATGTCAAAAGCCTCTATGAACAACCTCAAAAAGAAAATTTTCATTTCGAAAAAACATCTCAAAACCTTCCTAAAAAACACATAGTGGATGCTAAGCAATGAAGTGAATTACCTAATTAAGGCTAAGGCTGACCTTGAGCAATAGGGAATGGATCATACAAGAACACCCCCTATTTAAAGGAATAAAGAAACACTTTGTGGACCACATATGATGTGGGTCCCACACGTTAAAAAATCATATCTGATTCAATAGGGACCCACCATTGAATCAGATATACCATTGAATTAGATATGATTTTTTAATGTGTGAACCCACATCATAGGTGGTCCACAAGGTGTTACTTTAAATTTACAAAGTTGTCGTTTGAACCCCTCTTTCAATATTATTCAAATATTTGATGATGACTAGCTATATATAATCATGCATCTTTGGGTCTGTCTCAGATGACGACAAAAAGAATGGTCATTTGAAAAAACTGAAGTACGCTCAAGAGAGACTGCGTTTATTCAAGGCAGACATGTTAGACTATGCAAATCTGTGTACCGCCATGGATGGATGCACTGGGGTTGTGCATGTTGCCACACCTGTTCCTGCCGGTAAACTTGCCAATCCTCAGGCAAGTTTCTATTTTACTTGTTAATTCCTTTTTAATTAGTTTCAAGAATTTTTCTGACCGTAATTAAGGCCTCATGAATTAGTCGTACAAACTACCGCCACAAATACCTAATTAAGATAACATCTTTTGTTTGTAAGATTTTACTTGGTCCATCTTTAATTAATTTTCTAACATGTGATTATTTGATCAACTATAGCTTCAATAATTAGTAAGACCCAGTGGCAGATCCAGGATTTTTGTCCATTGCGGTCCCATTAAGGTAGACTAAAGGCGCGTAAAGTCACCCGACGTGTTTCGAGAATTTTTATAAGTTTTTTAGTTGATTTCAAGGGATTTTCTTAGTGTTTTTGTGGATTTCGAAAGATTTTTTTCCCCTTTTTTATTGATTTCAAGAGACTTTTTTAGTGCTTTTGTAAATTGCCGACAAGATGGGGTCCCTTGGAACATTTTACTGGGGACCTAAGGCTAAATTTAGTATTTTTAATATTTTTTACCCTATATAATTTTTTTTAAACAATTCAGTGGGGTCCTTGGACCTCCCCTTTTCTATACCGCATCCACCACTTGTAAGACCCAAATATTGATGTCTGAATTACAGGCAGAAATCCTTGAACCCGCGATAACAGGAACATGGAATGTAATGAATGCATGTCTGAATGCTAAAGTGAAGAAGGTGGTGGTTGTTTCATCTCTACTTGCTATTGTAGTAAACCCAAATTGGCCCAAGAATCAAGCAATGGATGAAAGCTGTTGGACTGATGTTGATTTTTGTATGAAGAATGAGAAATGGTATTCAGCTGCCAAGGCTATAGCAGAGCGTGAAGCTCTAGAATTTGGAAAGAAAAACAACCTCAAGGTTGTGACTGTTTGTCCATCAATGGTGTTCGGACCAATGCTTCAATCGACACTATCTACCACTAACATCATTCTACTAAACCTCTTCAAAGGTGAGAACTCCTTCGATCTCGTTGAGCTTGATAAAGCTCAAGAGGATCCATATATACCTATTGTGGATGTTCGTGATTGTGCCAATGCATTACTACTTGCCTACGAAAAACCTGAAGCAGATGGAAGGTATTTGTGTTCTTCACATGTGATGAAG
The DNA here is from genome assembly GCA_036898165.1 of Silybum marianum. Taxonomy (NCBI): domain Eukaryota; kingdom Viridiplantae; phylum Streptophyta; class Magnoliopsida; order Asterales; family Asteraceae; genus Silybum; species Silybum marianum. Next base: position 42,309,595 of record CM072531.1, read on the forward strand.
ATGAAAGATTTGGTAGAACTGTTGAAGAGCTTGTGTCCTCATTACAACTATCCTACTGTGTATGTTTTTGCTATATATATATATATATATATATATTCTACCTAAAGTAAGTCTATAAATCCTTTACAACTAAACTGATCTCATGCAAGTCTTGTTGGTTTTTTATGACAGTAATTATCATGATTCGGATGAAGAGACGAATTACTACACAAGTGAAAAGATGGTGAATCTTGGATGGAAGTATATGTCGTTGGAGAAGACTTTGGTTGATTCTGTTAAAACTATGCAAGAAGCTGGTTTATTAAGTTGATTCTAGCTATATATTGATAGGTGGTGACCAAAAATTTAAGAAATTTAAAAAATATATATAAAAATGTTGATTTTATGCCAACCTCTTATAATAATGGTTATACTTTAATAAAAACAAAAAATTAAGTAAAAGTGTTCGAAGTTGGTTTCAAGTCGAAATGAAGGATTTTTCTAGCCAAATGTCACAAAGTCCAGCCCATCATGAGCTTTCGGTGCATATCTTACATGCAAGTTAACTCCCAACATATCAAAAGTTAATCAACTTAAGTTGGGGTTTTTACAATCCATTTCCCTTTCTCTCATTCGCCCATGAATGAGCCTGCTAGCTCTTCGATCTGCTCTGCATAAGTTGATAATACTTGTCGTCTGATTCATTTGCATTTAATCTGACTTAGAAATGATCTCCCATTTCCAATATGCAGACGATAAAATACAGGGGTACGGACCCATAAATTTTTTCAAACGGTTGCACCTTTTAACTATAAGAAAAAAATGTTGGCATATTTTTCACAATATCATAATTGATCTATTGATTAGTTCATTGATTTTTATACGTGACGTATTGGGTTAAGTCTTTTATAGTGAACTTTTTTAGAAACATAGTAAATTTGAAATTAAAAGCAAAAAAAACTAAGAAAATGATACTAACAAGATTTGAACTTGGGTCTTGGGTGTAGGAAAAGCCGTGCAAACCAACTATGTCAAGGAAAACTTGTGTCTATATAGTAGTTTTAAAATATATATACGGTTACACCTTTCACAAATCTAATTTTTCTAACTCTTCGTCGAAGAAATAATACGGTGGCCCGTGCCACCCGTCTCCGATAAAATATATTTTGGGCAATGGAAGTTCAAAAATATAAGAAATTTGATGGAAATTCTCAAGTGCTTTCACATTTTTGTTGGTGTGAGTAGTGGGGATGGTGGTATTTTTACAATTAGTTATTTGGGTTTTGCAAATTTTATTTTGTATACATATTTGCAAAATATTGTTGGTGTCATAATGACGATGGTGGTATTTCTAGTGGTACTGTCGGTAGAAGTGGTGGTTAGTGCTTGCAACTGGTGGTGGTAAGCAATGGTGAAGAAATGAAACATATTTTTCTTTAAATATCACAGAAAATGAACATAATTACCCCATCATCAGCAAACAAAATCAATATTTTATTGTTTTATTGCCCCATCACAATAGATTTTTAGGTTTACGATTAATCGGGTCCTTTTTTAATCAACAAATTTGTTCGTAGACCCTTAAATCAGTTACATGTATTAGTTGCAATTCATGATTGATGATCTCATTTAGTTTATGATTTGTATAAACATACGTTAGGGTACTTACTTCAAGTTCTTGTGCAATAGTTTTAAGTAGTTCGCAAGTTTAATAATCGACTTGTTAAATGTTAATTAAAGAAATTAAAATATAAACAATAAAGAAAAGCGGTCGTTTCAACAATTTTAACAATTTAATATTTCACACATCAATTGATTAACTTAATTATTACAAAAGTTCAACAAAAAAAAGCAACAAACAAACATTTCACACACCAAACAAATAACAAATTTAACCTAATCATTACAAATTTAATGAAAAACATCGAAACATGCATGCAATTAGATAAATATCACCTTATATTACTTCCATAACATGCATGTTTTCATGCTTCCATACTTCTTTTGGCTAATCTCACCTTGAGACCATGTTTCATCTGAAGTACCATAGAATTGGCTGGAAGTACAGGATGACCTTCCACCACCTCAATACGATAATGGTAAATGAGTGTAGTAGCCACTATCTTCAGCTGAGATAAAGACATATTCTTACCCACACATGTTCTTGGACCAGCATTAAATGTCGTGAATTTGTAAGATGGCTCATGTTTGATTCCTCCACTCTTCGTAACCCACCTTTCGGGCTTAAACTCCATACAGTCCTCACCCCATATTGATTTCATTCTTCCCATGGCATATATAGAAAGAATGATTTTGGTGTTTTGATCAACTTTGTGGCCACTTGGAAGGATGTCTGGTTTTAATGGAGATTTGTGGTTAAATGGAACAGGAGGAAAAAGCCTTAAAGATTCACATAAAGCTCCATGAAGGTAAACCATTTGGTCTAACTCTTCTGTGTTCCATCTCCCACCCACTTTTACCTCCAAATGTGTGTGAATCTCTTCCAGAATCTTATCTTCCACGGTTGGGTTTTTCGCAAGCATATAAAAGAACCAACAGAGAGCGCTGCTAGTGGTCTCTTTTCCTGCACCCAACATATTAAATAAAGTGTCTCTTAGAAATTTTGTTCGATCCCAAGAAGTGCCGATCTCATGAACTTCGAGCTCTCTCATGAGAGCTGCGTAATATACAAACTTTCCTTGTTGGTGTTGAGAAGAGTTGATGTTATTGTACTCATTTTGGTTTTGAGCTAAGCATTTGTATATGAATTCATCAAGAGTTTTCCGTGCGTCACTCAACTTCTTCTCTTTCCCTATCCTAAGAAGTTGTAGCAATTTCCAAAGGTATGGAGGCATAAAATGCCTATGGAAGATAGCTTCTTCGGTATCTGTTAAGGCCTCGAGACACGGGATGTTAGGAAAATCAAGAGACAAGCTTTCGAGGTCGTTATCAAAGAATACCTTGCATATGGTGTCAAAAGAGAACCTTTGAAATATTTCTTGCAAATCCACCTCAGTGCCATGTTCACAGATGGATTCTAGAACGGGTAGAAGCCCGTTTTCCACTTTGTTCCACGTAATCGTTTTCAACAAACTCTGAAATCCTGCATGCTTGAAAACAGACATGGTGATCTTCCGGTGGATCTCCCACAACTTGCCGTCAGAATTGAGGATTCCATCTCCTAGGATAGCGAAAATCTTAAAATACTTGTCACCTTTAGGATAATTGCTGAAGTTTTTACTCAGAATGTGGTGGAAATCGGCAGGATCGGCAGTAAGGAGCATGTCAATGTTGGCGAACCAAGGGCCTCGAACCAAGAGTGTACCACCATTTTCTCTCATCCCTTCGGTGGAGTAATCATGGAGTTGATGGATGTTAACAAGAACATTTGGTATCATGCCAACAACTGGCCAATTTGTAAAGAATAATTTTTGGTTTCGATGTCGTTTATATATAAATATTAAAAAGGATATCAAAATAAACATTAAGAAAATAATTAGCGAGTATTCAAGGAAAGCCATATGGTAGGAAAGAAATGAGTTTATGTTTGATAGAGTGCATGTTGATCCTTTAAATAGCACAAAAAACTTAATTTCTAGGTGCAACTAACCATATCGTGATTAATTTGTATGATGGTTCATACCAAGTGGCGGAGATTAAATGTGTTTTTCTTTTTTAATTCTTATCTAGTTTTTTTATTTGGCCCCTCCTACTTAGTTAACCTTCTCTTCTCATTGTTTAATTAGCCATCCACTACTCACTTCAGGTCCAGCATTCCATTGCTCAAGTCAAACAGCAATGGTCTCATCATTTACGCATTTTCTTCAAGTACAAACGCTAAAAACTCCTTTTATTAAGGGGTTTTTGGATTAGTTTATTAGCTTATGACTTATTGAATTTCTGAAAAAGTTCTTATCAAAAAATTGATAAGTTAACTTCTTAAAAAATGACTTATATCACATGTTTGACACCGGATAAGTTGTTTTTTCCAAACATTTAAACTGACTTATTACCGGTACCATACACCAGAATAAGTCAATAAGTTGTTTTTATAAGCTAATCCAAACACCCCCTAAGACTTTAAAGCTGCAAAAGTTACATGAGTTTAATTCACTTTAATAAACCATGTTTGAAGTTTTTATATTTCTTGTTTTGTTTGATTTGTTATTTGTTATTTGAATATCGAATCTTTTATTGTTTTTAAACCGTAAACTATATCAAAATATAATAAAGTTTGTCTATTTAGTATGATATTATTTTTTCTCAATCAATGTAACAAAGTTAAAATTACTAATATTTTTACTCATCTTTTATGAGTAATTTGCTTATTTTGTAACTTTGATAACATGGATTTCAAGTTTAATTATTGCAATCTTCAAAGTAACCCTTTTGTAAACGGTTAATTATCCACATCACTAATTGAATGTTACAAAATAGTAGGTCATATGTCATATATATTGGAAACAAAATAATAAAATTTGTTACAATGATTGAGAAAAAAATATCTTCGTCACACTAAATAGGAACTAAATAAAACTTAATTGTATTTTGACAAATACAACATATTGAAATAAATTTATGTAATACATTTGTATAAACAGTAGGTTCGGCCCCTTAGGCTATAATGTATATAGGCTTGTGTTTCACCTATGTATTACCAAAAATCATTGGAAGGCCATGTGTAACAACCTAAAACTTAAAAGCAACCAAAATGCTTTAACTCAAATCCCAAGCCGGCTAACACCAAAAATTTAAGTACAAAGCAATCCAAAACTCATCTCAAAGTATGCAGCGGAAATTACAAAATGACCACATGTGAGAATTTTTCAATCCAAAGGAAATACACTAAGGGGTCGTTTACCAAACGCTTACCCAGGTAAGTGCTTATCAAGCCATATTACCTTACCGGAGGAATATAACAAATACCAAAAATCTTACCCGGTAAGAGCGAAGACAAGGAAAACAATGACCAAGAGTCTTACCCGGGTAAGTGATTGCGACGGATCTTACCATGATAAGTGTTTATCGGGTAAATTGTTACATACGATGCCGTTTTTGTGGACTAAAATCTTACATGGTAAGTAAGTGATAGTGTTGAATTTTTCCGGTAAGCACTTACCCGGGTAAGATTTGGTAAACGGCCCCTAAGACAAAGTCCTCTCTCTCACGCTAATACCTTAGTCTTTCCTTTCGATCCACTTTCCATACAATACCTGGCTAAAAGTGGTTTTTAATTTGAAAAACGAGGGTCAGACCATATGGTCTAGTGAATTACCTTAAATTAGATAACATTGCAAAAGCTCAGTATATGCAACAGTTAACAAACAAGTAATCCTTTCCCTTCGGGTATAAATTCACCACACGGATGATGCATAGCATTTGTAATATCTCCATCACATTCCCTTCGTGAAAATTAACACCCGGTCCTTTAAGAACCAATTCAATATACTCACAAAACAGATTCGTGGTATAAGGATATATAATGTATATATCAAGTTTCTCTTTGAAATGAATACTAGAGTAAATTACAAATTTGGTCCTTGTAATTTACATTTTTTACCCAATTTTGTCCCATAATCAAAATAAATACAAAGATGAGACTCATGTTTTGCATTTTCACACTTTTTAAGCTCTTGCCTCTAACATTTGTCTAACATCCGTTAAAGTTTTTTGCTTAATGAGAGATATTTGGACTTTTTTATGTTTTCTTATTTTTATTAAAAATTAAACGACAACTAGAAGACACTACAAAATAAATTACTTTTACTCAAGAAAATTTCCATCATAGGTTAACAACGGAACACCGAGAGAATACCGATGGTTCCAATAAAATCAAAAAGAAATGTTTGTTAAAAATTCTTAGTGACAATTTATCAAAGAGAAGAAATTGTTACCAAGAAAATAATGAATGGAATTGTTATTAAGAAAATAAAAAAATCTACATATAAATATTATTAAAAAAATATATTATAAAATATAATTAATTATACTATTTATCAATTGGGATGCCATTGCTTTTGGGGCTAAAGGTGCTAAACCCAGCCTCATATTTAAAAAAAAAAAACCACTCCAAAACCATTCGATTGTAGTACAAAGGAAAAGAATCTCTCGATTGTTTTTCGCCCTGTAGAACCGAAGAATTAAACCTATCGACTGTCTTGCACTCCCTTCCCTTGCACTTGATATTCATCAATGACCAGTGATTGGAATTGCTCACCGGTGATTTCACTCAATTTCACGGTCTATAAGTTGAAATTATATATAATCTAATGTTTGCACTACTACACATAGTGCTTTTTTTGACGGACAAATCCGTTAGAAAACATATTTACCGGTCGGAAAAAGTTTTGCCAAAAACACAATTTTCGGGGGAATAACTTTTTTAACGGATTCGGTGGTTGGAAATCCGCCATTGAATTTTTTGGAATTAGTTCATTGAATTAAAAATTATGATAAAATTATCAACAGATTGTTCAGCATGAAATTTAATTACATAAAAAAAAAATTGATCTTAAAATTGGATTCCTGTTTTAGAAATTTAGTTAAATCAAGGTGTCGGTAATTTATTCCGCTAGAAAATTATAATTATTATTTTTATTAAATGTTTAATAAAATAAAATAAATTACCAACGGATTATCCTCCAGTTGTTTTAAAAATAATAATTCATTTGTTGTTTTTCAATTTGTATAATGCATATTTATATATTCATATATGATTTCTTTATAAGCCCTCAACAAATAACCAAAAAGTCTTGTCCAACTGTCGATCCTTGGGTCTATATTAGGTATGACCACAGATGCAACTACAGAGAATACATACAAAGCTTTCAATTCTTGACATTTACTTCACAACATGCATCAAGTACTCTGAGAGTACCTTTAACAGTAGGCTTAATCAGTTCTACCGACAGTGTGAGTAATTATACATATAACTTCCAAACGTGATTAGCTAAATTGTAAAGGTACAATCGCAGTATGGTTGCACTTAAAGACTCGTAGTCGAGAAGGTCTGCCTTGAAGAGCTTCTGGTTCTCAGATGCTTTCTCTAGGCTCTTCAAATGAGATTTCTCATCCATCGAAGGAAACAGTTAGAATAACTCAAAAACAGAAAATCTAAATCATTTTTACAGTTTTTTTAATCGGTCTTTGATCCCAATTGTTTATATCATAGAATGCTCGTTGCTTGGTGGTCCTTATTTTGGACCATCATGAAGCCATAAAATCATTCTCATAGGCCCAAGTAAGATTGATACTTTATCATTTTCGTATTCATATCTAGTTGACTGATGAAGAACATAACTATACAAAAGTATTTTTTTTACTTATCATGGGTACTTCGTAATGCTTTTGTTCTGATTTGAGGTTTTAGCTCTGAATAATCACACTTAAATCAGTTGTTCATAAGACTTCTTTATTACGGATCGAGCTTTGCAATTTACGTTCTCAAATGCTACTAATCATTTGTATCAATATCTTCACGGCCAAAAGATAACTATTAAGAGAAAAACTAAGAACATTATAGGTTGCTTCATATGCTGGATCTTCCAAAAAAATAGAAACAGAAGAGATACGTTAAAACATCTAAAAAACAGTATTTAGTCATATACATGAAAGACTTGTGTCTACGATTCTAATTAAAGACAACATGAAGAACAATTCATTCTAAATCAGCAACATCAAAATTAATGACCAATTCTACCTTAAAAACAATAAAACAACTAGAATTTAAGATTAACAAAAACCTTATGAGGTCATAAGATATATATTGATACCACAACTAAAAGAAAATAAGACATATAAAATACAACCAAATATATAACAAGCCTTTTATCACAATATATAATTGATGGAAAGTGAAATCAATAAAAGACATGTATGATGATACTAATCCTTTGTATGGCTCATGAAATAGAATAGCATCTATATATCCAGACTATGTCATAGATCCTGATAATAATTGAAAACAACAAATGTTTAGTTTAGTTAAAAAAAAAAAACAGAGGAGTCATGGTGCACCAAGGTAGCTCTTTTCTTTATACACTAGTTTAGTTTCAAACAAAAAATTTATTGCACATACATCAGTTTAGAAGTACATTTTAAGGGACATTGTTGGAAGTAGACTTATGCACAAATTCAACTGATTAGATGATGATCCGCCTTTCGTTTGAAATATATTGATAGACATGACCGCTTAAAAGTGAAAACTGTGGAGGTGTTATTTCTTCCATGAAAGGTACTTCTACAAATAACAAAAGATCACTGTTTAATATTTAGGTGGGTTTGACTTCCATTTTTAGTGAATATTCATATTTTTACCTTTTAAAATCTAGGTTCTCTTATTTTTATGTTAAAAGAAATTAAGGAAAACAGCCTGAAAAAAAAAAGTCGAACCCGCAATCTTTGATAGAAACAAATTGCATTGTCATATTAGATGGACTTAATAAAATCAACATTCACACATGTATGTATCTAATCTAATACTTGCCTGTTAACTGCACTTGTAATAGACACGAAAAGTTAAAAGAATGAAAAATAAGTGGAGGACCACAACAAAATGCATTTTTTTATGATGCACCATGGAATAATTAATAAGAATTTTAAGTTAATAACAATAAGTGTTCAATTTTTTTTAATAAAATTTCTAATTTCTTGCTAGTTTTTTTATAATATAAAATCTCTGTCGTTAAAATAATTAAAAAGAACAATAATTGTATGTCTTATACAAAAATAATACATTAAGATGAGATGCACCGAGATGAGGTGCACCAGATCAACTTCTTTTTTAAATCGTAATTATGGATGCATAATAGATTAAAAGTGATCAAGGGTTGAAAACTATTTTTACGCTTCGCACCTTAACTCTCATTCTTACACGATCCCAAAACCTACCTTGATGGCTAATTCAAGACGCTGAACAACAAAGTTTTATTTTGGAAAAACACCATCATTATGGGAATATACACGCGGTTCTTCTGATCGGGATTCTAGTTATTTGAATAATGGATCTAAGAGTAAGAATCCCTTATTTCGATGATCCTCGATATATAAGAAAGAGCTCGGGGTCACTTCAAATTCAAACCATGTAACCTTACAAACAATCTCAATCATTCGTGCAAATTATCAAATCAATGTCAACGATGTAGATCAAGTCGGTTCCGAAGTTTCCTCTCAACCTTATCTGCAACTATATTGGTACCTGCCTAAAATTTTCAAAATACAAAAGATCAAAGATCAAGATTGGTTTATAAGGTGTGTAACATTTATATGACTTATATTGATTTGTCCTCTGCACTTATATCGTTTGTGTCTGCCTTTTATTGAAGAAATTGTATGTTGGCTACTATAATAGGCTTACCAAAAAACTAAAATACCAAAAGGAATCCCCTTCGGCTTGATGGTAGGAACCACGGAAAATTATTCAAATACTAAACTGACACAAAGGTGGGCAGATCACTACTAATCCTGACGACTACTTACTGTTGGATCGAAACAGAAAATACAAACACAGGAAGTGTAGAACTTGACTATTACAAAGAGGAAGAAGAGAAAATGGAGGGAACAAAAGGTTTTTCCGCAACACTTATTTTATAGATATATTGTTAGGTTTGAAAATGTTGTATCCGAGATGATAACTATTGAAGACGTGAAGGGCTAAAGTGTAAAGTCAACAAAGTCATTAATTAGGAAAGGTTTAATGTTTAAATATAAGGAAACATTCTATTTTGTAAATAAGGCAAGTGTATAATGCCTTAATCTTTACTTTCCTTATACCGTATTTCCTATACATATAAATAGAGGGTTACGGCTAGCATTAGAAGAAGAGGAACATTAGTGCGAAATATTGAGAGCTAAACTGTGAGAGATAAATCTGTTATTATTCAATACAAGTGAGATATCCGACTTCGGATCTTCATCATATTCATAGCGTTCTTCGTGCTCTTATTAATTATTCTTTATAAAGCACATCATTACCTCATATTCTGGGATCAACAATTGGTATCAGAGCTGACGAGCAGAGTTCTTTTTCGTGTCATATTACTTTATAAAGCACATCGTTACCTCATATTACCCGATAAAAACTCATAATTTTTTTTATCTGTTTTTCTCGATCCATACTTCATTAGCTTTACCCGATAAAAAGTCTTATTTTGATAAACTTGATTTTTTTTTTCTCGATCCATTCTTCATACGCTTAAATTTTTGTCGATCCATATTGAGTTATTCTTGACTTATGTAAAACTTTACATGTATGTAAAGGGGTGTTTGGGAGGGGTGTTTGGGATTGCTTATTTAAAATAACTTATGCTTATATATAAAAGAGATTATTGACTTATGTAAAACTTTACACAAAAAATAGATTTTGTACGTAAAGTTTATTTTCAGTTCAAAAAGTAGAAATTTAATTTAACAAGGACTTTATAGAAAATAGGACTTCACGTAAAAAGTTGAACATTACCCAGAAAATCCTTTTTATGCGTAAAGTTTGTAAGAGCATCTCCAACAGCATCTCTAAAATAGAGATAATAAGAAAAATGGAGATTTTGGACTAAATTTGTATTCCAACAGCATCTCTAAAAGTTTCTCCAAAATGGAAAAAGAATGAGAGAACATGTTTATTTCTCCAACAACATCTCTCACTCTTCCACCAATAATATAAAAGTTAGTTTAAAAGTTTTTAAATATATTGAATATTTTAATAATATAATTAATGTTGGATTATCTAAAATGAAAATGCTATTGAAGATTTTTTTTTTTTTTTTTTTTTTAGAGATTTTGACTTTTTTATCTTTATTTTGAAAAAAATTTAGAGATGATGTTGGAGATGCTCTAATTGACTGAATTCTTTTATACTTTACATCCTTACAAATTAGTTATTTTATTACTTTATATCCTTTAACTTTTCATTTTTTATTTACATCTTCATTATATTAACACACATAATTATATATTAACTATACATAAAAATATGTTTCTTTTTTTTCTTACAAATTACATAATTATAATCGTCTCGTCAATACGTTTAAAACGAGCTTAATATTGAATATTTTCTGGTTTTAATAATATTATTAAATATCATAAATACGTACGAATTATTTTTAAAACTTACACTTATTACTGTATTGGTATAGAATGTAAGTAGTACAAATATTTATAATATTTAATAATATAAGACTAATTCTAATTTTAAAGTGTTAACAAGACGATTATAATGATGTAATTTATAAAAAAAGAATCGTTTTTTATGTATTTTAGTTAATATATACGATTGTGTGTTTTAATATAATTAAGATGTAAAATAAAAATGAAAAACCAAGAAATATATAATAATTAAATAACTAATTATAAAGATGTAAAATGCCAAGAAAATATTATCAACTGCAAACTTTACTCAAAAAGAGATTTTCTGCATAAATTTCCTTTTTTATCCTGAAAATAGACTTTACGTATAATATCTTTTTTTTGAACGACAACATTTTTATTAAAACTAGCAAGGTGCTAGAGAACAATTACATTACAGAAATAGCCAGTAAGAGATTTTGCAACCACCCTACCCAATTAATATTCCGCTTCTTACTTCTATTTTGAACCGAGAGGAACGAATGTGTGACTATACTATCCCACAACAACGCCTTCTTAGGTTTCATTACTCCAAAAAGCGTCCCATTCCGAAAATTCCATATCGACCATAGAGTTGTGTACAAGATCGCTTCTAGGTAATCAACTTCCCCTTTCTTCAGTCTTAAGGATTCCATCCAATCTTTCCATGCCTGGACATTGCGAATGCCAGGTATATTCAAGTTCCACCAACGACTTACATTTCTCCATATATCTTGAGCCATCTGGCATTCAAAGAACAGATGCTCCACAGATTCATTCTTCTCTTCGCATATTGGACATAGAACAGAATGCACATCAATTCCCCTTTTTACGAGATTATCCCTGGTGGGGATTTTATTCAGACCCAACCTCTACATTAAGACGTTTACCTTAATAGGCATCAACTTGTTCCACCTAGTCTGAATTTGATCAATCTCCAAGCTTTTGGAGTCTATGTAGTTTCGGACAAACGCCACCGAGAACTCCCCCGCTCCATCCATGGTCCACTACCACCTATCTCTCTGGTTAGATAAAGTTATATTTCCAAGAATCTCTTTCAACCGCCACCTATCCCCCCCTCTTGGTGATCTACGCAGTATCGAGTCCCAGCCTTCCAAGCTCTCATGTTCTTTCACCTTAGCCTTTTTATCCATATCCAACATAAAAACTCTCGAGAATTGCGTTTTTAATGGTTTATCTCCCAACCACTTCTACTCCCAGAAAAGAGTAGAACTCCCGTCTCCTACCTTTTTCTTACAAAAAGGTTTTTTGTAAACTTTAGTTATTCGAGGAAAAAGGTTTCAAAGATTGCTAATCACTTTAATAAATTGTTATTTTCCTAAATTTTCCTAGAATTAAATATAAACAATAGGGGTAAAGTGATCATTTCAACAATTTTAACAATTGAATATTTCACAAACCATATAATTAACAGGTTAATTAGCTTAATCATTATTACAAAGTTTCATGAAAAAGCAACGAAACATACAATTACAATATTACCTTGTATTTCTTCCATGCTTATTTAATTTCAACCTGCATGCTTTCATGTTCATAGTTTAATATATATGGTGTACTAAGTTATGCAAAATAAATAAAACACTAAGGTGACAAATTTTAGTTCATGTTTTCACTTCTTTTAGTTAATCTCATCTTGAGACCATGCTTCATATGAAGTACCATAGAAACGGCTGGTTGCACGGGGTGATCTTCCACCAACTCAATATGGTAATGATAAATGATCGCAGTTGACACTATCTTCAGCTGAGTTAAAGACATGTTCTTACCTACACATGTCCTTGGACCAACACTAAATGTTGTGAATTTGAAAGATGGCTCATGTTTGATTCCTCTACTCTTTGAAACCCACCTTTCAGGCTTAAACTCCATACAGTCCTCACCCCATATTGATTTCATCCTTCCCATGGAATACATAGATAGAATGATTTTGGTGTTTTGATCAACTTTATGGCCGCTTGGAAGGATGTCTGGTTGTAATGGAGATTTGTGGTATAATGGAATAGGAGGAAAAAGCCTTAAGGATTCACATAAAGCTCCATGAACGTAAACCATTTGGCCTAACTGTTGCGCGCTCCATCTCTCACCCACTTTTACATCCAAATGTGTGTGAATCTCTTCAAGAATCTTATCTTCAACGGTTGGGTTTTTAGCAAGCATATAAAAGAACCAACTCAGAGCACTGCTTGTGGTTTCTTTTCCTGCAGCCAACATAGTAAAAAGAGTGTCTCTTAGAAATTTTGTGCGATTCTGTGAAATGTCAATCTCATGTTCTTCAAGCTCTTTCATGAGAGCTGTTAAAAATATGAACACTCCCTCTTGGTGCCGAGAGTTGAAGTTATTATACTCATTTTGTTTTTGGGCTAAGCATTTGTACATGAATTGATCAAGAGTTTTCCATGCATCACTCAACTTCTTCTCTTTTCCCACTCTAAAAATTTGTAGCAATTTCCAAATGTATGAAGGCATAAAATGCCTATGGAATATAGCTTCTTCAGCATCTGTCAAGGCCTCGAGACACGGGATGTTAGGAAAATCAAGAGACAAGCTTTCGAGGTCGTTATCAAAGAATACCTTGCATATGGTGCCAAAAGAGAACCTTTGAAATATATGTTGCAAATTTCCACTTTGTTCCATGTGATTGTTTCCAATGAACTCTGGAATCTTGGATGCTTGAATACAAACATGGTGATCTTACGGTTGATCTCCCATAATTTGCCGTCAGAATTGAGGATTCCATCTCCTAGGATAGCAAAAATCTTAAAAAATTTGTCACCTTTGGGATAATTGCTGAAGTTTTTGCTTAGAATGTGATGGATGTCTACAGGATCGGCTGTAATGAGCATGTCCATGTTGGTGAAGGTTGGGCCTTTAAGGGTGAGTGTACCCCCAGTTTGTATGAGTAAATCAGTGGCGTAGTCATGGAATCGATGGATGTTAACAAGAACACCTGGTATCATGCCAACAAGTGGCCAATTAATTTGTAGGGATAATGGTAGTTGTATGGCTTTGAAGTCGTCTGTATATAAATGTTAAAGACGAAATGAGAATTAACAGTAAGGATATCAGAAGGAAGGAGTATTCAAGGAAAGCCATGTGGGAGAAAGAAAAAGGTATGAGTTTATATGTTTGATATGATGAATGGTCTTTGGTCCTTTAAATAGCACATAGATCTAATCTCTAGCTATTTCTATATATGATTGTTCATTTTTTAATAGGATTGAAGAGATGTACAATTTTTTTTTCAACAACACCGGAGAGACTAGAATTTATGTTTGATAGGATGGAAAAAGAGATAAGATTAGATTGAGTTAAAGTACAAAACTATTTATATTGTTAGTTTTTAGTTCTTTTTATTAAAAAATATTTTTATATATCCGTAAATTAAAATACATATTAAAATAAACAATTATATTTATTTTAAAAATCTATTAAATTGACAAAATGTTTTATGCTTTAAGAATTCTTTAGGTGTAAAAGAACACCTAACTTTTAGGTTAGGTATTGAAATTATTCGTTGAGATAAAAAATTTTTATAAAGTAATTTTTGTAATGGAAAAAGTAATCATGTTTTAAAATTTAAAATATTACGAGAAATTATTAAATTTAATCATCAAATAATTGTGAATAAACAAATAAGTAAATTGATACAATAATTAAAATATCATTAAAGATATAGAAAGATATTCAAGCGAGTGTGATAACAATTTAAGAAAATACGAGAACAATTCTCAGCCAATCATTTGGGTAATTAAATTTAAGGAAAAAAAATTAATGTACAAAATCATATATGATTAGTCGTTACAGCAAAAGTCGTTCGTGTCCAAATTTGATGTTAGTACAAAATCACATGTGATTTTGTACATGAATTTTTTTTCCTTAAATTTAATTACCCAAATGATTGGATGAGAATTGTCCTCGTATTTCTTAAATTATTACCGTCCTCGCATGAACACCCCTCTAAAGATATAATAACTTAAAGGGTTTCATATGGTTCTTAAAATAAAAAGAAAATAAATTAATATAATTGTAACTTTTTATATATTTAGGCAACAAACGTTTTCTTTATAGTTGTTCATATAGTTATTCGAGGAGTCTTTTTAATTTTGAGAAAGCTCATGTGTTTTTAGACGATTATATCTTAATTATTATAATTTCTATTATTGTTTTGTTATTATTTTAATTATTTATAATGTGACTATATTTGAATAATCTCACGTTAATTGTAATTAACTTTCAATACTTTATTTGTATATTTCAGTTTCCAACTCAAAAGTTAATTGAATTAATCTGTATTTCATTTGGTTTTCTAGGCTTTGAGATTTTTCTAAAGTAAAAGTCGTTTTGTCAATTAATTAGCTTTTAATTAAATAAAAATATCTTACTTAATGTGTAGTTTAATTTAAGAAATTTCATTTGTAATGGATGCATAAAATACATACGAATTATTTTTAATAATTACACTTTATGTTCTTATATTTATAAATTAAATAAATAACTATAAGTGTATAAAATGTAAGAATTAAAAATAATTATTAGTATTTACAAATATAATGTTATGATTAAATTCAAAAATATTCAATATCAAACTTATTTTAAAGGTATTAACGAGACAATTATAATTATATAATTTGTAAAAACAGAAACATATGTTTTAATATATTTTAGTCAATATATTATATATGATGTTATGACAAAGATGTAAACTGAAAATTGAAAAATTAATGATATAAATAAACTAAATTACTAACTATAAAGCTATAAATTGTAATAAAATAATTATATTTGATAGGATTGAAGAGGTATACATTTTTTTTTTCCAATAAGACTGAAGGACTAGAATCTATGTTTTATAGAATAGAACAAGAGATAAGATTAGACTACGTTAAGTTACACAACTATTTATATTGCTAGTTTCTAGTTCTTTCTATTAAAAAATATTTTTATACAGCCAATCATAAATCAAATTTTCTAAACTAAAATACATATGAAAATAAAAAATTATATATATTTTGAAAAACAATTAAATTGACAAAATATTTTTTGCTGTAAATATTCTCTTAAGTGTAACAAAATCACGTATCTTTTAGGTTGAGTGTTGAAAAATGCAAACAAAGTTTTGGAAATCAAAATTTCGATTAATATGAAATAGTTATATATCAATATATGTTTGTTAGGATAAATAAATTTTAAAAAGTAAATTTTTTTATGAAATAAGTGAGAATGTTTTAAATTTAAAATGTTGTGAGACATTATTAAATTTAATCATCAACTAGTTGTGAATAAACAAACAACAATTAAACTGATACAATAATCAAAATATCATTAAAGATATAATAACTTAAAGAATTTCATATCATTTTATAAAGTAATTTTTTGTCATGAAAAAAGTAATCATGTTTTATAATTAAAATATTGGGAGACATTATTTAAATTTAATCACCAAATAATTGTGAATAAACAAACAACGATAAAAATAATACAATAATTAAAATATCATTAAAGATATAATAACTTGAAGGATTTCATATGGTTCTTAAAATAAAAAGAAAAAAAATACATCGTAACTTTTTAAATATTAGGTCAACAAACATTTTCTTTATAATTGTTCATATATTACTCATTATAACCATAATGGTGGTGTCTCGATGATTTGAGTTTGTGCTCCAAATGTCAAAACTACCTGGAGGTCACAAGTTCGAATCCACTGAGATTCAAATGCGATGACTTCGGCCTACCCGCGAATCAATTAATCGCCTTGAGATTAACCGGCCTACATAACGGGTTGGATACAAGGTTAATTAAAAAACAAATTACTCGTTATTCTTGTAGGTTTAGGAATAGTCTTTTTAATTATACGAATAGTTGGTGTTTCTTTTTAAACGACAAGCTAGTAGTTAATAGTTGGTGTTTTTTAGATGATTAGATCTTAATTTATAATTTGTATTCTATTTTACTATTATTTTAATTATTTGTAGTGTTACTTATATTTAAATAATTTCACGTTAATTGTAATCAACTTTTAATACTTTATTTATATATTTCAATTTCCAACTCAAAGATATGTAAATTAATCTTTATTTCATTTGGTTTTCTAAACTTAGAGATTTTTTTTTAACGTAAAAGTGATTTTGTCAATTTATTAGCTTTTAATTAAATAAAAATATTTTACTTAATGTATAATTTAATTTAAGAAATTTCATTTGTAATTGGATAGATAAAATACCTACGTATTATTTTCAAATATTTACACTTTATATTCTTATAATTACAAATTAAATAATTAACTATAAGGATATAAAGTGTAACTATTAAAAATAATTATTATGTATTTACAATGTTTAATAATATGATTAAATTCAAAATAATCAATATCGAGCTATTTTTGAAGCTATTGAGACGATTATAATATTATAATTTGTAAAAACAGAAACATATTTTTTAATATATTTTAGTTAATAAACGATTATGTATGATAATTTGACAAAAGTGTAAACTGAAAAATGAAAAATTAATGATATAAATTAAATTACTAACTATAAGGCTATAAAGTGTAATTATATGACTATGTTTGATAGGATTGAAGATAGACCTGACAAAAACTGGCACGACACGCTAACCCGACACGAACTCGACCCGAATTAAACAGGTTTGGGTAATACATTTCAACCCGTTTAAGTAAACGGGTTGACACGACACGACACGAAAATTAAACAGATAAGGTCGGGGTCAGAAATTTCAACTCGAAAATAACCCGAATAACCCGTTTATGTTCGGGCCCTTAGGCAACGAGCGTCAACAGCCCACAGTTTAAATTTTTTTAACAAAGTAAATACTAAATAATAATAAGAAGTGATTGTCCATTTGATGTAGACCGAAAACTGGCACGACATGCTAACCCGACACGTACGAACTCGACACGAATTAAACGGGTTTGAGTAATACATTTCAACATGTTTAAGTAAAGGGGTTGACACAACACGACACGAAAATTAAACGGTTCTGGTTCGTCTTAGGCACTCTCAACCCATTTAACTTTGAACCGGACACGACACGTTTGCCAGATCTAATTGAACAGATGTACATTTCTTTCCAACAAGACTGAAGAGACTAGAATTTATGTTTGATATGATGGAACAAGAGACAAGATTAGACTAGGGGTGGGTAAATATATCATCATTCAAAGGGTACAGGTGGGTAAATATATCATCATTCAAAGGGTACGGGGTTATTTGCTTACCTCTTAAACGTTCCATTACGAGACAATCTTTGAATTGCTAAAAGATTAATCATGTTTGACAAAGAATAAGTCTGTTTTTTAATAGTTCCAAAACCCTTTGAATGATTTTGTATATTGTGAATCTCTTAACCATTCAGGACCCTAATTTCATTCTAAACAATTACCAAACAATTATATTTTATTTTGCATATATCATAAGAGCATCTTAATCATTTTGCATCAAACCATTCGACAGCTCCCAAACTGCCCCATGTTTGAAACTATAGTATTCATAATTACTTTTTATAGCAACGTGGGTATTCAAATCATCTTACGTATATTGACTAATCATTGGGCGGACACGAATGGCTTGGAATCATGGTAGGTGCAACGTCCATGGTCACAAGGGTTTTGTGGCGTCTGAATTTAAACCCAAAGAAGATGAGATTTACTACATCCCATGAGTCTTAACAAGTACACTACAACCCAAATGATTTATTTATAAATTTTAGTCCTCTTCTTATAATCATAGTTGTCTCTTTTATGATCAAATTTTTATTTTTATATTGTTATCATTTGTGATAATCTAGTTTGTCGAATATTTATATAACATGTATTATTAAACCGATGATTAATATTGAATATCAGAAAAACATAAACATGAGAAAAATCCTATAGAGAAAGGAAGTTTTTCATTTTATGAGAGTGACTTGAGCCCGGAGCCAAAGCCCTTTTGTAAAAAAATAATAATATTTTGTCAAAATAAAGTCATTTTTGTCAATTTATCAGCTTTTAATTAAATAAAAATATTTTATTTAATGTGCAATTTCATTTAAGAAATTTTATTTGTAATTGGATGGATAAAAATACATACGATTTATTTTTTATGATTATACTTTATACTCTTATATTTACAAATTAAATATTTTTAAAGGTATTGACGTGACGATTATAATTGTATAATTTATAAAACTAAAACGTATGTTTTAATATATTTGAGTTAATATACGGTTATATATGACATTATGACAAAGGTGTAAATTAAAAATTAAAAAATTAATGATATAAAATAAATTAAATTACTAACTACAACGCTATAAAATGTAATTAAATGCCTACTTTTGATAGGATTGAAGAGATGTACATATTTTTCCAACAAGACTTATGAGACTAGAATCTATATTTGATAGAATGGAACAAGAGACACGATTAGACTACGTTAAATTATAGAAGTGTTAATCATAAATCAAATTTTCTTAAATTAAAAATACGTATTAAAATAAAAAATTATATTTATTTGAAAAAATAATTAAATTGACAAAAATTGCTTTAAAAATTCTCTAAGTGTAAAAAAATCAAATCCTTTAGGTTGGGTATTGAAATATGCAATGTTTTAAAACCCGGGTTTCAAGTTGACTCAGTGTGATGACCGGATTCCTAGTTAACTGGTTCAACCGGTTTCAATAATTTTGTTGTATTTTTTTCATTTTCCTGTGTACATACGTATATAAAAACAAGTTCCATCTTTAATTAAACTTTCCAATAAGTTGAAAATCAATAATCTTGACAAGTTGGCATCAATTTCTATCCATATAAATATACAATATTTCTGTTTTGGCATCAAATACAAGAGTTTGTAAACCACATTCTTGAAGGAAATAAGGTACTTCTTTATGACTACAAGACATAACAATTTTAGTTGATGAATTCTTTAGTTGATGAATTCCGTTTTGGAGTTATTTGAGCAACACAAAGATAAATTCGAGAGCAACACAAGACACAAATTCGATTATATTCATGATTTTCCAAACATTTATTAGTTTTCTACACATTTACACAAGATTTTCCAAACAAAGTTACCTGTGGAGAACTAGAGATCGAGAGCTGAGGGAGATGCGATGAGATAGATGGCTGAGTAAGATCGATTTCTTGAGATGGTTGAGCAAGATCGATGGGAGTAGATAAGTCACGAGATCGATTTCTTGAGTTTTTTTGGTCGGCTCGTTTCTTAGCGTTTTAGGGTTTGAGTCTTTGGAAGCAGATGTCGATTAGGATTTAAGAGCAGAAAGAGAACTTTTTTTTGTTTTTAAGTTTTTTAAGTTTTTAAATTTTAGTAAAAACCGGGTTTTGAAAATGGGTTTGAGACAGGTTCAACCGGGAAAATCGAGAAACCCGGCCGGGTTGTACCGGACCAGTTAGAAGCTTTAACCCGGTGATTATTAACTCGGTGAGTAGACCGGGTTCCGGTCCGACCGGTTCGACCGGCCAGGTTGACCCGGGTTTTAAAACACTGGAAATATGTAAACAAAGTTTTGGAGTCAACTATGAATATTATGAGATAGTTACATATTAAAGTTTGTTTGTTGGGATAAATAATTGTTTATAAAAAAATTGTTATGAAAAAAGTAATCATGTTCTAAAGTTTAAAATGTATATTAAATTTAATCATCAAATAATTAAGAATACACAAAATAACAATTAAATTGATACAATAATAAAAGTATCATTAAAGATATAATAACTTAAGGATGCGTTTGATACGCAGTTAGGACAAAACGGGACAGGACAGGACATGACAGAACAAAACTGTTGTTACACATTTGGTAAAACATGATATGATGGGACATAACAGGACAAAACATAACAGAATAACCAATTTACCCTCAGTAAGCTGTTTAGTGTTTTTTTACCAAATAATCCCTCGTTATTCTTGTAGGTTTAGCAATAGTCTTTTTAATTGTGTGAATATTGGTGTTTTTTAGATGATTAGATCTTAATTTTTAATTTTTAATTTTTAATTTATTTTGTTATTATTTTAATTATTCATAGTGTGACTATATTTGAATAATCTCACGTTTAAGTTAATCATAATTAACTTTCAATATCTATTTGTATATTTCAATTTTCAACTCAAAAAATATGTAAATTAAATAGTATTTCAATTGGTTTTCTAAACTTGAGATTTTTAAAGTAAGTCATTTTTTCAATTTATTAGCTTTTACTTAAACAAAAATATTTCACTTAATGTGTCGTTTAATCTAAGAAATTTCATTTGTACAAGGGTATATATAATTTGTAAGGATTTAAAATAATTATTATGTATTTATAATGTTTAATAATATTATAAATTCAAATTTATTTAATATTGAGCTCATTTTAAGTTATTGACGGAACGATCAGAATTATATATTTTGTAAAAACTAAAATATATGTTTTAATATATTTTAGCTGATATACGATTATGTATGATTTTATGATAAAGGTGTAAACTGAAAATTGAAAAATTAAGAACATAAAATAAATTAAATTAGTAACTATAAAGCTATAAAGTGTAATTAAATAACTATGTTTGATAGGATTGAAGAGATGTACAATTTTTTCCAACAAGACTAAAGAGACTAAAATCTATGTTTAATAGGATGGAACAAAATATTAGATTAGACTACGTTAAATTACTAGAGGTGGGTAAATATATATCATCATTCAAAGAGTACGGGTTGTTTGTTTACCTGTTAACAGTTCTATTAAGATGTAGTCTTTGAATCACTAAGAGGGGGATCATGTTTGGAAAAAAATAAGTTTGTCTTTTAATAGTTCCAAAAACCTCTGGATGGTTTTGTATCTTGGGCCTCTCTTAAGCATTCAGGGCCCTAATTTTATTCTGAACAATTAACAAACAATTATATTTGATTTTGCATTATATCATAAGAGTCACTTAATCATTATGTATCAAATCATTCAACAACTTCCAAACAGCGCGCCCCGTGTTTGAAACGATAGTGTTCATAATTACTTTGTAGCAATCGTAAGTATTCAGACCATCTTACGTATATTAACTATTCATCAGGCCAACACGAATGACTTGAAGTTATGGCAGGTGAACGTCCACGGTTACAAAGGTTTGCGGCGTCTGAATTTAAACCCAAAGAAGATTACTACATCCCCTGAATCTTAACCAGTATGCTACAATCCAAATGATTCTTCCATTTTTAGTGAATATTCATATTTTTACCTTTTAAAATTTAGGTTCTCTTATTTTTATGTTAAAAGAAATTAAGGAAAACGACCTGAAAAAAGAAAGTCGAACCCGCAACCTTTGATGTATAATAAAATCAACATTCACACATGTATGCATTTAATACTTGCCCCAGCAACATTGTTAACTGTAGTTGTAATTTTGGAAAAAAAATTATTTTATTTTCTGTAGAAAATTAGTTTAAAAACCGTTGAAAATTTTCAACGGAAAATTGATCTGTCGAAAATTTTCGTTGAAAATGCTCAGTTTTCTAGTAGTGGTACACCAAGATGTATCAGATCAACTCCCTTCTAAAGCGCAATTTATGGATGGTATATATGGGATCAAAAGTGATCATGGGTTCAAAACTCTTCTTATCTTTCTCACCTTAACTCTCATTCTCACACGATCCTAACCCGTCACTTCAAATAAAAACCATGTAATCATACAAACAATCTTAATCGGATCCGAGCTCTCTTGGCATAAGTTCGGCAGTGGATCACTCTTGAATGGAAATGGAAAAGAGATGGAACTCCAGTTCCTTCGGAAATGGTAAGATCTCGTGCAGATTATCAGATCAATGTCAACGATGTAGATTAAATCGGTTCCAAAAGTTCCTCCCAATCTTCTCTGCAACTATATTGATACCTGCCTAAAAATTTCAAAATACAAAATATCAAGGATCAAAATTGGTTTATAAGGTGTATAACATTTATATGACTTATATAATATCGTGTGTGTTTTTGTTGTTGTTGTTGTAGGGAGGGGGGGATAAAATAAAAATCATAAAAATGTTACAAAGTCAGAACAACGACCAATACTACTCCATTAACTATGAGGCTTAAACATTTTAAGCATCTTATAATGTAATTGTTTCACAATAATTATATTTAACTTTAATTATAATAACAAACAATATTTAGCCTTAAATAACCACAAACATAAAGGAGCCCATTAAAAACCTTGATTAAAAATGATATCTGGCTTGCTCACTTTGGCGTTGACTGTGAGGCAGGTAGGCAAATAAAAGTTTTTATTAAGATACTAATGACTTAACATCCTTCACTGCTATAAAGTTCATAGTAGATCTCAGAATCTTAGTTCCTGATTTCCTTCTTTTAGTTAATCTAACATTTAGACCGTGCTTCATCTGAAGTACCATAGAAGCGACCGGAAGCACAGGATGACCTTTCACCGGCTCAATATGGTAATGGTAAATGATTGTAGCCGCCACTATCTTCATCTGAGATAAAGCCATGTTCTTACCCACACATGTTCTTGGACCAGCACTAAATGTCGTGAATTTGTAAGATGGCTCATGTTTGATTCCTCCACTCGTCGAAACCCATCTTTCCGGCTTAAACTCCATGCAGTCATCACCCCATATTGATTTCATCCTCCCCATGGAATACGTAGAAAGAATGATTTTGGTGTTTTTATCAACTTTGTGGCCACTTGGAAGCATGTCCGGTTGAAATGGAGATTTGTGGTTAAATGGAACAGGAGGAAAAAGCCTTAAGGATTCACATAAAGCTCCATGAAGGTAAACCATGTCATTTAACTCTTTTGCGTTCCATCTCTCACCCACTTTCACCTCCAAATGTGTGTGAATCTCTTCCAGAATCTTATCTTCTATAGTTGGGTTTTTCGCAATATTGTAAAAGAACCAAGACAGAGCAATGCTGGTGCTATCTTTTCCAGCAGACATCAGATTCAACAATGTGTCTCTTAGAAATCTTGTGCGATCCAAAGAATTGTCGATTTGATCTTCGATCTCTCTCATGAGAGCTGTGAAAAATATGAACTTTCCCTCTTGGTCGATATAATTGATGTCATTGTACTTATTTTGGTTTCGGGCTAAGCATTTGTATACGTATTCATCAAGAGTTTTCCATGCATTGCTCAACTTCTTCTCTTTCCCCACTCTAAGAAGTTGTTGTAACTTCCAAAGGCATTGGGGCATAATATGCCTAAGCAAGATAGCTTCTTTAGCATCTGTCAAGGCTTTGAGACATGGGATGTAAGGAAAATCAAGAGACAAGCTTTCGGGGTTGTTATCAAAGAGTAACGTGCATATGGTGTCAAAAGCGAACCTTTGAAATATATCTTGCAAATTCACCTCGGTGCCATGTTCACAGACCGAATCAAGTATGGGTAAAAGCTTGTTTTCCACTTTGTTCCAGATAATTGTTTCCAACAAACTCTGGAATCTTGCATGCTTGAATACAGACATGGCGACCTTGCGATTCATCTCCCATAACTTGCCGTCAGAATTGAGGATTCCATCTCCAAAGATACCAAAAATCTTATAGTATTTTTCACCTTTGGGATAATTGCTGAAGTTTTTGCTTTGAATGTGGTGGATGTCTGGAGGATGGGCTGTAACGAGCATGTCCATGTTGACGAAGGCTGGGCCTTTAACGACGATTGTACCACCAGTTTGCATGAGTATTTCAGTGGCGTAGTCATGGAGTCGATGGATGTTAACAAGAACACCTGGTATCATGCCAACAAATGGCCAATTTGTAGGGATGGTAGTAGTTGTATGGATTTGAAGTCGTAGTCGATGTATAAATGTTAAAAACGAAATGAGAATTAACAATAAGGATATCAGAAGGAAGGAGTATTCAAGGAAAGCCATGTTGGAAAAAGAAAGAGATGACTTTATGTTTGATATGATCGATGAATGGCCATTGGTCCTTTAAATAGCACACAAATTTAATCTCTAGTGATTTCTATATAAGTTGGTTCATAACAACAAACCACAATTAATTTGAAGACCTTAATAACCACATGCATGCATCTGGTAGTTGAAGAATATTATGAAGAAAGTGGCATTTGTGAACAACTTTTATAGTGGTCACTGGTCAATACCGTATACTTAATATAATTTCATCATTAGCTATATATGTATATGTTAATTGAAGTTAGCTCTTCGGTCATCGCATATTAACCATCTTTACTCGCAATATTGTATTACATTCATTCAGTATATGATCCGGTAGAAATCATCTCTCGCGAGATTCCTGATGAGGATCAAGATTCAAGATGGTACGACATGACGTGAGTCACGTAATGGAGAGATGAATTCTTAAGCCTTAGAACATCTCTAATGCAAGGTTATTAACAAAACATATAGTTTCTAATAAAAACTATTATTGTGGATAAGTTCTTATAAGAACCTAGTGTTCTAGATACTTGAACAACAATCTTTGTTCTTACCATGAAATTTGTGGGAGTTGACATTTTACTTATTTTTTATTTTATTTTCTTGACTTTATATAATACATATTAATATAACTTATTTAATGGTACCCACGAAAAGAGGTTCTTATAAGAACTACCATTGTTGACTCTTTGAAAAAAAATCTTAATTTGATGAGTTAGACATTGAGTGAAAACCATAAGTGCAAATAAGAGGTTCTTATAAGAACCTCCATTGGAGATGGGAACCACGGCAAGACCATGACGTTCGTAAGGAGTGACTTATGGCGAGACATTTTTATATCATATAAACTATTATATATTTAGCATATATTATATTTTCTATTGTTACCCAATGAGTCAATGATATTAAATTATTTAAATTAGACTATATATTAGAAACTAAAAAATAAAACATTCACTACAAAACAAATAACTTTCACCGACAAAAGTTACACAGGAAAATTTTCGTTGGTGATCACCCACGAATCACCCAGAAAATACCAATGGTTTGGTAAAATCTCATGTTTTTCGAAAAATACCAACGGATCACCCAGAGAATCCTTGAGTAATCTATCACTAATTTGAATTACCCACCATCAATTTACCCCACCAAATTTTGTGACGGTTTTATAAGGAATCACCCGTCAGCGATAGATTTTCCAGGGAAAATTCCATAGGTAAAAGTCTTTCGTTTAGTAATGACTAAAAAAAGTAAGAAAAATCAAATTAGTCTGTTACAAAAATTAAATATTAGGTCATGACATGACAAAGACATAACACGACATAAGACACAAACTATAAGTCACGACGGTTATTACAAAGAGCTTTTTTAATACCATACACATCAACTGTACATCTCAATTTTGTTATGACAACATCCACGTCCAATTATGCATGAACCGACTTACAATAGTATTTATGGCATAATTAAGTCAAATCTGGTTTGGTATATTATGAACCGACAGTATTTATGGCATAACTAAGTCAAATCTGGTTTGGTATATTATGAACCAACCAATCTATTTACTATTTAGGGAAAGACTAATAACAACCGACAAGCAAATTACTCCTTTGGAGGCAGCGGTTGACGGTCTGGTTTGGATTATCTGGAAAGCAAGAAATAATACTATTTTTAATGGTGCAAGTTTTTCTGCTTCATCGGTGAAAGACGAATTTCTAGCCACACTATTCTCTTGGATGAAATATAGGGCAGTGTAAATTTTTATTGTGGTATTCTTGGTGTTGTTGTCCTTGTTTTTCTTTTGGTTAATTATGTACCTTGTTCTTGTAATCTAACATCTCGCTAGCTCTTTTCGGTGAATATACTGTTTGGGGGTGATGGCCATGCCGTAACTCCCTCCCGTTCACTCTTTTGCTGTTAAAAAAAAAGAAGCAAATGACTTCTTACATATATCTACGTCAAAAGCTATATTAATACACAAAATTCAATACACGCTCCTATTAAAAAGATACTATTAACACTTTCCTCCGCTTATTGAAGTTCATTGAAGTGCGAGTCCACTTGACATCTAGATTGCATGTACGATTAACATCATCGTGATATTTTTTATAATTTATTTAATCCTCGCATGTGTTTAGTTTAATATATTAACTTATCAAAACTTACTGTTTACTTTAAAAAACTGAACGACATTGGTGGTTTTTGTGGTTTATTTAAATTTTGAATTTAGTCCTTGAAACAAACTTTACCTAATTTCTAACTTTTTAAATTTAAAACATTAGAGGTTTTTAAAGTTAACAATATTAGTTAACAACCGTTATAAAATACTAATTATCAGTCTTTTGTCAGGAACAAAAAGTATAATTCTTTCTAATACTTTATGTGGTCATGGAAGGTTCAAAATGACGTCAGGCGAGGCGTGGTGCAGGAGCGGACCCAGTGTGATTCACACGGTACCACGAGCCACTGTATTATATCTTCATTGAAAGGTAATTTTTATTTATTTATTAGCGGTGCAACTATATCGTTTATGGGTGCTCTTAAATAATTAAAACTGAATTTATGACACAAATAAGGCAACGGGTGTAATGACTTTTCCCATTTGAACTAAAACTCCTTATAGTTAAGGTTCTAGGTTCAATCCCTGCTTGATGCTAATAATTAAATCTTTTGGGTAGCGCGCAGCTCTATATAACATTTTAATAACATACTATATACTCTATTAAATTTCGTACTTAAATAACATTTAATAAACAATATTAATTTTTTTAGTTATTAAAGACCGTCAATATATCAAATACTAAAAATCGAAAAGAACTCTTCAAATCAACAAAAAAAATCGAAAAAATCTCTCGAAATCGGCAAAAAGTTTAAAAATCCCAAAAGAACCCTTTAAATCAACAAAAAAAACCGAAAAAGTTCCTTGAAATCGATGAAAAAAACTTAAAAACCCTCTAATCAATCAAAAAACTTTAAAATTCCACGAAACGATAGAATTAGGTTAAAACCCCATCGAAAGATACAGATCGTTAGTAAAAACGTAAAGGCACGTCGATAAAAAACATATTTTTTATAATTATATGGTGTCACCGTATCAAAAAATTTGTGTTCGTCCCTGACGTGACGTGGCGGCGAGGTCAAGCCTCAACTCTCAGGAGCCACGACGAGGCCGTGTAGTTTTTCAAGGCGTGACTTATGACGTCAAATCTTTATATCATATATATTATTATACAGGTAACCATATATTTTGTACTATTACATAATGAGTAAATGATATTTAAATGATTTAAATTTGGTTATACATTAGAAACTAACAAATAAAACATTAAAAATATTAAGAAAAATCAAATATTGCGTTCCAAAAAAACCGTGAATTAAGTGATGACCTACCAAAGAAAAAAGATATAATAACTTAGAGGATTTCATATGGTTCTTAAAAGAAAAAAGAAAAAAATTATATCGTAACTTTTTATATATTAGGGCAACAAACGTTTTCTTTATAATTGTTCATATATTACTCGTTATAACGACAACGACGGTGCCTTAATGATTTGAGTTTGTGCTCCAAAGGTCAAAAGTACTTGGAGATCACAAGTTTGAATCCACGGAGGTTTAAATGCGATGACTTCGGCCTACCCGTGAATCGATTGATCGCCTTGAGTTTGGATACCCAGGTTAATCAAAAAACAAATTACTCTTTATTCTGGTAGATTTAGGAATAGTCTTTTGAATTGTACAAATAGTTGGTGTTTTTTAGATGATTAGATCTTAATTTATAATTGAGTGAATTACACCGGTGGTCCCTGTGGTTTGCTCAAATTTTGGATTTGGTCCCGAAATCAAACTATCTATACTGGTGGTCCCTAATTTTTCATTTTCGTTGCATCCATGGTTCCTCCACTTACCAATGTTAGTTATCAACCGTTAGAAATGACTAACCGGTCTTTGAACATACTATAAAGACCAAAAGTGTAATCTACTCCAAAATTTAATTTTATTCACCTTTTTTTAAATTAAATTTCTTAATTGTTGTATATATTTTTTATATATCAAATTATAAACTTGAGATTTATAATTTTTAAAGCTAATTTTTTTGTAAATTTATCATGATTTTTTTTATGAATTTTTTTAACTTCTTTTTTTTAATTGTTTCATGTATATTTTTTTTAATCAAATTTCTTGATTTTTTTGTGAATTTTCCTTATAAAATAAATATTTTATATATCCAATCACAAATCAAATTTCTTAAAATAAAATACATATTAAATAAAAATCTTTATATGTATTTAAAAAGTATTTTATTTACACAAAAAAGTAGCGTTAAAAATATCAAGTTTACAAAAACAAAAAATTAAGATAAATTCACATATCTTTTAGTAGGAATGAGATCGGTACCGGACCGGTTGGTACCGAATGTTTTTAGGACCGAAAGTGAGGATCGAAAACGAAGCCGTATGTACAAATTCGGTACCGGTTCGGTTCGGAAAAATGGTCTTTTAGTCTCATTCCTATCTTTTAGGTTGAAAATTGAAATATGTAAACAACATATTGAAAATAAAATTCGATTAACATAAGATACAATTTTTTTAATAAGAAAAATTCACAAAAGAATGAAAATCAAGAAATTTGATGTTAAAAATATATGAAACAGTTCAAAAAAATTAAAAATTTATAAAGAAAATCATGAAAAATTAAAAAAGTTAAAAAATTATAAATCTCAAGTTTATAATTGGATATAAAAATAATAATATAAAAGAATTAAGAATATCTAATTTATAATTGGATGTATAAAAAGAAATTTATAAAAAAATATGAATAAAATTAAATTTTAGAGTAGATTACACTTTTGGTCTCTATAGCATGTTCAAAGACTGGTTTGTCCTTCCTAACGATTGTTAACTAATATTGTTAAGTAGAGGGCCCATGCTGTAATGAAAATGAAAAGTTAAGGACCATCAATGTAAATAGTTTGATTTAGGGACCAAATCCAAAATTTAAGCAAACCACAAAAACCACCGGTGTAATTCACTTTTTATAATTTGTATTCTATTTTACTATTATTTTAATTATTTATGGTGTGACTTATATTTAAATAATCTCACGTAATCAACTTTTAATACTTTATTTATATATTTCAATTTCCAACTCTAAGATATGTAAACTAATCTTTATTTCATTTGGTTTTCTAAACTTAGAGATTTTTTTAAGAGTAAATTACAATTTTGGTCCTTTATCTATGCTCGATTTTTGGTTTTGGTCCCTCCAAAGATAAAAGTAGATTATTGGTCCTTCAAACGAGTTTTTGATAACACCCTTGGTCCCTCCGACTGACGCTGTCCAAAATCCTGCCGTTAGGCATCCCATGTTCCCCTCATGTGAGGGGCATTTTTGTCTTTTCACCCATATTCTTCAACCTCACATTCATACCAGGAACATTCATACTCAAATCAATAACATCATCCATCTTTTTCTCACTTTCAATATTCAACACCACCACTATGATTTATAACTAAATACCAAATCCATAACCTAAATATATTCAAACCCAAAATCTTTAATCAATCATACAACAATTATTATTTCAATCAAACTCAATATTTTTAAATAAAAATAACAAAAATGTAGAAAACCTCCAACAAATCTTGTTCTTCATACAAACAAATTAAAAACAAAAAAGATTAATAAGGTGGATTGAATTAATTACAATTTAGAACAAAAATCTCATGCCACAATAGTAAATTCATATCAGAAATCCTAATTCTAGAACGAAAAATCAAAATAATAACCCTAAAGACTAGATATGGGTTGTCAAATATGAAAAACCTCTTAAACAGAGATCTGGGTTTTCAAATATGCACTCCTAAACCCAACCCTAACCTTTGAACCAAAACTTCTTAAATCCAAATCTGAAATCTTTGAATCTGAAATCTTTAAGGAGATACCCGAATCTGAAATCTTTAAGCAAAATCCTTCGAATCCAGATCTGAAACTTTGAATCTAAACCTTTTAACGAAAACATTTGAATCGAAACCCTTGAACCCCGATCTGAAACCACTCAACTTCAAACAAACCTTAATCAGGCGGCGGCGAAGGCGGCAGTAATGGTGGCTTTGCCGGAGAAAGGAGATGAGAGTCATGGTGTGGCCGGAAAAAAGGGAATCGCCGGAAAAAAGAAAGTCGTCGGTGGAGATGGTGATGGTGGGTTTTCAGAGGTAATTTTCAGGTGGAAATGGTGATGGCGAAGGTGGAGATGGCGACG
Source organism: Silybum marianum (assembly GCA_036898165.1). Taxonomy (NCBI): domain Eukaryota; kingdom Viridiplantae; phylum Streptophyta; class Magnoliopsida; order Asterales; family Asteraceae; genus Silybum; species Silybum marianum. The sequence continues at coordinate 42,340,850 of CM072531.1, forward strand.
GTGGAGATGGTGATGGTGACGGTGGAGAGGTAATTTTTGTGTTTGTGGAGATGGTGATGGTGGGTTTTCTAGTTTTCCATGGGAATTTTTCCAGATGGTGTAGATGTGGTGCGTCATCTCTCTAAATTTTGGAGATGGTGACGGTGGGTTTCATCTCATCCATACTTTATTATTTATTTTATAAATAAATATTAAAAATATATTTTGTTTTTTCCAAATAGATTAAAATTAAAGGAAAAGACGAAAAAGCCCCTCACGTGAGGGGCACATGGGATGCCTAACGGCAGGATTTTGGACGACGTCAGCCGGAGGGACCAAAGGTGTTATCAAAAACTCGTTTGAGAGGCCAATAATGTACTTTTACCTTCGGAGAGACCAAAACCAAAAAACAAGCCTAAATAAAGGACCAAAATTGTAATTTACTCTTTTTTTAATATAAAAGTGATTTTGTCAATTTGTCAGATTTTAATTAAATAAAAATACTTTACTTTATGTGTAATTTAATTTAGGAAATTTCATTTGTAATTGGATAGATAAAATACGCTACGAATTATTTTTGAATATTTATACTTTATATTTTAATAGTTACAAATTAAATAATTAATTATAACAATATAAAGTGTAAGTATTAAAAATAATTATTATGTATTTCCAATGTTTAATAATATGATTAAATTCAAAAAATCAATATTGAGTTCTTTTTTAAGGTATTAATGAGACGATTATAATATTATAATTTGTAAAAACATAAACGCATTTTTTAATATATTTTAGTTAATATACGATTATGTATGATAATTTGACAAAGTGTAAACTGAAAAATGAAAAATTAATGATATAAATTAAATTACTAAGTATAAGGCTATAAAGTGTAATTAAATGACTATGTTTGATAGGATTGAAGATAGACCTGATAAAAACTGGCACGAAACGCTAATCCGACACGAACTGGACACAAATAAAACGGGTTTGGGTTATACATTTCAATCCGTCTAAGTAAACGGGTTGACACGACACGACATAAAAGTTAAACATGTAAGGTTGGGGTCAAAAGTTTCAACTCCAAAATGGCCCAACCAACTCGTTTATGTTGGGGTACTTAGGCAACGAGCGACAACAACCCACGGTTTATATTTTTTAAACAAATTAAATACTAAATAATAATAAAAAATGATCGTTCATTCGATGTAGACCGGACAAAAACTGACACGACATGCTGATCCGACACGAACTCGACACGAATTAAACGGGTTTGAGTAATAGATTTCAACCCGTTTAAGTAAAAGGGTTGACACAACACGGCACGAAAATTAAACGGTTCCAGTTCGGGTTAGGCACTCTCAACCCATTTAACTTTGAACCCGACACGACACGTTTGCCAGGTCTAATTGAAGAGATGTACATTTTTTTCCAACAAGACTGAAGAGACTAGAATTTATGTTGATATGATGGAACAAGAGACAAGATTAGACTACATTAAGTTACTAGAATTGGGTAAATATATCATCATTCAAAGGGTACAGGGCTATTTGTTTACCTCTTAAACGTTCCATTATGAGACAACCTTTGAATTGATAAGATATTAATCATGTTTGGCAAAAAATAAGTCTGTTTTTAATAGTTCCAAAACCCTCCGAATGATTTTGTATATTGTGAATCTCTTAACCATTTAGACCCTAATTTCATTCTAAACAACTACCAAACAATTATATTTTATTTTGCACTATATCATAAGAGCATCTTAATCATTCTGCATCAAACCATTCGGCAGCTCCCAAACTGCCCCATGTTTGAAACTATAGCATTCATAATTATTTTTTATAGCAACGTGGGTATTCAAATCATCTTACATATATTGACTAATCATCGGGCAAACACGAATGACTTGAAATCATGACAGGTGCAACGTCCATGGTCACAAGTGTTTTGTGGCGTCTGAATTTAAACCCAAAGAAAATGATTTACTACATCCCACGAGTTTTAACAAATACACTACAACCCAAATGATTTATTTATAAATTTTACTCCTCTTCTTATAATCATAGTTGTCTCTTCTATGATCATATTTATATTTTTATATTGTTATCATTTGTGATAATCTAGTTTGTCGAATATTTATATAACAACATGTATTATTAAACTGATGATTAATATCGAATATAAAAAAACATAAACATGAGAAAAATCACCATGTCTCTACAGTCGTTGTCATAGTCGTCCACCCACCAACACCACCATGTCTCTGTAGTCGTTGTCATAGTCGTCCGCCCACTAACACCACCATGTCTCTGTAGTCGTTGTCATAGTCGTCCACCCACCAACACCAAATAATATTATCATTATAATGTATTTATAATTTAAGCAGGATACTATAAAAATATAGTAAATGGGTATTTTGGTCATTTACTATTATTTCATTTCAACTGTGAAGCTATATTCTGCCAACCAAACTCGCATAATTCAATTCGGTAGATATTACATTTTAATTCATGTCAACCAAATGTGTGATCAAATCTCGTTCCAATTTCTTTAAAATCAAGGGAAATTTATACAAATAACCAATTCATAAAATGATTTCACATTTTAGTCATCGTAAAAACTCTTTTCCTCAAATAGCCAAAGTTTACAAAACGTCTTTATACAGAAAAATAGTTTTTTGTGTAATTTATTTTGAAGGCAAGAAAAAAGAAAATTAATTTTAAAAGGGGACTTTATGCAAAATAGGGCAACTTTATGCAGAAAATCCCTGTTACACATAAAGTTTATAATTAATAAAAAAATTATATTTTACACTATTATAATTAGTTATTTAATTTACTTTATAGCGTTTGTTTTATCATTGTTTGTTTTACACTTTTATTATATTAACATATATAATCATATATTAACAAAAATATATATAAAAATACATTTATTTTTTTACGAATTACACTATTACAATTGTTTCGTCATTACATTCAAAACGAACCTAATATTGAATATTTTTTTTTGATTTAAATCATATTATTAAATACGATAAATAACTACAAATTATTTTTAAAATGTACACTACCTACTATAAGGGGATAAAATGGAAGTATTAAAAATAATTTATAACATTTATAATATTTAATAATACAAAATTAAATCCAAAAATATATAAAATTGGACTCAATTTCAACGTATTAACGAGACAATTACGATGGTGTAATTTAAAAAAACGTACTTTTTAATCTATTTTAGTTAATACACAATTTGTAACACTCTCAAATTTGAAAATAACGACTAATTTAGAATTTTCAATATTACATCAACTAAAGGGTAAATACCTTCCTTAAAATCAATACTTGAATTTCCTCGAATAACAATTCTATATAAACCACGACAAAGGATAGATCAAGGCTTATACTAAGACGTAATTATGGTCATGTGTTGCTAAACCCAAAAGAGTCGCTATCTCTGAATGCGGAAAACGTCACTCTTTAACGTGCTACTCCCTAACATTCAAGTCAACACGTGTCACTAGAATCAACCCCAACGATAACCGGATGCAAATGCCGACAAATAAAAGGGTTAGACTTAACGCCTAGTGAGCTCAAGAGTTTATAACATATTTATAAGCGGTAGAAAATGAAAGACTGTTTGATTAAATAATAATTTCTCAAATAAAATGACCTCATTATAAAAGCAACATCTTTCCCAAACTCGTCAACTTCGTAACAAAAACTTTAAACCAAAATACCATAGTAATGAAAACTTTAAATATAAATACTTGTTCAAATACGACCTCTATACCATTTACTCACTCAAAACGTGAATAATTTAAATGCTTCAAATACCGAAATATGGACAAAGCTCCATTATCTAGAATACCAAAACACGGTAAAGTCCCCGTGATCCAATTTTTATAAAATATGGATAATACTTCGTGCTCTAAAAACGTCAGCCAAAAATGATGGATAAGACTCAATACCCAAAACAATAGCTTTCAGTAGCGGGGGAAACCCGTTTCCGTCGACAATGGCGTAACACAAAGTAAATCATATTTCAACATTATCGAACTTCTATCAAAGTATATTGGTCATCGAGATCAACCACTCACGCTCTATAGTTCAAGTCCTCCAATACCTAAGATGCGCTCTCTAGTTAGAAGCATCATACCACGGGACACATGGTCATTGAGATCAACCACCCACGGTCTATAGTTCGGGTCCTTCGGTGCTATAATTTTCGAGTCTAACATATCACGGGACAGACGGTCATTGAGATTAACCACCCACAGTCTATAGTTCGAGTCCTCCAGTGCTACAAAATTTGTGTCTAACTACAATATGGAAATAAGTAATCTCAGCCAACATATCTAAAGTTGACTTATATGCCTATGGATCCACTGCAACTCAGTCTAATTACATGACTCCAAAATGAATGACCAACACACTCAAGCATGTAAAATATCATATAGTTATACCTTGCGTATAACCCCAAAAGCTCGATGCATGATAATTTAATTCGGACAATTGTCTTCAAGACTCATTTTAGTCAAAACGGGGTTAACGGACAATAACTCAACACTTAAATGGTTACTCAAAATAAACCTCGTTCGTTGAGACAAACCATTTTCCAAATGATAATATACTCGAATATTTCAAATTGCCTCAAGATGCAATAACATATATTTTCTAATGGTTTATAAATCAAATACTCCCAACAATGCATAATACAAAATAATTTTCATTTATAAAATAAAACATCTAACCAACTCATATTATGTTTTATTTATCAAAATGTCTAGAAATTAAAACATAAGTATTTGACATGATTTATAAAACTCTCTATACCAAATAATATGTAGTTTATCAAAACACTCACACATTTGATAAATAACAAGTAAAACATGTTAATACATCAAAAAGGAAATTTTTGGCATGTACACCGTTTTTACAAAAACAACTTGAACTCACCTTACTAGGTTAACTTAAACCTAGATTCCAAACCCAGATCTAACTTCCCAAATGTGAGGATTTGAGATCTCCAAGCAAAATCTTTCAAAGAGAAGTCTTCAAAGCTACCAAGCAAGCTTTGATCTTAAAAATCCAAGTTAAAACCTTTGCTGTATATCCTATCCAAAATACCCCCCCCCCAGCCAAAAGTATTTCCAAGATCGCCACAAGATAAAGAGAAAAGAGGAAATAAATGAGTTAAAGATTTCCTTTTTGTTTTCTTGTTTGATTGATCCTTCTTCTTCGATGTAAAAGAAAAAAAAACAAGAGATTTAAAAGTGTAAGTATTAAAAATAATTCTTAAAAAATTTATAATATTTAATAATATAAGATTAATTCAAAAAATATCAAATATTTTACTCATTTTAAATGTATTAACGAGACGATTATAATGATGTTATTTATAAAAAACGTATTTTTATGTATTTTAGTTAATATACGATTATGTGTATTAATATAATTAATTAGGGTGTAAAATTAAAAATGGAAAAGCAAGGGTCATATAGTAATTAAGTAACTAATATATAAAGTTGTAAAATGTGTAAAAAAATTAACCAGTTACAAACTTAAATTTTTACGCATAAAATCTTTTTTCTGCCAAGTTTATTTTTTTGTAAACTTTAATTTGGTTAGTTGAAAATGTGATAACCATTTTTTTTTCTCCAAATGAAACGCTTCGTCATCAATATTTCATTAATAACTCTAATAAATAAAACTAAAAACATTTATAACGAAAGTCTAAACATCAATTTAAATAATTCTTACTGTTAACCCATCATATACCGGGTTACTAAAATTCAAACTCAACATACTCTAAATTTCAATAAAAGAAACATACATCAATAAAAGAAAAGAACTAAAATCCTTAGGCTTGCGCTTTGCTCGTGTCGATTCTTGAACCTCTTGATCCTGAGATGTATACTATATCAGCTAAAAAGCTTACCGAGTTCATGGATTACGTGTGACCATTTGACACACACACAATCACCATATAAACACCAATAAAAGTATGGCATGCAATTTCACCAAAATATGACACCTCGACGAGATCTCTTAACTCATCTCCGTTAGGTAGGGACCTGTCATGTCACAGGCATTCCTTGGGCGTGTAAGTCCACCAATAACTACCGCCCATTTCGGGGTCGTATCTCCCCAAAGTGCGACATATCGAGCCGGTATCCCATACCCCAGTTTATACACCATAAACATATGTTCAACCACACCACAAAACGTTTGCATGCGATATGTTTAAAAATGTAACATAAATAGCATGCTTGCACCATAATTTAAAACCATATGCATGTAATTCTAAATAATAATAAAATGCAATATAAACACCTCATCAGGTAAACATATAAGTTCACACACCATATATGTAAAAATACTTTTTACATATGTATACACCGTTAATGTGGGTCAATCCTTATAATACTAATGAAATACTCACCTTATAATGTCGATTTCCTAGAACCTTGCTCCAACTGGTAACCTACAATTATAGACATAATAAATCACCGTTAACGTCTAATTTTCTCCAAAGTCAACCTAAGGTCAACTAATGATCAACCTCGGTCAATTCTTATAATACTCACATTATTTATCTCCAACGTCTAATTAACTTTTAAATAATTCGATTAATTAACGTCCAATTATTAAAATTTTGACACCTCGAAGTACTAAATAAATTATTTAGAACACCTAAATAATTATGTATTATCTCCTTAATCCAATTAAACAAAATCAATTAATATATTTATTCTATCAAAGTAATTTATTAAATTAATGATTCAATAATTGATTTATTACCAATTAATAAATCAAAGTATTAAATGACTTTATTTAAAACTCCTCTAATTACAAAATTTTAAGTTTATTGGGTTTCAAATCAGGCCCACTACAGATGAAGCCCACCCCTTCAAGAGTCCCCCTCCACTTGGCTGGAGGGGTTTGCTGGCGCCGGCGAGTGCCGTTTTTCCGGTGGCCATGCTGGATTTTCAGATGAAATTTATTTCGCTTCGTTTGACTTCGTTTCTTATCCGTTTTCGACGATTCTTTTTCTTAAATTTAAGTCTTTCGAAATAGTAACTGCTAGAACCAAGAAATCGCTCGAAATTATTCTGATTTGAAGGAGATATTTACGTTCAAAGTTTAGTTTTTTTTTAGCGAAAACGATAAATTAGATTTTTCGGTAACTTTAGTGGCCTTCCCAGCGGTCCATTTGACTATAAAACAGATATGGGTACGTTTTCTACCATCCCTAACATCCCGGTAACCTTACTTTCAAGATTTGTAAAAGGTACATACCTTAACCCGCTAAACCGGTACCCAAACATGACCGAAATCTCGACGCCTTAACCTTTTCTCCAAGACTCCTAAGTCGTTTCTTCTCCACGTATGCAATAATAATCAACCCCAAGGGTTTGGTCGACACTCCATTATATATGTAGGTTTTTCTATTGTTTATGGAAATGATCGTAATATGGAAACTCCATTAATACAATAAATTTGTTCCATAATAACTTTTAACAATTTGCACAACGACCCCTCTCCACCGGATTTCTTACTGATCAAGTTCAAGATTTGAATCATTTCCAAAATTATTATTACTCTATTACTGAAATAATAAAAAAATAATGTCCTTAATTATTATTCATCCAAAAATTACAAATCTCCAAATTATTTCTGAAATTCGAAATAATATTCCTCCACATCAAAATTTTGAGATAAATCCAAATTTTGGGTGTTATAGGAAAAAAAAAAGGTTGCTGTGATGGCTAAAAGATGAAACCACTTTAATCAATTGGTTAATATTTATGTAAATATTCCTAAAATAAGATATAAACACTAGGGAAAAGTTTTGACAATTTAATATTTTACACACCAAATAAGTAACACTTTAATTAGCTTAATCATTACAAAGTTTAATGAAAAAGCAACGAAACATACAATTACAATAATTACCTCATATTTCTTCCATAATTATTTAATTTCAACATGCATGCTTTCATATTCACGAACAGTTTATTATATATAGTGCAAATTTAATACATGTTTTCACTTCTTTTAGTTAATCTCACCTTGAGACCATGCTTCATATGAAGTATCATAGAAGCTTCTGGTTGCACGGGGTGATCTTCCACCAACTCAACATGGTAATGGTAAATGATGGTAGTAGCCACTATCTTCATCTGAGATAAAGATATGTTCTTACCCACACATGTTCTTGGACCAGCACTAAATGTCGTGAATTTATAAGATGGCTCATGTTTGATTCCTCCACTCTTTGTAACCCACCTTTCCGGCTTAAACTCCATGCAGTCATCACCCCATATTGATTTCATCCTTCCCATGGAATACATAGAAATTATGATTTTGGTGTTCTCATTCACTTTGTGGCCACTTGGAAGTATATCTGGTTCTAATGGAGTTTTGTGGTTAAATGGAATAGAAGGAAAAAGCCTTAAAGATTCACATAAAGCTCCATGAAGGTAAGCTATTTTGCCTAACGCTCCTGCGTTCCATCTCTCACCCACTTTTACATCCAAATGTGTGTGAATCTCTTCAAGAATCTTATCTTCAACGGCTGGGTTTTTTGCAAGTATAAAAAAGAACCAACTCAGACCACTGCTCGTCGTATCTTTTCCTGCAGCCAGCATGGTGAAAAGAGTGTCTCTTAGAAATTGTGTTCGATCACAAGAAGTGTCATTAATGTCATGAACGTCGAGCTCTCTTACGAGAGCTTTGTAGAATAAGAACTTTCCTTCTTGGTGTTGAGAAGAGTTGATGGTATCGTACTCATTTTGGTTTTGAGCTAAGCATTTGTATATGAATTCATCAATAGTTTTCCATCCATCACTCAACTTCTTCTCTGTCCCCATTCCAAGAAGCTGTAGCAATTTCCAAAGGTGGGGAGGGATAAAATGCCTAAGCAAGATAGCTTCTTCAGCATCTATCAACGCCTTGAGACATGGGACGTAAGGAAGATCAAGAGACAAGCTTTCTGGGTCGTCATCAAAGAATAACTTTGATACAGTGTCAAAAGAGAACCTTTGAAATATATCTTGCAAATCCACCTCAGTGCCACGTTCATAGATCGATTCAAGAACGGGTAGAAGCCCGTTTTCCACTTTGGTCAATGTAATTGTTTCCAGCAAACTCTGAAATCTTGGATGCTTGAGTATAGACATGGTGATCTTGCGGTTGATCTCCCATAACTTGCCGTCAGAAGTGATGATTCCATCTCCATAGATAGCGAAAATCTTAGAATATTTTTCACCTTTGGGATAATTGCTGAAGTTTTTGCTTAGAATGTGGTGGATGTCTGCAGGATGGGCCGTAACGAGCATGTCCATGTTGACGAAGGCTGGGCCTTTAACGACGATTGTACCACCAGTTTGTATGAGTATTTCAGTGGCGTAGTCATGGAGTCGATGGATGTTAACAAGAACACCCGGTATCATTCCAACAAATGGCCAATTTGTAGGGATAGTAGCAGTTGTATGGCTTTGAAGTCGTAGTCGATATATAAATGTTAAAAAGGAAATGAGAATTAACAGTAAGGATATCAGAAGGAAGGAGTATTCAAGGAAAGCCATGTGGGAAAAAAGAAAGAGATGAGTTTATGTTTGATATGATCCATGAATGGTTGTTGGTCCTTTAAATAGCACACAAATTTAATCTCTAGTGATTTCTATATATCATGGTTCATAACAGCAAACCACATTAAATTTGAAGACCTTAATAACACATGCATGCATCTGGTAGTTGAAGGTTGTTATGAACAACTGGCAGTTGTGAACACGATCAGATAGAAGTCACAGATGAAGTGAAGACTGTTATGAACAACCAGGACCAAAGTGGCAAGGTTCAAGATGAAGTGATGTGTGGCGTGGCGGGGAGGTCCCTACGGTGGTCCAATCTTTTTTTACGAAACCCCCCACTCCCCGATTGATAGTTGTTCCCCACCAGTCATCATCGATTGTTTTGTTACCGCTAGTTCTTTCAATCATGGTACAATGATAACGTTGGTTGATGGTTTTGTTAGATTTATCTCAATTTCTTGTTCTTAATTTAAAAATAAATTAATTTAACCATACTATTAATAATTTTGTATCTGTAACCGCTAGAAGGAAATCACATAAGTTTTAAAAAATCGAAATCGGAAGTTACCTTATTCGGGTAATTAACAGACATATTTTGTTTCGGGTGAATTATTCGATTTCGAAATTTTTTATTCCCTTAAGGCCCCATCCTCGTAAGTTTTTAGATCCGTCACTGCCTCCAAACTTTCATATTTCTGTTAAAACAATCAAACAAATCGAGTTAAAAGACAAGATTAATTGATAACACACATTATAAATCCGGACAAATTGAAACATAGATATATATCTTTCTACAAATTATGATACATTTAACATATATTTTCTACTATTAATTATCCAATGAGTCAATGACTTAAATTAGATATGTATTAGAAACTAACAATTAAAACAATAAAAAAAGTAAGAAAAATCAGCTAAATTAAAAATAGTGACAGAGACAGTGGGGGCTGACTGGTGAGAACTAACGTTAATAGCATATCTTACATTAATCTTTTATTTGAATATCGTGAATCGACAAGTTAAATCTTGATATTTTAAGCGCCCCCTAAATTAATATTCTGGTCACAACCCCTTATTAAAAAGCCACACATTATTGCCAAAAAAACGTCTTTTTGATTATCAACCTTGGGAGATAAATATGATTGGATTCTGATTTTAACGACGTGTGGTTAGGGTAAAAATAAGATTTTAGGAGGTAAATATGATATTACAATTAATTGGTTAGTGTCTTGGTGGATTTTAGACTTTTAGGAGGCCCAAATAAAAATTAGGATTAGATGGGTCCAAAGTAAGAAAGTCCAATAATAAACTAAAACGTATTTTATGTAAATATGATATTACAATTAATTGGTTAGAGTCTTTGTGGGTTTTAGACTTTTAGGAGACCCAATTAAAAATTAAGATTAATGGGTCCAAAGTAAGAAGGTCCAATAATAAATTAAAAAGTATTTTATGTAAAAATACACTGGGGGGGATTCGAACCCAAGACCACCTCCTTATGTATAAGGAGCACTAACCAACTGATCCAAAAAACTATTTGTGTATTAAATATATCAATTAAATAATATTATTCGATAATTTATTAAATTATATTTATATCAATTATTTTTTTTAAAATTCAGAGGGTGCCAGGCCACTTCTAGCTCTTAAATGGCTCCGCCCTGATAAAAATAACCTAATATAAGACACAAGTATTAACTCATGACAAATATTTATTTTTAATACCGATCACGACACATGAAGCGCCTCAATTTTGTTACGACAAGACAATTAACATCACCGTCCCATTATCCATGCATGGACTGACATAATTACAACCATATTTATGGCATAACTAAGTCAACTAGATCTGGTTTGGTGTGAAGTATGAACCAACCAATCTATTTATTGGAATACATTGAAGCTCGAGCGTACTAAATTAAAATGCATATTAAATAATAAATTAAAAATACATATTAACCAAATTTTATAAAGTCCAATGATTTTTTCATTCAAAGAAATTATTCAATGATTTAATCATTCAAAAAACAAATATTCATTTAGTTTTTTTAGACTTTTCTCTTTTATATATTTGAACAACGAATGTTTTTTTATAGTTGTTTATATATTACTCGTTATTGTTGTAGGTTTAAGAATTGTTTTTTTCAATTATATGAATAATTGGTGTTTTTTAGATCTTAATTTGTAATTTGTAATTTTATTTTGTTATTTTTCTTAATTAATAGTGTGACTATATATTAATAATTTCACGTCAATCATTACTAATTTTAAATTTTGTATTTGCATATTTCACTGTCCAATTCAAAAGATATATATAAATTTATCTTTGATTCCATTTGGTTTTAAAAAAAAGTAAGTCATTTTATCAAGTTACTAGTTTTTGGGAGGGAGCCCTAAGTTGTGGTCTTGTGGATGGATTGTCTTTTTGGGAGGGAGTCTCTGTTACTTAGGTAAACTTTTTCCCTTTTCATAATATATATATATATAGGAAAGTTCAAATATGAACTCATTTTTGGTTGTGAACGTGAGGACAAATCTCAACCACTTATCCAGTTAATAAAGGCTGCTTTGACATGGTTCCCCTTCTTTAATAATCTCCACCCTCCCATGAATCGCGTCAATCCTCCGTGATCGCGTGAATATGTGTGGCTGAGATTCGTCCTTACGTTCACAGCAAAAATTGAGTTCACATTTGAACCTAACCCTATATATATATATATATATATATATTGTTAGGAGTGTCGTCTTCTTTCCAAAAAAAAATTACTAGTTTTTAATTAAATAAAGATATTTTATTTAATGTGTAATTTAATTCAAGAAATTTCGTTTATATTTAGATAGATAAAATATATTTTTTAATATAATTTTAAAAAAGAAGACGTGAATCACATTAAAGTTTATAATAAATTATACTTTTGTTCTCCATTGTTTGTCTAAAGACTGATTAGTTCCTCATAGTAATTGCTAACTGAGGATGTTAACTTTAAGAATAATAATTGTTATTAAACTGAAAAGTCATACATCAACAATGTAAATACTTTATTCTAAAGACCAAATCTAAAAATTAAAAAAACAATGGGACCACCAATGTAATTTACTCAATTAAAAAAAATTACGTGGTTAAAATTGCAATTCATGCAGTGTACTTAACGTGAGCTCCAAATATAACGTCCAAAAACGAAAGGAAATCGCATGTCGGTGTGATCTCAGGACGTTTTGGACTACAAAAATTTAAATATCGGTATGTAGTAGGGGTGTTCAAAAAACCGATCAACCTGGCCAACCAGTTCAACCCAACTTAAAATAACCCGAACGAAATTAATCCGAGGTAACCCGTCATATAATCTATACAAAATTAATTGGGTTGATATTGGGTGAGGCTCAAAGTAACCCGACCAATCCGTTAACCCGATGAAAGTTTGTATTTTTCTTTAACGTGTAATTGTGTATAGACTATAAAAAAGTAAAAAACTAGTCGGCAACGACAACAAGCAATGAAACTCATAAGAGAACATTATTAAAAATTTGTATGTAATACCTAAAATTTGATGAACTCGTATATTATCTTGAATGAATGATGGTATTTTAAAGGAAGCTTTACATTATTTTTTTGTTCTCAATATTGATTTTAATTTGTTTAAACACAACCCGACCAACCCGAACGGTTTGGGTTGGATTGCACTTTTATTTGGGTTAACTGATCAAAAATTGCAGCTTTGACAGATCAAAATTTGCGGCTATAAGAAAAATAGGCATTGTAGTTTCGTAAATTTTACAAATAGGTGGCAAACGAGTTCATATGTGAATATTATGAGCTATTTGTCTAAACCTGTTAATTAGTTCAAATGTGAACCCGTGTGATTCATATGTGAATTATGTGTTCATATTACGAGTATTTAACAGCTAAAAGGACCGATCTCAACGAACTCAATAACATAATCTTTCGGTTCATAATATGCTATCGATGATCCACAACATTTCTCTACAATTCAAATAATTTCAAAAGAAATCCACAAATATCCCTGAATACATGAAATTGGGGGTTCTGAATTTCGATATATTTCTACATATTCTCTACGAATAGAAAAAAAAGGTTTTGTTTTATATAATGTTCTTAAAAATAGAGAGAACATTAAAAGATCTAATTAGTTCAGAGAATTCATTACTAGAAAATTGATTTTTTTTATGGAACTTTTTATTTAAATGTACTAAACATATATATTTTTTAAATTATTTGACTTTACGGATATATAATCATTTGGTAATTTAACCAGAACTTATAATTGATCTAATTAAGTTAAGAAAACCATAAATTCAAAAAAAGTCCGTGTCAGATTTTTAACGGTCTGAATCCATCAGAAAACTAATAAAAAAAGATTGCGGCCATGTTTTCTACCGCAAATCCATTGGAAATCCGTCGAAAACCCTGTTTTTCGGCGGATTTCCGATGGACTTTTCCACCGGAAATGCCTCCTGTTTAATAGTGATTCTCTAAAACTTGATACGAGTAGAGAGATGTTTTATTTTATTGATTTCCACAAATTGAATAATTATTATTTTATATAAAAAAAAACTTTAAAAATATATTGGAATGATAAACTTTAGAAAATATTTTAATAATAGAATTAATATACAAATCTCTAAAATAGAGAAGATTTTAATAATATAATTAATATAAAAATCTCTAAAATTGAAAATATGTTGAAGTTGAATGTATTTCGGTTTAGATATTTTAACTTTTGATTTATTTATTTTAGAAAAATTATAGAAAACTTGTTAGGATATTCTGGAATTTATTTATGAGATCGAAAGAGAAAGATATGTGAGCTTATGGGAAGAGATGTAAGCGATGGGGACGGACGTGAAAGGCTAGAATAATGGAAAAGACTTTTACTTAGTTTTGATTTATTTTAAAAAAAATATCTTCGATACACCTTACCTAGGCATGGGAATGGGGTGGGAATGGGCGCGGACCCAATACCCATGCTAGTCTTCAATCCTCAATCTTCGTTTTTATCCCCATCCTTGTCCCAACGGAGAATTGGGAATCATCCGTTCCCGTTTATGTGAGATAGTTCATGTTTAAATCTCAGATATTTTAAAATTTTGTTTTTATAGAGAATCAAATATTCATACGTTAACAAAATCACAACATCACATGTAATTATTTAATTAAACACTTTTGACTCCACATATTTTTTTTATCTAAAAAAAAGTAAAACAAGTTCGAAAAAATGCATATAAGAATAAAAGTCAAAATACCATTTCTAAATCTAAAAGATACTAAACTTAATTCTATATAAACTAGTTGTATACCCGCGCAATGCGGCGGGAAACGTTAATGTAAATGATTTTGAATCTTTGGTGGTTTTATTAAAGGATATTCTAACGATGATATATTTACGCTTAAGGATTGTTTACTGAAATACTTACTCGGTAAGTGCTATCCATTAAGCTCTTATCGTTAGGGTCAACACCGTCAGTCCGTCACTTACCATATCGGGTAAGATTTTTAGTCCATCATAACTATCATATACAACAATTTACTCAGTAAGCACAAACAAGGTAAGAGTTGTCACCATCACTTACCGTGCTATCTATTTTATCGGGTGAGGTTCTCGGTCTTTTTCATGTTCATCCGGAAAGGCAAGTGACTTAGTGAGAACTTATCAGATAAGTTTTTGACAAATAGCCCCTTAGTATTAATGCAATGTGGCAGGTTATAAAATTTAAATAAACATAAGCGAACATACCGATAGACTTTTGTTTGGTGTAATCATCTAAATCCTAAAGCTTTATTGTGATATTTTTAGTGTATATATTCACTACGGTGGCGTTTGTATTTTAAGAGGTGCTGAAACCTAAAGTCTAATTTCAGTTCTAAAATAGTTATGAAACGTCTAAACGAATCAGACATAAGTGATGATTAAGAGCTTAAAATGAAAAAACAAACAAGGTCTAAGATTATTTGATTTATAAAAACAAAAATAATTAAATAACTCATCAAGAACAACTCCGACCTCAAGGATCCGAAATTCTTTAAGATTTTATCGTTCAATCAACCATATGCAAAAAAAGAAATGTCTTAATGTCACACATTGTAGATGAAAATCACAATCGAGAAAACAATCAAGATTCAAGAATATATGCATTACGCATCACAATGAAAAAGGAAATTGCATTTTGCACACATGATGCTATATATGAGTTTAAAGAAAAGCTCTTACATTTCATCTTAGAATAAAATAATAAAAACTAAAAACGATCAACAATTCGTAAAATTAAAGAAAATAATATTGTCCAACCACTCGAGAAATTGTTAGTGTTTACTCTAGCTAGCCATAGCGATGATCCATCTTCACGTTAGCTAAGCATAGCGACCGATCCATCTTCACGTTAGTAGATCTCCCAAAATTCTACCGACAACAAAACTCCAACTCTTAGGCATGGTGAGCCAAATACATTCTCAACCAAGGTACTATCCATCATTAGAGGACCAAAGAAATATATAATGTGAGAAAATGGAAAGAGAGATTCTTTTGTTTTGACACCTAGATGAAGCAACACAACATTAAGTTGCATCCAAAATTTTCCCTAAATCCACTGTTCTTTGATAGGAATTTTCCTAAATCTACTACCATCACCATGTAGTTCAATTTAAATTTTTTTAGTGATAAAATGTAACTTCCGGAAGCTACAAACCAAATAATCAGCAAACCTTAAATATTGTTGTATCACTAAGCTACCGTTTCCTAAACACTTACTGAGTGAACTTGGCAAGCGCCGATAATCTTACCGAGTAAGTGTGATGATAAGGATGAAGAGCGTTTGGGTGTAACACTAAGGGGCGTTTACACAAACGCTTACCGATTAAGCACTTACAAATTAAACACTTTCCAGCAAGAGTCTAACACTTCATCAATTACCTTATCGGTAAGATTCTAGTCCATCAAAACGGCATTGCATGCCACAATTCATACGGTAGCACTTATCGGGCAAGAGTCGTTGTCACCCTCACTAACTGGGTAAGTCTTGATCATGAAAATAGAAAGATGAACAGATAGGCAGGATTTAAAAAAAAACAGTTATGAACTTTCTCCAGACCATCATCAGAGTTAGAAATGAACAAAAAACAGAAAGATGATTCATTTGTGACCAATTCCATCTCCTATTGGTGAAGGAACTCAAACCCTATACACATTGCTTCTAACATTCTAAATTCTAATTAATACCCGGGAGAGTGACCATCCGATGTGCAATGTAAACAACAACAATGAGATCTGAACTTAGAACTTAGAACTTGCCTTACTGTCTCACCAATTCCGGCATTGCACCGTACTAAACAAAACAGGAACATTTCCTCAAAAGAGACATGAGATCTGAACCAAATGAAATTTGAAACCAGCATAAATCCGTTAGAAAGAGAAAAATGGAAATCCGAATGGAAATATCAAAGATCAAAAGATAAAGCTAACATCAAAATTTACTAATCTTCAATGAAAAGAATCATTAATATGGAGAAGATATCAGACATGTGTTATATCGACATAGAAAAAGTTTCATATGCTATCACCAACAAAAAAAATCCACAACAATAACCTACAGTAGTTTTACCTTTTCATCACGGGCCTTCCTTATCGTACTATCACACGGAAAAACTTCCATTGACAAAATTTTGTAGATAAGATGGCCTAAGTATGACCCAACACATTTACTTTCAGTTATAACCAACATATACGATCCTGCAAACATATAGAAACAGTTTAAAAGTCGTATGAGTGAAAACTTCACCAAAGAAATATGCAATATTTTTATCCGGTAATCGCTTATTAGGTAAGAGTCATTACTCTCACTTACCGTGTAAGACTCCCGATCTTTGTCATTGCTCTTACCGGCTATGATTCTATCAACCTGATAAGGTAAAATGACCAGGTTAAGTAAGTGCTTGGTAATTGGCAGGAATATATTGTTATTTCCATATACGTACTACTCTAGAACATATGTAGAAGGTTGAAGGTGAGAATTAATGAAAAACTTTGCCAATCTATACAGACAGATTAATCCATCCACACACACAGCTTTATAAACTTGATGGAACACCATTCAAACATCCCCTTAAACATATTTGGCATCCTATAAAGTCGATTTTGAAATGCAGGGAGTACCTTATCGAAATAACCAAGAAGTATTTGGAAAGCAATTGTACTTCTGAGGTGCTTGGCGTGCCCACAAACTGCTGGGATACAGTCAACGGCTCTCAGGCTGTTGATATCGTAAGGAACCCTGTTTTCAGACGACCAAGAAGAATATAGCATGAGAAAAGTTTCGAAAAGAAACAAAAAGAATGAGAAGAACGATAGGGCTGAATGAAAACCTCAAGGCAACAGCTTTTGCTACTTTCATACAGCTGGAACTCCATTCATTCAGATCTACAGACAGACCTAGTAGCTGTCGATTTAACAAGAGACAGATTATAACAACTACCAACTCTTCGGCTTCTGATGTGGAGAAAATAAAATGAGTTTTCCTATAACGACAAGCATGTAACACATCAAAATGTGCAAAAAATGCAACAAGTTTAAATGTTTATATAACTTTTTACAGAGTCCAGATGGATATAGTTTGCACAACAAACGTTGCTTGGCTACAAGCAGATACAAACTTGATCCATGCTACAATATTTTGAGGTGATTCCATGTGTTCAGAATCTGAAAAATAGCATCAAGAAGTTAACTAACAGTTCCACTTTCCAGTTAACGAAAATAAAATTTCTTAAAGACGAAAAAACAACAATAATCATGCAACTTGGCGATAAGTGATTTTTTAAAAAGCCAAAACTTCAAAATGACATTCAAGAAAATGAAATATCCTGTTTCATTTTAAAACCCTAGGTTTCCTTTTAGCAATCTGTAATCATTCAACTTCGTTGTCATTAAGAACTTGCCAAAAACTTTTGGATGACCGATATTTTAGAAATACAAGGAAAAATAGTGTTAACATTACCTCCAAGGACCATTTCAGCATCGGAAGAATCTTCCAAAAGTGAATGCAATAAAAAGCCATAAGTTTCAAGAGCACCTTTGAGTTCTGAATAGCTAGGTAGCCAATCAATCTTTAAGAACTGTGACTCACCCTGATAAAGCCATGACATCAAGTTAAAAAGGTAACGACCATATAGTTAGGGAACACAGCATAAAAATTTGATCCATGAAAACCACAATGGTTTCACATGATCCTAAATCATAAAGACACCTCAATTTTCGTCAATAAAATAGCACACCAAAAGTCAACTGCAGCAGTTCTGAGAACTTCCTTTGATGAGTATAACACTGTAAAGCCAGATATCGTGGAATCAGCAAAATGTCCAATTATAATTTAACAAATATTATAAGATGGATAACATACTCAAGTGAAAGGTCCATGTTGCTATGGGTTTCTCTACTTCCCCACATTTGTAGACCAATTTTTCAATAGCCAGCCATTGGTCAACAAACCTTCAAAGAAGGAAAAATCGATTACAGTAGCGAGAAAAGCCGATTTCAGATTGTACCTTTTTCAATGGAGAAACCCTAACGGAGAATGTATCGATGGAGCGAGAATGAATCGATGAACTGGACTTGGAGCGAGAGTGCGAGAGCAGGAATTGTGAGGGATACATATACATCTTGGAGGCCGAATCGTCACGTTGGAGGGTGTTGAAAGTGAAACGTCGTCTTGGAGAAGGACATTCTGTATTGTGAATCGCCAGAAATAAGGGGGGAGAAGAAACCTTTATGAATCTGGTGTTTGGGATATGAACGGGTTTTTAAGACTTTTAAGATCATCTGCAATAAAAGGTAGTACCTTATATGCATTTAAAATTGTTTTTTAAACACTTTTTCTAAATTTGATTTATAAAGTAGTATAGATAATGTATTTAATAATTAATATATGGGGATGGGTAGGATCACATTACCCGCCCCCTTCCTCGTCCCCGATCTTTAACTTTTAGAGATCCTCGTCCCCATCCCTGATCCTCGGTTTTGTAGGGAATCTTCGCTCATATCAGGGTCCGGTTCCCCTGTAGGTCGGGTCTCATTGCCATATATGCCTAGCCTTACCAAGTCATGAAGTTGATGATTTAGGATCTTCAACGATTATGTTAAAATAATTTTTTTGATGATTTAGGAATTTTTTTAGCTCCAACGATTATGTTAAATGGTATGCAAAAATAGAGATAAGAAAATAAATAAATTTCAAATCTTCAAATTTGAAGAAAACTCAGAAACTCTATAAAAAAAGAAAGAAATAACATTGTAATTATTTTAATATTGATTATTTTATCAATATAGTTGATGTTTGAATTGCTAGAATGAAGTAACTTTTGAAGTTGAAAGTCTTCTTTTTAAAGATTTTGACTTTTCATTGTGAATTATAAAAAATTATAACATAGCCTTTTAGAGATGCAGGATGCTCTTACAAAACAATCATTAAAAGCATTGATTCTATTTGGATAGTATATTAGTTGACTCAAAGTGTCCTTACCTTTAGGGATATTTTTCACTATCATTTATGGTCCAAAACACATCTTTAGATCCACTTTCAATATCTTATCTAAAAGTCATTTTTCTTGTAGTGAAAGAAGATAGGATAGAGAAAAAATAATGCTTGGCGTTGGGTTCTCCCATTGATGTATAAGCCTTGAGACGATGAGGGGGAATGCAGGGAAAACAGAGATACATACAAGGATGGTGAAGACTGAAGAGGGGTGCGAGTTGTTTTAGGTTTTTTTTTGGAAAAATCCCAACGAACTTCCTTCTTTTGACGACTAAGAACCTAAATATTTTTATAAACCAATAAATCATTACACTTACTGAAATCATAAAAATTGATCATTTTGACCTATAAATGTAGTTATTCTGGTAATATCATAAGAAAGGGGGGATTTTTAGCGAATAAAAGTAGAAATCCTTGGAAGCGAATAAAAGTAAAAATTCCATCAGTTGTGATAAAAGTAGTTTTGAGCGAATAAGAGGTGAAATAAGCAAATAAAAGTAGAAATTTCTGTCCAGGGCACTTACTGAACATTCCTGAACTTCCATATTTTAAGAGATTGATCCGGAGACGAGAGTATATTGAAAAAATAAGAGGTGAATTAAGGGCTTAAGTTATCTCTTAATTTTTCAGAACATATATAGTTATACATAAGAGAGTTTGAAAATTTTGAAAAATACAAATGGTTTAAATTGTCCTACTTCTTATCGAGTCGAAACAAAGAATTATGAAACAAATGCATATGAAATCTTTTCATAAAAAAATATATGAGAAACTTTTAACTTATAAAACAAATACATGTAAAACTTTTACAAGGTGAAACAAACATATGTGTAATAATATCTTAAATCATAGCATTTGATGGGAAAAAAATCATTATGAAAATTATTTTTTATATTGATTTGTACGAGTTTGTAACTTTTGACTGGTGTTTATTTGAAGATGTGTGTGTGTATATATATATATGTATGTGTGTATACATATATACATACACGCTAACACACAGGGACCACATATAGTGACTATGCTTCTTCCTCATATATTCATATTCATATATAAATATATATGTGTGTGAATATATATATATATATATATATATATATATATGAATGAATGATAGAGGTGGGTTCATAGAGTGCTAACTATTTTAAAAAAAATAAGAAAACTTTTTTTATGTACAAAATCATGTATGATTAGTCGCGATTTAGCCTGCATCAAAAGTCGTTCTTGTAATTTTTTTATGTTAGTACAAAATCACATGTGACTTTGTACATGAAAAAAGATTTTCTTGTTTTCTTAAATTGTTATATTTCTCGCACAAACATTTTTCATGAATAATAATATGAATATATATATATATATATGCTAACACATGGATGCTAACATACATCGACGATTCTTCTTCCTCATAACTCAGCTGGACTAATGACTTAGTGAGGTTGGAGGTGTTCACGGACTGGTAATGTTAGAGGTGGTCGTGGACTGGTGGGGTTGGTCGAGCTTAAACCCATATAGACCTACAACTTCGTCGAAGCTCAAACCAAACCACCAGATCCATCTGCATCTTCTTTTGTGGGTTTCGAATAAGCAAAGTTGTTGTCTATGGCTTGTCATCTTCATTGGAAACCTACCTTAACCACCTCCTCTTAAGACCCTTGTGTTTTGTCCTTGTGATTGTGTTTTGTCTCTGTAATTTGTTCATTAATAGGAACAAAAGTCCCTATAATTTGTTCAAAAATGAAAACCATAAACCTGAAGGCTCAACAGGGACGAAAACTGTAGTTGTAGGTCGAGTGTGTGGGTGTGAATTTGGATTGCAGGTCAAGTTTGTGAGATCCCGTCTTGGTGGTGGAGATAGTCCTTACTAAGTCTTGGTCCTGTTCATGACGATGGTGGAGAAGGATGACATTTGTGGACGGATGGAGGGTATGGTGTAGGTGGTAGCCGATGGTGAATGGTGTTGTAGGTGGTCGAATGGAGAATGGTCGGGTGGAAGGAACCGGCGCCTGGGTTTTCAAAAGGGTGGGACCAAAATTATACGTGTGTGTTTGAGAGAGAGAGAGAGAGAGAGAGAGAGAGAGAGAGAGATTATATTGATTTTTTAAAAGGAAAATAGAAAAAAGGACAAAATTGCCCCTCACTCTAACAAATATTTTTAACGGAGTTAATGTCAATGGACCATTTTCAAAGTAAATACAAACTATAAGTACGTTTTTTGAACTTATCAAAGTTTAAGTTCCATTTTCATACTTTCATTAAACCTCAGGGACCAAAATTAAAGTTTATTCTAAAATTAATGGAAACAACGAGTAGACATGTGACATGAGGTGTCAGGTGTAAACCACATTTACACACCAAATAAGATTTATTGGAGTAAATTACAGATTCCATCCTTGTGGTAATATATAAATTTGGATTGGGTCCCTCAGACAAAAAAACAAAATAATTGTATGTAAGGTTACCATGATTTCAATTTGGTTACGGATTGACTCCTTATTTAACTTTGTTAACTATAACTCCATTAAGTCAGAGGTATTTTGTCCTTTCACATTTTTGCTTAAAAAATATATATACAAGTCTCCATGAAGAAGAACAACCTCGACGGTCGGCCCTCTTCTCCGGTCAAGTTGTCCTCTGCTTCCCATTTCTTTCTCATTGTCACAAGCAAACCTACAATAAACTATCTTTTATCTGATTCTTGTCTTCTTGAAGGAGGAACAAATTAAAATAATATAACTTTTTTATTAAAATGATAATTAAAGATACATAATTAATTAATTAATTATGTACGCATAGTTTATTTCGGTTACAATTATATAATATTATAATTTAAGATTTTTTTTTTGAATAAAATTATAATTTGAGAAGTTAATTATGGTACAAAATGGGTAAAATTTTAAAACTAAGAATATTATTGAAAATATATAAATTATGAATGATAAATATATTTTCGAGAAATGCATTTCTATCTTTGTATTAGTTCTTGAAAAGCATTGATCGAATTTTGCTTGTTTTTATGTATTGAAAATTACATAATACCAAAATAAACCAACCGTAAAAACATGGTACCCATTAAATTGATACAAAGTAAAGTTATTTGATACATGATATAGAATATTTTGTAAATAAACTGGTTGACATATAGTATAATAGAAGAAACATAATACTATTACTAAGCCATGTTCACTTGCTATATTTAACATTGTAATTTAGCTTATAAGATTTTTTTTGTCAAATTTAAAACCAACTTGTCGATCAAAACTTACATTTTGTAACAACTAATTTATAATTCAACAACCAAATATAATCATAACCTACTATTTCCCGACTAGTGGGCCGCTATGCATGCATAACAGTATGAGTGGCAGATACGGTTGGTGAAGGTATTTGTATGAGTGGCAGATACGGTGTAAAAACCCCCAAAACGACGTCGTTTTGGGGCCCTCCGCCATGTGGCGGAGGAAAACAGTGCTGTGGCGGAGGTATTTTCACTTCCACTCGTTTTCGGTATGTATTTCGAAGGAATCTTGGTCATTTTGGTAAACTCAACAAGTTTTTGGTCATTTTGGTAAATGGATTTTCCATTTTGGTCAAAATCATTAAATTCTCTATTAAAAAACATTTATATTTAAGGTTTTCTCAAAATTTATTTAGACCGCCGTTTATTATTATTTATTAATTAACCAAGCTTTCCTTAAAAAAGTGGGGGCCAAAGTGGAACAAATCTTGTACCAATCTTAGTATTATCAAGCTCATGGTTTTTTACGTGTGGTCCATGTTTCATTTTTCATGATAATTGTTCTTTTCTGTAATGTTTCATTTTTCATGATAATTGTTCTTTTCTGTAACGTCTCTTAAATAGATATTTCCAAAACAAAACATTTGGAGCAATGCTGATTAACCTTTTTTTTATTTAATTTCTTAAAAAAGATTCTTTTGTGGAAGTGATATTTCATAATTATTTTTGTACATCTTTTTAACAATTCCAAGACACTGTTTTAACAGTTTTGTTGAGATGTAAAAGCCCAAGAAATATATGTGTGGTGTGGCTTAAACCACACAAAAACCCCACCCTCACCCAACGCCAAATATATAAAAACACTTGTTTTTTTTTCCAAATTAATCATTCCAAACTTCAACACTAATTAATATTGTTGTGTTGTGTATGTAAGAGAAAGTTAGATATAGAGATGGAGATTGTATGTGTAACAGGTGCAGGAGGCTATGTTGCTTCGTGGGTGGTGAAGGAATTGTTGGCCAAAGGTTACATTGTTCATGGAACAGTTAGAGATCCGGGTACTTGTATTTCATTTCTTAATCATCATTTTTTACAATCATTCAATTCATTTGTAGAACAAAATGGATAGGATAAAGATACACGTTGATGAGTTTAAGTACTTGGCTCCTTCAAGTTACTATTTGTCTCCAACATTAATCAAATATTTGATCATAATGACTATATATATAGAGAGAGACAGAGACACGAATGTTCATGCGAGGACGGTAACAATTTACGAGAATGCGAGTACAATCCTCCGACAATCATTTTGTATATGAAAATTAAATTTTCATGTACAAAATCATATGTGATTTTGTATAAAATCATAAATGATGCAGCCAACTTTTCATGCGACTTAAGTGGCCCCAAAAGTCGCTCGCTACGGTTAGTGCAAAATCACATGTGATCTTATACATAAAAAAAACTTATCGCGTTCTCGTAAATTGTTGTTGTCCTCGTATGAACCCGCCCCTATATATACATATCTTAATTGGGTCGATCTCAGGTGATGAGAAGAAGAATGGTCATTTGAAAAAACTGAAACATGCTGAGGAGAAACTTCATCTCTTTAAGGCAGATATGCTAGACTATGCGAGTCTTTGTACCGCCATGGATAGATGCATTGGAGTTGTGCATGTTGCCTCCCCTGTTCCTCCAGGCAAAGTTGCTGATCCTCAGGCAAATTTCTATTTAATTTACTTCTTCCATTATATATTAACATGATTATATATAATGAAATCCATTATTACATTTTTCATATTTTTTGTCGATTATCGTGGATAAATATATACTTGGCAGGCAGAGATGTTTGAACCTGTGATAACAGGAACACGAAATGTAATGAATGCATGTTTGAATACTAAAGTGAAGAAGGTGGTGGTTGTTTCAACTCTACTTGCTATTGTAGCGAACCCGAGTTGGCCTAAGAATCAAGTAATGGATGAAAATTGTTGGACTGATGTTGAATTTTGTATGAATAATGAAAAGTGGTATTCTGCTGCCAAGACTATATCAGAACGCGAGGCTCTAGATTTCGTAAAAAAGAACAACCTCAAGGTTGTGACCGTTTGTCCATCACTAGTATTCGGGCCAATGCTTCAATCCACAATTTCTACCACTAATATCATTCTTCTAAACCTCTTCAAAGGTGAGAACTCTTTCAATCTCCTTGAGCTTAACGATGCTCGAGATGATATTGTTATTCCTATTGTGGACGTTCGTGATTGTGCCAATGCGTTACTCCTTGCCTACGAAAATCCTGAAGCGGATGGAAGGTATTTATGTTCTTCACATATGTTGAAGATGACGGCTTTGGTAGAATTGTTGAAGAGCTTGTTTCCTAATTACATCTATCCTATTGAGTATGTTTTTCTATTTACCTAATTAAACTCGATAAAAAAAACCTTTGCAACGAAACTAATTAATTAATGATGCGAGTCTTGTTTTATTTTTATGACAGTTGTTATCGAGCTTCAGATGGAAAGCTAAATTACACATGTGAAAAGCTGGTGAATCTTGGATGGAACTATATGTCGTTGGAGAAGACTTTGGTTGATTCTGTTGAAACTTTCCAAAAAACTGGTTTATTAAGCTAACTCTAGTTCTTTCTCGCTAAAATAAATGTTGTAAGGCAAAAGCTTAAAGAATGTTAATTTCAATTTGCAAACACATGGTTTTGGTTGTGTTTGATGTCGTGAACGGACGTGTAGAACTATAATAACAAATTGAAGTATGTTTTATTGTAAGAGATTACACACACACATACACATGTACGATAGTGGTGTTTGATTGGAAAAAAAACACCATCAGACCTAATGACAAAAACGTCTTATTGAACCATTTTAAAGTTGTTTGTATTTAAATGGCACAAAGAAGCAAAGATGGAGTAGTCTAAAGACAATCGTCTTCATCATCTAGATGTTACGATCATTAATTAACTAACCTCACAATTAGCCATCTTCGTATATTTATCCATATTTAATTATGGTACAACCGTACAAGCGTTAATACATTATATTTAAAATTTGAAAGATGAATGACTTTCTTTGATGTTTTTTATAACCGAGTGTTCTATTTCATACTACTTGCATAATTTAGTGAATAACTAGTTGTATATTATCTTGAAATTTAGTAAAAAAAAATTACATTATGCTTCATAGTCTACACATAAAAAATGTAACAAGTGAGTGCTAATTAATACTCAATAATCAACAATACAAATTAAAGAATTAATTTTGATTATGCAGTAACCTCTACAACTATAAAAACATAACGTAACATTACTTTTTTCATGTCGAATATATCATAAAATATCACCTATAAATTTTTTGGGCGTGCTAGAGAAAGTGAGATACCATGTTTATGTATTTGAGTGGGTCAAACAAAGACTTTTAGAATGTTCGAGGACTGAATATGTAATATTCCCAAAGTTGTAGGGTTGGAAATAAAACAAAATGGAGATGCGGGGTATCGATCCCCGTACCTCTCGCATGCTAAGCGAGCGCTCTACCATCTGAGCTACATCCCCTTTTGTTATAACGTCTTAACAGGAACTAAATATTTAAATATTCGAATTCACATAATTCTCCATGAAGGTGAAGGTAAATCATTTCGTTTAACTCTTTTGCGTTTCCATCTTGCATTCATTTGTACCCCCCAAATGTGTGTGAATCTCTTCCAGACAGGCTTTTGGGATTTTTATTGAAAGAGGAAGCATTCGATGCATCATATAGAAAAAAAGTGCATTGCCAGATCCCTGTCTCAAAACTTCACACTTAATTGGTCCTCTATCTCAGTAAATAAGGTAATTTAACGTAATTTAACGGTCGTTCAACGAAACACTTATGTGATAATTAAACGTGTAGCAAGCTATATTATGTTGCTGGATAAATATGGTAAGGACTCAGAATTTTACCCTGTAAGAACAATGATAATGACCGAAAATGTAACCCGGTAAGTGAGGTGACAACGCTTATCTAAGATAAGTGATGGTGTTATATCTTACCGGTAAGCAGTTACCGGGTGAGTATTTAGGTTAAATGCCTCTTTATTAACTAGTTTCATAGAATAGTTAAATGTAGTTATATAAATATAATAATAAAATAATGTTTCGAATTTTGAATAACTTAAACGTAAATTATAATATATTAGAACTTTAAAAGATGAGATTCATAGTTTCTTATGATCTTATGTTGAGTATGAGCGGAAAAACGAATCATTGTTCTTTTTTTCAAGCGAAAAGAAGATATTTTTAATGACCTACAATCATTCTTAATTTGTGTAGTGTATATTCATTCACGTAAATATCCACGGTCTAACTAGTTTTTTTGTTTTTTAGTATATAGATTAGTTAATGAAAAAATGGAATGACGATCCTTATGCCGGTTAAAAGAACTTTTGAACAATATTAACTTTTGCAAAACTTAATTATTTGTTGGTCCGAGATAGAAGTTTTTCATTAATTTCTATTATGTCTCAACAAGAAAATAAATTGGAAGTTTATTTTAACAATAATTTGTTCGGATATAACATTGATATTAGTTTAAACAACAAATTAAGTACGACCTTTTTTAATGACCGGACCCCCCCTTAAGTTAAGTTTCTATCTCCGCCCCTGAGGCCCATGATCTGGATATCTTCACATGCACACCGCAGGGTTCAAACCCGCGTAATTAATGATACCATCCACTACCCTCCAGGATGTTACCTTACCGCTGTGAGCTAGACATGTTTTGGTCTGGATATTTCTTCCATACTTTTTTAATTTCAACATGCATGCTTTCATGTTCACGAAGAGTTCATCATATATGATTATATGGTGCAAATTAAATAAAACACACGGGACTTAAATTTTAGTTCATGTGTTCACTTCTTTTAGTTAATCTTACCTTGAGACCATGTTTCATATGAAGTATCATAGAAGCTTCTGGGTGAACGGGGTGATCTTCCACCAACTCAGTATGGTAATGGTAAATGATGTTTAGTAGCCACTATCTTCATCTGAGATGAAGATATGTTCTTACCCACACATGTTCTTGGACCAGCACTAAATGTCGTGAATTTCTAAGATGGCTCATGTTTGATTCTTCCACTCTTTGTAACCCATCTTTCCGGCTTAAACTACATGCAGTCATCGCTCCATATTGCTTTCATCCTCCCCATGGAATACATAGAAATAATGATTTTGGTGTTTTGATCAACTTTATGGCCACTTGGAAGGATGTCTGGTTCTAATGGAGTTTTGTGGTTAAATGGAATAGAAGGAAAAAGCCTTGAGGATTCACATAAAGCTCCATGAAGAAAACTACCATCTCTCACCCCCTTTTAAATCCAAATGCGTGTGAATCTCTTCAAGAATCTTATCTTCAACGGTTGGGTTTTTCGCAAGCATGTAAAAGAACCAACTCAGAACACTGCTCGTGGTATCTTTTCCGGCAGCTAGCCAGCATACTGAAAACAGTGTCTCTTAGAAATTCTGTTCGATCCCAAGAAGTATCATTAATATTGTCATGAGCTTCGAGCTCTCTTATGAGCTAGAGCCGAGTAAAATAAGAACTTTCGTTCTTGATGTTGAGAAGGGTTGATCTTATTGTACTCATTTAGGTTTTGAGCTAAGCATTTGTATATGAATTGATCAATAGTTTTCCATCCATTACTCAACTTCCTCTCTTTTCCCACTAAGAATTTGTAGCAATTCCCAAAGGTACGGAGGCATAAAATGCCTAAGCAAAATAGCTTCTTCAGCATCTATGAACGCCTTGAGACACGGGACGTAAGGAAGATCGAGAGACAAGCTTTGTGGGCCCGCCACTACTAGAAAATTGAGTATTTTCAACGGAAAATATCGTTGAAAAATTTCTACGAATTTTAGAGGATTATTGACAGAACATAAATTTTCTATGAATTTTCAACGAATTTCCGTTGAAAATATGTCACAAACATATATGCATTTCAACCAAAAAAATTTCAACGGAATGTCTCGTCAAAAAGTTTTTGGTTGAAAATGCATTTTGTGAGAGATTTTCAACGGAAATTCGTAGAAATTTTTTGTTTTGTCAATAATCCCTTTAAAATTCGTAGAAAATTTTCAACGACATTTTCCGTTGAAAATACTCAATTTTCTAGTAATGCGCCGTCATCAAAGAATAACTTGGATACGGTGTCAAAAGAGAACCTTTAAAATATATCTTGCAAATCCACCCCAGTGCCACGTTCACAGATGGATTCAAGAACGGGTAGAAGCCCGTTTTCCACTTTGTTCCATGTGATTGTTTCCAGCAAACTCTGAAATCTTGGATGCTTGAGTAGAGACATGGTGATCTTGCAGTTGATCTCCCATAACTTGTCGTCAGAAGTGATGATTCCATCTCCATAGATAGCAAAAATCTTAGAATATTTTTCACCTTGGGATAATTGCTAAAGTTTTGCTTAGAATGTGGTGTATATCACTTAAAAAAATGTCTTTCACCCATAAAATAATACCCAGCGAAATTTCCGAGGATCACCCAGGAAATACTAATGGTTCCAACAAAATCCGATGTTTTCAAGAAAATACTAACGGATTACCCAGGAATTTCCTGGGTAATCTGTCACACTGATTTGATTTACCCACCAACAATTTATACACCAACTTTTGTGGCGTTTTTGTGATAGATCACCCTTTAACGACGAATTTCCCAGGGAAATACCCGTAGGTAAAAGTCTTCCATTGTAGTAGTCTATAATGTATTTGTTGGATCTGCAGTAATGAGCATGTCCATGTTGGCAAAGCGAGGACCCATAACCATGCAGGTACCACTAGTTTCTATCAGCCCTTCTGTGATGAAATCATGGAGTAGACAGATGTTACAAGGACCCCTGGTATCAGTCCAACAAGTGGCCAATTTGTAGGGACAATGGTAGTTGTATGGCTTTGAAGTTATCTATATATAAATGTTAAAAGTGAAATGAGAATTAACAATTAAGGAGAGGAACGAGTATTCAAGGAAATTAAGCCATGGAAGAAAGAAAGAGATGAGTTTATGTTTGATTGGATGAATGGTCGGTCCTTTAAATAGCTCACAAATTTAATCTCTAGCGATTTCTATATATGATGGTTCATAACAACAAACCATGGATGGAAATCACCCGTTCCAAATTTTTATGTCTCATCCATATCCACCAATCATATAGATACATCTAACTAGAGGGAGAAAATAAAAATAAATTTAAAATGAATAAAAAACTGATGTGTCTTAATAAACATGTGAATTTGGAACAGGTGATTTTTATTTCAAAGGACAATTAATTTGAAGACAATATTACCACGTGCATCTGGTTCTTGTAGTTGAAGACAATTATGAAGTTGTATTTGTGAACAATTTTTGTAGTAGTCAGTACCGTATGTCTGTATACTTAATATTAATTTAACTTATTAATAGTCATTTATTTAATAGGACCTCCAAAAAAGAGGTTTTCACAAAAACTCCCATTTAGACTTTCTGAAAAGTATTTAGTTTGATGAGTTGGACATGGGATAGTAACTAAAAGTGCAAAAAAGATGTTTAATTCTATAAGAACCGTCATTGAAGATGCATGGGATCCACGGCGAGGCCGTGACGTTTTTAAGACGTGACTTATGGCGACAAATCTTTTATATCATATAAATTATCACACATTTAACATATATTATATTTTCTTATATACCGAATGAGTTAATGATATTAAATGATTTAAATTGTGTTATATATTAGAAACTAAAAAATAAAGCATTAAAAAAAGTAAAAAAAATAAAATTATTGTGTTACAAAGATCGAACATTAGGTCATGACGTGCCATAAACATAACATGATATAAAACATAAATCTTAAATCATAACGGTTGTTGCAGCGAACTTTTTTAATAACGAACACATAAAATGTTTCAGTTTTGTTATGACAACATCGATGTGCCATTATGCATGAGAACCGACTTACAACAATGTTTATGGCATAATTAAGTTTATCTATATATTGTAATCTATTGAACTGCGAGTGCACTAGATATCTAGATTGCATGTGATTCACATCATCATGGTGGGGATTAATTTGAACTCATCAAGTCACTTACAAATGCAACACTACGTTTTTTGATAGGTCCTTCTTTCTATGTCTTTACATTTAAGTCTTTTTTTTTATTTTAATTTTAAGCTCTTAATCATGGTCACTTATGTCTGATTTATTTATACGTTTCATAACCATTTCAAAACTGAAATAAGATTTTAGATTTCACCACCTCTTAAAAAACAAACGCCACCTTACACTCTCTTTGTTGGAAATTATAGTGAGGGTTGGAAGTTTTTCTTCCATCCCACATTGATAGGAATAAAATTATTAAAGGACCTTAAAAGCTTTTATTTTCAAGTGGGTTTCGAATAAATTAGTGGACTCATAATGGGGGTCATGAGTGGAAGGTCTAACAATTCGCAGTGTGATCCGAGTAGGCATACTTCACACAGTGCATTATTTTTTCAAATTGTAGAGAGTAAGATAGTTACTACTTAATTAAAAGTTGTTAATTATTTTTAGATTTTTTGAATATTTAATTTCATTTTTTAGAAATTAAATATGTGGATATTTATTAGATTAAATATTTTGAAAATTTTAGTTTTAAAATAACATTTTATTTAAATAAGAAAATTAGTTGGAGATTTAGTCTCCAACCCCTTTTAGTCGCTCCTAATCTTGAGGAAGAAGTTCCTCCTTTTTGGGTTTTTATCTGATACAAATAATGGCTTAAGGCTTTGTGAAATAGAAAACTGAAAAGAATTCTCTCTATAACTCTCTCCATGCATCCAAGTTTTTTACCTGTCATCGATTTCTGCATCAACTTTGCTTTAGTTTTGATTGTCTTTGCTGTTGATAATCTAAATATTGCAATTACATCAAATCCTGGGGCTTTGCGACTTTGAGACTCACAGCATCAAGAGTAGTCGTATAAAACCTTTAAGAACAGAATATAATCCGTACAGTTTTGTTTCGTATCATCAATGATTACCAGGTTGGTTTTAATTTTGTGTATCACAATTTATTTTATGTTCATTAAGTGAACAAATCTGCTTCTACCCTTTTTTGTATATTTATTTTATCGCAAAGAATAAAATCAGAGTGTTATAGATCACATGTAAAATGTGTTTTCTATATGATGTAATCTTTATTAAATATAAAGTTTAAATTTTCTCGTTGGGATTAAAAGTTTGCTACCATTAACCTTTAGTTATATAAAATATGCATTGGTTATTTGTATGGCAAGAATAAAAAAGGGAAATATCTTCTTTTATTCTTGTCCAATTGTTAATTAAATTTATTTTAATGCTTTAGTCCATCTATGGTTGAAATGGCTTCAATAATAAGAAATTTGGTCAAACACTCTAGTTGTGCTCAATCTCGCATAGTTACGTTGACTATATACGTTATATACGAGAATGTTTTATCCATACTATAATTGTTGATATTGATAAACTCAACACTTTTAAGTCTCGCTTGTTGTACATTGATAGAAAAAAAATGAAAAATAGGAGCAAAAAGAGAACGTTAGAGATCAAGAAAGAAAAAAAAAATGTAAAACCACTCATTTATTTTTTAGAATAAGTGAAAATGTAATATAAATTATGTTATATCTTATTTATGTCAAATCTTATCGTTCAAAGAGTACGGGAAGTTTGTTTACCTCTTAATAGTTCCATTACAGGCAACATTTGAATTGTTAAGAGGTGAATCATGTTTGACAAAAAATAAGTCTGTCTCTTAATGGTTCAAAAACCCTCTAAATGATTTTGTTTCTTGGGCGTCTCTAACCATTCAAGGCTCTAATTTCTTTCTAAACAATTACCAAACAATTATATTTTATTTCACACTATATCATAAGAGTCTCTTAATCATTATGCATCAAACCATTCAGCAACTCCCGTAGGGTGGCGAAAGTGACCCAATCCGCTAACTCATCCCGAACCCAACCCAAATTAGCAAGTTGGTTTGAGATTTTCAACTCATTTAAGTTAAATTAACGGGTCAACCCGCCTGACCCATTTAAATAAATGGATTGGATTGGGTTGAAATTTTCGACCTATTTTCAATCAATTTACAACCCATTTAAAATATTATATATATATATATATTCTATTTTTAGTTATAATGTTTTATGAAACATTGAAAATTTAAACCCTCTCAGTTTAAAATATTATAATGTTTAAACCCTCTTAGTTATAATGTTTAATTTTAAACCCTCTCAGTTTTGTAAAATGTGAAACCTTAATAAAGTAATATCTAACTCGTCTCCAAGTCTTCCTATCGGCTCTCTCTCTTCCAGTGGTCCGTCTCCAAATCTCCAACAGAAATTAAAATAACTTGAATAGATGCATAAATATGTGAACAATTTATTGCATTTGTGGTTGTGTTTTACATAAACTTTGAACAATTTATTTTTATTTGTGGTTGTGATTGTGTTTTGTTCATCAAATTAAATAGTCTGATCATTTTTATTATATTTAAAATTTTAAAATTAAACGGGTCAACCCAGATTCAACACATTTAATTAACAAGTTGGGTTGAAAAAATCTTAAACAGGTGAACCTGCTATCAACCCATTTAAGTAGTATGTTGGGTTGGGTTGAAAAATCTCAACCCATTTAATTAAATGGGTTGGGTTCTATTGGATTGAGATTTTCGACCTGTTTAATAAATAGATTGAACTTAAACCCAACTCAATATGACCCATTTCCACCTCTAACTCCCATATAGCCCCACGAAACAATAGTGTTCATAATTACTTTTTATAGCAATCATGGGTATTCAAATCATCGTACGTGTATTGACTAATCATCGAGCGAACACGAATGACTTTAAGTCATGGCAGGTAACGTCCATGTACTATTAATCATATTTGCATCTTCTATGATCATATTTATATTTTTATATCGTTATCATTTGCGATAATCTAGTTTGTCGAATACTTGAATAACATGTATTATTAAACCGATGATTAATATCGAATATCAAAAAAACATAAACATGAGGAAAATCCTAGACAGAGAGGAAGTTTTTGTTTTAATGAGAGTGACTTGAGCCTCGAGCCAAAGCCCCTTCGCAGAAAAATAATAATATTGCATTATTTGAAAAGGATACTACATACTTGGTGGAGAAAATCAAAATTTCGAATTTGGGTCGAATACAACTTCCTTCAAATTTCCGATGAATTTGACTGTCGGAAAGTCTTTTGTTTGGTAGTGTAAAACTGTTGTAGTCGCCACCACCGACACTATTTACGTCGTCACCCCACCCCCCCCCCCACCCCCCACAACACACACACACACACACAACTACCACTATGTCATTATTGCGATTGTCACAACCACCAACACCACCACGTCATAGTCGGCCACCACCAATACCAATTAATATTATCATTATAACGCATTTATGATTTAAGCAGGATATTATTTCATTTCAACTGTGAAAGCTATATTCTGCCAACCAAACTCGCATAATTCAATTCGGTAGATATTACATTTCAATTCATGTCAACCAAATATGTGATAAAATCCCGTTCCAATTTCTTCAAGATCAAAGGAAATTTACACAAAGAGCCAATTCATAAAATGATTTCACTTTTTAGTCATCTTAAAAACTTTTTTTCCCCAAATAGCCAAAGTTTACAAAAGGGAATTTAATTATTATAACCATTTTTCAAAAGGTTATTACCCAAATGACCATTTTCTCTCTGATTTCACCAAAATGACCAAAACTTACTCAAAATACATACCAAAATACATAAATGATCGAATAGGTTTGCATTGGATTACAAAATTTGACGGAGATTCATATGAAACCTCCGCCAAATTTGATGGAGGTTCCCAAAACGGTGTCGTTTTGGGGGCTAAATCATTTTTCCAACTCAGAAAACCCAAACCTCCCCCAAATTTGATAGAGGTTCCCAAATTTGATGGAGATTCCCAAATTGTTATTTACAATTTATATTTTTTACCCTTAGAATTAGTTAATAAATTACTTTATATCTTTTCCTTTTTAATTTTTCGTTTTACACCCTTACCACATTAACATATATAATCGTATATCAATTAAAATACGTTTAAAAGATACGTTTTTATTTTAACAAGTTACACCATGAAGATCGTCTCGTCAATACCTTTAAAATGAGACTGATATTGAATATTTTTCGATTTAATTATATACTTTTAAAGCCAATTATCCTCTTGATCGATGAATATGAATATTTTTCACAAAATTCGGAATATTAATTAAAATATAATGCTATTATTTTTTGTAAGTTGATCGTCTTTTTCGTCTATTAAAATATTATATTGAGGCTGAAAAACCTACTCATGAAAAGTCTTGGAGAAGGAGAGCATGTAAATATACTTGAAATTTTTTTGTATTTTCTTTCCGTAGTCCCCTCCGCACTATGTATATATCATTGATTCAAAAATGGGTTAATCTATATATATATATATATATATATATAATAAAAGAACAACCAAAGCCAATGGCATGGCCTCTCCTAAACATCATGAGCCTACCTTTCTTTTTTCTATGTTTTTTTATTTTTTAAAATATTTGATATTTTAAAGACTATTCCGTCCTTATGCTAAAAACAAACAGTTCATTAGGATACGGTTGTTTTGGTCATTTTAAAAAATGTAACCTCCAAACCTTTTCATCTTCAATTTAAAGTTGAAACTTCTAAATCTTTAATATCTTCATTATTTAAAGTGAAACCTCCTAACCATTCTCTTATGCATCATGATTTGTCTATCAAATATGTATATTTCATTTACATCACTTGATGTATTATTTGTTTCACAACATGAGAAACCAAAAAAATTCTACTTTTTTCTAATTTGGGTATTATTTCTTATTGACTTTTGTTGGGGTTTTACGGTTTTTGTTTTCTACATTTTTCTTAAGTTTTTACCAATGGAAATGAGAGTTTGTTCTTGGCAGCGATTTTAGAGTTTTGATGATAACAACGGTTCGATAATCAAATCTTGAACGTAAGTTTACAATATATGACATAACCTCATCTTCTAGGTAACACCATTCATCTTTAATTTTATTTTTTTCATGAGTTATATGTCGTTAATATGTGTGTGTTTCTTCTCGATCGGTACCAATGTTTTTTCTCCATAAAGAATTTTCATATAATTCTTTTATGTTTCGTGTGTATTATATATTGTTGTTAATTAGTTATTGTTTTTTTATTCAATATTTATATATGTTACATTTGTTTTTCTCTCTTATACTTTATAATTGATATTTACGTTGGCGCCACAATTGTTCTTCCATGAAAATTGTTAAATAATTTGTATGCTTCCCGTGTATTATATACGTGTGTTAATGAGTTTTTTATTTAAAATATGCTCACAATTGTTATTTTTGGTTTTTCTTCTTCCCACTTTATGGTTGATATTTATTTTGTGTTTGTGTTATATGTTATTGTTTATATCGTTGTAGTTTCTCAAGAATTAAATTTTTTTTTTCTGACGACAACAATCAAAACTCCAAGGTGTGATTTATATGCGGTTTTTTTTACTTTTTTTTGTTGTGGATTTTTCTCTTTATCTTTTATGTTTCTTATAGTTTCTTAATTTATAATCTTATAAGAAAAAACATCAACAATAAAAATGAGATATTCTAAACATCTCAATCCCAAATTTCAGTTTTTCGAATTTAGTCTTTTTTTATTGATGTAATTATTATCAAAATATTAAATTAATTAAACCATTCATCTTCTTTACACCCAATTTTTTTTCTTTTAGTTCACACGATCCTAATTTTTTTTATTTCCATAACAATTAATTAATATATATAATCAATATATTTAAAACTCAGTTATTTAAATAAAATTACGTTTAATATTTATAATTCTATTTACATGACATTTGAATATAATAATATGTATCTACATAATAAAAAATTGATTATACTTAATATAATTCAATGAAATGAAGATGGAGCTTATACTACTTTATTATCATTGCCGGCTATATATTTACTTAATGACTATATACACGAGTTACAATCATTTTCTTTAGTACAATGTTTATTGATTTGTATTATTTTCAAATAAAATTAAATATCTAGAATTTGAATCAATATATAAAATTTTAAAAAATATTGTCAACCAATATATGGATTAATATAAATAAAATTAATAATCAAAACATATAAATAAAT
Organism: Silybum marianum; assembly: GCA_036898165.1. Classification (NCBI taxonomy): domain Eukaryota; kingdom Viridiplantae; phylum Streptophyta; class Magnoliopsida; order Asterales; family Asteraceae; genus Silybum; species Silybum marianum. Next base: position 42,378,450 of record CM072531.1, read on the forward strand.
TTAGAATTAATATATAACTAAATAATTATTATCAATTCCATCCTTACTAAATGAAATATTTATTATATTTAATGTCATTAATGAGAATTAATACATAATTGAACTCTTGTTATTAATTCTCTCATTAATAAATAAAATACTTATTATATTTAAGATCACCAATTAGGATCAATACATAAAATAAATAACATTTTCTAAAAGCAATATATAAAAAATAAAATTATAATTAAAAAAAAAAAAAAAAAACTAAAATTGATTAGAATCAATATAGCAATATATAAAAACAATAGAAACAACATATAAAGATTAAATTAAAACAATCAAATATTAACAAATATTAACAATTATAAAGAATAGTCACTACAATCATTAAATATAATTTTTTTGATTTCATCTTTTAATTTAAATATAAATCAAACTATATATAATGTAATTTGAATCGATATAATACATTTTAAATATACAATCACTTAATAATTTTTTTCATATCATCATAATTTGATAATTTGTTACATTACATGAATTATTAATAGAACCACTTAATCGTGTGTTATTGTGGTGGATTATTGTATTAACAAAAGGCGGAGTCATGATTTAGTAGAAAGGAACAATGATTATAGAATATAGATTAATAAATTATAATTATAATTAAAAAATAAATATTAATTATACTAAATGACAAACACCACAATATTATATGGTGAAATGATAAATACAAGTCATGAGGGAGAGCGAATATAGAAAAATCAAAAGGGATAAAGTAAAATGCGTCTAAATCGTTAATTTTTAAAAATTTAATGGGGAGCATGCCCCTAGTTTAAGTATTGCCGGATATTGTTATATATTAATTTAATAGTATTTTAAAACCATAATTTCTACCATGTCAGTTATATTAATCTATTTCTTAACTTATATTATGTTATTCTAAAAATATCAATAAATCATATGTTATATTGTATATACTTAAACTGTGGTTTAAGTTGTTCATAATTATTTTCATCACATATACAACATATTTCACAAAGCTATCAATATTTGTAAGCTTAATTAGGAATAATACAAAATTTCGTCATTATGAATAACATATAGACTTGCAATTTAATTTATTTATACCAAAAAAAACAAATTCATAAAAATAATCAAATAAAACAAAATTTAATTGTGTCATAAAATGTTTTTGGAACACAGCGGCAACGCGCGGACGAGCCGCTAGTTATAGTATATATTGTAATAACCTTAAAAACCGATGCATTATGTGTTATTTTACATGAATATTAATTTATATGGTTTTTATTATAGAAATGACAAGAACACAAAAGTAGTACAAATTCACTAAAATTTATATCTTATTTCTTTATAATCCATAATATTATATTTTGTTATTAAAAAATAATAACATTATATTTTAATTAATATTCCGAATTTAGTGAAAAATATTCATATTCACCGATCAAGAGGATGATTGACTTTAAAAATATATAATTAAATCGAAAAATATTCAATATCGGTCTCATTTCGAAGGTATTGACGAGACGATCTTCATTATGTAACTTGTTAAAATAAAAACGTACTTTTAAACGTATTTTAATTGATATACGATTATATATGTTAATGTCATAAGGGCGTAAAACGAAAAATTAAAAAGGAAAAGACGTAAAGTAATTTATTAACTAACTGGTAAAAAATATATATTGTAAATAACAATTTGGGAACCTCCATCAAATTTGGCGGAGGTTTGATATACCAATTTGATGAAGGTTTGGATTTTCTCGGCTGGAAAAAGGATTTAGCCCCAAAATGATACCGTTTTGGGAACCTCCATCAAATTTGACAGAGGTTTTATATGAATCTCTGTCAAATTTTGTAATCTTTATACAAAATACAAACCTATTCGATCATTTATGTATTTCAGTATGTATTTCGAGTAAGTTTTAATATTTTAGTAAAACTAGCAAAAAATGGACATTTAGGTAATAACCTTTTAAAAAATATTATAATAAGTAAATTCTCTTTACAAAAAGTCTTTACGAAGAAAAGTGATTTGCTACGTAAAATTTATTTTCAAGGCAAAAAAAAATATTAATTTTAAAAAGGGACTTTATGCAAAAATAGGGAGACTTTATGCAGAAAAAATTATATTTTATAGATCTTACTTTTATTAATTTATCAATAAGATACCTTATAAATTAAAATCCAAATAACTATATTAAAAATAAGATACCTTATTTTTATAATTAGTTATTTAATTTAGATATATTTGTTTTATCATTTTTTATTTTACATTTTATTATATTAACACACATAAAAAATACATTTATTTTTTTACAAATTACACCATTACAATCGTTTTGTCATTACGTTCAAAACAAGCCTAATATTAAAAAAAATTGTTTCAAATCATATTATTAAAGATCATAAATTCTACAAGGGAAACCATCATTCCGACGGATTATTATTATTTTATTTTATTATAATTTTTAAAAGCATCCGTCTGTAGTCCATCTGAAATTAGCGACGGATTTTTTCCATCGGTAAAATTCGTCGGCAATGCTCGATTTTCTAGTATTGAAATACGAATTATTTTTAAAACATACACTACCTAATATAAGAGCATAAAATGGAAGTATTAAAAATAATTTATAACATTTATAATACTTAGTAATACAAAATTAAATCCAAAACTATTTAAAATTGGGATCTATTTGTGTAAATATAAAATAAAATATAAAACTAGGGGTAAAGTTTTGACAATTTAATATTTCACACACCAAATAAGTAACACTTTAATTAGCTTTATCATTACAAAGTTTAATGAAAAAGCAACGAAACATACAATTACAATAACTACCTCATATTTCTTCCATACTTATTTAATTTCAACCTATATGCTTTCATGTTCACGAAGAGTTTATTATATATGGTACAAATTAAATAAAACACCGAGACTCAAATTTTAGTTCATGTTTTCACTTCTTTTAGTTAATCTGACCTTGAGACCATGCTTCATATGAAGTATCATAGAAGCTTCTGGGTGCACGGGGTGATCTTCCACCAACTCAATATGGTAATGGTAAATGATGGTAGTAGCCACTATCTTCATCTGAGATAAAGCCGTGTTCTTGCCCACACATGTTCTTGGACCAGCACTAAATGTCGTGAATTTATAAGATGGCTCATGTTTGATTCCTCCACTCTTTGTAACCCACCTTTCAGGCTTAAACTCCATGCAATCATCACCCCATAGTGATTTCATCCTCCCCATGGAATACATAGAAATAATGATTTTGGTGTTCGAATTAACTTTGTGGCCACTTGGAAGGATATCTGGTTGTGATGGAGATTTGTGGTTAAATGGAATAGAAGGAAAAAGTCTTAAGGATTCACATAAAGCTCCATGAAGGTAAACCATTTGGCCTAACTCTTCAGCGTTCCATCTCTCACCCACTTTTACATCCAAACGTGTGTGAATCTCATTTAGAATCTTATCTTCCACGGTTGGGTATTTCGCAATATTATAAAAGAACCAACTTAGAGCACTACTCGTAGTATCTTTTCCTGCACCCATCAAAGTGAAAAGAGTGTCTCTTAGAAATTTTGTACGATCGGATGAAATGTCAATCTCATGATCTTCAAGCTCTTTCATCAGAGCGGTGAAAAATATGAACTCTCCCTCTTGGTGTTGAGAAGAGTTGATGTTATTATACTCATTTTGTTTTTGAGATATGCATTTGTACATGAATTGATCTAGAGTTTTACACGCATCACTCAACTTCTTCTCTTTTCCCACTCTAAGAATTTGTAGCAATTTCCAAAGGTATGGGGGTGTAACATGCCTAAGCAAGATAGCTTCTTTAGCATCTGCCAACGCCTTGAGACACGGGACGTAAGGAAGATCAAGAGACAAGCTTTGTGGGTCGTCATCAAAGAATAACTTGGATACAGTGTCAAAAGAGAACCTTTGAAATATATCTTGCAAATCCACCTCGGTGCCACGTTCACAGATGGATTCAAGAACGGGTAGAAGCCCGTTTTCCACTTTGTTCCATGTAATTGTCTCCAACAAACTCTGAAATCTTGGATGTTTCAGTACAGACATGGTGATCTTGCGGTTGATCTCCCATAACTTACCGTCAGAAGTGATGATTCCATCTCCGTATATAGCAAAAATCTTAGAATATTTTCCGCCTTTGGGATAATTGCTGAAGTTTTTGCTTAGAACGTGGTGGATGTCTGCGGGATCAGTGGTAATGAGCATGTCCATGTTGGCAAAGCGAGGACCTTTAACCATGCATGTACCACCAGTTTGTATCAGTATTTTAGTGGCGTAGTCGTGGAGTCGATGGATGTTAACAAGAACACCTGGTATCATGCCAACAACTGGCCAATTTGTAGGGATAACAACAGTTGTATGGCTTTGAAGTCGTGTATATATAAATAATGTTAAAACTGAAATGAGAATGAACAATAAGGATAGCCGAAGGAAGGAGTAATCAAGGAAAGCCATGTGGAAGAAAGAAAGAGATGAGTTTATGTTTGATATGATGAATGGTCGTTGGTCCTTTAAATAGCACACAAATTTAATTCTAGGGATTTCTATATATGATGGTTCATAACAACAAACCACAATTAATTTGAAGACCTTAATTACCACATGCATCTTGTAGTTGAAGAACAAGTGGCATTTGTGAACAACTTTTGTAGTGGTTAATACCGTATTACTTAACATAATTTCATCATTAGCTACGTAGATGTTAATTAAAGTTTCTTCTGGTATTACCCATCTTTATTCATAATATTGTATTACATTTTTTCAGTATATGATCCGATAGAAGTCATCTCTCGTCCTCGTATTCAACAGCAAGGTAAAGGTTCAAAATGACGTGAGGTGTGGCGTGGCGACGATGTCAAGTCTCAAGCCTTAATAGCCACGACGAGGTTCTGGTGTTTTTCAAGACATGACTTATGACAACAAATCTTTGTATCAATATAAATTATCTTAAAACTGATAAACCAAATATTTTATTATGAAGAATCAATCTGCAATGACGAAGTGAAGATTTAAACCTAAAAATCTCTAAATCACATAGAGAGAACAATCGACTGGTAAGAATCTATTTCGAAGATTTTCTTATCTAAAAAATGTCACAAAGAAATGTCTATTCTTTAAAACAAAATATCTCCAAAGTTTCACAGCTTCCCCTTTAGAATCTTTGAGTGTGCTCTGCCACCCTTCATTTATTCTTTATCCTAGTAGAAATGCACCACTTTAAACAATCATCACAAACAACCCTCCAAACTTTCATATTTATGTTAAAACAATCAAACAAATCAAGTTAAATGACAAGATTAATTGATAACACACATTATAAATCCAGACAAGATGAAACATAGATGTATATCTTTCAACAAATTATTATACATTTAACATATATTTTATACTATTAATTATCCAATGAGTCAATGATATTAAATAATTTAAATTAGATATATATATATATATATTAGAAACTAATATAAATAATACAATAAAAAGAGCTAGCAAGATAAATCAATTGCATTAGAAAAACCACACATTATTAGGCCATTGCATGTGCCACTAAAATAACCTGATGTGAGATACAAGTTTTAAGTGATGATGACTTTTTTTCAATACTGATCAAGACACATCTAGCGTCTCCATTTTGTTATTACGAAATCCAGGGCCATCTCAATCTTTTTGGAGGCTCTATACATAGTTTGAACAATTAACAATCTGAACAAGTGTAACCTAAAAATTTAACAATTTGAACCTTAACTTAAACAATTTGAGCAACTAATTAACAATCTGAAACGATACATGAACCTAAACCTTATAATTTTAACATGATGAAAAGTCTTCTAGAACTCAAACTACTTTGGATGAAAATTGTAACCAATATTCTTATCACACTTTTGATTAGTTTATTATTTAAAACTAAAAAGGGATGATGAACCACTTCTAGAGATGCAATTGCATCCAATTAGGAGTTAAAATTCTAGAAATTGAAAATTATAAACTAGTGCTAATGTGATAACAATTAACATGAGAAACCAAAAAAACTGGATTTACTTCACATGCTGTTGGCCGGTGGCTGCTGGCCCACACCTGCATCCTGCTCTACTTCCGAACTCAATCAACAGATTAATTTTTAGTGACACTTTGATAGCAATCGCTGGATGTTGAATTGTTGATGATAATTGATAAGGCAAAAACCTCTAAACCAATCGTATTATGATGATTTTTATTTAGGCTTGAGACCTAGCTTTCTAAGATTTTGAAATTTTAAATAAGTGAACAAAAAAGGAATAGCGTAGAGTTAAACCATTGTCATTGAGTATCTAGAGTAGACATCTTTGTTTTTGGAGTCATTTGGAGATTTTAATCGTTGAATGAATAATCGGGAACAAAATTAAGAAGAAGATCGAAGAGTCTCTGTTTTGATCGACATATTTGGATAACTGATTAAGGGAAGTGTTTATAGTAAACTATAAGAAATAAATATAAAAATTAGGTCCCAAAATTTGAAGGACCGTGTTTGAAACCGATATTTAACAACCCAAAAACATGTATAGCCTAGTGGTAAGGTAACATCCTGGAGGGTCAGTAAATGATATCCCTGACTACCTGGTTGGAACCCCGCGGTACGAATGTGGCTATATCCAGATCATGGTTCTGCCACTTAATTGGGTGGCATCCTTAATTGGACTGGATCATGGTCAACGAAGATTAGTCAGGTGACATCATTAAGTGGAAGCCCGAATACCCTAGAAGAGTGTGTGTATTAACTGTCTTTTAAAAAATAAGCCAAGGATGGGCCCGAGGACATCTACGTGCCATGGACCGACTTACAACCATATTTATGGCATAACTAAGTCAAACTTAGTTTGGTATGAACCAACCAATCTATTTATTGAAAGACATTGAAGTGTAGTGTACTAGTTTGCATGTATGATTCAAATCTAATTTGGTATGAACCTCGTATTTTTTTAGTTCTTTTTATCAAAAATTATATATATATATATATATCAAATCATAAATTAAATATTAAATAAAAAATTATATTTATTTTAAAAAACAATTAAATCAACAAAATATCTTTTGCTTTAAAACTTCTTGTTTAAAAAAATCACGGATCTTTTAGGTGAATTCTATCCCTACCCTCTCTATCACTCACATTCATCTTATAAATATGTGAGTGTAAGAAGGTATGAATACAACCCTCATATTTTAAACCTTGGATATTGAAATTTAAGGTAATATGAGATGTAGCATAGATATATATTAAAATTTCCTTGTTAAAATAAATATTTTTATGTAAAGTAATTTTTTGTTACGAAAAAGGTAATCATATTTCAAAATTAAAATATTATGACACGTTATTAAATTTAATCCTTAAATAATTGAAAAAATCCAATAACAATAACAATTAAATTAATACAATAATCGAAATATTGTTAAAGATATAGTAACTTAAAGATTTGATATATATGATTCATAAAATAAATAAAAATAATAATATATCATAGCTTTTTATATATTTAAATTGGACATATACTGTTTTCTTTATAATTACTCATATAGAATAGTCTTTTTTATTATATGAATAATCGGACTTTTAGATCTTAATTTATAATTTGTATTTTTATATTGTTATTATCTTAATTATTTATAGTGTGACTATATATTAATAATCTTACATTAATCGTAATAATTAACTTTTAATATTTTATTTGTATATTTTAATATCCAACTCAACAGTTATGTAAATTTATCTTAATTTAATTTTGTCTTCTAAACTTGAGATTTATAAAATAAAAAAAAGGAAAAGTCATTTTATCAAGTTATTAGTTTTTAATTAAATAAGGATATTTTGTTTAATGTGAAATTTAATTTAATAAATTTCATTTGTAATTGAATAGATAAAATGTTTTTTAAATATAATTTAAAAAAAAGATGCGAATCACATTAAATTTTATAATAAATTATACTTTTGGTCTCTATACTTTGTTTAAAGACTGATTAGTCCCTCGTAATGGTTACTAACTGACGACGTTAACTCTATGAACTATAAGTATTATAAAATTGAAAAATCATAAACCAACAATATGTAAATACTTTATTTTAAGGACCAAACTTAAATTTTTCAAAAACCACGGGACCATCAATGTAGTTCACTCAATTTAAAAAAAAAAATTAAGTGGTTAAAGTTGCATTTCATGCACTATACTTAAACAAGAGCTCCCAAATATAACGTCCAAAAACAAAAGGAAATCACATATGTCAGTGCGATCTCATGACATTTTGGAATACCGTGTCAAAAGAGAACAAGCTTTACGGGTCATCATCAAAGAATAACTTGGATACGGTGTCAAAAGAGAACCTTTGAAATATATCTTGCACATCACCTCAGTGCAACGTTCGCAACACAGGTGGATTAAAATATGGGTAGAAGCTCGTTTTCCACTTTGTTCCCTGTAATTATTTCCAATGAATTCTGAAATCTTGGATGCTTGAATACAAACATTGTGATCTTGCGGTTGGTCTCCCATAACTTGCCGTCAGAATTGATGATTCCATCTCCATATATAGCAAAAATCTTAAAAAAAGTTATCACCTTTTGGATAATTACTGAAGTTTAATTTTGCTTAGAATGTGGTGTATATTTGTTGGATCGGCGGTAACGAGCATATCCATGTTGGTAAAGCGAGGACCTTTAACCATGCATGTACCGGCGGTTTGTATTAGTGTAATAACCTAGAATCTAATTAATTGTAATGAAATTTACAATTAGGATAGTTGGAGCCTAACTTCCTAAACTGTAGGGACTGAAGTTGTAATTAAGAGTCATTAAGGGTTTGGAAACCCTCCTCATTTTGTAAAAAATCGGTTGCTAGTGTGTGTGTGCTCCACTTGGTGCGATTTTGGAAGATAAGGAAGGAAGAAGAGAAAATCATAAGGAAACAAGTGTTCAACAATCAATTTCAGGTATAAATCTTCATATCCTTCATCTTCTTTCCTTGGGTTTTGTGTGGGTTGTTGTGTTGGCTAGTAGAAAAGAGTTTCCAATCTATCTCTGTGGGATATTGAGTTAGCATTGAGTTTTCTTCATGATTTATATATCACATTTTAACTAGGGGTTTGAAATCAATCAAAAAACCTCCATAGATGAAGTATGTTTTTTCAGTGTGTGAGCTATTCCACGGAATCAATGGTTTAAGTGAGCTTCTTAATCAAAAGGATTAATTTATATGAGTTGGAACAAGTCCCATGTCTTTTGTTAAGTCAAAATGATGAAAATTGTGTATTTGGGGTTTTGTTGTTCGAACAAGTGGTGCAGGTGAAACAATAGGTCACGCGACCTTTCCCACAGCCTAAGTTGCGCGGCAAGCCGCGTGAGCCACTCTTTGGTCACAATTGGGATTTTGCTTAAGGGGTGAGTAAGGGAGCTAAGTGGTGTCCTATCTTTAAGGGTTTATTAGTAGGATATTTAGGAGCGTAATTGGGTCAATAACTTGTAGTTTAATTGATCTAATTCAGGCGTTCGGATGGTGTGATCATAGTTTGAGACAAGCATCTAGGCTTGGCGTTTTAGGTGAGTTCCATTCGTGTGTTTAAATTAACCAATGGATGCTTTATGTTACATATGTATTTGAACCATTCATTTACGGGAAGTGTGTACCCGACCAATGGGTAAGTGTGAGCCCGATTAAATAGTCACAAGTGTAAGTGACTATCAGTGTGTTTTACCGTTGCAACAGGTACCTTTAAAGTGTGTTATGTATGAGTTAATAGTCATAACTAACCCTTTTATCTTATAAATGTCATGCATATTTAAATGTTGTTTCAGTGGAATTCACTAGACTTTATAGTCTAACCCTCTCTTTTATAAACTAAAAATATTTTCAAGAAAACGTATGCTAGAAAGCTCGAGTAAGGGCAAAAGGAAGTTGTGAGTATGGAAGCTAGAAGTGAGGCGCTATTTCGTTTAGATAGTTGCCTAGTTTAATTTAAGTTTTGTAATAATCTCAGTATCAACTTTATTTCAGCTGCAAACTTTTGAGATTAAGTTACATTTGGGACTTATTTGCCTTGTAATTGCTACTTTTAGTGCAATGACATGAAATACCTTTAATTTAGAATTATGGTTGTTACAATTAGTGTTTCAGGGGCGTAGTCATGGAGTCGATGAATGTTAACAAGAACACCTGGTAGGTTGGTATCATGCCAACAAATGGCCAATTTGTAGGGATAATAATAGTTGTAGGGCTTTGAAATCGTCTATATATAAATGTTAAAAATTAAATGAGAACTAACAGTATGGATATCATAAGGAAGGAGTATTCAAGGAAAACCATGTGGGCGAAAGAAAGAGCTGAGTTTATGTTTGATATGATGAATGGTCGTTGGTCCTTTAAATAGAACATAAATTTAATCTCTAGCGATTTCTATATATGATTATTCATAACAACAAACCAAGTCCAATTAATTTGAAGACCTTAATTACCAGATGCATTTGGTACACTAAAAAAAATAACTACTTTCGTTGGAGGAAAACGTCGCCCGCAAAAGTCTCAAAAGTCGCCGGCAAAAGCTCAAAACCTTTTGTCGTCGGACTTTTCCGTCGATAAAAGTTTCCATGAAAAGTTGGTCTCTAAAAGGGTTTTTGCCGGAGAGCAACATGGGCCGCCGGTGAAGAAGCCTTTGGCAACAAAAGATAGTCGTCGGTAAAAACTGAAGTCGCCATCAAAAATGTTTCTCATGCGGTGAAGAAGCCTTTGCCGGCAAAAGTTAGTCGTCGGTAAAAACTAAAGTCTCCAGCAAAAAATGTCTCTCATGTAATGGTATAAAATCCTTTGCCGACGACTAAATACTTGCCGGCGTGATTTTTTCCGTTGGGAAAAGTTTCCTTTAACTTTTTTGGTCAAACATTTATCGGCCTAAAAACCCGTCGGAAAAAGTTTTTAGATTTTCACGCATAACTTTTTACCGAAACAAAAACTTGCCGGTAAAAGTTAAGGTTGACTATTTCGATAAGCTTTTGCCAACACAGAAATCTGTCGGCAAAAGTTAGGTTTGACTCTTTTGGTCAACCATTGATGAAACATTACCGACGGACACCATTACCAACGAACACAGCATCGACGGACAGCTTTACCGACGGATTACGAACAGATTTTAACTTTTTCTTAAAAGATAAATAATTTTTTATTAATTTTCTAGTAAATTGTATAGTATTTATGTAATTCACCAATCCCAAAATAAGACACAAGTTCAAGAACCATATGGTTGTCCAATAGTCCTTGTGATTGCAAATTAATGAATTCATATCACATATTGTGAAGGAAAATTATTCACTGACGAGTTGCCGACGGACACCATTTCCTATACAATAAAATCTATCCAAATGACTAAAATGTAAACAATATTTTGCATATGAACAAGCTCAATTTTCTAAAATGTTATTCGATCAAAAAGTAATATCCATACACACGGTGATTAACTACCTAGAGGGGGAGGGGAATCTAGCTATCTCCTCAAAATTATATAGTTGTGCCTCCAAAAAGATGATCATCGTCATCTCATCTAAACCAAAATCAAAACCCCAAGAGTTTCTGCAATCTCACACCTCCGCCTGTGGCAACAAAATGAGGTCCCTTACGTTAGTCATCAGTAACTGAAATAAATTTGCATCGGGAAACAATAATACGTATGGTATATGATCATATTTACTGACTGATATGCTAATGCTACTACTTGATCAAGTTCACATTCGGATAAATACCAAGTTGACAGTGGAGTTGTTCATGAACACAACAATCAAAAAACCAAATTTAATGGAAATTCACCTATGTTTCTGGTATCTTTGATGATCTTACAGCCACTATACTTCTCTGATTGACCTGCACTCAAATAAAGCACAAATGCACAATCAAGACTCTTAGCACCTGAATTTCTTTTCAAAGGTTGCATATGGTGTTGCAGACTTGCAGATGAATTAAAGTACCTTGGGCTGTGGAAAAATGCTTCGATGATCCCCTTTCAACCGCATACGATGCAAGGGTAAAAGGAGCTCCAGCAAAACCAAGAACCGCTGCTTCATTACTTACCTGAGTACCAATCATGAAAAATACTAAATACATTGTGCTTCTTATATACATACATATATATATATATATATACAACTGTAGATATCATCACATGTCATCAGAAATGTTTGGAACAGCCACGATGAAATGCTACATCTGAGATAAGACGTGAAGTTTAAATTCCATGTCTTCCACGCCTGTTCAGAGTCGAACGAAAGGTGAAAAGATTGATCATATATTTGTAAGAACAGATTGAGACCAAATATATTTGCTCAAAAACAAACTATATAGCAACAAAATGCTTCCCTGTTCTCTTAATTAACCAAACCATTATAATAAAGATTTAGCCACTGGTTCTATATAATATTCTACAACTTTAAAAAAGCCAAATGGAAACAAAAACCAGATGTCGTCAACAACTAGTAAACAAAAACCACTGAAGGATTCTCAATATTAATGTAAACAAATAACAAAGTGGATATAAATATTGTTTACTGCATTAGAATGGAGAAAGACAAGTTGGTTAAGTTGAGAAGTAAAAGATGGATAAATAAACAAACCATTTTGGGAGTAGTTCCACTATCATCGAACATCTAAAACAAACACAAATTAAAAAAATGATAAAATACTTGGTAGCTCTCTCTTACAACCATGTTTTTCATTTAGTTGCCTCACTAAAACCCTCAATACCAGATCTGATAATTTTTACAATGATAAATTCAAAGCAGATCCCAACAAATAACTCTGGAACAAAACTGAAAATTGTAAAATATGAATAAAATTATTACGTTACCTGTCCACAAATCGAACTATTATGTCTTTAATATTCATCAGATAAGACAATTAATTCGCACTGCAAAACAAAAAAACAGTTAGCAAAGCCTAAAAATCAGAAAACAGAAATCAAAAATTTGGAACCACATAACAAAAAACAAATACACATGTTATAAACTAAACATAAATTAAAGGAGGTGATGATAGAAGAAATTGGATAAAATTAGACCACATAACAGCTATGTATTACATAAATTAAAGAAAAAGAAAGAAGAAATTGGAAGAGATGATCGAAGAGAAAAGGAGGCGATCAATCACCTGGAAGATCCTGACATCTGATTGATGTCGTGCGTCAGAATCAATGAACTACTGAAATCGTGGAATTGAATGAACTACTGAATCGTGCCTGTGAGTGATTAAAGTGAGAAGCGTAAGAAGAGATGGTGAGATGCACCAAGATGAGATGCACCAGATCAATCCCCATATGAATCAGGGTTCATGGGTGGGTTTGAGATTAAAGGTGATCTAGGGTCAAGATCCCTTCTTACACTTCTCACCATAACTCAACTTCTTACACGATCTTGCGCCTATAGTCAGTAAGGGAAACGTAAATTAATAGAAAATCGAAAACTATGAAAAAACATATAAAAATTATATTAATGTCAAACTAAGGAAAAAAATATTGTTTTTTAATGTAATTTATTTCACTCAAATTTTTTATTGTTTTTTTATTTTTATCATAATTAAACCCTAAATATATATATATATATACATATATGTGTGTGTGTGTGTAAATCTATAAGATTCACTATACATGTTTGTTAATGTATACACGGATGAGTCGCTATGGTCTCATTGATATTAGTGAACTGTATTTGGCCTTAATCGGCTTAAGTGACTCTTAATCAATTGTCTTGAGCCTTGATGGGCTTTAACGACCCTTAATGACCTACAAATGGGTCTTGATGGGCTTTAACGATTCTTAATGAACTACAATGGTCCTTGTTCGGATTTAATGACTCTTAATGAACAACAATGGACCTTGATGGGTCTTGATGGGCTTCAACGACTCTTAATGAACTACAATGGGTCTTGATGAGCTTTAAAAACTCTTAATAAACTACAATGGGTCTTGATGAGCTTTAAAAACTCTCATTGAACTACAATAGGCCTTTAAGGCTTGATTGGCTTTAACAACTCTTAATTAACTACAGATGGGTCTTGATGGGTTTTAACGACTCTTAATGAACTACAATGGTCCTTGTTGAGCTTTAACGATTCTTAATAAACTACAATGGGCCTTGATGGGCTTTAACGACTCTTAATTACTACAAATGGGTCTTGATGGGCTTTAACGACTCTTAATGAACTACAATGGTTCTTGTCGGGATTTAACGACTCTTAATGAACTACATTGGACTTTGATGGGTTTTAACGACTCTTAATGAACTACAATAGGCCTTGATGGGTTTTAACGACTCTTAATAAACTACAATGGGCTTTGGTGGGGCTTGATGGGCTTTAACGACTCTTCATGAACTACAAATGGGTCGTGATGGGCTTTAACGACTCTTAATGAGCTACAATGGTCCTTGATGGGATTTAACAACTCTTAATGAGCTACAATGGTCCTTGATGGGATTTAACAACTCTTAATGAGCTACAATGGTCCTTGATGGGATTTAATGACTCTTAATAAACTACAATAGACCTTGATAGACTTTAACGACTCTTAATGAACTACAACGGGTCTTGATAGGCTTTAACGACTCTTAATGAATTACATTAGGCCTTGATGGGATTTAACGACTCTTAATGAATTATAAATGGATCTTGATGAGCTTTAACGACTCTTAGTACACATCTACGTAAAATAGACACATACAAACGTATATAGACATATTTTTTAATTTTATTTTTAAAAATAATCCGTCGAAGTTTTAAGAGTCGTTAAAGCCCATCAAGGCCATTGTAGTTCAATAATAGTCGTTAAAGTCCACCAAGGTCCATTATAGTTCATTAAGAGTCATTAAAGCTCATCAAAACTCATCAAGGTCCATTGTAATTCATTAAGAGTCGTTAAATTCATCAAGGACCATTGTAGTTCATTAAGAGTCGTTAAAGCCCATGAAGTCCCATTTGAAGTTCATTAAAAGTTGGTAATTTCCGACGGATTATTGTTATTCTATTTTATTATTTTTTAATCGGATCCGTCGGAAATTACCGACGGATTTTTTCCATCAGTAAAATCCGTCGATAATGCTCGATTTTCTAGTAGTGAAATATTAATAAATTAATTTATTTTTTAGGTATAAAACCTCCTTAAAAATTATTATAGTTTTAAAAATACTTTTGCTGAAGGGTTTGGGAAGTCCGTTGGTAAAAGTATAAATATAAAGATTAATGTAATTAAAATACAATTGTTGACGGATTTGGGAAACCCATCGGCAAAGATGTAAGTGGATTTTTTTTATTAATAGTATAAAAATACTTGCCGGCATATTTGGGAAGTCCGTCGGCAAATGTTTAAGTGAAAAAACTTATTAATTATAATAAAATAACTTTTGCCGGTGAGTAAGTGAAACTCGTTGATAAAAATGTCGTTTAATTTTTTAAAGATACCTTTGCCGACGGTTTGAGAAATCCTTCAGTAAAATTAACTTTTACCGACGGCTTATATGAAGCTCGTCAGTAAAAGTACATTATTGCCGGTGGCACTTTCCTTCGGCAAAAGTTAAACCTTTACCGGGGGCTATTGTCTAAGTCGTCGGTAGAAGTTACTTACCGACAGACTTCCCAAACCCGCCGATAAAAGTGCAGTTTCTTGTAGTGTCATATGTGGTCCCAAATGAGTCTCTTTGTTACTTTAAATTTACAAAGTTCTCATTTGAACCTCTTCCTATATATATATATATATGACAGAGGCAAGTTCATAAGAGAAACGCTAACTATTAAAAAAAAACTTTTTTATGTACAAAATCATATATGATTAGCCGTGACTTAGCCCGCGGCAAAAGTCGTCCGTGTAAATAAAAAAAGTTTTTCTTACTTTCTTAAATTGTTATGATTCTCGAATGAACGATGCTAATATATATTGGCGATGTTTTTTCCTCATAACTCAGTGTAGACTAATGACTTAGCGACGCTAGAGGTGTTCATGGACCGGTGAGGTTAGAGGTGTTTGTGGACTGGTGGGGTTGGTTGAGCTTAAACCCAAATAGACCTACAACTCCGTTGAAGCTCAAATCAAACCACCAGATCCAACTGCATCTTCTTTTATAGGTTTTGAATAAGCAAACTTGTTGGCCATGGCTTGTCATCTTCATCGGAAACTTGCCTTAACTACCTTCTCTTAAGACCTCTGTGTTTTGTCCATGTGATTGTGTTTTGTCTCTGTAATTTGTTCGTTAATTGGAACGAATGTCCCTATAATTTTTTCAAAAATGAAAACCATAAACCTGAAGGCTCAACAGGGACGAAAACTGTAGTTGTAAGTCGAGTGTGTGGGTGTGAATTTGAATTGCAGGTTAAGTTTGTAAGATCCCGTCTCGATGGTGGATATCATTCTTACTAAGTCCTGGTTCCTGTTCATGACGGTGGTGGAGAAGGATGACATTTGTGGACAGATAGAGGGGTATTGTGCAGGTGGTAGCCAATGGTGAATGGTGTTGTAGGTGGTCGGAGGGAGAATGGTCGGGTGGAAGGAACCGGTGAATGGGTTTTCAAAATGGCGGGACCAAAATTATACGTGTGTGTTTGAAGAGAGAGAGAGAGAGAGGGGGGGGGGGAGAGAGAGAGAGAGTATATTGTTTTTTTAAAATTGCCCCACTCTAACATATATTTTTAACAGAGTTAATGTCGAGGGACCATTTTTAGAGTAAAATACAAACTACAAATACGCTTTCTAGACTTATCAAAGTTTAGATCCCATTCTCATACTTTTCAAGGACCAAAATTAGAGTAATTTTAGGAAAAAACGAATGGACATGTCACATGAGGTGTGAGCCTATAAACCACACCAAAAAAGATTTATTGGAGTAAATTACAGATTTCATCCATAATATATAAATTTGGATTTTGTCCCTTAAACAAAATAGTTGTATGTTGGGTTACCATGATTTCAATTTGGTTATGGATCGACCCCTTACGTTTAACTCTGTTATCCATAACTCCACTAAGTCATATGTATTTTATTGTCCTTTACATTTTTGCTTAAAAACTAAAAAATATATATACAAGCATCCATGAAGAAGAACAGCCTCGGCAGCCGACGCTCTTCTCCGGTTAAGTTGTCCCCTACTTCCCATTTCTTTCTCATTGTCACAAGCAAACCCACAATAAACTATTTTTTATCTGGTTCTTGTCTTCTTGAAGGAGGAACAAATTAAAATAATATAACTTTTTATTAAAATGATAATTAAATGTATATAATTATGTACGCATAGTTTATTTTGGTTACACTTATATAATATTATAATTTAAGATTTTTTTTGAAAGAATTATAATTTAACAAGTTATTGCTACAAAATAGGTAAATTTTAAGAAATAAGAATATTATTGAAAATTTGTTCAAAAAGAAAAAGAATATTATTGAAAATATACAAATTATGAATAATAAATATATTTTCGAGAAATGCTTTTGTTTCTTTGTGTTAGTTCTTTTTTTTCTTTGGAAACGGTATCGTAGGTATTTGTCTAGATTAATCCCTGATAATCTTGAGATAATTTCTCAGTGGCCACAAGTTGTTTGCGTTTGGATTCGAACCTAGGGTATATGGGTTATCTAGCCTCATCTCCCACAAGTCTTAACTAGTACGTCACAAACCTTGTGATTTTTGTGTTAGTTCTTGAAAGTATTAAACGTACTAATTAAGTTTAGACTTGGTTTGAGCATTGATTGAATTTTGCTTGGGTTTATGTATTGAAATTACATTTATGTTTTTTTTGAACGGCAAGTTAGTAGTTAGTGATTCAGACCTACAGTGACATTCATATGGGCAGTATGCGGGATCCGAACCTTGACCTTAGGGAATAAACCCCCACTCCACCAATTTTAGGAAAACCACCACTCCCAAGGCTCGAACCCGAGACCTTGAGGATGATGTAAAAACCCCGGTACCGCTAGGCCAGAGGCTCTTTGATAATTACATTTATGTAGTGTTGGCATATAGCCAATACCAAAATAAACTAACTGTGGAAACATGGTACCCATTAAATTGATACCAAATAAAGTTGTTTGATACATGATATAAAATATTTCGAAAATAAATTGGTTGATATACAGTGAAATAGAAAAAACATAATACTATTACTAAACCATGTTCACTTGCTATATTTGACATTGTAATCTAGCGTATAAGATTTTCTTTAGAGTGAATTACGAATTTGGTCCCTAAACTCAAAAAAAATTATGGATAAAGTCCCTGTGGTTCTCAGTTTATTATGGATAAGGTACCTTTGTCTAACAAAGTTCAACAAAATCTGTTAACTTCATTAACTCAAGGGGCATTTTGATCTTTTTAAACCACGGGGAAATCAAATCTATAATTCACTCTATTAAACATATATATATATATATAAATTATTTAAGATACTTGTTTAATATTCTACTTTTACCACATTTATGATTTTAATATGATTTTATTTTTTATCTAAAAAACATTTATATTTCATTTATTAAAAGAAGTGTACTTAATTTTCATTTAAAGATTTCATTTATTTTATTCAAACAATATTTAAGAAAATTACAATTTTAGACAAAATCATACATAATTCATAATTAGTTATTCTTTTAAAGATATTTTTTTAATCATATATGATTTTGAAAATGTTTTTCTAACATTTAAAAAAAATTGTGAATCACTTATAAACAAATATTGTTTGTTATCTACACATCAATTAATTATTTTGTTTTTAATTAATTCATACATCAATATCCATTGATGTGATGTGCACGTAACAAACAACATATATTTATAAGTGATTCACATTTAAAATGAAACAAATCTTGTACCAATCTAAGTATTATCAAGCTCATGCTTTTTTACGTGTGGTCTTGTATTCGTTTTATTTATTATAATTGTTCTTTTCTGTAACGTCTCTTAAATAGATATTTCCGGAACAAAACTTTTGAAGTAATGCAGATTAACTTTTTTTTTCTTAAAAAAGGTTCTTTTGTGGAAGTGATATTTCATAATTATTTTTGTACATCTTTTTGAACAATTCCAAGACACTGTTTTAACAGTTTTGTTGAGATATAAAAAACCAAGAAATATATATATGTGGCTTAAACTACACAAAAACCCCACCCTCACCCAACGCCAAATATATAAAAACACGTGTTTTTATATATTAATCATTCCAAACTTCAACAATAATTAATATCGTTGTGTTGTATGTGTAACAGGTTCAGGAGGTTATGTTGCTTCATGGGTAGTGAAGGAATTATTGGCCAAAGGTTACTTATATTTCATTTCTTAGTCATCATTTTTTTACAATCATTTGTAGAACAAAATAGATAGGATAAGATACACGTTGATGAGTTTAAGTACTCCTGTCTCCTTCAAGTTACTATTTTGTCCCCAACATTATTTAAATATTTGATCGTAATTATGACTATATATATATATATATATCTTAATTGGGTCGATCTCAGGTGATGAGAAAAAGAATGGTCATTTGAAAAAACTGAAACATGCTGAGGAGAAACTTCATCTCTTTAAGGCAGATATACTATGTGAGTCTTTAATTGTACCGCCATGGATGGATGCACTGGAGTTGTGCATGTTGCCTCCCCTGTTCCTCCAGGCAAAGTTGCTGATCCTCAGGCAAATTTCTATTTAATTTACTTCTTCCACTATATATTAACATGATTATATAATGAAATCCATTATTACATTTTTCGTATTTTTTGTCGATTATCGTGGATAAATATATACTTGGCAGGCAGAGATGTTTGAATGAATTTAATTATGCTGTAGCAACTTCAACAACTATAAAACATAACATTACTTATTACATGTTGAATATATCATAAAATATCACTTATATTTTTGGACGTGAAGAGAAACCACGTTTATGTATTTGAGTGGGTCAAACAAAGACTATTGGAATGTTCGAGGACTGAATATGTAATAATTCCAAAGTTGTAGGGTTGAAAAAATCAAAATGGAGATGCGGGGTATCGATCCCCGTACCTCTCGCATGCTAAGCGAGCGCTCTACCATCTGAGCTACATCCCCTTTTGATTAACTTCGTTAACGTAAGTTTTATAGAGAAATTATTGGAATCTTCAAGGACTGAAAATGTAATTTCCCAAAGTTCAGGGTCGGAGAAAAAATAAATAATCAAAATGGAGATGCGGGGTATCGATCCCCGTACCTCTCGCATGCTAAGCGAGCGCTCTACCATCTGAGCTACATCCCCTTTTGTTATAACGTCTTAACAGAAAATCTTTTATATTCACATTATGCTCCATTAAGGTAAATCATTTCGCTTAACTCCTTAGCGTTCCATCCCTCATTCAATTTTAAGTTTTAAACCCAAATGTGTGTGAATCTCTCCGGATAGGTTTTTTGGATTTTTACTGAAAGCAGAGGAAGCATTATGCACCATATAAGAAAAAGTGCAGTTGTGAAAGCCCGCATTTACCAGGGGGTCCCGATATATTGTATATGATCAAAGGCTTTGTGTTGTCACGAACTGGATTCGAATCTTATCCTCTACGGTTGGGTAACCAAGACCGCTACTCGTGCAATCTTTTAATTTCCTACAAATATCAGATTAAATAAGACGCCCTTTAGATATTTTGTGCCATTCCAATTCAAGAAGTGTCAATTTGATCTTCGTGCTCTTCATGAGAGTTGTGAGTGATATGAAGTTTCCCTCTTGGTGTTCAGAATATAACTGATGTTATTGCATTCATTTAATTTTGGTTTTGGGCTAAGCATTTAAATTTGCATATGTATTTATCAAGAGTTTTCCATGCATAACTCAACTTCTTCTCTTTCCCCACTCCAAGAACTTCCAACGGCATTGGGGCATATAACATGCCCAAGCAAGATAGCTTCTTCGATCGGCATTTGTCAAGGCCTTGAGACACTGGATGTAAATTAAGAAAATCAGTAGACAAGCTTTCAGGGTCGTTTATTATAAAAAGAGTAACTTGCGTATATATATAGAAGGAGGAAAATGGACAAAATCACATATGATTTTGAACTAACATGAAAAATGGACACGCGCGACTTTTGCCGCAGGTTAAGTCGCGGGAAAAATGGCGGCTAATCATTTATGATTTTGTATGTGAATCATATATGATTTTGTACATAAAAAAAGTTTTCTTGTTTTCTTAAATAGGTAGTGTTTTCGTTTGAACCTGCCCCTATATATATATATATAGAGAAAGAGAGAGAGAGAGAGAGAGGGGGGAGGGAAAGTTCAAATGCGAACTCAAATTTGGTTGTGAACGTGAGGACAAATGAGAGTGCGACACTTGTTTAAATGTAGATTATTCAGAATGAATAATCAAAGAAATATTCAGATCGAATAAAATTGAATACAGTGTTTATTCGATCTGAATAATGCTTATTCAGTCTAAATAAACACTATATTCAGTTTTATCCGGTATGAATATATATTTCTTTGATTATTCAGTCTGAATATGACACGTGTCGCGCTCTCATTTGTCCTCACGTTCACAACCAAATTTGAGTTCTCTTTTGAACCCGCCCCCTATATATATATTGTTTCCAACAAAACTTTGAATTCCTGCATGCATGCTTGAGTACATACATGGTAACCTTTGCGCACGATTGATCTCCAATAACTTGCGGTCAGAATTGATTAGGATTCCAATCTATAAAACAAATAACTTTTACTTATATAAAATCATCTAG
This sequence comes from Silybum marianum, assembly GCA_036898165.1. NCBI lineage: Eukaryota > Viridiplantae > Streptophyta > Magnoliopsida > Asterales > Asteraceae > Silybum > Silybum marianum. The sequence goes on from CM072531.1 coordinate 42,400,223, forward strand.
GAACATTTCCGTCGGTGATTACCTATGGATCACCAAGAAAATACCAATGACTCGGTATAATACGATGTTTTTTGAGAAAATATCAATTGATCATCTGCAGAATCTCTGGGTAATCGGTCACTAATTTGAATTACCACCAACAATTTACCTAGCAATTTTTATGATAATTTTATGACGAACCACCCTTTAACGATAAAATTCTCAGGTAAAAGTTCATAAGTAAAATCCTTTTTTTAGCAGCGACATCTCCCATGCAGGATCGGCGGTAATGAGCATGCCCATGTTGTTGGCGAATTAAGGGCCTTTAATCATGACTGTACCGGCCAGTTTGTATCAGCCTTTCAGTGGCATAATCATGGAGTCGATAAGTCGATTGATGTTTACTACAATATAATTAATTTTATAGGACGTCTAAAATATAGAATCGTCCTAAAAATATGCTTTATAAAATTTAAGTTTATATGACAAATAAAAAATCGTCATATCTAAAAATGTTACAATGGGTTTATTTGACGTTTTTAGACGTTTTTAACAAGTTTTTAGGATGTTTTTTTAAATAAAGTGTTATATTAACTATTTTATAGAACACTGTCTTATAAAAATATGTGTTTATAGAACACTTCCTAAAATGTCTCATTAAATAGCTAATAGGACACATCTTAAAAGTGTCATATAAACCTACGCTCTATAAAATATTTTATTAGGTCGCTTAGAGAAGGCGTAAGAGCTTTGACTAATTAGAGCATCTCCAACCGCCCGCTAAATCATTGTTTTTACCATTTTGTCCCACCCAACCGTCGGCTATATCTTGAAAATGTTTGCCGATCAAAGTTTGTGGACGGCAAAAATGTTGTGTGAAAATTAGGACACCATTTTGTCTTTTTGGTTAAAAGTGTATATGCATTTAGAAAACTTACAGTTTCTAGCAGAGGTTTTTTTCCTAGCAAAGAATATTGTGAAAACTAGGATACCTAATAAAATGGAAGATGAGTTTCTAAACAACTCGTTGGTTTTGTTTATCGAAATGGAAGATGAGTTTCTAAACAACTCGTTGGTTTTGTTTATCGAAATGGAAGATGAGTTTCTAAACAACTCGTTGGGTTTTACTATGTTATATTGGACATTGCATTTTTTTTGTTTTTCTAAAGATATATAAGACATCTGGTCCGGACCCTACGATTGAAAAGCTTGTATTCTGCCTCTGACAACAATTATTATGTAATTATTGGCATAATCCACCTACTATACGGAAAAAAAATTCTTGACACGTTTTTATGGTTTGCAACAATGATCGAATTGAAGACTATCATGAACCAGAAGCATTAATGAACAACTTACACTAGCTAGCTAGTTTTCAATTAATACCAATACAATTTATTATAATTTCATCATATTTAATTAAGCTAGCTAGGTAGATGTTAAATAAAGCTTCTCTTTGCATTGCCCATTTTTACTCAATAGTATTGTAGCACATTTATTTGTAACACGTAGCCTCGTTCTTTTTTAAAATTGCTAAAGTATCCTAAACATATATATTCATGGTACAAATACAACTAAAAAAACACTCTTGATCAAATCAACCAAAAAAACCGAAAATAACTCTTGAAATCAATTGAAAACCCGAAAAAGTCCCTCGATATCGGGAAAAAACCCCGAAAAATTCCCTCGAAATCAAGTAAAAAACTTTAAAAATCTCTCGAAACGATGGAATTAAGCTAAAAACACATCGAGCGACATCGAACGCTAATAAAAACATGAAAACACGTCAATAAAAACCGTGTTTTATGTAATTATCTTTTGTCTATATTTTTTGGTGTCATCGTATCAAAAAAATTAACCTGTCCATGAGAGAATAATCAATAAAGAGAAAATGGCCGAGAATTCAAAGAAAATTAAGCCATGGGAGAAGGAAAGAGATGACTTTATGTTTGATACATAGGATGCATTGTTCTTCGGTCTTTTAAATTGCACATAATTTTAATTTCTTGGTACGACCACATCGTGATTTTTATGACTGTTCATAACAACAATCAGAGGCGGATAGCTAAAACTGGTAAAAACTGACACGACACGCTAATCTGACACGAACTCGATACGAATTAAACGGGTTTAGGTAACACGTTTCAACCCGTCTAAGTAAATGGGTTGACACGACATGACACGAAAATTAAACGGGTAAGGTCAGGGACAAAAAATTCAACTCAAAAATGACTCGAATAACCTGTTTATATTAGGCCCCTTAGCCCCTTAGGCAAATAGCGTCAACAACCCACAGTTATATAATTTTTTAACAAAGTAAATACTAAATAATAATAAAAAAGTGACTGTACATTTCATGTAGACCTGAAAAAATTGGTACAACATGTTAACCAGTCACGAGACGAATTAAACAGGGGTTTGGATAATACATTTCAGCTCGTTTAAGTAAACGCGTTGACACGACATGAAAATTAAATAGGCTGACACGACACAAAAATTAAACGGGTCGGGTTAAGGTCAAGCACTCTCAACCCGTTCAACTTTGAACCCGATACGACATGTTTGTCAGGTCTACGGATGACCATAGTGGCCTTTGGGAGCCATGGCCCCCGAGCTTTTCTATGGAGGAACTAAAGTAAATTTAATTTGAAGTGTAAAATAAAAGAAAATTTTACTTGTTCCCTATACTCCTCCAAGTGTGCATGCACTGCATTTACTCCCAATTCTCAAAATTTAAATTCCTCTATTTAATTATCATCTAATTAATCCAAGCCCGAGTTTAAAAAAAAAATCCAAGGAAACTCAATTTTTATTTCTTTACAAGGAAACCCATCTTCTAATTTTAAACTTAAAACAACCTAAAACTGAAACCTAGAAGGCACACTACAATATAATTAATTTTATAGGACGTCTAAAATATAGAATCGTCCTAAAAATATACTTTATAAAATTTAAGTTTATATGACAAATAAAAAAACGTCATATCTAAAAATGTTACAACGGGTTTATTTGATGCTTTTAGACGTTTTTAACAAGTTTTTAGGATGTTTTTTTTTAATAAAGTGTTATATTTACTATTTTACAGAACACTGTCTTATAAAAATATGTGTTTATAAAACACTTCCTAAAATGTCTCATTAAACAGCTAATAGGACACATCTTAAAAGTGTCATATAAACCTACGCTCTATAAAATATTTTATTAGGTCGCTTAGACAAGGCGTAAGAGCTTTGACTAATTAGAGCATCTCCAACCGCCCGCTAAATCATTGTTTTTACCATTTTGTCCCACCCAACCGTCCGCTATATCTTGAAAATGTTTGCCGATCAAAGTTTGTGGACGGCAAAAGTGCCGTGTGAAAATTAGGACACCATTTTGTCTTTTTGGTTAAAAGTGTATATGCATTTAGAAAACTTACAGTTTCTACCAGAGGTTTTTTTCCTAGCAAAGAATATTGTGAAAACTAGGATACCTAATAAAATGGAAGATGAGTTTCTAAACAACTCGTTGGTTTTGTTTATTGAAATGGAAGATGAGTTTCTAAACAATTCGTTGGTTTTGTTTATCGAAATGGAAGATGAGTTTCTAAACAACTCGTTGGGTTTTACTATGTTATATTGGATATTGCATTTTTTTTGTTTTTCTAAAGATATATAAGACATCTGGTCCGGACCCTATGATTGAAAAGCTTGTATTCTGCCTCTGACAACAATTATTATGTAATTATTGGCATAATCCACCTACTATACGGAAAAAAAATCTTGACACGTTTTTATGGTTTGCAACAATGATCGAATTGAAGACTATCATGAAGCAGAAGCATTAATGAACAACTTACACTAGCTAGTTGTCAATTAATACCAATACAATTTATTATAATTTCATCATATTTAATTAAGCTAGCTAGGTAGATGTTAAATAAAGCTTCTCTTTGCATTGCCCATTTTTACTCATAGTATTGTAGCACATTTATTTGTAACACGTAGCCTCGTTCTTTTTTAAAATTGCTAAAGTATCCTAAACATATATATTCATGGTACAAATATAAACTAAAAAAATGATATATATATATATATATATATATAGAGAGAGAGAGAGAGAGAGAGAGAGAGGGGGGGGGGGGGTTAGGATAAAACGCTAAAAAAAGAGAAAACCGAAGAACACCCTGAGAGTCCGTCATCTGGACGATATTTTTTTTTCTATGCATTAGTGTATATGCACAAATGCATGTTACCAGATGGCGGCCTCCCCGGGTGTTCTTCAGTTTTCTCTTTTTTTAACGTTTTCTCCCGAACCTCGCTCTCTCTCTCTCTCTCTCTATATATATATATATATACACACACACTATAAGTTTAGAAGGGGGGTTTTGGGCCGCACGTGGCTCACCGCACAAGGGCGCGTCTTCTGTTTTTGTCCCCAGTCGCAGGCCATGTGCTTTCCTCCTCTCCCCCACGTTTGATCTTTTTCTCCCCAAATCATGTTTGATCTTCTTAATGACACGAACAAAGGATCAAATACAGGAGGATCAATGAGCAGAAAATAGTGCAAAACAAAAATTAAACATAAATTAACCCAAATTATGAGGAAAAGATGTTAGCTAATACAAAATTAAAAACCGGCTTCAGAGTCCCATATGCAAGGTACAGTCACGGAGGAGACCGACAATGCATCCAAGTTGTTACATTATTGGGATCAAAGTCATGGGTCGATCTCAAAATCACATGTTGAGGCATCCCTCATTAATTAGAAAAATTTAAAAAAATCCAGACTTTCTATCTATGATTATCTGTATTAATATGATTGGTCGATAAAAATAAGACATGAAAGATAATTTATAAAAAGAAAGGTTTTATCGTTTTTGAGAGAAGGAATGGAATTATGGAAATGGTTAAGAAATATATGTGTTGCGTGAACCACGCAAACCCTCACCCTCACCCAACGCCACATATATAAAAACACTGAGTTTTAATTTCCAAAAAAGTAAAAAGGAAAAGTTACAAAACTTATTCAATTAGTAGTTACTACGAGTTGGATATTTGTAACATGAACTATTGTTTTTATTACTCTAATAATATTTAGCCAAAAGGTAAGATAGATGGATAAAGACATCATAAGAAAAATGATAATACAATCTTTAAAACTTATTTATTTACTACTGTAATTTTAACTAGTTATTATCTCAACTGTATACAAGTCTGAAACCTGACATTTTATAGACCTTGGGCGAGATATAAAATTGGCACTACTAGAAAATTGAGTATTTTCATCGGAAATTAATTTTCAACGGAAATTAATTTTCAACGGAAAATGTCGTTGAAAATTTTCTACGAATTTTAGATGATTATTGACAGAACATAAATTTTCTACGATTTTTCAACGAATTTTCGTTGAAAATCTCTCACAAACATATATGCATTTTCAACCAAAAAATTTTCAACGGAATATCTCGTCAAAAAGTTTTTGGTTGAAAATGCATTTTGTGAGAGATTTTCAGAAATTCGTTGAAAATTTATGTTTTGTCAAAAATCCCTTTAAAATTCATAGAAAATTTTCAACGACATTTTCTGTTGAAAATTTTCGTTGAAAATACTCAATTTTCTAGTAGTGTGGGCCCTCGATAAGTATGAAAAAAATTCAATATATTGTTTTTTTGGAAAGGTATCCCAGCCTCCCAGACTATACCTAAACTAATCCCGACAAATTGTGACCGTAAGAAATCAGCCATGATAAACTCAGTGACGACAATTGAATTCATGAAATACTATAATTCATATAAATCGTTTTTCTAAGTATTCCTGTACGCAAAATCAAACAATAATTACTTCTAAATTAATATTAAGTACCATATGATTTTACATATCATCGTGAATCCGTTCCACCGTCAAACATATTATATGATATACCTTTATATATATTGACATCATTTAGGGTCACAAAATGCTCACTATTTAGAGTAACACTTTATGGAAATCAATGTAAATCAGTTGGGTTTCTATGTCAACTCATGTTAATGTTTTCATCCCACTTTTAAACTTTTAGGCTTAAAACAATTTTTTTAAAAACAATCAATCTTAGAATTAAAAGCACATATTGGTTATAACTTTAGATCTTATTCTTGTTTTAGAGATAGAAGTGTACTTAAAATTCATCTACTGAATGTTAGGTAATAAGAAAATCAATAATATATGAATAAACAAAATTAGCTTTGCAATCATGAGTATAGATATAAGTTGGATCCTCTTGTATAGATATGGTTGATAAAAAATTTAAAAGGTACAAGTTTTTTTAGTAAATAACAAGAACTATATTCTAATACAAATATATAATTCCCGTGGATAGAAAAATCAAAAGAGTAGGTGAAAGATGAAGAATGAATAATATATATATATATATATCAATGTTTTATAGGCGAAATAGGTTTAGATTTTAGTATTAAATAAAGAATTTAGAGAAACAATAAACAATACTATAAAATGAACAATTGATTAACTTTTTACCTATTTTCTTGCCGATGTAATTGATTAATACATCTTTGGGCCATTAATATAATGCTAAATCTTGTTGGATCATATTAGATACTGAAAGAATTTGTATACATTTTATTTACTAACTTTTTTGAACTATTACTATATAATACATACGGGAAAAAAATTAGGCCCCAATTTTCTGTGGGCCCTGGGCATAAGCCCGGCCCGTCCTTCCCAGAAACGGCCCTTGTTGTATAGTTTATTTTGAAAGAAAGATATAATGACAAATACATAGTCATAATGGTAATTAAAGGGACAAGTAGCATATCATAAAAAAAATCTATATATATGGTCCTCCAAAGTTTCAAATTAGTCATTCCAAACTTCAATAACATTAATTGTACTTGTGTGTGTAAGATGGAGATTGTATGTGTAACAGGTGCAGGAGGCTATGTTGCTTCATGGGTAGTGAAGGAATTGTTAGCTAAAGGTTACTTCGTTCATGGAACTGTTAGAGATCTTGGTACGTACGTATTATTTCATTTATTAATTAAATCATCGTTTTTTACAATCATTCATTTCATTTATTCATGGAATTAGGATAAGATACACGTTGATGAGTTAATTCTTGGCTCCTTCAAGTCACTATTTGTCTACAATAAGCAACATTATTCAAATATTTGATCATAATGACTATATTATATATATATATATATATATATTTTAATTGGGTCTCAGGTGATGAGAAGAAGAATGGTCATTTGAAAAAACTAAAGCATGCTGATGAGAAACTACATCTGTTTGAGGCAGACATGCTAGACTATGCAAATCTTTGCACAGCCATGGATGGATGCACTGGGGTTGTGCATGTTGCCACACCTGTTCCTGCCGGTAAAGTTGCTGATCCTCAGGCAAGTTTCTAACACTACAACGAAATTGGGTTTATAGGACGTACCAATAAATAATCGTCCTAATAGACCACTTTATAGGACACAAATAAATCATCTTATTTAAAGTGGTTTTAATAAGTTTACAGTACACTTTTGGGGGTTGTACATCGTAACAATTTTTGTAGGGCACCTTTATAAAAAAAAATATGTCATATTAGGTATTTTACAGGACATAATTTGAAAAAGTGTCCTATAAAAAAATGGGTTTATAGGACACTTTCTCAAAAGTGTCATGTAAAGTAGTTAATGTGACGTTTTTAATTAAAAATGGCCTAACAATACGACACCCAAAAGCGTCATATAAACTTATTACAACTCATTTAGCTAGATAGAACGCTTTATTTTTTGGTCGTATAATCCGTGTCCTATAAAATGGTCTATTAGGACGCTTGCTTATGGTTGACATCCTATAAACTCAATTTTGCTGTAGTGTATTTTATATACATAGCTTAATTAATTAAAAGTCGTGTCTAATTAATTAATCGGACTTATAAAACCCATCGTCAGAGCTTCATATTCTGTCACTTGTCGTGGATGAGACACATGAAAAAACAGAATTATTTGGCTAATTTTGTTCATGTCAAAACAGGCAGAGATGCTTGAACCCGCCATAACAGGAACACGAAATGTAATGAATGCATGTTTGAAAGCTAAAGTGAAGAAGGTGGTGGTCGTTTCATCTATACTTGCTATTGTAGCAAACCCTAGTTGGCCTAAAAATCAAGTTATCGATGAAAATTGTTGGACTGATGTCGATTTTTGCATGAACAACGAAAAGTGGTATTCAGCTGCCAAGGCTGAATCAGAACGCGAAGCTTTAGAATTCGGAAAGAAGAACAACCTGAAAGTTGTGAGCGTTTGTCCGTCAGTAGTATTCGGGCCAATGCTTCAATCGACAATATGTACCACTAACACCATTCTTCTAAACCTCTTCAAAGGTGAGAACTCTTTGAGTCTCATTGAGTTTGAGAATGCTCAAGATGATATCGATATTCCGATTGTGGACGTTCGTGATTGTGCCAATGCGTTACTCCTTGCGTACGAAAATCCTGAAGCAGATGGAAGGTATTTATGTTCTTCACATGTGTTAAAGATGAAGGCTTTGGTAGAATTGCTGAAGAGCTTGTTTCCTAATTACATCTATCCTACTGAGTATGTTTAATTTGCTAAATTTTATATTTGGAAATTTGACAAAATAGTCATTTTTAACTTGTGGTTTCACCAAATAGACAATTTCTTCGTAAAGTTATCAAAATAGTCATCAGTTCGGAGTTGGGAAGGGTTAAAATGTAAGAAAAAAGAGATTTCTAAACCCCAAGTTTGCAATTTCATGGACCAAATATGTAAATTTTGGAAATTATGTTTGCAATGATATTGCGAACCTAGACCAATATTTTACATATTTGGTCTTTGAAATTGCAAACCTAGTTCGATTTTTTTTTTTACATTTTTATCCTTTCGTAATTACAAATCTGACGACTATTTTGATAACTTTTAGAAGAAATAGGTTAGAAGGTAAACCACAAGTAAAAAAAATGTTATTATGATAAATTTCCTTTTTATATTTCTATCTAAACTCACTAAAACCTTAATCTGCAAGCAAATTGATTAACGATGCTGGTTTTGTGTGATTTTTATTGCAGTTTTCGTGCTTCAAATGAAAAGCTGAATTATACATGTGAAAAGCTGGTGAATCTTGGATGGAACTATATGTCGTTGAAGAAGACTTTGGTTGATTCTGTTGAAACTTTTCAAAAAACCGATTTATTAAGCTAATTCTATTTCTTATTCGCTAAAATAAATGTTGCAAGGCAAAGGCAGAAAAGCATGTTAATTTCAATTTGCAAACACATGATTTTGAATGTGTTTGATATCGTGGCCATACGTGTACACCAAATCCTAGATTGATCCCATATGTAAAATAAACAATCTATATTAATGTCGTTATCTAAAATTTTCTGTCATCATCATAAAAGGTTAAATATTTACATGTGTATATTACGTATGAATAGGAACGGAGGTGCACGGAGGTACATGCATGCATGAGAAAATCTTAAAAAATAATTAAAACTGAGAAAAATCCTAATAATCATTTATTTGGATTGGATGGTGTGTGTATATATATATACATTACATGGAGGAAAGTTCAAATGTGAACTCATTTTTTGTTGTAAACGTGAGGACGAATCTCAGCCACTTATCCGGTCAATAAAGGCGGCTTTGACCTGGTTCCCCTCCTTTAATAATCTCCACCCTCCCATGAATCGCGTCAATCCTCCGTGATCGCGTCCACCATAACCGAAGATATGTGGTTCGTCCTCACGTTCACAACCAAAAATGAGTTCACATTTGAACCTAACCCTACATACATGTGTACACAAGTAATTTAAGTTTTTCCTTGTTTTTATACACGTGTGTATGCCAGACAAATTGTTCACAAATTATTGTGCATGTCGTCCAAATTAACGATTACTAAACAAAACAGTAACCAAATTAGAGAATATATATAAGAACGGATATATAATCACATGTGATTCATTTTTAAGTTTGTACCAATTTAAAAATTGCTTATACTAATTCTACAAGTTCTTTGACAATGTATGTGTCGGAAGTCTTTCCTTCTAACATTAATAAATCCAAAATATAGACAGTATGATGGGAAGGGTAGATCAAAAGCAGGCCCCGGTGTTTGACAAGGTCAATAAGTTAATGTACAAAATCATATATGGAGGTTCATGTACGAATTATTTCTATATGGAGGCTCCTTTAAAAATGGTCGTTAATTCATATATGGAGGCTAATGTACAAAATCATATATGGAGGCTCCTTTAAAAATGGTCGTTCATGTATAAAATCATATATGATTTTGTAGTACATGCCCACTTATGTGGCCGCAAAAGTCGTCCGTTACCCATTATGCAAAATCACATATGATTTTGTACTGTTATTAAAAAAATGGATGGTGAATTACATCAACTGTATAAACAGTATAATCTAGAGGGATTGTCATGAAAAACGTTGCGACTTTTGTATCTATACTCTTGTTTAAAACGTTGTTGCTGGAAACAAATGAAGATAGAGATGGAATGGGTTGAAAATGGGGAGTTGATTGCATCCACTTCAAACGGATTCTTTATTAAATCATAAAGAAATCTACCTACATACACATCATTAATTAATTAATTAAGACTTCTTCAATTCCATATTAAATCATATTAAATCAGAAATGATTTAATATTATGTGGGACCTAATTCATATGTGATCTATAAGTTGTTTCTTTATTCCTTTAAATTTACAAAGTTATCATTTGAACCTTCCTATATATATATACATATATATTAACAACTACATTACATATTATATCAGAAGGCATTGGACAACATGAGAAGTGAAGTTAAGATGAGAAGCGTAAGAAGGAATTGTGACCCTTGATCTCTTTTAATCTCAAACCCATCAATGAATCACGTTTGATACGGGGATTGATCCGGTGCATCTCATCCTAATGTGCATCCAAGGGTGGAGATCCCTTCTTACACTTCTCACTATAACTTACTTCTCACTGAAACCCAACCCTATATATATAATAGCATTTCAAGATTTTATAGGCTTACGTGATCATTCCATGCGTGCTACTTGTCGTAAACGATGGCAGCTCCCAAACTCCTTGCTGGGTTAATTCTGGTTCCAGTGATCGGAATGGTGATCAAGTGAACCAGAAACACAACAAAATCCAAAACGGTGCCAATATCTGAAAAATCACAGAAACCCCATACTCAAATCATCTTCTTAATTTATCACGAAATTAAAGATTGGAATTAAATATGTTCGTACCGGAACATGAGAGTCGTCAGCGCTGCATTTGGCGTCTGTGGCTGAGAAAATGGTGCTATGAAATCATGATCACGATATACTTTTCCAGTTTTAAAATCTGGGACCACGGATGTCTAATAGGTTACTTCACAATGGTAGAATTGATTCAAGTTCTAACGTCTAGGCATGGACGGACCCAACTAATACAGTGGAGCGTGCCATCATTATTATCACTTTGCCGAAAGGTTAATTTTTTTACGTTTATGGTGCAACCATATCGTTTTAGAAGGTGTCATATTCAAAAGTTCAAGAATGTGCAACCGACAACCGTACCTCGTAATCAACCAAAAAACCAAAAAAAACCTTTTGAAATCAACCAAAAAATCCCAAAAACACTCTTGAAATCAACCAAAAAACTGAAAAAGTCCTTTGAAATCAAGCACAAAACTTTAAAAATCCCTCGAAACGGTGGAATCAAGTTAAAAACACATCGTGCGATATTGAACGTTAGTAAAAACAAGAAGACACGTTGATAAAAAAAACCATGTTTTTGTAATTATTTTTTATATATTATATGGTGCTACTGTATAAAAAAATTCTTGGGTCCATCCATGCGTCTAGGATGCCAAAAATTTATAACAAGTGCTACCAAATAGTCGAATAAACTGACTGGGGTGAAATTTGTAGTTCAGAACATATCAATTTTACATTTCGAAGTAACAAGTTTGACATCAATAAGGTTAGTGTAGTACAGTTCAACTTCAATACTTCATAGTTGAAATCGTAAAAGCTTCAGATTTCAGAAATTTCTTTTGTAAAATTATCACAGCCTTTTGTTCAGATGAAATCATTCTTACAACGAAATAAGAAACCCTAAATCAATCGGCTGCAATAAAATGCATGATCAAAGGAGAAATTAAGCTGAATTCAATATTCAATCAATAATCATTGAAAAACGCCTAATATTGGAGTTGTAGAAAAACATTAAATTGCAGCTTAATAATCATTGAAATAACATAATCTCAATCAAAAACATAATTGCAGCTTCTAAAACTAATCAAACAACAAAATTACAAAACACAACAACCTTATATCATGTATTTGAGCGAGAACTTAGCTTTTCCGACGCTATCAAATACTAATTAGGGTTTTGAACAGCGGCTATGAGATCATTTTTGAGAACAACAAAGAGAGATGGCAAAGTTTCAGTGTCATTGAGTTGAGTAGGGGAAGGATGTTCAATTTTCAAAGCAGTAGCAGCAGGCCGCCGATGCCGTGAGTTTGAATTCGGGAATCGTATCCCGGTGATGGCGTGGAATTGGGAACGCAATTCGTGACTGTTCAGGTGATTCATCTCCGGGAGGTGGCCCAACCTATTTTGGGTTATTTATATCTATATATATACTATATTATCTTTATCTTTACTATATTATAACGCATTCGTCAAAAAAACCTCTTAAAAAAAACTTTTTAAGCTTTAGTTACTGCTATTTAATACTAATTACTTAATTTTTAAGATTACAAGTAATTTGTGCGTAAGTACAACTTATTAAAGTTTCATCCCTAAATTAGTGTAACTAACTATAGATAATTATGATCAACTACAAGATAAACATCTAATTTTAAATATAAAAAATCTAAAATATGATTAAGACTATGTTTGGCAAAGGTAGCTGATAAGGTAGCTTATGACTTATAAGACAACTTATGGCTTATAAGGTAGCTGGTGACTTATAAGGTAGCTAATGAATAAGTCACGTTTGACAAAAAGTAGCTTATGAACATGTAAAATGACCAAAAAGTAGCTTTAAAATAATAATAATTAATATTAATCAGGGATATAATCAGAAGAAAATGATAAAAAGTTCAATAAGTCACTAATAAGTCACTCCCAACTAACTTATCAATAAACTAGCTTATAAGTCATAAGGTAGTTTGTCAAACATGTACCTAGAAAATAAGGTAGCTTATAAGGTGACTTATAAGTCACCTTATTTTTACCAAACAATGGCTAAGATAATCATTGACTTCTAACAAAGAAAATAATTATATTATTAAATCAAAAATAAATTATTTGGTTATTAAATCTAAATTAAATTATGATAAAAGATTAAAATAAAAAAATTAAATATAAAAAAAACTTTTAATTGAAATACTAAAATCTTTTTCTCAAAACCACATAAAACCATTAGAATATCGATAGAAACAAAAATTAAAATAAAATTTAAAATCAAGATATATATCTTGTTGCATTACGCGAGTACCCTTCTAGTTAAATTATTAATGATGAAATTTTTGGTATTGTTTTGAAGGTCTCCAACATTAATTTTTTGGTTTTTATTATATAAAATATAGCAAGAATGGTCCCTATAAACACTTTGTAAACGATGAAAGACGAAATCATAAATTATAAAGTCAGATAATCAGCTATTAGTTTTTTATTTCATCTAGTTGTTCATATTTGCAAAGAATACAAGGCGACTGAATATGTTATTTTAATGAGTTGATATGATTTATAAACAAAATCAGTTTTCTCATTATAGAATAGATGATTGATTACCTTCACATAATGTGGTTCATCAACCCAAAATTCTTCGTAATCAAATTTTCGCAATGTCCAGGTACATAATATTACGGACCTTGCTAAAAAGCCAAAAAAAATCAAAATTTACACATATCTGCAATCGCGACAGCCGGTATTGCGGACAAATATATTGCAGACTTAGGCTTATTTTGACCAAACAATGCCTAAGTGGAAATTAGGGCTAGCTATGTTATGTAGTTGCACCATCTACTCACGTGGAATATTAAAATAAAGGGAGAATTTCATATAGGTCCTTAAAAACTTACAATATTACGCGTATATCTTTGTAAAATTTCAAATTACGTGTATATACTTCTAAACATGAAAAACTCAAGCATATATCATTCTTTCTAATTTAATTATTATTAAACATTTTAAAAAATACAAATAACTAAAACTAAATTGAATGTATTTTGAAAATGACTAATATAACTTTCCCATAAAAATCGACCCTCTACCTCCCTCAGTTACTGGTTTTGAACTTATGCTAATATTTATATTTCTATTTGGTCTGATCACCTAAATTTGAGACAAAAAATATCTCAGCATCAAGAACACTCCTATTTTCAAACAGCAAAAAACAACTAGATAAAAAAAAAGCTAGAATTCGTAAATTTAACCAACAAAATCACAAACTAATCCCCATCTAAACCTACGGACTGAACTTCAAAAAATCTCAAAATCAGCAGTTAAGAACAAAATTTTAGTATGATGAAGCAACTATAAATAACGAAAATCAGACATAACTATAGATCATCGATCATAAATACATGATGAATTAAGCAATAAAGAGTAAGAATCCAAAGTTGAAGTTCACATCAATTGCAAAACCGATTGTTTAGTTGAGATATGAACAAGTAAAGGAATCAATTAACCAAAAGAAAGAAAAGCAAGATAATTACCCGAAGTAGAGAAGTGAAAATTGCAGGTGTAAAAACCCTTAAAAAGGTAGAAGAAGGAAAAGGGGGAAAATGTAGAAGAAGTGAACAAACAGTTGGTGGTAATGTAGAGGATCGTTTTTTATGGGAAGGTTATATTAGTCATTTTTAAAATATATTCAATTTAGTTTTAATTTTTTGTATTTTTTAAAATGTTTAATAATAATTAAATTAGAGAGAAGGATATATGCATGAGTTTTTCATGTTTAGAAGGATATACACGTAATTTGAAATTTTACAAGGATATATGCGTAATATTACAAGTTTTTAAGGACGTGTATGAAATTCTTCCAAAAATAAAACGTGACAAAAAAGAACCGGTATCAGCGTACCACAAAAGATGAATACTTGTTTAGTAGATATAATAGAAAAAGAAAAGTTTGTTATATTAATTAAGAAAAAATAAATTCATACACTAAATAAAAATTAAACCAATCTTCATTACATTTTTTCCTAGAAACAACATTTTACTTCATAATGTAGGTAGGAAAAATGTAAGAGACAAACTGATCAACTAAACAAGTAACGTTACAGAATAAAGAATGAATTTATTTATCTGATAACTACTAATATGACCAGAAAACGTTACATATATTCCAACGTGCACGAGATACCATGTTTATGTATTTGAGTGGATCAAACAAAGACAAAGACTTTTGGAATGTTCGAGGACTGAATATGTAATAATTCCAAAGTTGTAGGGTTGAAAAAATCAAAATGGAGATGCGGGGTATCGATCCCCGTACCTCTCGCATGCTAAGCGAGCGCTCTACCATCTGAGCTACATCCCCTTTTGATTAACGTCGTTAACGTAAGTTTTATAGAGAAATTATTGGAATCTTCAAGGACTGAAAATGTAATTTCCCAAAGTTCAGGGTCGGAGAAAAAATAAATAATCAAAATGGAGATGCGGGGTATCGATCCCCGTACCTCTCGCATGCTAAGCGAGCGCTCTACCATCTGAGCTACATCCCCTTTTGCTCATCTGTTTTAATGTAAATAATAAAATACTTTAACCTGGAACAAATAATGAATTTCACGGAATTTCATTTGCCAACGGCTTTTTTCAGATATCTTGGATGGAATCAGGTTTTACACGCCAAAAACAATTAGGTATGGGAATTGGCTCCGATCCATCAGAGAATCCGTTCCACCTGTCTAAATAGGGGACAGAAATTCCCTACTAAACCGGATCTCAGAAACAGAATCCCTATTTTGTTCAAACCAGGGATGGGTATCACACCCTTCGTCCCACCTAATAAGTTTAATTATTTATACATATCAACTACTAAGTTTAATTATTTATTATTTACTTCACTAAATTGGTAACATAACCATTCCTAGTTTCTCTTATTTATTTTAGCTTAATGGTTAATTTGGTTTAAATTCTTTTAAAATCAAATTACTTGTAATCCCAACCAATGCCTCCTTAGGGTTTAATTACTTGGTATTTGAATGGAAGTATGATCTCAGAATCGAGAATCAAATTATTAATCTCATGTATTAGTTCATAAGTTTACGCTATAAAATGACAAGCCTTTTTCGACTAAATCTACGAAATATAGAGTTCCGCCTTGCCATCGATGAAGAGGCTCATGAATTCTCCCCATCTACCGTCTCTTTCTCGACAAGGAGTTGAGAAAGTTTGTGTAAGATATCAATTTGTGTCGTGATGATCTCCGTAGCTCTGCATATGCCTTTTCGACTAGCACCAGCACCTCCGCGTCTACTATATCTGCATAATTCACACCCATCGGTTTGATCAGCTTACGGAACCTGTTTATAATGTTTTTGTTAATATTTATATAAAACAAATACTCATGAATACTCTTTATTTTTGGTATTTGTTTCTAATGTTAACGAGTAAAATCACTACTAACATGGAATTTTTTTTAAATTATGGATGTTTCCTTGGGAAATACATTGTAAATGGGGTGATTGGTCAAAAATCGTCAGAAAAGTTGGTGGGTCAATTGTCGTTGGTGGAAAACTCAAATCAGTGACACTATCTGGGTATTTTCTGGGTGATCCGTTGGTATTTTCTTAAAAAACATTGGTTTTTTTTCCTAGGTTATCCTTTGGTAATCACCCACATGAATTTTTTTTGGATGATTTTTGTAGGTGAAAATCATTTGTTTTGTAGTGATTCCCTCGTACCTGTTAGCCCAAGAACAATTTGCCGCCACCTCCACCTATACTTGGAGATTTGGAATATCAAATCTTTAGAATAATTTGATTTGTTGTTTAGTTTTGATATTTTGGGATTACGAAACCGATTACTTAGAGATTTGTGGGTTTTATGGGATGAGGATGAGAACAAGAAATTTGAAGATAGGAGAATAGTGTTGGTGGTGGACGCCATTGATGAAAATTTTGAACTTTTTTTTCTTCTGGAAATCTATCAAAAGAATTGCTTTCTGATTTTAATTTTTCTAAATAGCAAGCGAAGCCATAGATTTTGAGTGTTCAATTGGATTGGAAATAATCTACGTGTTCTTATTTAATACCCTATTCCTCTTTTAGTAACACATGTAAACCATAATTCAAATCACATCATCTTTCTTAATTACTCAATGATAAGGAATGATAAATGTCTAAATGATAGCGAAATGTGGTTTGGTGTTAAATATGATGCGTTAGTTATCCTAAATCAATTAATTTTCATGCTTGATTAAATCGGAAGAAATTGAAGTTATTTTCGTTTATCCATCTCTCGATTCTTTCAAATGGAAAGGTGTTCCGGATTATGTCAAGAGTAATTTCAGAATATTGTGACAATATGAAATCAATCTTGATAAACTCGGTGGCAACAATTGTTAAGTATGTCTGGAATCGAACCCTGGACAGATTGAATATTTCACCATATCCTCCAGGGTCTCACTACTATGCCACAACCCTTGTGGTTCCATCTCTGGATGTTAAATGATACATGTTTTCCTTATCAACTTGGACGGAATATATATGTGTAAATATAAAATGAAATTTCATTGATTATATTAGTTTAAACAAAACGGTCGTCGTGGTGTTTATTACTATTCGCATCCTTTTGTATTAATACTTTAATCTTCTTTCTCATTCCAAAATCATAGGTGTAACACCCCCAATCCAAAGGAAAGGGGGGTTACTATCAAAACTTAACCAAACGGATAGATAACGAATCAGAATTATAAAATACTCATATTATAGTCTCCAATAAATAATTAATTCTCCAAGCAAATACCATCAATTATCTTCCATAAATAAATAGATAAATAAAACTCCCAACAAACAAATAAATCCAATTATTAACCTAAAAAAAATGCTAGTCTAAAACCAATAAATTAAATAAATAGAATACTAACGGAAAGGTCAAATAAATATCTAGAAACTCTTGCAATCGAAATTGAGATCCTTATCTACTCTCCTTCACACCTCCTAGCAGCCCCCTTGATTACCTGCCGTGAGAAAGAAAAGGAAATACACGGCTGAGCCAAACGCTCAGTGAACGGATGAACAAATATAGCAAAGAAGGTAATAACAATAATATGCAAAACTGATCTCAAAATGATGGATAATAAAGTTATCAATTTTTAGTAAGTCCAATAATTTACATAGTCAAACGAAAACATACGGAGGAATATATCGAGCTCAAATAACGCATACACTTGAATATCTACAGATAGAACAAGTGTCAGACATATGACCACAATGGCCTGTACATTGGACCTGCAGATCCGCACGTACTATTGTGAGATGCGGCGTTGGGCACTGCACCGACATCCACCATACAAACAAATCACATACATATACTAGGGTCGACCCATACGCCTCCTAAATCAAATACCCATCACACCAAAATAGCTCACCCACGAGCACAAAAGAGGAGACGCCGTGAACTGATCACACCGTCACGGTGGGTGTCGCACCATCGGTGCCACAATGACGTGCCTACGTTACCCCCGTAGGTGGTTAGTAGCTCGAAATACCCGGAATCAAAATATCATAACTCATGTGACATAACGAAACTTATAACACTTTATGAATAGGTCGAAGTCAAGTAAAAGATTTTCCAAAATTATTAGTGATGGTCTCAAAGTCAAATCGAGTCAAATGAACACATATTACCGACATCAAACTTAATAAAAACCGCATTTAATTAATGGTGATGTCGATTAACAACCATGAATCAATTGAGGTTGAACCTCCAAAAACGTTAAGAAACCAACGAATATGACTCGAAAGACGCTATGGAATTTCATATATTTGAATGCAAATGAAGGCAAAACAATCGATCCCAAAGTTCGTATAATATATATATATATATGTATATATAAAGAGGGTAAGAATCCGTACCTTAAACCTTTACAAACTTTAACCAATCACCGAGTCCACCTCTTTAATCCCGACCTAAAAATAATACCCAAAACGTTACTATTAATCCTTGCCGCTAACTTTGATTCCATAAGGTAACCAACTAACTTGATCAACCATTACTTAACAAATAATAAATAACTAAACTTATAAATCTTAAAAAAAATACCAAACTGAACTAACATGTAGCTTGTAGGATAAAAAAAAATAGAAATCCAAAGTTTTATAAGGCAAAGGCTCACTGGATTGGAATAAGCAAAAGTGGAAGAATGGGAGAAATTGACGGGTATTACAATAGGCTTACTAGAAAAACTTTCACTTTGCTTGATCTCGACTTTCTTTCTTCCAAAAACTTGTAATTTCGAATTGGTTATACATCTTAACAAAAACATATAATAATAATTACATATTTCTTAATAAATTAAATGATAACTTTTATAAATTTTGTATACAGTTATTGACGAGCAAAAATGTAAATATATATTGAAATCTTTGTAATAAATTACTACATTTATACAATAACTCTCAATAACAAGCGTTACGTTTTGTGGATGAAAATAATATAAAATTTTATTGTTAAATATAGTCTTTTTAACAAATTAGACATCACTGCTTAATAAAATAATAAATTTATTAATAGGCATCCGTGATCACTTTCATTATTATATAAGATGTATTTATTATTCAAATTTGAATTAAATATTTCAGATGTATAGATAAATTAAACTTTCATATGATTGTTATGTAAAATGCATCTATTAGTTCTTTTCCTTATAATTGTGAGTGTCTAAGCAAACTTTCACCAGTTAAAATAATCCTGAAGTTAACAGTTAAACAAACCTTCAACAGTCCTAAGGGGATTCGTACTGATGACCACTATGAAACACTCAAGTTCTTGCCTATTGAGCTACCCCTAAAGATTAACTAGTATATTAGTTGTAAGTGTGATGTTTTCCCCATGTAAGATTAACAAGATTAAATATGTTTTATGAACATTCTTAAAAAGACCCTATCGGAGTTTAAGAGGATATTTGGGTTGAAATCGAATATGGGCTAGAACACCTCTTATTTTTGTAACATGTTGGGGTAAGAAGGGAGAAAATTTTAAAACAATTCATTTTAATCATTGGCAACTACTGGTGAGGTATTCATGTTTTCTCTCAATAGCCACAAGAATATACCATAGGGATTGTTAAACGTTTATTGACAAAGTTTGAAAAGGACTGAAGGACCGGAAGAATAGAAACTTATCTTTTGCTATGAGCTTTCAGGCTTCAATTGATTTACTTTATAGTTTCTTTTGTTCAAGGTTTTACTTAGTCGTATTGTTTTCAAGACCAATTTTGGTGATAAAAAAGATGGAGAAGATTTTGAGGTGAATTCTTTGGTGCAACTAGGAGCTGACTAGAGGAATGGCATAGGTAGGTTATAAAGCAGTGTGTCCAACTAAATAAACATGACGGTTTAGGATCAAGTCTTTAATTTTGGGCAAGCATGTATGGATCATCCTTAGATGAAATTGGTATCAAAAACATTCCTCTCGTCATCATTTGTTCCTGAATTGTGAGAATGTGAGTACACTAGAAAGGTTTGGATTAAAATGATCGAATATTGCTAGATTGGATCATTGGAAGATGTTGCTAAAGGCCTGGGCTGCACTCTATTAGGCCTAGTAAATTGGCTTACATGGATTAATAATTGGGTCTGGTAGGTTGTCGTCGTGGCATTAATTTTTTTAAGTATATTACTTAAAATTTAAAATTATATATAAATATAAGTTTATAAAATTTTATGTTTGAATTAACTGTAGATAACCATAATCAAATACATGATAAAAATCTCATTTTGAATATAAAAAATCTAAAATATAATTATCATAATCATTAAGTGATAATAGAATACTTAATTATTATCTTTATAAAATATTATATTATTGAACCGAAAATAAATTATTTTGTTATTAAACATAAATTAAATAATAATAATAATAAATTAAATAAATTATACAAAAAAATGAACTTTTAAATAGTTAATTTGATACTAATATCGAAAAAAAAATCAGGTTTTATGAGATTTTTATATTTATATTTTATTCAAACATAAACAAACTATATTTTTTTTCAAAAAACATAAAAAGGTATTATAATATCGACATATACAAAAAATAAAATAAAACAATGAAATCGAGATGTATTGTATACTTTGGATTGTACGAGTTCTTTTCTAGTATTTTAATATCATAATTTTTGCATGTACATCTCCAGCCGTATATTTTAACTTCGGATAATTAATGTTGGGAATGAAATATGGATTTGGCCGCTATTCTTTGAAGTTGTTACAGAATTCATCGCTAAACTTTATTTATTACAAATTATGGCCTAATGTTTGTATTTATTTATTTTTTGTGGAATTCGGTACATCACTGCTAACGTATGCTATTTTTTTTACTGTTAAGTTCATTGTTTTTCCCCTTTATCTATTTCCACCTTTTTCAAAATGTAATAATCTTTAATTTTCTACTTTTAAACCCCCCCCCCCCCCCCCCACCTTGCGTCACGTGAACCAACTGACCTTTTAGCGTCGCTACCCGCTCCCCTCGTTGTTACTCCCTATCCTTATCGTTCTCCATCGTTCCATTACCATCATAACCATAACCAACCACAACCTGCATCTCCACTACAACCCACCCCAAATGCCCTTATTGCTCCACTGACATCCATCCCCCCACCATTGTTCCAATAACTTTCCCTTAAAAGAAAAGGTTTTAGGTGAACAAGAGGTGAAATGTTATTTTGATGCATAGATTGATGGGAGTTCAATGGTCAAGATGAAGTGTTGGTAGGTGGTGGACGATGATGTAGATAGGCAATATCTATGTGTCGGAAATGGAAGGTGTGGCCCGATTAGTGTGGCGGTGAAGGTTGGGAACAAAGGTGTAGAAAAAGACAAAAGAAAACAATTTAAATGAATGAAATAACATAAAGACAGAAAATAACCTTAACTATAATGGATTAAATGGATGGCCGTTAGGGTGAGGGACCAAATCCGACAATAAAATCTAAAGAATGAGTCTTAGTTTGTAGTAAATCAAGTTCAGGGACCAATTTACTAATAACCCCAAACCATAGGGACAAAAATTCATGATCCAGTACAATTATTTTTAAACATTAAATATAACTTTATTTATGTCTACTACAACACACTACACAGCCTGGTGCCTCACCCAGGTCACTTTGTTCACACTTCCATTTTCCTTCCGACCCGACATATCTCCATCGGCATCTTATCATCAAGTTTGCGTGCAACTGTTATTTATATATGTTGAAACTTATATATAATTGACATAATATATAATAAAAGATGATAGTTTAATTTTATACAACTCATTTGAATTATTAAATTTTTCTATACGATGAAAATATTCTATTTGAGGTATGAAAGATGTATACGTTAAATATTGAAGAGTGCTCCGTGATATTTGAAAATAGAAAGGATATCAACAAAAAAAACAGAAATAAGAACTCTAGAAATCAACCTAAAAACCAATAAACTCTCTCGAAATCAACCAAATTTTTTTAAAAATCCATTTAAAATAACCAAAAAACTAAAAATCCCTCTAAAACGATGGAATTTCGGCTAAAAGACATCATACAACTTTGTGAATCTTTGATCTACCTTAAAATTGCATCTGCTCTGTAATAATCATGGATTCGCCCCCTGAAAATGTTTACTTATTGTAGCAACCTAACCTTTCTTTTGGTGTTTTATCATACTTGAATGATTCTTATATGATGATGTCTTTTAATTTTAAAAATTAAAATAAAAAGAATTTATAGAAGACAATTGTTTTTTCTTTGAAGTATATAATATTTATATACGGCAAATGGAATAAAGAAACTCATACACCTTCTTCACCTTTTGTGAATTTTGAACCCCGACCTCCTAGAAGGTCAGAGACTCACATACCGCTAGACCAAAAGCTATTTGGTATAGAAGAAGACAATTGTTGCCTTATATATAAGGGTTGTGTTCCGGTGAGAATTACAATTAACGTGAGAAGCGTAAGAAATGATCTTCATCGTTGGATGCACATTAGGATAAGATATACAAAGATGACGTGCACCGAGATGCACCGGATCAATTTTGTTCTAAAACGCAATTCATGGTAGGTATGAGATTAAAAGTCATAAAGGGTTCAGATCTCTTCTTACCTTTCTCACCTTAATTATTCTTCTCACACAATCCTATGCATATATAAATAGGTATCAGAAGTTGTTAAGATTTTAAAAAGGACTACTTAATTCCCTATTAAAACACTAAAGAGTCGTATCAACGGTTTTACAAACTTCAAAGCAAAATTTGTTTAATTGTATGTTCAAAATCTTCTCCATGTATATATTTTATGGTTTATTAAAACATGATTTTGCTTAGTGGGCAGTGGCATGCATTTTGCTTTGCTCTTAATCATTCCTCTTAACGATTGTTATCTTCTAACCCCTTAAAAGAGCTACCATGTGCCTCAAATGAAGGCAATATACTTAGGGTTATTTACCAACATTTGTCCGGTAAGTGACTACCCGATAAGATCCTCAATCCTTATATCGATAAATAAGGTTATTTATCATTATAATGTAACTCTAATAAAATAAATTGACCCCGTAAATATTTATTTCTGTAAGCGTTTAGTAATAACACCTTAGTTTAACTTTGAAATGTGACATGATGTACGACATCTTGGTATTGAAATGAATTATTATTATTAGAGAAATTGATTCAAATGATCATTTCACACACTAAAATTTGTCTCCTAACTATTTCTCTATCGGGTTTAGCCAAATGTCACTAGTCACTACTTCTGCAATATTCAGGTTCGCAGTATCACGGACTTACCTAAAAAGCAAAAAAACAAAAGACAAAATCAAATTCAAAACAGATCTGCAACTGCGACGACCAGGTCCGCAATTGAGACGGTAACAATTACTAAATTGGTTGAATTTGAATTTTATCTTTTAGCTAATATTACAGACCTGGATATTACGGAAATAGTGAGATTTACGTAACAGAAAAATGGTTAAGAGACCAATTTAGATGTGGAAAATGGTCATTTAAGTCAATTTCCCTTATCATTATTTGCAACCACCATTGAGATATCTAACGTAGGACCATCACTAACCACCACCATTAATCCAAACCCACCGGATACTGAAACAAATCTAGTCGTTATCATTGAATCATTGTGTAAAATGAACTTGTCTTTTGGAAACCTTGCTCTACAAATATCTCCGAACTCTAAACAGTTGAAACTCTGCTTATGCTTCCTTAATTTTGCTTGATTGATGCAAAACATCATGGTTTACTATTTTCACTAAAACACTAAAAACTAAAGACAAATCAAACATTATACACACCGTCTAAAATAGTATTTTAAAATACATTTCTTTTTCTCACAAGTCACAGGACCCTCGTGCATGCACCTATTTTTGTTCGTTTTTAACTTTTAAAATAATAAATTAACGGCAAAATCTTACAGGTACAGGTGATATGTTTTAAAAAAATTAATAATTGAAATCATTATATAATTTAATAAAGATATTTTAATAATATTAAATAATCACAAATGTAAATTAATGGTGAACAAAACTGGAGTTTTTATTATAATTATAACCAAATCATTATATTTTGTGGAAGATGTTATCTGACATAATTGTTTTTTCTAACAGCAAGATTTTATAAAAAAAAACTAGAAAAACGATAGGACAAACAGTTACGTAGAGAAAATAGCTAGGAGATGGTTATGAAGCCAACTCACCAAATTAATCTTAACCTTGTTACTCCTATAGTCCTATTAGAGACCCCAAAATACACCTGAGTCACAATTTTGTCGAATATATCTGCATTCTTTAGCTTGGTCTCGTAAAAAAATACTCACAATCCAGAATGACTGTATATACCAAATTATAGTGAAAATAACTTCAAAGCATAATGTAAAACAAATAATCTTTCCTGTGTTAGATTTTTTAAAAACAAATATTGCATTTTTTCACACAATTTAATTTTTTTTTTAATATTGCATTTTTATTATAATACTATATAATTACTTAGAGTAAACTACATACTTGGTCCCTAGGGTTTATTGGTTTTAACAGTCTGGGTCCCTAAAATGAAATATCTATGGCTTCCATCCTCGTGGTTTCCATTTCATAACGTATTAGGTCCCTAAAACTAACTTTGTTAGACTTTTCCTGTTAAGTAGGTTAAGTAAGAGGGGCATTTTGGTCATTTTAAGTATAGGGACCAAACACGTAATAAGAATCACAGGGACCAAACATGTAATAAGAACCACAGGGACCAAACATGTAATTTACTCTCTCATAACATATATATTGTGGGTGTGTATATATATATATATTATATATTTTATCAAATACTTTCACATTTTTCTTATTATAACATTTTCTTCGTTTTTTCTTATTAAAATAATATATTTTTAAATTGTATTTTTGTTATGGCATTATAGTTACATTTTTTTATCATAGTAATATACTGTCATTTCTTTTTTTACACATTGTATTTTTAATTTTTCTTATTAAATTGTATGAAAATTAAATATTTTAATGTAACATATTTTAATGTAACATATTTTAATGTAACATATCTTCAAAAAACACATACTTTTTAACATTTTTTAAACGTTAGCAATGGAAAATGTGTTTTACAAATTTTCTAAATATTGTTATATTAATGAATAATTTAGTTTTATTTTTGAATAACTTCATCGTTTTCTCTCCCGATTATTCATATACCACCTATATTATGTTTTTCATCTATTTTTTAAGAATTCCTTTAAAATGTATGAATAATCGGAAGGTAAAGTGAGGAAACTATCTAAAAATTTGATGTTCCACTTTATCTATGCCACGTAATTTATTTAAAAAAAATATGTTTTTTAAGGAAAAAACATTCATATATGTTACATTAAAATATATAATTTTCATATAATTTAATAAAAAAGTTTAAAAGTACAATGCCTAAATACAAAACAATTTGAAAGTATATTGTTATAATAAAGAAAAATATGTAAATATAATGACATAATAAAAAAATAGTTTGAATATATATTGCTATAATTAAAAAAAATGTAACTATAATACCATAATAAAAAAATAATTTAAAACTATGTTTCTATAATAAATAAAAATGTAACTATAATGCCATAATAAAAAAATAATTTAAATATATATTGCTATAATAAAGAAAAATTTAACTATCATGCCATAATAAAAATACAAAATTAAAAATATATTGTTGTAATAAAAAAAACAATGTTATAAAAAATTGTGAAAATTATGGTGATAAATTATATACAATATATATATTATTAATTATTAATTATTAAGTATATATAAAATATATAGAGAGTAAGTTACATGTTTGGTCACTTGTGGTTTTATAACGTATTTGGTCCCTAAACTTAAAATGACCAAAATGACCCTCTTACTTAACCTACTTAACAGAAAAAGTCTAACAAAGTTAGTTTTAGGGACCCAATACGTTATAAAATGGAAACCACGAGGATGCAAGTCATAGATATTTCATTTTAGGGACCCAAACTGTTAAAACCAATAAACCCTAGGGACCAAGTATATAGTTACTCAATTACTTATTTTCTTCACTCACTTGTGTTATTCAATGTCTCCTCTGGCACCATTATCAATGACTATCTTGACAAAGAGGCAATTTCTTGGAAATTTCATAGTGACAAATTTCCAGAATCTAGCTGTCATACCCGTACGTGAGACTCCGTACGTACTTCGTACCCTCTTACCTAAAGATCTCAGATCTAATCCAAACTTCTATATAAAAACCATTAGAACATATACCATCTTCCATCTACCAAAACCTTTTGCATACAATATATATATATATATATATATATACTTGCTTCAACTCCCAAACCCTCCATCTATATATATATATTCATCAACCATGTCATCCTCAAGCTCGAATTTCGAATCTTTAAAAGACTTGCATGACTCGGTGAACAACTTACTTCGTTCACCGGACTTCAAACGAGTTCTCTCCCACCACAAACAAGACCAAAAATGGGTTCAAATGGTCTCCGATTCATCTTTAAAGATGTTGGATTCTTGTGGGACGACCAAAGACATATTGTGTCATGTCAAAGGTCACATCCAAGAACTCCAATCTAGGTTTCGCAGAGTGAGTCTTGGTGAAACTGAGATGAAACTCTCAGAGTACCGTTTCCAAAGAAAGGATATGAGGAAACAAATGTTAAAGAGGTTAAACTCACTGAAAAATATGAAAAACACGATCACTCCTAGTGGTGGTCATGATACCTCAATTGACGATAACCTAATGGTTGTAGCCAATGTGTTAAAAGAAGTGAGGGAAACCATTGTTATATTATTGGAGTCGGTTATGTCGCTCATGTCCATGCCAAACCCTAACCCTGGGACTACAAAACCGATGATGATCAGTTGTAATGGGGTTTTGGCGGCCAAAGTGAGGTTTACGAGAGTGAATAGCTTGAGCCCATGGGAGGATTGCGACGTGCAAGCCCTTCAAAGTGCGATAGAAAGATTGGAGGCTGTGGAAAGTGCCATGGAAGATCTTGAGGTCGAATTAGGGTGCATTTTTAAGAGGTTGATGAGAACTAGGGTTTTGTTGCTCAACATTCTCACCAACTAAGGAGTTTAATTTGCATGCTCAAAATTAAAGTATGCATTATTTTACTTTGATTAATTTATTATTTCATTAAGGTGCATGACTTAGATTACTTCCAAGTTCTCTAATTACTTGGATTAATTTTAGCTTCAATTTAAAGATAAGCTATTGATATATTGTAACATACATAATATTATGGTTATTGTGGGCTTTAATATCAGTTTATTTACATATACCGATTAATTATTGGATGACCAATCATCTTGTTATTTTTGGTCCATGGTATCTTATCCTTTATTTTACTTCTTGTAGATGTTTATGAGGTAATAAAAGCATTGATTTACCAAGATGTTAAAGAATCCTTGTGACAAATAAAGAAAGTGTTTTTTCCTTCATATAATAAGAAATTCTTGTGACAAATGAAGGAGAAATTGATGTCCTATATGCGTCTTGGTTCATTGCATCTTTTTAATATAAGTGTTTATTATTTTCTATGAGTTGTTGACTTAAATGTAACATGTAAATCCTTTTATATAATAATAAGAATAAACAGCTGAAAAGAACTCTATTGTAGTACAATCATTGTTTTGGGTTTCTCTATTAACAATTTATTTATTATAGAAAAACTCTTGTAATAAGGGTTTTGTTTTGGTTTTAATATCTCTCCATCATATAATAATGTTTAAACATATAAACCAGATTATATAAATAAATATCGTAAGGCATGTATCGTTTATTTCAGAAATCAATGGTTAAAGATTGAGACTATAATTATTGAAATGTAAAGATTATCTGTAATTGATTTTGAGTTCACTCATTTGTCTTACTCAACATGCATTGTTTAACGGAATATACACACATGAAATCAATTCAATACTTCATACTTGGCATGATCAATGCCTAACAAACTAGATCGTTCATGCATCTAAACCAACATTTAAATTATTGTCTTCAATATAATCACTAATAAAATGGAAGGCTTTCACCTACGACCATTTCCTTGGGAAATCTGTCGTTAAAGAGTGATTCGTCACAAAACCGTCACAAAAGTCGGTGGCTAATTTGTTGGTGGGTAAATCAAATCAGTGACAAATTACCCAGGAAATTCATGGGTAATCCGTTGGTATTTTCTTGAAAACATCGGATTTTACCAGAACCATTAGTATTTCCTGGGTGATCCGTGGTAATCACCCAAGGAAATTTCCCTGAGTGAATTTTTGTGGATGAAAGTCATTTGTTTTGTTGTGAATGTAGATACCAATAAACCATCTATGTTATCAATCAATTCATATAAAAAACATTTAAATACATTTAAATTTTTTGAATATTAAAACACTAAACTCCAACAAAGAAATTCACATATTGACATATAAAAATTCCTAATTCTCTAACGTAGAATCAAATCAAATTAAGTTACACCTAAAATCTCACTTTAAGACAACCTCGAGATTGCCTTCCGCTAACCATTCTCATGGAAATCATCAAAGTTGAATCTTCAATCTTATATGATAGTCTTGTCAAATGTCAATATGATAGCCTTATTTATTTATTTATATCCTAAAGAATGAATGAGCCTGAAACAATTAACGACATTGTTACATAATAGTTCCAAAATTGATATTATCGTCCTCCTCTCTTTGCGTTGTGATGACCACCTGAGAGTTAGATGTAAATGTCACTTAATGATACCCCATAGATTTCATCTACAATATGGATTCAATTAGATCAATTTCAGTATATCCATTCAGACAGAAAAGTAATAAAATAAGGGTGGGAAATATGAAAATGAAAAAGGCAACATATTGTGGGTTGCCAAATTTAGTTATTTTTATTAGTAATTATATCAAACCCAACTTCTATGTAGCCCAATTATTGAATTGATCAGAGTGGGCAGTCCCTACTATCCAGAGTCGGCCCCAGCCCATAGCACTCGATCCAAATCCTTATCTCTGAATAGGGTATTAAAATTGAAATAATAAGAGGAAATGTTTTTTTTATGAAGAAGATGCACGGTTAAAAGCGTCACATCATCGTCCCAAAAATTGAAATAGATAATCGATTGTCTAGTTTATTGGCTATTAACTAGCTTATCTGTTAGACTGTTACTAACTAATTTATCAACTAGTAGCCAAACATAGCCTAAATCTTTCAAGTTTTGAGTTTTCCAAGGTAAAAACTAGGTCGAATCTGGAAGCAGGTTTATGTCTCGGACAACTTTGTGACACTTTACTGTAAAAATCATAATAGGTTCGTACGATGTTGGATTGATGGTATTCAAAACACTATGGAAAAATAAAACGTAGATCTACATATTTGATATTTCAGTTTTCCAAGATATAAAATGTTTTCGGTTAAATCCAAGTCTAACCTAGAGATGGATTCGTCTTTTGGATAGCTTTAAGACATTTCAGTAAAAATTATCATGAATCTATCTATATGGTATCGTAGTTTTATGAACCTAACGAAAAAAGCTAACAAAGATATTTGCATCTTCAACACCATGAAATTTTCAAGAAATAGAAATTTCCTAAATTGAAATCCATATAAAGTTATAGAGAATTATTATCTTCCACACCTTTACAATAATTCAATATAAGTTTTATATAACTTTTAGGAATAGGAGTTTTCTTTTCTTTTAGATTTTAAAAGGGAATTATTAGAAAAGGTTTTGTGACCTTTTTCTTTAAGACTAATGGGTGTAACATTTAATGATTGGTTAATTATTTGTTTAACATTCTAGTGGTAATTATGATATCTATATATTATGGCATGGCCCATAAAAGTAATTAGTGTAATGTTAATTGCACTCTTTTGTGTTGAAATTTTTATAGTTTTATTGTTTTGAAAATATAAATAAAGGGTTTTTTGATGTTGATGCGTGTAATAAGAATTTAATTTAGAGTTTTTTCAAATACACCTAATCTATGATAACACCTTAGTATATGGTGTATATGATAGGGTGTTATTACCTCCCCCAGACAATGATATTGACATTGTTATGCACAGAATTTTTTGTAGCCTTGAAAATGTAAAAAATAGGTTTTACATATAAATTTTTTTGTAGCCTTGAAAAAGAATTCACTTTTCTTTACTTTTCATATAATAAATTACATATAAATGATCTATAATCTGTAAATCTATTCATCTAAATCTATATATCTATATCTATATCTATAATTCTATATTAATCTATAAATCTATTCATCTAATTTTGTATATCTATATATCTATAATTCTATATTAATCTATAAATCTATTCATCTAAATCTGTATATCTATAATTCTATATTCTAGAATCCCTAATCGATAATCCATAATTTAATATATGTAATCTCTAATATGTAATATGTAATCTATAAAGCTAATGGCGTGTAGCTTAGTTGGTAATTGGTGTGGGTTAAGTTTGTCCAAAATCGAATTGTCCTGGGTTCGAGCCCGGGTGCCCTCATAGCCACAACCGCTAAGTGAGTCAGGTATGCCCCCCACATTATAGAATTGGCAGCCGATTGTGAACCGGTTGGGGTTGCCGGTATCAACCTTTTGTCCAAAATATGTAATCTATAAATCTTTATATATATATATATATATCATATGTATATATATAAATAAAAACCAAGAGAAATTACATCACATAATGTAGACTAAGAATCCAAAATATTGAATTGGTTAATTTTGCCTATCTCATATTGATATAAATAATATATGTAGTAACATGTGGGTGATTATCTAACGAGAAAAATACCAACTTATAAAAAATGATATGTTGATACACGAGATTAATTATACAAGAACAAAATCGCTAACTTTTTTTGTATGAATGTTAATATAAACTTTAATCGATTTTGAATTAAATAGTTAAATTTAGTTCATAAATACAATTTCCCCATCATTAATGGATATCATATTTTGTTAAACATCTTTATACATTTAAATTGAAAAATCAAGGAGAATGAATCACATTATTGATTTTAGTATTCTAAAATCTTTAATTGTCATAGATGATAAATTTATAGAGAGAAGTAATTAGTATATGAAAGAGTAGGAATGCCTTATAAATATGAAACAAATTTGTGTAGGAATAAAGAGTTGGCTCTTTGTGGCCGACTCATCTTTCGTGAAAAAAACTATATTATATATCTATATATGCATGATTTGTATTTGAAAAGTTAGTAATTTTAATACAAGAATTATATGAGTTTGTATTTAAAACCATCCTCTATAATATTGATATATCTATATATGCATATATTTTTATATTAATTAATATCAGTTATAACTTATAAAATAATATAAGGGCGTGTTCAAATGAGAACTTAAATTTGGTTGTGAATGTGAGGATAAATGAGAGCGCGACATGTGTCACATTCAAACTGAATAATGAAGAAAATATTCAAACTGAATAATACAAATTCAGACACATGTTGCGCTTTTATTTGTTCTCACGTTCACAGCCAAATTTGAGTTCGTATTTGAACTTTTCTCATATAATATATTATTATATATAGAAAGAGGTTCATGCAAGGACGGTAACTATTTACGAGAATGCAAGGACAATTCTCAGTCAATCATTTTGTACATGAAACTTTTCATGTACAAAATCACATATGATTTACGTACAAAATCATATATGATTAGCTGCAACTTTTCCCACGACTTGCCCACGAAAAAAATCGCACGTGTCATTTTTGATGCTTACAAAATCACATATGATTTTGTACATAAAATCATATATGATTTTGTACATGAAAAATTTCAGGTACAAAATGATTGGCCGAGGATTGTCCTCGTATTCTCGTAAATTGGTATCGTCCTCGTATGAACCCGCCTCATTATATATATACTTATATAAATTACAAATCTATTTTTATAAAAAAATTATTTAAAAAACATATTATAGGCAACTTTAGCATGGGTTGGGATCACGTGAGACCACCATGTATCCGTGAGACCCGTGAGACCACTTTTTACTCTTGAAACTTCACAGCAAAAACATTGTGAAGGTAAAAAAAATCTGAACATTCACAGCAAAAACACTGTGAAAGTTACATTCACAGCAAAAACACTATATATGTTACTTTCATAGCAAAAATACTTTAAATATTCATATTTTTTTTTACCTTTATAGTGTTTTTGTTGTTTCAAGTGTAAAAATGTGGTCTCACGGAAACAGGGTGGTCTCACGTGATCCCAAGTCACTTTATCATTGTAACAGTTTGTTCTATCATGTTCTATTCAAATTAAATAAAGATTAAACAATTAGTCTAATGAAGTTTATTCTAATCTAAACCTGTTTATTACAAGTTCTTTTTATTTACATATTTCAATAAATTTAAATAGAGTATAACTGACCTTGTAAAATGATTATTTTGGTCATTTAACTAATTATTAAGGTATGATTAAAATAAAGTGAAAAAACTTTAAAACTTATTTACTTCATTATTTATACAACGTTCAAGAAGTTAAACTTATTACAAATTAAATTGCATTCCTTTTTTATATAACTTGTAAAATAAAATAACTTATAAATTATAATTACCAGATCACCTAAAATATTTTCAGATATGTTACGAATTATATCAAGGACGGTGGGAGGATGGTCTGTTGATCATATGAAAAACCAATTAAATTCAAATAAAAATGTCATACAAAATAATACGCACGGGAATTTAAACAAAAAGACGGAAAACAAATTACGCACGCAATTGAAATGTCAAATTGACCACCGTAGCGGACCAACAAACAAATCAACGGTTTTCAATAGCCCATCAGATTATAAACAAATCTCGTCCGTCCATCCGTAATCAACAAGTCAAATACGGTCATACCCATGGCCACGAATGAATCCATCCTACTTTATAAAGAGTTAATACCAGTCTGAGGTAGATACATACAGATCACAGGCTCTGAATCCATGGCGAATGTTTGCAATATGCCGGAGATCGATGGAAGAAGCGGTTATTGCAAATCAAACTCTACTTTCTACAGCAAACGGAATCCGGCACCATTACCGGCAAACCAAACTCTTGATGTGACGACGTTCATCTCGGCGCGTGCGCACCATGGCGTCACTGCCTACATCGACGCATCCACCGGCCGCCGGCTTACTTTTTCCGATGTATGGAAGGCGGTGGAGTCTGTGTCTTCTTCGCTTTCCGACTTCGGTATCCGTAAAGGCGACGTCGTTTTGCTACTTTCCCCTAACTCCATCTTCTTCCCCATTGTCTGTCACTCCGTCATGTCACTCGGCGCCATTATCACTACTACAAATCCTCTTAATACAAATCGCGAAATCAACAAACAAATCGCCGATTCGAAACCAGTGCTCGCCTTCACGATCCCCGAGCTCCTTCCGAAACTCGCTGAATCGAATCTCCCGATCGTACTAATTGGATCTGGTAGCGGGAAGGGGAAAATTGTGAGCACGCTAGATGAAATGATGACGAAAGAGCCGAATCGGAACCGAGTCAAGGAGCGAGTGACTCAGGACGATACGGCGACGCTTTTGTACTCCTCCGGGACCACCGGAGCAAGCAAAGGCGTGATCTCGTCTCATCGGAATCTAATAGCCATGGTTCAAACGGTTCTCGGACGGTTCCAATTGGAAGATCAACAAACGTTTCTCTGCACCGTTCCTATGTTTCACATATACGGATTAGCAGCTTTTGCAACTGGACTGATAGCGTCTGGATCGACGGTGGTGATTCTGCCGAAGTTCGAGATCCATGACATGTTATCGGCGATCGGAATGTACAAAGTGACGTACCTGCCGCTGGTTCCACCGATTCTAGTAGCTCTCGTTAATAACGCCGATCAAATAAGGAAGAAATACGATCTCCGAAGCTTGAAGTGGGCGTTATCTGGAGGAGCTCCGTTGAGTAAAGAGTTGACAGAAGGATTCATGGAGAAGTTTCCAGGAGTGACGATTATGCAAGGGTATGGGCTAACGGAGACCACCGGAATAGGAGCTTCAACAGACACGACGGAGGAGAGCCGGCGGTACGGAACTGCCGGAATGTTATCGTCGAATATGGAGGCTAAAATTGTTGATCCCGATACCGGTAAGGCGTTAGCGGTGAATCAGACGGGGGAGCTTTGGCTCAAGGGTCCCAGTGTGATGAAAGGTAACATTATTATTTAATTGTATTTATTTTTAGTCACTCTTTTATTTTTAGTACTGTAGTGTAAGGTCTCAGTCTTTCAGATACCTAACTTGTGTTATTATTTAATTTTATTATCTCTGATAAAAAGTTGATTACTCGTTATCCTAATGGGCCCCACGTGAACATGAGGACACAAAGCGGTTGAGATTAGCAAAGACCGGAATCGAACCTATAATTTCTTTTGTACTTAGACAGAGTTGTCTAATCCTTTTGCTAACTGCGTTAAAAGAAGTTTTATTATCTAATATTAAAACCCTTTTGTTCAAATTTCACACTGCGAGCATCAATTTAACAATCCTGTAAAATTGGAGATACTTCTTTTTATGTTATGATTTATGAATTTTTTTTAGTGTAATAAAGATAAAGTTTGAAAATGAAGATGTGGATGGGAATGGGATGATGATTTTGTTGGGTAAGTGGGTTCGTGGGGTCATGTTATTTTGTGTAGAAAAGTGCTTCCACTTATTATGTTTCTTTCTTTTGTATGTTCGTTTTTTTCCCTAAAGACGAATAAAAACCAACTCTTGGATTCTCAAAGTGGTTGAATTTTTTAGAATATCTAAAATTCAGAATACTAAAAAGTAAACACAAAGTGGTGTTGCACGCTTGCCATTTCCCCCATGTTATAGAACCACTCTTAGGAATTAATTCTGGTTATTATTTACGGTAATAATAATAAAATTTCTTTTTTAGAAAATAGAAAAACGTATGGTTTTGAATTTTTAATCTTCATTAGCTGTTGAAGTTGAACAAAATTTTAAGCGGACATCGGAAATGGTATTACTGCAGGTTACTTTAGTAACGTGGAAGCAACAGCCTCAACTCTAGACTCAAGTGGATGGTTAAGAACCGGAGATCTTTGCTACATTGATGAGGATGGGTTCATCTTCGTGGTCGATAGATTAAAAGAGCTCATCAAATATAAGGGTTATCAGGTAACCAACAAAAGATCACATTTAACAAAAAAAATCTCAAAAAATGCTTAATTATTATGCTAATAAGCTTATTTTATACAGGTTCCTCCAGCAGAACTTGAAGCTTTGTTACTAATGCACCCAGAAGTCGACGATTGTGCTGTGATCCCGTAAGTTGGCCTCTTATAATGGGGTAGTAAAGAAGTGAAATTTAAGTAAAATGGGCAAAGTTAAGATGTTTGGTGTGTAATGTAAATATGTAATGCAGGTTTCCTGATAAGGAGGTCGGGCAGTTTCCGATGGCGTATGTGGTGAGGAAAAGTGGAAGTAATTTGTGTGAAAGGGGAGTTATGGAGTTTGTTGCTAAACAGGTAAATTGACGTTACATTACTATAACCATAAGGGTTGTGACCTACTGGTTGAATGCCTAGGGGTTGAAAGAATATCTTAGCAATCCAGGGTTCGAATTCAGTCGCTCTCAACAATTGTGGCCACTAAGTTTATTAGGGCTGGTTATTGCAGTCAAAAAACTTTGTTGGGATTAGTCTGGGCTTTGCCTGGGATACCCTTCAAAAAAACGTTACATTACTATTAAATTTTATGATATAAATTTGATCTGTTTCGAGTTTAATTAATTTTTCGAATGTGAAATTAGGTTGCTCCATACAAGCGAATCAGAGCAGTAGCGTTCATCGGGTCCGTACCCAAGAACCCGTCGGGGAAAATTTTGAGGAAAGATCTCATACAACTTGCAACCTCCACAACCTCTAGATTGTAAAGAAAAACTAAATTTGGTTTTTTTGTTGGAAGGCAGTTTGGGAAGGAAATTATTATAACTAATAATGGTGTTCGGTTCAATATAAAATTAGTTATGGTTTTTTGGATCGATTATATAGAAGTGGATAATCATTATTCATTCATGTCGTATTAGATTCGAAGGAATGATTTGTCATTCCATAATGTTCCATTTCCTTTCGTGTTCATTTCAATTTTTATTCCTTTAAACATAATACTGTAACAAAGGTGCACAAGGATTGAGGTTTAATCAGTCATATAACAATATCGATTATTTTTTTGACAAAGAAAGAACCATATCATAAGATAAATGGGTCAGGCCTTAGTTAGATCCAGACAGATGTAACCAGTCGTTTTAGGAAATGTATAAATATAATAAATACTACATATTAAGATAGAAGAATGAAGTGAACAATTATTTTAATACAGACCTCGAATTTTTATTTAATTGTAAACTAGTTAATCGTAAAAAAATAGTTGAACCATGACATTATACACTAACTAATTATTTTGACGTCTTCGTTTTTTTATCTCTATCTCGAGCTTTTTCATTTATTTATTGATTTTAACCTTTTTTTTAAGTGATCAAATTTAGCGGTATTAGAATATAAAATATTTGATAGTCTTTCTAATAAATCCTTGACTACATTAGTGTTTCATGTTACGTTTAAGATCGAGACACGAAAAACAAAAAATATATCTTCATTCTAATTATACCCTTTATTAATATTATTTGTTATTTGTTGTTATTAAATATTAATTAATTATTAATTATAAAGTCTTTATTAGTATTAATCATTTAGAACTGTCATTAATATTATTAATTATTTTATAACATATTATTATTCAATATATTAGCCGTCAGAAAAACTATTTTAAAAATATTTTTTACATGAAATTTATTATATTTATTTTGTTTTATAAATATTGACAAATATTTTAAGAAAATATTTAACGTATTTCATTGAGTTTTTTTAATTATTAAGCATCTCCAACAATTATGTTTAATATAATTAGTTAATAACTACTAACTAATAATTAACTTGTCAGCAAATTTACCACACCTATTTTCATCCTATCAAATGGGGAATCAACATTCCATTATTCTATAATATCATTCATTTTCATTTTTATTCCTTTAAACGAATATCAAATTGGGGAGGAATGAACCTTCTCTCGTACATTTTCATTACTTTAAACTTAGCGGGGGCCCGGCACCCCTTTGTTTTGGGCCTTATTCGGGTGCATGGATTTTATTTTTTATTTGGTCCATCTCATCTCCTATATTTTATTCGATGGATTGGGTACTGGATTTGATCCCAAAATTTTGTAATTTAGGGATCCTTTATTAAAAATTTAACCGATAAACACTTGATGATAAAAGATATTAGTGATGTTATTGGTAACCATCTTCAACCATCAAAATTAATTGTTGCTAAACGTCTTTTATCTAATAAGTAATTACCGGGTACAAGTCTTTTTGTTGCCGGGTAAAATTCTTATACGTTGTCATACTCATTCGGTAGGTAACGATAAGTGCTTACTCAGTAAACATTGGATAAACGCATCTTACCTTTCTCATATGTAGTATTCAAAAAATTATAGTAACTCTTTGATTCTTTACTTGATATATACCTAATTCCTAGTACATAGATTTATAAAAAGACATGGAAAGTAAAAAAGTATCGTTTACATCCGAGTTGCGAATAAAAAATTATGAACTCATAAAGATATTACTACAAGCATTATTTACTTAACCGAAAAAATTTAATGATATCTGATAAAGAGGTCAAATCTATAAAAAAAATTGAAGTTATATTGATTGAAAATGTAATAAATGAATTGTAAAAAAATATATATCCACGAGGACCATAAAATATCAACTTGCTCTAGTTTTTTTTTTGTTTTTGTTTTGTATAGCTAACAAATTGTTGAGGGTTAGGTCCTAACAAAATTTGGATCCAAGTTCCCCAAATATATATGTTTTCCAAAATTCTGTTCACATACCCAAACCACCTTTATCATCCAATACATCAAACCAAATCAAACCATACCCGGTATAATATAACTTATTCAAATGTGATGTCTGAAAAGAATGATATATATGATATATATGATATATATATATATATATATATATTATGTAGGACCCACATCATATGTGTTCCAGAAAGTGTTCATTTGTTCTTTAAAAATGCAAAGTTGATAAGTTCAGCAAAAAGATTGATTTCTATCGAAAATAGGAGAACTATTTATAATACAAGAGTTAGCAATCCAATCCTATAAATTAGGAAAGGATCCTCATTGACAACCTATCAAAACATATCTTCTAATATTATCAAAATATCTCCTAGGATAATTCCTATAATATTGATGTATATCTTGACAAAAGTTCTCATTTGAACCTCTCCATATATATATATATATATATATATATAGAGAGGAAAGTTCAAATGTGAACTCATTTTTGGTTGTGAACGTGAGGACGAATCTCAGCCACTTATCCGGTCAATAAAAGCGGTTTTGACCTGATTCCCCTCCTTTAATAATCTCCACCTTCCCATGAATCGCGTCAATCCTCCGTGATCGCGTCCACCATAAGCGAAGATGTGTGGCTGAGATTCGTCCTCACGTTCACAACCAAAAATGAGTTCACATTTGAACCTAACCCTATATATATATATATATATATATATATATGGTTGGGTTCACGTAAGACAAGTCTGTCTCTGTGAGACCGTGAGACCGCCATTTTACAATTGAAACTTCACAGCAAAAACATTGTTAAGGTAGAAAAAATATGATGGGTTCACGTGAGACCCGTAGGAGAGCCGTGAAACCACTTTTTTACTCTTGAAAACTTCACAGCAAAAACACTGTGAAGATAAATAAATCTGAACCTTCACAGCAAAAAACACTGTGAAGGTTACCTTTACAGCAAAAACACTATATATGTTACTTTTATAGCAAAAATACTTTAAAAATTCATATTTTTTTTACCTTCATAGTGTTTTTGCTGTGAAGTTTCAAATTTAAAATAGTTGTCTCACGTGTCTCACGAAAACAAACTTGTCTCACGTGATCACAAGTCATATATATATATATATATATATATTGGAGCAAATATATATATACATGTCTTCTATCTTTTTTAACAGGTGATTGTTTTCGTGAAATATCACCTTATGAAAAATGTGTGTGTAAAAGAAAGAAAAATGCCAAAAAGTTCAAAAAAAATGGAAAGCAAGCACCACCGTACGTAAAAACGAAACTAGCTAGCCACAAGAACACGTAGCAAAAGAAAGAAAAACTACACAACATAGTTTATCGTAAAACTTAGGTAATCTAACAGTTATGTCAATCTCACTCCTCAGTAACCTTGCTCCCTACCCCGTGATTCTCCAACTCCATACCTCCCATCTATCCTAGCTATAGGTACAAATCTCCACTCTTATCTTTTCTCGATCATGGAATGAATTTATTATAGTTTTAGTGGAATTCATAATCAATCCCACTTCTTAAATATATATCTTGTATTGTATTCATCATGTTCTTAAATCAACAAAAAAATTATGTTTTTTGTTGGTAAAATGAAAATGTTAGACCTATTATGTCACCAAGCTAATTCTTTTTATCATCATAGTAGTTCAACTTTTGTTGATCATATATTCAAGTTCATCATCATCATAATATATATGAATCGAATAAATGTTTTTTTAATACTTGCATCTCATAATCAAAACTAATAACACCTAAAATAAAACCTAGGAGCTCTTCCTTCGACTTCATGTCTTTTGCCAAGGATATCAAAATCGCATGGTTGATTACATACTTTTGTATGTCTAGTAAGAAATGCATGCCTTTTTAGAAGTTTCTATAACAAAATTGTAATGCCAGGTCACGTAATGTGACTGTAAGTGTAACCTTATATTATTTAAAAAATAATCAATATATCATGTTAATCGTTTTAAGCAACTGTATAAATTTATAAATTTTGTTCTTTTAATTTGAAAATCAAAATCGATGATATGCAAGCTTCCCTTTCCATATCTTCCTTTTTTGACCGTATATATTTATTTATCCTACGAAAATTACAAGGTATATTTTAACTGCCTTATGAAAAATTTAACATTCTATATATAACTTCATAGTCAAAATTTTAGAAGAACTTTATCGAACATTTGTTAAATAACTAAGTACACCCCTTAATTATTGCGTGTTAAAATGTTAAATCTGTTACTTATTACAAAGAAAGTTTTATCTTATATAATTATAATGGTACCATGATATTCTTTTTTAAAACGAGATAGTAATTTCATTTTAGAAAAGGGTGTTATATATTGCTTTTCAGTTCCACTAGTCAAGTGTCAATAATTTGCTTTATAATAATTTTAATATATATATATATATAATATAGAGAGTCAGGTTTAAAGGAAAACATTAAAATAAAAATAA
Organism: Silybum marianum; assembly: GCA_036898165.1. Taxonomy (NCBI): domain Eukaryota; kingdom Viridiplantae; phylum Streptophyta; class Magnoliopsida; order Asterales; family Asteraceae; genus Silybum; species Silybum marianum. The sequence goes on from CM072531.1 coordinate 42,441,311, forward strand.
TAAAAAACACTCTAGAGTCTAACATCTGAACGGTATGCGCAAATGCATACCTGTAATTTGTAACATGCATTTGTGGATATACACTAATTCATATGTAATTATATAAGCATTGGTGCACAGGAAGAAACAACTTCAATCTATTGTATGCATTTGTCCATACCTTCCGGATGAATGACTTCCATGGTGTTCTTCAATTTTCCTTTTTTAGAGTTTTCCATTGAATCTACCCTCTCCTCTATGTATAGAGAGAGAGAGAGAAAGAGAGAGAGAGAGAGAGAGAGAGAGTAAAGTTCAAATGCGAACTCAAATTTGGTTGTAAACGTGAGAACAAATGAGAGCGCGACACATGTCATATTCATACCAAATAATGAAGGAAAATATTCAGACTGTAGTATTATTCAGATTGAATGTAGTGTTATCTTGTTGTTATTTTAATTATTTGTAGTTTGACTATGTATTAATAATCTCACATTCACCGAACTTATTTTTTCATATTTTACTCGCATATTTCAATTGCCAATTCAAAAAATATGTGAATTTATCATTATTTCCTTTGTTTTTCTGAGCATGAGATTTTTTTTTCAATTTAATAGTTTTTAAATAAATATAAATATTTTTCTTTCAAAAAAATATAAATATTTTTATTTAACATGTATTTTATTTTAAGATATTTGATTTGTCAGTGAATATGTAAAAAAAAAATTAATAACAAAAACCTTAATCACAATTTTAGAGAATTATATACTTTCGGTCTCTATAGTTTGTTCTAAGACTGGTTAGTCATTCATAACGGTTACAAACTAATGTTGTTAACTGTTAAGTAAAGGGACCGTAAGAATTATAAAAACAAAAAGCTGAAACAATAGTTTGTTTTAAAAATCAAATCTAAAATTTGAGCAAGCCACAAGGACCATAAATGTAATTTACTCTTATATAAATGTCTAATGTTACATGACTCATGCATTAAATTTTAAGAGATACACTTTTAAACCCATCAATGATCAATATCGTCTTTTCTTAACGAGTTTGTATTAATCCAAATTAAAATTAGCATGTTCTATTTCTAGTTTTTCTTATCTTTTGTAATCATAAACTTAAGTCTAGATTTGTTATCTTTTTCATTTGTTTCTTCCACAAAAAAGGTTTAGAACGCAAGGAAATCCAAACCCTGTGGTCCAATTAGGCCATCTTTTTCATTTGTTTGGATTTTAAAAATGGTGAAATTTAGATTTCTTTTCAATATCATATCGCATTTTCGTATTCTTCTAATTTGTAGTAAACAATTCGGAATACAAGTTGAAGAATAGTATCTCTAAAGCAACAATAGATGGATTTGACAATGAATAAAAGCACTCATATGACTCAAAATACACTTATGTTGGCATATATAAATCATATGTGCAAACAACCAACGAAGACTTATAAACTTAAATACTTAAATTATATTTAAAAAACAACTTACATCTAATCTCAATTAATGTTAGCTCCCATGATATTTTTACTATTTTAAAGATATTAAAATATATCAACAAGATGTAAGGTTTGGATTTCGGTGAGAAAAAAAAGTTATGATGAGAATCGTAAGAAGAAACTTGGACCACTGGATCATTCGTAATTGAAGATCGACATCTCATTTGAGATGCACCAGATCAATTCTCGTAAGGAGCGCAGTTCATGGGTGGTGTGATATTTAAAATAGTCAACAGATCCCTTCTTACACTTTTTTACCTTAACTCTCTTTCTTACACGATACCGTGCCTAAGATGTTAAAAGATGTAACATTATATAAGATTGTCTTTTTAAAATCAAATAATAGTGGTCTTAGCATGTTAGAAAAGGAAAAGCGAATTAATGATTTTCTTTGGAATTGAAAATTCAAAAGAAAAAACTTTGGTAAGGAATGATTCCAAAGAGAAACCAATATAATCCAAATTTTGGTAGCTTCCAAGAAGTTTTCTACATGCAACTTTCTTTTGAATTAAGGATATGCCCAACAATCTAGAATCCAACTTTCAAGATGGAGATGGATAAAGCAAAAGCAAAAGAAAGAAAAAACTAAATTTCTTTGTTGGACTCTAAGGTGAAATTATATACGGGTTTGTTTATGACCATTCTAATATATTAATTGAAGGTATTACAATGTTTTTTGGTTTATTTGTATGAAGAGTATTTAGTTTTTTTTACATTTGATGAATATTCAAAGATTAATTTGTACAAAGTGAAACTTAATGATTTATTTGGCATAAGTAACTAATAAAGTTACCTTATGACTTATAAGATAGTTCATCAAAACCTTACTTTTATTAACTTATCAATAAGGTACCTTATTGATAAGTTAATAAAAGTAAGGTTTTGATAAGGTACCTTATAAGTCATAAAGTATCTTATTAGCTACTTTTGCCAAACATAGTCTTAGTGATTTATAAGAACCAAGAAGAAAATTATACCTTCTAGTTATAATTATTTATATTTGGATGATCTTTTAAAGAGTTCGGTAAAGTAAATGATCAATTGTGCTAGCTTTAATTCGTTTTGGGTTTTTTGGATTCCTATAACATGTTTGATTGACTTTCCATTAAATTGTGTATGAATAAAATTACGTGGATGGGTTAATATGTCTGTATAGATCTAAAAAGTTTTTGTTTGAGTGTATCTTTACCTAGATGGAATGAATGTATTTTTTTTAATTGGACGGGACAAGTTCAGAAAAAATTATCTTTTTGCATAAAGTTTCCCTTACAAGTTTACTGAATAATTCATGTTTAAATCATTAAATTACTATCAAACAATTATGTATAACTGACCAACTAAGTTGCGAATCTCATAAAGTTAATTAATTAAGTTGCTAACAAATAAACCCTAAGTTAATTTAAGAGATATTTTGAACTAGACAAACTAAAATTATCCGCAAATCACTCGTTAGTCATTAGCACATAGTCGTTGGTGATGATGTTAACATTTTAAGTGTGAAAAATAAATATAGAGTCATCATAAAAAGTCGTGATAGATGAAATTCGTAAGAACTTTGTTGATGATGATGATTTAAACCAACCATCCATCAAAGTAAGACACAGACGTTTCTTATAATTAATTACACTTGCAACTTGTTACATATATCATATAGATAATGTTTTCTATTTATATAAAATAATGTATCTATTTTATAATATGTAATAAACATTGTTAGACGACTTTACTAATTTTGGACTCGTTAGGAAGCACTTAAAGTTCTTTTTTTATATATTATTATTTTAATGCGCACACTATTGAGTTTTTGTTTAAAAAGAAAACATAATGGTTTTGACAAATCTACTAAATAAGATGCAAACTGAAATTGTGCTTTATAAGGTTTGAAGACTCAATCTTTCTAAAATTTAATAATTAATATGTGTTTTTACTTGTAATCATCATAACATTAAGAAGTGCGTGGAAAATAAGTTGGAAATTTACTATCGTGTTATCAAATGAGTCAATGGGGCGTGATACTTTGGTCCAAAAGGAACATATATAAGACGTAACAAAACAAGCTTCTTTTCTTTTTTCCATAATGATATATGATGACTAAAATATTGGTTGTGGTTACTTAAGATGAATTATGATGCAGCAGATATTATGGATGGATCAACAAACGTCTAACCCTAGAATAAATGAGCCTTCGCAACAGGGACGGAACACGACCGTTATAATCCTCGGGGCCGAAATATAATATTACAAAAATTCAGAGATCAAAATGATCATACGCACATAGTTTTTTTTGTTCGGTTTTCTACAATATAATATTAAATTTTTTAAAAATTTGTTAGCGTAAGATTAAGGGGTTGTTTACCAAATTCTTACTTAGTAAGCGTTTGCCCGGTAAGAGCGATGGTAAGGACAAAAGTCTTATCCGATAAGTAAAGGTGACCATTTTTATCTGGTTAAAACTTAATGGGTAACTTGTTGCATATGGTGAGATTTTGATGAAGTAAAATATTATCTGACAAAGTAAGTGATTGTCAACTTACTAGTAAGCATTTACCGGATAAATGTTTGGATAAATGACCCATAAAACTCATAACTTTGAATTAACTATTAACCGGAAATAGTAATATAGATTTGTTATGTTTTTGTACTATTATGAACTAATAAAATAACTTTTATATTAATAATATAATAATATATATTAACTTAAATATTGTTTTTTTATATCATTTAAAAACTAATCTTTATATATAATTGAAATTAATGATTTAAAATGTAGTGGTAGAAAAATGACAAAATGAAATGTACAAGGGAATGGTAGAAAAATGATAAAATGAAATGTGCAAGTAAATGGTAGAAAAATGACAATATAAAAAAGTTCAGGGTTAAAATGACAAAATAAAAAAATGCAGGGTTAAAAATGACAAAATAGATTAAAAAAAAAAGAATTGGGGAGGAAAGGATTAGAACCTATTACAACAGGTAGGGGGCCACCAAGCGCTAACCAACCAAGCTAGCCATCAAATACATCTTATTAGCTGATGTTTGGTATTTAACTAAAGAGGCGGGGAGGCCATGGCCCCCAAAGGCCCCTATGGGGTTCCGCCGCTGCTTCGCAACGAAAGAACTCAAGAGTTTAGACTAAATACTCAATAAAAAAGTTTATTGATAATTCAATGATTAATCATAGAGCTAGAAAGATCCTTAATAAGGATAAAAACAATCCTAATTAAGCTAGAAAAAACTAATAAAAGGAAACTTATCAAAAGAATATAAATTGTAAACTAAAACCTATCGAAACTATTAAAAATGAAACAAGAAAAAAGGTAAACCAAGAATCCTTGTTCGATCAGATCTCAAATCTGGGAGACAGTGAGTCCCGCCGTTTGTTGGGCGGCTTAAGCTGCGGGGAAACCCGTGTTGCCTGGCCCTTGCGACACTGACGATTAACTCTTCAAAACGGGTGGCTAGGTCCTCTATATCAAATTTTATCACTATTGTAAAATGACTTTCTCCGGTGAACTTTTCCATCGGAAATTTACCGGCGGTTTGGGAAAAAATCATTTCTCATTGACTTCCGCTACAGATACGTCACTGGTTTTTTTTATTAATCATAAAAAATTATTTCGGTTAATTTTTTGGTGGATTTTTGACAGATTTTAATTAATAAATTATTAATTTTAAGAAAAAAATAATAACTACCTGAAAAACAACTGAAAATTATAATTAACTTTTTTTTCGTCGGAACCACGGGTAAATTTTTAGATTTTTTATAATTATTCTTATTGAAAAATTATTTTTCTTCTGAAAAATAATTAATTTTGTTTCCGACAATCACTGCGGCCGGACGGATCCGCCGAAAACTTGTCGGGAAATTTTTTAGATTTTTTAATTATTGTTTCCAAATTTTCTGGAAAGAAAAAGAAGTTAATTTTTTTCCGACGGGTCACCGGTGGCCGACTGAATCCATCGGATTTTTTTCAAGATTTCTCTTGATTATTATTTTTAAAATTTTAATTTTCTAGAAAAATAGAAATTAATTTTTTTTCCCGGCGGTTCACCGTCCTGTTTAGTAGTGTATGAAGTTCTTTTGTTTTTTAAGATGCAACTCTTGAAGTGATCGATCACTCTATTTCGCTCGAGTACCATCTTGTGAAAGTGAAATTAAATATACAATGGTCCGTTAAGTAGCTAGCTTAATTATGATCCCAATGCCCACGATTAAGAGGGTTTGACAACATTGTATAACTAGTGTTTCCAACCGCGCGTTGCGCGCGGTGACCATATATCATGTTAATTTTTTTTTTTGTAAAAAGGTAAATAATTATTTTCTATATTCATTAAATGTTATATACTTAAAAATTGTTATTCCCAATTTAATTTATAGGAATTGGTTTCAAGCCTATGTTGGCATACATGTATACTATTTTTTTAGTTTAGATGGAGTATAAATAGATTTGTAGAAAATGTTTTATGGAATGAATAGTGTATTTGAATTAATATAAGTTGAAAAAACAATTTTGATTCCTTGTTTCTTATTTGGTATTAGAGTTCAAAGATAAAACCGTTTGAAAGGTAATGCTAGTATTTTTTATTTTGTGAGTATCAATCGAATAATGAAAAGATTTTATAAAATCGTTAACAAACAGATAGAGATAAACCAATAAAATAAGGATATATAAAAATAAAAATAAAAATAAAAATAAATTCATACATAAAATGATATAAGTATACAAATAAATCAAAATGAAAAACACATTTGTGGTTGAAGTTACGATTTTAGAATGCTATAGAATTATTTATTAAAGAAACAATAATCGATCGCTACAACTCATTTGCACAATTCTATAGCAATAATTGTCGTTGCATAATCATAAGAAAGAAAAAGACTATCACCGGTAATAAACAATGTTTCCCCACCCATCCCTTAACTTGAAAAATTGTTAATCTAAAATTGAAAAAAACTAATGCATTTTTTAAGGAAAAACTTGCATAGTGTGTTTTTCCTTCATTTTGGTGTCAACATCCCATTAAATATAAGATTTAGTACAAACTATAAATAACAAAGTATTTAGCACCATCAATTAACAATTTCTATTCTAATCATGCGCAATTGAACTGCGCCTTCAACCACCAAATCTTACACCCTCAAGAACTCCAAACCTTCAATTTCTCTACAAAAAAAAACTGAGACGGTTACTCGCAAATCATAAGAATAAAACTAAATGCAATGATGTTGATTGATATGACAAACATCGATAAATTTGAATTGAATATGAAGTGGTAAAGTTATCACCATAATTATGATACACTATTAGATTGTCAAATGGTGGTGAAAAGTAATAGTATAATGTATAAATAACATCGGGGGAAGCCTTATCTAGAAAGCTAAGTTTTTTCAAACCCGCCCCTCTCACTTAAACAACATGTTCCTTACATCTATGAGAAGATCGTCCCAAACAAAAAACTTTCCCACATATACAGACAACTTAATCCATACAGGTTTTATGGAAAACCAACCAAAAATCCCCCAAGAGACTTGACGTTATAGCCTAAGAGATGTAGACATCCTTGATAATAAAAAACAATGATTTGGAATTATACACTCCGATCACAAACCTGAAGCATAATGTATGTTATAAAATGCAGGGATTTTTAAACTTCAAAGTTGATTTTTGATAACAACATTAAGCTTACATATTGGTTGATAGATTAAGTTGATGATATGTTTGTAACATTCGATATTTATTATTTGAAAACTAATATGACTGACCTATAAATTGAAATTAGTAGTAGCTTCTTTCGGACATCAAGAAGTATCAAGAATGACAAAAAATCCAAATCAATGAACAAATTGTGAGTTGAATAAGTTTACTTTGATTTAATCAATGTGTATATCTTTCTTTGCCGGTTGGGGTAATTGGTAAGAAAAACAATATAGATACATAGTTAAGGGATGGAGAGAGATTGATACAAATAAAAACAAACCAAAAACAAAATGAAAAAAAATTAAGTGACGGAGAAGAGAAACAAACATGAATCAAAATGTAGAAATTGAGGGATGAAGAAAGTAAAAGGGTTATATGTTGTGGATGGATTAAGAAATGAGGAAAGTAAAAGTCTTCAAGAAGTTAAAGGGTTTGGAGGTTAAAGGTTGATTAAAAAGATTGTAAAATGACCAAAATGACCCAATTGTAATAAAAAGTTCATTATTTCATATAGGGGCATAAAAGTTTTTAACATAATTAACATTAAAAAAAATCAAAAAAAAGAGGAGATGCCACATGGACTTCCAAAGAAGATGCCATTTGGACTCCCAAATGTTTTTCTTTTATATATATATATATAGATAAAGTTCTTTAAAAAGGAAGGGTGTGTATTATGAAGATGGATGGAGAGGGTTTGACAAAGATGAATCAATAGGGAGCTATTTTACAAATAATCTCTCATGTATTCTTTTACGATTGATCTGCTGGTGATTGTATATCTGATATCTTTAAATCGATGATGTTAAAAAGCTTCTAAAGATAATGTCCTGGACTAGAAAAGATCTCCAAAGGTTTGCGGTTTAATATTTGTTTAATAACACATTTTGGTTGATCAAGAAGTAGAGGTAGTTACTTTTAAGGAAGAATTCCAATGTTAAAAACATGTTTTTCTAAAAGTAAAATTAGATATCTTCAAGTGGTTGATTGAAGAAAAAATATGGACCATATATATTGATGTATATAGAAGCCTAGTCAAGTTTGGTGAACTCAAACGTTACTTCTTTTTGGTAAGTTGTAGTATGCTTTTTTTTTTTGGGATACGAACTACGAAGATGCATGGACCAAATATATTTTATATAAATGCATTTTTTATCATTTAAATTAATAAAATAACCAATACCAATGGATTTATTATGGATAGACTTTATGTATTTCATTAATAATATTTGTTTCTAAATGGCTACGATCAAAGGGATAAGTTTCTTTGAAACCCAAAGTAATCGAATGTAAGTTAGTATGTTTAAGTATTGATGCCGACGTTGTTTCTTGTAAAATACGAATTTAATTTATGTAATCCACATTTATTAATATGATCTTTAAGAGCTTCTTCATAATTCTCTTAAATAAAGAATTAAAATTTAAAATTTCTAAAAAAATATTACGTTCAATGTCAAGAGTATCTTTATTTTAAAGATTACAACGTTCATTATATTGTTAAAATATTCTTTATTTCTAATAAAATATTTCTTTATTTCACTTAATTAAACATTTAATTTTAATTTTTTTTATTGGTGAAACATAATAAAAAAAAGTTTCTCTCTCATGTTAATCATTTTTTGAGATTTCTCCAAATTTTAAGATTTTTTTAATCCCTCTCATTCTTTCTTCGTTTTAAAAAAAGTTTTGGAAATGTTGGAATAAAAAATTGTTCAAAATCACTATTTTCTTCGTTAGGGCATCTCCAACCCAAAACACTATAAAAAACACTAAAAATGGTGGGTCCCTTGAACACTAAAAAAATCCAACTCCAATCACACACTAAAATAAAAACACTAAAAACACTTTTAATAATAAAATCATATATTTATTTATTATTATACTATTTTATTAATTTATTAAACTATTAATCTTTATATATAATTAGAAGTTTGAATTAAATATTAGTATATTTTTTAGTGGTCTATCTTTATGGGCCTTCAAATATAGAGACCAACAATTTGGACCTATATATTTATAGTGTTTTAGTGGTGGGTTGGAGATCAAAAAAACTCTATTTTTATGATTTTTGTAATTTTTGTGGTGGGTTGGAGATGGTCTTAGATGTTGTTGGTTGGAGATGCTCTAAGGCAACAACCTCTTTATTTATTACTAATAACAAAACTTACCGGATAAGCGCTTAACAAGTCACATTACCTTAATGGATTAATATGGTAAGGATCAAGAATCTTAGCCGGTAAGAGCGAGACAAAGATCAAAAATGTTACCTGGTAAGTGAGGGCAACGATTCTTACCATGGTAAGCGCTTACCGGATAAATTGTTGCATACAATGCCGTTTTTATGGACCAAAATGTTACTCGATAAGTAAATGATAGTGTTTAATTTTATCGATAAACGCTTACCGGGTAAGTGCTTGGTAAACGGCCCTTAAACATAGTTTGACTTTAATGAAGCAACGACATGAAATATATTGGTATTATTTTGAGTATGGGTAATTGTTATTATTATCATATTAATTAGATATGAGATCAGGTGATTAGTATGATAGTAGATATGATTATGTCAAATTTGATGATGAATATACATTTTACTAACATTCAAGTCCCTCATGGACCATGGTCATGTTGCACTTTTTCCTAACAAAAACAAGTAAACTACAAAAGTCGTTTTTAGTGATATCCAAGTCTTTCATGGTATGCATTTTTTTATTAACAAGATTGTGATTTAATTAATGGAACTCTAAGTTACACCAAATCTAAAAGGGTGTGTTTGGTACGCAGTCAGGATATAACAGAACATAACAGAACAGAACAGTTGTTACACGTTTGGTAAAACATGATATGACGGAACAGGACATAACAGAACAGAACAAAATGACCAATTTACCCTAGTGAGTTGTTTAGTGTTTTTTACCAAATAACCCCCCCCCACACACATACATATATATATGTATATATAGAGAGAGAGATGGGAGAGTGAAGGGGAGAGAGAGAGAAAGGAGAGAGAAGGGAAGAGAGAGAGGAGAGAGAAGGGGATAGAAAGAGAGAGGAGAGAGAAGGGAAGAGAGAGAGGAGAGAGAAGGGGATAGAAAGAGAGAGGAGAGAGAAGGGAAGAGAGAGAGGAGAGAGAGGGGATAGAGAGAGAGAGAGAGAGAGAGGAGAGAGAGAGAGAGGAGAGAGAAGGGAATAGAAAGAGAGAGGAGAGAGAGAGGGAGGATAGAGAGAGAGGAGAGAGATAGAGGAGAGAGAGAGAGTGAGAGAGAGGAAAGAGAGAGGAGAGAGAGAAAGAGAGAGGAGAGAGAGAGAGAGAGAGAGAGAGAGAGAGAGAGAGAGAGAGAGAGAGAGAGGAGAGAGATAGAGAGAGGAGAGAGAGGTAGAGAGGAGAGAGAGAGGAGAGAAAGAAAGAGAGGAGAGAGAGAGAGATAGGAGAGAGAGAGTGTGTGTGTGTGTTTGTGTTAGGTTAGAGGGTAAAATGGTCATAAAACCCTTGTTCTACTTAGTTCTAGGGGTGGTAGGATAGAACAACCTTGTTCCACATGTGTTCCACTTAATTCCACTTAGTCCAACATTTTATCTCACCAAACATGGGACAGACTTGTTTTGTTCTGTTCTGTTTCATCATGTTCACCGTACCAAACACACCCTAAGTCCTTAGAGTCAACGACGAAATTCGTATTGAAATGCGAACTATAGAGGTGTCTGATATAGTTTTCAAACTCGAAAGACAAAAAATCAAAGTTTCAGTAACCAATGGGGATAATTTTTGTAATTTTACTCACAAAAAACTCTTAAAACCTACAAACTAAATAAGAATGAAAGTTCAATCCCTAAATTTTAATTGTGGACATACATGATCACGGTTCAGTTATACCAACATATTTGTTCCAATCTTACGTTGGTTGATTTTAGCAATTGTTTGTAAATCGAACCTTAACTGTTAACTCTATGCTTACACGATACCTACACAACAAGAATATGATAAGACTTGATGAAATCCAATCCCTTCATGATGGTTTTATGATTGATGATCTTTAAAATTTGCCACCATGTAAGTTTTGATTTTTGAAGAAAACAAATATAATTTCGATTCCAATTACTTTCCCGATTATACATTTTATGTGGTCCAATGGATAGAAGGAAAAAATATGTTTTACCCTCGTGTGTAATAGTGTAAGGGACATGGAGGCTTAACTAACAGTTGAAAGTTAATGTCATTAAAATCGAAAAAAAAGTATCACAATGATAAACTTGAAATGAATTATTGTAAAATTAAAATAAAGAAAACCAAAATAATAAACTTAAGGACCAAAACTGCACTTTACTATAAATGTTATATCAAAATTACCCCGATATATTTAGTAATTTAGAAAGTGGAAAATAAGAAATTAAAAATAGAAAGAAAAAGAAAAAGCAAGTGATATGCATATACAGGGATAACTTTATTTACATTAATTAAAAAAGTTGAGAAAAATAATAGGAATAAAAAAAGCAGAAGCAGCCGGTGGGGGTCAGTCAAAACTAAAAAATGCACAGCTTTATAAAGCCTTTTTCCATCCAGGGGTGTTTAGGATTGTTTATAAAAAGTTAAAAACAACTTATTAATTTGTATCGGTGTAGAACTGATAATAAGCCTTTTTTAGTGTTTGGATAGAAGAAAAAAGGCTTGTATTGGTGGAGTATCGATGAAAAGAAATTAAAATGTTTTGACTTATCAAAACCAACTTATGACTTATAGAAACCAAATTACCAATTTACCCTTTTTCTAACCCTAATATCAATGTCTTCATCAAAATCGTCCCTGTGAGGATGTGTTCCTGAAGAAGATGAGAAGGATTTGGAGGAGCTGGTTGAAATCAAGACCTTCCAACCGGTCGAAAATCGAGACATAGGGACGATGATACAATGCAGGAGTTGGTCGATGGAGCCATAGGTCAAAGCCTATGGAGAAACTGGTCGAAATCAATAGAGGCACAGGGATGATGGTATGAGAAACCAATATGCAAGGAGACAAGGGCACTGGTCGAAATCGATGGAGGTACAGGGACGAGGCAATCGATCAAGACAAATGGTTTTTTTTGTTCGATTTGTTCAATTAGGATCGAAAGGTATAATATGGAAGGAGACGATGATGAGATCTATTTATATAATACATGTATTTTTGTCATTTTACATTTATAAGAAAATTTTGACGAACACTAAAAAATAACTTATCAAATTATTACGTTTTTGTACCACTATAAGCTAATTCAAACATTTTTTTATATAAATTTTCAACTTTACACCGCTCAAGATAAAAATATCAGCTCCCACTGCACCCTCACCCAACAAATTATTTCATTTTAAATGGTTAAATTTTTTTATATTTGAACTTGCTACCTCTAATTATCATAAAAGAAGCTCCAAAATTAGGGGTGTCAAAAATGTACCGAGACAAACCAACCAATTAAGATACCAACCGTACCAATTTAATTGGTACCGATTATATTGGTTGGTACTACCGTACCAATTTAACAAACATGGTTGGTACGTGGTATCGAAAATCTAATACCACGGTACTACCGTACCATACCGACTTTTATATATATAAATTTTTTAATTGTTTTTTAATTAATAAATTAATTAAATGTATTATATAATAATTATTTACAGTTTAGTTTGTATAATTTTATATTTTTTCTGTTTTTTACATTCACTTTGGTTTGGGTTTGGGCCTCACTTAGGGACTTATGGTCTTAGCTTACTTTAGAGTTTAGAAGACTCTTTAGTCCCATTTCAATATAACAGATAACAAAAGATAGCAACCCAACCCTAACCTAATCTCAAGCAGGTTTTGGACAACAAGAAGGTTTTAGGCAGCAGGTTTTAATCTTTTAGACATGTTTGTAATTTGGAGTTTTAGACAGTTTTTTTACAACAGATCATATTTATTAGTTTATATTAAACATTAGATTTTTTAAACTTTGAGAAGTTGATATAAATACCGTACCAACACGTACAAACCGAAATAAGTTGGTTGGTACATGGTATAAATTTTTGAATACCAATTATAATTGGTTGGTACACGATATTAATAAAAAAATATGGTATAATACCATGTTCACCCCTATCCAAAATGGTAAAGGGATAAAGAAAATAATTAGAAAAAACAAAAAGTAGACAAATATTAGGATGATGTAATCAGCATGTCATTTGCATACGTCATTTACCCACCACAAAAGTTCAGTAATAACATATGCCACCTCCTTTCTCCTTTTCCTTTATTTTGTTTAAATCAATTTTTATTGTTATAATATATGAATCCTATTTCAATTATAGCAAAATTATTGGTCCAAATATCTGGGCACAAATTGTTTTAAGTGTCTTAAGATCCGAGATTGTTAAGACATTGATTATGATATCATGTAATAAAATTTAAAACCCCATTGAATTGTGCTTTAAAAAATCAATCCGTAAAAAATTAAGCGTTGGATTTAGAGGTTTCATTACATATTGAGGAGAATTAGTTTAAGTCTAATAATGTGAAACTCTAATGTCTATATATATATTCAAATTAATTTACAAGACTCCAAAGTTTATTAGTTATTACTTATGTGTTTTTTGTAATCATGGGTTTTCATGTCACCTTAATGTACCAATTAATCCCCCGAGTGACCACGTGACTTGAAGTCATAACAGGTGAATCTTCATGGCTACAAGGGCTTTGACAGCTCCTAAATTCGAACTATGAAAGATGAGATTTCCACTATATCCTATTGAACCTTGATCAGTATATGTCAGAAACCACGGAAGATGAGATTTCTATATGAGGTTCATTAGCATTGAAACTCTTTCATAATACCTATTGTCTAAACGTACATATATTTTGATTGACACACATACACAGACACAAACACACACACACACACATATATATATATATATCAATTGGAGCATAGATTATTCAAAATAGTGATTTTAGGCTTTTGCTTTAAAAGATTCTACAAAATAGAGAAAGTAATAAAGAGATCGTGGAATTCTACAAATTTACATCACTCCCCAAAATTAATTATTTAGGAAAGAGAGATTATTTTTTATTTTACGTATCAATGAATTTTTTTGAAGTTAATTGTTTAAGGGAGACATAAATAATATTTTATTAATTGTATTGAATAATTCAATGATATAATTCATTATATTGTAATCTCCAAAATAAATATTTGTTTATTTTAAAATGGTATTGATGGATAGGGGTGTAAATGATGCGAGTCAAGCTCGAGTATCAGTATACTCGACTCGAACTCGATAGCCATTTCTCAAGCTCGAACTCGACTCGAAAGCTCGCAAGTAGTTAAAAACTAAACTCGACTCGAACTCGATTGCAATTTTTTAAACTCGAACTCAAGCTCGAACTCGTTTGAAACTCGAACCAAGCTCGAACTCGTACTCGAATCAAGCTCGAACTCGAACTCGAATCAAGCTCGAACTCAAACTCGAATCAAGCTCGAACCAAACTTATTCATTGAAATTTAAATTTTTTGGGTCTCCTCTTGTAAATTTTAAACTTAGAGGTGTTCTCTTTAATTTTATAAAGTAAAGAAATGCACCTCAAACTTCATCATCAAAAAGACTAAGGTTGAAACTTTCATTCACCTCCCCCTCTTTTTATAACACATCTTCTCCGTTACTTTAGCATCTCTTTTCCAATGTGGGACAAGTTTACCAAACACTTCTATAGTTTTCTTTGTCTTTTTTCATTTATAATTTACTAAAAAAATAATTGATTAGTTTTAATAGTTATAAGATTCACAATTTTGTTCAAGTATCTAAAAATATAAGATATTTTTATTATATTGTGTTTTACAAATTATTTTATAAAACTGAGTGTATTTTAAAACTAATTATATATATAATATATATATATATAAATCGAGTATCTCACGAGCTTTACGAGTTGAGTATTGGATAGCTCGACTCGACTCGTTAATATGTCGAGTAGAGTTCGAGTCGAGTTCGAGTTCGAGTTGAGTGTTGACCGAATTTTGACCGAGTGGATCTCGAATAACTTGCGAGTTGTCTCGTATTATTTAAACCCCTAGTGATGGAATTGAAGGTGAATGAAGGAGTTGCATGGTGAAAAACTTTACGTAAAAGTGACCAAAAACAAGGACAAAAGACCATGCAGCAGCCACGATCAGTCAAAAAGACTACTGCTTTATTGCCCTTCCACGTACCCTCTATGCCCATAATATATTATTTTTATCTAATTAAACTTCTAAAATAATATTATAATTACATATTTTAAAAAAAAATACATTTTCTTCACCCTATAAATTGCAAGATCCTTCCACAAGTTCCACAAAACTCATACCAAGTTCCAAATTAAAGACAGAAACTTGAAGACTTAAAAGATAAAGATTTCGATCTTTATCCGTTCTTTAAGAAAACGCATAGATTAAAATCTGTCTGTTTGGTTTTATCTGGCTGGATAAACAAGTTTTAGCTAGTGTGATTAATTGATCTAGAAGAGAGATCGATGGGTACTCCTAAGGCCAATAAAGAAACTCTTGTTCCTACTTGTAATTCTACTAGGATCTCAATTCCACCACCACCATCGGAATTCCCTTCCCCTTCTCCAGCCAATTCCATTCCAATGACCCCAAAAAGTCCCTTCATCACAAGAGTCATGACGCCATTGGCTAGCCCCATGAAGAAGGCCATGGCAACCATGCAAGGCTACTTGGAGTTCACTAAGCTCAACCCACACGATGAATGGCTTCCCATCACTGAATCAAGGAATGGAAACGCCTTTTACGCAGCATTCCATACTCTCAGCTCCGGAATCGGAATTCAAGCACTTGTTCTTCCCCTTGCCTTCACTGCACTTGGCTGGTATGTAATTAATCACTTCACTTAAAGTGATTGAGATTTGTTTATTATGCTTGAAATCCATATATAGAATTATGAATATTAATTATATAAGTGTGTTATAAATTAATTGATTAATTATTTGCAGGGTTTGGGGGATAATGAGTTTATCAGTGGGTTTTGTGTGGCAAATGTATACCCTCTGGCTTCTGATTCAACTCCATGAATCACCATCTGGGACAAGATACAGCAGATACCTATGGCTTTCCATGGCTACTTTTGGTATATATATTTTTGTTTTCAATACTACTAGCTAGATCTCAATTAGTAACTACATAAAATACAAACTAATTAAATAAATAAAATCTTGTTTCAAAAACTCATAACTAGACTTAATTATCCACATTTTCATTTCAAGCTATCAAACAAGCGTTGCAACAAGTAGGTGATATATATAATTAATTCTACTGACTGTTAATTGTATGCATGATCAGGTGAGAAATTAGGGAAGCTAATGACATTAATACCAACGATCTATCTTTCGAGTGGAACATGCATAACCCTAATCATGATCGGAGGAGCCACCATGAAACTATTTTTCACGACCATCCGTGGAGATCAGGATTCCCCATTATCAATGATCGAGTGGTACCTGGTTTTCACATGTTCGGCAGTTGTGTTAACACAACTGCCGAACCTGAATTCCATGGCGGGGGTTTCGTTGATTGGAGCCATTGCTTCGGTCTCGTATTGCACTGTCATATGGGTGGTGTCGCTTGTTGAAGGGAGGCCGGCTGGTGTCTCTTACGACCAGCCGGAGGAGGCATCCGGAGTTGCTAGGGTTTGTGATGTTCTAAATGCTCTTGGCATCATTTCATTTGCTTTTCGAGGTCACAATTTGGTGCTTGAAATACAGGTATATAATTAATTGGTATAGAAGTTTTTAAAATTTTGCTACTTTTTCGAATTTAGTTTATTGATGATCCCTATATATGTAACATCTTTTACATACAGTAATAATAATTATGATGCTTTATTTAATCATAACTTTTATATTCTTTAATCTATATATCTGTTATATATGTAATTACACTAAAAGCATTGATGTAACTTAATTTGTCCTAATTATTAAAAGATAATTTAGATTATAATAGAAAACTTATTTGGATCACACGTCAAGGTCCAGTCTTTGGATGTATTACTTTGGAGCAAGTGGATTGGTACCATTTGTTAAAAGTTGCACCACTTCCTTGCATCTTCTTAATCGAACCTTCCTATCAATTTCATTTTATTTATAAACTCGTTTTTTATATTTTCAATATTATGATTTAATTTGTTACAAACAGTTACATAAAAGTATTACAAATTATATTTTTTTAGGGTACAATGCCTTCGAAGCTAAAGCAACCATCGCGTGTACCAATGTGGAAAGGAGTAAAGTACTCGTATCTCGTCATCACAATCTGCCTCTTTCCTCTCGCAATCGGTGGCTACTGGGCCTATGGTAACATGGTAAGCATAAGATCATTTTCAACAGCTTTTCTTAAATAGAAAAAATTGAGTTTTCGTTCTGTAAACTTCTCCAACAGCTTTACTATTTGTTTGCTAATATAGAGAAAATTAGAAAATTTTCCAAGTTTAAAGAATTCTCTAAAACTTGCCGGTGGGAGAGAAAAATGATTATCTTATTCAATCCCACTAATGAGATTAAGGCTATGTTTGTCAAACTAGCTGATAAGCTAGCTGATGACTGATAAGCTAGCTGTTAGCTTATAAGCTAGCTGATGACTTATAAGCTAGCTGATGAACAAATTATGTTTGGCAAAAACTATCTGATAACCATTTAAATGACTAAAAAGAACATCTTGAAAAAATAATAATTAACATTAATGAGAATATAATCAAAAAAGATGACAAAAAGCTCCTCATAAGCTACTCAAAGTAGCTTATCAATAAGCTAGCTTATAAGTTAGCTTATAAATCAGCTTATGTGCATCCAAACATGTACATTGAAAATAAGCTAACTTATAAGCTAGCTTATTTTTGCCAAACAATGCCTAAAATTTTATCATTTTAAGTTAAGTTTTTTAAAGGGTATTTAGATGATAAATTAAAGAATATTATATTAATATAATTTATGTTAAAATCTCTAAAATAGAAAATCAGTTGAAAATGAATGTAATTTTTTATTTTGAGATTTTAACTTTTAATTCTCTATTTTAGAAAAATTATAGAGAGTTGGAGATACGATAACAATACCATCTCTTGCAAATCCCAGTTTTAATGAAAACGGGATTGGAACGGCTGAATCTTATGCATCTCTAAATTACCGTCTTAATTAAATGCACCATGTACAATAATCTTTTATGCATGTACGTTAATACAGATACCTACCACCGGAGGAATGTTAACCGCATTGTACAAATACCATGGACAATCAACTTCAAAAGCGATCCTAGGGTTAACAAGCATGCTCGTTATCATCAACAGCCTCACCTCGTTCCAAATCTACGCAATGCCAGTTTTCGACAACCTAGAGTTACGATACGTTAGCAAAATGAACGGGCCATGCCCATGGTGGGTGAGATCAGGGTCTCGGGTTTTCTTCGGTGGCCTAGCGTTTTTCGTAGCAGTTGCACTTCCGTTCTTGCCGAGTCTAGCAGGTCTAATAGGAGGCATTGCACTACCTGTGACTTTTGCGTATCCGTGTTTCATGTGGATCGTGATGAAAAAACCCGAGAGGTTTAGCAAAATGTGGTGGCTCAATTGGTTCCTCGGATGCCTAGGGATGATCTTAAGTATGCTACTTGTTTTCGGAGCCATATGGACGATAGTAACTAGAGGAATTGAAGTCCATTTCTTCAACCCAAAGTGAAAATTAATTAAACACTGGATGTATGTAAATGAACTATAAGCTTTCGAGGCTGACAAAAATGTATGATTTAGTTCGTCTATATATATAATTGGTTTCAACATATCTTCATGTTATATGGGTCCCACAGTGTATAAAAACTAAGGAATCTTTATGAAATAGCCATTTCAGCCCAACTTTTTCGTCTCCTAGCCATTTTCTCTCCAAAATTGACAAAATAACCATTAAGGTCGCCATATGTAGGGTCTCCATGGAGACCTTATAGAAAAACACAATATTAATTGCAATTTGGTCTCTGGGTCGCCAAACACTTAGGTGGCCATGGAGACCCTACATATGGCGACCCAGAGACCAAATTGCAATTAATATTGGGTTTTTTAATGAGGTCGCCATGGAGACCCTGGTGGCTATTTTGTTAGTTTTGGGGAGAAAATGGCTAGGAGACGAAATAACTCGGCTGAAATGACTATTTCACAAAAAAAATCCCCTAAAACCTATGCTACTACAGGATATGCTGAAATTAAAAGTCAAGATAACAGATAACGAGCATACCGGCTAGGAGAACATGAAAGAGGGTCCAATTTTGGATGAAATCTGAGAGAAGAACACTATCAATTTCCATTCTTTTATCATTCATTTGCTTCAACTGCAATTACACAACAGAATAAACCAAAACAAAGAGAGGAGATAGACCGTAGAAATGGTCAAAATTTGTTGCAAATTTACACAACGGAAGTTGGGGTGGGGTAGGGGTGACATCAAATTGTTGTTAAGAGTAGTTTCTACATTGATAAAGGAAGAAGCATTCTTCGTTTCTTTTTCTGGGCCAGTTTTATACGCTTTGTTACCTTCATAGATAATAGCAGTAACAATGTGATGGTTGCCAAAACAAATCCAAGTCTCAAGTGCTGGAAATACAACGAAACTGCCGAGAAAACCAAAAAAGCTAGAATCACAAGTTCCCAAATTACAAACACCACTACGTCCACCCTGCACATTCAGGTTATCAAAAGAGGGAAGATTTCTTTAGCAAAAATTGTAAAAATGCATCATAATATTTAAGAGAAGGTTGAGAAATAACAAAATAAATGTGTAATATAATACCTATCTGATCTGTGAAGTGAAAGATTAGTCATGATTTTATTCTATTAATTCCATCTAAGTATTTCCATCTACAAGTCATGATTTTATTCTATTAACTCCACCTAGAGGTGCAATCCCGATTATTTACACAATGTTGAGTTCTAAACCATAACATAAAAACTATAAAAACAAAGTATTTCCATCTGGAAGTCATCCTCCCACTTTAGGATTTGGTATGAATTAGCATACAGTGAAATTGGAACACATAGGCTAACTAGCTAAAGGCAACTTAGCATTTTGATTAAATTTCAGAAAACATATACATTTGTCCACGTGTTTGCAATGAAACTTAATCGACATCTATTTTTCTCACAAAAATCTAAAGATCTAAATATAATTTTTCTAGTTGAAAATTAGTTTGCAGTTCGCTTGACTACGGCAGTGATAAAAAAAATCCCTCTTCTAGAAATGCATCAACATTTTTCTAATTTAAGTATTTGTCATCAAGTTTGATCAAGTCCTTTAAAATTTCACACGAAGTTAAAAAGTTTACTAAATATCCCTTGAAGTTGAAATTAAGTATTGTCATGGGTGAAAATGTATCTTTTCTCTTGTATGGATAGGCTCAGGGCCGAGCTGGAGGGGGTACCAATGTGAGACTTCGAACAGGGCCCCCAATTTTTTTGGGACCCCCGAACTTTTTTGGGGCCCAATTTCAAATATTTTAACATGTACCTAATTATATATATTTTGATTTTTAACGTTCTAGCTAGGTTTTAGCAATCTCATTTGACAATTATAATGTTTTAGCAATCTAGCTTAAATGTCCCAATTATTTACCTCTTCTACCAAACTTGTTCATTCGTCCTATTTTTTATTGACTGCAAATCCATGGTTCCTTCTTCTTAAGACTCTAATTTAAAGATTGAACTCTCTTTAGTTCGTCTTTGTTTCCTTGTCGCTAATATTATATTTGAAGCACCAACGACGGCCTATTTAATAATCTTTCACTTTCTTGTTCTTTGTTTCTAAGTTTTGTATTTGACAAGACCTTCAATTTCGTTGACTTATTTCACCATTATACCAGTTGTCATTGCTAAAAACACTAGCCATTTGATAGCAAACATCAAAGTTGAGAGTTTAGAGATAATTTGGCCCTATAATCGAGTTAGGGTTTCTTGAGAACTTAAGGTAAACAATTGTCAGTTGATAAACTCTTATATGTTAATCTTCAGATTAACGACTTATTAGAGAAAGTTGATTATGAAGAACTAATTGAAGATTTTTTTCTGAAAATGTTAGAAAAATGATTATATTCAAGTGAATTTTGTTATTAGCTTCTTGAATTCTTTTCCCTTACGTTGGGTCATCCTGGACTTGAACCAGAGACTCGCTCTAGAAGTAAATCATCACACCTAGGTGCAAGGCCTAATAGAAAAATAATCGAGTTATTAACTGTCATAATGTCCCTTACGCCCACGTCCCAATCGCCATCCCAGAGAGATATGTGCATCTAAATGATATTTCATACAGTTTTTCATTTTAACTTGCTAGACTTTTAATATAATATATGGTGTGAAATTTTATATTTTGTCTTGTTACAAGTGTAACAGGGCCTACGAAAATATTGGAACGGCCCTAGATAGGCTATGAATCTGCTTGAATGTTTGAAGCTAAATCCTTAGTTATTCCTTATTCATGCTCCCATATACTAAAAACTCCATATAATAACTCAAAGATAGGACTTGAGCCTGGGGACGCCCCGCGAGTACGACCGTTCACGTCAAGCATATACATAAGTACTGGCTCAATTATAAATTATGAGAAATGAAAATCGGTTATCACAAAGCAAAGAAATCAGTTAGATAACACATAACAATTAAGTAAAAAAAATATTATCCTACTTCTATCAAGAACAACAGCTGTTAGAAAGTACAACCTAATTCTATCAAGAATCTCTGTATTATGAATTATAACGATAGCTCTCATAAGAATTGCCAATATGGGAAAGCATAACTTGGTTCTATCAACAAGTATCACCATCAAACATGCTGAAGATGCGATCTTCCTAATCAAGCAATCATTGCAGGTCAGGAAAACAAATTCAGTGATAAGTTACCAAGGAAATGAAACCAATTATGTAAATTTGTGCTTAAAGAAATGAAAATTAAGCCAATGTCAATTCCAAAACACACCGCCATTTTTGTAGTTGTAAATTGTAATAAAATTTGATTCAGTCATCAACGTTACTCAAAACTTTATAGCATCCATATGAATATGATGTTAAAATTCGTTCCTGATTCCTCTACACCTTAAAACTCAAATTGAGTCTCTCTCTTTTTGAGGAAGGATGGGAAATTGAAAATATAAACCTAATTGTACCAAAAGAAATTACCTAATCATGGTGCAACTAATGAATTGACGAAAAATTACATAAATATGAAACGGTAACCGTACAAAAGACAATCAAATCAATTCAATTCGCAAAACAGAAACCCTAACAGATAGATAGATAGATATATCACCTGGAAGAAGAGAGATTTGAAGTGGAGGAGAAGAATGAAACGGAGGCCC
Organism: Silybum marianum; assembly: GCA_036898165.1. NCBI lineage: Eukaryota > Viridiplantae > Streptophyta > Magnoliopsida > Asterales > Asteraceae > Silybum > Silybum marianum. The sequence goes on from CM072531.1 coordinate 42,463,850, forward strand.
AATTATGCTTCGATCGAATTTGATACTCTCTTAGCTGGTCCACCAGATTTGATCGCGTAATTCTTTTCTCCTGTTGCAGAGGATTCGACCTCGGCAACGCCGTGACACTTCCACCATCAACCCCCTCTCGATCTACAGATCTAAATAGCTTATCATGCTGCACAGAACTCGACCTCGGTATCATCTTGACGGTTCCGATTCCGATTCCAATTCCACCCCGCTCTCTATCCACAGATCTATATACGTTTGGTTGGTGCATAGGATTCGAATGTATGACGTAGTCGTAGATGAGGGAGGGGAACAATTGAGGCCGGAGATCATCCGCAGGTAGCCGGCCGGCGGCGATGAATATTTTTCAACTACCGGCGGATGAAACAGGAAAGGGGAGGGGGAGAGGTTCCGCAAAGTGTCAACGACCCTTTCTTTCTCTCTTTGTTGTTAAATGACATATGAACCCTCGTACTCGAATCCAAATGCTTTTTAAGAATGGAAACCACCAAAAAGGGCATACATGTCCATATAACATGCTTCACCAGCCATTCCCCAGCCAAATTCGTATATACTTTCATAATAATTTATCTTTTAAATTTGATCTTGATCGTATGAAAGGTTATGATTACTCTTTTACTTTTCAAATATTTACCCCTAAAAACAATATAAAAAAAAACTGAGGAATATCGTGGTAACCATTCATTCGGACGGTATACACATACGCATTAGCGGATGCGTGTGATCTCCTTATATAAGTATACCTATAATACTTCTTTATAAAGTTTCTCATCAGGCACAAGATTTCCGGGCGAAGTTCAATTAGCTTGCCCTTACGGCCTTACTTATAGGGGAGGTGAAGCAGAGTGGGAAACAAAAGCATTATATAAACAAGCTGACTCAAGACAAAATGTCTTTTGTCAACGTTGATATTGGGTCCTACTTTAACCCGTATTTGTAGTTGTTTCTTGATTTTTATGCACGTGTACATGTTATGCACATGTGCATACATGACAAATTGTTTACAAATTACTTGTATACACATATGCATATTATTCTGATGGACGGTCGGTTATCAAGGTGTTCCTCAAAAAAATTATGGTTTTCTCCTAAACCTCATACTATATATATAAAGAGGTAGGATCTTTCGTTAACCAAACTATTGGTGTTAACTCTACAAACTACTTTAGATCAATAGAAAACCAATTTTAAACAAGGTTGTTTCAAATAATGAAAGCATTGATTGAGGGTAATTAGGTAAATTTATGTTTTATCTTTCTTTTGTGACTTAGAATGACCGTTACATTGTAGACATGATCCAATGATTTAAGGCATTTTAGTTATATCAAATTTTTAAAAGTTTCTTAGTGATCAAGACAAGGAATAACAAAGATGGATGATTAACATAAAGTCATGAATATAGTAGCTGCCAACATGCATGAACGTGCATTCAATGTACATTAGTGAACACTGTTCACATTGACAACTTGTTCATTGGTGAACACCAATCACATATACGTCCACATTATGTATTTGTTCACTAATGAACATGTTCATATATGTCACATTTTCATGGTAAACGTTGTTCACAGGCTATTATTTCATATATGACAGGCTATGTATTGAAAAATGTTCAAATACGACAATTGTTCTTACTTAATAACATTCATAAGTTACGCATTCCATATGAATAAATGAACAATTTAATGTTGGTTTCGAAACGATGGAGTAATTATCCAAAAAGTAATTAATGCTAAAAGAAAAAATCTTTTCCAAAATTATCATTTACTTATGATTGTTCATCTATGTTTATCAAACATCATTTTTAATGAATTACAAAAAAATGCTCTAATGAATTTAGTCCACATATTTCAAAAAGTAAAGGCTAGGTTTGGTGCATATAATTAACATCAATTATTGGATTAACAATTGAACAAACCCTATGATTTTATACCAAATATCTCATAAATATTGTAGTTTTTAAAGTTAAAAAAGTTTTATAAAAAAAGTATAGTTATTATGAAATAAGTTGTGACGTTTTGTTGGGATCCAACTCTCCCATTAGAGATAATCAAAAATTATTCCTACACTGAATCTGGCCGGTCTCAATTGATCCCTTTAAAATCAGGAAGGTTTCGTTTCGAGCCGATCAAAAATCATTCAATTAATCGTACGTCAGTAACTGGTCTATGTTTTAAAACAAATCCTTTACACAAAGATGTTACTGACAATTCTTAATTCCATTTTGAATTTTAGCATTTGAAATACAATAACTTTTATTAAAATAAATAAAAACTTAAAAAAAAAATTGAAAAATCAGTCCACACTACTCTACAAGTTCCTATCCAAGTCGGGTCTAAAAATTCCATAAAAGCAGCGGGCTTCACCTGTATGTGGCCCAAAACAATTTTGTAGGCCTACTTTGATTTAATAAATATCAACCAAAGGCCTTTATTAAATCCGGCCCATTCATTTAACCCAGATCCATATTAATCGGATCCTGGCTATCTATTTATCTCAATAACATTTTGCTATTATCACGTAATTAAAGTTTTGATTTACATTACATCAATTCTAATGAATTTCATTGTAGATTGGGATTTCTCGATTGTATTTCAGAAATTTATCAAAATAAAACGGTATCACTTAATATTTTTAATTCAAATATATTTTTGTTTCAATTTTGTTTACTATTATTCAGAAATTTAGTAAAATAGAATCGTATCAATTAATATTTTTAATTTAAATAGATTTTTGTTTCATTTTTTTTGTTCATTATTATTCGTGTTCTTATACTTAACAGATTTAATATCCGTATATGTAATATTTTCGTTCACTTGTGGCTTAACACAAACCATTAGTCATAATAATCATATATATATTAAAGGTTTGTATCAACTATCAAGTATTAGTGTTGCCACACACTATGTTTGACTATGACTAAGTTCATTTAACTATCATTATCACCTAATTTTAATACCAATAGATTCACAATACAATGGTAGACAACAACAACTGTTATATGAATCTGACCTTATATCAACTATGTATGTTTTCAAGACTGGTACAATTTTCCATCATTTTTTACATAAACTTCAAATTGTGATATATATGATATATATACTTATGTAATAATTAGGATAAATTTCACAAATAAATAATATATATATATATATGATGTTGATTCATTTATAAACTGGCTGAATCGTACAAATCATATATAAAAACAATTTTTTCATAATTTTTTTTTCATCAAATGCTATGATTAAAAATGTTATTACATATATGTTTGTTTTATACTGTAAAAGTTTCACATGTATTTGTTTTCATAAATACATGTATTTGTTTCATAATGTAAAAGTTTCACATGTAATTTTTTCACAAGGTGAAACAAACATATGTGTAGTAACATCTGAAATCATAGCATTTGATAAAAAAAAATATGAAAAAAATTATTTTTATATATGGTTTGTACGAGTTTGTACGATTCATCAACTTTGTAAATGAATCAACCTCATATATATATATATATATATATATATATATAGGGTTAGGTTCAAATGTGAACTCAATTTTGGCTGTGAACGTGAGAACGAATCTCAGTCACACATCTTCGGTTATGGTGGACGCGATCACGGAGGATTGACGCGATTCATGGGAACGTGGAGATTATTAAAGGAGGAACAGTCAAAAGCTCGCCTTTATTAACCGGATAAGTGGCTGAGATTCGTCCTCACGTTCACAACCAAAAATGAGTTCACATTTGAACTTTCCTCTATATATATATATAATTCATCCAGTTTGTAAATGAACCAACATCATATATATATATATACACACACACATATGTATGGATTAAACTTTTAGGGGTTCCTTGTTTACCTTTAAGAGTTCCATTAAAAGGTAAGTCATGTTTGGCAAAAAAATAAGTTTACCTCTTAATAGTTCTAAAACTCATTGAATTATTTGGTATCATACACCTCTTTTAACCATTAAAAGTTCTAATTGTATCATGAACAATTACCAAACAATTATAATTCATTTTGCACTATATCAATAAGAGTCTGTTAATCATTTTGCATCAAACTATTCAGCAATTGCAAAACAACCATTTTATTTTTAATTAATTAATCTATGTTATAAGTGTTTAAGTTTTTGTATATTAATCAACGAAAATTTAATTATTACAAAAATTATAGAAAAGCACAGCAACGTATTTTTAAGACGAAAGTATGAAAGAACATGGTGGTAATCCATTTGATGTGGTTATTTATGGAGGCAGTGTCACGTGACAAGAGACCCCACAAGACACGTGAGGCTATGGATATTTATTTCCTGTTTTAAAAAGGGAAGGGGACACGTCAAGCTAGTCAAACCGACCATGTCCCCACAAATCAGGGGCCCACATTGCAAAAAAACAATCGCCACGTATTTCGTGAACCATCTAGTACCACAAATCGAACAGCACGACGTCGTATGGTTGTACTCAAAAGAAAGGTCGGCAACCTATTGTTAAATGCCACGTGTAGGTTTGGTACTATGCCAATTTTTTTGTTAGGCGCGCGTGACAGCAGGTAATCGACATAGGAATGGGACCCACGCTTCGTACAACCATCCATGTTCTCATTCCACGTGGCAGGATGTGAGTGGATGAGTTACAGCGTGTCTCGCTCCTGCTTTTATGCCTTACCCCAGTCGACTGCTTCCTTACGGCATCACTTCATCATTAAGCATTGCAATCTTTATTTCCACCAAATCAAATTTTTATACATTCTATTATTATTCATTGTTTAATATCATTTTTTTATTAAATGTACTTATATATATATACTTAAATATATTTTAATTACTAATTTTCTTTATCGAAGGAGCATATGACATTACCTTTCTTTTTATTGTGTATGTCAATTATAATTAGATCATATATTAATTAATTTTAGTTGGTATAAACTTAATTTATACAAAAAAAGCTTCCATTTGGTATGTGTTGAATGGTTTTGTACCATAATTACAAAAGGACGGCAATAAAAATGGTTGAAATCATTTGTGTTTGCTAATTATTTTGTAAGATTATAATTATATGGATGTCGTTACTAACACTGTTTAGCTGACATAGATAGCATTAAAATTAGTGTTGATTTGATGTATGACTAGTGATGGACTTAGATACGGCGATGCCTCACTCGCATTATCTTATGGAACAAAATATTAAATATGTTTGATAAATTTGTTTATCTAAATAATTTATTTTTATATTTTAATAATTTGAAGTTAATTAAATAACAACATATTTTATTTTTAACCATAACTTAATATTCTGCAAAAGCATATGATCCACAATTGCAACCTCTTATGACAACTTTTGCTTGCCTCGTAAGATCACCACCATTTTGTGCATATGATTCTTTAAGACTCTGTATAATTAATAGGTTAAAAGCAGGTGTTGGGTTACATAGATAAAGGTGGGGGACAGACCTAGGGGTGTGAAGCTGAGTACAAGGTTAATCCAGTCGGTCTTGAAAAATTAATACGAGCTCGAGTTCGATGCTCGTTTATAGGTTCGAATTTGTGATCGATTAACTCATTTATCTATTAGAACTCGATAATTTTATATTTTATATTTTTATTTTATAATTGATAAATATATAAACATGTTTGACTCGAAAAAATGTAGTATCGACTCAACTTGATTCAAAAATTGAATCGCGTTTTCGAACGAGCCGAGTCGAACATTTCATGTTATAAAGCTCAGAAATTATTAAGCTCGAGTAACTTGTTAAAAATTGGAATCGTTTACACCCTAGGCAGGCCCTCACTCAAATGTCAAATTTTGAAATAATCCAGGTAAAAAAAATCTTTTTAATCTTATGTCCTTAACTTCCCCCAGTCATTATCGATGGTTACTCCCAGTGGTCCAATTTGTTTTAGCGACCCTCCACCCCCCCCCCCCCCCCCCACAACAAAAAACTGGTTTGCTTAATGTATTCATATATATTATTACCGGTAGTTTTCACAATCATGCTACAATGATAACGTTGATTGATGATTTTGTTAATATAACTCAATTTCTAATTATTTTAGTTTAAATATGTATCAACTCACCTAATGCTAATTCTAGACATGCCTCAAACCAATTCATCTGAAAGAAATTATATAAAATAAATAATAGTAAAGTTTACTATTTGGTTAAATCAATGTTGTTTTAAACAAATCGAAATCAAAACTTACTTTTTTCGGTTAACTGAATCATTTTAGTTTGGACGAGTTATTCGATTTCAAAATTTTACATCCTTAAGGGCTAAGACCCTCAATCACCTAATTTTCTGGATCCACCATTGATTAAAAGGCTAAAATACTTTCCAAGTTAACATATCTGTTTTAATTATGTTAAGGTAGTAGACGACACATTCTGTAAGAAAATATATACCGCATGCATCTTTTAGTCCTTCGTAATTATTTGATTTCAGGGAAAGGGTAACGTTTGATTCTCTTAAATTTATTGTTTATAAAATAAATAAATTTATAATAAGATAATTAAAACATTGAAGATAATCGATCAAATTCGTAGGCATATCAACTTGCTTACTAGGCTTTTGTAAATGGGACCAGAAGATATTAATTTCGTAGATATTAATTTGTCTATTTATTATTTTAATTTTGCAATTTAATATTATCGTATTACCTTTGTTATTATTAAGTTTTTTAAGTAATAGAAAATACATTAATTAATAACATTATTTGCATTTAATATTTTGTTGAATAGAATCATGTATCTTTATCATTTATTTTTCTTTTATTTTAAATTAACCTGAATATCTATTTTTAATTAAATATTATATAATTTCAATTTTTGGTTAAAAGGTATCACTTTCATAAGTTTTTATTAATAAGAATGATAATAATAATGTACAATTAAAAAAAAGCAAAAAAACATTAGGATTATGAATAATTATGATAATCACATTAATAATGACAATAATGCAATACAAAATAAAAGAAGATATAATAATTTTGTTCAAAAAAATAAAATAATAATAATAATAATTATTATTATTATTATTATTATAGTAATAAAAAAACAGTATAGAAAATAAAAGAAGTCAAGATTTTTTATCTATAATCTAAAATTAGCAATAGATGTTCCTTATCCTAACTAAAGTCTCTTATCAAGACAATGGCATTCTCATAATCTCATTTATTAACTAATTTCTTAAATGAACATTTTTTAAATAAAAAATAGAGTAAACTTCAAATTTGGTCCTTACGGTTTGTAGAAAATACTTATCATATCCACAATTTTAAAATTACAAGATAAGCTTATAATTCAAAATTGGTCTCTTCGTTTAAAGAACGTTGAAAAAAGACTCCTTTAACTAAAAGTATTTTCGTCTTTTATCCATTTACCTATTCAAAAGCCACATGAACCAAATCATAAAATTGAGTTTGATTGTTTAAAAGACAAAAAATGGATTGAAAAAACAAAAACACTCTTTATGTAACGAAATTTGTTAACAGTTGTTAAACAGAGCGTCCAAACCAAACATTGTATTTGAACCACCAGGGTCGTCGATTAGCATGTTAAATCTTGGTTTTTGAACAGGGCCCCCGATATGTTGGAGCCCAATTTTACTTGCAACTGGATCCGAATTTATATAGTCCAACGGTTGTATAATTCATTTCAAAATCAAAAACGATTATTTAGTTTGAGAATTTTCCGATCAAAACGGCTCTTTGATATTATTCCACTTTATCATATTAAACATGTTTTTGTTTTAATTTATATGATTTTTAATATGATGTGAATTTTTATATTTTATTTTGTTTACTACTAATTTAAGACGATATATATATAATTTTAGTATGAGTGTAACAAGGCCTCCAAAAAGATTACGACGGTCTTGTGAATCACTATGACTATCTTTAAATTTTGAAACTCTAGAAGACTAAAAGTGTTACTTTTGACAAACGAAAAGGACCAAATTGGTAGTTTACTCTATAAAATATAATAAAATAAAATATCAGTCGACAATAATCTTGAATTTAGTTAACGGCTTAAAACCAACCCTTGAAGAATCCTCTCGTATCGCCATGCTCCTATAAATTCACCCTCCTCACAACTTCTTCAATCACACCTCCATTTTCACCATCAAACAACCTTAATTTCTTCATCAAATCCAAGCATGTCTGACGAAGCAGTTTACCACGATGCCCCCAAAACCCAGGAGTACGGCCAAACCACCACCACCGCCGCCACCGTGAAGGTGGAGCCGGAATCGGAGACCGTCGAGAAGGCGGATCGTGGATTGTTTGATTTCTCAGGGAAGAAGAAAGAGGAAGAGAACAAGTACGAAGAGACGCCCATCTCATCATCGGAGTATGAACAGAAACTTTATGTTTCTGAATCGGAACCCAAAACCCAAGAGTACAGCCAAACCACCGCCACCACCCAAACCCAAGAGTACGGCGAAACCCCCACCGCCACCGTGAAGGTGGAGCCGGAATCGGAGACCGTCGAGAAGGAGGATCGTGGATTGTTTGATTTCTTGGGAAAGAAGAAAGAGGAAGAGAACAAGTACGAAGAGACGCCGATCTCATCAACGGAGTATGAACAGAAAGTTGAACATGTTTCTGAATCGGAACCCAAATCCGAGGAACAACCTGAAACTTTGTTCCAGAAAATGCATATATCACATAGCGGTTCCAGCAGTGTAAGTTAAAAAATTTCTCACTCTAGAAACTACTAGTAGATTCCATATATAGAATCTGAATTAAATTAATAGAATTATAGTTTTCAATCATCAAAATTTCACTAAAATCATAAGTTAATAGTATATATTTACTTGCTAATATGATCCGATTAGTTAATTGCTTATGTTTTATGTAATCATGCTGTTGATTAAAGATAGTAGTTTCTGTGTCTTTCATGATAGAAATTATTTTAAAAGTAATATTTTGTAAACCCATTAAAGAATTTAAAGAAAAGGGTCTTGAAATCAAAAGTGAAATTTTAGTTTTTTTCTTCAAGAAATTAGTGGGATTTTTCAAGATTCTTTTTCTTCATCATGCATGGATCTGTATTAATACATGGGATTTGTTAAAGAAACGTTACTTTCTTGCAATTTGCAATTTTCAGTTATTTATATTTTAGTTTGGTTTCTTTGATTGGTATCAAATTAAAAAAATGTTTCTTTTTAATTTCTTGGATTAATTTTATATTACAGTCAAGTGATGAAGAGGGTGAAGATTTGACGGAGCAGCTGAAGGAGAAGATAGAAGAACGCAAAGAAAGGAAAGAAGAAGAGGAAACAATCAAGAAACTTGAGGACGACAACTGTGTCCCAATTGAGAAATACGAAGAAGAAGTGGCGGTGGCGCCACCAGCGTACAACACCGATGTTGGCACCCACGCCCCCGTCGATGTTGTTCACCACGCCCCCACTTCAACTCCTGAGCCACAGGAGAAGAAAGGGTTAATGGAAAAGATAAAAGAAAAACTCCCGGGCCATAAGAAGCCCGTGGAGGAGGAGCTGGTTGCTCCTCCTCCACCAACACCGGTGGCACCGGTGGTGGCTGCACATGAAGAAGAGCCGGAGAAAAAGGGTATTTTTGAGAAGATCAAAGAGAAAATTCAAGGGAATCATTCAAAGAGTGAAGAAGAGAAAGAAAAGGAAAAGACAAAGGAGAGTTATTAAGTGAAAGCAAAAGCAAAAATGGAATGTGGGTTGGCTTGCTTGCTTTGGTTAAAGGAGTGGGTCTGTCTCTATGTATGAATCATGGTTTCTTTGCTTTTGGGTTTTTTTTTATGAATAAGTGATTTTTTTCATGTTATTTTGGTTGGAATTTGTATTGTGGTGTTGTTGAATTTTAAGTCCATACATTTTTATTATTTAATACAAGGATTTGTATTGTATAGAATGTATTTTGTTTGTAAGCATTTTTGTAAGCATGTATTGTGGTGTTTGTAAGCATTTTAGTATTTTTACTTGATTTATTATATATTAAATGTATAACTTGATATGATTCTGACATCGAATATGGAATATGGCAACACCCGACAAAATACAAACATACTATCCATGACATATCTAGGTGAAAAGATGTGTCAAAATCTAGGTGAAAAGACGTGCCAGTGTCGCTATATCTTTTACATCCTATTCTTCAAATTCTTGACTTGATATGTCGAATAACTTATGGCAAAAGCGTGACTCGTATGAAAGACATTAGATGGTAAAAAACCATTTAGTTTATGGTCCACTGGTTAAGCTCTAATGGGATATATTGAAAAAATCTCATCTACCTGTGATGACTCCAATAATTAGTCGGTACCTGTAAGCTGTCCTGGAAACCAACATTTAAAAAAAAAATAGACATTATACAGTAACAATATAAAAACAAAACAAGAAAAACGCTTAAACAAGTTTAATAAGAAGGGTTACATTTTGCCAAATATAAACCATGATTTTTAGGAGGGTTATATTCGGATTTAAACCATTTAATTTTTTGAGTAAACTACCATTTTCGTCCTTGTGGTTTGTTGTTTATAACGATTTTCGTCCCTAATCTTTAAAAATTGCTTTTTTCGTCCTTGTGGTTTCTATTTTGTATCTCCTTTTGTCCTTAAAGCTGATGCCGTTAATAAATCTGTTAAATCATGGATAAATTGGTCTTTTACCCATTTTTTGTTTTCTTATTTTTATCCTAACCACCCCACCAAGTCAGCCCCACAAAAACCCACGTGCCCTTTCCTCGCAGGCTCGCAACCTTGTCCCTTTTACCGGCGATCTCCAATTCGGAACCGTTTTTCTCTTTACCCTAGTAATAACCATTTTTCACTTTTTCACCGTTCCTCACACTTTTTCTCTGTTGTTGTAGTTTCCAGAACCAAGCGTGGCTCCGGTGAACCGCACCCGTCGGCCGTCGCTATGAGAAATCGTCAGTGAACACGCCCTCACCCCCAACTTCTCACCGACAAAACAATCGGAACAAATACCCATCTTCTTCCCTCACTCCCTTCATCGCCGCTGCAACGTTGACCATCTCCCTCAATTTATTTCTCATGTTTCATACCTCAGTAGATCTACCACTCCATCGCACCTTTTCGTGCACAGAGAGAAAATCTGTAGATCCTCACCGAATATGCACTACCATTTCTTGGCTTTGGAGCAGTGCTTTATTGGATTCTATTTTTCTTTGTATTGGTTCTCAAGTTGCCCGGTTTTTGTTTTTCAAACCATCTGTCGTCGCCGGTGATTCATGTTGTTGTTCGGTGAAATAGAAACACCCATATTCAAATTGATATTTTATATATTGAAACAAATATCGTTTTGGGTTTTGTTTGTTCGCTTGCTAGAGAAAAAAGGAGTGGAAACATGGTGGCCGGCGTGATTGGGAAGAAGATGAGAAGGGGGTGGGGTGGGGTGGGGTTGATGGCAGGTAAGTGGGTGGGGGCATATTAAGTTTTATTTTTATTTAATTTTTTGAAAAGGATTTTATATTAGTTATTATAATGTTTTAATTTATAAAAATTAAAGGAAAAATAAGGAGAGGACTAAAAGACTAATTTACCCTTAATATGACGGTACTTTTCTGACGGGGTTAGCACTAGGGACGAAAAAGGAAAGAAGTTACAAACCACAAGGACAGAAAAAGCAAATTTTAAAGATCAGGGACGAAAATGGTTATAAACAGAAAACCACAGGGACGAAAATCGTAGTTTACTCTAATTTTTTAGATCTAACTATCGATACTCATGCAACGATGCAACTAATAAGAAATCTAGAAAACTATTTTCCACTTTCATGAGTCATGACATGACCAAGGATTTTGGGCCTTGATGTGATCAAGCATAGGCCCACAAATCCTAAACCTTTGCATTCCCATGTCCAACCCAAAATAACATATAATTCAAAATAAAACACAAAGCCCCGATTTTCGATCATTTTTGTACATCAACATTGAATGAGAACAGAGAAAGGAAGATGTATCAATACATATATCTCTCACTCGATCAGAACCTATTAATAAAAACGCCCATAACCGTGTTAAGGAGTATCATTACCTATCGACTATTTGTTTTAATTCAAGTTATTGCAATAAACCAAAGATATCCGTAAAAACAACAACTATGTCGATAAATATAAGACAAAACGCACACCTCAATCCTAACAAACTCGTTTTAACCTAAGAATTATAATACATATATTCTTAGTTCACTACGAAACATCATTCGATTAAAACCATAATCAACTCCTATATATATATATATATTATTTCATCAAAAATTAAATCAAGCATGTATTCAAAACATTTTGTCTTCTTACTGTTTACTCTAACCATCTATGTTTTCCCGTCTCCGGCAACCGCCGATTACTTGATCGGGGTTGGAAGCTATGACAGCACCGGACCGGCTGCCGGAGTCAACATGATGGGGTACGCAAATTTGGATCAAAGCACTGCCGGAATCCATTTCCGACTAAGAGCACGAGCGTTTATCGTAGCCGAGAGCTTAAACGGCCCAAGGATCGTGTTCGTTAATCTTGACGCTGGCATGGCGTCGCAACTTGTCACCATCAAAGTCCTCGAGAGGCTATCGAAAAGGTACATTAACGTTGATTTGAAAAATTGTTGAAACTCCAGCCCTTTTTTTGCTGAAACAACAGTGATCGATGTTTTCGGTTTTATTGTAGGTTTGGGAAGTTGTACAATGAAGATAATGTAGCCATAAGTGGGACCCACAGTCATGCTGGTCCAGGAGGGTATCTGCAATATGTGTTGTACTCTGTGACGTCACTTGGCTTTATTCCTCAATCTTTTGATGCCATTGTTACGGCTATTGAAATGAGCATTCTTCAGGCACATCAAAATCTCAACTCTGGTTCCATTTTCATCAATACGGGTATGTGAATTTATTTGTTTTATTTGTCGTATATAAATATTATATACTTTAAATATATATATATATAGAGGGGTTCATGCGAGGACGGTAACAATTTACGAGAATGCGAGGACAATCCTCAGCCAATCATTTTTGTACATGAAAATTTTCATGTACAAAATCATAAATGATGCGGACGACTTTCCATGCGACTTAAGTGGCCCCAAAAGTCGTCCGTTACAGTTAGTGCAAAATCACATATGATCTAGTACATGAAAAAAAAACTCTTCCCATTCTCGTAAATTGTTACCGTCCTCGTATGAACCCGCCCCTATATATATATATATATGGTTAGAGAAGCGTCGCGAAAACTTATGACGGCAGATGGGTGTTTTTGTAGGGGATTTGGATAATGCGGGAGTGAACCGGAGCCCGAGTGCGTATTTGTTTAACCCTTCAAGCGAGAGAGCTCGATATCCACGAGATGTGGATACCCTAATGACGCTTTTGAAGTTTGTGGATGGTACAAGTAAACAAAGCATCGGTGGTTTCACCTGGTTTGCAACTCATGGAACCTCTATGAGCAAAGACAACACACTCATCAGTGGTGACAACAAGGGTGCTGCTGCTAGATTCTTTGAGGACTGGTTCACTTCCACCACTACAAACTCCACTACTTATAATGCACAAGGTAAACCAACCTTTAACTCAAACAACCTTGATAGTAGGGGTGAGCATCAGAACCATTATATGCCTTTGGAACCAGAACGGCTCTGAAACTGTCGGTTCTGAAACCGGAACCGATGTGATTGGTTCTGTTTCCGATTCCGAAAATACGGAACCGATCATATGACTGGTTCCGGTTCCGGTTCTCATTTTTTTGGAATCATTACCCGTTGGGTACCCGGTTCCGCTGGCTACCCAGAAACGAAACCGACGGGTACCCGTAACTTTTAAATAAAAATTATTTTTATATATTTATTAATGAAGTTATATTATCTTTTAGGTTAGAGTTAAATAAGTTATATATGTTTATAATAGACTTAAAATTACATCTATATCGGATTAATTTTGATAATTTGTTGTATATATTACTTTAAGTAGATACTTTGTAGTTTATAATAGATTTAAAATTACATTTTTATCGTTCTCAATTTTAAAAAAATTGAAATCGGGTACCCAGTACCGGAACCGGTTCCCATCTTTTCCAGTCCTGGTTCTAAAATATAAAGAACCGATGTTAGCAGTTCCGGTTCTATAAAATTTGGCTCGGTAATCGGTTATGGTCACCCTTACTTGATAGTGAGGCTAATAATATCTAAAGGATAGTGATTCTTTCACGTTCTAATCATTGATTTGTTGTACTTTTCTCCTTCTACTACCCTATTTTCTAACAGTTGCTGCTAGGGTTTCTAGTATCTAACATAAACTTGTTGACTATGGAGTTAGATAATACGATCGATGTTTTAATAAAGAGGGCATCGGCCATCAAGGCTACGGGTGGTCAACCTTGTGGCCCGACAACTAGTCAAGGGTTCAAGGTGAGGAAGAACAACACATTTGTTGGAGCGTTTTGCCAATCGAACGTAGGAGACGTCAGTCCGAATGTGTTGGGAGCTTTTTGTACCGATAGTGGTTTACCTTGCGATTTCAATCACTCCTCTTGTCACGGTAACGACCAGCTTTGTGTCGGCCGTGGGCCCGGGTAATTCATCACTCTTTTTTTTGTAACCACAAGGGTTGTGGCGTAGTGGTCGAAGCCCTGGGATGTAGTGAAATATCCTATATGTCCAGGGTTCGAATCCAGCCGTACACAACAATTATGGCCACTAAGTTTATCAGGACTGATGTCTTGCGGTCATAATTTGCCGGAATTAGTCCAGGCATAGCCTAGGACACCCTTCCAAAAAAAAGTTTTTTTGCCTTGCAACAAACAGTTCTGTCACTAATGCACCAAAATCATCACTTAATTGTTTGCCTTTTGCGACGGATCATAGCGTTGGGAATAAGAAGTTGACAAAACCGTGCAAAAAACAGGTACCCAGATGAAATAAAGAGTACGAAAATCATCGGAGAGAGACAATTTCTGAATGCGGTTAAGTTGTTCACCTCAGCGAATGAACAGTTAACCGGAAAAATCGACTACCGCCACATTTACTTAGACTTCACGAATATCTCAGTGTCGTTAGCCGGAAACCGGACTGCCAAAACATGTCCGGCAGCCGTAGGTGCGGGTTTTGCTGCCGGAACTACGGATGGTCCTGGAGCATTTGGGTTCCAACAAGGTGATACAAAGGTTAGAATTACATTCCTAAAACAGCGTATTTACTAGTGCGACGTTGTTTAGGAATTCGCGACAGAATTAATGAAGATCCATTTGTTATTGCAGATTAATGAGTTCTGGAAACGAGTAAGAGATTTTCTGCAAAAACCGAGCGATTATCAAGTCGAATGTCAAAAGCCGAAGCCGGTTCTGCTCTCCACCGGGGAGATGTTTTTTCCTTACGCATGGGCGGTATTTTTTTATTCTGAAACTTTGATATATATATATATATATATATATATATATAGGGTTAGGTTCAAATGTGAACTCATTTTTGGTTGTGAACATGAGAACGAATCTCAGCCACACATCTTCGGTTATGGTGGACGCGATCACGGAGGATTGACGCGATTCATGGGAGGGTGGAGATTATTAAAGGAGAGGCAGGAGTCGAAATCCGCCTTTATTGACCGGATAAGTGGCTGAGATTCGTCCTCACGTTCACAACCAAAAATGAGTTCACATTTGAACTTTCCTCTCTCTCTCTCTATATATATATATCATTGTGTTATTATATATGTGATGTAAACACAGGGTGATTTAATTTCTCTGATATTCAAATATCTAATGGAGGCCGTTCGCCTAATTGCAGCCAGCAATTGTTCCGATTCAAATCCTGAGAATTGGGAAACTAGTCATTCTATCAGTTCCTGGAGGTTTGCTAGTTCTTTTTCTATTTCTAAAAACCTATTAATGTACAAGTTCCTAATGATTAAAGCTTTCGAGTTATAATTTCAGAGTTCACCACAATGTCGGGTCGAAGACTACGAGAATCGGTGAAGCAAACACTCATAAGTAGCGGCAACGGTGAATTTGACAACGATACACATATCGTAATAGCGGGATTGACAAACACTTACTCGCAATACATCGCGACTCCTGAAGAATACAAACAACAAAGATACGAGGTAATCTATGAATAATTTGACTTATAAGGTCAAACTTAACATGTTTTTGGTCTAAAAGTGATGTGGCTTTTGTTACAAATTAAGTCAAGTCCAATGAGCTGTTTAGTGTTTACTACCAAATTACCGCCTCTTACCCGGTCAGATATGTCATATGTTAGATGTTTAACTTACCGGTCATTGATTAGTGTTGACCTAGACCGCAATCTTACCTGACTAGTGTTTACCCAATTTTTATTCGTAAACGACCACTAACATTTCCGGACTTGTAGAGTGTCATAATCTTTATTCTAGTTATCGAATTTTAAGAATTTTATGTTTTACATAAATCAACTCTAAAATTGGTAAATAATTTGTTTGATGTTTAAAATTACAGGCTGCTTCAACATTATACGGTCCTCATACTCTACCGGCATACATTCAAGAATTCAACAAGTTAGCGGAGTCGATGGCAAAAGGGCGTAAGATAGTCAACAAAGGCCCATCGCCGCCAGATCTCTCCTCCGTCCAACTGAAACTCCTACCGGACCCTTCCGGCGACTCACCACCACCAGGATTAAAATTCGGTGACATGAAACACGATGTTTCCATACCAAAAAGTGGCTTCTTTGGTAAAGGAGACAAACCCATTGCCGTATTTTGGAGTCCGAACCCGAGATATGACCTATTGACCGAAGGCACGTATGCCGTAGTCGAAATGCTACAAGGTGAGAGGTGGGTCCCGGCTTATGATGACGACGATTTCAGCTTGATATTTAAGTGGAATGTAGATAATAGTAGTACTAGTGGATTGGCTACTCTAGAATGGGAAGTACCTGATTCGGCTAGTAATGGGGTCTATCGGTTTAGGCATTTCGGTTCGTTTAAGAAAAATACTGTTTCTACTACGGAACACTTTACGGGTGCATCGAGTGCATTCACAGTGTCGTAAAACAAAGATTCTAGTTTTAGTGCTCGAAAATTTACCAGAATAAATAGACATTGGTGAAGGTTCATTGGTGTTTTTGAAGATACACTAGTTGGTATAAATTTTGAACCTATAACTGTTTATTTGAAAATTTAAGATACAACCAAAGAAATGGGATCACAATTATTCAAAATGTTTAACTACAAATGATGCGATCAATGATGAAAAGCAAACCTCTTTTGCAGTGAAATACGATCATTTGTTCATCCAAATCACACACCGTAAACTCTTTCCTTCAATAAGCAAGTTGAAAGCCTTGTTGATGTCTTCAAAGTCCACCTCATGCGTCACAAATTTATCAAGTTGTAGTTCCTGAATATATAGATTGATGAGCATATTATAAGTTTATAACTGCATTAGAAAAATCTATGATTTGACTTTTGGAGGTCAAAGAAACAAATATTTCTACCAACATTTTGGTATGAATTCTTTTAATTTTGTAAAGGATTTGCACAACTTAAATCGGAACTTTATAACAGAAGTCATCGATAGAGAACGTTGGTGCTAATTTTGGATGAAAATCCATATCAAATAGATTTAGAGGTTTGACGGTTTGACCTAAAAAGTCAAAGACAAACGATGAAAGATGATTCTGCTTTACCTTATCCATGTAGCGTTTTATGAGGATTGGGATATCAGATTTCGGTTTGAGACCACCAAAAAGTGATCCCATGAGAGATTTTCCACTGTGAAGTACCTCGGAAGAGCTTAAGGTCAACATTGCCCCTGGCTGGTCAACTCCCAACACAACTGCTTTCCCCCATCCCTAAAGATTACATTCACAGATGAATGAACTTGAATTAGTGCATAAAAAGAGTTGGAGATGAACAAACTTGAATTAGTGCATAAAAAGAGTTGGAGATGAAGTCATGATATAAGTTGAAGGGCCACATAAAAAACACTTGTGGTACTTGTATAACATCCAATGTAGTGATTTCATAATGGGTCAGTCTAGTACACACATTCCCTACTTCGTACCACATGTATAATTAATATGAATCACTACATTATATGTTAATTGTTGTCATATAATACTTTGCTAGAGACATTTAGGAATACGATTATTCTTGGGATTTTTTTTTCTTGGGTTTTAATTATGTTTAAATGTAACACATAATATAAGATAAACTTAATAAATTGGATTTCTTTTATTAATGAGTTTCATGACTTTATGTTCAAATTACAACGAGTGACATGATTGTTTTTGGACATAGCCTAACACTCATCACATCTCTTTACACAAAAAAACATGTGGGTAATTGCGCAAACTTTTCTCCTCATAAGTCATAACCAAATTCGTCCTTCTAGAAAAGCTAAAAAATAGCGAGTTTAGTGGTAACATAGATGATTGCCATATAGTTATCCTATCCTGGCTCTTAATGTTTATGTTTTTTCAAACATTTTCAATGCATCAACTTTACAATATAAACACATGTTTACACTTCATATTTTGTGTAACCTTTGTCTCGGTTTCTTCACCGTGTTGGGCATAAAATCTTTTGTTGTGTGTCCTAGGAGTGATTCCTAGAAGAGTGTGTTGGCTAACTTCAACACTTGGATCGATCCAAATATTCCGAGTTTATGGTACAAGAAAATTTAACCAAGATATATGTGGAGATTGAGATAGATATGAAATCAAACCTTTCTACAAGAAGCGTAAGCTTCATGCACCAGGGAGGTCAAACCAACGCACTCGAAGCAATAGTCTGCACCCCCACCAGTCATCTCGATTATTACCTGTTTCAAGCAACAACTTTACATCATGAAAAAGTTGTATTAAATCTTAATTTCCAAATGAAGCAAATTGTATTAGACTGATGCATATACTTCCTCATCAGTAGAAAAACGAGTCCACACTTTATTGGTCCAGAATGCAGTTTTAAGAAAGAAAGGAGGCAAATTTTAACAGATGGAAAAACATTGTGTTTGAAGTGCCAAAAGAATGCAAGTAACTCCTGAAAGGCTTACATCTCACTCGTTTTAAGTTATTCAAAAATTTATTTTGTGGGTCCCATAATCCCATTTATGAAGTGTGAAGATAAATGTTGATGTACCGGTGGGGTCTCCTTGGAAAGGAAGAAGGGACCCAAGAAAATGGAAATACAGTAGGACATAGCTAGTCTTTCTAAGTCAACTCTTGCATAGTCCTAATAAATAAAAGTCATTAATCCCCAAAAGTTCATGTCCGCTGAGTTCATCAATCATGTGTAGACAAATTAATTACTTTATTCAAGAGAGAAATAAAAAGATAAGCTAAATAAATGTATATTAAATAAAATATTAATGTGTCCATATGATTGGTGGAACATGGAGGGGACAGGAAAAAGTTGCATTCTTGTGTTTGATTGTGGAAATATCATATTTTTGTTAGCAAAATCATTGCATATATATAAGTAACGTTGTCTGGTTCTTGTAACGTGGAAAGCAGGATAGAAGATTTTTGTTCATTATGTATATATACCTAATTTGGTTACGAGAAGGACTACTGACAATTTAAGAAAAACAAAGTTACAACAACGAGATTTAAACAACATGACCAAGCCTATGCACAAGATGATGTTCCAAAAGAACAACCTTCTGCATTGATCAAGTATATCATATGCTATCGATGAAGATATAACCATGGAACTCGGAACCCAGTGCATGTTTTGCTTACCTGGCTCAAAGTTTTGTCCCCACAGTTACGGGAGTTCACAAAATCAGTGACTCCAAATTTCTTTCCTGTCAATAGAAGAAAAGATCGATGTAAAACAAATCCATGTAAAATTCACTCCACTCGATACACTATTGCTTTTGAGATTGTTAAAAAGTTGGTAGACTCATGCTTGGCTCATGGCTAGCAAAGCTTGGGTTTGGTTCATATGGGCCTATATAAGCTTACAAGAAATAAAACTAAACCGTCAAGTAAATTACAGTTATATTATCTTAAAAAGATTACATCTAGAAGAAGAAGAAGAAGAAGAAAGACCAGTATGTTGAAAAATACAAATTACTTTGTCACTTATGTAGTTATGTAGGCTCAGATAACTTAAGCTTGAAAGATTTCAGCTCACAAAGTTGCCAAGACCAACCTTGGCTAAAACTTGGTTGTTGGCTTGGCTCTAATGGTTAGACGAGCCAGCTCGGTTCACCTACACCAATAAGCATATGCTCCTCATAAATGAAAATTTCCATATTGTTATAAAGATTTTCAGATTAGAAATTACCTATTTCAGACTTTTCCTGATTCACATCAATACCGATGATCCTCTTAGCTCCACATAGCCTTGCTCCCTCAGCAACCTGTAAAAAAGATCACGGCCATTATACTCTCATCAAGATATATGTCATGAAGCTTCTTAATTTGAAGTATGTCAAAACCATAAATGTCACGAAAACTTATCATGATCGACTCATATATAACACGCGTTCACAATTTTTTGTATATGTTGTTTATCATGTCAAATCACAAAGTTTATTGAAGCCTTTATGTGCACGTCCTAAAGCTTATCTTTTATACTTTTGATATATATAGAACAGAATCATACCGCCAGCCCAATTGCACCAAGTCCAAATATAGCAACCGTTGTTCCAGTTTCCACGTTTGCTGTTTTCCATGCAGCACCCACCCCTGAAAAGTATTTGTTAAAAAGCTTAATGTCTTTACCAAATCTTACCTGGAAAATTTCAACTGAAGTTGTCAAACTGTCCTTTGTTGGAAATAAAATAGTAAAAGAGTATCAGAAAAACATAATTTACCAGTTGATACCCCACAACTTAAGAGGCAGGCTCTGTTTGCTGGGGTTGCTGGATCAATTTTAGTTACATGAGCAATGTCAACCACCGTGTACTCACTAAAACTCGATACAAACAAGAAATGGTAAAGAATTTCTCCATTGATGTCTGTGAACCTGCTTGTCCCATCTCTATCCATCCCTGGAGAAACTCTGAAAGGCAATTTTGTACATAGGTTGCTTTTATTGGACAAGCAATCTGTACATTCACCACAATCTGGCAAAAAGATTGGGATCACAGTGTCGCCTTCAACAACTTCGTGTACGCCTTCTCCAACGCTCTCAACAACCCTTTCGTGCATCAAAATAGAATGATTATATTTCGTTTTATGTATGTATCAATAATAAATACATCATCTATAATATGTAATATTTTTGCTATATAAGAGTTACAGCAGGGGACTAAGGTGAATATTTTGAAAAATCAATAATGTATTGCCACGAGATCCATACCATTATCTATAACCTACAGGCGTTAAATATGTCAAATAAAATGTATCATATACAATACTTTCGACGTATGACATTATAGTCAATGGGATTAACCTATAACTTAGTGTTGGATCTATAAATATGCTTTATTATATTGTCACTGTCTCAAATACCTTTTAACAGGAATTAACAAAAATGCTACATTTTCGGATCTATCTCTGATAGTTTGGATCCCAAATTCTTGTTTTCTTATGTTTGAGAACACAAAGTCAAACAAAGAAAATTCAATTCATCGTGTTAGCATCGAGTCTTGAATCCACAAGTCTACAACCACAAGGGTAAAAGACTCGATTAAATACCTTTTATGCCAATGGCAACTCGTTTGGTACACCACAAGTATCATTGTGTTTGGCAGGGAAAGTTGCAAACAGATTTAGGTTGGTACAAACATAGATGGCCTAGTGTTTCAGAACTTGTTCCATCTCATCAAAAGCCAACCATTTTTTTCCTTCCAGTAAAACACTAATATATACATGTGAAATGCTTAAGATTCACTAAAATGGAGGAATCTTATGTATCAAAATCAAGATCATCGGTGTTTTGTTAGGATAACAATAGAAACTTATGTTATTTTAGGTTGCAATTTGTCCGCAAAAAAAAAAAAGAAGCCTCACAATTAGTTTTGAACTCTCAAAATACAAATTGTTAGGTAGCGTTCTACAGGAGTAGGTTTTCAGTTGTAAGTTGGAACTCAACTAGTATGAACAAATGTAAGACTGATTGCTATAATCCGTAGTAAATGAAATTCAATTAGTATGAGCAGGTTACTATAATCCTTACCCCACTGCTTCATGACCAAGTATTCTGGGGAAAATAGCAGGAGGATGCTTCAGAAAGAAAAAACAATGGTTAATTAACATCAACAAAATATTTGATTGATTTAAATTTTGGCAAAAATGTAATTCGAAATCAGTTCTTCTCTACCTCCAATTTCCAAAAGGTAACATCACTGTGACAAAGAGAAGTGCATATGATTTTGATTCGAACTTCGCGAGGATTTGGCGGAGCCACTATCACTTCCTCTATCACCAACGGCTCCCCTGCTTTCCTAACAATTGCAGCTGCACACAAACACACTACTCCATTATCTCTCCAAAGAAATCATAGAATTCGAAATATGTGAAATGCATTCATCGATCAAATGTTGCTCACTGCTGAAAATTTCAACTCGTTCCAATTTCAGATGATGAATATTAGAGTTTTGAAGCATATGCTGAAGAAGAAGAAGAAGAAGTTAGTTACCTCTGCACCGAATAGGCTTGCCGGCAGTGTTGGTGGAGGGTTTTCCGTCCATAGTCAACCACCGGTGCTGGTTGTCTGTTTCTGACACGCAAAACACAATGGAGATGTGCCGTTTTGGATTCTATCGTGGGGGTTTTATGGACTGTGGACTATGGTGATATCACGTCAACCATAAACAATTATTAAACGTAAACCAAGATATAAAAAATTGTAGTAGATCATATTCAAAATTAATATATAAAATAATCGGTTAGTTGGGGTTTTTTTAATTTTTAAAATCATACATGTCTGATCCAGATAAGAAAATTTTCAATGACTACTTTTGAGAAGAATTGCAAAAAGCTAACAAGAATAAATAATACGGTTGTTATACTTTCTATTATAGAAAATTACCAAAATTTATACTTCCTTCGTCCCAAATTAAGTATTCATATTTCTATTTATATTTGTGCTAAAATAAGTGTCCACTTTCAAAAGTAAATATCCAAATTCTTAAATTTACTCTTAATTAATACATTAATATTTAAGAATTGTGAAGAGAGATACATTAAATAGGGTAAGGATGTTATTTAGTTAACCAAAAAATGTATTAGTTATGTATGTCTAAAACTGTATGTCATTTTAATCATGAACACTTAATTTGGGACGGAGGAAGTATTAATTATGTTTTCAATAATAAATAATTTAAAACCACGTTGTTATAACAAATGAGAAAGAAAAAAAACATTGTTATCCATTTCAATACGTTTTTTATAAGTTAATCTGTAATTTTATTTTTGTTTAACTATAATGTATATGATTTTTAATACAATCATAAATTAAGCATTTCTCTAATAAATACTATGAAGTACAAATCAATAATGTAAGATAATAATTGAGTAAACTCTCCTTTTTGTTTTGTAGTTTGTTAAATATAACGATTTTTTTTTCTTGAAAATTTTGGTTTTGTTTATGTAACTTGTAATTTATTGTCGTTTTCATCTTTAAATATAAGGGATGAAAATAATAAAATAAAAAAACAAGAACAACAATAAATTATAATTTCAAAAATAAAAAGACAAAAATAAGAATATTCAATAAACCTAAGGACAAAACATGTAGTTTAATAAAGAGTAAGGGACTGTTTACTAACATCTTATTGCCTCTTAATATCTCTTCTCGGTAAGAGCCTCCTACCTGGGTAAGAGGTGGAGCGTTTACCAACAAAAAAAAAACTGATCTGAGTGCTGACCGTGTTCTGATCAGAATCAAAGTTAGAAAGGTCTCTGGCCGGAGTCGGAGATAAGTTTTCATTATTTAGCCCTACCTTATTACTTCCACCTTGTTTTTCATCCTTTATTTGAAGACGTTGACCCATCACATCCTTTTCTATTATCCGTCTCTCGTTAATTTCTTTCTAACCCTTCACTTTTACAAGATCTTTCATTAAATCATCAAATACCCATTTCAACGAGACAACAAAATAAATCAAAAGGGTTTTAGAGGATGGATTAAACGACACAATCTCAAACCACATTTTGAGATTAGTTTAGGAGAATGTGTTGTCAATATATAATATATTATTAACTTTTATATAAATTCATTATGACAAGTATATAAGAATTTGAAAATATATGTAGATACTTTATTCAAATACTTTCTGAACAAGAAAATTTCATTCATCATTTAATACAGACTAATTTTTAAACAATGATATTCAATTATTTTAGCAATAAGGATATAACGGTAATTTTTCTTCGGTCAACACTTGATGCAAAATATTTTGTAAACAACAATATATAGTCGGCACTTATTATAGTAAGACCTCTTACTTCAGTCAAACCTCTTATTCTGGATATCACTTATTCTATGATTTTTTGGTAAACAACCCCTAACTCTAATTTTGGTCCTTGAGGTTTACTGAAATATTTAAAAGTGAAATATGAACTTTAATAAGTCTATAAATCATCATTGTAGTTCTTATTTTACTTTTAAAAAAAATGGTCATCGTCATTAGTTTCGTTTTAAATGTTAGTTAGAGTCAAGGGTAAAATTGTCCAACCACATTTTGTCTCTCTTTTTACATTTTGTTTTTGTAAAGACATCAAATTATAAGGACCAACTCTATAATCAACTTATACACACACATGTATATACATATGGAGGTTCAAACGAGAACACCCTCATTTTACAATAACGCGAGAACACCCTTATCTAAATATAAATACAGTAAGAAGAAAATAACGGTAAGGCCTGAGAATGTTTACATGTAAATCATTAGAAAATCCAAAAAAATATATTTGAAGATGCACATGCAAAATATAAATTGACATTACAGATCATTGATATGAGTTCACATATGCATTTTTAAATGTAGGTATGTATATGTTCAATTCGATCTCGAACTTAATGAGTCGAGCTCAATAAGGACCATAACACCAATAGTTGACATGTCTCGTTTTAAAACTTAATTAATGTTTTGAGCCAAACATGTTTATATGTTCAATATTCATACAATCAAAACATTAAAAATTATCGAATTCGAAACCCATAAAAAAGTTCATAAAACTTGAAATTTAGGTTTAATGTATAACTTATTTGTTAAACAAGCACAAAGATTGTACATGGAGATAATATTTGAGCTCAAGACCTACCTTGCAATTATTATTCGAGATCGAGCTTGAGTCTAACTTTATTTTTTCGAGTCGGGCTCAAGCTCGAACATTTGAAATAGTTATTCGAGATCTAGCTATTATTTTTACTAGTTGAGCTCAAATTATCTACTTACTCGACTTGACTTATTCCGGGCCCCTAGGTTTGTACCCTTGTGTTCCGCCCCTGGTACCAAGATGTACCAACTAGATTTTTTTGTATTAAGTTAGTTGGTACAAGTATACTTGGTTGGTACATGTATAAATTTTTACTTGTAAATTATATTTGTTTGACGTACGATATAACAAAAACATGGTACCATGACATGTTTACCTAGGGGTGGCAATAGGTCAATCTGGGTTGAGTTCGGGTTCAACCTATTTATTAAACAGATCGAAAATCTCAACTCAACCCAACCCATTTAATTAAATGGGTTGAGATTTTCAACCCAACCCAACGTGCAACTTAAATAGGTTCAACCTGGGTTCGACTTGTTTACAAAATTTCAACCCAACCTGTTAAATAAATGGGTTCAACCTGGGTTGACCCACTTAATTTTACAATGCATAAAACAAAACAAATAAATTGTTCAAAGTCCACAACCTCAAAGTTCCAATAAATCACAACAATAAATGCAAATAAATTGTTCAAAGTTCTAATAAAACATCAAACACATAGCCACCAACCAAATAAATCGTTCAAAGTAATGAAAGTAAACACTAAACAATATGTAACTTACTGTTGGACTACGTGGTACTGTTGAAACTAAGTAGGCCGACAATATTCTTGCCGACGACATGGGTGGTACTGTTGAGATGAACAACAGAACGAGACGACGAGTCAACGAGAGTCTCGAGACAAAGAGATGACGCCGGCGAAAGAAAGAGAAGAGATGACAGTTGCCGGAGGAAGACGAGAGCACAACGCCGGACGAGAGAGAGCAAACTAAGGTTTTTTCCTTTTCTTTATGGAGGTGTTTTGAAATCTAAATGAATATAGGGTTTTCCTATTTAGGTTCACTTTCTTTAACACTAAAATTTAAAAATTATATTTTAAAAATAAAATAAAATGTATTAAGTGAGTTAAAATCCGGTTATTAATGGATTGTAAATAGGTTATTAATGAGTTGAAAACATGTTATAAACATGTTGTAAATGGGTTGAAAACAGATTGAAAATAGATCAAAAATTTCAACTCAACAAAATCCATTTATTAAATGAGTTAGACGGATTTATCCATTTATATTAAACAGGTTGAACATCTCAACTCAAGCTACTAATAAGTTGAATTATTGGATTTCTGACGCCCCTATGTTTACCACAAAATTTGTATTATTTTAAAACATGACACACTCGTGTCTCAAGGTAACATTTGACCAATATACTCCTTCAAAAAAATAGAAGACCTAACACACTTTCAAACTTCCGCCTCCTTCAATCCGTCATCAGAGCTGCTCTCCTCTACTCATCGATCTTCTTCCTCAGGTAATCTCCAAATCGGTTTATCCTAATTTCTTTAAACCTCGCCGTTCCTTCCGGCTATGGTATATTGTAAGGGGCGAATTTAAGAGGGGCCACTGGGTATTTATAACCCTAATGAAATACCCCCTTAGTGAAGCTCTGCTTTGTTGATTTTGAGAAATTCTCGGTGTTCATTGAAGAAATTGAAGGCGCAATTTCCATCAAATATCTAGAATGTTGTTTAGGTGGTATTAGTTTTCGATTTTACATAACTTTTGATCCCTTAACCCTACACCTTTTGATTCTTCATGTTAGGTTTACTTGATGTTTGTCGGTCAATGCCTTGTTGTTTTAGTTGATTTTTGGTTGTATTTGTTGATGAAGTTATGATTTAGACTAGGTAAGTTTATTTGATGAAGTTGATTATTGATTATTGATTGCTATTTGGCCATGAATTTTAAAGAAATTAATTTTAGCATAATAGTGCGGGTAAACTTTCAATCTAAAATCCCACACCTTTGCTGCAACTCTTTTACATATGCCTACCATAAACTCAACCATTTGAAGTACCAAAATTTGAGTAGCGTATTAAACTCAACCATTTGAAGTACCAAAATACCAGTTTCGAGCTCTCTTAGGTTTAGGTTAAGATTTCTGAAGTTGCTCAACATTGTTTTGAAATGATGTTAATTTTGAAGCTGAAATTTAGTTTGTTTGACTTTATAAGTCATCTGAGACTTTGATTATTTCTTTTTTAAAACGTTAGGGCCTATTATGCATAAATTATAATCTCTTGTTTTTGGAGGGTTTAATAAAAATTGATGCTTGATTCTTCTTCTTCTTCTCTGGGTGTCATTGCATGATATAGGTGTGTGCACACGTTTTTTGAATCTATAAAGAGATATAAAGGAAGTCCTATCTTTTGAAAGAAATAACAGTTGGAAAGTATAACTTTATCTTTTTATATCTTGGATAACGTATGTTTTTGTAAGTCGGATTAATCGGGTATTCTTGACTTGAATGGGTTGCTTATAAGGTTTGGAATTATGTTTTTGTTGTAAAGGGGTGTTATGTTGTTACATAACCTTGTATTTAGATCTCTGTGTTTGTTTTGCCGTTTAATATCAGACTCGAAAAGTATGAATGCCGGAGAAGTAACAGAAAACAACCCTGATGAGAGAAAAAGACACAAGGGGAAGCATGACAAGCCAAAGCCGTGGGACGATGAGACCATTGACCATTGGAAGATCGAAAAGTTTGATCCTTCTTGGAATGAAGGGGGTTTGCTTGAAATGAGCTCTTTCTCCACTCTCTTTCCTCAATATAGAGGTACTCACTGCATTTACTAGCCTATGTCTTTTAACCCATTCCTTTTAGGAATTTGTAGTTTTTTGGCTTGTAATCTTTTTTCTTACCCTTCTTCAAATCATCAAACTTTATGTAAGAAATTGTCGAAAATTTCTTTGTTCTATTTAGTTATTTCTCCATTAGTACCCTCTTGTTCATATAAGATAGAAGACATTATACCAAAATTGGGTTTATAGAATGCCAAAAATGTCTGAGCGTCCCAATAGATGGCTTTATAAGACTTAATTTATAGGACCAAACAATAAAATGTCATATCTAAAGGTGTTGTAATAAGTTTATAGGGCGTTTTCGAGCATTGTAACAAGTTTTTTAGGACATTTTTATAAAGAAATGTCATATTAGCTATTTTATAGGACACTATTTGAAAAAAGTGTCCGATAAAAAGATGTGTTCATAGGATAGTTCTCAAAAGTGTCCTATAAAATAGCTAACATGACTTTATATTAAAAGTGTCCTAAAAAACTTTTTAAGACAAAAAGCGTCCTATAAAAAGATATGTCCGTAGGATACTTCTCAAAAGCGTCCTATAGCTAATACGACTTCATATTAAAAATGTCCTAAAAAACTTTTTAATACGCCAAAAACATTCTATAAACTTGTTACAACATCTTTAGATAAGACGTTCTATTAATTGGTCCTATAAACTTAATCCTATAAGTTGGTGTATTGGTCGAAAAAAAATTGGTGTATTGGGAACCTAGTAATTGTTGGTGTCCTATAAACCCGAGTGTATCGTAGTGAAAGTAATAATAATAACTAACATAAGAATGTTTTGTATGCAGAGAAGTATTTGCAAGAAGCTTGGCCTATTGTTAAAGGTGCATTAAAAGAACACGGGATTTCATGTGAGCTGGATTTGGTTCGTGATCAAAACTTTGTTGGTGGTTCATCTACAAATTAGTTTTTTATTTGTAGCAAATGTTGATATCAACCACTTTTTGATCTTCAGGTTAAAGGGTCAATGACTGTTTCTACAACGAGAAAGACAAAGGATCCATATATTATAGTGAAATCTCGGGATTTGATTAAGCTTTTGTCAAGAAGTGTCCCTGCACCTCAGGTACACATATTTATAACATTAACATTAACATTGCTTTTTATTTATTTATTTATTTATTGATTTTTAAACTATTTGTTACTTGTGAAATGCTTACACAAAAGTTACTGTTGTCACAGGCAATTAAGATTCTAAATGATGAAATGCAATGTGATATCATCAAGATTGGTGGTTTGGTCCGAAATAAGGTATCAATGGCTGATATTTGACTTGCATTTATTGTCTTTCAAAGTAATTGTTATCTTATGGTATGTAGAAGTGTAAGTATGCACACACGGGGATAAAGAAAACTTTGGGTTATGATTTATGAATAACATCTGATACACTTAAATCGTTTAATTAAATTCTGAAAACAACCGTTTTCCAATTGCAGGAAAAATTTGTCAAACGAAGGCAGCGGCTGGTGGGGCCCAATTCGTCAACTCTAAAGGTATGAAACTGACTCATTTTTTCGTCAATGTTTTACATAAGATACTTTCTTATATATATATGTATATATATTCAATTCATATGTTTGTTGCTTTTCTGAGAATCTTGTTGGAATGCAGGCTCTGGAGATTTTGACTGGCTGCTATATTCTTGTTCAGGTATAGCTTCTTGGATTCTTTTCTTCTGCTTAAAATGAAATATATATATATAATTCTGAACGTCTATCAAGTACAATCTATTGTTCTCTAGTTTTAACCCTTTTCTTTGCTTTATATTTGTTAATAATGCGCAGGGAAACTCAGTAGCTTCCATGGGTTCATTTAAAGGGTTGAAACAAGTAAGGAGGATAGTAGAAGAATGCATGTTGAATAAAATGCATCCCTTATATAATATTAAAGTGAGTACATTCGGATCTTTTCTTTAAAAAACACATTATTATTATTATTATTATTGTTACTTACCCTTTTGTTAAAAAGACATTATTATTAATGTGTATGTCATTTAACAGGTGCTGATGATGAGGAGAGATCTTGCAAGTAATCCCGAACTTGCAAATGAGAACTGGGATAGGTTTCTTCCCAAATTCAAGAAGTATGTTATATATAATTATCTTCTATGGCTGCAGCCTTTAAATTTGGCACCTTTTGTGTTTGCAGAATCTAACACGTGATTATTTGGTTTTCAGGAAAAATGTCAAACAAAAGAAAGTTAAGAGTAAAGAGAAGAAAGAATATACACCTTTCCCTCCGCCACCACAACCTAGCAAGGTGACGGAATTATAATATATATATATATATATATATATTATTCTCTCTCATTGTTTTCTTTAGTGATTGTGTTAAATAAACTGGTTTTTAAATGTTCTTTTAGATCGACATGCAACTGGACAGTGGTGAATACTTTTTAAGCGATAAAAAGAAGTCTGCAAAGAAATGGCAAGAAAGGCAGGAAAAACAGGCGGAAAAAACAGCTGAAAACAAGAGGAAGAGGGAAGAAGCGTTTAAGCCTCCAGAGGTATGATATATATAGCAGACCAGCAATCCTGTTTACATTTTTACTTGATTCTTTACTGTTTGTTATAAAAACGCTTTCTGATTTTTAGGAAGCACCAGTGCAAGAGAAGGGTAAAAACGATAAGGATGATATCGTTGCAATGGCTACATCCCTGAAGGTAAGATTTGAGATATATATATATATATATATGGATAATGATTTTGGTTGTTTTTGAGGTTTGATTTTGATGGGGGGTTTAATTTGTTAAATATTATATTGTAGAACAAGGCAAAGGAGTTTGGGAATCGAAAATCGGGTGATAAGATTGATGCTGAAATGTATATTGCAACATCATCATCATCATCAGGTCAGCCATCTAATAAGAAGTTGAAAACCAAGAACAAGAAGTGATTGATTGCTTCTTTTTAATCTTGTAACATTTGGAGGCATTGATGTGAGAGAAGAGATGCAATGTGTTAACTGAAAAAAAGGGAAAATGAGGAATGGATTTTGGCAATTGCAGATTTTGAACTAATTACTATATGAACACAGTTAAAAGTTTCATTCAACTTCTTAAATGGCCAACTCTAGAGTAACCAATAAATATTTAATGAAACCAAAATAGGAGTGGCATAGTCTTTTAACAGATTATTTTAATCCATGACTTTTTTTATAGGTTTAAAAATAAAATTATTAAATAAAAAGTGTGATTTATATATTAGTGTTTAATAAAATTATTAAATAAAAAGTGTCATTTATATATAATAAGTATTTGTTGGTAGGTCATTTGTCATTCATATAATGGGACACCGGACATACAACAGATTCTAAAATTTTAATATGTTTGAAATAAGATGACTAAATTAATTGTTACATAATTTTGCTTTTTTTAATCTTCGAAAATCAATCATTTAGTATTTGTGTTTTATGAATATATAAACTTTTATTAAAGAAATCATAAAAATTAAATGTAAAAAGAGTAAACTCTAATTTTGGTCCTATGTGGTTTAGTGAAATCTTTGAAAGTGGGATCTAAATTTTGACAACTCTAGAAATCGTCCTTATGGTTCTCATTTTACTCTAAAAATTGTTCTCCGTCATTAACTTTGTTAATTTTCTCTGTCTCTGTCAGTGTCAGGGGTATTTTTGTCCATTTAAACTACTTCCCTGGTTCCTTTCTAAAGAATTAATATTATATTGTATTTATAATATGAATAAAAACCTTCATCCATCTCCCATGGCAGTGGCGTTTCTAAACACATACAGACCCCGTATTTGCCTCTCGAGAAACACAATTTTTTAACATGTTAGTTATTTTAGGTTTTGATTCAAAAGAATTTTGTTTATATTTAGGGTGGGGGTGCTAGAAGAGGTGGATGGGTGTTGGGTGGAGGACCAAGCTTCATTCCCTATTCATTGTGTGTATACATATATAGAGGGAGGTTTAAATACAAACCAGTTAAATGTTACAAACTATACAAACTCGTACAAATCAATATAAAAATAATTTTTTTTTCATCAAATGCTATGATTTAAGATATTGTTACATATATGTTTGTTTTATAATATAAAATTTTCACATGTATTTATTTTCATAAGTTGAAAGTTTCTCATATATTTTTTTATGTAAAAGTTTCACATGTATTTGTTTCATAATGTAAAAATTGCACATGTAATTTTTTTACAAGGTGAAACAAACATATGTGTTACAAAATATTAAATCATACCATTTGACGAACAAAAAAATCATGAAAAAAAATATTTTTATATTGATTGTATGGATTTGTATAGTTTATAACATTTAACTGGTTTGTATTTGCATCAGTCTCTATGTATATAAAATAATATAATATAAAAATATAATAGTATGTATAAATAATATAAATATAATTTTTTTTTATTTTAAAAAAAGTTAAGGAAATGTTGAAAAGACAGAATTGCTCTCGTGTTTTAACATACACATTTAACAGAGTCAGTGATTAGGGACGAATTTTCAGAGCAAAATGAAAACCATAAAAATGTTTTTTAGACTTATTAAAGTTTAGGTCCTGCTTTCAAAGATTTCGTTAAACTACGGGGACCAAAATTAGAGTTTAGTCATGTAAAAACAAATCAGATGCTCTAATAATTAATGTGTTGTTATATAAACCCCCTATGCCCTACAAATTACCCTCCTACCTTATTGCACTTGTGATTTTGAGAAATTATAGAGACTCCTTATTTTATAAATTAGTTAAAGGTCATAAATTCATGTATATCAATATAAAATAATTTTTCTTATGATTTTTTCATCAAAAACAATGATTTAAAATATTGTTTTGCATATGTTTGTATTTATATAAAAAAATATATGTGAAAAAAATATTGGTTCACTTTCATATATGAAACAAATATTCATATGGTGAAACAAATATATGTGAAAAAAATATTGGTTCACTTTCATATATGAAACAAATATTTATATGGTGAAACAAATACATGTGATACTTTTATAATATAAAGCAAACATATGTGAAACAATATCTTAAATTATAATATTTGATAAAAATCTTGAGAAAAGAATAAGTTGCAAATTAAACGTCCACACCTCTATATCAGTTTATCCTAAAATGAATATTTATTTTAAAACTAAGTGTGCATTTTATTATTCTATCATTAATTATAAGATGAAAAAAATTTCTCTCTATTATTTAGGCATGGTAAAATTGTAATAATTAGAGCATCCACAATGAAGGTTTCTGATGAGGTTCTTCTTAGGGTTTTTAGAAGAACCTTCACTGTAGGACATATGTTTTTGTCCAGTCATAGGTTCTTATTAGAACTCAGATACTTGAACAAGAACACAGATTCTTCCATACTTTTCTTTTCTATTATTATTTTAATTATTTTTTAACCATTTTATTTAATAAAACTATAAAACATATAAGTTAAAACTGATACAAAAAATATAAAACAATTATTATTAAATAATTTTTTTAATTTCGTTTTATTTTTTGTTTCTTGTAAAAATTTATACAAGTTTTCTTAATTATTTCATTATATTATTTATTCCGATTCGACTTCGTTGAACATATTTGGTCAAATTAAAATCATGAGTTATATGTATTATTATTTGTTGATTAGTGTTACTTTTTATAAAAATTAATATTTTATAATTTTTTTAATAGCAGTATAAAAATATGTTTATGTTTTAATTGTTTTTCAAATATGTTAACAAAATATATAAATTAACAAATTAAAATTAATATAAAAAGGTAAAAAGTAATAAATTTTATTTTAAATTTTTTTACAATATATACATATATTAAATTTATATAATAATTTAAAAAAAGTTACATTTTATAAATTAAAAATAAGGAAAATGGGGTTTTTGTAAGAACCTTCATTGTAGAGTTTTATGGAGGTTATTGCTTTGTTGATATGTCAATGATGTGACAGAAAAAAAAAATGACAAGTGAAGTTTTTAGAGGTTCCACTACTATGAATTATTTTATAAACTTTTAAAATTGTATCGATTTGATTATAGATATATATTTTAAAATAAGTATCAAGATAAAATCTTACTTCTATTGTACTTGCAGATTTTCTAATCTTTCAGTTTTTGTTATTGAATTTTATGTCCATTTTGCTATACGAGTCCAAATTATAAATTACCTAATTCCAAACATGTGGTCCACATAGTTTCGCTCTCTCACCAACCTATAAAAAAAACAGATCATTATTGTATTTTATGCCTAATTAACTTTTTATTTATACACATAATCACTCTAAAATAAAACTTTGATATATTGACAAAAAAGACCATTATTATATTATTTGACTAGTAACTAACCTTTGTTTAAATATAGTATTAATTATAATGTTGTATTTTTCTGTAGCTATGTCTTGTGGTTTATTTTTGTGTAGAGATTTTTGTAGGACGTAAATACATTTGGAATTATACGAGAAACACCTAGTTTTTATGAGTCCTGTAAAATCATTTTGAAGCCTTTGATGGATTTTTTTATTGGAATTTTACAGCAAAACATTAATTATTAACAGTAAAAAACACTAAACATTCACAAAAATAAAATTGAACATTCACACTGAAAAACATCATGAACTTTTACATTAGAAAATCATTTTTTTATTTTCATAGAAAGCACATACTGGACCTTCACAGTGGTCTCATGAAAAATGTTTGGTCTCATCAGAAGCCAACCCTTCTCGTAACAGTCATTACTAATTAAATATTGACAATTCTGATTCTGATCTACAAGTTCTCTTAAATTATTTATATATTAAAAGGGGTGCATTTAATATACTAGAGGGAGGTTCAAGGGAAAACGCTAAAAAGAGAGAAAACCGAAGAACATCCTGGGTGGCTTCCATGTGGACGATATGCATTAATGCATATCGGTAACTTGTAACATGCATTAATGAATATTCATCAATGCATCTGTAATGATAGATGCATAGAAACAAAAATTACCGGTATGCATTAGTGCATACTGTCCACATGGAAGCCTCCCAGGATGTTCTTCAGTTTTCTCTTTTTTTAGCGTTTTCCCTTGAACCTCCCTCCTAGAGGGAATGTATAATTTTTTTTTTGTAAGTGAAGTTTTGGTTCAATGTATGTGATGGTTTATTTAGACTTGATTAGAAAACCAAAATGAGATTATCGACTTTGGTTACATAAAATTCGTTGATAATAATTTGATTATGGCTTTATTTATATGATAGGTTTTACTCTATGACGATCTAATAATTTTATTTAATTATATCTAAAATAATATATTTTAATGATTTCTATAACTATTATCTTTTCAAAATTAATTTGCATATATGTTTTTTAGAAAAGATTCAAGTTATAACCATAGTAATATAATAGTACTATTATGTGTTTTATTAATTGTTGATAAATATACCAAGGAAATTAAGATTTTAGATAAATAATAAATTGAATGGAGTTGAACAAATATATATCGAGCAACTATTCCATGACACTACATATGCATTCTGATTATGAGTAGGGTCATATATATATATATATATATATATATATATATATATATATATATATATATAAATAAGTTGGATTTGCTGATTTAAAAGTGTTTAAATAACTTAATCCAACTAGTTCACTTTGTGCTGGATAAATTTTAAAGCATAACCCAACCTAATTAATCTAAACCTTTCGGGCTAGGTTTGTTGGAGCTTGACATATCATAGCAGCACTGTAATAACATACTTAAACAACCATTAGTCATTACTACCAGTTAATTGACCTTTTATGTTACATGGGGAACTAAGAAAAATAAAGGAACAAAGTTAGAATATTCTTGCAAATAGTAAGTAAAATTTTATGATACACTTGTGAAAAAAAACTAATTAATTGTCAAAAATCGGTTCCGAGCCGAAACAGTACCTCTCACAACTGGTCCTTATCGAGATGAGCCGGCTCGGTTAAGCTTCTTTATAACCGATTATCATAACCGGTCCTAATCCCGACCTAAACCGGTCCTTTGTTGTTATTTTTTTAATTCGTTATTTTTTATATTTTTAAAGAATACAAAAGTGTGATTATAATACACTTAAAAACATGTAACTAGATTAATTAAATAGACTTTAAAAAGACATTTATTTAGAACTTTATAACTTGTTTTTAATCGAAAATACACTTAAATTTTAGAAAGTTTAATGATTTTACTAAGCATTATATGACTTCATTGTGTTATTTCGGATTTTATTGTGTGGGTTGCTCTGAGTTTTTATGCACTTTTGATCGTTACTCATGGGTAGTGTTTCCTTGTCTTTTTATTACTTAAATTTTGTAGATAACAACGTTACATTTTCATAAATTAGGGTAAGGTGTAAAGGAAAGTAGTTTCCTTAATTTTTGTTTTTAAAATTATTATTTCAAAAATCAACTTTTCGAATTTTGATACCACGGTGACCAATCTATATTGCTTGTGGTCCCCTCCCCCCTAAAATCATGCCACATTTTTTTAATTATAAAGTTAATCTAAGAAGAAAGTATTTCTTTTTCTGGTAATATATAATTCATAAGTCTTTTTGCCACCCCCTAACTCAATTGATAACTTTTGAATTGACCTATAAGTAATTTTTGCTTATTAAATATCATTTTTGTCGTTTAATCAACGGTATTTATTATATTATGTATCTGTAATACCTATTACACCATACTTTATATATTAAACCCTAATTTATATATATATATGACCCCTAATTAAAATTGATAAATAAACATAGGTTACCAATCAAAATATATAAATAAGATAGAGTAGGATGCATTTGGAAAGTAGAGTATGATGTAAAAGGAAAAACCCATTATGTATTACCTTAACTATTAATATATTTATGCAAACATTACTAATCTTCTGATAGCATTATTGAATATTAATAATCGTGAAAATTATAGATTTTCAATCGTAACTAAAATCAATATGTTTTCTGTTTTTAAAGTAATTTATTTATTTAAGTATCTACAAGCATAAAAAGTTTGGATTTCTATTGAGTAATCACGAAACTGTTATTGAACTCTATCGAGCAACGATCATGAAACTATTATTTTTTACTTGTAACTTTGATTAAGGTAAAATTTTGAAACAGTTTATTTTCTTTCACGATTTATGTTGTTGGCAAAATTTGGGTATCGATTGAGCAACCGATAAATTATTCTCAAATTTTATTGAGCAACCAACCATCGTGTAATAATCGTAAGGTGATAACTTTTCATTTGTAACTCCGACCAAAATTAGTTTTTTCAAGCTGTTTTTTTCCTACAAAATGTAAATGTTTGAAAGTTCTAGGTTTCTTTAATTTTGACAAACTATCAACCTATTATCGAACTCTATCGAACAACCATTGTCTAACAATCGTGAGGTATTAACTTTTCACTCGTAACTTGAATTGAGATGATGTTTTTTTTTTCAAAATTTACATGCCGACAAGGTTTAGGTTTCTATCGAGCAACCACCATGACCATAAATTTTCACTCGAAACTCAGCTTTAGGTGCTTTTTCTAACTTGTTTATCTTTCAGTATCTACAATCGATAATATATTGTTTTTTATTGACTAAACGAGGGATCGTGTGAGAGTGACAATTATGATGAGAATGGAAAGAACACTTTTAAGCACTTGGATGAGTTGACCTTTTAATCTAAGTTAATTTTTTACTACTTCCAAAACATTCGGTACATGCATCTACCTTCAATCATCTTTAAATTTATCTTCATTGTTAAGTCACTTTCATGAACTTTTACATGCATGAATTTCTTAAAGTTTTGATATCTATTTATTACCAACCATTAAACAATCATCTACAACACACACACACACTCTCTCTCTCTCTCTCTATCTCTCTCTCTCTATATATATATATATATAAAGAGAGGGAGAGAGAGAGAGAACAATATCTATTTAAAAGAATAAGAAAAGAGTCGAATTACATCTGATTTTACACTAACATCACGTACAAAATCACACGTGATTCACGCGATTTTTACCCCTCGACCTGAAGACGCGACCAAAGTCGTCGGCACACCTTTTCTTGACCGTTAATGTAAAATCACATATGATTTTGCACGTGATTTGACCGTTTTCGTATTCTCTTAGATAGTTAGCATTCTCGTTTGATCATCCTTCAATACACGTATATGTATATATCACAAGGGTTGGGTTTACGTGAGACAAAACTGTTTTCGTGAGAACACATTTTTACACTTGAAACTTCACAACAAAGATTGTGAAGGTAAAAAAAATCCGAATCTTCATAGCAAAACACTGTTAAGGTACTTCACATGTTTTGTTGTGAAAT
Organism: Silybum marianum; assembly: GCA_036898165.1. Taxonomy (NCBI): domain Eukaryota; kingdom Viridiplantae; phylum Streptophyta; class Magnoliopsida; order Asterales; family Asteraceae; genus Silybum; species Silybum marianum. Next base: position 42,502,172 of record CM072531.1, read on the forward strand.
TTTAAATGTAAAAAAAATGGTTTTACGAGTCTTATAAAAACAATCTGATCTCATGTGATCCCAAGTTTTTATTACTTTGTAAGTCGTTTCTGTTCAAACAACCATCATATTGGTTGATAATTTTATGGTTTGATAGTTTTTAATGGTCTCACGAAAACAACCGGAGAATTTTGTGCTTGATAGTTTTTTATGTTTTATTTTTAATGTGTGATTGGAGTATGTGTATACCTTTACAATTTTAATATCTTTTAATGGAATGAATTAAAGTGGCGAACCCAAAAGGTTATTATTGTGATTGTAATGAAGTAAAATTGTAGCATCTTTAAAAGATGGTAATAAATTTTAATGGTTGCATGAGAGCCCATTGGCACCATCGGCCACCTCCACCTATGTCTATGCTTCCCACCTATTTCTCTTCACCACTATAAAACCAACCTCAAACAGAATCAATCGTCTCTTCTGCATGTCAGAAACAGACAAGGATCGAATCAGTGATTCCTGCCTACCGTTTGTTATGGACGGAAAAAGCTCCGGCAACACTGCCGGCAAGCCTATCCGGTGCAGAGGTAACTAACTTCTTCTTCTTCTTCTTCATATGCTTCAAAACTCTAAAATTACATCATCTGGATTCTGGAATTGGAACGAGAAAAATCAGTTTGAAAACTGAAATTTCAACTAGTCCTGCAGTGAGCACCGCCTGATTGATTGATTGATTGATGAATGTCACATATCTGTTCAAAACATATTTTGATTTCTTTGAAGAACTCTAATTGCAGTAATGTGTTATTGGCAGCTGCGATTGCTAGGAAACCAGGGGAACCGCTGGTGATAGAGGAAGTGATAGTGGCTCCACCAAATCCTCGAGAAGTTCGAATCAAAATCATATGTACTTCTCTTTGTCAGAGCGATGTTACCTTCTGGAAATTGGAGGTTCGAAATCAGATCACGTTACATTTTCCCCTAAATTTAAATCTATCAAGTGTTTTGTCGATGATGCTAATCCACCATTGTTGTTATTTTCCTGAAGATTCCGCATTCTATTTTCCCCAGAATATTAGGTCATGAAGCAGTGGGGTAAAATTTTCTCATCCATCAAACTTAGTAATCTCTTGTCTTCTTTTACAAATTTAGGCTTTAGATGCTATAATACCTGTTGATCACAGGTAATTGTATGGTTTTGTTATGAGTTTTCAAAAGACTCAAATGATGATGATGATGATGTATTTATTTTTTATTATTTGTAAATACATAAAAAGCAGATTATGATCATTTTATTTTTGTGCACTAATTAAAGGGTCGTTGAGAGTGTGGGAGAAGGTGTAGATGAAGTTGTTGAAGGAGACACTGTGATCCCAACCTTTTTGGCAGATTGTGGTGAATGTACAGACTGTTTGTCTGATAGAAGCAACCTATGTACAAAATTCCCATTCAGCGTTTCTCCTTGGATGGATAGAGATGAGACAAGCAGGTTCACAGACATTAATGGAGAAACTCTATACCACTTCTTGTCTGTATCGAGTTTTAGTGAGTACACTGTCGTTGATATTGCTCATCTAACTAAGATTGATCCAGCAATCCCACCAAATAGAGCTTGCCTTTTAAGTTGTGGAATATCAACCGGTAAATTGTTTTCTTTTCGTACTTTTTACAAATTTCTTTCCAGCAAAGATATGCAATTCGATCATTTAGGCTATGAGATTCAACTTCAGAACTTATATGATCTATTAAATTTTGCTAGTAAGCATTAGTAAACAGCTTAAGCTTTCTATCAAATACCTCAAAAGAGAATATGTTGGTGAAAATGGTAACAGAATTTATATCCATTTTTGGAAGTGCAAACCCTTTTAGTCTTAGAGGGTACTGAAGGAGTGCCTTTTATATGCTTTTTATTCTATATAACTAATCGTGCTTTCAGGGGTCGGTGCTGCATGGAAGACCGCAAAAGTGGAAGCTGGATCAACAGTTGCTATATTTGGACTGGGTGCAATCGGGCTAGCGGTATGATTCTGCTCAATTCATATCAATAGTATTTTGTTAAGCTTTTAGGCCTTATACTTTAATAAATTTGTGATTTGACATACTAAATTACTAATTAGGATATGCGTAGGATTCTAACTGCATGGTATACAAAACTAAGAACTCTAATCATGAATGAGTAAAGGTTTTGTGACATTTATGGTTTAAGACATATTTCAAAATATGCGTCGATTAGAGTATAATGGCCATAATCTGTTTTTACAGGTTGCTGAAGGAGCAAGGCTATGCGGAGCAAAGAGGATCATAGGCATTGATGTGAACCAGGACAAGTTGGAAATAGGTAATTTCTAGTATGGACCTTTATATCAAATATGGAAGACTTTTAATATAACATTTAGTATGAACTTTATTACTTTGTTTTAGGATTTATTACTTGTCCAGTTGGGTTTATAATAGGTGTAAAAGTCTCTCTCTGCAATTTAGTGGGGTGAGTTTTACATTAGTCTTTCTCTTTTTGACAGGAAAGAAATTTGGAATCACTGATTTCTTGAACTTTCTCTTTTTGACAGGAAAGAAATTTGGAATCACTGATTTCTTGAACTCGCGTAACTGTGGGGACAAATCTGTGAGTCAGGTAACTTAACCATGGTTATATCATCATTTGACACCATAAGATATTCTTAATTATAATATGCTATTGCCATAAGTGTAATCTTTTTAACTTTGATCCCTTCTTTTCTTCTCAAAACTACATTATAGACCAACAAAATGTGAACTTTTTTATCTGTTAACATTTTGTTTCAGTTTATAGATCTTATTGCAATGGTTATAACACAAAGTTGGTTGCTTGAAACAGATGATAATTGAGATGACTGGTGGAGGTGCAGACCATTGTTTCGAGTGCGTTGGTTTGGCATCCCTGGTGCATGAAGCTTATGCTTCTTGTAGAAAGGTCCATTCTAACTCTATCTTTATGTTGTAAAACTTAATATGTATGTGGGATTGAAAACATTTGATTTGAAATAATTGAAGTTTATTCATATGTGAATGTAATGTAATATTCAGGGATGGGGAAAAACAGTTGTGTTGGGAGTTGACCACCCGGAGGCAATGTTGACCCTCAATTCTCTTGAGGTACTTCACAGTGGGAAATCTCTCATGGGATCCTTTTTTGGAAGTCTCAAACCAAAAACCGATATCAAAATCCTCGAAAAACGCTACAAGGATAAGGTAAACACAATCCAAATAATAATTCTCAACATAAGATCAGACTGGTTTAACGAAATGTTTTTAAAAAATCCCATTGTTCATATATAATTTATAAAAACAAAATATAAAAAAGATATAAGCAAATGAAACCTATGATTGATGCGAATTAAAAAGGAGAAGATAATAAAATGATGGTTTTATATTTTCAGGAGCTACAACTTGATCAATTTGTGACACATGAGGTCGACTTTGACGACATCAACAAGGCTTTCGACTTGCATCGCCAAGGGAAGAGCTTACGGTGTGTGATATGGATGAACAAATGATCGATCGGATTTGCATTGCAAGAAAAGACCGTCTTTCTCCATGAGTTTGTTGTTTGCATCATTTGTAGTTAAAGATGATAATTGCTCTTTTTCCCAATAATAATCAAACACTGGTTTGGAACGAAAATGAAATCAAACAACCACAATTAGCACTTGGAGGGTTGCCATGTTTAGGAGATTTCTTCTTTAATTACTACTATACACAACTTTTTAACATTGAAAATCCTACAGGAGAGAGGCGTACTCAATCTAGAACTCCATATATTATGATAACTGTGAGAACCTTTACCTTAAGGTATTGTTTTACATTATTTTTCCTCATCTAAGGCTAGCATTTGATGTACTAAGGAACATACATTGGTTTCACAATATGTTTGTTTCATATGTATTTCATTTACAATGTGAAACGTGTAACCGTTGTTTAACAAACATGCTCGTAAGGGTCACATTGTGAAACAAATATATGTTAATCAATATTCAAAATCCTAGTTTTAGATCGAAAACATCATACCATATAGCACATGATAATAAGTCCATCCGGCAGAAAGCATTATCAACATTGACAAAATTAGAAATTTGTAGCACCAAAGCATAATCCCTACATCTAACAGATTTTGATGCACCTCAAAATTTATGATTGAATCAACGAGTAGATTAAAAGCCGTAATATTTGTTTTCACTCACATGTTAATTATTGTCGCCAAAGAGAACGCGGAGCCTGGCGGCAAAAGAGCCGGTGGTATCGAGGGCTGCTTCAGCAAGAAGGCTGCTTTTGATGTGATCGATGCGATCGGATATAGAACTTTTCTCTTTCTCCAAGGCAGCTGTATCATCCTCGAGTTCTTGGATTTTGTACTTTTGCCCTACTGATCGCATGCTTAGCAGCAAGATTCCAGTCATGGCAAAGAACTGGATGAAGCTGTCTTTTCTTTTGATTGCATTAGCAACGAACCCAAGTGATTGTTTTGGAGTTGGAACACCTGCCGAGGTGGCAGAGGAGGTCGATGGTGCCATGCCGCTGTTGTTTTAATTCATTAACACCCCTGAAAACGAGTGATTTAAATATAAATCAATATTCAATAGAAATACCCAAATAGAACTGGAGTGAACGCGAAACGCCCAGAATGAGATAGGTGCAGTGGGGGACCCACACTGCTTTCATGGTTCCGTCGTAAGGGGAAACATTTACGTTTCTGAAGGGTGCTACTGTATAATTTTTGAAACTGAAATGTAGCACAAGAGTTTAACGGCTAAGATGGCAAACACTTGCACCTTTGTACAAAAGGCCCGGGTTCGAAGACTCCTACAGTTGTGTTTTTTTACACACCTTAGCTTAAATTTTGGTGCCTTTTTACACACCTCTTGTGTTTTTTAAACTATATGTAGACCAGACTCGAACATGGGTCTTTTTTTCAAGTGATGGCACAATTTGACTATAAAAAATATCTAATTTTTTTCCAGAATATTAGTATATATATTTGTTGGTTGATTCCTTGTCCTTGGTCTCTTCTATGTAAGGACAAGGAATCAACCAACAAAAATATACTACTATTCTGAAGAAGAAAAAATAGATATTTTTTACAGTCAAATTGTGCCACCACTTTGAAAAAAAATTCCAGGTCCGCCTCTAGGTAGGTGGGTGGTTTTAGGATCTAATTTCAGTAATGCAGTAATTTATAATCTTGTTCTATCGCTCTTATTTTTGTTCTACTTATTTTGGTGGAACAGAAAAAACGTATTTTTGTCCCACTCAATCAAATGTCCGCCAAACGTGGGACAACAAGTGTTTGTACTGTAGTATCTCGTCCTATCCGACGTACTAAGGGCGCGTTTGGTTCGTGGCATTTGGAGGGATTTGGATTTCAAATCCAATCCATTCCGGTGTTTGATCTGCCTGATGGTAAGGATTTAAAATCCCTGGATTCAATTGAAATCCTACAAACATAGGATTTTGAAATCCTTGGCAGATGCTCGGGATTTCGTAGGATTTGTATGAAATAATGTTTAAAACATTTGTTTTGTAATAATTGATTAATAAAAATGTAATTTAATTATTTTTATAATTTTTATATAAGTTATTTATAAATAATGGAAATCCAATTCCATTCCAAATCCTATCAACCAAACACACCTATGATTTTCAAATCCCTTCCAATCCAAATCCCTCCAAATCCAAATCCTTCCATGAAATCCAAATCCCTTAAAAACAATCCCGCAAACCAAACGGACCCTAAATGCACTATTATGGTGATCTAAACTATTATTGATACTTGTAAAATAAAATATAACATTTAAGAAACATAATAAGTTTCAATTCTCACATACTCCAAGCATACAAACACACGCACTGCCTCTTCCAATACTTCACATTTTTACAATAATATATGTTAGTACTCCTTTCACCTTAAATAGAAACATAAAAAAAAGTGAGTTGAAAAATGTTTGAAGATGGAATGTATCCAAGTAATACAAGGTATCCTTTCACATCCTAATTTTTTCAGATAATATTCCAGCTAATAGATGCACATAAAGTATCAAAGTTGTATGGGTGATTAATTAGGGATTCAATTCAAGAATTACAAAACAATTAGACCATTTATAGAGAAAAACACATCAAAACACATTTTTTTGAAGGAAATCTAAACCAAAACATAAAGCAGTTAAACTGTTTTGTTTGGAAACTAAGATCGAAGTGTTTTATAAAAAATCATAGGTATAAGAATGCTTTGTAACAAACAAGCATGTTTAATAGAAATCATGTTAACAAGTTCAGTCTGCAACTAGGGTTCCAATTACACACAGGTTTTTGGTCTTCAATGAGAAGATCAACAAGGGGCTGCTACTTTCTTAGGGTTTATTATCGAAAGGCGATATAAGGCAGTTAAACATTCGGGCAAAATCCTTGTACTGGTAACACGAATTGGGGGAAAACAAAGATCAAATTAAAATCATTAGCCCTACAACGTAACTGACGCACAAAAGTACACTTACCAAATTAAATCAAAAACCACAAAAGATTCAACGTCAAGCCTTTAAACAAACAAACCATGTGTAGGGTTTCAAACAACAATAGATCTGGATTAGGAGTGAAGATCAGATCAGGTATGGGAGGGGTACCTGTTATGTTCGAGACCAGCAGAGATGAGAAGGCGTCAGAGTTGGTGGAGGAGACGGCGACGAACGGCAGGGAAGCGGCGGCCGGAGAACAGAATAGGAAGACTCGTACAATCCTTGGCCGGTGTAAGAGGTTGGATTGGATAGTGGGTCAGTGGTTTAATCTTTTTTATTTGTTTATAGTAAACTACAGTTTTGGACCCTGTGGTTTATGAAACACTATGAAAGTGATTGCTAACACGCAAAAAGTGCAAGAATGGTCACTATGGTATGCATTCTGTTTCAACACTAGCCCTTACCAGTTACCACTAACATTGTTAGGTGTAACGTCGTTAGTTAAGAGTATTTTGATCGATTTGTATTATTTTAATTGAAAAAAACTAGTGTAAGAGTTTGTATAATGTACATACGAGTGTGATTAGAATTTAAAAAAAAAACAAAAGAACACTTTTTTTTCTCTCCTCATTTTCGGTAACTTTATGGAGCAATCATGGCTCGACCGCATCTCCCTTTTTCGGTCACAACTTATGCTTTTTTCATCTATTTATGTTACCACTAACTAGTGGTGACACTAATATAAAAATCTTTTTTCTTTTCTTAGAAATTTGGACCATCTTTTGGCTACTCTTAAAAAAGATTGAAAAGCATTATGGTGAGAGAAAACATTCATTTTGCTATTTAATTAAATAGACAAAGATTAATGATTAATCTTTATGTAATGGGTGTGGCTGGATTTTTAGATTTGGGTTCGAAATGGGTGTGACTTAAGCACGAACCTAGTAAGGGTCGAGGGGATCACGTGTTAATTCTCAATTGATTATTACAAAATAAATTTTTTAGGACCTAAAAGGTTAATGCTTGATCATTCGTTTCTCATATCTCTTTCCATTCATCTTCTGCGGCAAAATCTTCGGTCATTTACCAAACGCTACCGGATAAGCGCTTATTGACAAGATATGTGAGGGTAATATATCTTGTCAATAAGCGCTTATCCGGTAGCGTTTGGTAAACGACCTTTAAGTAATCGTCAAAAAACAAATTGATAAAGAGATGGTCGGCGGTAGTTTAGATCGGTGGTGATTGACAGTGGTTCAGATCGGTGGTGATTGACAGTGGTGGTTCCGATTGGCGGTGGTCGGCAGTAGTTCATATAGGTGGGGGTCGACGGTGGTTCAGACTGAGAAGGAGGTGTGCGACTATTTTATCATAATAGAGTTAAGGGGCATATTTGAGATTATGAAATTAGAGCATTTCATTCCATCAAAATATCACTTTATTGCCAGGTAATGTTTAATTCTCTTATTTGTGGAATTCAATTGAATTTGAAGATTCCTTACATTAAAAAGAATGAATCAAATGAGGGAAAGAGATTTGATCAATGAAATCCAACGTTCCAATTTCATCGGATTCCGCAAACCAAAAGTCACCCTAGAATTTATTTAAGGGTGTTACCATATACAACCTAGTTTATATCATGTTCCCTAATGGGATTGAAGCGTATATGTATATTTTGACTTTTTTTTGGGTGTTACCCTATACTAATAGAGTAGGGTGTTTTTATAGACTATGGTGTATTTGAAAAGACCCTTTATTTAATTTTCAAGTATGCTACATTTAAAAGTACAAGAGATACACCAAATAGAAATTGATTTGTAGTTAAAATTTTAAAAAACACTTAAATGATTTTTAAGTGTCTATATATCAAACAGTTTGTGGATTATCCATGTTGCTTAGACCTTTATGTTGACAATGATGTGCATGGTGGAAGAACATGTGCTGAGAAACAAGTGAAATTAAGAAAGTTAAACGAAAACTCAACAAACTTTTTTATAGTTTAAATGATTAAGTTATTAAATTATTTAATAAATAAATCGTTAAATTTTTTTATTTTAAATGATTAAATCATGAATTTTTCTTAATAAATAAATTATTGGACTTTTTTATGAATAAGTCCTTGAACATTTTTTTAAATAAATAAATGATCGGAATTTAAAATTTTGTTATCTATATTCTTTTAACCTAAAAAAATACATGTAAATGGTTCTGAATGTTTTAAAGTAAAAAAAAAAACTTAAATCAATTATATTTTTCCCAAACCAGATTCAAACCGCTCGCACCTAATGCCATCGTTCACCCTTCTCGTTCCATTGTTGTCCGCTCTCACCTCACGTTGTTGTTGTTGGTCCCTGTCATCAATCTCCCTTTTTTTGATCAGTTTTTTTTGTTTTTTAGTTGTCCTTCTTTTTTAATCTGGATACAGAAGCGGCTATGACATTAATGGGCGGTGGTGGAGAGCGAAAGGCGAAGGGGACGATTGGTGGCGAGGGGAGTGATGTAACGATGTTAGGTGCAAACGTTTTGAATGATGTAGAATTTTGGAAACAATTGAACTAATTTAGGGTTTTTTTCTCTGTAAAGTGTTACTTATCGATTACATATAACTTTTTGAATTAAAAATATTTGATGATCAATTTCTAAAAATTTAATAGTTTATTTTCTTTAAAAAACAATTTAAAAGATACAACCATTCAAAATGAAAAAGAACATTTCTTTTGAAACTTCCCAAACACTGCAAAATTATATTTTTAATAAATAAAGTAATTGTAGCGGGTTTTTTTAGTATAATGATTAAAGATTTCCTGGCAACCACTAAAAGATAATGAGAACTTGCATATTTGAATCTTGACTTCCACTTCACGGTTGACTTTAAATACTACATCAATAATTCGATATTAACTTTGTTGACTTTAATTTTAAGCCGAATTTTATTTAACTATTTATATTTAACATGTTTAAAAGAAAAGGCTAATGACATTCTTATATATTGGTAATGACATATTTATAGGGACGGAGCTAGTATAAAGTCAGAGGGGGCCTGGGGAACCTCTGAATTTTTTTAAAAATTTCTTCATATAAATATAATTAAATAACCTATCTTACAATATCATTTAATTTAATTTAATATATAAACGATCTCTTGGATCAATTGGCTAGCATGTTTTATATGTAGAGAGGTGGTTTTAGGTTCTAATCCCCTCCAATGCATTTTAATATAAAATATTTTTTTATTTAATTTATAATTGGATCTTCTTACTTTGGACCCATCCAATTTTATTTTTTAATTGGGCTTCTTAAAAGTCTAAAACTCACCAAAGCACTCACCAATTAATTGTAATATCATATTATCTCCCAAAATCTGATTTTTACCCTAGCCACACGTCGTCAAAATCAGAATCCAATCATATTTACCTCTCAAGGTTGATAATGAAAATGACGTTTTTATCAAGGTTGATAATGAAGATATCATAAATAGGTTTCAGAAAATAAAAACTCGACGAGGTCATTGTTGATTTTGTAAAGATCTAAATATCATGGATATAATATCATTATTTAGCTATTTATATTTTACCTTGTGCTCCTTCTTAAGTTTCTGGCTCCGCCTCTGCATCTTTATAAAGTGAAATCTTCCTCACACATATTAATATCAAAACCTCCTTTTTATATTCTCAAGACAATAAACGCATAAACATTTCAACACAAAAGGGTGTCATTAACATTGTCCGTTTTAAATAGTAAAAATATGCAAAATTAATTACTTAACTTGTGCTAGCAAAAACTAACAAGTTAACCAAAAGGATGGTGATGTGTTGGTAAAAGGCGTAGAAAGATGTAGTGAAATATCTCATCTTCTTTGGGTTAAAGTCCAGACGCTAATATCCTGTGGTCAGCTTTAATCTCAGACGGTTACAATTTACCATAATGTAGTCTAGGAAATTGCCTAGGTGAACTTTTCCAACAATGTTAATAAGTTTCATACATTAACATGTAATTAGGTGTATTTTTCATTCTATTTATTAATGCCTTTTTTGATATAATCGTTTGTTGGCACCTGTAGTGTGCATATTCCAAGGGCCCAGAAGAATCAGAGGTCCAATTTTTCTAGTATATATTAGCAGCTCAAAAAATTAGTAAATAAAATAGACAATTTATTAGTATGTATTAATTAATTACATTGGTAAAAAAAATATACAAAAAGTTAATTGACCATTCATCTTATAATATTGTTTATTGTTTCTCTAATTTTTTATCAAAGTACCAGAGTCACTTCTTTCTTAGAATACCTTGATATGGTGTAATTTCTAGCGAATGAGACTAGGATCATCGGAGGTCTTGAGCTACATATCACAATTGGTTGAACTCAATAACCATTGATCCATAGTGGGACTCTATAACATGAGAATGTGGTCTACTTATGTGTCCCGCCTCTATCCATGGACATCAGGTCTGCCTCATCATTGTAAAATAAGTTTTGGACATAATAATCCTTAAATGATTTATGTGAGCTCTTGGGCTTGATCAAGTTTATAAAATTTTATTTCCATTTATTACTTGCTTTATTTATAAACTGTTTGAACTTACTAAGTGTAAGTTTAACACTTTTTCTTAAAATAACATGTATACTTGTATTTTAAGGTGACGGGGCCACTAATGTTTAACCGGAGTGGTGTTTGCCGTTAGAGTCATTTTGGGGGACATCATTTATGGAAGATATATGGAGTTGGTACACGAGAGATTCTTTTGGATATTGTAATGATACTCGTTCGTATATAGAGCTAGAATTATAGATTAGTATGTTGTTATCTATCATCCATATTTTGATGTAAACTCTTATACAGTTCTTCTTTTTGGGTGAATTTAATATTTTGGCCATTATTCCATCTTATTCTTTCAGTTTAAATCATTACTAAATAAAACACTTTTGCATACGAACATTTCTCTGAGAAATTGGCGCTAAAAGGTGATTCCTTATAAAACCGTCACAAAGTTGGATGGTAAATTGCTGGTGGGTAATTCAAATTAGTGATACATTACCCAAATATTTTTTGGGTGATCCGTTGGTATTTTCACGAAAAACATGAGATTTTACCAAACCATTGGTATTTTACAAATGATCTGCGGGTAATCACCGACAAAAAATTTTCTGGGTGAAAGTCATTCATTTTGTAGTGAATTATCTCCCCTTTTAGGCGTGTTACACGCCTCAACTAATTTTAAAGTCGTGAAGAACATACAAGAAAATCTCAAATGGCCTTACAAGACTAGAACTGATGACCTTTGAGTAACATCCCAAAGACCCAACCCTAAATAGTCCATTTAACTCACTTTTTAAAAATTTAAAAGAATCTTAATATTTGAATGTTGAACATTCATATTTTAGTATTAAAAAGAAATAATACATTAAAGCAATTAATTTGAGCAAAATCGAAGTTAAAACATTTTTTTTGAACTCTCTTCATTATACATTACTAAATTATAATGCTTTATAAGCCGAGTTAGTAGAATGACTGTATAGTCAATTATAGTTTTATAAAACTGAGAGGTACTGAGATATTATATTTAGTTGCATTTTGAATGTTATCAATTCTTATTATATGTCAAATCGATTTTTTATATCAAAGTTTTCTTGAAACTAAATATATCTAATAATGAGTTCATTTGAATACCGTATACCATAATAATTAAAAAGAGACACCAAATGATAATAAACAAATTTAACATGAAAATGAAAATAAAATAATTTGAAAGAATATATTTGTCTATTTTTTAATTTAGAAAAAAGAGAGTAGAGCTACTAGCATTCCGTGAGGAAAATAATAAAAAATGGTTATGGAGATGGAGACAACGAGGGTCACGTGGTCACCTTCCAACTCCAATGTCGCATCACGTGAATGGAATTATAGAACCCCAAAAGCATTGGTCACGTACTCAATTTAGTTTCAATTAAGAGCGTATATAAACCTGTAAAAATATACGTTCTTAATTATGTTTGATACGAGGATTAATAACTGCCGTTGTAGATGCTCGTTACATATATTATATAGGTACAAGATCAGGGGTGGACCCATCCTTTGGGGAAGGGGGTCCCGTGCTACCGCTCAACCGTGTTTCGTAAAGATAAAAAAATCGTGTTTCGTAAGTTTTACATGAGGTGCACTCACTAAACTTTTGATATTTCAAGGGTTAAAGAAGCCGCCACTAAGCATGGGAAAAGGAAGAAAAAAGCCGACTAGGGAATAAGGGGCCGTCCTATATCCCGCACGAGAGGAAATCCCATTCTTTTTAAATCAACCAAAAACCTAAAAAAGATTACTCGAAATCAACCAAAAACCATAAAAGAATCCCTCGAAATCAACTAAAAACCTTCAAAAATCGTTCGAAATCAACCGAAAAATACATCAAACAGCTTTGCGGACATTTGATACAATTTAAGGGTGCACCCGATCGGGAAAAATCCTGGATCCGCCACTGTACAAGATGATGTGAAAAGTGAAGTTAAGTTAAGAAGTGTAATAATAAATCTTGATGTTTGATTAGTTTTAATCTTAAACACATCTATGAATTGCGTTTGATACGAGGATTGATCCGATGCATCTCAGTGTATCTCGTCTTGGTGGAGATCCCTTCTCACCATAACTTCACTTCTCACCGGAACTCAACTCATATTATATATGTATGTATATATAATAAGACATGGGATCGTGTGAGAACTGAAGTAAATGTGAGAAACGTAAGAAGGGATCTGAACTTCTTGATCACTTTTAATCTCACACTCACCCATGAATTGTGCTCTCTAGGAGAATTGATCTGGTGCATCTACATCTCATCTCGGTGCATTTCATTCTAATGTGCATTCAACGGTAAAGTTCCCTTCTTACGCTTCTCACCATAATTTCTCTCTCACCGGAACACAATCCTATATAATAAAAACATGTTTCGAATAAAACCCATCATATATGTACAATCAATATAAGTCTAATCTAAATCGTCTATTTTTTTATAATCTTTTTAATTCATAATTTGTAACTATCTTTTTCATCTCATCAATTACTAACCATAAATGAACTGATTGATGTTACATTTGTTGTACAAATAATCAAATGAAATATGTAAAATAAACCACCTCATAGTAAATATGTGTAGGTGTATTTTGAATTAATAAAATGGGAGTAGGAGAGAAGTGGTGTGGACATGGGCGTGGTTTTAATTTGTGACAAGTCCCGCCACCCACGCCGTAAATTAGAACCGCATACTCAGCCGGACATCCAAAACCAATTGGACCCCACTAAATCAATCAATCCCAAAATAATCCTACTTCTTCTTTGTAATGTTAATGATTGATGTCGAAACAAAATTGCAAATTAACGATAACATTAAAATCTTGATGTAGGATGCGAGTGACAATTGAAATAGAAGAACAGAGTAATCATTGTCATGTTAAATTCAAATTACTTTATATTTAATGTTTGGTTTTGACTGACTATTAAAACATGTATTTGAAAATGAAACTGGCCAACAAATTAAACTCATCATTATGTCATGCCGTATGATTTTTTTGGTGATTTGATGATGTTTTAGGCCTCAAGGTTGTGTTTTTTGGTTTCCATAACTTTCCCTTTATTTTTATCCCATAATTGTTTGTTTTTTCGTCCCACAAGCTTTAGTTAGCACTTTAGTCTCTTTGGGGTTTCATTTCCCCCTGTATACACACCCTTAAGGTGTTTGGTGTTGATTGTCTTGTCATTATTAATAAAGGCCGATCTTTAAAAAAAAGTTAATTTGTATTAGACGCCATCTTAAAAAGACTTTTTTTGTAAATAATCTTAGAAGAATGAGGGGCATGCTAAATACATCTAGGGTTGAGCATCGGAACTAGATACCCGTTTTTGGAACCGGAATCGCTTTGGAACTGTCGGTTCCAGAACCGGAACGATGTGGTTGGTTTCGGTTCCTAAAATACGGAACCGATCAAGATTGGTTCCGTTTCTCATTTTTTTGGAACTGTTACCCGCCAGGACCTGTTCCGGGACCGAGTATCCAGTCCCGCTGGGTATCCAAAACCGGAACCGACGGGTACCCGTTAATTTTAAATAAAAAATATTTTATATATATTAATAAAACTATATTTCATTTTAGGTTAGACTGTTATGTTATTTACTAATGGGCGGCTAAATACATCCATATCTACTAATTTTTTTATCACACACACATCAACACCAGAACTTACTTTTTATATTTTCAATGAGATGATTTTAACATAAAAGATAGTGTATATAACATTCCCAAGAAACTAATGACATAAGTTAATAATTAACTGCAACTATTGATGCTTATTTGTGACCAAAAATTCTGTTCACAACATCTAATTTAATTATTCGGGGAGTTTTTGTCTGAATTTGACACATTTAATAAATAAGAACAAAAATATTATCCAAAAAATTTGCAAGTTAGGAAACAACAGTTTTAAGTGCAATTTATTATGTATATGATCATTATTTAGTATATTTGTGGTTTATATGTCTTATTTTAACAATAATACCATTTTAGTGTGCAAAATAGTAACTCACGCAATATGAATTTTCTTATTTTGCAAGTTAATATTTTATATTAAAATGGAAATATCTTTCCACATATTTGCTTATTGGTGTATTAGGCATCCCCTAATTGAAAGAGAATAAGTTTACCTTTATTTTTATAATATGCAAAATAAAAAACTTGCAAACAATGAATGTTCTTATTTTGCTAGTTACATTTTTTTTATAGTAAGCGTACATCTATTTTCATATAAGATAACACATTTACCTTTATTTTTGTAACATGTAAAATAAGAAACCTGCAAACAATGAATGTTACTATTTTGCTAGTTAGTTTTTTTATGGTAAGTGTACATCTATTTTCATAGACTCACTGATTATTCTTCTGTTATATGTCTCTTTTACAAAAAAAAAAAAAGCACATTTACCTTTATATTTGTAACAAGTAAAATGAGAAACCCTCACATTTTTATTTTTGTTATAATTCATACAACTCAAAGAATTTGGGTTCTTAGGTCCCCAACTCGTTAAAGATTGGGTTATTTTAACTTCTTTTTTATAAATAAAGTCATTTATTTAATATCTAGTATCATAAAATGTAAGTTGTTGCGATTAAAATATCAGATAAACAACTCTACAATAGGATCATTTTAGTGGTTGACTCTTATTAATGCTAATATTATTATTTATCTTAGATACCATTTACCAAATGTTTATCCAGTAAACAGTTACCGGTAGAATTACAGTCCATCAAAATGACATGTAACAATTTACTTGGTAAACACTAACCTGA
Organism: Silybum marianum; assembly: GCA_036898165.1. NCBI lineage: Eukaryota > Viridiplantae > Streptophyta > Magnoliopsida > Asterales > Asteraceae > Silybum > Silybum marianum. Next base: position 42,517,963 of record CM072531.1, read on the forward strand.
CAAGACTATTTGTCTTTGTCATTGCTCTTATTAAGTAAGATTCTCGATTTTTCTCAGTTTCATATGGTAAGGTAAGTGGCCTCATAAATACTACCAAATAAGTGTTTGGTAAACAACCTCTTAATATCGAGATGAATAATAGATTATTTTTTTCCAGTCTTTTTATCCCAACATGTAAATTGATAGTTAACTTAATTTAAAATTTTAAACAAAGATGATTTCTTTAACACATAAAATTTTCAAAAAACATGTATCGTGACATGTTTTTCCCATTTTAGTAATTCAATAATTTAAGCCTGAGAATATTACGAATAAAATATCACTTTTATGGAAATATTTGAAAATAATAAATAGTTAATAATTAATTTCCCTCTCGAATCTTCACCTCTTCTTTTAAACCCCTTCCTCCCAGCCAGCACCTCCATCACTCTGTACCGCACTTCAATTTTTCTTCCACTTTTCTCATTTGCTTCTTCTTTTTTCCAGATCGTCTCCCTCTCAATTGCCAGAGGGGAAAATAGTTTTTATGTAAATCACCGATGGAAATAATGTCGCTAAATTTTGCAATTTGTATTGCCGTCGGTGCACTTTTCATCGCCATTGCCGGTGCTGAAGATCCGTACAGATTCTTCAACTGGAATGTCACATATGGCAATATCTATCCTCTCGGTGTTCGTCAACAGGTTGATATATACATATATATATATATATAACTCTATAGCAATTAGCTTTTTCGTGTTTGATTTGATTCATTGGTTTTGCGATTCATTTATGATTTGTTGTATTGATGAGGATCCGATTGGATTATTGGAACGGATAACTAATCACTAGGCTATTACGTTGATCTCTGAGTTTTAATTTCTGTTATTTTGAAACATTTTTGATTTTGGATCGAAAGTGATTGTAAGGCGGTTAATAACGATTGCTGACGTGTGTGTTTGAATTTGCAGGGGATTTTGATTAATGGACAGTTTCCTGGACCTGATATTCATTCTGTTACGAATGACAATCTCATCATCAACGTCATCAACAGCTTAGATGAACCTTTTCTAATCTCCTGGTAACCGATTATTATTCATTTTACCAATCAATGATACAGAGTTTTGAACATGAACTTTTGCAACGAATTTTTTTTTTCTTTCTGGTTTTATAAAACAGATCCTTAGATATGTGAAGTTGGATCTAGCTAAATACAAACTTATGTTCGTGAAAAATGTGATGGAATTTTGATCACTATTCTGAATCTAATCATCACGAAGTTGATTTCAACAGTTTTTCTTTTTCGTTTCTAAAAGCCTGTTGTGATCTTGATTAGTTAACTGCCAATGTGCCACCTATAGCAAGTTTTGATCATAACTGATAGATACTTACTGTATCATTGCATATATTTTTGGGAAATTTCTATGTTTTGCTTTCAATCTTGTTCGTTGAAGAGCGTATCTAGGTTATGGTACGTTAGCTTCTAAGTTATTAATTATATATGTGGAATTTTGGCTGAAAGTCACGTCTTGAAGCATGTTTTATCTCTTGGATCTTTCCATGGGTGGATTATTTTTAAATTGGTGAGTCTGTGAAATGTGAATGTTCCAGATATTGGTAAAAGCTGGCGACGTAAATGTAGATCTATTCTTGGGGATTAAAATGCAGTAAAGAATGTTATGAAGTCAATAGGTGCTCTAACCGAGGAAGATAGCACCAACTTTTCATTCTCGATTTTACACCCAGATCTGGAATTTTATAACAGTTAATGTTAAAATTAGGGATGTTAATTCAAACCGCATAAACCATCCGTACCGCAAAAAATCGCACCGTAAAGTGCGGTTTAGAACTTCCACGGTGCGGTTTGCGGTTTGCAATTTTTCCAAACCTGCACTATGTGGTGTGGTTTGCAGTTTTAAGTTATCAAACGCGGTTCAACCCGCATCGAAAAAGTGCGGTTTAGAACTTCCACGGTGCGGTGCGGTTTGCTGTTTGACTCCAAACCGCAAACTGCAAACACCCTAGTTAAAATATAGATTTTGGAGGTTCAGTAAATTTTTTTACTATGTTAAAACGTATTTTAAAATAAAGAAAAGAGAAGAGAAGAGAAGATTAAAATATTTAAATTTTGAGAAATCTCTATAATTTTATATAGGAGAGAAAAATATAATTTTTTTACCAATAAAAGATATTGAAAATAAATGTATAAGATAGAAAAAAATATTTTTATTAAATATATTGAATATTTTAATAATATAATTAATGTTATAATTGTTAAAAAAATAATTATTGGAGTTAAACACAAATTTTTATAGAATTTTTTGACTTTTAAAAAAAGTATAGCATAACTATGTTGAATATAATCAAACGGCATCTAGTCTAGTGGTATGTGAGTCTCTGGTCTCCTAGAAGGTCGGTGGTTCAAACCTTATTAGAGGTAATGAAGATGTGTGAGTTTATTTGTTTCATTTACCGTATATAAATATTGTATGCTTAAAAAAAACTATGTTGAATATGTTCTTATATTCTTTTAGTTAGAAGATTCAGAAATTATAATAATCACAAGAATATTATGTTTTCATCACAAATACATGAAAGGTTGATTAAAACTTTGAATTATGAAGTTATTCAAATGTGTTTTTATCTTGTTTAAATAAACGTTCTTAAAACAAATATTTTCATCATGAACATGTGTTATATTTTTAACATTTTACTTTCACAACAAAATATTAAAGCTAAAAACTGTTACAAGCCTTTCGAGATAAATGGGTGGATTAAATAAGTATAGGAGATGGCACGCAACTTTTAATTAACTTAGAAATGAATATTGGAAACCTTTGTTTCTCCTTATAGATGAGAGCATTATAGCAACGTAAATGTTACAATAAAATAATCATGTTACGTGTAAAGGTGTGTATATATGTGTGTGTCCATTTTTCAATTTTAACTCATGGAATATATATAAGTAATAAAAAATAGGTAGAAAGTATGATAACGAATTTAAAGTATTTTTTTTATCCTTATGGAATTTTTCTTGGTAGACACGTAGCAAGTGGCATATAAAAATATAGAATTTTATAATGTTTAAATTGATGTTAGTATTATGAGTTAAAAAAACACATACACAAACTCGTAAATGTCCATTTATTGCTTTAAATTAGGTTTGTAGTGGATAAAACCAACATATTCGTTTTCTGACTACTATTATTTTTACCATGATAACTTTTTCGATAAAGTTACTTTTTACATCATTAGCTAATTATTTAACCTAAATGATTCGTAAGTAACAAAGTTTGTATTAATATGTTATACAAAAAATATGTCGCAAGTTTCTCATATATAACTTTAAACATTATCAAGTTTCAACAAATATTTTAATATGAACATGACTTGTTTAAAACGTATTATGTATTACATTCTAATTTATTGATTGTGAAATATAATATATAGGAATGGAGTTCAACAACGAAGGAATTCTTTCGAAGATGGGGTGTACGGAACAACTTGCCCAATTCCTCCAGGCAAAAACTTCACATACATTCTCCAAGTAAAAGATCAAATTGGAAGCTTTTACTACTTCCCTTCTCTAGCATTCCACAAAGCTGCTGGTGGTTTTGGAGGCATCAGAATTCTTAGTCGTCCAAGAATCCCTGTGCCATTTGATGAACCTGCAGATGATTTTACTGTTCTTATTGGAGATTGGTATAAATCAAACCATACAGTAAGCATCATTTCCTCACTTTATTCCCTCATTCCTCCTCAAAAGTGCCTTAATAAAAGAAGATTTTTGGCTTTATCATAAGCCAAGATCTTAGCTTGTTGTAAACTTGTAATATATTTTTTTTTACTAAAACTCCAAATTACAAAAAAAAAACAATGAAATATTATTTACAAATTCATTAGCTTCATGAAAGTTATAATAATTTCCATCATGTCATATTATCATGAAACTGTTAGGATTATTTTCCAAGCTACATAATCAATAGTTTTTAACTTAAAATTAAAATAAAATATAGGGTTTCCTAAAACATATTAACTTTAGTAATGATATAACATTAGCCTTATGGATTATTTGATGTTTTAGAAACATTTTAAGGTTGCTTTAATAAACAAACCTATATGTTTACTTGATTAAAAAGTGGAGAGATTATATTACCTTTTGGTTATTTGAATCTTTTGTTTCTAATTTGGCGCCAAATTAAGATAAAGTAGTATAATCACCAAAGATTTTGCATCAATTGCGGAGATAATGGTACTTACATTTGAAGAAAGGAATATTGGTTTTCAAATTGAGGACTTCTTTAAGTGGGTCCCGCGTTAGGATTTCCTTTTTATCATTGTGATATTAATTTATTTTACATTATTTAATTCATTAAAAAAAAATTATAACAATTTTTGCTTTGAGATTCTTTAAAAAATTGTGACAATTAATTTATATGACCTAGTGTACACATTATTGATACTTGTTCTTCAAAGAAATGACGATAAAATCTTATAATTTACCATCTTTAAACTCAATATTTTAATTAGTTAAACGATTTTTTAAGTTATATGCATAATATTTGTATTATTTAACATTTAGAAAGGAATACTTTTGAATTGTAATTGTATATACCGAAAAAAATATCATTGAACCAAAAGATATCATGGAATAAGGAAATTGAAGAACTTAACTTTAATGCAAAAAATAGTTTAAGTAATGAACAATGTAAATAGATTAATTAAAGATAACGTAACAAACAAACTGATGAAATGCATGCTTTCATAAAGATTGTTTTTTATTCTATATCATAATACTTTTGATTTTTAATCACATTTTTATTTCCATAAATGAGAAAGAATTATATAAATATGGACCCACAACATGCCTTTTGGGATGTTTTTATATATTGGAAATATAGAAAAAAATAAGAATTATTGTTCTATATTTAAAATGATTTTGATGTGTAACGGACATTAGAAAAGTGAAACAATTCATTACCTATAGTTTATAATTCATTATCTTTTTGTCTTTGTGATTTAATTTTTTTTTTTTTCGTCCGTATGATTTACAATTCATTTCTATTTTAGTCATTCATACTTAAAACTAGTGTTCAGGCCTTATCGACGAAAATAGAAAAGAATTGTAAACCACAGGAATGAAAACCGAAATTTCAAAATTATAGGAACAAAATCCACAATTTTTAACAAACCACAGGAACTAAAAACATAATTTACTCATGAGGTAAGGCTATTAACAACCAAATAAGGTATTACTGTATAAGAGATGATAATTTATTTATGAAAAAATTGTAATTTTAAAGAAAAAATAGTTTATTTTCATTCTTGATCGAAAATAGCTTCCAACAATAAACAAAATAAAAACATAATTTTGATTTCAAATATAATTTAACAAAGATGTTGAAAGATTGACAGTATTATTACACTTAATTTAGAACAATAAAAAAGAAATTGTATTTAATTATTTTGAAATGAATATGAGAAATGTATTTGGTGTTTCAGGCCTTGAAAGCAATTTTAGACCGGGGGCATAAGCTTCGGTCTCCTGATGGAATTCTTATCAATGGGCGGGGGCCAAATGGCGCCTCCTTCACTGTTCAACAAGGTAAACTTCATTCCTTTAATTGATTAGATTAAGGATTAAACTATTAATTAATCACAAAACAATTAGTGAATTAATTAATTAAGTTGGTAGGGTACAGTAATATCGTAGTATCTGATTAATATGTTGTTTTGTTTTGGCAAACAGGAAAAACTTACAGGTTAAGAATATCGAACGTGGGGTTGCAAAACTCGCTTAATTTCCGCATTCAAAATCACAGGATGAAACTTGTGGAGGTGGAAGGAACACACACTGTCCAACAAATGTATTCTTCTCTTGATGTTCATTGCGGGCAGTCTTACTCCGTATTGTTCACAGCTGATCAAACAAGTCAAGACTACTACATTGTTGTTTCCTCTCGGTTCACCAACCCAACCCTCACCACGACTGGAGTTCTTCATTACAGCAACTCCGCTCGCAAAGTCTCTGGCCCAATCCCTGGTGGGCCAACCATCCAAGTCGATTGGTCCCTCAACCAGGCCCGCTCCATCAGGTTTGCATTTATCCATTCTGGTTTGGGTCACATCTGACCCAACTAGCCCATTTCAAAGGCATGGCCCAATAAGGCCCAATCTGTTCAAGCTTTGGTTGCATATATATATGACCACAGATTCACAGTACAACACACTTCCAACACAAAAACTGTAACACCCCAAAAACCCAAAGCAACAAACTGGTTCAATAACTTTTAATCCAACTTAAAACTACGGTGGAAGTTATTGGTATCCCAGTACTTAAGACTTATAACGAGCTAATAATTCTCACATTTTAATCCATATGGTACGAGTTGTTACAAAAAAAGATACCTAGATAATCAACGTCAGGGGTTTAAATGTCACCAAAGATGAGGAGTGTGTGTAAGTATTTGTTGTATGATAAATATAAAATGGCGTACGTGCAGGACGAATCTTACAGCAAGTGGACCAAGGCCGAACCCACAAGGTTCATACCATTATGGTATGATCAACACAAGCCGAACCATCATCATCGAAAGCTCGGCTGGACAAGTGAACGGCAAGCAGAGATATGGGCTCAACAGTGTCTCATTCAAGCCTGCTGACACTCCCCTCAAACTTGCTGATTATTTCAACATCGGAGGAGTTTTCCGAGTTGGAAGCATTTCCGATAGGCCCACTGGAGGGGGCCTATATCTTGATACCTCTGTTATGGGGGCTGATTACAGAACTTTCGTTGAGATTGTCTTCCAAAACCATGAAAACATTGTACAAAGTTATCATCTTGATGGCTACCAGTTCTTTGTTGTTGGGTAAGGATTATAAAAAAGACCCCCTTTTAAGTTTAACCTATTAGTTGATTTCATTTGGTATATAATGTAAATTTAAAATAAAATCTATAACTATTACTTTATTTATGGGAAACAGAATGGATGGAGGAGTATGGACTCAAGCTAGCAGGAATGTGTACAATCTTCGAGATGGCGTTGCACGCAGCACCATTCAGGTACCTTTACTTATGGCGTGTTTAGTTAGAGGTATTGAGCAATGAGCAGTGATTGAGAGTTGGGATCACGTGAGACCAATCTGTTTTCGTGAGACCACTTTTTTACACTTGAGACTTCACAAACGCTGTGAAGGTTTGGATATTTTTTTTACCTTTCATTGTGTTTTTGCTGTGAAGTTTCAGGTGTAAAAATGTGGTCTCTTACGAAAACAACCTGGTCTCACGTGAATCCAACCCATGAGATTGAATATACAAAATTGTTTGACTTTATATAATATGATGGATCCATTCTTCCAAAAGTCCAAATTTTCATTTCAGATTAAATCTCATTTTCATTTTTATTCCCCTACGTGAACCAAACAACGTTTTACTAATTTGTCTTTTTGGAATCTATCCAAACAGAAGATCCAATATAATTGATAAATATTATACAATCTTCGGTTACGTTATGCCTTTTATCTTGATGTTCTTTTTCTTGTTTGTATGTCTGTTTTGATTGTTGTTTATTTCTAACTTATTTCCAATTTTTAGAAACATCTTTCGTATTTTCAGTTTTTCCTTGTGACCTTTCTTTGCATTTTTTTGAGCAAGCTTTATCATTTATTTCGCACACTTTGCACTAGCCAGGGTCTCTTGATAACAACCCCTCTACTCTTCGAGTTAGAGATCATGTATACTTACATCCCACATCAAACCTTACCTCCGGGTGAATTTTATCAAGTCTGTCTAGTGTGGTTTAGTTGATAAATTGTTTACTAACTAGGTGTTTTGAAATTTTTATATCCATAGAATGTTAAGTGTTCTAATAAAAAGTGGTACGTTTGTGGTGTTTTACGTATGCAGGTATACCCAAAATCATGGTCTGCAATTTACATACCACTTGATAACGTGGGCATGTGGAACTTAAGGACAGAGTTTTGGGCGCGCCAATATCTGGGCCAACAGTTTTACCTACGTGTTTATACCAACTCGGGCTCGATCAGAGACGAATTCCCAATCCCCAAGAATGCTCGTCTTTGTGGAAGGGCAAGCGGGCGTCACACTCGACCGCTCTAATCTTCCCACCAAGCTGCCCCTAACTCTAGCCAAGGTGTGTTAGGAGGTCGGGTTTAGATTCAAGTTATAGAATCAATTTAAGAGTTAAAAAAAAATTGTATGTGGTTTGCCAAATTTATAGTTGTGGTGCTACATAAGCACTACGTCTCATGTATTACTATAAGTGTTTATGACCTTATCTCGAGGTCACATTTATTTTATCTTTTATTTCCACTTAAGTGGAAATATTATTTTTTCTGTTTTTTTTTAAATTAGAAAAAAAGATCATTTATTATTGTAATAAACTAAATGGTTGTAGGAAATTGGTGATGTGATTCCCTATGTATTTGCATTTTCTTGATGCAACATATATATAGAAACAAAGTATTGTGCTCTTTGCATTATATGTGGACTAAATTCTATGTACGTGGCTTTTTTTAATAGCAAAAACCGCAACATTTTCCAACTTATATTTCCTAAGAAAAAATTAACGTAATATCATTAAATGTGTGACATGGAAAGCTAAGAATATGAAACTTTCTTCGCGACGGATTCTTCAAAATAAGATTTTAAAGATATTTTTTTAATAAAATCTTTAAAATGGATAAAGTAGGAGGAAGATAATCAAAATTTTCAAATTTGAAAAACTTTCCTAAAATGATTATTTATTAAAAAGACAATGATATTTTATTTTCTTATCAGTTAGAAATTTAAAATTATTAAAGTTAAATATTTAAGTGAGAGAAATAATATTTTTATGAAGTGTATTGCACATTTTAATAATATAATAACAATGTAATCTCCAAAATAGAGAAGCTCTTGGAGATAATCTAAATTTTTTCTACAAATTTTGACTTTTAATTCTCCATTTTAGAGAATTTGTTGGAGATGCTCTAAAGGGTCATTTACTAAACGCTTACCCAATAAGTGTTTATCATGTCACTTTATCTTATCAAATGAACATGATAAAGATTGATGATCTTATCCGGAGCAATAATAAAGACCGAGAGTCTTACCCAAAAAAAGCGATAACCAGTGTTTTAAAACCCGGGTTGAACCGGGGAAGAGACCGGGTTTTGGCTATTTGTGACCCGGCCAGGTTTCACCAAAAAGCGGTTGAACCGGTTTTTTTCAAAAAGTGTATATGGATTGATGAAAAACTTATGGTTATATGTGTTTTTTAATATATTTGGATTGATGTAAAACTTGATGTTATGTTATTTGTAATGTTTGAACTTGTGAACATCAAATTCTTGGTTTTATATATATATAGAGAGGCATCTAAAAATACAAACCAATCAAATGCTACAAACTCATACAAACCAATATAAAAATGATTTTTTTGATGATTTTTTTTTTCACACTATGATTTAAGATGTTATTTTACATATGTTTGTTTCATAATGTAAAAGTTTCACATGCATTTGTTTTCATAAGTTGAAAGTTTCACATATATTTGTTTCATAATATAAGAGTTTCACATGTATATCTTTCACGTGTGATTTTTTCACAAGATGAAACAAACATATGCGTGATAATATCTTAAATCATAGTGTTTGATGAAAAAAAATCAAGAAAAAAATCATTTTTATATTGGTTTGTAAGAGTTCGTAACCTTTGGTTGGTTTGTATTTTAAGATGTCTATATATATATATATATGCAGAAAAATGAAAAATACACGAAAATTCTTGAAACCGGGTTGACCCGATGGTTGAACCAGTTGACCCGTGACCCGGTCACCGCACCGGTTCAACTCAAAAACCGGGTTTTAAGACATTAGCAATAACTAGGATCGAGAGTTTTACCCGATAAGCGAGAATGACGATTCTTACCTGGTAATGTTTACCAGATAAACTATGATACCGTTTTAGTGGACTTAAGATTTAACAAACAGGTAAAATGAAAGTGTTTAGTGTTTACTCTTACCGATAAGCATCAACCAAGTACTTATCAGTAAATTTCATCACACCTACAACAGTAATAAAATCATTTGCCCATATTCATTAAAAGAAATCCACGGGCCTATTTACTAAATGTTAACCAAGTAAATGCCTACTTATTTTACGAAACAAGCGTACATGACAAGAATCGAGAATTTTACCTTATAAAAAAAGCATGACAATTGCACTAACATTTGTCATATCGCAAATCAGTTTTCACCAAAATGTTATGATGGATACAAAGAAACAATAAAAGAGTAAGGCCTTGTTTGTTTTTTCATTTTAAGCTCTTAATCATCACTTATGTCTGATTCGTTTAGACGTTTCATAACCATTTCAGAACTGAAATAAGACTTTAGACATCAGCACCTCTTAAAAAACAAACGACACCTAACTGATTTGGTTATATATAAAAAGAGGGATCATCGAATTGCAACTGTACGTATTATTTGTTTTCCTATCAACATATTTATATTGTTGCATTCGCATTTCATATATACTTTCTACTCTGCCACAAGAAGAAATAAGTATTTCAACATAATTTTTTTTTTCACCAAGCTTTAATTATAACAGTCGACAAAATCCTTTATTCCTTGTTATGTGGTAGATAAATTATACTTCTTCCATATAATTGCCGTGGGACCATGGAGACACGTCACAGGATGACGCATACCTTTTTTAGTAGATATACGTATATATATATATATATATTATCATCATCATTTCACGATCATACAACAAAAAACCTTAGTTTAGTTGGTGTTAATCTATCCAGGATGCACCCAACGCCTGTGCCATGAAGCTATAACAATCTACCGATTCATCAATCTGCAAACAATCCAGATTTCCAAAATTCATATACTCATCTCAGCAACTATATATGTATATATATATATATGTAGGGGCGGGTTTAAATGAGAACTCAAATTTGGTTGTAAACGTAAGGATAAATGAGAGTGCGACACGTGTCATGCACTACTAAATAAATGGCCAGTTCCGACAGATAGTTTTCGACGGATTTGGCCGTCGGAGATTTTCCGACGGATTTCCAACAGATTTCTGACGGATTCTATAAAAGTCAACAAAAGTCAACAATCGCAAATGTCCGTCGGAAATCCGTCGGAACACTAAGTTAATAAAAATAAAATAATAAAATGGTAATAAGTTTCCGACGGATTTTTATTTCGCCGGAAATCCGTCGGAACTGTCCTAATTAAACCGGTTAACTCATCTAATTTGTAATTAATTAAACTAAATACTAATTTGTTAAACATTTTCAAGATTTTTTAAAATATAATTAAAATCCGTCGGAATTCCGTCGGAACGTTCCGACGAATTTCCGACGGATTTCCGACGGATTTTAATTATATTTTAAAATAAATAGAAAAGAGATATAATTAGAATCCGTCGGAAATTATTTATATTTTAAAATAAATAAAAAAGTGATATAATTAGAATCCGTCGGAAATCCGTCGGAACGTTCCTACGAATTTCCGACGGATTTCCGACGGATTTTAATTATATTTTAAAATAAATAGAAAAGCGATATAATTAGAATCCGTCGGAAATCCGTCGGAACTTTCCGACGCATTTCCGACGGAATTCCGACGAATATATTTTTATTTTTATTTTTTTCATCAAAATTGTTTAATTAATAAATATTTCAACGTTTATGGAGAATTTTAACTTTAACAAAAATGCGTTAATGTATACTATTGTGACTTAATTGGTTCAATTATATCTTAAGGTATAATATTTGTCTTAATTGGTTCAATTATGTTTTAACATATACTATATATTGTGTCTTAATTGGTTCAATTATGTTTTAACATATACTATATATTGTGTCTTAATTGGTTCAACTATTTTGTCTTAATTGGTTTAATTATGTTTTAACTTATACTATATTGTGTCTTAATTGGTTCAATAATGTTTTAAGATATACTATATATCGTGTCTTAATTAGTTCAATTATGTTTTAACGTATACTATATATTGTGTCTTAATTGATTCAATTATGTTTTAACGTATACGGTTATTAATGATTTTTAATTGGACGTTAACGGTTCTTGATGAATTTTAATGAATGAATTAGGCTTAAAGAGTTAATTGGGCGTTAACGATCTTAACGGTTTTTAATGAATCAATCAGGTCTTAACGAGTTAATTGGGTTTTAACTGTTCTTAATGGACTTTAATGAATCTAATGAGTCTTAACTGGTTCAACCGGCCTTTAACATATATTATTGGGCCTTAATGGGTTCAATTGGGTTTTAACGTATATTAATGGGTCTTAATGAGTTCAATTGTGCTTTGACGTATACTATTGGGCCTTAAGTGGGCTATAGTGGTTTGTAGTTGGTCATATTGACTTGTATTGGGCTTAACGGTTCAGTTGGGCTTTAACGGTTCTTAATGGACTTTAATGAAACCATTGGGTGTTAATGAGTTCAATTAAAGTTTAAATGATATTATTGGGCTTTTAACGTTTTTAATGAATTTTATTGAATCTATTGGGCCTTAATTGGTTCAACCGGACTTATGGGGTTTATGGGTTTTAATGAATCTAATGGGCCTTAATCAGTTCAGTTAGGCTTTAATGATTTACTAGGCCTTAATCGGTCTAGTTACGCTTTAACGGTTCTTAGTGGATTTTAATGAATCTATTGGGTCCTAACGAGTTCAACTGGGTTTTAAAGAATATTATTGGGCTTTAACGGTTCTTAGTGGAATTTAATGAATGTATTGGGCCTTAATGGGTTCAATTAGGCTTTATGGTTTAATTAGGCTTTAACGATTCAGTTAGGTTTTTACGGTTCTTAGTGCGCTTTAATGAGTTTATTGGGCCTTAATCGGTTCAATTAGGCATTAATGAGTCTATTGGGTCTTAATCGATTCAGTTGGGGTTTAATGAATCTATTGGCCCGAAAAAAGGTTCAACTGGCTTATTGGATACTATTGCGCTTCAGTTGGGCTTTACCGGTTCTTAGTGGGATTTAATTAATCTATTGGGCCTTAGTCGGTTCAACTAGGCTTATCGAGTACTATTGTGCTTTAATGGTTCTTAGTGGGCTTTAATGATTTATTGGGCCTTAATCGATTCAATTGAGCTTTAATAGTTCTTAATGGGCTTTAATGATTATATTGGGCCTTAATCGGTTCATTTAGGCTTTAATGAATCTATTGGCCTTAATCGGTTTAGTTGGCTTTAGTGAATTTCATTGGGCTTTTGGGGCTTTAATGAATCTATTAAGCCCTATACGTGTATTGAAAAATACACATGGACACCCTTTCTTCCGAATGAAAGGTAAGATGAAGCAATTAACTGAAAGTACCAAATTGCATTCTTTGACTTCTAAAGCAAATGAAGCAACACCATCATCACAATATGCCTCCTTGAATACCCCGAAATTTTGCAAAGCTTGCTCCTTAGCTAAAACAGGATCAAGACCATCCTATGCTAAGGACACAAAACAAAATATTTCATTCTTACAACGTATACAAGGTGATATTTGTGGACCCATACATCCAGAATGCGGACCATTCAAGTATTTTATGGTTCTGGTTGATAAAAGGGGGAGTCTAGTATATATGTAATATTGGTATGTTGTGCTATTTCCTTCACCCAAGGTTTATTTATCCCATTGGGTTTTGTTCTTTGGTGTAAGGTTTTAGTGAGGCATCCGTTATATACCATCCTGTTTTCTTAACTCTCATGATTAATGTATGGATCTGAGATAATATTAGACTAAAGAAAAAGTCTATGTAATGAAAATAAACTAGTGCGTTGTACTATTTCCTTCGTCCTATTTTTATTTTTCCCATTGGGTTTTTATTTTGGCGTAAGGTTTTAACGAGGCAACAGTTGTGCACCATCACTCCTTTGACTCGGCACAAGGGGGAGTATTGAAGGATATTGTGCCTTCATCAATAAGGAAGTGATTGAGGAAATCATTTAGAGTTACCATATTGTACACTTTCCATTTCCATGTAAATTCATCCCTATTTAAATGGTTCATTAGTAATAAGAACGTGCCTCTTGATTCTCTCTATACCGATCATTCTACAACAGAGTTTAAATTATATAAAAAATTCAAGTAGTTTAAAATCGAGAGTCTCAAAAATTTAGATTTGTAAATTTTTTGAATATGTAAACGGATTTAAAAGTTTAAAAGTTGAATTTGAAAAATTTCCTAAAAACTTGTGAGTATCTAAATTTGTAATTCCCCCTTTTAATTCCCGGTTTTAATGGATTCTAATTTTTAAAAAATTTAAAGTTTTTAAATTCCCCCCTATTAATTCATAGTTAAAAACTTTCAAAACTTTGGAATTCCCCCCTATTAATTCATAATTAAATCATTTTGTAATTAGTCAATTCTTTGGATCTTATTTATCTTGAAGAAATTTTTTAGTTTTTTTTGCCTTTCTAAATTTATTTGTATTCAAAAAAGTCGTGCAAGTACTTTGTGTTTTAATGAAAATTTCATCATCAATATCGTCTATTAGCATGTTAAATATGAGTTTTTTAACGGCTCCTAACCCAATTTTACTTGTGTTTGGGCCGATTTATACAAACTTGTGAACTGGCTTCAATATATACGCATTTACTTTTTTTTTAATAAATCAAAAGATGTTATTTAAATTAAGAATTTCCGGTAAAAAAAACAAATTACTATTTGATATTCTTTTTTGCTTTATTATTTTAAATGTTTTTGTTGTTTTAATTTGCAAGATTTTAAATATGACATGAATTTTTGTATTTTATTTTGTTTATTACTCATTTTAGATAAGTTATAATTTTAATGCGGTGCCAAGTGATGACGATGCCATTCCATGGCGAGCAAGAGAAGAAGTGACAAACAATGAATTTGAAAGGAATAGGAGAAAGAGAAAGAAGAAGAAGAAGAAGAAGAAGAAGAAGAAGAAGAAGAATGTGGTACTCCTTGCCCTGCTTGCTCTTGGGTGCGTTTTATGTATGGAAAGCTTATTATATACAAGATAGCATATAATAAGATGTTTTATGTGTTTTTAGATGATAGGTATGAAACTAGTGGATAGATAAGTTTTTTAATAGATATATGTAGACTTTGTGTGTTGGATGAAATATTATCTTATGGGATTTGTTTTAGGCCAAAGTATTAATGCAGACTGTATATGGTTTTTCTTTACAATTGTTATAATTTGTGTATTTCACTTAATATGCACTTTATATAAATGTGTATTTGATTTCCTGTTTTTAGCATTATTTTAAGCATTTACAAGATTTTAATATATTCATATATTTTTGATTAATTGGTGAGCTCATTTTCGACGGATTTCCGACGGATATTCCGTCGGAATTATATCCCAAAATAAATGGAAAAAGAAATTTAAAATACAAATCCGTCGGTAATTTGTCGGAAATCCGTTGGAAGTTTCCGACGGATTTCCGGCGGAATATTTAAATAAAAAACAATTTAAGTTATTATCCGTCGGAAATCCGTTGGAAGTTTCCGACGGAATAGTTAAATGAAAAACAATTTAAATTATTATCCGTCGGAAATCTATTGGAAATCCGTCGGAAACTTCCAACGGATTTCCGACGGATTTTTTAATTAATAACCGTATCTTCTTATAATTAACTATCTGATTAATTTAGTAAAAGTGGGAATATCGTTTCCGACGGTTTTCCGACGGTCAAATCCGTCGGAAACCGTCGGAAATCCGGCGAGGGTTATTCTGACGGCCAAATCCGTCGGAAATCCGTCGGAAACCATGTTTTCCGACGGATTTGGCCGTCGGAACTAGCCATTTGTTTAGTAGTGATGTTCAGACTGAATAATCAAAGAAATATTCAGACTGTATATAGTATTTATTCGGTCTGAATAATGTTTATATATTCAGACCGAATAAACATTATTCAGTCTGAATAAATACTATAGTTGAATATTTTTTTGATTATTCAGTCTGAACATGACACGCTCTGAATATTTCTTTGATTATTCGGTCTGAATAATCTACATTCAAACACGTGCCGCGTTCTCATTTGTCTTCATGTTCACAACCAAATTTGAGTTCGCATTTGAACTTTCCTCTCTGCTCTATATATATATATATACACACACACGCGCGTATAAACTTGGAGGAAAAAAGAAGCTAAAGTTAATTATGTGACGTACCCTTTTCTGCGTTGAGCTCCCGCACCCGTGCCCAGCCTTGGTACTGATTCGTGCGATGATGGGGTTAGTCTGTGGGCTGTACTTCTTCACACTTGTACATAGCTCATGTTGCATCGTCTACAATATGACCAATCAAAACTATGTGAATTTAATTTAAAAGAAACATGATTTATTTTATTTAATACATACTTTTGGAGGTTAAGCATCTCTAACAACTATGTTACTTTATAATTTTGGAGATTCGAGAAAATTTGTTGATAGTTATGTTATACTCTTCTCTGAATTAGAGAGAAAAAAAGGGGAGAGAATGAAACGATTTCCAATTTCAGAAGAAGATGGAGAAAATATAACATACTAGTTAGGTATACTCTAACGACTGATACGATCAGAGGCGGAACACAATAGGGGCCTAGGGGGGCCATGACCCATGCGTTTTATCCCTTAAATACTAGATATTAAAAATATTATCAATGAATTGCGCTTAACTCGGGTGGTTATGTGTATATGGCCCTTGTATATGTGGTCATAGATTCTATTCTCCTGTCATACATTTTTTTATAATGATATGCGCTTATTAATATTGAAGATGTTTTGTTGGGTTCGGCCCCCTTAATTAAAAGACTTGTGTTCCGCCCCTGGATACGATATAAGGGTTTGTCATAAAAAAAATTAGGCACAATATATCCCACATTTAAAGGGTTTTTAACATTTTGGTAAAGCATCGCTATGCTCTACAAATGCCATATATTTTGTCACTGAAATTAAATTAGAGGGAATATAGTTTTTGATACATAATATATCTAATACGTACCGATAATAACTTGAAGGTGTGTAGTGGCACAACACGATCGTCATGATCAGCAGTTAGTAACATCGTAGACGGATACTGAGTAGCTCTGATCGGGTAATCTTCCCATGGCCGTTTAACATTATGCAGCGGCGAGTACCTTATATAAATGAGAATTATTGGTATACATTAATTAGGAGTCAAAGAAAAATATATATATATATATATGACAGAAATTAATGCAAAATTTTGTCATGATATTATGATCCAAGAGTTTGGGGATGATCCAAAAAAAAAAATCCATGTGGTTACCACAAAAACATCGAGAAATGATGACTCACTTGATTAGGTGATGGAAGTCGTCTTCTTTATCCGAACAACCGAACTCGGGAACCCATGCGTGACCTGAACCACGAGAACCATCATTCATGGAAATTGGAAACCAAACAAACACAACGGTTAATTGCTTGGTGAAACGACTCCATTAAGGAAGGTGGACTCACCGATGGTGAACTTGTGGTATCTTAGCATGTCCATGACCCCGGCATG
Source organism: Silybum marianum (assembly GCA_036898165.1). Taxonomy (NCBI): domain Eukaryota; kingdom Viridiplantae; phylum Streptophyta; class Magnoliopsida; order Asterales; family Asteraceae; genus Silybum; species Silybum marianum. Next base: position 42,535,474 of record CM072531.1, read on the forward strand.
AGCTAGAGCACAACCAAATAGATCCGGTCTCTGTTGCACCCACAATTTATATGATTTAATTAGTGTCCCATTATCATTTGGGTATGTTTTTTTTCAACAGTCTGGGCCAACATGTGCGCACCTTGACTAATCCCACAAATCTGTAGACTGCAGTGACTCTATGGGACTCAAACTGATGACCACTGAAGAAAGATTAAATATACATACCTGATTGAGGCAAGCACCGATGAGGGTGCCACCATTGCTTCCACCTTCGATACATAACTTGCTAGGGTTGGTGTAACCAGTCGAAACTAGGAACTCCGCACTTGAAATGAAGTCATCAAAGCTATTTTGCTTGTTTGCATGGGAACCCGCTTGGTGCCATTCTTCCCCATATTCTCCACCGCCACGAATATTTGCTACACAAAATGCGACACCTAGATATCGTGCTAACACAACACGAGTAATGTCAAAGGATGGCGTTAGACTAACACCATATCCACCATATCCGTACAACAAACAAGGGTGTGATCCATCCAAAACTATATCCTTTCTAGCAACAATAAACATCGGGATACGCGTTCCATCCTTACTATGTACAAACACCTAAAAGATTAGAAAACGTCAAAATATTTAAATTCATTGGTATGAGATATGTAGAAGCCCATCAGATTACTCTTTAAATAATTTACCTGGTTAGCCTGATACGCATCTTGATTGAATCCTGGGACCACAATCTCGCGTAAAACCCTCATTTTTGGAACCCTAGGTTTCAAATCAAACTCATAAACCACACCCGGGGTGATGAAGCTACTAAGCTTGACGAAAAACACACTATCTTGACGCCTAGCGCTAATGTAGTCAACACTACCGATATCAATAGGCAATGTATGCAACAAATCACCTCTTTCCAAGTCGCGTATTTGTAAAACTTGTTTACAATCACTCAAATAACTCACAATCATTTGGTTTCCGTTTATAGGTAGAACCGACTCAATCACATCCTTTTCAGATTCACGCACGATTTCAGTCCATATACTCGGGTTTTTGAGATCTAGGCGAACTAACTTGTATCTTGGAGCATTCTTATTAGTCAAGAACGTAAAGATTGTTTCATCGTTTGCAATGGTTTCATAAAATGCCTCAAAATCATCGATAACCTTCACGAAAGGGAGATTCCCTTTCCCTCTATGACCTTCAAGACCATTTGGTAACGTAGATAGATCACAACAATAGAATTTGTTGAGGCGTGCCGCACCTTTACATATATTAAGGAGTAGATACTGCAAAAGATACGTAAATAATAGCTCATATTTGACGTTAATTTCCTAAGTTAGTTTGTAAAAAACCGATAAGAAATATAGAAACAAATTAAACAAGAAGATTTGTAACACGCACCTTTCCATCATCCGCAAGTCGTGCTTCAAGAATATGTGTCGGGTTTTCAAGATTATTCCAACATAATATATCTTGGGATTGTTTTGACCCTAAAAAATGATAGTAGAGTTGATGATTGTGGTTAATGTTCACTTCTGTGCCAGCATCCATGTTTTCGGTCTCCCTAGTAACAAATTAAATGTGACAAAAATTTTAAACTATGATTTAAAGGAAAAACAATTAAACCAAAATATTATAAATAATTAATAAAATTTAATTACTTTGGAGCAGGATATCGACAGTAGAAAAATCCCTTCGAGTCATGAGTCCAACTTATCCATGAAAATTTCACCTGCCAAAAAAACCAATGAGAATTTTAGAACTTTTCTGTTTATTTTATAAAAATAAAACAAGAGTGAATTACATTTTTTTTTGTCTTGTGGTTTAGTATTTTCAACGGATCATTTCTATTTCTAAAAAAATTAATCAAACATGTCCTTATAGTTGTATTTTTCAACGAGTTAGTTTATTATGGTTGTATTTCTTAAGAGTTAGGTCCTTGTGATTGTAAATTTTACGAGTTGGGTCTCTGAATAAATTAACGATTTGAGTTCATGTGTTTGAATTAGGAACTCGTTAAAAAAATATAGTAACAAACACCCAACTCTTTAATTTTTTAAAAATGGACCTGATCCGTTAAAAACATCAAATCATATAAACTAAAAATGTAATCCACACTCATAAAACAACAAAACAGTGTTTAACGCCTATTTTTGTTTAACGAGTCTTTAAAATACGAGATATGGTTTTATCATGTTTCTAATCATGAACTAAAAGGTTTAAGCTATGTTTGACAACCATAAACTAGTTTATTTTTTTAAGTTTATTGAAAAGATATTGTTAATGTTAGAGTCCCACATCGGCTATACTTGGACCATTTTTCCTCTATATATGTTGGAACCTCCCATTTATCCTCAGATGCTCTTTTGGAGATTCATGTAGGGGTTCCACATATTCTAATAGTTTAGTTAACCACAAACTATCTTATTTTTTTGAGTTTATATATAAGTAAATATCAGATGTTACCCAAGAAAGTTTGTCGGGCTCAACGGTTCTATAATCCACACTCATAACTTGTATGGTCAACCAGTCGCTTCCGCTTGAGCTTAAACCGTAAGCCAAGTATTTGGCATCATGGCTAACCTCAAAACCTCGTAGTGCCACAGTTCCATCGTGGCTTAGTACATTTGGATCCAACAAAACGTCCCCTTCTTCATCCAAACTCTTCTGAAAAACCAATGAAATGTGCTTAAACTAAAAACAAGATGATTTAATTGTCATGAATTTTCTATTTAATGTAAATATTTAGATTTCTGATTAATTTAGTAACTTTTAGATAAACTAAAAATCTTGTTAAAAATTTGTTCATAGCAGATAACTTCAGACGGATTCATACATTCTCTTGTTTAGCCGTTTGTTAGGGGATATATGAATATAGTTGAGTTCAGAATGAGGGTTATGGTGAGAGACATAGGATTGTATAAGAAGAAGAATTAAGGTGAGAACCATAAGAAGAGATCTGAATGCTTGATCATTTTTAATCTTATACTCACTCATGAATTGCGCTTAGAAGGGAATTGATCCCGTGCATCTATGTGCAACTCATCATAATGTGAATCCAAAGGTTGTGATTCTTTTTTACTTTTATCATTTTAACTCTCATTCTCATATAGACTCAATTCTTATTGATGAGAAAGGTAAGAAAGGATCTCCAACATTGGATCAATCATAGTTGAAGAACCACTAGATTAACATTAACGAGAACCACTAAATCAATTTCTTTAACGCAACTCATGAGTTGTTTTGGAATTAAAAGTGATCAAGTGTTCAAATTCATTCTTACACTTCTTATCTTAACTTCTATTCTTATATAATCTTTCGTCTATATGAATAATCGTTGTTTATACTATATACATGTTTTAGAATAGGAAAATTATATAAAATGCATGTTTTAAAAAACTATTTACATGGTTATCAATCAAATTTAATACAATAATTACATACGTTTGACACACGTTTTAGACTTTTTCTATAATCTAACTATTATAATACTATTGGTAAAATAGGTAACGTGTCATTGTACTTTCTTAATTATATTGTTAAAATGAAAAGTATTTGTCACGTACTTGTTTACATGGTTGCAATATCTAATTTTCTGTCTAACTTTAATCAAATTAACTAATAATAATGTTAATATGGAACATAAGGAACCGAAGAAAATTTTGAAGAAAGAAATGTTTATTTTTACAACCATTTTATTGATAATCTGTTAGGTAATTTTATTAGAATTTGATGAAATAATATTTATAAAAAAAGGTATGAAACTATGAATATATATCATCGATAAATCTTTTTCTTCAATCTTGTAAATTAAATTTTGTTGTTTAAAAAAACTATTTGCTTACATCATAATGGTGATTTTTGTTTCGTTGACATCCATACATATATATATAAAATATTTGCACATCTGAAATGAATATTTTAAAACACCATTTAAATATTATATATAGCGAGTCGTTTTCTAACAATGAAATGGTGAACGTACCTGCAAATATAGAATTGGGTGAGGGTGGAGGCCGGGGTTATGGAAATAGAAATACTTATTCCCTTTTCGGAATGGACATCCATAGCGAGGGTAATCGAACGACTTGGTGAGCCTCTCACGAAGCCTTTCCCTGGAATCACAATTCTCAAGTACTGATTCCGTCACTTTCTTCTGCTTTTCCACAAATTCTTTCACCTCATCTAAATCAGGATCTTCAAGCCTATTCACGAAACAATTAAAAGTAACAAATAAAATATAGACATGTTGAGTCTTAAATTCATAATTATTTGAACCTAGCTATAACATTTTTTTTAATATTTATACATCAAATATTATTTATATTTATATTTATATTTCTATATATGAGCCAAAAGGTAATTTCTCTGCACTATATAAATAATTTTATTTAATTGTCAACGCTTAGAAAATGAAATATCTGATATGACTATATGAGACATAATTTAAACAAAATAAAAATATTATAGATCATCTGTTTGTACATGAATTATACCAATTACTTCACTTTTGGCTCAATATTACAAAATATAACTACAAAACCTTTTCACCACAAAATGAAATATCTCAAAAGAAATATGTCGTTTTAAAAATAATTACGAGTTTTGGGTCGTTTATTCTAAACAAAACAGAACCTTTTACTTTTTATTCAAAAAATTGATACTCCAAGCTTAAAATATATATTCATATTTAAATTAATCAAACAGATAAAAGTGTATATATAAATAAATAATATAAAATTTACAAATAAAAATAAATAAAACTTAAAAACATAAAATAACTCGTATAAAATTAAAATCCTACAAACTCCGGTGTTTGTTTTGTACATTTTTGTTTTGACTTCTTTTTGAAGAAACAAACAACATGATTCCAAAAAAAATGCTTAAAAGACAAAAAAAAAACTAAAACGAAATTACGTTACCATCGATAAGGATCTATAATAACCATGCCATGATAGTTATCGAGCACGGAATCATCACGACGAGCAACCGGGTATTGCAACGGCTTCTTCAGACCACATTCCAAGCCCATACTCGAGAGAGAGAGAGAGAGAGAGAGAGAGAGAGAGAGAGAGAGAGAGAGAGAGAGAGAGAGAGATGTATGTATGTATTGAATTCTTAAGGTTTTGTGATAAATATAATGAATTAAATTAAATGTGGATTCTAGAAATGGTGTGTGTGAGATGAGAACACAATTGTTTCCTTTTGTGGGGTTAATGTTATTTATTCCAAATCTCATAGTCTTATGTGTTCAAGATTCCTCTTTGGAAATCAGGAAATGTTGACATTTTGTTTCATTGTGTCTTCATTCTACTATTTTTGTAATTTGGGGAGAATATCATCGTTTATACCTAAATCAACCACATCATAACACAGATTGACGATTATGCCCCTCAACATACAATATCCTTGACTTCTTCTCTTAAATGGGTTTTGTTTTTTCTCTATCCATATCGGGCTTGGGTGGCTAGTATAACAACCACTATGAAGGGTGTTTTAGTCTATTTTGAGCTTACTAAAGAATAAATACGTGTGTTTTGGTCATTAGACATGTCTCTAAACAAATATAAATATTTAGCTTGTTTGAGAAAAAAGCGTAAAAAAATATTCCCTTAATAAGCTAGAAAACAATCAATAAAACAAAATACACACCATCCTAATGAATATTTTGGTTCTAAGTGTCTCTTTCATTCCAAAACAAAACATTCGTTTTTATTTTCTCAATAAATATCTAATTTTAATTTTACGAAATTGATATAAATTTATTTGGCTATTAATGACTTTGATACTATATACTGACAAAGACTTTATATCAGTTACGATTTATTATACTCAATTTTTATGACGTATGTTACAAGTTTGTTTCTTTTTATATTTTAAAATTACAGTATCGTTTTTTAATGAATGATTGTTATAATTGCAGTAGTTTTGTTTACTTTGACCGATCGAGAGGTGAGTCTTGTGAAATAAAAAGTTTATAGAATGGTGATATAAAATGACAATAGGATGAAAACATATCAGGTTATCCAATATTGTATTTGTGGGTGTTCTTAGCATTTATGTCATAAATTTTTAACATATGTACAACCAATTGTGCTTTGTGCATAATAAATGCATTTATATTTCTTAATTTATTTAAAGTTCACCCTTTCATAAATATGAAGCGTTTTTTTTCTGCATAGTAGTAAAACTAGGCTTCATATACAACGAGAATGAATACCAAAGACAAAGATTAAAAGATGAATTATTGATTTATGATATTACCATTTCGAGAAGAACTAAGGAAGCATAGGGGGATTACAAGCAGGGTTTTTAGAACAATAGCAGTTAGGGTTTTTTGTTGGGTTTTGACAACAGTTTGGTTCATTGAACGGATTCCCATCACATGGGAGACCACATATGCATCGAGAATGACCAGGTTGCTCGCAAGTTCCCGGCAAGTGACATATGTATCCACTAAATGCCTCAGAATTACAATAACCGTCACAAAAATTGTCTGAACATTTATTAGGATCGACATTGAAATACCTTGGGCATCCCCAACCTGTATACATTCAATACGAGAAAAAAAAATAAGATCACTTGATTCCTTTAAAATATCAAGGTTCAATTAAATTGCAATCATTAACGCATAAAATACTATTCATTATAACTTCACAAATTGGATTACTAATCCAAAGCTTATAACCTAAAGAAAAAAATTAAAACCATAGCCTAAATGGTATTTCCTAAGTATTTCTTACTTGAGTTTAGTGGTTTGAATTTTATAAAATACAGACTTCTCTTATATTTATCCTTTATTGTATCTCTATGCTTTTCTAATTGAAAAATTGCGAAAAGATGATTAATGAACTTTCAATGTCTTTTAACTTGCATATATGAACCAAAAATTTATAAACCACATACTTATATTGTCATAATTATATCAATTGAAGTACGACAATTTAAATTGTTCAATTGTCAACAAAATTAACAAATTAAAATCAAGATGTGAAGAGTGCAGTTACATCATCTTTTAACCCTACATGATCCAATGGGCTTGTTTTAAATTTAGAGTATCTCCAACGGTATTTTCAAAATAAAAATAAAAAATAGGATTTTGAGTAATTTTTTGCTCCAACAATATCTCTAAGATCGAGAAAGTATAAGAGAGTACAAAAATCTTCAAATTTGGAGAAATCTTTAAAAATGATTACCACGAGAGAGAACATTTTTCTATTATGTTCCACAATAAGAAAAATTAAAATTAAATGTATAGGTGAGATAAATAATATTTTATTAGAAATATATAATATTTTAATAATATAACGAATGTTGTAATCTCCAAAATAAAAACGCCGTTGAAGTTGAATGTAATATTTTTTAGAGATTTTGATTCTCCATTTTAGAGAAAGTACGGATCTCTTGAAGATGCTCGTAAGGGTTGCTTACCAAACACTAATCGGGTTAGGGTTTACCGTAAAAGTCATCATCCTCACTTACTTTACCAAGTAAGACTCTTGGATATCAAAATGACATAACAAGATTGTCGAAAACACCTCTTAATTACCCGGTAAATGCTAATTCGGTAAGAGTGATCATCCTCACTGATCATCCTTACTTAGTGAGTAACTTTCTCCATCCTAGTCATTCTCTTATTTAGTAAGATTCTCGGTTATTACCATGCTCGTCTAGTAGTATAAGTGACCTCATAAGAGTTTCCCAACACTAATTTGCTTTTCAAGTTTGGTTATTTTTTATAGCATGCAACATAAATAGAAACCGTAATGACCGATTGGTTCATCTACGAAAAAACCAATATTGAACCCCCCCTCTAATTAAGTATGTGTGTTTGTGTGTATAAAGAGAATTCAAACTAGAACACCCATAGTTTACAAGAATGCAAGATCAACTATATAATATGTGATAAGGGTTATGTTTAAATGTGAACTCAATTTTGGCTGTGAACGTGAGGACGAATCTCAGCCACACATCTTCGGTTATGGTGGACGCGATCACGGAGGATTGACGCGATTCATGGGAGGGTGGAGATTATTAAAGGAGGGGAAACAGGTCAAAGCCGCCTTTATTGACCGGATAAGTGGCTGAGTTTCGTCCTCACGTTCACAACCAAAAATGAGTTCACATTTGAACTTTCCTCTATGTGATAATATAGTCAATTATATATGCGTATGTTCAAGTGCACACTTGGCCTGCCGGCGCTCTCATAGGCGTTCTCGTAAATTAAGGGTATTCTCGTTTAAGTCCACCCCTATATATAAAACCCCTCAGATATAATTGTGTATGTATGTGTCTGTGCATATATAAACATATCTATATCTATGTATATATATATATATATAGAAGTAGAATCATACCAAATGCAATGGAAAGATAGAGGGAGAGGAAACCCAGGCATAGAATGGCGTTGGAGATGGAATTGCTTGTCCTCATTTTAAGACAAAAACAAAGTTTAAGGATGAACAATGGATGTGCAAATTTATATCATATATTTTAGGAAAAATGGATGGATTCATTAAATGTGAAATTAATTGAATAGAGACAGGAGACGTTATGTGAAAGATATTTAATTCCATTTATTAAAAGTAATATTCCAATTAAGTTCTTAACATTTCATGTCAATTTGATAATTTTCCGTTTTGGACATCTTTCAATTATATAATGTATTCATGGACCATTTTGAACTTCTTTTAACGAGAGACATTTATGTTGATAATTTCAGATGATCGACATGGTGTAAATATACGATTTTATTTTAACAAATTAATTTATATTAGATAATCTTATATATTTTGATGATGGATAAACAATATAGATTGTATTTAATTGGTTAATATTTTCATTGATGTGTCGGGACATCACTAACAATTTTTTGAAGTTGATTTTTTGATGAAGAATTAAAATTTAAATAGGAATATATGCATTAAACTCTCAGTCTTCCTATTTTAAAAAAAAATTAACATTGTTTAATAAAAATATTTTATGTATTTAATATTTCAACAAACTTTTAGATAAAGATAAGTAAAAAATTAATATTACATAATCTCTTATATAAAAAATTATTGCAATAAATTCTAGGAATAGAAAAAATGGATGAACACATTTTCTCTTCAAAGAAAATTATAGTAAATTTAAAGAGTGCTTCAAATATAAAAAATACACATTCTCTATCATCAATTTCTTTATTTTGATGAATGGTTTGGAGAATTTGTTAAAACCAAAATTTATCAAAAAGGTTTACCAAATCAAATTTATTTTCTATATTATAAGGAAGCTAGTTGTTGAAGATTATCTAATAGAAAATATTATTTTGTTTTAATATATCAAAATTTCGAAATTCAATAAATCATAAATCGATCCAAAATGTATGCTAATAAATAAATGAAAATAATTATTAATTTTGTTAACGTGAGATCTTACGATAATATAGTGATAAGAAATTGAAATTGATGAACTTTTATAATTAAAAAAAAAGTCTTTTTTTTATATAAGAAATTCTACAAAAATGCAAAGGCTTTTAAATATTGAAAGAGGTTAAACATTTTAGTTTTAGTTTTAGAATTTAAGTCGTAAATGATTTAGGGGGTGTTTGGATGAGCTTATTGACTTATAACTTATCACCGGTGTTGAAAAGCACTAATGAAAAGTTGATAAGTTAAAACTTTTTACTTCTTAAAAAATGACTTATTACCGGTTTGGCACCGGATAAGTTGTTTTATCCAAACACTCGAAACGACTTATTACCGGTGCCACACCGGAATAAGTCAATAAGTTGTTTTTATAAACCCATCCAAACACCCACTTATTATGGAAGTTTGTTTCTTTTTCCGTTTTGGCAAAATGATTCAAACATTTTGGATTTGTGTTGAGATTCTTTTTGAAATTTAAAGCTTTTGTCTTTTCTTCAATTTTGTATATGATTTGATTTCTAGGATTCTATTTTTCAAACAAGAAAAATATCACCTTTTATTTTTGGATGTATCAAACTGTGTGGGTCTTTTATAGAGAAATATTTGTTTCGAGTTGGTTCCGGACGTTTATATAAGGGGTTGGGTTTTTGTGGGAAAGTAAGATATTAAGAAATGTAAGAATAAATTTCTACCTTTGGATCAAAGTTAATTGAACGTCAATATTGATGAGGTGCATTAAGATGTACCGGATCAATTCTCTTTTAAATCACAATCATGGGTGGGCATAAGATTAAACATGATCGATGGTTCTGATCTCTTATTACACTTCTCATCTTAATTCTTCTTCTCACACAATCATTCACCTTATATAAAAAAAAATTATTCACATTTTAAATATTTGAATAACCAACGGTCATGTAGTCTGGTTTTTAAACCCGCTACAGGCATCCACAAATTGCTATGACATTGAAAAATTGAACTATAAATTGAGTACTTTATCCAACTTTTGAAGAAACTTGGTCACAACTCTCTCATTCGAATTTTAGCCAACATTCAATTTAAATATAATACACTCATTTTATTTGAAGTTAAAAATAGTTGTGCTCTTTTCTTTAACATTTTTCTATGATAGTATATGGAACCCTATACTACCCTCTAAAATACTCCTGAAAAGAGAAAGATGATTCCACCATATATAGAGGAGAACTGGTTCAAATCTAATCAACGTGCGAACTCCAACACTCCCCTTCCAACGGAGGTTTAACGGCCACATATCACTTCATAGTGTCGAAGGGGCTAGAGGAAAAACTAGAAGGCTAGGTGTTGGCTGATAAATTAGCTGTAAGTTCATAATCTAGGCAATAAACTAGTCATGTTTGGTATAAAAAAAAAAAAAAACCTAACTGATAAGCTAGCCCTGAAAATGCAATATGAACTTTATGTAAATATAAAATGTATAACTTAAAATTTTGAAAAAACAACATTAAAAAGCTATATGAAAGACATGTCTTTCAAAACAGACCTAATTATAACATAAAAGATGATGCATATAGTATTACCCTGTATAATTTACCAAACAAGATGTTTTTAGGTAAACTAACTCACAAATATGACATAAAGGCCTTATTTGTTTTTTTGTTTTTCAACTCTTAATTACCTCTTATGTGTGAACCGGTCAGATATTTTCACATTCAAATTGTTTATTTTTCTTTTATTTTTAGATTTCAGACTTTAATACCTCTTATGAAAACAAATGCGACCAAACTTTTGTCAAAGTAAAAAAAAAAATGTGTACTTGTCATGGTACAATGGTTTGTTCTACTATAAATAATATATTAAATGGATGGACACATCTAAAGTTGGCTAGAAAAGGTAAATAAACGAGTAAATCTAAATTGATGATTGTGTTCTCTCTTCCATTAAACTCTTTAATGTCACATTTGTATGTTTAACTGTGAAGTAAAATTTTCAAAAGCAAAATTAGCAAGTCAAGCAAAATCCCAAGGTTGCTCCACCTTTTGGTGTAGCTTAATCTAACAAGTATTAGATTTTTGTATATTGAAACTGACCTCAACAATTAATAAAATTGCCTCTTATCCAATTCAATTGAATGTACATAGTGATGTCACTTGAAAACGAATGTTCCTTGCTTTAGTCAAATCTACACACAAAGACTTTATAGTACTCGTTGTTGGGTCACTACCAGTGAGGTTGAAGCATCCGGAAGAAGGGGCTTCACTAATCTTGCAAACTAGAGCTGTATAAGGTTTGAAATTTAATCATAAGTTACTTTATATAACGTTTCAGTAAGATACAGCGGTTTGTTTTTTTATTTCTTTCGTGCAATTATGCCTCTTATATTTTTCCAATTAATTTTTCAACATATCATTTTAAAATTTTATTTTTGTTCTAACTTATCAATCATTTTTTACTAAACATAAGTAGTTTATTAGCTAACAACTATCTTATCAGTTAGTTTTCTTACACGCCAAACTTTAACAAACTAACTTATAGATTACCAAATGAGATTTTAGTAAATTTCGATTATAGATTACCAAGCTAGTTTAATATGAAAGACTGAAAAATAAATGTGAATTCTTATAATTGACAAGAAGGCTCCACTGAAACAATGTTGATACAGTTTAATGTCACCCACCCTAATTAATATATACTGTAATTAAATTAAATTCAGTTACTTATTAAGATATATAGTTAAATTTTTTCCACCCACTCAAAATTAAATATAACTTAAACCGGTATAAATGTAATTAAAAAATCAACCTCACCAACTAAATTTAATCTCAATTCGTATAAAGCTCATTCATGTGGTACAAAAATGATCCAAAGTATTTATATTAAAATGAGTTAAAACTTATTAGTTTGTATGAAATAATTTATTTACTAAAATAGTTGTATAATCTATTTAATAATGACAACAAAATACAGTTTTCTTTATAATAACAATAACGAAAAACAATCTTTTCAAAAATGTTGCTACGTGGATCATCTCAAAATTAAAGTTGTTAATACCTAGATTATAGAATTAACCTATCCGTATAGATTGAGAAATTTTGTGTAGGAATTTTTTTTTCATCGATGAATAACGTGTTTTCTTATTCGAATGACAGTTTGAGAAAAAAACTTGTCTTTATATATAAAGTTCTCTTAAAAGCTTAACTGATAAGTCACTTTCTACATCATTAAACAACTATCAATCATTTATATATAGCTAACGAAATAAGTTTAAGTCTTGTTAAACTTATTAAGCTAAACTCGTTAAGCTACTAACAAATATAGGCAAACTTAGGCTATGTTTGGCAAACTAGCTGAAAAAAAAATCATGTTTGACAAAACTAGTTTATAAAAATCTAAAATGACCAAAAAGGACAAATTGAAAAATAATTAATAATTAATATTATTGAGGATTATAATTGGAAAAATGACAATAAATTCTAAAACGCTACTCTAAGTAGCGTTTCAATAAACTAACTTATAGTTTGATAAACGTATACCCTTAAAAAAAAAAAAAAAAAAAAAAAAAAAAAAACTAGCTTAAGATAACATTGCTCATATTTTGAGGAGGAAAAAAAACATGTGAAAGTGATAATTTGATATGTAAAGATAAAGGGGGTGGTGGAGAGGAGAGAGGTGACACCACTCACCGTCGCCATTGAAGAAAGAAACAAAAGCACATATTTATGCCCCCGGCAGGCAAGATGGGGCCACCACCTCCATCCATGTTGACGTTACGATACACACTTAACTGTAAAGAACCCAACTTTAACGCTTTTTCTTCCTTTTTTACACTCTTCTCCGATCACACTCTACACCCCCACATTCCGATTAACAAATCATTGCTTCAAATGGAATTTTTATCATCCGATGATGAATCCGATCACCAGAGTCACAGGTTTCAGGATTACAGTCTTAGTGCCGACGTTAGCGAATCGGAAAGTTGTGGGGCTTCGTCTTTTGATTCTCCGGTTGCTTCTACTTCTCGCAGTACTCCGTCACTGGTAGGACCTCACTTCAATTCCTACTTGCCGGTTCCTTCTCCGATCAAACCGCCGCCGCTCGCTGACATCGGGAAAGCTCACACTCAAAACCTTACCGGTAATGTCTGTTTGATAATGTGAATATTTCGAGTTTAAGATCAAAAGTTACTCTGCTCAGTAAAAAAAAGAAAAAAAAACGAAAATCACAATTGCAATTGCAGTGTTAACAGATATGCATTTTGTTACGATTTAACGACTTGCGAGACGTGCAATTGTGAGATTTGGGGATTATTTCATTCAGATTTTGAATAGATCTTTCCTCCAATTGAAGTTCTCCAAACATTCCTTGAATCAAATCTAAAATTGACAATTATTGATGTGACCTCAAAAGTAGTCCCTATTATTTGCTATAAAGATTTCCTGTTTATCTTGATGATGACCTAGAAATGGAAAACAGTTGCAATTTCTGCAGGTTTCTAGAAATTATAGGCTTTTTTATTGTTTCTAATTCTTCAACCATCTTCAGAGGCTCAATTAATGAAAGATCGATTTTCTAAATTGTTGCTTGGAGAAGATATGTCTGGAAGAGGAAATGGTGTTTGCACTGCTCTTGCCATCTCCAATGCAATCACACGTCTTTCTGGTTTGCCATTTTTTCTAATAACTCGTCGATTTCTTAATTAGTTTTCGATCGAAGAAAGTGTAATTAATTCTTGTGCATCTGATTGATTCAGCTACTGTATTTGGGGACCTGTGGAAATTGGAACCTTTGAGTCCAGAAAGCAAGTCAATGTGGATAAAAGAGATGGAATGGGTTTTATCAGTAAGTGATTCCATTGTTGAACTTACTCCATCATTTCAAGAATTCCCAAATGGTGGCACCTTTGAGGTTATGGTGACTAGACCCAGGTCCGATTTATATGTAAATCTTCCGGCTCTCAGAAAGCTAGATGCGATGCTATTAAGCATGCTGGATGGGTTCCATGAGTCAGAGTTTAGTTACGTTGATCGTGGGTTAGTTGTTTCTGATCGAGATCGTGATAGAAACGTTGATAGAAGACCATCTGATAGCCCTTTGATTCAGTATGAAGAGAAATGGTGGCTGCCGTTCCCAAAGGTTCCGGCTAAAGGACTGGCCGAAAATACGGTTAGGAGATTGCAACAATGCAGGGATTGTAGTAATAAAATATTCAAAGCTGCTGCTTCAATCAATGGCAATGTGTTATCCCAAATGGAAGTTCCTAAAGCTTATTTGGAGAGCTTACCTAAGGTAAAAATATCTTGAAAACCTACATTTTGATATTAATCTTATTTGAGTCTCACGTCAGCTAGACTTGTACTACTTTCACCTATATATATATATATAGGGCTTGTTCAATTGAGAACTCAAATTTGGTTGTGAACATGAGGATAAATGAGAGCGCGACACGTGTCATATTAAGACTGAATACGGAATGAAATATTCAGACTGAATAATAGTATTATTCGGTCTGAATAATACTACATTCGTTATTCAGTCTGAATAATACCGAATGTAGTATTATTCAGTCTAAATAAATCCATTATTCAGTCTGAATAATACTACATTCAGACACGTGTCGCACTCTCATTTATCCTCACGTTCACGACCACAACCAAATTTATATATATATATATATATATATAGGGGCGGGTTCAAATGAGAACTCAAATTTGGTTGTGAACGTGATAACAAATGAGCGCGCGACACGTGTCATATCCAGACTAAATAACGAAGGAATGATTAATACTACATTCTGTTTGAATGTAGTATTATTCCGTCTGAATATTTCCTTCATTATTCAGTCTGAATAATACTACATTCAAGACACGTGTCGCCTTCTCATTTGTCCTCACATTCACAACATTTTAACATGGTATCAATTTTATCATGGTATCAGAGCTAAAGTCAACCACTTATTCTCTTTGATCTTATTCAAGATCTCTGATCAACATTTTAATCCATTGTTTTGTGGATGATTTCAGAGTGCTAAAGCTTGTTTAGGTGAAACCCTTCACCATTATATAACTACGGCACAATTCTCACCGGAATCCCTTCTAGATTACTTGGAGATGTCGTCGGAATGCACCACTCTTCAGATTGCAAACAGGATCGAAGCAGCCATGCATATTTGGACACAGAAATCCTCAAAGTCTCATGGAACCAGAAAGCTATTATGGAACGGAAATGGTGGTGGCGAAAAAGAAAAAAGTACACTTTTGTCGGCAAGAGCCAATACCCTTTTGAAGAACTTAAAACTCCAATTCCCTGGCCTTCCACGAACCACATTGGATCTTGATAAGATTCAGTCTAACAAGGTATGTTCTTATAACAAAAACGGTTTTATAAGACGTCAAATATGTCTAAATGTTCTAATAAACTGTAAAAATTTACCAATAACAAAATGAAAAAAAAAAGTTCCAACTTTCTTGTTTCTTGATTAGGATGTAGGACAAGCTATTCTAGAGAGCTACTCACGGGTGATCGAGAGTTTAGCGTTCAACTTAATGGCAAGGATTGATGATCTTCTATACGTAGACGATGCCACCAAGAAACGTGCTGCAGCCGAGGCTGGTTTTGCAGCTAGTCTTCATGGTCAAAGGTCAACATTGCGTGGTGGTTATTCATCGTCTTCCATGGTAGCAGCAGGCACAACGTTGAATCGTTGGTCTTCGATTAATAGAAGAAGCCCAGATAAAAGGCGGTTTTCTTACAGTTCAGCGAGTAATATCGATTCACTGGAAGAGGCTTTAGAAAGATTAACGTTTAACTAACTAATTATTCAGGTTTATGTAGAAGATATATATGTATATGGGTTAAATGTACTTGTGGGATTTGTTTCCTTCAACTATGGTAACATAAAGTAGCATGTTTTATTGAATTATATAATATTTATATGACGATCCAAATAGACCAAAAACAATGATATGACATTTACCAACAAACTGTTAGAATATGTGGAATCTTCGGATCATTCTTTAAAAGAGTCTTTGAGGAGAAATGAGAGGTTCCAACATATATACAAGAGAAATAGTTACAGTCTAACCGTTTCGGCCATGTGGGACTCCATCACTCTCCCTCCAACTAAGACTAGGGTAGCGTTTGGTACATAGAAATGATTGGATTGGACATGACTAGACTAGAGGGTAGGACTGGATAGTGGGTGGAGGAGGTAGTTGTGACCGTTATGGTGGAGGAAGTGGGCAGTGGTAGTGGTAGTGGTAGTGGTAGTGGTAGTGGTAGCCGATGGTGGTGGTGGTGGTCAGGGGCGGATTTAAGAAGAGCTAATAGGGGTCATGGGACCCCTACTAAAATTATACAATGAAAGGCTAATTTTTTTTAAAACTTGTTTTTTTATTGGATCCTAACTTAAAACTCTCAAAGGGACCGCAACTAAAATTATATAATGAAAGGCTATTTTTTATTGGACCCTAACTTAAACCTCCCAAAGGGACCCCAACTATTGAATTTGTAATTTTGTTTAGAATTTGAACACTGCAATGTGTAAATTTGTTTAGAATCTAGAGACCGTAATGTATAATTTTGTTTAAAATCTGTTTAATTTTTCACTAGGTTTGTGATTAATTAGTTAATGCCAAGTGCATAATTTTGTTGGATGGTTGGTTCCTCTAGCCATCTGATTCATTCTTATGAAGCAGTCGCTTTTTGTATTAATTTGTAATGTGTTTATTTGCTTTAAGTTTAAACGAAATAGAAAAATATATAAATAGTAATATAATGTGTTGATTTAACTAAAATAGTAAAAAGTTAAGTGAAAACTGACCGAACAAGTTATTTTTATTCAGTAAACCGAACCGTTTAAGCCAAAAGCGAATAACTAGAAACCGTTTCCTTTTAGATGAATTATTCGGTTTCAAAAAAAATTGAAACCCTAAAATGTGCCCCCAACTCAAAGCGTTTCTGGATCCGCCACTGGTGGTGGTTATGGTGGAGGTGGTGATGTGAGACAGTGGATGTGGAGGTAGAGGTAGAGCCAGTGGTTGTGGAGGATGTGAAGATAGTACATAGTGGTGGCTTTCGTGGTCGATAATGATGGGGGAGGTAGTTATGGCCGATGTAGTTGAGATAGTGGTGGTGCTGGTGGTGGGTTGGTGATGGTAGGAAGTGGTAGTAGATGGGGTGGTGGTTATATTGGAGGTGAGGTGGCCCACGGTGGTAGTGGTGGTGGCAATGGACGGTGGTTGTGGAGGTGGCGATGGACGATGGTGGTCGGTAGCCAACGGTGGTTGTGGAGCTGTGGAGGTGGCGATGGACGGTGGTGGTCGGTAGCCAATGGTGGTTGTGGAGCTGTGGAGGTGGCAATGGACGGTGGTTGTGGAGGAGGTGGAGGAGGTTGTAGTGAAAGAGGAAGTGGAGGTGGCAGACGGTGGCTCCACCGAGGTGGTGGCCATTAAAACAAATACCATATTACGTTTATATATAAAACGAAGGTATATTAGTATTTAGTAATATTTTAGATTTTGTCTCATTCTTGTCCCATGTTGTTCCATCTACTTTTGTCCCGTACTGTCTCACCTTGTCCCTGTCCCATGTCGCTTCAAACGTGGCATAGTGAGTTCTTATCCTGTCTCATGTCGCACCAAAGGTGGGAGAGTGAGTTTTTTCCAGTCCTATCATATCATGTCCCATATACCAAACGCACAGATTGCCATAGTAGCAGACTTTGACTCTTATACCATGTTAAAATATGTGAAACCCCATACATACAATGCAGATAACAATTTAAGAGTAATAACAAATGCAAATGAGATATTAAGCAACTAAGCATAGAAGAACAACCAATCAAACACAAGATTTATGTGGGTTCACGACGTATGCATATGCAGGGAAGAGGAGAACGCTTATATTGACACAGAAATTGAAAACCAATTTTTTTTACCAAACTTTAAAGAACTAATGCTAACTTTTTCTAAGGGCTATGTCTTTAAATTTCTCGATAATCAATTGAAAACACAAAGGGATATTCATATAACAACCCCCATGGAATGTCAATGCAATTTGAAAGCTAAAACAAGGAATTCTTTCGGATTTATCGTATGACATGATTATGCTCCTTTATACAACACGGTCATTCCATTCCCCAAAAATGTTTTTGTTGGATATGTGGAACGGGTGGGGGCATCACGACGGAAATTGAAGTCGTCAATATCTCAGGTTTCTTAGAGCTTCTTCAACAGCATCCTAAAATGGAGAAAATAGAGCTTTTGAGTAATTTTTTACTTCAACAGTATCTTCAAAACTTTCTTTAAAATGGATAAAGTATGAAAAAGATTACAAAAATCTCCAAAGTTAGGGAAATCTCCAAAAATGATTACCATAAGAGAGATTTTTTAATTATATTTCACTAATAAGAAAAATTAAAATTAAATGTTTATATTAAATAAATAATATTTATTAAAAATATAAAATATTTTAATAATATAATAAATTTTGTAATCTTCTATACAATATTTTTTTTTTAAAAATTATAAAAATGCCTTTGAAGATGCTCTTATTCTCGTTTTTGTTGCTTCATTGCTTCGTATCATTTTCTTTGACATTCACTATCACTACATGCTACATAAGTAGATTATATATATTAATATATACAATCCCAGGGCCAGGCCCAAACATTAAAATCTAACGTTTATAATATATGAGATTTTGGTCTTTGCAAATGTAAATGTTTGTCAAAGCCGTGTTCTAACCTCTTCTTACAACAATATTCAGTATGTTAAGAATTTACCCGTATAATCCAATGTAATATATTTCTATTTAAATTTTTAATCTTCCAATGTAATAAGAAAATTTCTTCCAATAGTTATGCTAAATAGCATGTTGAATTAGAGAAAAGAAGAGAGATAATGTAGAAATCTCCTAATTAAGAAATATCTCTAGAAAATATAGAAATAATACTTCAATTCTTTCTAACCAATATAGTTATTCTAATTAAATGTATAGAAGAGATAGATAATATTTATTAAATGTATTAGATATTTTATTAATATAATTAATTATAGTATTATTTAAATAAAGTAGCTATTAAGGCATAAACACACTTACACAATCAAAGTGCAAAATTTGAAAATTATTGTCATGAAATTTGAAAGTAAACTTGCCATCACCATTTAGTCCACATGTTTAGGCTAAATACAATTTGGTCCCTGAACATTAATTGGGGTGTTGTGTTGCACGATTTGTTTATATTGTTAATTAGAACATCCTGTTTTTATGTATTACTTGATTCCACTCAAGGATCTAAATGTCGTGAGATGTGCATAGCAGTAAAGTCAAACACTAAACTTAGTACAAACCATGACCTTTTTTAACAAGTTACTTAACTATGACGATAAATTTTTATATAATATATAAAACTATATATACATATAGGTTTTTTTATTATAGTACTCAATTAGTCAATGATATTAAACAATTTAAATTAAACTATATATCAAAAACAAAATTTTGGGACACTAGAAAGGTAAAAAATTCAAATATCATGTTATATACATTGGGTCATACAAGGTCGTGTCCGAAGGTATACCGATATGAGATTCCGAACAAAGCCCCAAAAAACTTGGGCCCCCGAACGTTTTTGGGCTCAATCGCATATGTTTTAGCCTTTACCCATTATTTACATATTTTGATTTTTAGCTCAATCTTATTTTAGCCTATTTAGGCAATTATAATGTTTTAGCAATTTAGCTCAATGCCCTGGTTACTCCCCTCTTTTACTAAATTTGCAGATTCGTTGATTTCGGATTGCGATTGCAAATCTTCAATCCTATCTTCTTGGATCTCTAATTTGAAGATTGAAATCTTCTATAGGCTAGTCCCATTAATCTGTGTTTTATTGTTGGCTAATTCTATGATTGAAGCACCAACATAACTCTACCATGATAGTGATTGTCATTGTTCAGAGCACTATATCCCTTTAAGAACAAACACAAAAGTTGAGGGTTAAAGGAGAATTATTTAACCCCTCGAATCGAGTTACAGTTTCTTGAGAGTTTGAATTGGACACAGTTGATAAACTTCAATATGCTAATCTTTCCATGTAATGATTTATTGGATAAAGTTGATTATAAATAATTGGTTGAAGATTTTTTTTTTGAACAAATTGGTTGAAGATTTTGTTTCCAACAATGTTAGAAAAATAATTTTATTTTAATGGATTTTGTATCTTACTTTGTCATTTAAGACATTTTATTATTTCCATTTGTAAGACTTTTAATATAATATATGGTATAAACTGTTATATTTTATTTTCTTTATATTATTTGTCTAATCGAATTATTATTTTAATACAAATATAAGTGAAACTCTAAGTATATTGGAACGACCTCTGGGTCGTAACGTACCACAGGCTCGTCAAAAGAGCCTTAAGCAATGCTGGCCATCCTTTAGAACACTGATTTCACGTTGATGTAAATTAATTTTTCTTCGTAAATTTTTATTACTTTAATCTGTTAAATTTTGATTTTTATAATGGAATGGCAAACTTTCTTATCAACTAATATCTGTATTATGATGTGTAAAAATTTCACAATTTAATAATATCTTTGTTATTTAAACTAAATCATTTATCAAATGTCTCTATATCACTAATAGAAAAATGATTTTTTCGACAAAAAATTATCAGCGAATTATCGATAAAAATTAAAAAGTCAAGTCCGATGACTTCTCCATAAGTCCGCCATTAAACCGTTGGTACTAATAATTTATTTAAAGAAAAATAATTATTCGAACCAAATTTCCGGCAGAGTAATGCAGATTGAAAATTAAAAAAATTTATTAGCTTTACTAACTTAGATTTTAATTACTTAGATTTACCGATGGAATTTTAATTAATGTTTTTAAATAAAAATCCGTCCGCAGTCCGTAAATAAATCTAAGTAATTAAGGTTAATTAATTTATTTATTTTAAAAAAAATTCAAAAAGAATATGATTTCTACAGTACCGGGGTTATTTTAAAAGCATCTCCAACAGTTATTGTAATTTTTTTCTAAAATAATATATTAAAAGTTAAAATCTCTATAATAATTTACATCCAACTCCAATAGCTACTCTATTTTAACAATTTTATCATTAACAATATTAATAAAATATTTCATCATTTAATAAAATATTATTTCTCTCTGCTACACACTTAACTTCAATTATTTTGATTGTTTGAGTATAATTAAAATATTGTTTCTCTCTCTTCTATATATTTTTAGAGATTCTCTAAATTTAGAGATTTTTTTTCTCGTTTTCCCATTTTTCTATTTTAACAATTGATATACCATAGCTGTTGGAGCACTTAAATTGCTAAAATCCTCCATTTTTCTATTTTATAATAGATGTTGGAGATGCTCTAAAATCCTAATTCTTTTTTTCGGATTTGTGGCGGATTTGTTTTTAAATGTCTTTTTTGTTTCTTTTTTTAGGGTCTAGTTTTTTTCTTATTTTATGGTGGATTTGCATTGAGCAAACGTTAGGTTGTTTTAGTTGGAAACGTGTCATTAATAATCGTCATGTTGTCGAAATTGACTTGTAGTGTTTTTAAACCACATGGTGACTATTCAACGGGTCTCACCCAAAAGTTTGGGAATGAGATACCTCCACCTGTCCCGTAGTTGATACAGAATTGTGGAGGCAGGCAAGGAAGCTAGAAATGTCATCTATTTGGGGTTTGGGTACAACTTAACTAGGGGTGTAAGTGATTCGAGCTACTCGAGCTCGAGCTCAAGCTCGTTTATCTCGAGTTCGAGCTTAATATTTCTCGAGTTCGAGTCGAATATGAACACAAAATAAGACTTGTTTAACTTAATGGGCCGAGCTTTATAACATTGATGTTCGACTTGGCTCATTCGAAAACTCGATTATATTTTTCGAGTTGAGCCGAGCCATTTGAGCGTATCTTTTTTCGAGCCAAACATGCTCATATATATATATATATATATATAGGGGAGAGTTCATATGAGACCACCCTCATCTAAACGAACAAAGAAACACCCTTAAATCATATATGATTTTATATTGTATGGGATCCACATCATATGTGGTCCTAAAGGTGTTCCTTTGTTACTTTAAAAATGCAAAGTATCGTTTGAATCTTCCTCTCTCTCTCTCTCTCTCTCTCTCCATTTTTCTTTGGTTGTGAACTAAGGACAAATGAAAACGCAACACGTGTCTAAATGTAGATTATTCAGACTGAATAATCAAAGAAATATTCAAACTGAATATAGTATTTATTTAGTCTGAATAATGATTAAGTCAAGAGTTTTGCTAAATTTTCAAAAAATGGAGTGACGGATTTCGGGTTGTCGGAATCCTGCGGTAAATCCAAATCCGCCGGTAAATCTGATTTTCTACACACTTTTTTTCGGCAAGCAGCTAAATCCACCGGTAAGTCCGTTTTTAATTTGGCGAATTTTCGATGGATTTTTTCGTCGGAAAAGGTCCCTGTTTGATAGTGAACTATAAAAACCGTCCATATAATTTACCAAAGCTATGAATGTCAGTTTTTAAATTTTAAAATTAACAAGTTGTCATTATTGTTTGTATTTCATTACAAAAATTGTCCCTAGCTATATAGTCTAGTAATTTTGTTAAATATTTTAAAAAAAGTTGATTTTTGAGAGTTGTATCGATATGTTCTAATAATAAATTATTGAATTTATTAATGATGAGTTTGAAATAGTCGGTAGCTAGCAAAAAGAATAAATTAATTAGATGATGAAGATGAGGACAGTGAAAATACAAGTGAAAGATCATGAATTGGCTGACAAAAATTGGTTGTACCTCCTCAACATCCCTTTTGCCCTACCCCTTCATTAATTCAATATTAATTGCTAAAGGTACAACTATCTTCTTCTTCAATTCATCATCTTCATGGTTAATTTCTACCAATCATTGTAGCTAGGGTTACAACTCCCTCAAAAAGCTTTATCTTGGAGTTCCTTATAAAACACAACCCTTATAATTAATATAGTTATAATTTATATATAATATCAAAAATTCAAATTATTGAAATATATACAGATTTTCGTATCGATCTACTATAAGTATATATACTTTTTTTGATCATCTTTGTAACATTTGCAACTTTTAGGTCTCTTTCATAGGAAAATGAAAACATCTATCTATCTAAACTATACAATAATTAATTAATGATCAGTGATATATTTAACCAATAATTTCATGCTTAATTCCTACACATTTCCTAATTTAATTTTAGGGTTATGCACTCACAATGACCATAATCCAATACACTAATAAATAACCTTTAAATTATAAACAAATATATAACATACTCATTACAACACTTTTAACTTCTAAACCAGTTATATATCATAAGAATTCCTTACAACTAAATAACTCTTTTAGAATATCCACAAAAAAAATTAATAAGATTTTTAAGTTTAAAACCAACATATATTTGTGTATTATACAAGGACATCATAAACAGATATAGATCCAAAAAATATTTGGAACGAAGGTACAAAATAATTATCACCATATAAATAAAATAAAATAGAAAATAAGGTTTCATAAAAAAATGATTGAATGACAAACGAAAGGCTTTCTGCAACATAGAGGTGAGGTGTACCTTATTTATTTAGTTTCTTTTTTATGATGATGATACCATACAAATGTGCAATCTATAATATCAAATGTAATTACACTATCAGTATGTTACAATTATTTTAACTCAATGAAACACGTAATGTTACAACTATTTTAACCCAATGAAACACGTAATGTTACAACTATTTTAACTCAACGAAACACGTATTAATTTAAAACCGATGCACTTTTAAGCCCCTAAATAAGTTCCACAGCATCTCAGGTGCACTCGGTTGCAATTGGTTGATGAAACAGTTAGACGACCTAAGTTAAATTAAGTTCTGTTAACGGAATTGTACAATCTAGAAAAATCTAATAAGTAAATCATTATATAAGTTTTTTTCTATTAACTATACACTTGAAAAAGTCCTGCAAGTTTTTTATATAAATTTATTTTATATATATTTCAAAACAACAATATTCTTACAAAATGATTGCTGCAACTTCAGAGTTCAGAACATACAATATTTCCAAAAATATTAAATAAAAGAACTAGATTAAAACAACAATTTCGACATGTATTATATATTTAAGGTCGAGGATGATACATCATTTTATTTTATCTTCTTTGTAATGAATTAATATTTTTTTTTTCTTATACCATACATCTTAAAATGTTTAATACATTTAAAAAAATTGAAAATTATTTATCTGATTCTAAAAATAAAAAAACATGGCAAATAACGGATCTAAAGAACCACAAATTCGAACCAGATGACATGAAATTCCAGAATATAAACTTTGCATTGTATGTAATAAGAAAGAATGCTTTATACATTTCGTGTAAACAAGCAGATGCATCTATGGATATTATAGAAAACATGGCAATTACAAGTTAAGATTTATAAATATTCGTATGAAAAACTGAAACCAATAATTGGCAAGTTTTGTATCCAAATCTTATGCTTGAATATTGCATACAAGAACAAACAGTTGAAAATATTTCACCAAGATCGATAAAAGATCTAAGCTAAAACACATAACTTACATAAAAATTTGCAGAAAAAAAGTAACAAGATCAATTAAGCGCCATGAATATTAATTATGCATCTTTGTCGTTGGGGATTCTAAATGATTTATTCGCACATATCAAAAGCAAACTTATATATGTTAGAAATATATATGTATATGTATTTAATCTAGGGTTTTACTTGGAAGTTGAAAGGGTCAAAGAGAGAAGGACTTACGAAAAAAAGTAAGTGGTTTGCTTTTGATGATGATCATCAACACAAAGATCTCTGCTTTTAGGAAAGAATCATCACACCGGTACTGCAAAAACATAATGCTTTCAACTCTATCCAATAAGTCAAAGTAACAGCATAGAAAAACACACCCCATACTATCTAATTTTACAAGGATATATATACATATATATATATATGTAACGTTGTGCTTTTAGGTGAATAGCATGACAACTGTGAGATGCTTATTATAAAGAAAAATTAAAGATTCAAGAGGGTTTTACAAAGAGATACCAACAGAGCTCCATTGACAGTATGCCCACCTCCACACTAATTACACACACACATAAAAGAAAATCTTGCCTTAGACTATTTCTTATCAAACTACGAAACCCTAATTACAGTACCCACACACCCACACACACAAGTTTCTTTTTCTTTCTTTTTTTGCTTTTCCTATTGATCAATGAATAGGGAGGTGGACAGAATGCCAAAGAAATCTGCTGGAAACCCTTTATTAAACCGCCATGAAATTAAGAAAGATATATGAAAAAACACACAGATACAAAGAAAGAGGTTTTAAGTGAAGAAGAAGGGAGATCGATGGGTGTTATTTATTTAAGAAGATGATGATGAGAGAGAGAGAGAGAGAGAGAGAGATACATATATGACAGCACAGTAAATTAGAGAGGTAAATAATTAAGAGGGGTGGATGATCTTGAGAACTGTGTAGTATTTTTGTTTGGGTATTGCTATAGGAACACCCCTGTAGCCTAAAACACCTATATCAGTAGTTAAAAAAGGGCCCAATAAATAAGTGACACGTGTTATTGTCTATTAACCTTAATTAACTACGGACCAAAGTTCAAAACACTCATTATCTAAAAATTAAAATTAAATATATATATTTTTTAAATCTTAAACGGTCAGCTTATCCATGTTAAATGAAATTGAATATACTTTATTCATTTAATTAACAATATTAAATCACTATAAAAAATATGATAAAAATTAAAGTGATCTTATTTTGTATTATTTGTATTTCAAAATTATAAAAACACAAGTATTATTAAATCTAAATTAATATTAAAACTATATATCCATGACAAGTTATTTTATTTATATTATTATTTTTAAATTATATTAAAAAAAAGTATTGTTAAATATATTTTTATTTATATATGTATATAATTATTAAAGAAAATAACTTTTTTAAAGCAATTTCTATTAATTTTAGATGTGTTGTTTTGTTAGTAATTTATTTATTAATAACGATATATTTATTACTAATAAAAAATAATAGTAATAATATACTTTTACTATAATAATATAAAATAAAGAAAAAATATTAAACAATCATGATAAGTAAAAAATAAAAAAATATTAAATAATGATGATAATAATTAAGTATTTATTAAGCATATTCATTTAAAATAATTATTAAATAATCATGATTAAGTAATGATTAGATATAGAGGAGGTGTCTAGATAGTATTTAGAGGGGTGTCTTAATATATTCACCCTTTTGTTTCCAGAGAATGACTTGTTCGCTACGCATTGACAATTGGACATATTTTTGTAGTTGAGAATTTAAGCCTTGGAAAAGGGGTTAGCCATAATTATTCAACCACAAGCTTTTCTGTCACGATTATGATGAGAAAGAAAAAAAACCAACAAATCATGGGTCTGTTCTTCAATTCAATGCATAAAATCAATCACTCCAAAGATTCTTCTATCTGCCACATATATATACATATATAGAGTGAAATGTATGCAAAAACTTACATAAAACCCCCCAAAGAAAAACAGTAGATGATTCAGTTTCATGAAGAAAAAAAAAAAGTTTGGATTAATTTATGGTGTTAGTTAAAAATGGGTTGAAGGAGTTAGCTTAAATTAAACGTAGCATCTCCAACAACATCTTCAAAATGGAGAAAATAGGGAGTTTGAGCCATTTTTTGCTCTAACAGTATCTCTAAAATTTTCTTCAAAATGTAGAAAGCATGAGAGAGATTACAAAAATCTCTAAGTTTGGAGAAATCTTAAAAAATGATTACCATGATACAAAAACATTTTTTTATTATGTTTCACCAATAAAAAAACTTTAATTTAATTATCTAGGTGAGACAAATAATATTTTATTAGAATATAGAATATTTTATTAATATAATGAATGGTTTAATCTCCAACATGGAGAAGCTATTGGAGTTGAATGTAAATTTTTTAGGGATTTTAAAGTTTGTTTCTCTATTTTGGAGAAAATTATAGAGATGCTCTTGAAGATGAACTCAAAAAGTATATAATTCCAACATTATCCCATATATTTGAATTGAGATTGTATATCAACTATTTGGTCCGACATCATGTATCAACTATTTTGTTTTCGATCGTATATGTATGTAACTAATGATAATGAACTCAAAAAGGCATTTCATATTTCAATTCATACATCATTTCATCAACCAATTTGTTTGTCGATCAACAAGTCCAGTTACATCATAAGTTTAGATTGTGCCTCAAATCAACGGTGGGGAGAGGTTGAAGTCATCTTCTTTGTCTTTTTAGTTGAAACAAAATGCATTATATAGTTAAATTTATCAATGAAATTTCATGTTCTTTTGAAAAAAGAGTCGAGCTTTACATTGCGGTCAATTTGATGTTGAGAGTAACAAGACTAATCTGAAATTATTAGCATGTAATTATGATCTCAAATGGTTTTATTCTTTGTCTTCTAATTTTTTTATTTTAAATCTTTTTTTTAGAGAATTTGTTGAAACAAAAAAAGACTTCAAAATTTTCATTTTAAAGAATATGTTAGAAGATTTTTTGCAAACAATTTAGAAGAGGATTAATGCAATCTAGTTTTTTCTTCACATGTAATCGTTATGATGAATTTGATGAGAGTACTAAATTTATATTTCAATGTGTAATTAATTAATATAGTTTTAGGGTAAATTCTAATTTTGGTCCCTAAGGTTTAGTGGAATCTTTGAAAATAAGACCTCAATTTGATAACTCTATAAATTGTCCTTATGGTTCTCATTTTGCTTTGAAACCGGTCCCTGATCACTAACTCCGTTAAACGTTGTCCGTTAAAATATGGGTAGTTTAGTCTTTTACCTATTTTCTATTAAAATCAGTATAATTATATATATATATATATATATATATATATAGGTGGAGGTTCAAACGAGAACAACTCCATTTTACGAGAACGCAAGAACACCCTTATCACATGTAATAATACACGTGAGGGGACCTGATGGTGTGCGGACAACGTGTCTTGCGACTTAGATCGCCCCAAAAGTCATTTGTGTCTATGATTTAGTATCACATGTGATGACCTTGATGGATTATAGTATCACATCAAGAACACATTGAACACATGTGATAATACATGTGATGAGATTTAGTGGTGTAAAGGAGACTTGGCCCGCAACATGGACAGGGGCGGATACACCCCTATAAGGGGGGGGGGGGGGGGTCCTATCCCCCCAGTGAATTTTTTTTTTTTAAATTTATTAAGGGTAAAAAACATAAAAAATACTGAATATAGCCTTCGTCCTCCCAGTAAAAAATTTCAAAGGACCCCATCTTATCGACAATTAACAAAAACACTAAAAAATCTATTAAAATCAATAAAAAAACTCGAACAAAACCTTCGAAATCCACAAAAACACTAAGAAAACCCCTCAAAATCGATAAAAACAATAAGAAAATCACTTGGAATCAACTAAAAAAGTTTAAAAAAGTTTCGAAACACGTCGGGTGAATTTACGCGTATTTAGTCTATCTTAATGGGACCCCGGTGGACAGAAATCTTGGATCCGCCACTGAACATGGATCACGTCAAAAGTCGTCTGTGTCACTAATTACTATCACATGTGTATCATATGTGATAGAATAATAGTATCACATGTGATTGTCTATAGTAAATAGGTGTTCTTGCGTTCTCGTAAAATGGAGGTACTCTCGTTTGAACCCTTAAAGTATCACATGTGATTGTTTATAGTAAAGGGTGTTCTTGCGTTCTCGTTTTTAGAAATGTTGGAAGATCATAGAAACTACGGTTGTAATGGTTTATTCTAAGGATCAAATCACAATTAGGAATCATCAAGTACTGAAGAGATTCAAGTACAAATAAAATCTAGGGACCACATCACATATTTTAGAGGTTGATGTATATGATGTAAATTAGTTTTGTAACAGGGACCAAATCACATCTTCATCACAGGCAGTGTTTAAAAAAGCTTGCCACAACTGCGCTCATGGCTTAAACCTTGTATCTCACGTCACATTATGCATGTGATATGTCATGACCTAATGTGCAGTTTTTATATTACAATATTTGATTTTTCTAATTTTTTAATGTCTTATTTATTAGTTTAATGTGTAAATTAATTTAAATTATTTAATATTCCTGACTCTTTAAGTAATAGTAAAAAATATATGTTTTTATGTATAATAATTTATATGAAAAAAACATTTGCCGTTATAAGTCATGCTTTGAAAAACATTGTGGCCTCGTTGTGACTTCTAAGGCTTAAAATTTGACCTTGCCACGTCATATCACGTCTCACACCATTTAGAACATTGATCATATGCCTAGATCGATGGTGTAGGAGCAAGGGGTGGAATTCCTGGTGGTCAGCGGGAAGGAAGATAATGTAGTTCCCTTTGTTCCTATGTTCTTGAGTTTTATGTTGGACAAGATCCTTATGTTTGTTCGTCCATTTTGTGTGTGTATATATATGTATATATACATTAGTAAATAAATAATATAAAATAAATATTTTTATTATTAAAAGAAAATATGTAAAATAAGACAATAAGACTTAAATACCCCTTGCTCTAACGAAAAAAAATAAACGGAGTTAGTGACTGGGTATCACTTTTAGAGCAAAATGAAGATTCATTAAATCTCAAGGACCAAAATTGAAATAAAATATGTTAAAAGAATTTGAATCTATCTGTTTGGGTCCGAAAATGTAAATTATGGGTTGTTTGGGTTAGATATATTAAACAATAATATTAATGAAAATAAAAAACACATAGAAAATTGTATGGTTTATATAATATAACAGGTTCATTCCCTACAAACCCAAATTTTACTTTGCAAATTAAACCGGAATGAATGAAAATTTGATCTCTTTTTTCTTTTCGGAGTAATTTTCCTTTTTATTTTTCTTTCTTTAAATAACCACCCTTTAATTTAAAAAATATGTAAAAATTAGGGAATGCTCTCTACAAATAAATTTCTCTTCACACACACACACACACACATATATATATATATATATATATATATCAAAACGAATTTTTTACATTACTAATATTACAATACTACAAAAAAAATTGTAAACACCTCTATTAAAGGAGTGCCGTTAGCACTAGGGGTGCTCAAAAAACCGACCATACCGACCAACCCGATCAACCCAACCCAACCCGATGCAAAATAACCAACCCGAAGCAACCTTACGCCTAATCGAGTTGTAAAATTTTCAAACCGTAGGTATTGGGTTGATATCGGGTTACTTTTATTTGAACCCAACCCAACCCGACCAACCCGATGAACCCGATATCCTTTTATATTTTGGGTTTAATATAATTATTGAATCTCTATTAATATGTAAATTAAACGATTACAGCAATCACGCACTATCCTCGTATACATATATTTTCAATCTATTATCTATTTTTACATAAATCATTTGTATATATTAGTATATATGTTGAGAAAAATTAATTGGATGTAATATACTTCAAATTCAAGAAGTATAGATAAATTGTACCAAATGACAGATGATGAAAAAGAAATTATGAGTTATTCAATGTTAACAGAATATTTTGTTATACCAAACTATCAACCCGATCAACCCGAACGGGTTGGGTTGAACTTTTGGTTGGGTTGGGTTGGGTTGAAAAATTCTCAAATCGACAACATTGGGTTGATTAGTTAAAATACCTCGAACCCGATCAACCCAACCCATGAGAACCCTTAGTTAGCACTCCCCAAAAGTTGATTGGAAAAAATGTTACAGCATCTCCAATAGCTATGCTATAATAGAAAATAGTGATTTTAGCATATTTGTTGTTCCAACAGTTATGTTATCCCATATGCTAAAATAGATAAATGAGGAGAGAGATAAAAAAATCTCTAAATTTAAATAAATCTCTAAAACCATATAGAAGAAAGAGAAATAATAATTTAATTATATCCAACCAATTAAAATTATTGAATTGACAAAAGTATCTGAGATAAATAATATTTTATTAAATGTATTTAATATTTTATTAATATAATTTAGTTAAAATTGCTAAAATAGAATTGCTCTTGGAGTTAAATGCAATTTTTTTTTTTGAGATTTTAACTTTTTCTATTAAGTTATAAAAAAAGTTATAGCATAACCGTTGGAGTCGGAGATCCAACACGGTTTATTTTTAGAAAAAGTGTAAATGATTTCTTTAATAAAATTAAAAAAATAAATAGATTAATTTATAAGAATTAAGTATGGTGTTAAGTGGCAGTGGATGTACATATTATGATGCAGGATTTACTTGGAATTAGGAAATTGAGGTGTGGAAAAGGGCATTTAATATTTATGATGTGGAGTCGGAATGTTACATTTTGTCGAGTGACAAGTCGCAGTGATGGGTGATGAATCACGTCCTTCCTTTTTCATTTATTACTGCCTGCACAATTGCATTTAAACAAATCATTTTCACTGACAAAACTATAAATTATTTTGGTTGACTTATAAATTCATAAATTTATTTCAAAATAATATTACATTATTACAATCGCTTCTTGTTTTAAGAGAAAAGTTTAAAAAAAAATCCAACAAAGTATCCCATTTTGAATGGTTAGATCTTTAAATATTTTTTTGATTAAAAAAACTTTTAAATTTTTCTATTTTAAATGATCTAGTCACTGAACTATTGATTTAAATGAAAAACCACTAAACTTTATCATTTTGAATGATTAAGTTTCTAAACAAAAATAAATAAACCATCGATATTTTAAAAATTAGTTATCCATATATTTTTTTTAAATAAGTTATTTGTATCTCACCAAAAAAGTTTTAAAGTAAAATAAACTTAAATCAGTTTTACCGTTTCAAAAACCTACGCAATTAAAACCCCTAACAAACAATGGTCTCGCTCCCCCTCGTCACTCCCCATTACCCCAACGCTGTTTATTCTCCATTTCGCCTTAGCACGTTGTTGGTCCCTGCCATCGATCTTCCTCTTTTTGATCTATTTTTTTATTCATCATAAGAAGGATAATCAAAAGATAACCGATTAAAGAAAGTTTATTTATGTTTACAAACTGTAAGTAACCAATTTTAAAAAATTCGATGGTTTAATTTATTGAAAAAAATCAAGGACTTAATCATTCAAAAGATGAAAGTTTAATGATTATTCTATTCAAAGTGAGAAATTTTAATGGTTTTTTCATTCAAAAAAATAGTTCAGGGACTTAACATTCAAAATAAAAAGGTTTAATGGTTTTTTTAATTTAAAAAAAAATAGTTTAGGAACTTAATCATTCAAAATAGAATAGTTTGTTGGGTTTTTTTCAAACATTTCCCTTCTTTAAATTACTATTGTTTTTATTTAGCCAAAAATTTGTTATCGACAACTTTAATTTGATTGATACGAAACCCATCTTTAACTATATAAATGTGAGGGGACGTTTTCTGGTTCACTCAACGATTAAGACTAAAAAGAGGTTTAAGATCAAACATGATTTGTATATTGTATTTAGACAAACTCATCTTAAAATATAATTGTGACTCCAAGAGAGGATATGATTTAAAACTGTTTTTATAGTTAAATGTAAAACTATAATCAATTTATAAGATATTATTTTGTGACTCGAATATTGCAAGAAATTAGTATATGGTCATTTTCTTTAAAAAAGAGTTTTTATATATTAAAGAAATTCAAGGTTTATCTTTTTTTTTTCTTTTCTAGCAATCACTTCAAGATATAATTGTATGTGAGTATACTTACAACTTTATACAAACACCATAAATGAATAGATATACTAATTTTGACGTCTAAAAACCGTCTTTACACAATGTTATCAATTGATTAGACACTAAAAGATTTCTTCATCAGTATACGAAACATAAACTTTGATATAATTAAGAACATTTGCATTATATGTACCGACTTTCTCACCTATGTGAAACAATTCTTAAAACTTAATACTTTTGGTTAGAGATGACAATTTAACCTTATATAAATAATGATAGTATCTATTTATTTATTTTTGAAATATGTAAAATTTACATACGACAAATAAAATAAATAAATTCACCCACCATTCTCATCTTTAGTAAAGTTTGGACTCTCAATCTTCTAAAAAACTAAATATACTCACATACCACAAGATCAAAGACCATTTATAACAACTATGAGATGTTTGGGGCTAATTTAGTCTATATGACTGAAGTCCTTTCTCATATACATTCAAACTAAATACACTTTTGGTCTCACAACCAACAATAATAACACCAAGGATTCAAATGTACTTTCTTTGTTTAAAAAAATTGTTTACAACAACTTTAAAGAATGTATAATTATTAAATCTTTTAGATATTTAAATAACAATTTTGTTCTTAATTTTTTTTTAAGAATATAATATTTACATACGTCAAGTTGAATAAACAAACTCACACACCCAAGTCTATGAAGTTTGAACTTCCGACCTCTTAAAAGACCAAGGGCTTACATACCGTTAGGCCAAAGACCCTTTGGTCTGTTCTTAATTTTAATAATAGAGAAGACAAATAGACAATGAATTTCCTTATCTTATAAATGAAAATATAAATCGGAAAGTAGACAATCTTTTTAAAGTTAGACATTTCGTTTTTATTAAAACTTGCATGGCATTGTCGTCTTCAAATCTCTCTCTCTCTCTCTCTCTCTTACGTCTCTCCATCTTTCTCATGGTTCGTAATTTTTTTAAAACAAAGACCTCGAGAACACGACATAAATCTAAAAGGGGGAGAGAGAGAGAAGAGGGGTAGTAATGTAAATTAAATGCTATAAATCTACCCTCATGCAAGCCTTCAACTATCTCTCATAAATACCCACCTGCCTCTCTCTCTCTCTCTATCTCTCTCTCTCTCTCTCTCTCAATTCAATTCCAGATCATCATCAACCTACCAAACCTTTTCATTTCTAATGTTACAGATCTTGCTTTCAAAAACTTCAAGATAACTTTTGGTCAACTCATCTGTACTTTGACTCAGAAAAAAAAAATCATTTGTGTTTTTTGTTGCAAAAGATAAAAAAAAGTTTCATTTTTTTAACTTGAGAGAAAAGAAAAATAAATATGTCAATTTATTTTGAAATGATACAACACTTGACATCACTAAAGGAAAGTATTGCGAATGTTTGAAAGATTATTTGAATAGCAATAAAATAACACAGCATCTGATATTATTAGAGAACGAGATTGAACCTATAAAACAAAACATGGAAGTAAATGAAGTTGTGATGGGACTAAAAGATTATATCTAATGCAGAGTTCTTATTAATTAAAAGTGTAGTGACTTATAAGAACTATTATTGTGGAGAGGTTCTTTTAAGAACCTAAAATCTCCTAACTGTTTGAACAAGAACCTTGGTTCTTATTATGAAGTTTGTGAAAAATGACATATTCCTTAATTTTTATTTTATTTTCTAGACTTTACTTAATATATATTGATATAATTTATTTAATGGAACCCATAAAATATGTTTCTTATAAAAATAATCATTGTGGATTTTGAAGGAATTTCTTAAATTGTTGAGGTGGAGATGAGTTGACAACAAAAGGTGAAAAAAGAGGTTCTTAAAAGAACCTCTATTTGAGATGCTCAATTACGTCGGAATCTACCAATAGGGAATGGAACTCTATGAGATAGAATCTCCTGTTGTTCCTCAGTAGCTCAGTGGTAGAGTTGCTTCAGCTTCAGCCACTCGAATTTTCGATATCCCTTTTTCGAAAGCACCACTTTCACACAATATAAGGATGACGACGAGTTAGACGTTGATGACCTTGCTGACACTGAGGCTACTAAAATAAATTACAACGACCGGAACTCCTCACGAGGAACAAGAATGGGATTCCGATGCATAAATGTAATTTTTAATTCTTTTAATAATTAAATGTAAATTTGAATAGTTACTAAATAGAAATTATGATAAAACGTATTTTTAAAGTGTATTTGAACGACCTAATGAGATAGTTTAAAAATAGAAAATTGTAAAAAAATTTGATGTAGGCCCGGTCCAGGGTTGGAACTGGGACCGATTACCCGAACCGGTTACAACCAAGCTTAACCGGGCCATCCCTTTACAATCGGGACCGGTTGCCATGAACAGTGTTTGGGACCGGGACCGGCTTGGGTTCAACCCGGCCCGAGACCCATTTTTTCCCATGACTAGTGATACATAAGAAGGTTTTTGTTGAAGGTGATTAATTATGAGCTTAATATTTCTTGCAAATTCAAATTTGGTTGCCGAATCTAGATTTCATACGAGTGTTGACTGTATCTTCATTTTTATAAAACTTGGATGAAAATATGTTCTATTTCGTGACACCTCATTTTTTTCTTAGGGTCCAGTTAAATACAAAAAAAATTATTTCAATTACATATAAAATTGCGCAACGATTTTCACTTCTTATTAGAACAAGATAACCCTATTAAAATGCCCAATCATTTTAATATTGTTTTCAATAAGACTTAAACTTATAGGTCTAATATTGTGTGTTTTATATAAGAACATTACAGTTATATGCTTTAAGTGTTTAATTTTTTTTCTTTTTTTTTTAACTATTGCACCTTGCAGTATCAGTTGTTTTGTTAAAAAAAATTAATATATCAATCTAAAAAAAAGGTCGATCACTCGTGATTAAACAAATACCATCTAATGGATTGAACCCCAACAAATAACTATCATTTGCTAAGAAATGCTAAATTAATTTATACCCTAATATATTTATACCACAAGTTTATTGATCCATCTAAACAAATTAAATTAGTTAGGTTTTTTTTTTGGAAAGAGAATCCTAGGCATTTGCCTAGACTAATCCATAACAATTTTAAGACTGCTAAAGTATGCAGCCCTGACATAATTCCCCAGTGGCCACAAGTTGTTTGCGTCTGGATTCGAACATGGGGTAGATGGGTTATCTAACTTCATCCCCCACAAGTTTTAACCAGTACGCCACAAACCTTGAAATTAGTTAGGTTCTTAGACCCTAATGTAACAATACCTTAAAAAGAACCGCTAAAACATAGTAAAACATCTTGAAATTATGGCTAAAACATCCTTTTAAGAAGTTCAGGGGCCCGACTGTAATATCTGAAAAATAAAAGTCAAGATTTTGTATGTAACATTTTCTGGAGTAAATACAAGAAGTGACTAGAGTTGATGGGCTATTTGATAAAATCCAGAAAGTTATCAATAAAAAAATTGTGGCTGAAATAGAATTTTAGAAACTTGAGAGGGCTAATCGTAAAACTCAAATCGTTGTCGAAGGGGATCCGAACGCTCCCCCGGGTCCATCCTAGGCTCTGGGTTGACCACCCGACCCACTACTAGTTTTGCAATGTCTTTGGTTTGGCCCACCACACCAGCCGACAATCTAACAGTAACACCCCCTTGGTTTTGGTCTTTTTGCCAGTTGCCACCCAAATCAGGTCTGCTGCCACTGTTGTCCAATGTCGATTTAACCTTTAATTTCAACGGTTTCTTTCACAAATCTATTTTTAATTTTAATTTTAAGTTTTTTTCTCAACAAATTCAAATAAGAATGTTAAAAATCTCATCTGTCCAGGTTTGATTCTAGACCCTTAAAAAAGAAAAGACTAAATATCGTGACAAAGTAAAAAAAAGGTTTATATGTGAATTATTGAAATAACTATTTGAAATTGCACATATAAACCGACTTTATAAAATTTCATACGGTTCATATATGCACAATGGCGAATCCAGAAAGCTAAACTTTTTTGGTTTGGGTTATCTGTTTTCGACTTAAATGGTTTAGTTAAACGAATAAAGATAACTTATTCAGTTATCCGGTTCGTTTATTTGCTTAACTTTTTACTATCTAGGTTAAATCAACACATTATACTAATATTTTTTTATTTCATTTAACTTTTTACTATTTCAGAGTTAAGATGCCAAAAGAGTAATTAAGTAGAGAGAGTCGTTTGCGGTTGCCAGTCGGTTGGTCGTTCCGTTGTCGGCTGTGTTTGTGCATGTTAGAAATGTACCAATTAAAAAAAGTAGGATCAAGACATCAAGTTGGGGTCTTGACTTTTTCTTGTTGAGAACAAAATAGAAAATTTTACTTCAAAAAAAACCTTTTATATTTTTTTCTGAATTTTTTTGAAGGGTTTTGATAGTGCTTGGGATGGGAAATTTATTGAAATAGCTATTTTGTAATATAGATTTCATTTTTAGCCACTTTTCAAGATCATTTCTTGAAATAACTAGACTTTATGCAGAAACTGTCTCTGTGTAAAGTTCATTTAAAAAAAAGTTTCCACTTTTTATTTTTTACATAGCAAGTCAAGTTTCTGCGTAAACTATGTTTTTTTCCGTCAATTTTCTGCGTAAATTTTTTAGACTTTACACAGAAAGTCAAGTTTTTGCATAATTTTTTTTGCCAACCAGACATTCTTTATGCAGAAACTTGATTTTTTGTGTAAAGTCTAAAATTGATTTTTTTTTCTTTTCTAAAAGTGGACTTTACGCAGAGATAAAACTTATGCATAAAAGTCTAGCTATTTTCAGAAATAACCTTGAAAAGTAGTTAAAAATGAAAATTTATATTAAAAAACGACTATTTTAGTAAATTTCCCGCGTGGAACCTCTACCAAGAATGAATGCATCCATCCCTATTATAGTGTACTACTTAAATAGATTTTTACAATGATTCATATATAAAACTTTCTTTAAACCACCTTTCTCACATAAGTTCATTTTCAAGTTTAAAGAAAAGTTAATTCGAATACTGTTCAATTCTTTCGTGAAAAAAAAAATAATAACATATAAACACTTTTAAAAGGGTGAAACAAGAAAAACAACAGAATTTATATAGCAAAAGTTAAACAAGCCAATGTAAAAGTTCCCACAAATGCAATGTTTGCAAGAAATATGAAAACCACAATACATTATTCCATCGACTACTTTATTCCGTAACACAAACACAAGTTTATTCAGAATCTCGTATTGCATTTTCGATATCACCAACTTATTATCATCATATAGAAGGTAACTACGACCATCGTTGACCTTATTTATGCCAAACTGCATATTGGTGGCCATGAGCCGCGAGTTTCCACTCGGGACCTTTCGGACACCACGAACCGCTGCCGATTTTCATGCAAACTTTCTCTCCGATTATGGCTGCATAAAGATTAGCCTGAGCCTCAAGAATCTTAATAGAAGATCGGCTGGTTATATCTTGCTGCTTGCGAACATTGATCTGCGTATTTAGATCAATTTTTAAATATCTTATAAAGATGGAATGTAAAAAAAGCGAGAAGATGGTGTTGAATAAAAAAAGCTAATGTACCAGTTTCACAATTTGGTCGTGAATGACGCTACCCCAGTCGTAAAAATGGTCGTAGAAAATCGACGGTACCCCTGGATGTGTCAGGATATATGCGTACCCCTGTATAGTATCGTTAAATTAGATATCAAAACAACAAACACAAATATGTTAAAAGTTTATGGTAAATAAATATTTGGCACCTCCATGACATGATTCGAAGGAAATGGCCAATGACCCTGAAATATGAAAATAAGTTGATTAGCTTAGAAAATGTTTTAGAGGACAAAAATACTATCAAACCAGAAGCATATATATATATATATATATATATAATCCATGAAAAAGTAAAAGTTAAATAAATACCTGAGTCGAACCGGTGTCATGATTATCGAGAAAAGTTACAGCTCGTGAAGGCCACCATCCCATTACGCCAGGTGGCTTTCCCTGTGCATCACGTAGACGCCAAAGTTGCCCCTTAACAGCTTCCTGTAGAATCCCTTTTGTTGTGAAGTCAAAAGCTGTTGAAAGCTTCCCTGTGGCATCGATCCAATTGATAATACGCTGCCTATGACTATCTGCAAATAAATATAACAACAATATTGCCGAAATCATATATATATTGTCTTCCAAAAAGATTCATTTTTTTTTCTGAGATAAATACCTTGGTTGTATTGCAGGTAGCTCCCGTTATAGCTGCAAGAGTCCCAATATTCTCCAACAGAGAATATTGGTTTTGCCCCCTCAATGTATTCTTTCACATATTTCGCAGAATAACTGTTTTTATGAAATAGATAATTAATTAATAACGATAAAGATGTATGCAAACAAGAATAAAAAGGATTTATGGGAACATTACCCTCTTGCAAAATCAAAGCGAAAATCCTGAAAACCAACAGTGCGTAGCCATTTTAGCCAACCAATGATGTCTTTTCGAACAAAGTCTTGTGTATGATCAATATTTGGAACCCCATGGAAGTTGTCTCCAGTGCTTGGGTTACCCTATGATATAAGATAGTTCACACGTACAAACACCAAATGTCAATTACAGAAGAATAACTACCATTATAAATATGGGAGTAACCACTATATAATTCACTTGATATCCAGAACTATATATATATATACATACCAATCCACCGGTACAAGATGTGACAGCACGTTCGTTCCACGACAATGGCACCCCATCATAGCGGTTATACCTTCCACCATGCCCTTTGGTAGTCCCAACACGATGATTGATGACTATGTCAGCCATTGGTCGGATATTGTGCTGCTTCATTTTGTTTAATAAAGCTTTAAGCAAAGACTCAGAACCATATTTAGAGTGGAGAGAATAGAGGTTCTGTGGAAGGTAGCCTGTAAAGAGGATGGTAAGGGTTAGAAAAGATCAGAAAGTAACTATATATATATATACGGTGTTGCTGGATTCTGTTTTCTGGACCTTCAGGAGAATATGAATCAGTTGCTGGTGGCAACCAAGCTGATGTAATCCCAGACTTTGCCATATCAGGTACTTTCTTCTCCAAATTTCTCCACCAGTCATGTTTACGGGATTCCCAGTTGAAAGCCTGAAAAGTCACAGATGTTGAATTAGTCAGTTTCGTGTAAAAAAGGAAAACAACAATTCCCATTATCGTAACAGCTGACTTATTTAAATTTAAGTCACATTTTGTTAGCGGGAAGCATCATAACTATTACTATATGTAAACAAAAACTATACGCTATACTTGCCTGCAATATGATTTCTCTTCCATTGTTTATCACTGCCAAATAAAAGTAAAATTTAGCTAGGGTGATTACTAATAGTTATCCTAAAGAAGAAAAAGATGTAATCTACAGGAAATAGAGCATACCAATTTGAGTTTGCTGAACACCATCATCTTGGTCCTATAATCGAAACAAAAGGGACAATGAGATAAAGAAGCGAAAAGAAGGTTGTCCATTGCAAAAACAAAAAAGTTGTTATCAATATGTATGATATATATATTTATAAGCATCAATCAGCTGACAAATAATTAAATGGAATTAGGAGGAGAAGTTGAAGTAGGAGGCTTACGTTTGCGAGGAAACCCATGTTATATAGCTTTCAAGTAGTGTAACTTTATGAGGCTTGATCAATGAAAATGAATGAGAAGATATATCCTGCACCCATAATTAAACTTGTTATGTAATTCGTGCACTTATCAAAGTTAGTTTTGAGAACCAACCTAACATACTCCATTCACTCAAAAAAAAGAGAAAAAAACTCCACCTTTCACTTTTGAAAGCCAAATAGACTACTATTCAATCTTAGAATTGATATAAATCATTAAACACAACCTAAGGTTACTCCATCCACTGCGAAAAAAAGGTCCACTTTTGACTTTCCGAAGTGAAATGGACTACTTTAAACATCAGAATTGATCTGAATCATTTAGTTCTCAAGAGGGACATAGATAAATAGAACCACATAAGGATTAGTAGTGTAGCTGGAGTTTAAATATAAAAAGGATTGCACATGAAAAGAATTAGTTTGGGTTGATCAGGTTGAAGACATTTGATAAACCCAACCCAATGTTTGTGGTTTGAAAAATCTCAACCCAACCCAACCCAAACCACCAATGCAACCCAACACAACCCAAACTGTACGGGTTAGTCTGGTCGATACTTTGGTACATCCTCTTATGTTTGTTACCTTGAATATGTTGTTTTATCTACTCATAATCTATTTTTCATCATGGTCTAACGTATCCATACTCCTTAAGTACATCACATGCAACTACTTTTCTCAATATATATGTATATATATATATATTCACATTAACTGAAGATATATATACTAAGGAGTTATATAGAGATGGAGAACAGATTGAATATATATATATATATGTGAAGAGGGTATTGTGATGATCTAATTGTCTAGTGCATATATTAACAGGGACTTAACAATCATAATTAATCCAAGAAATAGAAGGATATCGGGTTATCACCTTCAAATGACCATAACCCAATTCCAAACCATTACCTATGATTTGAATACTCTACAACTCAATTAGACATACAGTTGGTCTGGTTATTGAGCACCCTGCCGGAAAGTAGGAATTTTGGCTTCCAAAATGTAATACTGTTTGGAACAGAAGCACTGTTTTGTCAAAAGTCAAATCATAAACTATATACATGGAAAAAATCCCTTTGAAACACTGTTTATGCAAAGTCAAATCATAAAATGCATACATATAGATATAGGCCAAGCAACGCAACTATGCATAAATACGGAGTTCAACAATTGTGGATTCACAAAGAAAGTACAGAATTGGACAATCGATCAAAGCAAATTACCTGAAGACAAATCAAGTGGTACAATGAGCCCTAGAAAATTCAATTGGGGGTGAAACTCAACACCACTTTGCATTACAAACCTCACGCCATCCATATATTTATACGATGGAGGAAAAGCAAACGAGTAAAATGCTATAGATTCTTCACAACTGGAATGAAAATTTTCCATGAACAAAGATTCGAGTTGAAAATTGAAATTAGGAGGAGGAGGAGAAAGATTCGTGTTAGTAGGGACCGGTATGCAATTTGAAGATTTTGCGATTCGATGAGCAATCGAATTTGGGGGAGAATGAATACTTTTCCTTTTTCCTATGAAAAAAACTAAACAGAATAAAATGATGCTTGCATGTAAAAATGACTGAAAATGATTATGATGATAAAAATGATTTACGAACTTACATACTTTAATTGATTATATGTACTTTTTGGAATAAATACATTTATGTATTGTTTAAAGGGAAATTAATAAATAATCATTTTAGAAGATTCGACGTTAAATATAACCATTCTCCATT
The DNA here is from genome assembly GCA_036898165.1 of Silybum marianum. Lineage (NCBI taxonomy): Eukaryota > Viridiplantae > Streptophyta > Magnoliopsida > Asterales > Asteraceae > Silybum > Silybum marianum. The sequence continues at coordinate 42,578,067 of CM072531.1, forward strand.
CAGGTTTTACCAAAATAACCAATATTCGTATAGAAGATGATCTGGATTGCGATCTGCACTAGAGCCGGAATACATAATTTACAATTTTGGTCCCTGTTCTCGTAAAAACAACTATCCAGAGGTTAAGTGACTAGGTTGAGAGGTGTTTAAAAGATCAAAGTAAGATCGGGAGTTTGGATATATAAAAAAAGTTTGGTTTTCATGAGGTAAGGTTTTCATTGAAGCTTACTTTGAATTTTTTTTAAATAATATATAACGAGGTTAAATTTTTTTTAAATTGGTTTTCACGACCTAGTCACCCAACCTCTCGATCTTCTTTTGATTTTTTAAACACCTCTCGACCTAGTCACCCAACCTCTTGATCAAGAGTAGTTTTCACAAGGGCAGGGACAAAATTGTAAATTATGTATTCCGGCTTTAGAGGAGATCGCGATCGATATCATCTTTCATGAGCATATTAGGTAATTTGGTAAACAATATTGGGTATTGAGTTGTTTAAAATGACTATTTTAATTAATTTCCCTTGTTTAAATTGAACTAAATGACCCTTCTGAGTTCCTACATATAAAAATGATTGAAAACTGATTATTATGGTAAAAGTTCTTATTAGATGTTTTAGAGTTAGAAAAAGAGAAAGAAAATGACATGGAAACGGTTGACTCCCTCTTCATGGTTCAAATGTTCCTCGATGACCGCTCTCACCCTTTGTGACTCAACAACTATGATTAGCGATGGATCCAATAATTTTTCTGAGTGATGCATGTTTAAGATCAATCAAAAGCCTATAAAGTCAGTACGGTTTAACCCGGTGGAAATTTAATTGTGTGCATTTGATACAATTTTTTTACAAATGGAATTGACCGTGACTTTTTAAGCAAAGTTAAGATGACTTTACGAGTACTTTTTTTTGTGTTTTAGTTTATACAACCGTGTAAAATTAAATAAAAAAAAGACAACTTTTAAGTTGATGGATAAGATTAAAAAGAGAAGGACTAGAAAACGTAAGATAGGACAATTGTAAAATAAAAACAATAGTAGTCGATTAGTACTCGTTGATTCTTTATCTTTCAGTGTTTGATTTGAGGTTTTAAGTTCAATACTTTCAGTTGTATAATTGTTTTCATTTTTCTAAGTAATTGAAACATAAAACATAAAAAAGTAGAATTTTGTTGCCAAGAATAATCGAACTCATGACCTCAAATAAGGTAGGTAGCGCCCCAACCATTGCAATTATTTCAAATTTCTATTTCAAGTTTGGTTTTAAAAAACTACAAGAGGATCCTTCAAAACTAAGCGGGTGAAATTATTAGAGGCAATTGAGCGGGAGCCATGCATCCCCTACTCTCTTAGGGATTATTCACCAAATTTTCAATTAAGTCTTGTATACATAAATCTGTTTGTTTGGATGATTTGCTTATTTGGATAAAAATATGATGTTGTTTACTTTTTCTCTTGAATCAACAGTCCGACTGACATAAATGACTAATCTACCTCTTAAACAAAAATGTGTTGTTGTCGTCTACCTTTTTTAACATGTTTGAACCAATTTTTATTTAGACCAATTCCGTCAAAATAAAACCAAAAAAGTTATTGTTAATCAAACCAAAAGGCCATGAGACATCAAACTATTAAAACATAGAAGCTTATACAACACGTGGAAAATAATAAGTTCATACCTTTTTGGGTTTTTTGCTTATACAGAATGATATCAAAACCTAATAAGTTGCTTTTTAGGAGTGTTTGAGATTGTTTATACATGTAAAAGAATCAAAAAAACTGATAAATTGTTTCAAGTAAGTTAACAAGTCAGAAGATTATAAATTATCAAAAACTCCTTATTACCGGTTTGACACTGGTATAAACATTTTACTGTTTTCTCCATCCAAACACAAAAAACTACTTATTACCGGTGGTCCGGTAATCACACTGAAATAAGTCAATAATCGGTTTAAATAAGCAATCCCAAACAGGCAATATTAATATATAATTTCAGATTATATTTATTAATTACCGTAAGATATTTTGATATTTAGCAATGTTCGTATCAATTTATGAGAAATAAAGATATATCATTCAGGTATATTTTTTTTTTGGTTCAGTTTTTTTTTTCAAAGACTTGATATTTTTTTCATCAACTCATATTTCTACGTCGTTATTTTCAGAAGCAAAACTTGATTTATTTTCTTTTTGAAAATAAATGATTCGACGTCATTATATGTCGTCTTAATCTATTTATTCCAACTTTTAAATGTTGGTGGTATCCATAAATTCCTAAGAAACAAAACAAGGGTATCTTTCAGAACCAATTCCTTCCACCACCCATGATGGTTTTCTTTATTAATTATAGTTTATGCATATCCCGACTAATCCTATAAAACTGTAAAGATAACAAACAACCGTAAAACAAGCAGTAGATTTTATTAAGCTTATTTCATAAAACAAATTTAACTGAAAAAACTAACAAATAAACAGTCTGAAAGAGCAAATTATCTTTGAGAAAAAGGGTCAAAATTAGGCTGTATAAACAGAAGTCATTTCTTCACTTCAGCAGCCTTGATGATATCCATGAACTCAGGCTACAGAAAGAAAATAAATAAATAAAAAATAGTAAGAAGAAGCCAACAGTTACTAGATGGAATGGAATGGAATGATAAATAACAATCTGATTTACCTTGAGAGAAGCTCCACCAACTAAGAAACCATCTAGGTCTTGTAGCCCAGCTAATTCCTTGCAGTTGGCACCATTAACAGATCCTGCAATTAAAAATCGTTCATGATCGTGAGCCTTGGTGCACCCAGATTGTGTTTATGGTTTGGTTGGGTTGCTAAGAAGCATTATAGGAAGGTGAAAAAGTGCATAACCGAAACATACCTCCGTAGATAATCCTGGTTGAAGCAGCAACTTCGGGCTTGGTGTTTGTTTGAAGCCATTTCCTTAATTCTGCATGCACCTGTTATATGCATACATTCATAATCCCATTAAACGATGCATTTGGTAAGCGCAATAAAACAGACATAATAATAAATAAATAAAAAGTTGTTGTCCCATGTTTGATGACAATTAGATTGGGACATGACAGAACAAAACATAACATGACTGAATGGAACAAAAATCAGAGAGTTGGTACAAGATAAGTAAACTACTAAATTAAATTAAAACCTTTTACAATTCACTTACTTCTTGAGCCTGCTGTGGAGTGGCAACCTTTCCGGTTCCAATAGCCCAAACTGGCTCATATGCTAGGACAACATTATCCCAGCTCGAGATCTTATCTGCAAAAAAACATTTACAAATTGTATCAGTTTTAGCACAAAATTACGAGTAATAAAAATGTGCGCCTAGAGTTCATCTAGATGTAACAAATTTATGTTTTCCCAAACACACTGAAAGGTAGCCTTGCTGTGAAGTAGCACTTAATTAGTGAGTTAAAGTTTGCAAAAGTGATTATGACAACAGGGAACAGGAAATTTTCAACTTATGATTCTTTGAATATGAAGCATTAACTGAATCATATATCAACGAAGATCTGTAAGCATCAGCATTAAACAAGTTGAGATCTTATTACTTGGGGACACAACTGATATATCTTGAATTAGCTTTAGATCATATTGGTTGACAAAGCAACTTAAATCTCCATTCTTAAAGGAAGATATCTATCTATATATGAGGACAAATTAATTTAAATCGAAACAGAAGAATGGAGGGATGGAAGAAAGGGACTATCAGCAATTAAGAATGATCAAATTAGTAACAATAACAACACACATCAACATAAGGATACAAAAAGGAACTCTGAGGAGTAGTTTGATTCATTATTTCATTTCTAAAATCATAGCTGTACTGTTCAGAGTCATTATGTGATTAAACTGTTTATGTGATGTTGTTCATGACATCTTTTTAGCTTTTTTAAGATTTAGTATACCTGCAATCGCCTTAGTTTGTGCAGCAACAACTTGCATAGTGGTTCCAGCATCCCGCTGTTCAAGAGTCTCCCCAACACAAGCAATCACCTTCAAACCTTGAGAAAGTGCATATGCAACTTTGTCTCCAACAAACTGAAAAGGAAGTTACCAAACTGATGAGTAAATAAATGTCTTCTAAAGGCAAAACATAAGCCTATTATACCTATAGTAACAAATGGGCATGAAGCATTCATAAAACAAAGTACCTCATTGGATTCATTAAATATAGCTCTCCTTTCTGAGTGACCAATGATGACCCAAGGGATGCCCAAGTTAACGAGCATCTCTGCACTGCACACACACAAAATTCTCAATCAAGAAGGAAATGCGTCCAGCTAAAGGTTAAGACGCTGTAAATAGTAAATACAACTATCATAAATATGGGAACTGATCAACATGATCATGTGAAAGAATTGCATGCAATGCCTAAATAATCTAGAGATAGCAGAATCATTCATATCCTCTTCTTCAAATGTATGACCATCAAAAGTACAAAACCAGTTTAAAAAAGAGAGGGATGAATATATTTTTGTTTTTGCCAAGGATGGTGATTAAATGCACAAAAAGATACCTAATTTCACCGGTGAATGCTCCTCCTTTCTTAACCCAACAATTTTGGGCCGCAACATGGAATTCAGACCTCAATTCACTTTTAACATAAGGGATAAACACAAATGGAGGGCTCACCACCACCTCTGCAAAAAATGGACTGTGTGGTGAGTTCAAAAATTAACGACATAAAATCGACATACCTTATTAAAATTCAAAGAGAAATTTATAACAGCGATCATATATATAAAAAAGCACTCCTCATGAGGCTGAACTTCTGAGTTATGATCTTGTGGTTACGTTACATATATATCAATGCTGCATCAAATTACACTCCTTTCGGTGGAGAATGATCATGATGCCACGAGATAGATTGACTCATTTAAATCGATAATCGACTAGAACTGCTTACCTACAACATCTCCAGATGGCACTTGACCAGCATTAAGCGTTGACACAATCTTCTTAACTTCCTCTGAAGTTCCATTCTACAATAAATATTTCAGATCAACTAATCAACAAAAAATTCAGTTCCTAATTCATATCAATAAAAAAACATACAGATTTTGATCATTTGAAGGCAATATGACATGGATCAACTAACATGTATCCAACAATCATATGATCCATCACTTTATCTCTTACATAAATTATAAACTAACGGGAAGAATATGCATTACTTTTTCCCTCCAATGGATACAAATAGTAAAATCAAAATTCGGCATCTATTAAACAAACATTATATCATGTGAATCGTCCAGAAAGTGTATTTCAAATCTAATTCTATATTTGAAAACAATTAACAAAATCCAGACGATCGAGACGGATTCGACTACATATTTAACAAACTGTCACTGATTGTGAAATGGAAGAGTAAACAAATATGAGAAATGAAACTGGAAACAGATCAACAGAATACATTCGAGTTATCTATATATAAGAAAGAAAAAGAAAAAAAAAACTTGCGATTGACGAATAGATATAATAAAGGAGTAGTTACGCATTTCCAGTTGCCGCCGACGAAGAACTTCCGTCCCATCTTCTCCGATCAAAAACTTTGACAGCAAGAAAACTTCTTCTCCGATTGGGTTCGATATGCTGATGAACGAATCACAAGCATTACACAAATACACACCTCAGCTTACTAAATGGAAGGCCGAAATTTTGAACGGAAAGTAGATTTAATCGGATCACAGACTAATTTTATTGCCCTTTGAGGAACATGTCAATTTTTAAAAGTATTATCATTTGAGGTTCAAATAATCTTTTTATATATCTAAGTTTTGATTACCTTTTTAACATGTAATCAGCTAGAATGATGTAGATATTATGTCACTTATTTTGTAATTTTGTTTTATTTTAAATCCCATCTTCTCCAACCATAGTGAGCAAACCTTGATACGTAGGAATTAAAATTTGTTTACCATAATTTTTCAACTTTTTAATTGTATGATAAATTGCGTTCCTTTGTGTATTACTATTTAGGGATTTCACTTTTGCATATGAAATTCCATTCTCCTATGTCTCACTCAACGTGAATTATAAATAACAGAATAAATTGTAAAGAGCATTTTTAACAAATTATTTAAAATCAAGAAAATAAACATTTTAAAGTTTTTCTTTGTTATATTTTATAAAATTTTCTGTTAAATATACAAAAAATATGAGAAATAAGATAAAATTCTCTAAACTAAAAAAAAATATCAATATTTAATATTTAGAAAAAAAGAAATTGTTATAAATTATTATTCCTACCAAATACGTTGAAAGTATCATAATATTATGCGAAAATATGCTATACGAATAATAAAAACAAAATATTTATATAATACAACAGTCAAGATTGAGATGAGAAAATTGGAAATTGAGTCATGATTGTAATTTTCCCTATTAATAATAATATTGACAAGGAAATGTAAATTTTGAATAAATAAAGTTTTAGACTAAAACTGTATGTTAGTAGTAAGTTTAGGGACCATTATTGTAATTTACTCGTTTATCATCGTTGACATCAACCAGAAATTGTGAGATTCTATATATAAGTCGGTGTCTAATCGTCGACCTAATCGCAGTGATACTTTCAGATCCGCCGATGCTATCCGCATGGTGGTGTATTCAAACTGACGCTGTCGTTTTTCCGGCCGGTAAGCAGCGGAGAGATGAGTCAGATTGGTATGCACCTGGTCTCTAATGGTGATTTGAATGCCAGAAGACAAGAACATCCGGTTAAGATTTCCGGTTCTTCAAATCGCAGAACCAGATCTACCTTCTGCTGATCTACTTAATGGTAAATTCTTCTAACAACTCATTTGTGTATTCACCTTCTGTAGAACGCCTATTTGAAGATCGTCCATAGAGAATATAGAAGTAGCAATTTTCGAGTGATTCTGTTTTGGAAACCAATTCATGATCCGCTTAGTTTTCGCCTTTTGTACAAATATCTGTTATGTTTTGTGCAAAATCTGATGAATTGATTGGAAAGTAAGACTTCAACGCTGTTTTATTTAGCAGCTGTAGATGGAAGTGCAAAAATGGCTCATCTTAAGTACAACATCTTAGTGGATATCATTGGTAGTCAAAGAATAATGCCACTGTATATGGGTGTCTTACGTGAAAAGCATAACATAGTGAAGTATCCACATCATGCTTCTCAGACGATGATCAATGATTCTTGGATTAACCAGAATCAAGTTTGGGTTCTCTTGAAATGCGTTGAAGTTTGGGTTCTCTTGAATTGTGCTGTAGCTGATATCTTTTGTAAGTATTCTAGCAAATTATTGTTATATGTTTTTTTGTTGTTTAGCCTTAATCCGTGATTGGATCAATGGATCTTATATTCTTATTGGTATATGGCAATGAATCATTTGGAGCTGGGAGCATATTGGTATATGGTGATACCATGGGAAACCTACCTTTAGGTGATTTGATTTAGCTTGAAGCACATTGAGTTTTCCTACCCTAAATCCTGCACAAATCGACTATCTTTTAAGTTCATGTTAGTTATCTCATTTGAGTAGATAATCAATTTCAAGAAAAAACAATTTTTTTCTATTGAATCTAGTTCTTCAGCTTGAGGTGGTTGGTTACCCCTGTTTAGGTTAACCTTGAGCACTTGTTGAGTTACCATCTGGTACCAGAAAGATTGTTTTGTAGACTCTCATATCTAGTTAGATGTAGTGTTTCATTACTCAAAGAAAATATATACAAAATGGCAATATTTTCACTGATCCAGTCTTGAAAACCAACCTATAATCTGCCTAGTGTTCATATGTCAAATAAAATATCCCTTATATTGCATGGATGGTGTAGATTTGAATTGGCATTATGTATTCATCTTGATCTTAATTTGGGGGGAAATGGATGAAAAGAGTACTAACATGCTCTTATAATATTTGAAGGAAGTAGAAAAGAGAACACCAAGATTTGTGTTCCTCTCTATGAAGCGTCAAATCTGGTGCATTTGGTGGAAAACAAGGACTTAGAACTTCAGAATAAGAGCCTCATTTAAGCTAATAGAAGCTTTTGTGTTGAATCTAGTGAGTCTAGTGGAAAAACAAGACTTGCAACTTCAGATAAAGACTCACGTGTCAGCTACAGCCGGAAATATCAAAATGGCTAACATACAACCATTGTGGTATTCAAGGAATGATGCCATTGTATAATGCTATTTTATCTGGAAGCCATGAAGGCTTCATAGAAAATACCTTATGTTGTTTGGAGACATCAAGCCCCCCGGGTGTGTTCTCTTGAAATGCGTTGTTTAATATATTGTTAATCATTTCATGTTACTTTCTCTAATCTATACATGGGTTGGTCCCGGACACGTGCGGTCCATGCGACTGCTGAGGGCATCAAACCCCAAGGGGGCATCAAGTTGTCATCCAGCTATTACTAGTTTTGGGTTTAATAATTTGAAAATTGGACGACTGAAATTTAGGCTTTTAAGATAGTGATGAATATTGAATGTGCATCGTGAATCGGTGAACGCCTAACATTTATACATTCCAACAAACTCAAGTTGATTTCTTTTGTTCTTCAAAGTTCGATTGTTCCGATTTTTAAGGCATATGGAACAATACTTTCTAGCACTTAAATATTGCATTTCATGTTAATAGCGAAAAACAATTGTCTAAGAATTTTAGTACTTGTTAAAATACTTTTTGTTATAATTCGGGCTTATAAAATATGAGAACCGGGTATGTACACTAATAAATTGGCTAATTGAAGGCATAAGAGGCATTTCATCAAACATATGGACTGCATCATCAGGTTTCATGATATATGGTTTTCATTGTCTGGGATTGTTAAAATAGTATGACAAATCCAGAAACTTTATAGTTGGAGGCACATTTAAGAGTGTCGAGAAAATTTCGAAACCAAATAATTCATTTGAGCCAAAACGATTTCGGTTTTCTTTTTCCGCTTAAACAGTTCAGTTATTCGAAATTCCGTACAAAAACAACTTAATTAGTTCAGTTTTCAGTTGATTTTTTACTACTTTTATTAAAAAGGTACTCGTGCAATGCAGCGAGATAAATTTCGATTTTAATGTTTCGTTTTATTATTTGTTTCTATCGATGTTAGAGTGCGATTTTATGGTGTTTTATGTTTTAATAAAATATAAATTTGAAGATATAATAAAAACTTGAAAAATATATATCGATATCAAATTGATTTTTTTTAAGTTTAATAACAATGTAATATAATTTTGGTTTAATAATATAAATTTTAATAAAGATAATAAATAAGTATTATGTTATACCTCAATGATTATCCCAACTATTTTTTAGACTTTTTATATTTAAAATGAGATGTTTATCTTGTATTTAATAATGTTTTATCTGCAGTTAGTTACAAAAAATCAAACGTAGAGCTTTAATAAGTTGTACTTATGCACAATCTACTTGTAATATTGAATTTTAAGTAATATGCATCAATAAACAGTACTGTATGCATTAAAACTGGTTTTTAAGAGTTTTTGCTAAATGCTTATAATATAGTATAGATAGTATAAACTTAAAAACAAATGAACAAATTACACACTAAAACAAAATCAAATCCATTTATAAATCAAATATCATAATTGAAATCACAAGCAATAAATGTTTTAGAGTTTTACCTAAAATCAAGAATCAAGATAGAGAAGGAGAACCAAGATATTGAATATAAAATCGATTTATAGAGCTCGTCTGCGGACAATAGGTGCAAGTGGACAGTGGTATGGTGGTTCTCGACTAAAACAAATCAAATCTAATAGTTAGGGGCCCTTAGCATCTTCATGTTGGGGTCCCAATAGAAAAACTTATTATAAAATGAAAATGTTAGTTTTTTGGTGTGGATTAGCTAGGGTCATGTGACCTACAAGCAAAGCCTCCATCAATCCCTGATAGTAGTAGAACTGGGACAAGATTTCGAAACCAAATGAGTACAATATATCCTATCTGGATGTTGGGTCTGAAAAACAGAAAAATAAGATGTATACAGATCTTATCTTTACTGTAAAAAGTAGAGTAGTTATTTTCGTGACAACCGTAAAACAGAAAAATCAATTTAGCTTTAGTATAATGGAGAATATGTTGTTGATGATGAATGGGTTGTCCCAGGTGCTCCCAACCTACTTGTACTGCTGCAGCTTTACATAAAGAAATGTGGGATCATCCAACCCGTCTGCTAAATGAATCACATAAACCATTAGAATTTAGAACCATGAAACAGAAAATTGGGTATTAATTGATGTGTTTGAAAGTTGAAATACAATTAAGAAGGATTTATTTAAAATTAGCTACGTAAATTGTAAAATAGTGTATATTAAGCTATCTTTATATTGTGCGAAAGCGATAGCTATTTAAAGAAAAGGGGAAAATCGAGAATTCGAGTTGAACCGTTTAATCTGAAACTGAAAAATCTGATAACCGAAAACCGGAAAAAAACGTGTATTCACGGGTCGTTTGGGTTTTGAATTTTAGGTAAACACGGGTACCTGAACTGAACCGGATATAATCTATATATAGTATTTAATATTAAATATTGATATTATTATTTATATATTTATTAACCCAAAGTTAAATGAGTGAATTTTTTTCGTTTTGGTGTCAAGAATTATGTTGTGTGATTAAATTTGGTGGTATGTAGTCGTGAAAGCATCTACATTAACCGAAAAATGGATGTTTTTAAACAATTAAATTTATTTTAATTTGTAGCGCTTTGATTAGTTTTATTTTTTTATTTTGTAATTGTTTTAAATGTTATATTTTGGTAATATTTTATATTGTTAATGATATTTTTTATAAATATGGGTAACCGTGAACCGAACCGCGGGTAGCCGTCTTGTTTCGGTTCTGTTTGGTTCGATGTGGTTCGACCTACAGTTCGATTTCGGTTCGGGAAGTCAGGTATCCGCCTTATGCGGTTCGGTTCACTTTTTTTTATTAACCTAGATATTCAACCTGTTATGCAAGCCGACTAATCCCAGGAAACTACCTGCTTTGCGGGTAGCCTGGAGTCACCGTATTTGAACCTCCGTGACCACAAGGGGATTTTTAATCCTCCCTAGATTCGAACTTGAGACCTCCTGGTACCTATGACCTTTGAAGCCCAAGCTCAAACCATTGAGGCACCACCCTTTTTCCTACCAACCAAACAGTGAACACCCCTAGAAAGCATGTAGAGATGCGGACCCATTAAGTCTTAAATGGGGTCATATGCACCCGCTCAACTTATTTGCGCAAGTAGAAATTATTTCATTTATGAAATATGCACCCGTTAAACTTTGAAAGGTGTTTCGGTATATTAGAAAATACAAGAAACATCAACCAAAAAATATGAAAAAGTTCATTTGAAATCAACCAAAAACCCGAAAAAATCTCTTAAAATCAACACAAAAAAAACCAAAAAAATCTTTCAAAATCAACATAAAAACGAAAAAAATCCCTCGAAATCAATCAAAAAAACTTACTCGTTTTCATTTTACTAGTAACTTGGGTCTATGTCAATTGAAAGGGTATTACAAAGCCTCATCCAGGTCCTATAATTTGTCTCTCGAAATAGTGGAATTCGGTTAAAACAAACTGGACAATTTTACGGGTCTTTGATTTATCTTAACACAATGTTAGTGAGTTTTTTTAACGAAAGAAAGAAAAATAAATTTTTTTTTATAAAATTACATTTCGTTATAAAATAAAAAGAGTGTATTTGTAAAAAATGACAACTTACATTTTTTTTTTCTCAATCGTTCAAGAATATAAAATTTTGTTTTATTTCATTTTTTTTCTTCCTCTCCTTTCACTTTCAATACGAGTGAAGATCATAATTACCACTTTCAGATTCTGATCTTCTCATATTTACCACTTTCAGATTCTGATCTTCTCATATTTACCACTTTACACAAAATATAACATAACATAAATACCTTTACCCCTTCTCATATTTCTTAAAAAAAATCACGTAATTCCAAATCTAAATGTTAACAAAAAAAAAGTAGTTAAATAATAAATTTGCCATTATTTCACAAACAGCCAAACACGGCCACTCCGTAGTCTGACGAACATTAGAAAGCTTCCAGGCGTTGACAAATGGACGGTCACGATCCCATCAACGATACCCAAAATAAAAAGTTACCGAATAAACCCTGATAATTAAAATATTATCCAATTTAGGCCCTTACAAAAACATTGGTGGGAGAAATTTCATAACAACCTTAGCTACTATTAGTAATCCCTAAAACATATGCACACACTATTCTCCATCCGTTTAGAAATCGACATGTTATGTTCACATTATATAATCATGGACACCTATTTGTTTAAATAATTCAATTATTTTATAATTTTATATTTAACAGTGTATTAGAAATTAAATCAGATATCTGATAAAAACAAAAATGATATCAATAATCAAATCCAAAGATTGCATACGAAGACAAAAGATCTAGCGAATGTGTCTGGAAGGGGCCGACTTTGTATGTTTGGTGAGGTAACGTTAATATGTTGATAATACACATTAGTTTGTCTATATGTATATAAGTTTGTGTTTATATTTATATATATAACAAAAATATTATTCATTTAATTTTATATTTTAGTGGTCAAAAGATATTAAAAGGCAAGCATGGCCCATGAAAATTAAGGTTCTTGAAATTAAATGGAATCTTTTAAGGTCAACATAAACATAAGTACCAAATTATGTTAACCTTGCAATAAATGAAGAATGTATATATATGTGGAGTTGGTCAAAAAGATAAAATTATGCAAACAAGACTAGGACTATATACTAAGCAAGAAATCGGAACGGGTAAGATAGTATTAACGCACTATGATAAAATGGGTGTCTTAGTTTATATAATAAAAAACCAACATTTTATATAAAAGTGTTACAATAAATTATTAGATAATATAAAAAAATGTATTGACAAAATTGAACAACCTGATATAAAAACACAAGTAATTAAATCGTTGTGTTAGGTTTTTTGTATGACATTTTAAAATAATAATAATAAGACAATATATTACCGAAAAAGTTGACAAATGAAAAAAAGTCACAAGGTGAGTTATTTAGTGAGATTGTAATAAAGTACTGGATAATGTGTTTATGTCGACCAGACTTCCATTTTTTTTTATGGTTTATTGGTGTATAATTGTGTTTAAAAATGTGTAGTTCCAAAGAAAGAAAGAAAGTTTTGCATGGAGAGTTAAGGGGGTGTTTGGGATTGCTTGTTTAAGTTGTTTATTGATTTATTTTGGCGTGTTATTGGTAATAAGCAGTTTTAAGTTTTGAATGAAAAAAAAATGTTTATATCGGTGTCAAATCGGTAATAAGAAGTTTTTGATAAGTTAGAATCTTCTGACTTATTAACTTATTTTAGTCAAAATGTGGTAAAAAAACAATTTATTAGCTTATTTACGTTTTGATATTATCATAAGTTAATCCAATTTTTTTTATAAAACTCTAATTTAACATCACATAAGTATTTTAATAAACCTTTTTACATACAAAAATGAAGATAAATTATTTTAAATAAACAATCTCAAACAATTTGTATTGTTTGAAAGCAAAATAAATAAATTAAATAGGTTAAATTTAAGTGGGTGGAGGGGCCAAACCTTTTAAGTTGTTTCAAGGTATGTGGAGCAACATGTCTTTTCAAACGAGTGGAGTAAAATGGGGATTGAATAAGGTTACAAAAATCGATCATTGGATAAGATATAGAGAATACGTTTCAAATACAACATATTTTATTTGTATAATTAATACAACCTTGATTTCAACCGTTTATTTTATTTTGTTTTTTCAATTTTTTTAATTAATAATATGTAACTAATTGATTGTTAAAATCAAGTTGCATTAGTATTTAGTTATACAAATTGATTAGGTTGTAAAATAAATCACCCATATACTATATAGGGGCGGATTCATACGAGTACGGTAACAATTTACGAGAATACGAAGAGTTTTTTTATGTACAAGATCACATGTGATTTTGCACTAACTGTAGCGGACGACTTTTGTAGCCACTTAAGTCGCATGGAAAGTCGCCCGCATCATTTATGATTTTATACAAAATCATATGATTTTATACATGAAAATTTTCATGTACAAAAATGATTGGCTAAGAATTGTCTTTGCATTCTCGTAAATTATTACCGTCCTCGTATAAACTTTCCTCGTACTATCTACCTATCTATCTATAATTATATATATATATATATATTTTTTTTTTTGTGTGTGTGTGAAAATTAAAGGAAAGGACACTTATTTTTTCAACTTTTGCTGCACTACATCTACAGTGGTAACTAATGAATTGAATGTGCATTTACTATTGTAGTGTCATCTTCTACGAATCATTGAATCAATTATAGATGCATGTAACCCTACATTTTTAACACCTGTAAACATATATATATATATATAAATATATTCATTTATTTACGATAAATAAAATACAAATAATAAAAACTTTAAACCGATCAATTATAATATTTATTAAAATGATTGAGATTCATTTATTATGATTTGGATATATGTATATATATACATATACAGATAAGTTTAAAATATAAACCATGTAATTCAATAATTTTGATTTTTTAAGAAGTAATACAAACATCTGAAAACCAATCTAATAAGTATTAAAAACACGTGAAAACCAATCTAAATCATTCAATAAGTTTGATTTTTTAAGTTATAATTCATATTGTATATTTTGTTCTTGTTTATGTTTCAGATATATGTAAACGTATTTTCGTGTTCTTTTTACCTGTAAAATGGTTTTGACCATTTTATATATGAAACAAAACTATATAAAATTGTACATATGACTTGTATATGAAATAACACATGAAAACATGTTAGTAAGTTTTTTCCTCATTTTGTATAACTATGTAATGCATGGTTTAAATTGACAAATGAGTAAATTATCTGTAAGTTATGAAGCTACTATCGAGTATACGATATAAGAACTTAACACGTAAGGAACTCGAGATCGACAGAGTTTAAATGTTAAAACAAAAAGGCATATACCTTTAAAAACAATTGTTGTGAATGAATTGAATAAGACTAAGAATATGGCAACCATAAAAAAGAAAAGGGATATTGATGATGGGTATTTCCACCATGAGTTTTGAAAGATCCAAGTTTCATGTCACAATCTACTTTAACGTTGTGACGTACGTCAAATATAATCATTCCTAAGATACTATCACCACCATATTAACCATTTTGCATCAAAAGATTTAAAATATACTTGTATCGCTTATAATCTGATAGTGAATATTTAAGGAAGAGTTCAAATAAGAACATATTCATATTATGAAGATGTGTGAAGATCATTTTATGAAAATGTGTGAACATGAGTTTACTATAGTTAATTACATGTAATACCAAATCTGAGACACGAACGGCCTTTAACACGACCTAGGTCACATGACAAGTAGCCCACACACACACCAGGTCCTTCGTGTGTATTATCACATGTGATTACATGTGTTTTCGGATTTTAGTAAGTGAAAGTGTCCTCATTTGAAATTCCACACATATACACATACATATATAAGAAAAAAATTCAAATGTGAATAACTTCATTTTACGAGAACTCGAAAACACTCTTTTACTATAGTGAATCACATATGAGACATGATACTAAATCACAAACGTAGGTTGCAGGACAAGTCGCTCGTACATCACTAGGCACCCTCACATATATTATCACATGTGATAAAAATGTTATTGATATGATGATATAATCCATCACATGTGATACGAAAACCCCATAATACTCTTAATTACCAAGGTCGCACGACACGCGACACACCACCATGTTCCCTAACGTGTATTATCACATGTGATAAGGTGTTTTGGCGTTTTCTTAAAATGGAGAGTTTGAACCTTCAACTATATATATATATATATATATATATATATATGAGGAAAAAGATTAAGTTGAGAAGTATAAGAAAAAATTTGAACCCTTGATCACTTTTAATCCAATGCCCACCAATAAATATCGGTTTAGAATGGAATTGATCCAATGCATCTCAGTGTACCTCATTAGTGTTGACATTCAATTAGGATTGATCCAAAGATAAATATATTTTCTTACGATTCTCACCATAACTTTTCTTCTCACCAAAACCCAACCCCCCCCCCACACACACACATATATATATATATATATAGGGGCAGGTTCAAACGAGAACGCTACCTATTTAAGAAAACAAGAAAACTTTCTTCATGTACAAAATCATATATAATTTACATACAAAATCATATATGATTAGCCGCGACTTTCCCCGCGACTTAACCCGCGTCAATAGTCGCCGTGTCCATTTTTTTTATGTTAGTACAAAATCATATGTGATTTTGTACATGAAAAAATGTTTTCTTGTTTTCTTAAATACTTAGCGTTTTCGTTTGAACCTCCTTCTATATATATATATATATATATAGTTGGGTTCTGGTGAGAAAATAGTTAAGGTGAAAAACGTAATAATGGATCTCCACCGTTGGATGCACAATAGGATGAGATGCACCGAAATACACCAGATCAATCCTCGTATCATATTCATTGTGATACTGAAATATACATAGAAGATGCACACCGTGTGTTCATAGTTTCATGCTAAACCACTTTGAAAATGATTTTCTCAATATATATTGTTGCACAGTTGTAAAAAAAACTTTCATCAAACCATACAATTTGAAAATATAAAAAATCATGCATAAATCTGAATACATTTGATTGATCACAAATTGTAACTTTGTTATACGAATAATCGTCATAAACTTTACACAATTGCAACATAAAAAAAAACGAGATGTCAAAATTGAATTGACACGGTGTTGGTGTCACACCATCACGATGTCTGAACCTATCTATTACAGTGGTTGCAACATGTGCAGGTTATATCCTAAACACATCAACTATACAAATACATTCATGATGCATATATGTAATGGTTCTATACATTTTTAAAGTTCACCTATCATTACCGTTGTACCATTGTTATGATGCTTGACTCCACCCATATCATCCATACTTTTTCATTAATTATACTACATATTTTTAAATAATAAACATGTATGGTATGCATAAAAGTTTTATCTAAAACATCTGATTTTAAGATGTAAACAACAAATACACTTTTATGAGTATTGGACAAATACTGAAATCATTATATATAGAGTCCTTGTTTGGATAATTGGTTTAAATTTAACCTCAAATTTTGCTTACTTTCAATTCACATCTTGCTTAGAACTTGTAACTCGACTTCGTATATTCGTTATAGTACAATCACTTGGCTTTTTACTGGTATCTTTGAGAATATGTTTTCTACTTTAAATGATGGCTAAAAAGGCTCTAGTTACTTGTTATTTATAGTCAGATAAAATCAAAAATTTAAGCTATTTACATGCTTGATAGTTGCAAAGTTAGTTTTAAGCTATTTACATGTCTACTAGTTACAAACTAGTTAATTATTCGATGATTTCAAATAAAATATCACATCAAACACTAAAAACATATTATAAGTCAAACTATTTATTTATTTGAGTATATTCATTTAACATCTATCATTAAATAAACCCAAAATAGAATTGAAACTTTTCTACAAAATTATTGATCAATTATATGAGCATTTGTCTTGCGTTAAACTTTTGCAAGAATAATTTGTAATTACATTTTTTTAGAAGACATCTATGTTTGAAAAACTTCAAAACACTTATAACTACTGTACTCGACTAATTTTTTTTAAAGTTCATTATAGTAACAAATGTTTATAACTCGATCGATATAAACTTTGACTAAAAAGAATTCGGTTCAGATATAGGATACTTATCCAAAAGTTTTCGTAACTCAATCATAGATGATGGAATCATCAAAAAATTGACCTTTTTGAACTATGTCTGTAACTCACTATAGGTCCCGAAAACAAATTAAGAGAGGATATTGTAAACGAGATATACAACAACAAGAAGGAAAAAAAATTACATACAGAAACCTCTATGAGGAGTGGATGGTCAGGGGAAAGCTCCAAAAAAAGACTTTCATCAAACCATGCAATTTGAACATATATAAAAAATCATGCATAAATCTGAGTACATTTAGTTGATCACGAAACATTGTAATTTGTTATACGAATAATCTTCTTAAACTTTACACAAATGCAACATAAAAATAACAGAACAAATGAGATGTCAAATTTGAATTGACACGTTGTTGGTGTCACACCATCACGACGTCTGAACCTATCTACTATAGTGGTTGCAACATGTACATGTTATATCCTAAACACATCAACTACACATCGCAACATATCTAAACACATGCATCAACTACACAAATACATTCATGATGCATATATGTATTGGTTCTATACATCTTTACAGTTCACCTATCATTATCGTTGTACCGTTATTATGATGCTTGACTCCACCCATATCATCCATACTTTTTCATGAATTACATTACATATTTTTAAATAATAAACATGCGTGGTACGCATAAAAGCTTTATTTAAAACATATGATTATAAGTTGTAAACAACATGTACACTCTTATAAGTATTGGACAAATACTGAAATCATTATATATAGAGTCCTTGTTTATATAATTGGTTTAAATCTGACCTCAAATTTTGCTTACTTTCGATTCACATCTTGCTTAGAACTTGTAACTCGACTTCGTATATTCTTATAGTACAATCACTTGGATTTTTACTTGTATCTTCTACTTTGAGAATATGTTTTTTGCTTTAAATGACGGCTAAAAAGGCTCTAGTTACTTGTTATTTGTAGTGAGATAAAATCAAAATTTTAAGCTATTTACCTGCTTGATAGTTGCAAGTTAGTTTTAAGCTATTTGCAAGTCTACTAGTTACAAACTAGTTATTTCATTCCAAATAAACCCAAAATAGAATTGGAACTTTTATAAAAAACTTACTATAACAACAAAAATTTATTATAATTCAAACTATTTATTTATTTGAGTATACTCATTTAACGTCTATCATTCAAATAAACCTAAAATAAAATTGGAACTTTTCTACAAAATTATTGATCAATAATATGAGCATTTGTTTTGCATTAAACTTTTGCAAGAATAATTTGTAATTACATTTTTTACAAGACATCTATATTTGAAAAACTTCAAAACACTTATAACTAATTGTACTTGACTTTAATTTTTTTTTAAATTCATTACACTAACAAATGTTGATTACTCGATATAAACTTTAACCAAAAAGTTTTCACAACTCAATCATAGATGATGGAATCATTAAAAATTTAACCTTTTCAAACTCTGTTTGTAACTCACTAGAGGTCCCGAAAACAAATTAAGAGAGGATATTGCAATCGAGATATACAACAACAAGAAGAAGGAAAAGGATTACGTACATAAATCCTACGAGAATGGATGGTTAGGAGAAATTGTTAAAGAATGATAAAAGGAGGACTCATTTTGTAATAAATACTTTTACGGGGTCAATATTTGCAAAATATCATAAACTTCGGGGGTTTCAGGTAGAAAGAGACTTAATTTGGGTCTTTTTTTTCAGATAGAATTTCTTGACACGAACACAGAGCTCAGCTCACCCTCACGCACACTATAAAAACCCTTCGAGGTTCCAGCTATGGTGATTCATTCCCACCTTCATTTACTGAAGAACCATTGTTCTTATTTGCTCTCTTTCTTTATCCTAATTCCAAATTGGTGGAGAATTCGACCCACAAGTTGAACTTGAAGAAAAAACACTTCAATTCCCCTGCAAAACCACCGTTCAAATTCCATCAAAATACCAGTAATCATATGGGTACATCGTCGGCGAATGATTCCGATGATCTCTGGAAAGACGCATGGAAAGGTTCTTACGGTAAATCTGCCGACACTTCTGCTAATATTGAAACAGAGCTAACTGAAACCAAATCTGCACCGGCTGACCTTGAAAATCAAAACTACAAGTTTGATTCCACAACGACGTCGTTCCGTACGCCGTCGCCGCTGCCGCCACGGTCACCGGAGTTATCAAGACTCACGGAAAGTCCAAACAGCTACATCCAGCTCACCCCAAAAGAGGTACGAGTTTCGTTTCATGAAGAAGTGATAACTGACCACCGCCAACCGGTCCGGCAGCGGTCCAATGCTAGCGGTCGAAGTAGCGGCATTGGTCGCGCCGGTGAAGACGTGGTGGTTTGTTCTTCAAATGCTGCATTTAAACGAAACTCGACTTTGCTAAGAACAAAGACGAAATCGAGGTTGATGGATCAACCGGAAACCGACCAAAGATCTTCGCAACAAAGAACACCAAAATCATCTGTGATTCAAGGGAAAGCTGGTGGTGATAATAATAATAATATCATCGAAGAAGATGATACCTTTTTAGATGATGATTTACCAGATGAATTCAAGAAATTGAGGTATAACAAATGGACTTTACTTCAATTAACCAGTTTGATATTAATCATTACTGCTTTAGTTTGCACACTTGCAATCCCAGATTTCAGAAACAAAAGCTTGTATGATCTCCAATGGTGGAAATGGGAAGTCATGATCTTAGTTGTAATCTGTGGTCGATTGGTTTCCGGTTGGGGGATTAGAATCTTAGTGTTCTTCATCGAACGAAGCTTCTTACTTCGAAAACGAGTTCTTTATTTCGTTTACGGATTAAAGAAAGCCGTTCAAAATTGCATTTGGTTAGCTTTGATTCTCTTCGCATGGCAACTAATATTCGACAAAAAAGTCGAAAGAATGACTTATGGAAAGAAAGTTTTACCATATGTAACCAAGATTTGGGTATGTCTTTTGGTTGGAACCGTGGTTTGGTTATTAAAAACTTTGCTGATTAAAGTTCTGGCTTCGAATTTCCACGTCAGCAAGTTTTTCGATCGGATTCAGGACTCGTTATTCAATCAATACGTGATCGAAACGCTCTCGGGCCCACCGGTTATCGAGATTCAGCAAGAACAGGAGGAAGAAGATCGAATGATAGCCGAGCTCGCGAAAGCTGGAGTGGATTTTCCGTCGCAAATTAAGGCGAATATATTTAAGGGTTGGAGAGCTATTGGAACTCCGAGAACTACCGGTACTACTCCGATGGATGCTAAAACCGAAGCTAATAAGAAACACGATGAAGGGATTACGATCGATCATTTGCACAGATTGAATCAGAAGAATATTTCCGCTTGGAATATGAACAGAATGATGAATCTTATAAATACAAGCATGTTATCAACTTTAGATGAACAATTGCAGGATATAACTGGTGATGAAGAAGATGAAGCTTCTGTGCAGATAACGAGTGAAACCCAAGCTAAGATTGCAGCTAAGAGGATATTTTCAAATGTGGCTGAGCCTGGATCTAAGTAAGTTTTATTTCATATTATTTGATGTTTATTTAAACTTGAATTAAAAGAATCCATTATCTGTTTGTAATTAATTATGTTTATATAATTTGTTAATTGGTTTCACAGACACATTTATCTTGAAGATTTGAGGAGATTTTTGCCAGATGATGAAGCTTTCAGGACAATTCGACTCTTTGATGAAGCCAGTGAGAACAAAGGAATCAGCAAACGAGTTTTAAAGAATTGGGTGGTATGTTTCACTACAACAAAATTGGTTTTGTTGGACGTTAAAAATGTATAAATGTTTTAACAGACTTTTAGGTTTATACTATAAGACCAAATTATAATAAGTTGATACAATGTTTTTGTGCGTTTTAACAAGTTTTTGAATACATCTTAAATAAAACGATATAATAGTCTTTTTATATGACATTATTTAAAAACAAATATTTTGCAAGAAGATATGTTTATAACACAACTTTTAGAAGGGTCATGTAGGAAAAAGTAACATAACACTTTATATCAAAAGTGTCGGAAAAACTTATTTGGATGTCCAAATACGTTGTAACATCTTATTATAAATTTTTTACATAGGAGCACAAGTGTGTCATTTTTTAAATATTTAAGTCATTTCATATAAAGTAGTCTGTTAGAACATTAAGATATATTTGATATGTTTTACAACCGATAATAATGTTGTAGTATGTATTTTCCTCCAAAGGGAAGCTTGATTTTGATCTTGTTAGCAAAAAATTGATTTTTGATACTTGATTGTGTAGGTTAATATATTCCGAGAGCGTAGAGCTCTTGCGCTATCGCTCAACGACACAAAAACAGCCGTAGACAAACTCCATCAGATGTTGAACGTGGTGGTCGGAATCATAATAATCGTGATTTGGCTTCTTATACTTCGAGTTGCAACCACCCATTTCTTCATATTTCTAAGCTCGCAGCTCGTTTTGGTAGCATTTGTGTTTGGAAACACGTGCAAGACCACATTTGAAGCCATTATTTTCTTGTTCATAGTTCATCCGTTTGATGTCGGTGATCGTTGTGAAATCGATGGTGTTCAGGTCTGATTTCAATCACCCGAAACCAGCATTCATTAATTTTTTGTTTTTGTTTTTGGGTCGTAATTTTGGATCGTTGGTATATATGCAGATGATAGTTGAAGAAATGAACATATTAACGACGATTTTCTTGAGGTATGACAACCAGAAAATAGCGTATCCCAACAGTGTCCTGGCCTCTATGCCCATCGCTAATTATCATCGTAGTCCGGATATGGGCGATGCCATCGATTTCTGTATTCACGTATCAACTCCTCCAGAAAAGATAACAAAAATGAAGGAGAGAATAACCAGGTAACGTTCTAACCATGTGCTTTTGTTTAAGTTGGCTAGATACAAACCATCAAACTATTATATAACATATATATATAGGCATAGGATTGTGTGAGAAGGAAAGTTAAGGTAAGAAGCGTAACAAGAGATCTGAACCCTTGATCGCTTTTAATCTCATACCCACTCTAGAAGAGAGTTAGAAGAGAGTTAGAAGAGAGTTAGAAGAGAGTTGATCTGGTGCATCTCGATGCACCTCATCTCGGTAATGTGCGTCCAAAGGGTGGAGATCCCGTCTATGCTTCTCACCTTAACTCTCCTTCTCACCGGAACCCAACCCTATATATATATATATATATAAATGTGAACCGTTCACAACGTCACACATGGCATATTTATCTGGAACTTTGATCATGAATATATTATTCATCATGAATAGCGCTTCCATATTCATCACGAATGTGTTATTCATGATGAATTCATCCTGAAAAAGTAACACGTGGCATACAGTTCTCGAATTCTTAATCAATTTTAGGTTTCTAAGAGAATTTCTCTCTTCCTCTACTTTCACCTCCATATTTTTTGTAAGAGCTCATTTTGTGGTTGTATTTGTTTACTAACTAATACCCCTTGCATCTTAAAATAAATATCCACAATGAAAAAAAAAAAGTTTTATAAATGTGTAGTTAATACTACACCTTTTATTAACTAAATGACAGTTGTACCCTCAGTAATAGATGATTTTCTTTATTTCATATTTTAGAGTAAAATTGGAAAGTAGGCACTTACTTACAAAAGTAGACAGGAAAAACCAAAATAAAAATATAGACACTTATTTCGAGACACAGAGTCAGTACTAAGTTTGGACGGTTGTGATTGCAGCTACGTTGAGTACAAGAGCGATCATTGGCAACCTAGTCCGATGATAGTGATGAGAGACGTGGATGACTTAAATCGGCTCAAAATATCGTTATGGCTTTCACACCGAATGAATTTCCAGGATATGGGTGAACGATGGGTACGAAGAGCACTTCTACTCGAAGAACTGATCAAGATTTTCAAAGATCTCGATATCGAGTACCGCATGCTCCCACTCGACGTCAATGTTCGCAATATTCCCGCCTTGGCTTCAAATCGGCTTCCCTCAACTTGGACAACTTGTGCAAACTAATTATCTCCCATGGAACCCATTTATAGTACTACGTTAAAACTGGTATCAAGTATCAACTAAAAAAACTGGAGGGAAGCAATAATTAAACATATTTTTATAAAACATTTTAAAATATCGTAACATTGTGAATAAACAACGGATTCTTTTGACGGGATGGATACAAGGATCATCCTTGTACTTAATTTGGTCATTTTGATCGACTTTATTATTAACGCATGGAGTAATTAAATCTTGGAATGAAACTGATTATTGTAATGTAATAAACAAAATGTGTTTGTTTGATATCTGAATATTAATGAATTATTACTTACGAATTGTGGTTCTTTTAATTTGGTTGAATTTTATTTTTTGTTGAATGGGTGTTTTATTTATTGATTCAAGGGATGAATGAAACTTAGAAAAGTAACGTGCTTTTTTGAAATATATATGCGACAATATCTGTTAGATTTGGTACAGTTTAAATTGTCGTCCTTTAAAATGATCGAAATGTATCCATAACTCGGTTATAAATGGATTGGTGTACTATTTTTTTTCAAAAAAAAAATGAAACTTTAATTGAATTAACTTTGTTATTCTTAAAAAATCACTAGTATATAAACAAATATATAAAAACTTTTTTGACATTTTTCTATTTTAGATCAATTTTACTTCGGAAAATAAAAAATTCCATATCAGTATTAAATTGTGTATAAGTTGAAGATAAAATCTGCACATATAAATTTACATGTAACTTGAAAAATACATATGAAAACGGTTCTCTCTTTAATAAAAAGCATTGATATATCATATATATTTTCAAACATGACATGGTTAATGATAACTCAAAAGAAAATAAATGATTAGTTAAAATATCACGTCTAGAGGGTACAGCATTATTTATCATCATTTATTAAAAAAGTCAACTTGGGATGAATAAATAAAAACATAAAACTTTGAAATAAATATTTTTTTTTGCTATCCAAAATACATTTTAGATGAATATACAATATTTTGTAGTTTTGTGGAACTTACTTACAATAATTATTATAGATAGAAATTTTAGATATTTAGAAGATTTTTTTCCAACAATTATGAAGTTATATTGTACAGTAAAATAAATAAATAAAATTGAAAAATCTTTAAAATTTCTAAAACTCTATATAAGAGAGAACTAATATTTTTAATTCTTTTTTGCCAATAAATAATATTGAAGATAAATGTTTAATAGAGAGATATAATATTTTATATCATTCTCATTCCTTACATCTAACTCCAATAACTATTATATTTTAGCAATTCTAATGTTTGGTCATCATTTCTATCGACAACGTGATTGACCACATTCAATAAAATAAATTTTGGAGTTGAATTGTTACACACTATAAGAAACAATCATAATATTTTCATTGAAATAAAAACAAATGTCTTAAGAGTCATAAAATCTTCAATTAAGTGACTTTGATATGTGTTTGATTTGGTTGATACATAAATGTCATAATGGGTGGTTGTACAGGCAAGTGAAAGGAAAATGTACAACAATTAAAAAATGGTGAAGAGTGGTCCGAAATAAAGATCCCAAAGCTTCATTGATAATTTGAGGAAAAAAACAAAGATATCAATGTCAGGTGTTTATGCATCATCATTATATGCATAAATGAACATTAACATTGACAACGATGATAGAAAATTCTATCAAAAGGAGGGGTAGAGGAAAGAAAAACCAAAAGCCGTTGAATATTTAACTATAAAAGTTTAAAAGATCTAGTTATTCATGCTTTTACAGAAATTTTAAAATTAAATATTATCTGTTAAAAGTTGGAAGACATAAATGATAAACTATAATAATTGATCCTTCAGAAGTTACGAGGCCCACAAGAGGTAGTTGGAAACTTGTGAGAGATCGGATGGCATGGCAAATAGCCGAAATGGCTCAAAATCCTTCATGTAGATCCGAAATACATCTTATAACAATTTTTCATGATTTTCTATTTTTATTTATTTCAGTTAAAATAAGCAAATCGCGTGAAATCAACATTTTTTACGTCTCTATTTAAGCACGAAACTTTTTTATGAGTACATATAAAGCTTTTTTTTATTTTATATATATGACATTTGTATTTGGTATTTTTAATGTACGGAACATTTTTAATGATTTATTTTTATAAAATATGTTGATCATTCGATTATATGGATATTTATTTATGAGTAATGAAATCTATGGGTAAATCACTAAAATGGTTGGATCGATTGCTGAAAGTTAATCAGATTTGATCGGTTGTCAAAATTTAACATCAAAAAGATGATTGGACATTGTATACATTCCACCCAAGTACGTTGGATGTGAACCGCTCTAATACATTTTTTTTATGCGTCAATAGGTTTTAATAGTGAAATTAATGTACTAATCATTTTATCTTGTTTGATGAAACGTTTCAAGGATACATTGTCACGGGTCCAATATGTAGTTAGTTTGAATAGAATATACCAAGAAAAATATTATATTGATGGTTGTATATAATCAGAGTGATCCACAATGGTTAAATATTTCCCACATTCATCATACTCCACGAAAATGCAATTCAAGGAAATACAAAAAGATGTAGAATAAGCATTAATAAATGTTTTTCAATCTGACTAGACAAAACAAAATTAATATGAGCCACAAAATTTTGGCACAACAAAATAATGAACGGCAGAATGTAGACATGCATTAAAATGTATAACATGATCATATAAAACGAAAAGAGTTTGGTAACTATTTAGTCAGGATAGATCTTTATGACATACTTATCTTTGTCCAACTATTTTAACAATACGTTCAAAGAAATGTTGATTACTTGAATAACTTGGAAAATGCTAACAAAAAACTGAAGTAGATTTAATATTCAGTTTATTGTATTTTTATATCGTTATGAACTTATGATAAATGCGAGTTGTAACTTGTAACCAACAATTTGTGAAATTAAGACTATAATATAAATAGTTGAATAAGTAGTAAAAACCCGATTAGATCCCAATCTAACTACAAAAGAAGCAACGTCAAGTAATTAGACGGCCAAGGAGACATACCTAATAACCAATTTAGGAACCCACCATGTGCAAGAGTTTTGCTTCACAAAACCCCGTCCTCTCGATCGCACAACAACGGACGTATATACGTGCACGTTTGCATGCCTAACGCCTCTCCCTTACATTCTCCTTCCAAAAAGTATAAATAACCTTATATTATTAATACCATCATATATGCCACCATATATTTATGTCGAATAACAGTGGGATTTTTGCTGGGATGGTAAAGAAGTTGCGAATAAAGAGACTTTTTGCTAGAGATACTATTGATGCAATCGTACCTCAAGATGTGAAAAAAGGGCACTTTCCGGTCATAGCAGTGGATGATTACGAGAAAAGGAGGTTTGTGGTTCCAGTGTCGTATCTTAAGCGTGATTCGTTGTTAAGATTATTTGAGCAAGCGTCCGAAGAGTACGGGTTTAACCATGAAGGCGTAGTGGTGATACCTTGCAGGCCGACTGAGCTTGAGAGAATTCTGACACAACAAGATCAGAAGAAACGGTTTTAGTAGTAAAAAACTATTATATTAATCGTATGATATTCATCTGTAGAATATGATACTTAGTTTTTACCGTATATAGTAGTACTATATCTCTTGTAGTTTTATAGCAATAGCGTAATAGTACTATGTCTCACTTAATTTTTACGGCATATATTTATAGGCGAAAGATTGTGTGAGAAAAAAAGTTAACGTGAGAAGTAATATGGATCTTTGATCACCTTTAATCTCAAACTCAGCTATGAATAATGTTTGATACGAGGATTGATATGGTGACACCTGTAGGCCGTTTATTTATATATTGAATGTCTTACTTAATTGTTTGTGGTGACACCTGTAGGCCGACCAGGCTCGAGATAATCCAACCACATGATGATTTTATGACCTCTTTCTTTTTTTGATTTATTGCCTAATTGTTGTTGATGGTTTGATATATTAAATTATTGCACTTGTTAGTTGTTAATTAATATTTATAAAGATAAGATAAAGTTAAATATTTGTTTGTAAAAGCAAACTATTATTTGGAGACATCTAAAAGCAAAAATATGAATACTTATTATAAAGTCAATTTAAATTCTTCCACAGAATTATAGTATATATTTGATCAAAGTTAATATAACTATATATAGGCATATTTATTTTTTAATCAATTAATTAGTATTAATTTTATTTTGATTTTTCGATCAACGGTTATGATTAATTAAGTTTAATTAAGTTGGACGTTATAAACTAATGAAAAAAAATTAAATGAAAGACATTTTTAGAATAAATTGTTTTTTTTTTGGAAATAAATTTCTTAATTTCCTTTATTCATTAAATTTGATTCTAAATTCATTTATTCTTTAAATTCTGTTATTTTTTTAATTAAATTTCTTTCTTTCACCTATTAACTTTGGTAAAAAAAATGAAATAACCAAAGTTCATACACGAAAACAAAGAAAGTGAATGCGATAATTAAGGTGATTTTAACAAAGTTCGTAGGTAAAACGATAACCTTTGTTTAAAATTCATAACATTGTTTCGTGTATAACTTCGGTTGCTCCCAAATTTTTATCTAAATTCATAACCAAAAAGCGACTTTGATAATTAAGAAAGTTTAAACAAAGTTCATGAAACCAGAAAGTTCATTGATGAAAAGATGATTTTTCTTTAAAATTCATACATGTTCTTTTGTGAGTTGGGTATGAATTATATACATAAAAGAAAATTCAAAGTTGAAAATTTTGAATTTTGAAAAGAATGAGATAAGTTATGGAATATGATAATACTTAATGAATGAGATAACTAAGAAATATGGTATAAATATATGAAAATGACGAAAATACTCTCTTTTGTAGGTTAGTACTTGAGACCTGTTTTCGTTAGACTCATGAGACCACCTAAATAAAACTGGACTTTCAGAACAAAATATTGTGAATGTAACATTCATAGTGTTTTTGTTGTAAAAGTTTGAAGTTTTTTTACCTTCACAGTGTTTTGCTGTGAAATTTCATTTTTATTTTGTGGTCCATGAGTCTCACAAAAACAAATTTGCGTTACGTAAACCCAACTATATATATATATATATATATGTATGTGTGTGTGTGTATTATTTATAGAGGCAATTTCAAACGAAAAAAATGTCAATTTATGAGAAGGTGAAAAGCTTTAAGATCACATGTACTATAAAATAATAACCACATGTGATACAAACATGTTGTTGTCCATCAACCATAGAGCCAATAACCTTTTGTCGTGTTGACCAAGTTACCGGCATCCTTTCGGACCTTTGTATGATTGTATCATATCTGATTTTACTTTGTAAGCACATATTATCTTAATACTTTTTGTTTTCTTATAAATTAACCATCTTCTTATTTTATCTTGTTTCGTATTTTATATTTGTTACGTCTGTTTGTAATTATAATATATCTTTTAATTTTTTAAAAAAAGAAAAGAAAAATGAACAAAAGAAAATCTTATTGAAGATTCCCGTAGGGACGAAAATGATGACCGAAATGAAGCTTGGTTCGCCGCCACCCTGCTCCTTACCATCTTTAATTTATAATCACCCATTTGAGATATTTTAATTGATAATTAAAATTGAGAAATTAATTAATATATAATGTAATTAATAATTAAGTGATACATGACACATGCGACACATGGCACGTGAAGAAGCCTTATCAGATATCGTTTAATATCCATCACAAAACCCGTCTCACAATTCAATTCAACTACCACTTCATTCTTCACGTGTTTATTAAATATTAATCATATTTTTTATTAAATAAAACCACTCTTCGCAAATCCATTGTTTTCCCACATATAGCATGCATCATCGACTTCTGTTGGCCCACACTTAACATGCATATTAATTATGGTCCCTTTATAAAATTATAAACGCTTTTCTATTTATTTTTATTGTAGGATGAAATTTTATAAAATAATAAGGTTTATATAATTTTAATGACGAACATGTTTAATTAAAAAGTCTAAATATTACGATAAGGTAAGAACAAAAAGTTAATATAATGTTTACATGTGAACCACTTGATAAACTTTGAAAATCTGTTTTAATTTTATGAAGCGTAAGTAAACCAACATTACATATTATCGATATAGGTTCATATAATCATATATGCATTCTTATCATGATTCATATATGAATATATTTTTTCTTACCTTCTCAGGATAATTAATTGTTTTTTATTTGAATATCCCACTATAATGTTGCCATAGAAGTACAATTTCAAAAGTTTTTGGAAGTCATGTTACACTTGTACCAAGACTATAAATCGATTTTGACGAGTAATGAATAAAAACAAAATATAAAAGTTCATACAATACATACATATTAAAAGTCTTATAAATTAACAGAAAAAAAAAATGTCTTAAAATGACAAAGTTACATATAAATTTCACTTAAATAGAATCATGTTCCAAATATTATTCGAAACAAAATCTTCGGTCAGTTATTTCATAATCAACTTTCTCCAATACTTAAGTTGTTAAATTGAAAGGATCGGCATATACAAGTTTATTGACTCTTGTTGCCTCAAGTTTTCGAAAATCCCCAGCTCGATTCTAAGGCCGAATTCTCCCCCAACTCTCAACTTTTCTGTATGTTTATAAAGGGCTATAGTGCTATTAACAATTGTGTATCACGATGAATGAAGTTAACAGAATTGCAAGTGACACTGTTCATCAAACAAGAAAAGGAGAAACAAAGAACAACATATAAGAAGATTATTAAACAATGTTGGTCTCAACTGTCAGATTTGTATATAACACTATTAGACATTGACCAAACACTTAGAAAAAAAGTTACCCCCTCCGTCCCAAATTAAATGTCTAGATTACTATTTTTTTCTCCCAAAATAAGTGTTTGCTTTCAAAAATAAGTTTTCAATTTTCCATTTTACCTTAAATATGAGATGGAGAAAGTTTCTCTTTCTACTATCAAGAATAAAAGTGTCATTTGGTTATTTAAAAAGTATAATAGCTGCACATTCTTAAAATGTGTGTCATTTTTATTGTGGACATTTACTTTGGTTGGAGGGAGTATTGTTTTCCTTGCTTTACAAGGTACATATCCGATGAGTCTCACTCATCGGATATCACCTCAATTGATATCATCGGATCTCATTGCTTTAACTCTCCGATATATCAATCATCGGATTTGTCTCTTAGTTTCGACTGGAAACTTACTTTTGATTTTAATTAAAGGTATATAAGATATGATATTATAATTTAAATGTTTATAGTCTATGATTTATCTTATACAATTCATAAATAACGATCTTTTGCATTGTGTGATTAAAACAAAAAGACCGAAAAATAACCTTATGAGGACTCTTTAGGTGGGCCACTTATAAGAGCAGTTTGGGAATTCTAGATTAGATTAGGGGTGCTCATGGATTGCGTTGATCGGATTGAAGACATTTGAACAACCCAACCAAATGTTGGCATTTTGAACATTTTCAACCCAACCCAAACAAAAGTGCAACCCAATCCAATCCATTCGAGTTGGTCGGTTAAAAACCCGGTTAACCCGGCTAAAATAATAAAATTCATAAAAATTAAAACAAAAATACTAAATCGATATATTTGGATTAATGTAAAACTTGTTGTTTGTGTATTTTTAATGTTGGAACTTGTGGACATTAAATTATTGGTTTTATATATATGTATGTACGCAGGAAAATGAAATAAAATACAAGGGATTTATTGAAACCGGTTAACCTGATGGTTGAACCGGTTGAACCAATTAACCCGACACCCGATCACCACACCGGGTCAATTAAAAATCCGGGTTTTAAAACATTGCGATTCATAGACTCCTTGTGCAAACAGCGACATATTCCGGACGAATCAAATACACATTGAATCAAGCCATTTAAATTAAGGTTGTCAAGGATCAAAATAAAAGAAAACCTAAATTTGGGAGTAAAATTGTATCTTAGACATAATACGAGGAGTGTTTTTGTAAGTTTGGCAAAAGTGACGAAGCTAAAATGGCAGTCGCGCAGATACTCAGAAATGCCCAAAAACCATCGGAAGTTGGAATTTCTGCATCAAGGTAGCTATCGGAGAAAACCCTAGGATCAAAGAAAGGTATGTTGCTTGAAATTGGGGTTATGGGATTTCACTTTCTGTAATCAATCCTTCAGGCATGAACAATGCGATTTCACATATCACTTTGGGTTTCGGGGATTTGGGTTTGTTTAGATCACTGCTCTCTTTGTTCTTTGCTTACCATATGAACTGGGATTTTGATTTTGTTGATTGTTTGTTTTGCCTGCACTGTTCTCATTGATGAAAGATCAATCGTCACAACTTTGTAGAGTTCATTGGTTATTTATGCATGCCAAGTGTTTGTAAAAATGCCCGACTTGTCTGATTCTCTTTCTTCATCTTCCTTATGATGAAAATCACATCATCTTCATCTTCTTTATGACAAAAATCACGTCAACCTAACAAATCAAACATAAAAGAATATAACCAAATGCATTCGAAAATTTATGAGAGCCAACTCATAATCAAAGATACATATAAACAAATTGAAAGAGGATGGTGATAAATGCACATTCAACTCATTTGGGTTGTCGTCATCTACTCTTATACATTCAAGTGTCAAACTTGTTAGCATCGGCATTGGATTTATATAGTCCACTGGAACCCATGTATTCTTCACCACCTCTAATTCAAGAAGATTATGACTTGCATCAATGACAATGGAATGTTGTAAGCCTAAAACAACAAAGTTAAAGCAAAATTTAAGATTTAATTAACAGCACCCAATTAGGAACATCTTTTACAATATACAACAGTACCCAAGGCTTTTAATATGGTTAGATAGTGTGTATTACCAACAAAGTGATCAATTCATCATCATCGTTAGTAATAAACCCTTATCGAAGATTATTGGGGGTATTATCGAAGCTTTAAGTTACATAAAATTGTTAAAGTAGTGAAGTATGCCCTCGATTGTCCCTGTTGTATATCAACTTGTACTTCTTGGTAATCAATAGCTGCTCAATTCCTGATCATTTTACTTGTTATCTCAATTATCATTTGGCGGTAACCTTCAACAAAAGACAGCATTGGATTTTTTAAATAGTCTGGAAGATGCTTCCAAAAGGGTTACTCATTTTACATTTAAGCATATCTATTTCATTCTTATGTTTCTCATCCTTGCCTATCGGATAAATTTAACTTTTTGTAACCAAATGTCTTGAATACTCATCATCTTAAGCATATAGAGGGTTATCATGGTAAGTTTATGTCAGTCAGAGTTAAATCCAGAATACTTGGTAAAAAGTCATTTTCCAGACAGTGCTTTCTATAGACAGAACCACTTCAGATAGACCTCTTATTTGCAGACAGCACATACATACCAACAATTGTTGGTGTAAGATTCTTGCATTTTGGAGTTTAGTTATTAGCTCAAGGTTAATTAGGCCTATTGAGAAATTTGAGAGGACTGTTTATTAAATTTGTGTGGAATTATGTTTTAGTAGATATTTGAAAATACTCACATTTGCTAATTACACTAAAAGAGATATTTAAAATTTCCCACTTGCAAAAATTCTCATTTTGTTCCATTCAGTATGTTCTACTTTAGCAAGGTTGCATTGTGGCTATTTTCTGAATTCTTGAAAATCTCTTGGATCCATTTCATATGAAGTAAATGAGTGAACCAACATCAAGTGGGGTCAAAGAGGATGACAATTTGGCCCTAGAATACAACAGTAATAATGTCAAGAAGGCAAAGCTAAACTCGACACTAGCTGCCCTCCTCGATGATCCTGTGCTAGCAGATGTACCAAAAAAGCCGACTTTATCAGATGTTGACACCCTAATCAGCTTGGAACTTGGAAGTGCTATGCGGGTTTCTGTACTTAAATTGGACCATACATCTTTTGGTACATAAATTAATAATTCTTGCCTAGCTTCTTATTTTTCACTCATTATATCGCTAATGATTGTTGGTTGGTTGTTCTTTCTTTGTAATTGAACACAGATGTAGCAGTGATGAATTCTGCAACAGTCAAGGATTTGAAACTTGCTGTCAAGAAAAAAGTTAACGAAATGGAGCAGTCAAAGATGGGTCATCGCCACATTTCTTGGTTTATTTCTGCTTCTCGTTAATAACTTTACTATTTGTAAAAGATATATATACTTCTTTTGTTTGATGTTTTTTCAGAAATTTCTGAAAGAAAAGGCGGATTTCGTGTTTTGTTGGTTTTGTGTTTTTCAGGAAGCATGTTTGGCGAAATTTCTGCCTTTCGTACCACAATGAAAAGCTCCTTAATGATGATGCAATCCTTCAAGATCATGGCGTACGTAATCACTCACAGGTATTTGCATCAACTATTTTA
Source organism: Silybum marianum (assembly GCA_036898165.1). Taxonomy (NCBI): domain Eukaryota; kingdom Viridiplantae; phylum Streptophyta; class Magnoliopsida; order Asterales; family Asteraceae; genus Silybum; species Silybum marianum. Next base: position 42,612,333 of record CM072531.1, read on the forward strand.
GCCGCTCGTTTTCTTTTAAAATGTGTTTTTGGCCTCCAAAAAATGTCTTTCATCCACAGTTTACTGCTTCCATATATGCTTTGTTTACCTCTTAACAGTTCCATTAAGAGGCAGCCTCTGAATCACTAAAAGGTGAAATCCTGTTTGGCAAAAAAAATAAGTTTGTCTCTTACTAGTTCTAAAACCCTCTGAATCATTTTGTATCCTCGACCTTCCTTAACCATTCAGGGCCCTGATTTCATTTTGAACAATTACCAAATAATTATATTTCATTTTGCACTGTATCATAAAAGCCTCTTAATCATTCTGACCACTTAATCATTCTGCACCAAACCATTGAACAACTGCCACAGCCAAAGATGCAATGAATCCTACTTACTGAAATCCAATTTACCATTGGTTTAGAAGTTTGAACTGCCAAATTATAACTTTTGTTGCATACTTAAGAGTTTCAAAATCATTCTATGTGATAAAAAATGCTCCAATATTTGTTTGATAATATGAAATGTTGTTGGATAGGTGCATTTTATCCCATATGTAATGTCAAGGGCTTCAAAGCGGCATTCACGAAGGAGAAAGCATCGATTTTTTCATGGTCTTAACAGAAGGGAATGAAATTTCTAATCCTTAAAAAAAGTGTTGTGATATAACAAAGGGTAAGCCTGTTTAGTAAGCAAAAAAAGAAGCCTAGGTTTTTTCAAGGTCGGGCCTGGGTTTCGAATGTAAAATAGCCCGAGTGTTTCTTCGGGCCTGGGCGGGCTTTATTAACAAATATAAGGCTTAATTCTGAACTTTTTGTGTATATGTTTCTCTCAATATTATTAACATGTGATTCAGAATCGATTGTTTGTATATTTAAGTCACTTTAGAGGTATGTTTGAATGTTTTGAACTTTTGATATTGGTTTCATTTCACCCGTACTAATTTTATAACTGTAATGTCATTGGATTCTGATGGAAATATGTAATGATCTTTTATGTCACGTAATTTATTCAACTTTTTTCAAACTAAAATATATATATATATATTTCTTCTTTTAAGGAAAAGCTATCCACTTAAAAAGCATAATTGTTTAATATACATTTTTATCTTATGTATCGTTGGAGGTGGTTTATAATCTATCATATTTGTATAATCATTACAATCCAATCCTAACCGTCCATTTAATCTAGTACATATGTGGTTTTATAAATATCTTGATTGTGTTATAATAGAAATGTTGATCATAGTTAATGAACTCTAATTATTTTTTTTATAAATATCCAAATAATAATAAATAAATCATCATTTTTGTAAATATCTCAATTAATTGGTTGTATTAGTTATACGAATTGGATATGTTGCATTTAAAACGTCCTCGGATACATGTACGATTTTTTCTAGTTCGGTTTCACCTAACCTCCCTCATCACCATTTTATCATATGATAAAAAAAATGTTGCTTAAAATTGGTCACATGTTACAAAATCTCAATCTTAATAAAAAAAGACCATACTTTAAAATTTATTGCTATAAATCATAGCTAGTTCTAAGTCACTTGTCGACTGAAACCAATTTGGGTTTAAGATAGAATTTACCCGGGGGGGGGGGGGAATAGTTTTTTGCTTCTAGAAGGCAAGACGTAAATAATTTTTTGTTTTAACAGTCTTGGTTTTACCACATCGATTTAACCCACTTATGTACTTATCTCAAATTGTTTGCTTATTTCTACGTCATTTGTTTTGGAACCAATTTAATCCACATCGTTGACATTGATTTGATAATCTGTATAGATCTTTGAGATTGATTTGCAAAGTATTTATGATTTATATGGTTTGTATTTAAAACGACATATACACATACACACACAGACACACACATAGAGGAGGGATCAAATGAGAACCACCCCTCTTTAAAGGAACAAATCGTGGACCACATATGATGTGGGTCCCACATAATATTAAATCATTTGTGATTTAATATTAAATCATATTAAATTATAAATGATTTAATATTATGTGGGACCCACATTATATGTGATCCACAAATGTTCCTTTATTCTTTTAAAAATGCAAAGTTCTTATTTGAACCTTCCTCCACACACACACACACACACACACACATATATATATATATATATAGAGAGAGAGAGAGGGGGGGGGGGCGTGTTCATGACAGAGCCAGATATGGAAACTATGTTTCATGATGGCCCAGAAGTAGATGTAGAACAAGAAGACGTTGGCTCAAGTGACGATTCACAAGATTGGGAGACCAAGACCGGTAACTGGTAATGACCGAATATAACTGAAAAATACTGAAACTATTTAAGACTGATATATGAATAAAACATGCAAACTATGAACTCAAGATAATAGGGATACCAAGAATAAGAAAGAACATATGAAATAATATTTTATTTCTTTTCAAAGAATGCCTTACAAACATAGGGAAACCTTCCTTTTATAGATAAGGAAAAGGTATAATACTTACACAAGCATTACATAAGAATGATAAAAACAAGTAATAATATCACTTATGAGTTATGAAGGACTTGTTGGACATTTTTAGGAACATCGTATTTATAAACCTTCAATCTTGCGAGAATATTTTCTGACCCTTTGATGCAATGTTTTAAAACCCGGGTTTCAAGTTGACCCGGTGTGATGATCGGGTTTCGGGTTAACTGGTTCAACCGGTTTCAATAATTCTGTTGTATTTTTTTCATTTTCCTGGCATCAAATACAAGAGTTTGTAAACCACATTCTTGAAGGAAATAAGGTACTTCTTTATGATTACTAACATAACAATTTTAGTTGATGAATTATGTTTTGGAGTTATTTGAGCAACACAAAGATAAATTCGAGCGCAAGACATGACATAAATTCGATTATATTCATGATTTTCCAAACATATATTAGTTTTCTACACATTTACACAAGATTTTCCAAACAAAGTTACCTGTGGAGAACTAGAGATCGAGAGCTGAGGGAGATGAGATGAGACAGATAGCCGAGCAAGGTTGATTTCTTGAGATGGCTGAGCAAGATCGATGGGAGCAGATGAGCACGAGATCGATTTCTTGAGTTTTTTGGTCGGCTCGTTTCTTAGCATTTTAGGGTTTGGGTTATTAGGAGCAGACGTCGATTAGGATTTAGGAGCAAAAAGACAACTTTTTTTTGTTTTTAAGTTTTCTAAGTTTTTTAAATTTTAGTAAAAAACCGGGTTTTGAAATCGGGTTTGAGACCGGTTCAACCGGGAAAATCGAGAAACCCGGCCGGGTTGTACCGGGCCGGTTAGAGGCTTTAACCCGGTGAGTAGACCGGGTCCCGGTCCGACCGGCCGGGTTGACCCGGGTTTTAAAACACTGCTTTGATGTGTTTTACAATAAACTTCCAAATCCATTGGGAGAACCAATTTACCCATCTCAAAAGTTGTGCTTCCGGAAGTATTTTTCTTTTGAATTGAAACATACGTGGGAATCTTTCTATTCCCCTTTTGACCGCAAGGATTAAATAAAGCAACCATATAGAATGGTATAATTCTTTCTATTCCCTAACTACCACTAATCCGGATGTTCTTATTCACCATAATCTTTGCCATTTTGACATTCCAACAAATACACATATAGAAATGGCATCTGCTATTACGAAAACTAAAAAGGTACCTTCAAGAATGGACTAATTGTCTTCGTTGTACCCACCTGGAATTGTAAAAGCTACCGCAAATACGATGGTGGGTACACTACCATACAATCTTCCATCCACTGAGGATGCTATGGTGGCTATAAGTGCTGCACCACAAAAAAATATTTCTTCCACTTGAAATGCTAAAAGTAACTATAAGTGCTGCAACCACTGTACAATCTTTCATCCACTTCCGTAGCTACGATGACTATAAGTGGTGCAACCAAGATACAGTCTTTCATGCATTTCAAACCTTCCGAAACCAAAATTTTATTATTCTCGGACAATAACACATTCTTTATCATCTTCTATACTTCCTACAAAATAGAAGCAACAACCAAATGTTAAATGTGAAGCAACCTTTTAATCCAAATATTTTTTGACAACCGCCAAAGTTCTTATTAATACAACAAAAAGGGGATAAATCCAACCAAGCTTAGGTGACTATTAGATTGAAATATAAAGTAGACAGTTATCTGCTTGGATTTGGTCTATTTGGAAAAGGGAGCAACATCTCAAATTAAAGATAATGGTCTAGAAAATAATGTTTTATCAGAAATGAACTTGGGTCAAATAAGTTGCAGAAGTTGAAAGTCGTATTTGTCAAATACAATGTCCACATTTTGTATCATTTCTACTCATAAGATTTCACATCTAACTAAATTTTGCATCCATAGGAACAAAAAATGCATAATTACTAGTTATTTATTGTGAAGTTAAAAGCAAAGGATACTCACCGAGAACAATAGTTTAACGCATTTCAAGAGAACCCAAGATAATGCAAGAATTATCGATCATCATCCGAGTTGGATCATAAGGATACTTCACTATGTCAAGTGTTTCAAGTAAAGCACCCATATATAGTGGCACCATTCCTTGATTGTAATCACTCGACATGATCTGAGCCATTGTTACACTTCCGGTTGCAGCTGCTAAGCAAAATATAAGGGATCTTTTGTCAAAACACTAAAACTAATCGGATCATAAATTGCTATTTGTAAAGGGGAGGCTAATGGCACCCCCTAAAGCTAAGCTTGGGGTTGAATGTCATCCTCGCACAATCAACATCGATACCTGTTAAAGTACCAAAAATTCGTAACCCCTGTCTTAGGGATGCCATTAGCACTCCCCTTTGTAAATCCACTAAAGGAGTGGTTGAAAGAACTTACCATTAAGTAGATCTAGATCTGGTCCTGATTAGGATCTCGGATCTGAATCTCCAGCAAAGTTAATCGGTTGCTCCTGCCTTCCGGTATTCAGGTTACCGCTGAAAGGCAAGTGCATGCCAGTCAGACTCATCTCGCCGGCTGCTTAACCGCCTGCAAATTGACAGAGTCGATCTGAATGGAACGCCATGAGGAGAACAATCGGCGCGTGATTAGGTTGATGAGGTAGACACTGACTTATATAGAGAATTTGATGACTAGATTTACGTCATTATCGACGTTGATAACATAGTAAGTTACAAGAATGGTCCCTATATTTACTATCAACATACAAGTTTAGTATAAAAACTTTTTTATTTTATTCCAATTATCTCTCAACTTTGTCCTCATCCTTAATGTTTCACCTTTATAATTCTTAAATGTTTTTTTTATTTATTTATACAAATGGGTTTGTAACCGGCAACTCTTGAGCTGATTCACATTATTGATTATTCTCTTTAAATTATGTGGATGCAAATCAAGTATATAACAACTCGTTAGGTCGTTAATTTAAGAGCTCAACGCTTGCAATGCAAGCAATCCCACCTTTACAAATATTATAACTCTCATGTTACAAATGTCAAACTCGAACCATTGCACTTTGTATAAATATATCATCTTGAAACAAATTGTGCTACATCATGGGGATTAAGGGGTTGTTTACACAAACGTTTATCTGATAATTGTTTACTAGTAAACAATAAGAGTCAACACTTTCACTTACCTTACTAAGTAAGATTCTAATTTATCAAAATGATATCGTATGCAATAGTTTACCCGACAAATACTAACCAAGTAAAGTCGGTACCCTTATTTATTGGATAAGACTTTCGGTCATTGTCATTAATCATCTGTAAGATTTACAATCATTCTCATATTTATCTGATAAAGTAATGATCCGGTAACAATTACGAATTAAACATTCATTATGATGACTGATTGGTATTTTGCCCATGCCATTATTTTATGGGCTTTGCCGTATTTTGGGGCACAAAACAAATGGGCTGGGAGCCTGGCCTGCTGAATCAAAACAAGAACCCTATCCAAACCTCCGATCAATGCATCTGTCGTCGGCGTTCCGATGGCTTCCAAGGCGGTGAGGAAAGCAATCTATCACCGAAAGCTTCGCAACTACCTCAAAGACCACACTCGGATTCTCATTGTCGGAGCCGATAACCTGCGTGCCAACCAGATTCAAGTTATAAGGCAAGGATTAAGAGGCGAATCAGAGGTTGTGATGGGTAAGAATACCTTAATGAGGCGCTCAATCGCCATTCATGCTCCGGCCACCGGAAACACCGCTTTTCTCGGCCTGATTTCTCATATTGTGGGGAAGGTTGGATTGGTTTTTACGGCAGGTGATCCCAACGAAATCAGTGAAGCTGTTGCTGGATACAAGCTGCAGCCATTGTTGTGTTCATCGATGGATATTGGAATTTGTTCTCATTGGCAGTGGCTGCTGAGTTCTCATTTAGATTTATTGAGCAAATCAAGTAATGTTTGAATGTTTGAAGCTGATTTTTAGAATAAGCAGATCGAGAATTCATCTGATCGAAGGTGATTAACGGATTTTGTTTAATTTTGTGTTTATTGGGTTGTTTTGAATCCAATCTATTATAAAAATATGAAAAGCTTTCAAATCTATGGGGAAACCTTGTTAGAGCATCTCCAACAGCTATTGTAAATTTTTTGTAAAATAGCATGTTAAAAGTCAAAATCTCTGTAATAATTTGCATCCAACTCCAACATCTAATCTATTTTAGCAACTTTATCGTTAACAATATTAATAAAATATCATATCATTTAATAAAATATTATTTCTCTCTTCTATACACTTAACTTCAATTATTTTGATTGGTTGAACATAATTAAAATATTGTTTATCTCTTTTCTATATATTCTTAGAGATTCTCTAAATTTAGAGATTTTTCTTCTTTTTTTTCCCATTTTTCTATTTTAGCAATTGATATACCATGGCTGTTGGAGCACTTAAATTGCTAAAATCCTCCATTTTTCTATTTTACAATAGCTGTTGGAGATGCCCTTATGCGTCGTAGCATATGATTTTCTTATTAAATAAATAAATAAATCATGGTATTATTAGCTTGTTAAATTGGTTTTTGGGTTAATAGGTTTTCTATCTTTTTTCAAAACTACAAAACAAACAAAATTCAGTTTAGTTGTAGTTTGGTTCACCTGTTATGTTAGAATTGGGACATACAAAGGAATAGAAATGAAATTTAATCATATGTTTAAGTGGAGTTTGTCAAAGGGATTTAAGATGTGAGTATTTGGTTATAACTTGGGAATTATAATAAAATAATGATAATGAGTAAATGTATTTTATAACATTTTCATATTTTATTGTTTAGATTATAAATACTATATAATTTAATAAATAATCTTAATTGGTGGTAGTGGTAGGTGAAGATGGTGGTGGTGATGCAATTCCAAAGTATGGTAGGGTTTGAGAAGTGTCAAAATTTAGAGTTTTAGTTTACTTGTATAGAATTAACATATATAAAATATTAGTATAATTTGTTATTTGGTTAATCGAAGTAGGAAAACATCTAACTGAAAACTGAACCCGAATAAACTATCTTTATTCTATAACCAAAACGTTTAACGTAAAAACCTCACCAAATGAGGAATCCTTAGTCAATTTCGCGTTTTTGCGACACCAATTGATTTGGCCAATGGTGGACCTTTATCCGAGTTCTCAAATCTCATATCAACTTTTAACAATGGGTATTATGGGTTGTTTGACAGTTGCCGAATGATTTGGTACAAGATGATTAAGCGGTCAAAATAATTAAGAGACTCTCTAGGTATTTCATAACTTAAAGTATAAGGCACCAAAACAGTAAAAAAAATTGATCAATCATAGGGACCAAACAGTAAAAAAAAATTATTAACCATAGGGACTAGTAATTTTTTTTATTAACCATAGGAACCAAAACAACAATATACGAATGAAAACTGTAATTTTTAAACCATATAGTGTCTTTGGTACCTAGACTGGTTGGGACGGGACTAAAAAACAGTCCCATGTTAGTGTGCGTGTGTAAGACAAAAATTAGATGGGACAACACGAGACAAAAATGAGTTTTCATGGGGCAAAACTTAAGAACTTTTGTTCCGCCAAAAAGAGTGGAACAAACTGAAACTAAATAGCAAGATTACATACTGCCCTTATTAAATCAAAACGGGAAGCGAAACCTAAATCAAAAATATATCCAACCTAAGTCGTCCCCTCCATCTTTCTAGACTATCGACCCCAATCTCCTTAAAGGGTTGGGTTCTGGTGAGAAGGACAATTATGGTGAGAAGCGTAAGAAGGGAGCTCTGATAGGATAATTATATACCTTTCGATATGTGACAAATAAGACTAAAAGCAAGTATACTTTTAACCCTAATATCGCCTTTCAAGTAATAAAGATGGTACAAGTACCGAGTATCGTCCACAGGGATTGTAGTAAAAGTTAATTAAAAGTCTGATGAAAGAAATGAATTCAGATGGCGAATTTGAAGATTTCAATTGGTTGTTGATGTTGGTGATTTAACAGTTGATAAAAGAGAAAGCAAGGGTGTAAGACTTAAGGTGAGATTTAAACACAAATTCAAGTAGACTAACGCTGTCAAAGAATGCTACAGCATATAATTAGCAACCCCTATTTTCACCATTTATCTTGAGGATATTCCTCTCGGACTTCACCGTGCACTGATATTATAGCTTTCAACCCATATTTCTATGTGGTATCCGGACCAGTGAAAGTGACAAACGGTGTCCTCAAAATATATGGATAAACAAATTTCTTTGTAAATAAAATCACTCTCTCGAGTGAATTCCCATATCATTCAAGCTGACGTGTTCTGAATGGTTCATCTCTGAATCCATTCCACTTTAACACTTCAAAGTGATCAACCTGTCGAGAATTAACCAAGTTGGAAAATATAGATGACAACTCTCGTTGTCAGTAACTCTCTCAAGTCTACTTCCTATATCATCCAAATTGACGTGCAATCAATGGCTCTGCTTAGAGTCCATGGCACTTTAACACTTTTCAGTGATCAACTCGTCGAGAAATGTCATTGGTTTTATAAAGCGTTAAATGAAATAATGAAATATTGTTGTTGCATAAAAACGTCTACTTTTCTTTGGTTAAAAATCACCTTTTCCGTCTCACACCCAAGCTAATAAATCTAGCTACTCATAACGGAAAATAAAATGCAATAAAAATAAATAACAGAAAGTAAAGACATAATATTAACCGACACTAATTAAATTGCAAGAAATGTAAGAGCGAAATATAAAGACTTAATTTAAATGACAATAATTAAATTGCAAGGAATGTAACAAACGGAAAATAAAGATGTAATTTAAAGAGCGAAATATAACGAACGGGAAACATAAAATTGCAAGAGAACTTGATGCATAAAATATATATTAAACTCAATCTTTTGTTGTCACAAGATTTATAAAGATAAACTTTATAAATCTCCCTAAGATTGCATTTTAAAATAACTTCATACCATCTATTTATACTACTTAGATGTGAGGACAAAATAATACTACACCTTGGGGACCAAGTTACTTAATGAATAAGCAACAAAGTACACCAAAGTTCATAAAGGTAAGTACTTTAAAGTTCCTAATAAGACAAGAAATTAAATAATGTTTGATTACAACCCAAATACTTAATAAATAAAAATTAGCAGTCTTCAAAACGACTTTAAGAATCATCCAGCTTGCTCCAATAAGCTCTTTGTCTTAATCGCCTTCTTTCCATCCGTCATGTCCCAAGCTTCAATAATGTATAGCATCCATTCTGCATTAACAACACCATACCAAGTTAAGCCTACCTACTATAACATAGAGTAAAACACAAGTTTACCGTCACTTTAGCTCCAAAACCTATAAATGGAAAATAAAGGAATAAAAAGACTCAAAGTTGGGATTTTTAAAGGAAAATAATCTAAACTAAAAGAGAAAAAGAATGCTTTTAGCACTAAATAATTAGTGCTATCAAGCTCCACCCTTGGATAATTAGATGCTCATAGATGAGGTGCACCGAGATGCACCGGATCAACTTCCTTCTAAGGTGCAATTCATGGGTGGGTATGAGATTAAAAGTGATCACTAGCTCATATCTCTTCTTATGTTTCTCACCTTAACTCTACTTCTCACACGATCCTATGCCTCTCCTTAAAATCGATTTCTTTTTGGCTTTGATTTCATCCGTATCTTCTTTACAGAATATTGGCCCCAACCTAAATCGTCACCATGATGTTTACTATTCAATCTGTGAGGTGGTTCAAATCGATTTCCAGAATATTGACCCCAACCTAAATTGTGAAGATTTTGGTTTGAAGTTATATTTCGATTTACAGATTCATGTGAACATTTCAGTCCACCGGTTATTTGTCAGATTCCGATTTTGATTTCAATTTGAAGTAATACGTCGATTTGAAGATACATGTTGGTCTATAGATTCATGTAAATTTCAATTTCAATTTGAAATTGTATGTAGATTTGAAGTTATCTGTTTCGAATCCATAAGTTATATGTCAAATTCTGATTTCGACTTCAGTTTGAAGTTATATATCGATTTGAAGATAGATATATATATATATATATGTTGGTTTACACATGTGAATTTCAATTTCAATTTGAAGTTATATGTTGGTTTGCAATACTACACTGTTGAACTTGATGAAATCTTTTGTTTTGTGAACATCAAATACCGTTTAGGGGCATTCTGGTCATTTTAGCAATTTTGTCTTGTTCTGTCCAGCTTATCAAACGCAAGACAGACAATTAGGCTATATTTGGCAAAAATAAGCGAGCTTATAAGCTGGCTTATTTTCAGTGTACACGTTTGGCAAACCATAAGTTAACTTATAGGCGAGCTTATTTAAACGCTACTTGGAGTAGCTTTTTGGGAGCTTATTGTCATTTTTTCCAACTATAACCTTCATTAATATTAATTATTATTATTTTTCAATGTGCCCTTTTTGGTCATTTAGATTATTATACGCTAGTTTTGTCAAACATGATTTTTTCGTTAACTAGCTTATCAGCTACCAGCTAGTTTATAAGCTACCGGCTAACTTATCAGCTACTCGCTAGCTTATCAACTAGTTTGTCAAACATAGCCTTAGTCCAGTCTAGTCTTGTTCTAGTCCTACCACACGTAAGACAGACAATTAGTCCCGTCATGTCTCATATATGTATACCAAATGCTACCATAGGGATGCAAAACATAATTTTTTTAACAAACACAAAGACAAAAATCATATGTTGCTCTTATCCACCAATAACATGAATACACGTCATCAAAAAGGCAGATAAACAAGGGATTCGGAAAATAAAAATTAACATAATTATGGACAGCAAAGTTATTAAACACCCGAACACATTTAAGGCATGCTAGTTATTTGATTTAATTTGAAGTTTTTACAACATATAAAGCAAAAATAAATAAAATTAAAAATTAAAAAGAAAACGGAATGAAGCCATAACAGATTCAGCAACAAAGATATGATGAAAGTTTTACTTAGGATGGCTTCCTCCATATCTGCTCTTCGTATCTAGCTCCTGCATCTTTCGGCCTCTCACCATTGCACTTTCGACAAACAACATTTCCAGTATAGTTGAAGAAATCACACCTTCAATCCCAAATACATTTATTAGATCTCACACCTAATATATATACATATATATATATATATATATATATATACATCTTTCAAGTTTTGAGAGAGAGAGAGAGAGAGATACTTACGAGGGGCACTCCCACTCTCCAGGATTTAGCTGCCTCTTGGGACGATGCTCTCGGCATCGTAAACATTTTGTGTTGCTGGCGAAATTCATAAATTGACACCTAAACAAAATAACCCCAAGCTGTCATATTTCAAGGGAGAGTGATCATGTATATTATATATATATATATATATATAGAAATAGGTGTGACATTCTTACTGTGGACAGTTCCAGTCGCCTTTCTTCATTTCAACATCATTAACTCCAACCCTTTTAGGCCCGTCAGTTTTGCATTTCATGCACCGAATATTTCTGGAGAAATTCATAAAACTGCACCTGCAATAAATTTGAAGCAGCATTTTGTTGAAGAAAATCGATACTTAACCTTTCCCTCGTAAAAGCAGTCACAGTTAAAAAAAACTTACTGAGGACAGATCCAATCTCCTTTCTTCATTTCAGCATCGTCAACACTAGCTTTTTGGGGACCATCTTCATTGCATTCACGGCACGTTTTATTCCTAGAAAAATTCATGAAATTGCACCTAAAAGAATATGTGGAAGCATACATCAGTTTTAGAACGAGTATGAACAAAATAAAGTTCTCCAGACCTCAACCGATGGTGTTCTCTCAAATCTTGGGAACATTTCATTATCTTTACTGTAACTTTTCAATTTGCAAAGGGAGAATAGATAAAATGGTCGATGAACTTTCATGTTTTTCTAATTGCATCTCTTTAGAAAGAAGTTCACCACCAAATATACTTATATTCTCACAATCATATATTAAATCATTTTCATCCAATTGTCACTAAATTAACAAATTATATTCAAATTAAGATGGTTAAATAATTCAATAAATGGAAAGAATGTCATTGTTTGTGAATTAAGGTGGACCAATGAAGGCGGATCGATATATATTGAGAGGCTGGTTCAAATACAAACCAGTTGAATGTTACAAACTATACAAGCCGGTTCAAATCAATATAAAAATAACTTTTTTCATGATTTTTTTCATCAAATGCTATGGTTTAAGATATTATTACAAGATGAAACAAACATATGTGTAATAATATCTTAAATCATAGCATTTGATGAAAAAAAAATCATGAAATTTTTTATTTTTATATTGATTTGTATGAGTTTGTAACATTTAACTGGTTTGTATTGAACTTTCCTCTATACACACACACATATATATATATAAACATTTTCATATACTCACCTAGGACACATCCAATCCCCTCTCTTCATTTCAACATTCTGAGACGGATCACGATCCATAAAGTCAACAGATTTCGCCTTCCGAGCAATTGTTGCAGCTGGTTTTTGCAGTTGAGGATCAATCTTGGTGTCACTAAGCTCAGTCAACTCCAAAAGCAATTTCCTAGCAGATGCTTCAACAAGTTCTGCCCCCGAAGGCTTCTTATCGGAATCAACAACTGGATCGAGTGCATAGTTTAACAAGATACGCACAATATCTACGGTACGAGCAGCTGATTCAATGTCTTTTAGTATCACATACGCCCTATCACATGATCCTCTTAGAATGCAAACACCACATACCTGCGCTCAAAATGTAGACCAACCATTAATCACAAAAAAAACGATATATTTAAAGGAAAACAACAAAGCCATCATATATATATATATATATATGTATATATATATCATATTCTTCCTTTTGATTGAATTGGTACACTAAATAGTTTGTTGATAGAAAAATAACTTACATCTCCTTCATCAAGTTGTAGATGTGCTCTCAACCGTTTTCCTGAATTAACGGTCTTTCGGTTAATATTAGGACAACCCTTTTCTACAAGAGTTTGAATATCTTGCATAGATAGTGACCTGCAATGTACTCGAATAGATTAGCAACTTCAACGTTCTCAAAGACACAACCAGTGTAATTTATCAAGAAAAGTTAACAGAAACCATTTCATCAGCATATTAGATCTTTCAAATTGAAATTCTGAATTTCAGCCACGTTCGTTAGCAAAAGATGTTTGAAAAGTTGCCTGTGATACTAAAGAAAGTACCATAAGCCTCAAGTTTCAAATAACATAAGCACACAAATATTTCAACATATTGATTTAATCATTTAGATCGAAAGCAAAGATATGCCGATTTGGTATAACTCCTCATATTATTTGAACTCTAACTTCTCTTACTGCTGTCTTATCTTTTTTTCTCTTGGCTAATTTATACTTCTCTATTTTCTCTAAGCTCCACCATAAAAGAGTTTATCGCATTCAATATTTCAAACTACCTTCTTTCCTACGAATTGATTATTTTAAGTTCCATGAAATGAACACATGTACTTAATTCCCAATTCCTCTTTCTATGAAGAGATTTTGTCGTTTCAACAAAAAAAAGTGAGGTAAGTTTGATAGTTATTATACATTTACTGGTAGATATGACTCTGTCACTACAATCCTATTTGTGTCCCCAGCCACGCCCCTGTTTATTAGCAGCTTAATAAATTTAATGGACTCACAGCTTATTCAGTCAGCTATACATGACTGTTTGGTAGTGGCTTAATGATATAGAAAGTGACTTAATTACTCTTCAGTAAGCTTCTAGAGAGAAGCTTTATGTAGAAAGCCAAAAAAAATTCTGAAGCCCACCCCTTGAAATTAAAAAGCATGCTCCTTCTGTCTATGAAAAAACCTTTCTACACAAAAACCTTCCCAATCTATACAAACAGATTAATCCACACAGACAACTTTATCTATAAATGACATTCAATCCTGTCTCAAAAGAGAACAAAGTAACCATCCCTCAATTTTTTACTATCACCAAAGGAGTAACTTAGGTGACAATCACATATACTAAAGAAAATGTTTACAACAATTAATTAAGCTAATACAAAACTTATACTATCTATACCTACATGATGATTAAGATCTCCTCCTATACGAGTGGCATCTGGACCATTAACCTTTTCAAATTCTATAAAGTTATCTTTGATTAGATTTGTGAAAGCCTCCATGAAGGATTATGCAATAACCACGTTCATATATCATAATCACCCCCACAGAGTTACCCATGAAAACCATTGATTGCAGCTATTTATCAATCAACAATACAACAATAGGATAAGTCCAAGTATATTTCTTTCCCCAAATATTTTAACCTCAATTATGTCAATTTAGGGTTTTTTTGGCTTTAATATATCATAATGCATTGAGGTTCATCTCTTAACAATTCCTTACCTCCTCATTTGTTTTAGCATTAACAGATAACGATAAGAGTGAGCAAAAACAAAAATGAATCCTTACTTAAATAAGTCGAAGCGATCACGACCAAAACTGAGGCAAGCTTCCTTCAAAATGCTCATGTCTTTATAGACAGCAACATCAGTTCCACCTTCTTGATGAAGGTAACCTTTTGCCTTCAAACGGTCAACGAAAGTCACCCACTCGGGCCACGGATGGTGTTCCGTTGTTTCAGCGACGGTTGTAGTATCATTATCTATCAAGGAAGCGGAGGAAGAAGACGAGTAGCAGCGGAAACGTATGGTTGGGGAAGAGAAGAGTTTAGTCGGAAATCGAATTGCACGGAACGGATAGAGATTTGCGGCAGCGGTGGCGGTGGCGTTGCTTTCGAACAGAGTGAAGAATCTAGTTGCAGCTGCTGCCATTTTTACGAGAAGAAGGCAACAGGGCAGAGATCAGGGTTTTTCTCCCTTTTCAGGATTTAATGGCCGACGATAAGGGTTTTAGGTTGCACCCCTCCGGATATAACTTCCCAAAAATAAAAGCCAAAATAGACTCTTTTAAAAAAAAATTATGAACAAAATTGTAACGATTACATGTTTAAAATATTATTGTACTGAATTTTTTGCTTTATTTTAATTAAAACATTATGAATTCCACTATTCCAATATCATTCAATTAATTCATGTTAAAATTCTTATTTTTTACATTATTTCCTGTGTTTTTAGACTTTAAATTGTGTCAATAAAATATGTTAAAATAGTTCTTAGGCATAATATAGGGCCTAATTGCCTATATTCAACATTATATCATATCACAAGTATGTTTAATCTCACATTTATTAGGGAATAGAAGAAAAAGTAACATCGTCTTTACATTTTGTTCTATTGAGCCATGGTCCGTCTCAAATATCATACATTGGTATTGTAGTTGATGTGGTCAAAACTAAATGCAATTAGTAAGATCGGAAAATATAGATGTGTATTTGATATATATTATAGCCGGTCATGCAATTAACACAAATGCGAAAATATTGTAAAAGTCTTTTATTCATTCCCTCTTCAAAACCAATTCAAAAGGTCGAGGGACAGTTTACCCAGTAAACATTTACAAATGAGAGTAAACACTTTCATTTAACTTATCAATTAAGATTTTAGTCTATTTAAAGGTATCGTATGCAACATTTTGATCTGCTAAGCATTTGTCAGGTAAGAATCGTCACTCTCACTTATTGGGTAAGGCTCTTCGTCCTTGTCAACGCTCTTACCTGATAACATTATCAATCTTTGTCATGTTCATTCAACAAAATAAAGTGACCTGATAAATACTTACTAAATAAATGTTTAATAAACGAACCCTTACTTTTGATGCAAGTAATCATATTATAGATTTATAGCAGGTTTTCTATTATAAAAAAGAAAAACATTAAGAGACAGCAAAAATAGGTTTATGGTTACATTTTCCAGCATCTAAAACCTAAAAGATTCAATTTAGAGACATACAAAAATATATCTCTTATATTTAAGTATAAAAAAATCTAAAAAAATAAAAAACTGAAGACACCTTAATAGTCTTTCATCTGGACGGTATGCACCAATACATATTAATAACTTGTAACATGCATATGTACATATATACTAGTGCATAGCATACATTTGTACATCGAAAAATAACAACTTTGATTATTTGTATGTATTTATACATACCGTTTATGTACACCTACATAAACGATATTTTTTTTAAGAGATTTGCCGCTGAAACATTTCATTGCAGTGCATTTATTTTGATATAACCAAGAGACACTGCCACGTCAACAGATAACATTAATCCATCTCTACCAGTAAAATTAATCCACATACTCCCATATCACCTTATCTACCAATTTTGCCCCTCAAACCACACAATATAATCACACTCCCTCTCACCTTCTCTCATCTCCTCCTTCCAATTCCGAAACACACCACAAATGACCACCGTAACAACCCCTGCCGTCGTCATCCCCACCTTCACCGGTCTCAAATCCACCAGAGCCACCACTTCAACAGTCGGCACCACCACCGTCAAAACCATCACCGCCACCCCCAACCTTTCCATAAAATCTTCACTTAAAGAAACCGGCATAGCAACCGTTGCAATCGCCACCAGTCTGTTGCTCGCTAGCAATGCGTTGGCTGCCGAGATCCTTCTCGGCGACGATGATGGCGGCTTAAACTTTGTTCCATCGAATCTGACCGTAGCCTCAGGGGAGAAGATCGTTTTCAAGAACAATAAAGCGTTCCCACATAACGTGATCTTCGATGAGGATGCGATTCCGGCGGGTGTTGATGCTTCAAAAATATCAATGGGTGATGAGGATTTACTGAATGGACCAGGTGAAACATACACAGTTACTTTGACTGAGAAAGGAACTTATAGTTTTTACTGCTCTCCTCATGCAGGAGCTGGTATGGTTGGCAAAATCACACTCACTTAATATAGCTCTTATCTCTAAATAAACTTAAATTGGTTTCGGTAGAAGAGTTTGTTCGATATTGGTGGTGGAAATAGGGTGAATCGATCAGTTTTCTGGATTACTTGAGAATCGTGTGAGACACTTTCCGTATTGATATTTCTACCCATGTCTAAGTTCACGAAATTCAACATAGTATAAGACCCAAGAACAATTGCGTCTTTAGGCACAAAAACGAAAGCAATTTTATGGAGAATATACGAGGATTGTTCAAAAAAACGTGTCTAAAAACGTAAGTATAAATTCGTATTTATACTCAAAAAATAACGTAACTGAAATGGCAATCATGACTGAATTTAAGGAGCAGTGGCAGTTACGGAATTCCAGTAACTGCTCAATAATTGCACAATTAATACACATTAACAGTTCAGATAACAATGATCAAAATCGACCAACCAGAGCTCTTGTCCATTTTTCAGAAAACTTAAGTCCAGAAAACTCTTAGTCTCGAGAGTCATAACCAGAGCCTCCTCTGGTCAGACCATACAAAGCCTTTGCATCCTAGTTCTGATTGCATTTTTCCACTACACTCCAAGTCCAAAATTCTGAAGAGCTTCTCGGGTGCTGCCCCAAACCCCGCGGGGGCGCTGCCCCTCGACCTGGCCCGTTGAACGGTCAGTGGGACCACCGCAAGGGGCACGGACCCCATGACCCCCGCCATTTCATCGTTACCGGATCCATACTCGTCTTATAACGAGCGTGCACTCCGCACCACCTGACTCGTATAGAACACAATATAAAACCCCTTTTAAACTTTTCATGTTATTTCCAATTACACATAAATGGACCGATGACACTAAAATCACCAACAAAGTTTAAAGGAATTTGATCATATGCCATTTGTATCATTAATTATCCCAGATTGCATGCTTAACATCTAAAACAATTCCACAGAAAACACGAATACAAAACCAAGCAGTTTTATTTCCAACCATTTTGATTGATCTCAGGAAACAATGTGTTCAAAAAACAGGATTTACAAGTTGACAATTACAAAAGGAACATCATTGGCATGCACATTTACCTCAACTCTTATGGTTTCAAAAAATGTATACCCCCCCTCCCCCCGCGCTAGATATGCTTCCTCAATCCATATGAGATTTTTACGGTAAATATGTACGAAAAGCCAAAATATTCACAAAAAATGGATGCAATTGTAACCTATGTCGTTAAAGCATTAGGGAGGGTGGATGGATAACCAAGGACCTTACCACCAACATCCGGGAAATATTCATGGCCAGGTAAAGAGCTTACTTTTCCATCCGCATCAACTTTGATTGGATATTTGAGAAGATGGCCTTGCAAGGGAGTGTAGTCGTCAGCTGTGAATTTATTCCAGTTATCTTCTGCAAGCTTGTTTACGTTTTGCACACATGCTAAGCTTTCTGGCTCCTTGTAGTAGTCTTCCACTTTTCCCGTGTGTTCTGCCCATAGTGACATTCTGTATCCATATACCTGAAAATCAAATTTCATAACCAAATTAAATAAAGAATAGAAGTGTATATGTTTTCTATTTTTCTAGTGGTCATTGTAATATGGATTTAAATAAAAAAAATGAAAGACTAACTTGACCACGAGGGTGCTTTTTCTTCTGAGCCCATGTGTGATGAGGCTGATAAGCGCCCATAGCTATCTCTGTATCTCTTGAGCCAGCCATAGATCGTTGATTAATGTTGGCAGACCCCAATATCACATACTCATCATCTACTATCATCCCTTTAGCATGTACGTAAATCATGAACCTTCCATGCTTTTGAGAAGCCGAAATCTGGAAATGAAAACAAAAGTCTTGTTTTACTTTTAGGAAGTTCCATAAGCTGGTAATCATGTCTAAATTCATATACTCTTTAGACTGAAAGTCTTCATAATTCAAAATGCTGGCAAGAGGATCATGATCTGATAGCCAAAAGATTCCACATATATATATATATATATATATGTGGGTAAAGTCTTAATAGTTCAAAAACTCTTAGGAGTAGAAGCAGTAGAAGACAAGTGATAGGATGAACCATTACCGAACCACCGCCATTAGAAGAGGTGTAGCTGCCTGAATTTGAGACTTGGTCCTCACATTGTTCACGGTTACCAAGGCAGTAGAAATTTAAGTAATCTTGTGGATGTGCATTCTCAAGATTCATATTCTTTAGCTCTCGACCAATTACTTCATACATCATTTGCATAGTTTGTGCCTGAAAAAAGCAAACATGGTGACTAATCTTCTATGAAGGTTAATGAAAGAGAGAAAAAGAAAAGAAGGTGAGAGCCACCTACCTGCCAAAACAGAATTTCTTGAGCAGATGCTGAACTAGGGACACCCTCGGGCCACATTGGAATGACAATATAAACCGAAAATCTCTCATTTGCTCTTATCTTACTAGCAATCTTCAATGCCAGTTCCACAGGAATTAAATTATCAGCACCTGTTCAAAGATAAATGTTTCAAGTATTTAGGGAAAATTTAACGGGAAAAATGCAATAGGAATTTGACATTGGCCATTGTGAACTTAACTCCATGTAGATGAATTGATTAAAATTAACCCATAAAAGAAGACAGTAAAATTAAGTAATCGATATCTGAGTTAACATGTATATATATATATATATATTCAAATTCAGTTCAAGACTCGAAAGTGCTCAAACCTGCATCTCTATATAAATGCCATGCATACGATGAGCCAATGAAATACTGGTTCTCAATATAGATGAAGTTCTTGGCGGATCTTATGGCTTGGATATATGCTTTCTGAATGCTTCTATCAATGACCAGATTTTTTGCACAGACTAGATTCTGCATACAAAGTGAGGATTAAAATAATATGAGGATTTTACCACTCATGTTCAACAACTTTAACTACTAAAAGTAACTTCTTTATACAAAAAATATAAATAATACAAACCTGAGACTCAGCTACACGAACATCTTTAGGAAATCCTTTCAAAGAACCAGAATCAATTGAGCGAAAAACCTGTCGATATCAGAAAATCCAACAAACAAAAGGTTAGTAATGCAGAATTAAACAAACACTTTATATCGTGAGATTTGCACAGTAATGAACCTGAACATGCCAGTTTTCAGGATCTACTTCCTTAGAAACCCACAATGCAGGATCATCATTTGGAAGAGTTGATGTAGGACTGAGTATCCAAGAAATGCGCTCTATCTTGATTAATGAATCATCATGCCAATGAGATACTCTTTTGAAACGCCTTCCAAATTCGGACCATTTTGTGGCTTTTCTCCACCGTTGCTCAAAGTTTTTGAGCACGTCATATGCAGCAGGACCATCAATTTTGCAATGTAAATCATGCCATGGTTGTCTTGGACCTTTTGTACCTGCCTATTGTGGAAAAGTTAAGGCATGAAACTTGATGGCTAAATAATGGAAATAAGATGTTAGTTAACTTAGTTTGTATGAATTTAGATACAATAATTCATAGGCTTACCAATGTCGGATTGTGGTAATCGTTCTCAAACACAGTGTCAAGATCACGAAATAAACGATGCTCTGGTGTGTCATAACGTCCATCACAAAGGTCCAAACCACCAAGAAAAGCAGATATCTTCCTGTTATTTCCATGGGATTGTGTATCCACTATAACACATTTCTGATGATGGGTGTAGAGGGTCCCAACCACCTACATCATGTATAAAAATTGCCTGATATAAGATGTAATATGGAGGGAAAAAAATCATAACTAGAGTTCTTTTAATAGATTTACATATATCCAACAATTTTGAAATAAGTTTCTTCACTCTTAAAGTGCAAAAGTATGATTCATACTGATGCAACTATTAGTTTTTAAAGGAAGTTTCATAAAGTTAGTACACATACCTGTTGCTTGAAAATGCTAAGCTTATTGCTCGCATATCGAGGTGATAGCACACAGTGGACAGAGGAGTGTTTGAAAAACTTCCGTGTCTCTTCATCGTGAGTTTGCATAACTCCGTCCTGCAGATAGAACCATACAAAATACTAAGATTTAAATCACCAGGGTACACCTTACACACTTGTAAACATACATGTGTGTAAGCATCTATGGAACTATGTGTTTATGCATTGATATATGTCTATATAAAGGGTCCGGTTCAAGGGAAAACCGCAAAAAAATGAAGAATTGAGGAACACTCTGGTAACTGGATGGTATGCACATGTACGTACAAGTGATTTATAAGCAATTTGTCAGGTATGCACATGTGCATAACATGCACACATACTAAGAAACAACTTCAGTTACTTGTATGCACATATGCATATTGCCCAAATGGTTACAAGGGTGTTCCTCAAATTTCCATTTTTGGGGGGGTTTTCCCCTGAACCTCCCTCTACACACACCACACACACACACCACACACACACACACACATATATATACACCTATCCATCCTACTTTTCTCTCTTATTTGCAATGCAGCATTTGAATGCAACACATCTTTTGTTCTGTCTTATGTCAATTTAATTTAAGTGCAACATGTCTATTTTAAGTAAATTGCTTTGGCAAACTCTACTTAAACTAGTTATTACAGTAAAGTGCCTGCGTTATCATAGAGGATTTGAATAAAATCACCTTAAGGGGCCTAAATGATAGTTAAAAGATGAGTTATCACGAAAATGGTCAAGGGTAACATCAAATCGGAATGTTTGAGAGGGTAGCAACTGTGATCTTCATCAGGAATAATGAGGCCAGTAAAAATACCAAACTGTAAGATCGCTAGGTAGAACTGCAGAAATGTTATGGTAAACATAAACCATAGCCCTCTCAAAATTCTTCCCCGTCCAGTTCTTGAAACAACAGATGTGACAACTTAAACATACCATAGTTTTATACATGCATAAATTTAATTGGGAATTCATAACAGGAAAAGGCGTAAAAGCAGAAAAAAGAAGGCAAACATGTTTCCAGTGTCTTTTTAAGGATCATCACTTTTTCCCTCCCATAAGGATAAATGCTCAACCTTTTCTGTTGGGTATGCTTTATCCCATCCTACAATGCATCTCCAATATGCTATATTTTCTTTTCTTCTTCCAAAATTTAGAGATTTCCCCATTCTCTCTCCTTTATTTCTCTATGTTAGAGAAGAGTAATTTTTTCAAAATTTCCAAAATAGAATAGCTGTTGGAGATGCTGATAATTCCTAAAAAGGGAATCAACTACATATGTAAGTACACAAACGTACCAAAACATAATACTTTAATATCAAGCATCTACTCCATCTTGATATGTTCCAAGGTGATCACCAGCACTCCCATTATGGAATGCATAGGAACAGACACCAAACCTTTTGGGGAGGCCCACATAATTACTACTCATTTTGTTCATAATTCATGTTTATTAAAGGAATGTAGGACAGAAAGCACAAGAATATCAAGAAACAATAATCAATGAAGATGATCTAAAAACCAATGTCAGAGAAGGATTCAAGAAGACCAATTCATACCGTTTTGATGAAGAACTTGTTGTGTGACGTCTTATCATCCCAAACCAGCAACAAAACCCTCACCCCTTCTTGTGATTTGTACTTCAGCAACTCCCCAAGAGTCAAATCCCAACCCCTTGGCAATGGTTTGCTAGGCTCTCTAACCAGCCTCACCTTATCGTAAATTGACCACCCAACGATATACACCAAATGATGAGCCTCTAAGATAGCATGGCATATATCTTCCCAACACCCTCTCTGCTTGAAAATTTTACCCTCTCCCTCCAATTCGATCTCTGGTAACTGCGATTTCCCGATGTGCGCATCCTGATACAATGTCACATTCCCCCCGTGTCTCACAGGAAAATAACTATCTTTTAGGTCAAATAACTCACCGTTGCTAAGTGCATTTCCCTTGTTCCGGTCATTGCAAGAGATGAATCTGAGCTGTAACCGTATTGCGGCGTTAGGTTTTGGTGGTTTACCACTCGGACCAATTATCGGGAACCAATCGTCGATTAACTCTCCGGACATTACCCTCTCGGCAGAGATGACGACGATCCCGATCAAATCCGCTCCAAAAACATCATTGTCTTTAACCTGAAACTCTAATTGAGACACTGGATGTGCCAGCGGAGTGATAAAATGCTCGTTCCATACAGGGTCTTGGGAGTTCGGTATCACGCGCGTCCGTGCGATGGTGGCTCCACCAACACTGACGGTCACGTAAGGATCACTGGTGATGATCTTACGACGGCGCTGCGATTTGCTTCTATTTTTCAATGAAGGTGATTTACAACAATCGAAGATCGTGAAGCAGCGATGCATACGCTCTGTTAACAAATCCATATTTGGCAAACATCGAGCTTCGACTATCGTTAAATCGAGGTCGCCGTGAAGATAAACAGTTGAATCTGAATTGGTACCACTGCTTGGCATCGTGACTGCACCACTCTAGTAATATTATTTCCAAAAGATCAACAACGAAAATCGGTTTTTATGTATAATTGATTAAGGTAACTGCAATGAAAGTGTATTTGATTGGAAGAACCGATTGATCGCCGGAGATACGGGGACGGTACGACGGTGATTGTGGTAGTGCCGCTGGAATCTCCGGCGAACGGCGGCGTCTTCTAAATGCAAAATTGAAGAAAGGTGTGGCGGTGGGGGCCAAGTGAGAAAAAGGTTTGAATGAGGTGGTTGTGTTTGGCAACCAAAATTGTAACTGTAATACACGTGGATGTTCCCACAGCCCAGAGAATAAATGCATGTTCACATATGACTTTTTGTACTATTTGCGATCTAATATTTGATTATTTTTCATATATATATTTTAATTATATTATTTACAAAGTAAAGTTAAGGTGAGAATTGTGAGGATGGATTTTGATCTTTGATATTTTTAATATTAAACTTGTTTATAAATCGTGTTTGATACAAAGATTGATCAGGTGCATCTTAGTGTATCTTATCTCGGTGTATTTCATCTTAATGTGCGTCCAGGTGTCGAGATCCCTTCTTACCTTTCTCATCATAACTTCACTTCTTGTCGGAACCCAACTCTTACAAAGTTATATTAGTATTTATAATATGGGGTTGGTTTCCGGTGAGAAATAAGTTATGCTGAGGAGTGTAAGAAGGGATCTGAATTCTTGAATCATTTCTAATTGAAGATCAACACTAATGAAATACACCAGATCAATTCTCGTAAGAAGCGTAATTAATGGGTGGGTGTGAGATTAAAAGTGATCAAGGGTTTAGATCCTTTCTTACGCTTATTACCTTAATTTTTCTTCTCACATGATCTCACATCTTATAATATAACTTTTATTCATTAGCTTAGTTGGTAAAAATATGAGATGGTTTTGTTTAAATGCAAAACAATTTTTAGGTTTGATTACATACCATGCTCGTTGCTACTCTATTAGCCTCAGACGCAAACGTTGAGTGAGGTAAAAAAATCTTCCTCATATCAATATCTTTAGAGATAGGTTTCGTCTGGGACCAATTGAATTATCGATAATTAATTTTTTGTCCATATATTAAATTTATTCATAATAAAGTAAGAGATCAAAATGTATTATCAAACTTATGACTTTTTTAATGATCTTTTGACGCTTGACTTTTCAGGTTTTTGATCTTTAAGCTTATGACTTTTTTTTAATGATCTTTTCTACGAGATGCGTTAATTCCTTGGACTTTTTGTTTCTTGTGTTCGTTTATTTCCATGGCAATAATAGGTTGATATGAAATTGGCGTCTTCAATTGCTTTTAAGTTTTATTTAAAATGTCATATTCATGCAAACTAGATAAACTCCAAAGGAAATGTTTGATTTGATGAGATGTTTTTTTAGGGATTTGAATTTTGTGAAATGGTTTAGGGACTTAGGGTGCATTTGGATTCGAAAAACTGTTTTCATTTTTCTATAAAACGTTTTCAGAAAATGGAGTTGAGTTTTCATTCTCAGTTTTCTATGAAATTTTTATAAAACGTGTTTGGTTGAAATTGTGGAGTTTTCATTTTACATTTTTATAAAATTAGAAAACGCGACAAACGGGTGGTCGACGACGACGACGGGTGCTGAGTGCCGGCGACGGGTGGTCGACGGGGGGATGCGACGGGTGTTCGATGGTCGTGGGGGGAGGTGGATGTGACGAGCCGACGATGCGAGATTGGGATTTAGGGTTTGGAATGAAAGTATGAAATCCTTAAATGAAAATTTTAGAAAACAAAATTCTGGAAAACTATTAAAACTAATTTTCTAATTTACATAGAATTTTAGAAAATGAAACTTTTTGTTTTCTTAGAATTTTTTTGAAAACTGGATGAACCAAACGGGTTTTCTAAATTTTCATTTTCCTTGAAAATTTTTCCTAGAAAACTGGAAAATTTCATGAATCAAACGCACCCTTAGAATCTTTGAATGAAATTGAATAGTATACTTAAAAAGATTATTACAACCAAAGCTTATGGAATCTTATGAAATGCCTATTACCAAAACCGAATATCTTAATCCACTGTTTGTGGAATTTATGGCAATTTCGATTTCGAACTTTCCTTAAACTATACGTGGTATTGAATGAAATGCAATTTCAAATCTTATCAAATTTGGCCTAGGAGGGTGTTTGGTTCATGGATTTTGATGGAATTGGAAGGAAAATTTCCTTTGACCAAATTCCAAATTCATGTTTGGTTCACATAATGAAAATGATGGAATTCTTTGAATTCCTTAAATTAAAAAAATTCAACATTCCATTGGATACCCTAAAGAATTCAATTTCATCGAACCAAACTCATGGTTTAAATTTCATTTTAATTCCTTCAAAGACAATTTTTTTTGATGGATTCCAATTCCATCGAATTATATTCTACGAACCAAACGCTCCCTAATTTTTTTTTGGTAAATAGATCTGATTTTTAAGAAATAATATATGTTGGATTTGAATATGAAATGTTACAATTAGATATCAAGTCTAAGTTAAACTTATTACTTGATATGGTTCCAGGTTATATGATAGATATTCAATTCATTATATTATTTCATTATAAAAACATTATCATACCACCATCTCAAAATAGCAAGTCTAATTATAGATTTGCCATGTATAGAACTAAATATTGTACAGATGTTGTGCAACAAACATCTTTGTTGTAATGGTTTTCACATGTAGTTCGAACTTTTCCAAGAAAGATTATGGGGGTGTTTGGATGAGCTTATTGACTTATAACTTATTATCGATGTGGAAAAACACTTATGAAAAGTTGATAAGTTAAAACTTTTTACTTCTTAAAAAATGACTTATTATCGATTTGGCACCGGATAAGTTGTTTTACCCAAACACTCAAAACGACTTATTACCGGTGTCACGCCGGAATAAGTCAATAAGTTGTTTTTATAAGCCCATCCAAACACCCCCTATATATATGTTTATAAATAGTATGACTTAATTGCAACCAAAACTTAAATGATGTTAAAAAAAATATAACACATACAAACAAATATAAATGAATGAATAAAACAATTCTTACTTAAAGGTTGTTGTGTCTCATCATGTAAAACAAAATAAAATCAAAATTTCTTACTTAAATCTGCAATATTTTTATGGTATGTAATAAAAATAAGAAGTTTAGTATGTCGTATACTCTTAAATGATTGGTTTAGTGGGTAAAGTTTGAAATATTAGCGTAAGAAGTTTCATACTCAAGTATCTTTTGTGTCAGAAGCTACGTCCACAGACTAAAAGACCTCAAATTTGTTCATTTTATATAGACAGACATTTTCATAGATCTCATCATTAGTTGGTACAAAGACATACATAATGATAATTAAATTATAATTAATTAAAAATTTATTAAATTACTTTTTCATTAATCGATTATTACAAAAGAAATGTTTTAAATATATTTTAAAACATTCTCATATACAAATCTTATAAAATCCATGAAACAACAACCACCTCCTTGGGATTTCACATTTCATGTTTATGGGATTTCAATGAAATCCCGAGAATTCGAATCCAAGAAATTCTCTACATCAAATATGGAATTGAAATATAATTCAATTTCAAATCCTTTTAAATTCAATCTAATCTTACGAACCAGATTCTATTGTCGCATTCCATGGTGCTTGTGCTTTAACTTTTTAGCCCACTGGACAACATCCCAAAAATGATTCCGTACGGGTCTCTTGCATTTCAAACCCACAAAAATGATATTTATGCCATACAAAAAAATGGACACATTTTACAATGGTTTAGAAGTAGTAGTCATACTTGCACAGGGGACAATAAAAAAGATTGTAATGTACTCTTTTTACATAGTATAGACGACACTACTTCCTTTTCAGAGAGAGTTGGTAAAAGCTTCTTCAAATCTTGAGACAATAGAGATAACCAAATTGGACTCAGTCCGGGACCGAATGACCTGGTTATGGCCGACGTTCTTAAACCAGTTATAAAATTTATGGAATTTCAAGGCATGGCCCACAACTAGTTATATATGGAACCAATGGCGGATCCAGGATTTTTGTCCACTGAGGTCCCGTTAAGGTAGACTAAAGGTGCATAAAGTCACCCAACGCGTTTCAAAGTTTTTTTTTAGTTTTTTAGTTGATTTCAAGGGATTTTTTTTAGTGTTTTTATCGATTTTGAAGAATTTTCTTAGTGTTTTTGTGAATTTCGAAGGATTTTTTTCCCTTTTTTTATTGATTTCAAGAGACCTTCTTAGTGCTTTTGTCAATTGTCGGCAAAATGGGGTCCTTTGGAAACTTTTACCGGATGATGTAAGGCAAAATTTAATATTTTTGATATTTTTTACTCAATATAATTTATTTTTAACAATTCCTTGGACGGGTCCATGACCAAATTTGGGACAACCCAATGTGGCCCGGACCAGTTACCGGGTCTAGGATTAGTCCTAGAATTTTTGGTCGAAACCGGGATTCCGGGAATGGTTGGTCCGGTTTTAAAGGGATTCATTTAGGACCGATCCAGCTGATTTCTGGCCAGAGATGTGAAGCTAATATCCATCGTACCTGCATATAATTTGCCTTTATTAATCACTTAAAACAAGAGATCCTTAAAATGACAGACAAATGTTTTGTAACCCCTGTAAATATATAATTTGCATTAGATACATATATGAAAATCATAAAACAATTATCTCAAGCCCCTTCCTACTATCATGTTCTGTAACCCCTTTAAGTATATTGCCTAATATATATTCGGGTTATCCGGATGTAATGTGATTTTTTACCACATATTATGAGGTATGTTCCTTCAAAACCTACTAAACAGAAACTGTAACACCCCAGACCAACCGTACCGGATATTGTCTGTTTTGTCTACACAACTGGACTCACGGTTTCAGAACACGTTTGACAGAGAAGGTATCCAGTTTCTTATAAGGCAACCTTAGTTCCCCTCCCTAACCGACGTGGGATCTTACAGAAACCTTAATGACAGAAGATAACATCCCTGCAGTTCAAGTTCATTTCTCACATTATCATGGCTGTTTGTCTCCATTGTTTTCAATAGACACAGCAACAATAATGCAGTAAGAGTGACAATGGGAATGCATTAAGCAAGAAAATGGTAACGATTCACTGCATAGTTAAAAAAAACAGATAAAACGTAAATTCAGATACTTTTTCATTAAAATTGGAAAATAGCGTTACACATATCTGTTACATAATACCATTACATATTCCAATCAGACATGTGTAACAAAAGTTGTAACTTAATTCCTTTACCCATGAACTACGGCTTCATCGACCCCTAACCATCTTCCTATTATACGCTATATAGCTTTCATATATACCAAGAATCTTAACAAAGATAAATACCTCTGTTACCAACTTAGACAACATATACAAGTACCCCTAAAAAATGGAACTTTTGTCCATATTACTTGGTAGGGCTGGTAGCTAACTTTATGTTGTGAAAAATTTAACATATCTGGTGTCCTTAATATATACATAATCAGAGAAGGGTATAACGGTAAATGCACCAGCATACCAAGCCAAGAAAAAACAAACGCTTGTGTTTAGAATGGTCTAAGGCTCCACTGAGACAGAATCGTCAAGTTTTGAGTCTTGAACAGGTGGGGGAGGGGATCTGATCATGACACTCTGAATGAAAGCGATCATCTGCATGTATATAAATCTCATTAGCAACTTCTTAGACATTATATGTAAGCAAGATTTTCGATACATTATACCCTTTAAAAGAATGTAATTATGAGCGTCTTTTCAGTTTAAGTATTTGATTACATCTTAGGCTGTTTGGCATTTGCTGAATGGTTTGATACAGAATGATTAAATGCTCAAAATGATTAAGAGGCTCTTATGATATAGTGCAAAATGAAAAAAAATGTGATTTTGATGCAACACCCAACAAAAAAATGAGATATTATTTCTTCCTTATACCCAACTATAGTCAATAAAATATCAAGAAACGACACACCTTGATCAAAAAACAGAATAGATTCAGATGGTATGAAAGCTCTTACCATAGCAAATGCAGCACACACGAGACTAAAACCCGGGAACGCGAATGGAGCATGGTCAGACAAGAATAAAGCTGCAGGAAAGAAGTATAACTTCATTAGATCCATTTAAAATCAACTAAAAAGATAGCATATATATATACCCTTGAAAGTATCTTCAAATCACCTGTTAGAGGACTGAAAATCAATGGAGAAACAATACTGGCAAAGGAACATAGGCCTGTAATGCACCCTTGAGCCTTTCCCTATAAAGATAATATAAATTCTATTATCTGTTTAGGTTCCAACAACTCTTCTTTCATTAACTTAATCAACGGATTTAAGGATATATAAATTCTTGTGACTATTATTCTTTGAACACTTACCTGCTCAGTAGGACCAACTTGTTTGGATACAATGCTTCGTAACTGAAAAGTATCAGATTCTTTATAAGATTAAGATAAATAAAAAAATAATGATAGAAAATACAGCAGAGAGACAGAACTTACGCTTGGTCCAGCAAAAACAGCCAGAATCTGAAATGTGGCTGCAAAATAAACAACCTGTTTGATACAAATTACAAAAGTTAGTAGCAACATAGCGTTAATATTTATGTCATAGTTAAGTTTATTAAGAAAAGAGAACTTGTTATTAATAATGCAACACGAGTACGTACCCAGGGAGCCCAAGCCACGCTGTAAAGGAAGATCTGCATTCAAAGCCAAAAATTACATCTGTCATGAATATGCTTTTATGAAGCTTTCCAAAAAAATTAAAACAAATTGGAAATATTCTTACATGTACACAGTTGAAGATGAGCCCAATTGCAAGAATTTTTTCTTCATTGATAACTTTAGCCAAAAGGGGCATAAGAATCATCTGCAGGAATTGAGTACAAGATCACTTTTAATATTAAAGCTGAATCTTAAAAACATACAAAATGTTTCTTTCATCCTACTGATTGAATCAGCGGCACTCATCGGGTCACCTATGATCATTTCATGAAGCAAGAGGTCTCATGTTCGATTCCATGAGTGCTACCAATCTATATAATGGGTCACACCGAAAAAATATAATAAATTTAGAAAGCATACTTGAGATATGATCCCTGCAATGCCATTGATGATCATCAAGTCAGCAAACTGATCTTTATCAAAATGGAATTCTGCCTTTAAATAGTACTGCAGTATACAAAAAATGAATGTTTAACTCCATGGAAAGGCTCAAAGTAGTATCAGAATTAGTGTTTTCTTGAGTAAAGTATCACAATTAGTTAACGGTATATAAAGTACCAATAATGCAGAATAAAGGCCGAGTTCACCGAGGCTGCTGAAAAATGCCACGATAGCTGCTTGTGAAAATGTCCAGCTGAAAGTAACATTTTCAAAACTCATCAGGCTTCCAACTCAAAATCAATGGCGTACTTGAATTCAAACAAAATAATTATACAATTTGCTACTGATTTACCAATAATTTTCAGACTGTGTTACTTGTTATGCAGTTAAAACAAATTCAATACAATTCCTTCCGATATTTGAATTCACATCAATTTGAACATGGAAACAGAATTCAATTTTATTTTTCAAAATCAAACTGCAAATGTTTTTTCAAAACTCAACAATTAAAATCTG
This sequence comes from Silybum marianum, assembly GCA_036898165.1. Classification (NCBI taxonomy): domain Eukaryota; kingdom Viridiplantae; phylum Streptophyta; class Magnoliopsida; order Asterales; family Asteraceae; genus Silybum; species Silybum marianum. The sequence continues at coordinate 42,643,718 of CM072531.1, forward strand.
AATTCATCACGATCTGAATCGATAGCCTAGACAGGAACATTGAAATACCTGCTCCTCAACAGTGAAACTGAATCATGCAAAGAAGGAGTTGTACGCAAAGGGCGGCGATTGTCCGTACACCCCTTTTCGAGAAGACATTCATTCACAGATTCTTCTTTCGACGAAACGGCGATCACCGCTGCCTCCATGCTCGATTCTGGCAGGAAAATTCTCATGTAAACTACAGAAACCATTGACACCGCTGCAGATACCTAAAACAAACAATCAAATTAAATTTACAGAACATGTTAATCGATTAAGATTGAATCAGAAATAAGTTATATTGATCATTGAGTATGCAAAATTACTTGGAAAACGGAAGCGGCGGAGGGGAGGAAGCGAGTGGAGAGATTGCCGAAGACAAAGGAACAGGATGATATGCCGGAAAGGATTCCGAACGCCGACCCCCGTCGTCCCACTGCCACATTATCCGCCTGATCATTTACACAAGTCAAAATAGTCAAACCAATACATATTTAAACAGAGGACATTTAGGTAATTTTATTTCCGTGTTTATAATTTTCATGATTTTTGTAAAATATTTTTTTTAACTATAAATAATCATAAAAATAAGTTTTTTAAACACAAAAACCCAATTTCCATAATTTTAAATCATAGTAATAACTTGATCATTTAAGTGAGATGTGTAACAAAAGATTTGCATCTCTTAATGTTAAAATCAGGGGAAATCACAAATTGAAAAAGTAAAAAATTAGTTTTGATGTAAAAAAGGTGCATTTAGCCTACTTTGTATTGTTAATTCCAAAAATAGCCCATCAATTATGTTTTATAAATAGATCGATTATGTGTATTCATTAGTGTTGATCTAGTGGGGTTTTTTTTAATTATAGTTGATCTAAAGTAGGAGATCCTTTTTTATTTTCTTTTCACCGTAACTTTTATTCTCGCTGTAACACAATCCTTCAATATAAAATATGATATATTTTTTAAATAAATAATGTACAAGTTATTAATGCAAATGTATGAAAAATAGAAGATTATATGCAAGAGATGAAAGAGAGAGATGAAGGTGATTATTACCACATAAGCGTGTGCAAGGCAAAGTACGCTTCCTTCACATATCATGGAGACGAGGGTCTTGAGCACATAGTATGCATAGAAGAAATTCCTCTCCCTACTGTATGCCAAAATTACTGTTTTACCCACCAAATTATCAGTTAGACTTGTTTGTTTTTTCATTTTAAGCTCTTAACCACCACTTATGTCTGATTCGTTTAGATGTTTCATAACCATCTCAAAACTGAAATCAGACTTCAGACTCGCCACCTCTTAAAAAACAAAAGTCACCTTACTATCTATGTATACCATGCTTAAATACTTGTACCTTTTTTTTTCATATACATACTTTAGTTTCTTGTCTTGTTACAGTCGTATGTTAAATATTTAAGAGCATCAGTTTCTTTATAATATTTTAAAACAAAAAAATAAAAGTCAAAATCTCAATATATATATATATAACCAATAATTTATTTATTTTAAATATTACAAATTTTTATCATATTATTAGAATAACAGATGCATTTTTATACCAACAAACTTTCACACAAACATTATATAAAATATTTATTTTCAACTATCTTTTTATAAAATAAAAAATTAGAATGGTAATTTCCAGTTGCTGGTAGTAAATGATTTTTGACAATTTCATTCATAAATAAAAGCAATTTACCACTATTTTCTTCCAACTCTAATCACTAATTCTTTTGCTTTATAAAATTGAAATAAAACATCAACATCACAATATAAATGGGGGAGAGAGACGGATTGGTGGCATTGTTTGTTAAAACTTTAAGATTGGGTGGTGATGACATGAAAAAGAAGAAAGTAGTAGAAGCACTACTCCAAATGTGTAAAAAGTGAAATTGGAAGGTTACTTTTTATCTATAAAGATGAACAAATGGGAATCAACACAAGAAAGAAGACTTGGAAGTTGGACCTGAAACCAAATAAAGTAGGATTTGGGTGCTTTATTCAGGGAATTACCGCATACTCTTGGAAGTTTGGAAAAATAGTAAACTACACATAAGAGCATACCGGTAAAAATCATAAAGGGTTATGGAGTACTGACTGAGAATTTGAGAGATACGGCGGAAATTGGAATATCCCATCAATTTAGGTTCAATTGCAGACAATCAGACATCCATAATAATTGGGGGTAGATTTATTGTCCATATTGAAGTGATTTGGTGTCAAATTTGATATTTGATATAAGATCTGGTGTTCTATATTGCCAGTATCCATAGGCTTGTATTGTATGTATGAGTTCGGATGTAGGATGTTCTCTATGGCTATAGAAACTAAAAAAAGGTATCCTGATCAATTACAATTAATAACCGGATTCGTTGATATTCCTGACATTGAAAATGGTCTTATGAATCATTAGTCTTAGTTAAGATGTTAACGATCTTTCATCTATCATTCTCATGTTATAAATTGATCATTTGAGTTAATTAATTTATTTATATTAAAAAAATCATGTCCGTAATTTAATTATGAAAGTATAATAAGTATCCTATTAATATGTTACTTTTTTATATGCTTCAACAAACATAAAATTATACAATATATTTACTTGTTCTACCTACTTATATAGTAGCGTTACTCACTTGTTAAATAATTGTACTTTGATTTTTCTTATCATGATCATGATTATACCAAAACTGTACAATTATCAAAAGATTTCTAGTATGTACCAGTACCACAATTGACAAAATGGTTGAGATGACTTCGTCTAAATATAAGATTTATCTTGAGTTCAATCACGTACACCCTTAGCCTCATATTAGTGTCATTAGATACGGATTTCGTGTAGAGTTAGTTAGAGTTGCGGATAATCAACCTTTTATTCATAAAATTTATTCATAAGACAGGTTTTTTATTTTATAAACTTTTGTGTTGTGATATAAAATAAAATTTCAGGTGAAATATTCTAGATTTTGAATGCATTAAGGAAAGTTGTGTCCTTAATTTAGTCCATTTCATGTTGCTTCATGCTCGCATATCCACTAAGCCTTTTTCATTCTTTTGGTTCTATTTTTTAAAACTCAATATCTAATAACAAATTAGCACCTCTGCTTCTTAAAGAACTTTTTTATTACATTTTTATATCTCATATTTAAAAAAAAAAAATATAATGGTGCGTTTTAAAAATAAAAGTATTAGAACCTTTTCTTTTTATTAAAAATTTCATATCAAAGATACTTAATTGTACATTGTTAGTGTTACAAATAATCCAACAATTTCAATAAATCAAACATTTTTTTTACAAAGTAACTAAAGTACACATAAACTCTCCTTCCAATAAAAAACAAAAAAAATTACCGTTCAAAGTGAAATCAAACCCAACTTTTAGTGTCTAAAGAAAACGACAAAACGACCGCCTATGCATTCACGATAAGGCAATTCCGTAAGATGTTTTGATTTATCTTGTTAAATTAATATAAAGCAAATACATGATGCTTTTTTAAATACAGTTTGGATAAAAAAAAATAGATATCAAATATAGCATTAAAAAACCCGATAAATCATTTTACAAATTAACTTAATGAGTATTAAAAGAAAAAATAAATATGAAAAAAACAAGTATGAAAAATAAATATGAAAAAAACAAGTATTACATAGAAATGAGTATTAAAAGAAAAATAAATATGAAAAAACAAGTATTATATAGAAATAAGGACAAAATATATCAAACGTGTAAGATAAATATACGTAGAAACCTTCCCTCTACGTGCTAAGAGTCGTCTCGATACTGGATCTACACCTACTTCTTGTTTTGTACTAATTTTGGAACACAGAGATAATAAAATACATAAAAACGAGTTTTTTTTTTTTGATGCTTTTTTAATAATATGACGTTAACACTTTACAAGACGATACAAGTTTAGGATTTACGGACAAAATCTCATAAGGTATATAATACCAAAAATATACGACTTTTATTTGTGGTGATGTTAATTATTTATTAAATAAATATTAAGAAAAGAGGTAGAAAGGATACCCAAGGGTAAAGTGGCGAGCATCATTGGAAGTGTGAGCAACACTTTCCTTCCGTAATGGTCAGATAGATTTCCAATCAGAGGCATCATCACTAGGCTCCCCATTCCTGTTATCTGTATTTACGTTTACAGATTTCAAATTACAATTCTTAGTAATTTTAAATTAAAACCAGGGGTGAGCATTGGCTCCGAACCGGATCGAACCGATTTGGAACCGGAACCAGAAATAAAAGATTCTCGGAACTGAGAACCGCACCGTATAGGCAATATAGGTGCCGGTTCCGGTCCCGATTTTTCGGTCAAAAAACCGGTTGGAACCAATTGTTAATACATTTTCTTTTCTTAAATTTAGTATTTTTCATTTTTAATCCATAATATCATTGCAGTAATACATGCAATTCCTTTTATTGTTTTACATTTTTTTAAATATATTAATATATGACATCATTTCTTAAACAAAATTCATATTAATCCATGACATCACTGTGCAGTAATCCGTGAACACTTTTAATCAATGACATCAGTGAGCAATAATCCCAAAATATTCATAGTTTAATACTAAATCAACCAACAAAAATTATACTCTAATTTTCCATTGCCCTATTCCCCATTGCTTTGTCATCTACTTTGTTTAAAATTTGTGTAATCTCTCTATATAAACACAAAACTGAAAAAATTGTTTGTATTTAATAAAAAGTAATACTCGTTTTAAAATAGACCAAAAATTGATTTTTTTTACCCAAAGCTATATCATCGCCCTTCAAGATGTCGTCGATGTCGTCTATTATCGGCTTTCTAGAGTTTCTAACCCAATCTTGGGTGCACAACAAAGCTTCAACTATCAACGTTGACAAACTAGTCCGATACTCATTTAAAACCCTACCACTAGTGCTAAACGCGGACTCAAACACCATCGTTGAAATTTATATCGCCAATATGTCTAACAACAAGAAAATTAAATTATAACGACATTAATTTATAAACAAAGTATGAAAGACTAAAAAAAGAAGTAATAATTACTTTAAATTATAACGATATTAATTTACATTATTTTGTTACTTAAACTTCCATGCCGGTCCCGGTTAATTATCCAAAAAATTGGCACCGAAACCGGTTTGGAATCGGAACTGAAAATGAAGGATTTGAAGAACCGAAAACCGGACCGGTTGGACAATACCGGTACCAGTACCGGTCCCGGTTTGGGCCGGTTCTTACCGGTCAATTGCTCACCCCTAATTAAAAATTTATATATATATGCATTTAACGGTGGATCCACGATTTTTACTGAACGGATACATATTTAATATGAATCAAAGATTTGTAAACTCCCTAAAAAAATTAATTTTGAAGATTCAAATATTTATTATATTATAAAAATATTAAATATATTATGTAATATTCCAACAAACTTTATAAAGAAATAAAGAGTGGAAGATAAAGTGTCTGAAACAGTTAAAGATATATTTTTATTATATAACATTAAATTTTAAAAATTATCTTTTACTTTAAATAAATAGCTATAATTTTATTTAGACACATTATTTTATTTTTACTCCGGTTAATTTTCAATCATATGTTATCTAGATTTTGGAAGTTATAAGTTTGACTGATTCCAGTCCTTACACCAGATTTGAAAAAGAAAGACGAGACATTGTAGAAGGCAATGGAATCTTGATCCAAAATTCAACGGCTCACATCACATCCCCTCAACCTAAATCAACCTACACCCAAAAATATAAACACAATTCCTATGTTGTCTCTTTTGTGATAATGAATTTTATTTTAATAATTAGAACTATTTATTATTTGTTATTTACAGATATAAGATGTTTTAAATCAAATATATTAAAATTTAAATACCATAATTGATTGATAATTGTTTATGTTTAAATGTTTCATCAGACGTTTTTTATCTATAAAAAAATAAGACAATTCAAAAAATGTATATAAGAAGAGATACGAAAAACTATTTAGAAATATTATATTTAATAATAACAAGATATAATATATTTAATAGGGACGGGGAGGGACAGAGACCACATTCCCGTCCCTATCCCCAGTTTTTAACTTTTGGGAATCTCCGTTCCCGTCTGAACAGATACATCAGGTTCTTTAACAGGATGGATATCATTTCATACCTAATTTTAATACATTGGGTTACAACTTACAAGTGTGAAATTTTACATTTTACTATTATATATCGTTTTTGACTCATAAATACTTCAAGTGTAACATTTTGCTAATCTAAAACAAATAAAAAGTATAAATATTTACTTTTGTAACTCCTAGTTTAGACATACAAAAACTAATTTGTAAAATTTGTAAGGTAGCTCAAGTAGTAATATTTTGGATTTTCTTTGATGTTCGTCAGTTCGATTTTTCTGAAGACCATTGAAAAATTTATCTAGTTATTTAACTTCAATGCTTCATCAGGCCATTAAAGATTAATCAAGAAATGTACAAACTAACCTTTTTATTACAAACTCAATTAAATTGATTATTTCACTAATAAAATATTGTATAGAAGTTAATTTTGATTTTCGAAGTGCCTTTACAAAGTTACATAGTGGTGCATTGTAATTAAAAAACACGATATTGTTTAAAAAATAGATAAAATTATTTTTATAATTATATTAGTTGAATTATCTTTGGTCAATCAAATTAATTAAAATAAATTATCAATAATAGTTTCAGTGATTAATTAATGTATTCTATCATTTTATATTAAATTGATTTTATGTTATTTATCTTATAATATTGATATAAAATGATATTATATATAATTAAAATATTTGTTGTTTTAAGTTGTAACTAAATGAAATATAAACATGTATTTATACATAATTAAAATTGTATTGTACTCGGTTATTATTGTAAGGAGGGGCAGATAGGAATGCCATAGTCATAGACAAAAGATGACCGTGAAGCGAGCAGGTTGAATTTATGAAAAGAAAACACATAAAAAATGTCTCTCATATGATAGACATATGGCAGGAGTGAAAAGAATACCGTGTGAAAAAGAGACTAGATTCATAAAACATTAGAAACACAGTAACAATCGTACCAATTATTTCACCAAACAAAACACAACCCTATTTGTGTTCTTTTTTGTTTTCAACAGCAATTATTTTGTTTTCAACAACAATTGTTTTGTCCAACCAAAAATATTGTCGACACTAGAATTAGGCTGGGGATGTTGAATAAATCTTTTTATAAATTGGAATTTGTCGACACTGGAATTAAGGGATGCTGAATAAATCTTTTTATATATTGGAATTTATCGACACTAGAATTAGGGGACGCTGAAAAAACCTTTTTACATATTAGATAAATTATTATCATTTTATAAATTATTGTCCCACAAGTGTTATCAAACTGATTGTTTTATATATTTTTACAATGGATTTGATTTATCTTTACGAAGGCATATTTAGTAACACAACACCCATTAAGATATAAATATATAAACGTTTCTTAAAGGTAAAATGTGTTAAAAATCTATATTTTTTCACCTTGGTGACATTAATTTACACGACTGATATTAATTAACTATTTTGAATTCATGGTAATGCATTTAAGACCCACAGATACAAAAACACACGCATTACATACATACATACATACAAGATTAAAAAATAGACTAAAAATAATTAACTCGATAGTAAAAAAATACAAAATAAATATATTTTTCGATGCTGCCGTACGTTTTGGCGAAACAAGCAAGAAATCCACATCGAAAATATCAAGAAAAAGGAAATAGTTTTTAATTAACTTATATTTTTATAACACAAAAGTGCATTTAAATTATTAGTAATTAAAATTAATTAACAAATTAGATAAAGTTATTACCGCTTGTTGAATTCCGGTGAGGTAAATCGCCAAGGAGCATTCGTCTTCCCCAGGACAAAGTGCCGCCATGCTGACGTCAGTAATCGCCGGAACCACCATGAAATTGGCGAAATTGAACACAAATACCGTCATGAAAAGGTGGCCAAGCCCTAACGATACCACTGTCTTCTCCGTCATGGTGGTGGTTGAGGATGGTGGTGGTGGTGGTGGTGTGGTGGCGGTGGTGGTGGTGTTAAAAAACTTAAACCAAGAAAGGGGATTGAAGCAATGCTTAATGTGGAAGTCTACACCACCATCTTTATATACAAATCGAAAGTAGACGTCACTATTGAATTATGTCATTGAAGCAAATGAATCTCACAAGCCAAGTTACAATTTATATTTATTTACTCACGGCCTTCTCAGGGTAAATATATCTAATTTTTTACATGAAATTACCATACTACCCCTGTAATTACAGAAATTACTAGAATCGACACCAAACTCGTTGAATTAAAGCTTACATTGGTTGCACGAAAGGGGTCCGTTTAGGAAACTTTAATATTTTAGGAATTTAGCTAAGAACCGTTTTTTTTGTAAGTATTCATGATGAATGTAATGATAGGTATTCATAAAGAATGGTGTAATATTCATTATGAATACTTATAAAATAGATGGTTCTGAAGTATATAAAATATTTAAAATTCCTGTATAAATTGTCCCTGTGTTGCATTTCAATCAACTTTTAATAAAATGAGCGCAAAGTGATTTAGTAAATTTGATCACTTTTTGTTTTTGACGGAGTTCCTGTTCCATTGATTACGTTAATGAATTAGTGGTTATTTGTTATTTATAAAAATTCGTCAACAATTACCGAAATGGTATGATTAAGACATATGGATGTCTGTAGAGAAAACTCTAAATAAAAACGATATAATTGATATCATTACGTAATTAATAATTGTCTTTTCAAATGGATGAAATGACATGTTTTTAGACCAACATTAAGATGAAGGAAGCATTGCCTGAAAAAGAAAAAAGAAGAAGAAAGAATAAAGGGTGTGTGGGTTATTTATGCTTTACTTGTAAGGGTAGGCTACTTGTCTTTGCAACATATGTAGTCCCTTTCTTAAAATAAACCTAATAACTTCCATTTCATTAATGTAGTCAAATATATCATACCAAAAAAAGTAATCTTCATTTTACTATGTGATTTGATTAGAGGTGTCTACAGATCGATCATTAAGGACTCGTTTCGACATAAGAAAGTTTCCAACATAGGAATTCTAAAGTCCAACCTTGTTCTTATCCAAAATTAAGATCCGTGTTGCTGGACTGGCCCATTTGTATTGGACAAGTGTTGGAGTCTTAAAAAGTTAAAATGTGGTTAGTGTTTAGTTTTGTTTATGAATTCATTATTTCTTGTTAAGGATAGTTTTTTATGATGAGTTTATTGCCTGCATTGTATTTTAGATTTAAGGAAAATAGTTTATGATTATACATTGTTGTGTGTATTTGGTTATGTATTGATGATCTAAGAAAGTTACATCTTGGTGTTAGTGTAATAAACCTTTTAAAATGTTTTCAAATTAATTATTTGACCAGAGTTGTATAAGTTTTAAACCATACTTAGATTTTTCCTAAATCAGACACAATTGCTTATCCTAAGTTGGATTTTTTCTAAACAAATTAAAGTCTGAGTAAACCGCAAATTTAGTTTCTGTGGTTTATTGTTTATAATACTTTTGGTCTCTACGGTTTAAAATTTACAGTTTCGCCATCCGAGTTTGCCAAAGCGAGCGAAATGGTCCTTGGCTCTAAAGGTCGTTAGAAGAATCCGTTAAGTCAGGGGTATTTTAGGCTTTTTCCACCTTTAATCGTATTTTATTTAAAATATAAATAAACATGTAAATTAGAGGAACCAAATTGTAATGTACTATGTGGAAAAGTAGAAAAAGTTTAAAATACCTCTGACCTAACGACTTCTTCTAGAGACCGTTAGAGACAGGGACCAAATTCGGTTGCCTTTACAAACTCGGATGATGAAACTGTAATTTTTAAACTATAGGGACCAAAAGTGCTATAAACAATAAACCACGGGGACTAAATTTGTAGTTTACTCTTGAAGTTTTTGTATTTCACCCAAAAAAAAATGGAACATCATAGAACAAAAACAGAAAATCACTATTTTACCCTCATGACATAACAAATTCTGAAATTACTAACATAATAATGTAATATTATATATATAATATTTTACTATATATATTATAAATTATAAATAATATATAATATAATATTTTACTACATATATACGTATAAATTATAGATTAAAAATGATGTATATATATATAGATTATAATATAATATATTATACATATAGTGATATATTATTAGCGAATGTTCATTTGAGAAGTAAAGAAGTGATTCTATCTCTTATTCTAGTCAACATTTGCGTCTTTGATCGTGAATCATCGGATAATTCCATGCATGAGTATGTGGAGGGCAGTTATGTAACTTTTACAAATAATGGGAAAACAGGTTCATATGGGTATCCATATGGTTGAAACAAAAGGACCACCCTCATCGAAAATCCTGCATCCACCCCTGTATACATCGATCGATGATATTGGACTTATCGGTAGTCTCTTTAGCCGTGGCTTTTCCTGTTTTGGGTTTTTTTCACATAAATCCGATGTCATTTTCTCTCTTATTTATTTCCATCAAGTTACATTTATATTTTGCGGTTGATTATTGTTTCCGTTGAGAGTTCACGTTTATAGCTTCCGATATGAACACGTTTGAGTTTAATTTTTGGGTCTTGGGTAAGTTCGACTGATTTTCTACTCGAGTTCAATCTCGGTTGAATCGAGTTTCGTGTGGTTGATATTTGCAACCTACAATTATGTCCAGTCTCATCTAGTCTGTGCATCAAAAGCTACCTAAAATAATATTTCTGAGTTTTAGACGATCTGCGCATCTTTAGGTCAGACAAAAAATTACTACTTGGTCACAAATATTTCCGTAAAAATGTAATATTTAACTTGGATTTAAAAACAAAAATGTGAAGGAAACGAAGAGGACATATAAGTCAAAGACAAAGAAATAAAGTTGAAGGCGTGAAGAGTAAAAGGTTAGGGGCCGTGGCTTGCAAGTTAATACAAGAATTTTAAGGGGGGGTTGGATTATTGTTATTGTAGCAACAAACAATAACAATATTTATTTATTAATTATTATCATGTTAAAAGAAATGGATGTGAAATAGTGAGTGAAAGCTATGTTACTGGTTTACTTATTATATCATATTCATATGTAGTGCATGGTGTTATGTTATTTAGATCAAATATGATGATGCGTACCAGATTCACTTACGTTTTAATGCGTACAAGGATCACTCACCCCCCTCTCAACTAACCCTCAGATTTTATTTCATTTTCATATCTTATTGTTCGTTTTTTATTTTATTTTATTTTATTTAAGATTTATATCTATTATATGATCAGACCTTATAACTGTATGAAAATATATTGGGTTTGTTTGGTTTGAAGGTTGGAATTATTAATTTTTACAACATACGATCTGATATATATCGGCATCGGTTTCTTGGTTTTCCGGGACCCTTACCCATAATATGTGTGGTTCTTTAAAACGTCTTTTTCACATGAATCGAACATATTTTCTTGTTTAGTTGTTTTTAGACTATGGGTTTTGCCCAACATATAAGAGGAACGGATTCCTCTTTAAATCAAAGATCTTAACTTTTACCTGATGTTGAGTGTAAATAAATATGTGACTCTTCAAAATAAAGAATTGATATGGGATAATGTAACTATTTTTCTTTTTCTGTGTGTATGAAGGTGAAAAAATTAGGATTTTATTATATAATTATCACATTAAGGGCTATGCACAAGAGCAACATTAATATAGGTTTAAAAGAAATCAAGAAACGTTGCATTTTTCATTAATTGGCACATATTATTCAAGACATTGACTAACATCAAGTATTTGATTTTTACAAGATAACGATAAGAAAAATGTTACCACTTTTACGAGACAAAGTTCAAAAAAATCTTCTAGACATAAATCAATTGCTTCCAAAAACAGTCACGTCCTCAAAAGATCGGTCTGGTCTTTAATGACCTAAAGCGTGAAGTTATAATTAACTTATGCCTAGCATGCTTAATTGGTCTTGATCAATATCGATGTTGTTACTTTTTACCTTTTAAATACCCCACTTATGTTTCTACAAAAAATTGGATGCTCAAACCTTCATAAACTAGATTTAACCGTGTTTGATATTTGTTCCTCAATTTGACGTTTTCTCCCTGGGTTCTGCATTTTTTGCTGAATCAGACCCAAAAACTTGAACTAGAGTCTAGAACTGTAACTGATCCTTCCAGGCCTGATCCTATTTAGTACTAGAGATTTTCATGCATCTCTATTTTCTATTCTTTAGTCTTTACTAACTTATAAATTTGTAAACACGATTATTAGTTCCCTTCATGTACTTTATAATTGATTTAGATGAAATTTGAAATAAAAGAATAAGATCCTTTCTATAGAATTGGATTGTATTTAAAACTGAAATTCATTCCAATTCTATGTTTGGTTTGAAAAATTTCCTAAAATTAAAATCAATAAAATCATACACACAGTGTTTTTGTAAAATCTTACGGGTTGGTTGGTATTTCATCGGATTTCATATAACATTGTTTAAAATGTTTGTTTTATAATAATCAATTAATAAAAAGGTAATTTAATTATTTTTTCTAAATTATTTATAAAGAATGAAATTCAATTTCATTTCAATCCTACAAACCAAACACATCAAAGATTTTAAATCTAAATCTCTTTATAAAATCCATCTCTCTCAAAATCATTCCATCAAACTGAACGTCCATCAATGCATTGAATACTATCTTAGAACACACACACGCACATTGAATAACAAAACACACACACACACACACACACATATATATATATATATATATATATAGGGTTAGGTTCAAATGTGAACTTATTTTTGGTTGTGAACGTGAGGACGAATCTCAGCCACACATCTTCGGTTATGGTGGACGCGATCACGGAGGATTGACGCGATTCATGGGAGGGTGGAGATTATTAAAGGAGGGGAACCAGGTCAAAACCGCCTTTATTGACCGGATAAGTGGCTGAGATTCGTCCTCACGTTCACAACCAAAAATGAGTTCACATTTGAACTTTCCTATATATAGAAACACTATCTTAAATTATATTTTTTGATGAAAAAAAATCATATAAAAATTATTTTTATATTGGTTTTCATAATTTTTTTGTGGTTTTTATTTGATTATTACTGTCTCTCTCTCTCTCTATATATATATATATATAGTATTTTTTAAAATTACAAAATAAAAATGAAAAATAAAGAAAAGAAGATTCTTTAATAAAAAAAGAAAAGAAGCAAAAAGAATAAAGAAAAATGTAGGCCCATTGCTTTATAATATTGACCAACAAAATTTGACCCAAGATTCGGCCCAAGTATGTCACTTGTTCATAAACTTGAAAGGTTAAAAAGATGCAGTCCTCATCAAAATAAATACACATGCTATTTTACAAAGCATTTGGGTAAAACTTTATAAAACACTTAAAATTTTGACACTACAACATTTATGAACATTAAATACTAAGATGCATAAAGAGATAGTTTATTGATCGTAAAAACATGTTCCATATAGAAATAGGTGAAGCAACAAAAGATAGACCAACCTCCATGCTTATAAATGATATCATATCAAGCCTTTGGTTTCAAACGCACTTTAACTATTATTATTTTTTTCCTTTTATCTTTTTGTTATAAAATATAGTGATGTGACTATGTGAGTTAAGTTTTTGGAGAGTCTAGTTGTAATTGGGGGTAGCTTGATACTTTCGTGTAATATAATCTTAGGAGTCGTTTATTTAACACTTATGAGTAAAATTCAACATTATCACGTAGTTACTGGATAAGATTTTAGTATGCAACAATTTACCAGGTAAGCACTAACCTTGGTAATAGCCGTCACCCTCACTTACCGGTTAAGACTCTTGGTCTTTGCGTTTCTTATCTTCACTTTTACTGGGTAAAATCCTTGTTACTTGCTATATTAATCCGGTAAAATAAAATGACCTGGTGAGCGCTTACTCGGGTAAGCGTTTGGTAAATAGTCCTATACATAACATAAAATGAACCCAACTATGCGTTTATTTGGTAAAAGTATTTTTGTATTCTCTGTTCTTGATTACCTTTATTCAAATTACATATTGTTGCAATTCACGAGTACACAACTAGCAATAATTCAGAGGTCCTATGGAGTCACCGGAGAGGGTTTTTCGAGCAACAACACAAGGCTTGATGTGAACTCCAAAAATTCAAATATTTGAAATATTCGACATTGGCTAGGGTTTTATGATATCGGTAGTTTTGCAACAATAATATCTTTAAGGTAAATTAGGGTTTGCGAGAATAGCTAGGTTTCATGACATCGAATTATCATGGCAATAGTAGATAATGGCGACAATTTCTTAACGGTGGATCGTCAGGAACGAGGGAGGGAGGGATGATGGCCGATGGGTAGGGGAGTTATGTAGTCGAAATGGGATTTTTTTATTGCCCTTAGACTTATCAAGGAGTGGTTCATTACCTCGACCATTAATAATTAATAATTGATTTCACAATATCAACCTAATTACTATTAACGATTCTCAATTTCTTATTACATTCACTACCTAAATAAGTGGTTCTCATTCTCATTCCAATGCCTAATATTCTGAATAAAGTTTTCTTAGTTTAAGGAAATATTTTTAAGAGATTTGGGTTTTATGGTCACCAGGGGCGGAACACGACCCTTGTAATCCAGGGGGCCGAAAATATATATTACAAAGGTTTAGAGATCTAAATGATATGTACGAAACTTTTTTTTTCTTTTTTCTATGTTATAATATTGACATTTAGAAAAAATTATTAATAAAGACTAAGAAGTCATTTACCAAACACTTACCCAATAAACGTTTAGCAAGTCATATTATGTTACCAGATGTATACGGTAAGGACCGAAAATCTTACCCAGTCAGAACGATAGTAAATATCAAGTGTTTTATCTTGTAAATAAAGATGACGACCCTTACTCGTTTAGCGTTTACCGGGTAAATTGTTGCATATAATGTCATTTTACTGGAGTACAATTCTTACAATAGTGTCAAATTTTACCATAAACATTTACCGGGTAAATATTTGAGTAAATAGTCTCTAAAACTCAAAATCTTTAAACTATTAACCAAAAAATAGTAATACAAATTTATTATATTTTGGTACTATTATTAACTAATAAAAATAAACTTTTAAATTATTAATATGGCACTATATATAATAACTCAAACATTGTTTTTTTATATTTTCTAAAAACTAATTTTGATATGTATTTGATATTAATAGTTTAATATCAATAATATATATAGTGCATGAAAAAAAATAGAAAATGTGGAAGAAAACTGAAATTGAAAAATGCTATATATAGGATTCGATACCAGGACCTTTGATACATAAACACAAGCCTTAACCACTAACACTGTCAAGCTCTATGCATCAATTATCTGAACTATATGATATTTAAGTCAAAAAAGCGGGGAGGCCATGGCCCCCAAAGGCCCCTATGGGGTTCCGCCACTGATGGTCACTTTATGGTTTGTTTCGTTCGTAGGATTTGGAATGAAGTTAAACTCCATTATTTATTTATGATTTGTAAAAACAAATTATAAATAATTATTAAAAACAAAAAAAATACTTCTTATTAATTGATTATTACAAATCATATGTTTTTAACATATTTTACAACATTATTATAAACAAACCCTTATTGAAATCCCGTGAAATACCAACTACACTAAGAGATTTCTAAATCCAGTACAAGAGGCTTGCTGAGCTATGAAGATAACCCGGTAGTTGTTCTTCACACTTAGAGATGGCCTAAGTAGGCCTAGGCCGAGACTGGTAAGAACCAATATATAGATGGCCAAGAACCAATCCTGGGTTGGGCCGGGTTGATCTCTTCTTCGTAAGCGGTCCCATCTAAAAGCCCATGACCAGTCTCCTTTAACATATAAAAAACTTGTTTCATGATTTTCTTTTTTATGATAATATCTTATTAAAATACAATTTAAAATCTTTAACTGCGTTATTCAAATATACTTTAAATAAATTAAATCTTTTTTACAAAAAAAAATTGTACCTATTTTTATAATAATGAATTTTCAAATTTAATATTAAAACACTTAAAAAACTTGAAAAAGTTAAAATAAACTTGAAGTTTTTGGTAAAAAAAACTTGAGGTATAATTATAAAAACTTACTTGAAAAAAATCAGGACTATATATAACTGGTCACAGTCTCATTATCAGACCCGGTCTGAGATGCCCGACCCGCAAATGGTGTCGCCGCTGCTGTGAAATTGAGGGTGTTTTCTAAGGCCGCCTTTTGGGCTGCTGCTTTTTTTTTCTTCTTATATAACAGAGGCTGGGCTAAGCCCAACACCATTGACTCTGTTCGTTTTTAAAGTTGTTTTTTTTTGTTCTTGTTGATAATTTGATGATTAATTAAATGTTCTAACATTTTAATTATTTGGTATTGATCTCTAGAAAATTATTAATATAACATTATGGTATTTTAGGTTATGATTTCGAGTCAAATAAGTACCTATCACCATTTATTTTAAATCATGTTTTAAACTCGGGACTATTATTTAGTCTGTCAATATTACGAAGATGGTTTTGAGTATATTTGTTTATTTTGGAAAGAAAGTACCCACTTTTGACTACCATAAGATTTATTGACGTTGTTAATAATATTTTTTTATCTAAGCACAAACATTAAAGCAAGAAAATGTGTACATTATAATGAATTAATGAGTTGCTATAAAAAACGACTGAAACAAATATTTAGATATTTGCCTGATTAATGGAATCACTAAGTCTGTTTAAGTTTAAGAGAGTTCAATTTAAATATTGGTCGAATAACTAATAGATTTCACTTGTGTATGTGTGAACATGATCCTGAGGTGAGTTTCATATTCTCTTACTAAGATAGATAAATGATTATATGTCATGGTAATGTGAGCTTTAACATGTTAGTAGTTATATAGAGTATGGTAATACTTCATTTGTGAGTGTGAGAACTATAATTGCATTGATGGTGTGTGTGAAGGATGAAAGTGCCCAAATCGGTGTATAACTTTAAAACGAGGATCAACTTTGTCAACGGTGAATTGCAGTCACATTAAAGCTGAAAGATTTCGTATTGTATTGTGTGATGTGAGTATATGAGTTCATTGTATTGTATGGGTGATGCAATTTATCAAATGCATGATGCCTTGTGAGAAGCTTGCATATTGAAAGTTGTGGTGGTCAATTATGAGCCTGAAGATTATTATCATATCGTTAACTAAGCTTTTTAGTTGACTACTAACATGCGTTTCAGGAGCATAAACTAGTGAATTTGACAAGATGAAAAGGTAAGCCTGATCATACCTTAGATGTTAGTTCTTCCTACTCATCCATGTTGCTATGATAATTTTTTTAATGTTATGTTTGCATAATTTGGTCATTGGAGCTTGTAACATGCCAAAAAATTCATATCAGACATTATACTACAAATTCATCCAAAGATCAAACACTTACATCATAATGAAAATGAAATATCTACGTTATAAGAGTAGAAAAAGATTATCCTTATAAATCCAACAAATAGTATTGTACTTATAGCCAGTAGCCACCAATGCTAGATCTACATGCATCTTCTCGAATCTCCTATTTCTCCCATTTATATCCAATGAAGTAATAGCTTAGGTTCCAAAACTTCGAAAATGGTTTGGGTGATCCCAGGGCTCGGTAAATTAATGGTTTTCACGTCGAAACAACTTTTATAGCAAACAATTTTTAGACAATTTCATATATTATTAAGTTTTGACATAAATATTACTTTTTACACATCAACGACATCATGGTGAGTGTTTACTTCATACATCACCACCTGTCGGACCCACAACATTTTCGTGCATATGGTTGAAAATCTTGCAACCCGACAAACTCACTACAGTTGCATCATGAGCCGACATACTAACATTGCTTATCTGCTCTTCAATTCAACAATGTAGAACACCTCTATTGCTATACAAATATATGTTTATGCACACATTAAATTACATAGGTTTATCCCTTTCAACATGATTTAAATAGTAAGCATGCAAAAAAAACTTTCATATTGTATTATACTTATTTAAATATAACGTATAACTCTAGAATACGGTAACAATATCTACCAAGTTTAAAGTTGTTTGGTTAAGGACTCACTATATATATATATATAGAGAGAGAGAGAGAGAGAGAGATTGATTGATTGATGATCAAACAAAAACAATAGCTAAATAAGAGAATACGAAAATGGTCAAATCACGTGCAAAATCACATATGATTTTAAGATTTTATATTAAAGGAGAAAAAAGGTGTGCAGACAATCTTGGTCGCCACTTCAGATCGCGGGGCAAAAGTCACGTGGATCACATGTAATTTTACACATAATATTGATGTAAAATTACACGTGATTCGACGATTTTTTTATTTTCTTATTTAGATGTTGTTACTTGTTTTCGTTTGAATAAGACTACATAGAGATAGAGAGATGGCTCTCATGAGACGCCCTTCCTTGTTTTTCATTTTCAATCCCATTGACACATCACGCCCTCATTTTAGCATAAAAAATGTATAAAGGCTTCCAAATTCATGTTTTTTTAGCATATTTACACGTCATATTATTTTGTTTCTTGCATTACATAAAAAGTTCCTCACATATAAATATGTTTCTTTTTTAAATGCCTATTTTGTTCTTAACTCTTGCTCTTATTTCCGGGTTGCTTCTGGCAACTCAACTTTTACCAAAGAAGTCTTGTTTACCATCAAAACATATTTTTTTCATATTAATTAATATTAATATAAGTTACGTAAAACAAGCACATGCTCATATTTAATGAATTGCCTACTTAGTTTATTGTAATTATTATCTACATTACACGTAACGTAACCAAATCAATAATATATCCAATATTAATAAAATAAAGGGAAATTTACGTAAATAAGTATTTGGTAAAATGACTTCCGTTTTCTAGTATTTTTTATAGTTTTTTTTTAATATAGTCACACTTTATGCAGAGACTTTAAGCAAAAAATCTACTTTGACGAATGAGGTTGAACAGAGTTTCCACAAGAAACTATCTCGACAAAAGAGGCATCGATGTTCAATCCTTACTTTCCCCAGTTTGCGTCTGTGAATCATTAATTTTGTCAATATAACTTGGCTCGGGACATCTGGAGGAATCTAGGACGTTGGTCGAACATTGATATACCTGACTTTAATAATTTTCTTGACCGGAAAAGATATATTGATGTAAAACGTGTGAGGAAAGGAGAGGAGGAAGGTTTGGAGGCGGTCGTTTACACGACGCTTTGTTATATTTGGTCTTTTCGAAATGGAACTTTTTTTGGGATCTTGTCGTTGTTTAAAAAAAGGATGGTTAAACACGAGACTTCTCATTATAAATTGATCTGTAATGATCTTACAAACAAATATAAATTTGTTTTTATCATCAAATGAAATAATCTCTTAAAATTATTATATTTCCGTCTCTATGATCGACTTGTTTACACAACATATCCATGAAACAATTGAAGTTAAGTCAAATAAACCTCCAATATCACTTCTCTTAACATAATAAGTGCAGTAAACTCAATTTTTTACCCGTTAACTACCAAGAAGTTTATAATATTTTGTCATAAATGTTGTTTGTCGTTTTATTGGGAATATGGTTGAAACCGCGTTAGTTGAAATATATAAAATAAAATAAAGAAACACCACATTATATATATTTCTTTTTTTTTCAACATTTTTAAATTATAAATCGTTGTCAATGTCAATCACTTGTATTCTATAAAATCGCATTTTAAAACTTATTTTCTTATAATGCAGGTTTGTACGAAACATTTATCCGATAAACGATTGTCATATATGTTATCTTGTTGGATAAATATGATAAATAATCTTACTCGATATGACAATAAGTGCGAGTTTGACCCGGTAAATGATGGTGATGAATTTTACTTGATTAGCGTCTACAGAGTAAATTGTTCCATAGAGTGTCATTTTGATGGACTTGAATTTTATCCGATGATGTAAATGAGAGTGTTAACTTTAGTGATAAACGTTTATCAGGTAAGTGTTTAGGTAAACGACCACTTAGTTTTTCACATGAACAAATACATAAAATACAACTGCTTATGTATTTGTAACTAAAATATTTATTGGCATATAAAAGTTTTTTTTTACAAATAACAATGGTTGTCTAAGCCAACTTGTTACAACTTCGACAAACTTTAGGGACCCTAGAGAACAACTAGAAAATCCTCAGTGGCTTTATAGGACTCGAACCGATGATCTCTAAAGATGATCCCTAAAGGCACAAGTTTTATCATCAGTTGACCGTACTCCACTAGCTAAGTTTGACCTACAAAAGTTTGTTACATGACGAAGCTATATGTATATATAGTAACTAAATTATTATAAACCAAAAATTTGGTCATAATTTGTAGGGGTGCGCATCAGGCAGGTCGAACGAGTTCGGGTGAAAAACTAAAAACCCAATCGGGTTCTAGATATGGATACAAAGACCCAAACTCTAGGCTTCAGATTTCGGATTGCTTCGGGTTTGAGCTGGTCAGGTTTCGGGTTGTGATCGGTCGGACTCGGATATAGTTACAATGCAAAAAGTATATATAAATTTAATTGATTTTGGAAATGAATTCAAGTAATTGATAAATTGATGAAATCAATAGTAAGTTTATAAATTAGAAAACATTTGGACCGACTATAATATAATATTTTCATAAAATGCACTAGATAAATAAATATATTTATATAATGTTTAAAATATATATGTATATATATATTTCGGGTTTTCAGACGGGTCGGCGGCCAAAAATCAAACCCAATCCGAATCTAAATATTCTCCCAAAAATCAGGTTTCGGATTTTAAAGTATTAGGGTTTTGTACAAACACCTTATTTTCAGTTCGGTTTCGGATTTCAGGCTATTCAGATTTTGCACATCCCTAATAATTTGTTAAATTTTGTATGTCCTTAGAGGCCAACATTCACTCCAAACTAATAAAAATCAATTGGAAATGGATTGTGGATCAAAACATGCTATATTTTTATTGGTTTCTGTCTTTTAAACCGCTTTTCAATTCAAGGGATTTCAGAAATTAGTTCTTGGTTTTGTTTGATTTAGGCATGAAAACGGGTCCTTATCCTCGTTTACGTCTCCGTCCACGTCCCTACTGGAGAATAAGATCATATTTTCATCCCTTTCCCAACAAGGAACGAGAATCCCTAACCAAAAAATGAAGATTTGTTTTTACAAATCAAAGTACTATGCAACAACAAAATGATAGATAATAATAACTATGCCATATTTAATGGTCAAGAGAATGATTTTGATATCATTTCAATGACACAAATGAAGCAACATTAAGAACAAAATTTTCAAGTAAACTAACAATTCAACTTTAGGCAAAGGAAATTAAACCATCTAATGGTAGCAAAAATTTTGACCAACTAAATAGGAAATAGAAATCATGATACTACAAAACAAATGACTTTCATCCATAAAAAAACACATAAGGAAATTTTCGTGGGTGATTAACACGGATCACCTAGGAAATAGTAATGGTTCCGACGAAATCCGATGTTTTCAATTTGAGACTGGGCTCCAAAGATCAACAATACCAGGAGGTCTCAGGTTCAAATTCAGGGAGGGGTAAAAAAAATCCCCTTGTGGCCACGGAGGTTCAAATACGGTGACTCCAGGCTACCCCGTTAAGCGGGTAGTCGTCCTGGGATTAGTCAGCTCGCATAATGAGTTGGATATCCAGGTTAATCAAAAAACAAAAAACTTATATCATAAGACAAAATTTTATCAAGTATAACGAGTCATTAAGAAACTATTGTAACAGTTTAGGAAAATCCTACCTCATCGTTCAATCACTATAAAAGATAATTGTTATTTATTCAAAGTTAAATATTCTATTGTTTGTAGTTATGTGATTTTATAGTATTTTGGGCATAAAATTATTGATGCGTTGGGGGTTTTCAAGATGTGGTCAATTCACAAATATTTTTTAAAATTGATGATTACGAAGTCATATATTGATTGAGGGATATTAAAATGCTATCAACAAAAATAAATTGAATCGTTGGTAACGTCAAGGACGATACCGACGCCATCTTTGTTTTTATAAGCTTATTTTTTTTTAGAAAATAAATTGAGTTAAGAAAATAATGTGAATGATATCAGATTTAAATCCAATAAAATATAGAAATTTGCCTAGCAAAAACAAAAACTAAAACTCAAAAATGGAATTAAATTAAATATAATTTTTTATCAGTTTTCTATTCGATACCCAATAAACTTTTATGTATCATACGATATTAATTCTATCAATGTCTATTTTTACACGTTAAAATTATCTATAATAATTGACTAATTGTTACTAAAAACGTGAATCAATAATAGTTATTGCTAAACATTTATGAATTGAAATATTTTCTTATTAACCGTTTTGTAGAAAATAAATGTTATCACTTCATTGGTAAATAAAAAACACATTAGAAAAATGTCCTTGTTGAAAAATGTTGGGTGTTATCGTTTTTGAAAAATAGAATTTTGGGTAGGATCGGCATTGATAATGTGCAACTCGTGTAACCACATAATATCATAAGTTCAGAGGCCATCGAGTTTTTATATGTTATTAACTTTGATTTAATCATCCAGAATATAAACAACAAGTTCAAGCCCAAGCTGTCGCATCAACTAAGCGGCTAATCTTGAAGAAAACAACGTGAAAATGGTCATCAAACAAGTGAACAACCAAGCCAATTCATTTTCTTCCTCATCTCTTCTCCTTCGATTGTTTTGATCCATTCAGCATGAAGATGAGAAGTCCAGCTTGATTATGTATCTAACCCTTTGAAAATTTACATATTCGTTTGAATAAAAACAGTATAGGGGTATTTATTTTTTAACATTTCTATACGAGGCATCAAAATCCCGTAATCGGAGAAGATTCAGGCTTATATGTAATTTACAGGTTATAATAAATTAAAGGTCAAAGCAAACACATTGTTGCTTAGTTTTGTGCATTCTCTTACTTCATCATTAAAAATTAAAGTTATGTTTGACAAAATAGATGTTAGACCTAGTTGTTGGTTGAAAAATTAGCAGTTAGCTAATAAATTATACATGTTTGATAAAATTAATTAATAAGTTTGATAATAATGTAAAGTAACATAAAATGGCGCATTAAGAAATAATTTATTGCAGGAGTATACAACAGCTATGATCACTGAGTTTATCTGGTCTGATTTCTGGAAATCTTAATTTATCGGGATTAATCTGGCCATAGCCCGAGACAATCTTGATTCTTCAATTTTTTTTTGAAAAAGATAAGAAATATTGTTGGAAAAGATGGGACAACTTCTTAAACTTATTCAAACACTACTTGATTTTATTTTTAAAAATATAGTGTATTAAGTTAGCTTATAGCTAAAAAAAATGAGTTTTTGATATAAGTTCAAAAGATAAGGTAATTTATGGTATCTATCATTTCAAAATAAGCTCTTCATGTCGGGTCGTTTTTGGGGGAGGGCGGGCAGGACATACGCCTAGGGTCCATATGAAATAGAGACCCAATTTTTTTCGTATATACTATATAATAGTAGTTCTAAAATTTAATAAATAAAATATACACAATTTTTTTAGTATTTAATATGATCGAACAACAATTAGATTATATTAAATGCCCAAACATGTATTAATTAATTACGTAAAAAGTTAATCAATTGTTCATTTTATAGTATTGCCTATAGTTTTTATAAGTTTTTTTTTATCTACTACTAAATCTAAAACTATTTTACCTATAAAACATTGATAGGTTCTTTATCATTCATCTCTCACCTACTCTTTTGATTTTTCCATCCACATGAATTCTATTTTTGTATCAAAATATATAGATTTATTAAAATGAGGTGATATAGAAGTTCAAGTGATTTACATTGATTTCCATAAAAGGGTTGTTTTGAATAGTCAACATTGTGACCTTAAATGATGTCAATCTACATATTAAAAGGTATATCATGGAATGTATTTGACGGTCAAACGGATTTACGATGATATGTAAAATGACATGGTATTTAATATTATTTAGAAGTAATTATTGCTTGATTTTGCGTATATGAATACCTAAAAAATGGTTTATATGAGCTATTAGTATTTCATGAATTCAGTTGTGGCCACTGAGTTTATCAAAGCCGATTTCTGATAGTCACAATTTGATGGGATTATTCCAGGCATAACTTGGTACACGCTTCTAAAAAGACAATATATTGAATTTTTGTTATACTTATCGGGGGTCCATTTTTACATATGATATGGTCCAGAGCCTATAAAATATCATAAACAAGATTTTAATGCTATCGGTTTCGTCTCAACTTTTTTTCTTCCCAAATGACTCCTTAAGACGATCTTAATCGTAATAGGTCATTTTTGACCAAGTTTCAATCTACTGATCATCAATCAAACATAATTTTTTAACTCGAATAACGTCTTCAACTTTAGAAAATATTATTTTTTTCTGTAATTTTATAATTTATTTTCAGTGATAATTTCAAACCTTGATTTAAAATAATAATAATCATGACATCATTACCTGTTCAAATAATTGGTGCGGGTCCGGATTATGGTTTTGTTCTCGTCAATAATCAATATGGGCAATGGCATGCACACTTCGAAGCTTAACGAAAATATTTACGTTTTAGCCCCTTATACTATTGAAAATATTCAAATGAAGCCAATAATCTTGCTTGGCGTTCAAAAAAAAATGAAGCCAATAATTTTAAACTAAATACCCACCAACGAACCGCTTTGTTTGATGATTTTTTTGTTTCATGTTTTTACATTATGTTTCTTAGGAAGATCAAGAAACCAAGAAAACAATAGTTACAAAATTTTGTAAATTATGAATATGAATTGTAAATTATAGACTTAGGGGTCGTTTACCAAATGCTTACCCGAGTAAGACTTATCAAGTTATATTACCTTACCGGAGGAATATGACAAGTACCAAAAATCTTACCCGGTAAGCGCGAAAACAATAAAAATAAGGACCAAGAGTCTTACCCCGGTAAGTGATTACGACAACTCTTACCACGGTAAGCACTTACCTGATAAATTGTTGTATACGATACCGTTTTGGTGGACTAAAATCTTACCCGGTAAGTAAACGATAGTGTTGAATTTTTCCGGTAAGCACTTACCCCGGTAAGCACTTACCCGGGTAAGTTTTGATAAACGACCCCTTAGTATTAAAAAAATTACAGTTTAATAATTTTATCAAATGTATTTGAATTTTGCTACTAAGTGACGTTTGATATAAAACATTCATGTTAACTAGTAAACAAATGTTAGATTGGTTGCTTGATACCCCTGGACTTTGGTATCCAATGAATTGAAATAAAGCCAAATTTAAGTGTAACAAGGATGGTTGAGAACCAAGTTGGTGCATATGGTCCATTTTGACTTTCACAATAAGAAAGTTATGTATATAATTATGGACTTTGTCTACATCTAAAAATTAAATGTTAATAAATAACTTAATTTTGAGAAATCTTGTGTTGAATAAATTTGTTTGTAAAGGAAACTTATTTAATTATTTTTATATATGAAATTATACATCAATTACCAAAAGTATACGGTCAAAAGAAGAAGTTACAAAAAATTTATATAAAATAAAAATTGATCAAATAAATCTAATGATTTAAATGTTGTCCATAATATATTTAAATACCTTTTAAAATACTTTAGTAAAAAATTTATTGTAATAATATAACATTTGTAAACGTATTAACATATTACTTACTTATTAAAATTAATTAAAAAAACTGAAAATAAATGTTCAACGATGGACTTGATTTGAGATGTGAAATTTTAACGTTTATGTTTAGAAAACAAGGGTTATTTTATGAATTCTTAGAGGTTGTCTTTGTAGTTTATAAAAAGGTGGGGTAGAAAGTACACTTGACCCATTCTTTTGGGGGTGCAATATGAAAATTCTAAAGGCGGCTGCCGTCTTTATTAGATAAGCGTACGCAAACCGGGTGGGCCGACTTGGCATATTTTCGTACAAAGTCCTTTGAGTTTATGCTTTTCTACAGTAATTTCATAAAGAAAATTATATACAAATACAAGTAAATGTAATATTAAATAGAAGTTTTCATATCTAACTAATAAATAAAATATTATAATTAAATGAGCTAAATTAGGTGGGGGTGACCACAAGAGAGCGACATACGAAGGAACATAGGAACCACCGATAGACATATCAATTTGGACAGGTGATAGATACATGCCAAATGGCTTTTGCACACTGTCTAAGTGTTCTTAGAATGTTGTTAATATCAATTTGGTGTATTTTTATTATTATTTTTATTTGACATCATTTAAGGGTTACGGCAAGAAGAAGAGTTTATGTGGGAATTGTAAGAACGGATTTTCACCATTAGATGCACATTAGAATGAGATGTACCGAGATGAGATATACCAAGATACACTAGATCAATTTCCGTATCAAGGCGATGAATGGATGAGTTTGAGATTAAAGATAATCAAAGGTCTGGATCTCTTTTTGCGCTTCTCACGTTAATTCTCATTCTATCATGATCCTACGCTACTGTCATATTATTTAGAATAAGTTGGTTTGAAACCGTTAGAAAATTGTGTGGTTAACCTTTAGGGATTGTGGCTCATTTTTGATCTTTCATGTCATTATACATGGAAATAGAAAATTGCTTTAGAAGTTAAATTCAAAATCTTGTTTTTTCACATTAACCATACAGGAATTTAGATAATTTTTCCTTAAAAAAGGTTACGTTTGTTATAACAAAATCATATGGTAATTATAGCAGCTATCAACACAAACGTTGGTTAACTTAATAAGATATTTGAAACTTCTAATTAAATTATTCAAAGTTTCAATTATTTATTTCAATTTTATCGATAAACCGGCCAACATCATGGTCAAAATATAGGTTTGGTTATCGTTTTTAGGGGGTTCTTTTTCTTGGTTCCATTGATTCTCAATTTCCAGACTTTTTTCGAATATTAGTTTCTCTCTTTCATCCTTAATAATGCAAGAATAAACTTGTTTGTAAAAATATATTTTTATTATAGTTTATGTTAAATCATTTTAAGCAACCAATTATTATATACAAACGTTTGTGTGCGTTATAATCAATATGTTTTTGCTAATAAATTAGTATAAAATATAGTAATGATTTGTCTTAATATAAACAGATCAAATTTTTTATCGAATCGATTGATCATTGTTTTGTGGGTTGCTCTAAGACACATGTCCTTTGGGAATGTATCTTCAAGTGGTGGAACTGCAACTCCAATATCCAAGTCTCAACTTCCGAGATGATTAATGTTGATGCTGGTAATCAAGTTCCCAACGCTCTTAAAATCCTTTGGGCAAACAGTAATATGGACATTGATTTATTTTATTTGGAGGACCATAAAATCTTGTGTTTTCAATGGTGATGTTTTTACCACCAATCTCTTTGGTGACGTTCTTCCAAGGTTCTTTGGATGGATCTCGTCCGGATGCTTCCCTTTCCCAATCTCGTAGGATGCTTGGAAAAATTATCCGTCCGTTGCTACTTATTAATTTTTTTTATGTTTTGTTGTGTTTCCTTGTCCGTGGGGACTCTCGTTTGCTGTTAGGTATTTTTTGTTAGCTTTGGTATTTCTACATTCTTGATTGATTGCTAGGCGATCTTTCCCTTGTATATGTTTCTTTTAATAAATTTACATTTAAAAAAAACAATATTGGAATCAATGAATGAAATCCAAACTAATAAATGTGTTGTTTCCAACATCTAGTTATTAATGGAAGTTATAAAAACACAAATAGTAATTCTTCTTTGGAATATTATGATATAAATGACCAAATATTTCTTTGTATTCACATATTTAAGTCATCAAAAATACAACAAAATTATAAAAAAAATAAAATAACCCAAGAACTTAATTAACCCCCAAAAAGAAAAAAGAAAGAAAAAACTAAACGGTTTGTAATTGTAGAGGCTTTGGTTGAGCCATGGTTCTTCTCTTCCACAAATTAATTTCTTTTCTTGGCTCTAAATTCACACCTCCAACCCTAACGAAATCATCACAAACACCTTTGGTTCTCTCCATTACTGGTGCAGATGAAGGAATCTTGATCTCATCATCGCCGTCGCTTCCTCCACATCCCTCGTCGTCGGTGAAATAATTCCGGTGACCGGCAGAATCCAACGGTGCAACCTGTGTTGTCCAATCAAAATTCGAAAAAGCATCTCTTCCACTAGAGAATCTCTTCATCGTACTCAAACATGGAGCCTTCTTGTGGTCAAGATTCAACTCCGTCGTCTTTGACTTATTATTGGTCGCATCGGACTTTCTCCCGCCGGCGTTGACAGACCCGCCGCGAAATAGCCCACGTATCCCGGATTTTTTCTTATTCTTAACAACCACTGGTTCGACGACTTTTGCTGACTTTTCTTGATCGTTTTCTTTGTAATGGGTTGTTACGGTGGTGAAAGACGTCGTTCGTAAGACTTTATTGGTGGGTTTCGTGAGCGTTGGTGGTAGTTTGTTGGCGGCGGCGAGTTTTTTCCGGTAGTGTTTGCACTTGACTTGACCCATGCAAGAAACTCTTGGAGAAGTGGGTTCATATACAAGCGCGTAAGTTGAGTCGTTCTTGATTTTCCGGCGATTATCCGTCGACGGAATTATGGAAACCATAGGACCGGAGAAGCCAATTCCGAGATTGGATTTGTGGGTTTTTTCCGACGATCGTTTTTCTTTCGCCGGACTGTAAAGTGGAGGGTTTTGAAATGAAACAGATGATGTTGCTCTTGGTAGAAATTTCAAGATTTTGCTTATTGGCTTTGCTGCTGCCTTTTGTTGTTCCATTTTTCACTAAAAACTAGTTGTGGTTTTTCTTCTTTTCACTCTATATGTATATATGTTTGTATGTATAAAATGATGAATGAATGAATGATATTGAAAAACCTTTGTGTGGCTATTAAGCTATATATATATCATGTGTATATGCATATATGGTGTTTTGAGGAAAGAGTTAGGAAGAGAGGCCATGGGAGAGATCTATGTTTTGGGTCAAACTTAAGGCAGATACGACCAAGCAAACTCGAGGCATGGCATATTAATTATATAAAATGTGTATAAAACCATTCAAAAGGTATGAAACTGTCAATCATAGTTTAATAATTAAAAAGGGTAATTAATTAAAAGCCATTAATAATCACCCAACGTGTACAATTTTCACCAAACAACTTTCCCATTTTATGTTCTAAAAATAATTTAAAATTTGGGTTTTAAACTTTCAAAATTTTCATTCTTGTTATTGTAAGTTATATTATTTTTCTTGTTAAAATCTATTTATTTAATTCAAATATATGTGGTATATATTAAGGTTAATTAAATATATCAGCTCGACTTAGAGGGTGTTTGGGATTGTTTATAAAAATAACTTATTGACTTATTTCGGTGTGACACCAGTAATAAACACTTTTGAGTATTTGGAAAAAATAACTTATCCGGTGTCAAACCGGTGATAAAAAGTTTTTTAAGAAGTTAAAACCTGTTAATTTATCAAAAGTTGATAAACACTTTTGTAAAAAAATAAATAAGTTATTTCATATAAGTAATCCCAAACGCTCTCTTAATCCGTTAAAATTTTGAGTACCATGAATACGTCTATAAAAGTTTTAATTTATATATCTTCCAATTGATTTTATAAAACAACCAGTAAAGGAAACGTTTTTTGTTTTTTGGGCGTTGTAGATCGAGATTCCATCTCATCTCTTCTGGTATTTTATGTGTTTTACCCTTTAGCTTGTTTGTTTGTTTGTATTTTTTCTTTTTCTTGTTTACCGCATTTCACAGTATTCTTGAATTTTTTCTTTCCTTGTATTATTTCATTTTTTGATCTTAATATGATGTTGTCTTTAAAAAAATTATAAGAATGCATACACCTCTTTTATAACAAATATACGACACATTTTTAAATGAAAAAACATCTTCAATTGTTTTTCGTATAATAATAATAATTCTTACAAGATATTGTAAAATTGATTGTAGTCCATAAATTCTTTCTTTTCAAATGA
Source organism: Silybum marianum (assembly GCA_036898165.1). Lineage (NCBI taxonomy): Eukaryota > Viridiplantae > Streptophyta > Magnoliopsida > Asterales > Asteraceae > Silybum > Silybum marianum. Next base: position 42,673,947 of record CM072531.1, read on the forward strand.
TTTTCTATGTATTTGATTTATAATCAAGTTTGATGCATTAATTCCATCTAATACAATCATACAAACAATCAATAATAATTTTCATAATTAACATTTTTCACTTTAAATTTGTTTTTCTTTGTATTATTATCTTAAATTTACCTTTTATATATTTTAGTTAAACCATAAGAAAATAATTAATATGATTACATGATATATTTACATATAGGTACCCTTGAAATATAACTAATCAATTTATTCATCTAATCAAATATTTTGTAGAAGTAGTTTAATCATCACTAAAACTTAGATCTTTATAAATTCTTTTTAAAGTTACTGATTCTTTTCATTCAACATTAAATAGGAATTTTTCTAACTATTTGTTAGATTTTTAAAGGCTAAAATTAGTTGAAGTATGATGGTCAATAAAAAAACCTCGATCATGAAAAGTTTGATGGTTTTACTTTTATTTTTCTTTGTAACTATATTTAGATAATAACCAGGAACGTCGTGGTTTGTCACATAAAAACAAAACATATGGTCAAAACTAAACAAGTCCAAAATATCGGCTCCATGGAGTGAGACTGTGAGACTAACTTTAAGTGATATATTTGGAAATAAAAAAATAAAAAGGGTGAATTGCTAGCCTCATTTGACTTTCTAACTATACCCTTTTACTTCAATAACTTCATATATAATTGTTTTTATTATTTCGTTTGAAGATGGTATTTATCATCATTTGGAATATTTAAAGTACTCTATGATTGAACAAATTGCAAATAAAGATATTTTCGGATGTAATTTTAATATTAATTGAATGTCAACACTAATGAACTGCATTAAAATACATCGAATCAATTTTTTTTAAAACACAATTCATACGGTTCAAATTTGTTCTTACGATTCTCATGCACTATAACTTTTTTTCTCAACGATTCTTCGCCTTTCTCATATTTGGTAAAAATAACAATTTTGGTTTGTTTTACAAATAAAAGTATTCTATTGATTTTGGACATAGTGAAATTTTATCAACTCAAAAATGAAAGAAAAGGGAAAGGAGGTGATCGGGTGAACTATCCTTAGAAATTTGGAAATCTAAGCCTTGAAGCTAGAAGAAAACAAAAAGGAATGGGAGCAGACTTATTAAGTGGCTTTAAAAAAACCTTTTTATAAGTCAAAACGATCAAGGATTGAGACCACCTCTAATACTTAGGGTGTTAAAAAGAGACGGAAAACCAAAAAACTGATAACCCAATAAAAAAAAATTAAAGTAAAAAACAGAAAATCGAAAAAACCGGATATTCACAGGCCAGTCGTGGTTTTGAATTATAGGTACCCACAGCAACCCAAATCGAACCGAATATAATGTATATACATATTATATAATATCAAATATTTATATTATTATTTGTATATTTATTTTTCAAAGTTAAATAAGTAAAGTTTTTTACGTTTTGGACTTTAATTTGGTGTCAAAAATTAGGCTGAATGATTAAATTTGATGGTATGGAGTCATGACATTAACCGAAAAGTGGATATTTTAAACAATTAAACTTATTTTAATTTGTAGCGCTTTGATTAGTTTTATTTATTTGTTGTTTAATTGTTTTAAATGTTATATTTCAGTACCATTTTTATATTGTAAATGAATATTTTTATAAACTTGGGTAACCATGAACTGAGCCACATGTAACCGCCTTATTTTGGTTCGAACCGGTGCGGTGTAGTTCAACCTGCGGTTCGGTTTCGATTCGGGTAGCTAGGTATCCGTCTCATGCAGTTCGTTCACATTTTCCCCTACTAACCGAACTGAACCGAACCGTCAACACCCCAATCTAATACATGTCTTAGACTTGTCTTCGTTGCGAATGATTTGCTCGCTAATTTGTTCTGTCAAAAGGGTTCACAAATCTTTCTTTTTTGCTATGTCCATGCGTTAAAGGAATAAAAATCTAATATGCGTAAGTTTCGTGTCTCTTATCATGTTCACCAATAAGGTAGAGCCACATCATCATTTCGATAGGAATGAATGGTAAAAGATTAAATAAATTAATAAAATAACCGTTTGTGTTTATGTAATTGATAGGACAAGAAACAAACAAAGGATTTGGTTATTTCTTTTGAACCATATTTGGTAACCATTGGCTAATGCATCATTTGTTATGCATTCTTTGAGTTGTGTTGGGTTTTCATATCTCTAATGACCCATATAGTTATTAGTTTTTTATGGGAAAAAGGAAGTATTTGTTTATTTAGTATTTAAGAATATAAACTAGAAATGGAGAGAAGAGAAAATGGTATATATTTAAAGCCATTAGAGTGGTTATAACAAGAGGCAAAAGAGTAAGGTATTAGGTATAATTATGTTTAAGCTTTTGATTTAACTATCATTATTTGTTATTAATCATGTTTATGTTTCATGAAGTAACCGATTTAAATATAGATTCCATTATATATATTTCCCTAAATCTTAAGTTAAAAGGGAAAGTAGTATCCATGTGTTTTGTATAATAAAAAATACAACATATGCATGTGTTTGACGTGCCCAAATGCAAATCACCCACCTGCCTCCCAAGATTATTGACTCCACTTTTCTCTTTTCCATGCACATGTTTCTCAAATTCCACACCTATTACATATAAGAAAAATGTGTTATCATTTACACCTTAGTCTATCTATTAAACCTTATTTTATATATATGTTCTTTATTTAAAATAGATAAATAAATATGAGTGTTAGTGTGTTTCCTAATCAAAATAGATAAAAAAAATTGCCTATAGTACAAATAGAATTTAGACTAGGATGTAAAAGAAAAAACCCTTTTCTAAAATTATTATGTCCTCAAATAATGAATTATGATTTACGGTTTTTTAACTAATTCTTATTTGACCGTACAAATTCCACGATTACCCATTTTTGCTATGTGATTTAACAAAAACATTAGAGCATCTTCAAAAACATCTTCATAATTTTCTCTAAAATAAAGAATTAAAACTAAAAAAATTTAAAAAAATATTACATTCAACTTCAAGAGTATTTCTATTTTAAAGATTACAAATTTCATTATATTATTAAAATAATTTATATTTCTAATAAAATTTTATTTATTTTATCTAAAAATTTAATTTCAAATTTTCTTATTGGTGGAATATAATAAAAAAAATAGTTTCTCTCTTATGGTAATCATTTTTTTGAGATGTCTCCGAATTGGAAATTTCTGTAATCTCTTTCATACTTTCTCCATTTTGGAAATTTTTTTGGAGATGGTGTTGAAACAAAAAAATGCTTAAAATCTTTATTTTCTTCATTTTATAGATGTTGTTGGAGATGCTCTTAGAGCATCTTCAACAAATTTCTAAAAAATTCTCAAAAACGGAGAACTAAATTACCAAAAGTTAAAATCTGTAAAAAAAGTTACATTTATCTTCAACATATTTTCATTTTGGAGAAGTTAAATATTGATTCTAATATTAAAATATTTCATTAATTTATTAAAATACTAATTCTCTAAATGTTTTTTTTTTCAAATGTTTCTTATTAATGAAATCACTTTGTAATCACTTTTGGGAAAGCTGTAGAAATAAAATTTTGCCTCAAAACCCAATTTTCTTTAGGCAATCTCCCTAATTACGCACCACTGATTTAATATCTTAACAAAAATAGAATTTAGATCAATTAATTATACTTCTAAATTTCTAATGAATTAAATAAACCAATTAATTAATAAGCTGTGGGCTTCCTCTCTTTATTACGGCCTAGAAAGCTTAGCCTTGTTATCACCCAACGGCCCAACCATGACTTTAGCCCAAAATCAGCAGACCAGGACTTAGACCACGAGTTAAACACTTAAACCCAGTGCACCCATGAACCTGGTTACCATCGCGTCACAACCCAAAGATCCGAGGCCTGAGCACAGACCGCTCCCCCTTCCCGGGCGGGGCCTCTCACACCGGCCTGAGACCCGCCTCATGCCACGACATGATCCAGAGGCACTGGAAAATTACGTTTTTGGCTAATTTGGTTTGTTTCTAAAACAATTTTCGTCATGTGATTAACATATGAATTATTTTAACTGATTCACATATGAACAATGTGTTATTCATATATGAACTAATTAATTAATTAATTCATATGTAAACCTTTGTGATTCACATATGAACTAATTAACTGATTCATATATAAACTTGTGTGATTCATAGATGAACTATTTAACTAATTCATATATCAACATGTGAGTTTATATATGAATCAGTTAAATAGTTCACATGAAAACTAATTAACACATTGACATATGGTCCATTGTGAATTATATGGTTTCATATACAAACCCATCTGACGCCTATTTGTAAAAGTTACGAAACTACCTCTCTATTTTCCGCATACCCATGCGAGAAACTATCAGATGTTCCACGGTCAAAGCTGCAAATGTTGACCAACTGAAAGGATACGATCACGTCTTTACTTCTCAAATATTTACCACTTCTCATTTGGACCTTTCCCTACATAGGATTGAGTTTCGATGAGAAGTAAAGTTAAGGTAAGAAGCGTAAAAAGAGACCTCTACTCTTGGATGCACATTAGGATGGGATGCATCAAGATGCACCAGATCAACTCCCTGCTAAAGTGCAATTCATGGTTGTGTATGAGATTAACAGATTTCTTCTCACGCTTCTCAACTTAACTCTATTTCTCACAAAATCTCATGCTTCCCTATAAATAAATATATATATATATATATATATATATATATATATATATAGGGAATGAATCATACGAGAACCACCCCTCTTTAAAGAAACAAAAAACTCCCTTAGAACCACATATGATGTGGGTCCCATACAATAAATTTCATATCTGATTCAATGGGACCCAACATTGAATCAGATGTGATTTTCTATTGTGTGGGACCCACATCATATGTGGTTCTAAAGGCGTTCTTTTGTTCCTTTAAATATGTAAAATTCTCATTTAAACCTCTCCCTATATATATATACATATATAGAGGGAGGTTCAAATGAGAACTTTTGATTTTTAAGAGAACAAAGGGACACATTGTGGACCACATATGATGTGGGTCCCACATAATATTAAATCATTTCTGATTTAATACTAAATCATAAATGATTTAATATTATGTGGGACACACATCATATCTTATCATCCATTTTAACACATTCAAAAGTAGAATACCATTCATTTTTAACACATTAAAAAAACCAACTAAAATATATCAATGATTCAAACATAATAGAAAATGAAAAAAGTCCCATAAAATTAAAATCAATCTTCATTTTGCATTAATTGTGTCACAATTTCTTCTCTTTAACTATCATATATGTTTGGTCAACAATAATCCGATACGATTGAGCCTCTTCGGCCTCATCAGTGCCTTGTCTCTTTCAAATTGGTTTGATCATATATGTTCAGAAAATAACTCATCACTTAAACCTTTCTTCCGTATGAAGTTGTGGACAACAAAACATACAATAACGTCTTATTGAACCTCAAGTAAAAATGATGCCATTCATTTCAATATACGAAAGCACGCTTTCCGGACACTATAAACTCATTCAATAACAAATTTAAATTTTATATGAAAATGATTCTTTTCATACTTATTCGTTGCACGTCTACGAAGAAAATCTCAAAGCCAATGTTTAACATTACGGTACGGTGCCATAAATCGTCGAGTATTCGTATACGCAACATCACATGGTTAATATTTATCAGAAAACAATAAATAAAATAGCTAATAATATGGATATAGTAAGTTTAATATCTCTAAACCATTAATTAAATTATACTACCATCCATTTTAACAAATTCAAAAATAGAATACCATCCATTTTTAACGCATTCAAAAATTCAGCTAAAATATATCAACCGATTCAAACATAGTAGAAAACAAGAAAAAAAGTCTCAAAAAAATAAATAAAACCATTCTTCATTTACTTTAATTGTGTCACAATTTTTTCTCTTTAATGTCATAAATGTTTGGTCAACGGTACTCCAATGCCGTTGAATCTCTTCAGCCCCATTCTTGACATCGTCACCTTTCTAATTGGTTTGATCATATTCAGGAATAACTCATCACTTAAACATTTCTTCCATATGAAGTTGTGAACAACAAAACATGCAATAACGTCTTATTGAACCTCAAGTAAAATGATGTCATTCATTTCGATATACGAAAACATGCTTTCGGGACACCATAAACTCATTCAATAACAAATTTAAATTTTGTATGAAAATGAATAAACTTTTCATACTTGTTCATTGCAGGACTACGAAGAAAATCTCAAAGCCAATGTTTAACATTACGTATGGTGCAATAAATTATCGAGTATTCGTATATGCAACATCACATGGTTAATATTTATCAGAAAACAATAAATAAAATAGATAATAATATGGATATGGTAAAATATATTATCTCTAAATCCTTAATAAATTATACTGCCATCCATTCTAACAAATTCAAAAGTAGAATATCAAACACCATAAATAATTTTTTGAATGCATCTTCTATTATCTCGAAATATTTTTCAAAATTCAAAATTAATGCAAAAATGATAAAAAAAAAAAAGCATAATATATGTTCTTTTTCATCAAATTGTTGTTATTTGATATTATCCGATAAGAGAGAAGGCAAGGATGAGAATTTTACACGATAAGTGAAGATGATGACTCTTACCATGTAATTGTTTATCAGGTTATAAATGATTATCATCAATCTATTTTGATGGAAAAAAAATGTTGCCACATAAGGAAAGTGAGATCAATGACTCTTGTCGTCAAACATTTGTTAAACGTCTCATAAGTACCATATTAATTAAATATCTAAATAAATAGTGTCGGTAGCCAACAAACTTTGTATGATGATAAGAGAGACCTTGGAAATATATGTATATGGCAGAAGATCAACACACACACACACACATATATATATATGCATATATGTAGATGTTTAATTCCTTAATAGTTAATTTATTGGATGGTACATTATGATATTATATATCAATTCCCCGTGAACTGGAATGATATAGGGCCTAAATTGAAAATGGTGAAGAGGCCTCGAACAATGGTGCCGATGAGTTGCAGTGGAGATTGTAGAATTCCTGTTGATGGCAGGGCTGCGTTGCAATTGGAGAGTGGTGTAGCAACAAGCAGAGTGCAATTCCGCGACAGAAGGTTTCTAAGAGGAACTTGTAGTGGATTCAGAGGTATATTAAACATTCCCGATCCATTGGTTATGGCTGATGATATAACATTTCCACCACATACTAATTCAACCAAAGCATCTGTACTTTATATATATAGATCAATCAATTAGTAAAGTAATTAATTAAGTTTAATTATATATGAAATTAATGGAAGGAAGAATTAGTACTTGGGAACGGAGGGGTTGGGGTGGTGGCATTAACAATGATGCTGCCATTAAGAGAGCATGATACCGTTCCAGAGATGTTGACGAGCCCTTGGAGTCCTGAACCTTGAGCATCGGCAAATTATAATGCCGATGCAACCATGACAAAAAACACAACACATTTCAAACCCTCCATGGCTATAAAGATAGATTAGATATATCAAGTTTTTAAGGTACCTGCTTTTACTTATGCATGTAACTCCTATTTATAAGGAGGGAATTAATTAAAGTTTGTTTTGTGAATCAAATTCAGCCTCAAAGTCTATGCAAATTGGTGTATAAACGCATGCTTAACACTTTATTGTGAGGTTTACGCTTTGCTTTTTGTCAAACACCTGTACACCTCTTGAACCTGAAAAAAGTTAATGTTAAAGACAACACTTCTATTTTATTTTCTTGGAAGATTTGGTAGGATGCTAGTAGAGGTTAAAGATTTGATGCATTCAAGATTAGTTTGATTTGTGTGTGTGTGTGTGTGTGTGTGTGAATAAGGTATTATTTGGCATAAATAAGCTAGCTAATTTCTAGGTATACGTTTGTAAGCACATAAACCAATTTATTGAAGTTGTTTTTTTTCAATTTATAGTCGCGTCTTGGGATCTTAAAGTTGTTTTTTTTCAATTTTGACCCTCATTAATGTAATTATTATTTATTACAATTAACTTTAAATAAATATTAATTCATACTAATTGAAATTTTATTATTAATCAATTTCAATTATAAATTAATTATTTAATTACAATGATTGTTAATCATATCATTTACGTTTATATTATTTTACATATTTTTTAAATTATTTTTCAATATATTTAGTTATCAAAATTTAAATATAACAATTCTTAAAATGTTTATATAACATAAAAATTAAAATTATACATACAATTGTTTCATTGACAATAAAATTGTATTAAATATTTTTAATAAAATATTTAATTTAATTATTATTTTTTTCTTGAAAGACTATTAATTAATTAGTAAATATGAAGTTAATCATTTTTATTAATATTTTTATTCATATTAATTATATGTAATTATTATATAAAAAATTTAAATAATATATTTTATCTAAAATTTGATTTAATAATACCACATATATATATAATAGTCAATTTAATTTTTTTTAATTAATATAAAATTAATTTTTTTTACCATCTTGGTTTTATTAGTTAATATATTATATTTTTAAATATATTTTTTTAATTATATTTGAAAATTTTATAATAAAGGGATCAATCCCATTACAGCCGTTAGCTAGATAGACGAAACAAGGGAATATCCAGACTTGATTAATTTCACAAGATACACTTTTGATTATTTTACATTTTTATCGGTTAGTTTTGCGAAATATGATTTATTAATAAGCTAGTTTGCCAAACATACCTTATATATTGTGAACATTATTTCTCATCTTGTATATACTTAAGAAATCCTTTTGTGTATATATAAATACCTGGGGATCAAAGCAACTAAAATGAAAATGTGGATTTATTTATACTCAGTTTGGAAATTAAAAACGACAAGTCAAAAAAAAAAGTTGAAGGCAGGAGGCATAAGTTTAACTTTGGGGTTAGGGCATGCATGCATTTGTGCATGGATTGTGGGGATTAACCTAATTCAACTCTACATTTCTACAAAAGTCAAATCATCTCTAATCAAAAACTTTAGTTTACTTTTGATCCAACGAATTCTGATGGATAAATAACATAATATCATCAAAATATTTTGAGAAATGTTTTGCATCGTAAAAGATGCAAAACTAAGTGACGTTTGTTTTTTAAAATGTGTTGAAATCTAAAGTATTATTTCACTTCTTTTTAATAAAATTTGGTGTGAAAATCTAAAATTGTGAATCAATAAGATCATTCGCTTTTGTAAATGGACAAACGTCTGACTATGTATAATTGTTTGCTTTAACCCTCGAAATGTTATATTGTTGGATTTATAAAACCATCAATTCATTTTAATTAAATTATACTACCATCCATTTTAACACATTCAAAAGTAGAATACCATTCATTTTGAACACATTCAAAAAACCAACTAAAATATATCAATGATTCAAACATAATAGAAAATGAAAAAAGTCTCATAAAATTAAATCAATCTTCATTTTGCATTAATTGTGTCACAATTTCTTCTCTTTAACTATCATATATGTTTGGTCAACAATACTCCGATACAATTGAGCCTCTTCGGCCTCATCATTGTCTTGTCTCTTTCTAATTGGGTTTGATCATATATGTTCAGAAAATAACTCATCACTTAAACCCTTCTTCCGTATGAAGTTGTGAACAACAAAACATGCAATAACGTCTTATTGAACCTAAAGTAAAAATGATGCTATTCATTTCAATATACGAAAGCATGCTTTCGGGATTCCATAAACTCATTCAATAACAAATTTAAATTTTGTATGAAAATGATTAAACTTTTCATACTTATTCGTTGCACGTCTACGAAGAAAATCTCAAAACCAATGTTTAACATTACGATATGGTGCCATAAATCGTCGAGTATTCGTATACACAACATCACATGGTTAATATTTATCAGAAAACAATAAATAAAATAGTTAATAATATGGATATAGTAAGTTTATTATCTCAAAATTGTTAATTAAGTTATACTAGCTACCATCCATTTTAACACTTTCAAAAATAGAACACCGTCCATTTTTAACGCATTAAAATATTCAACTAAAATATATCAATCGATTCAAACGTAATAGAAAACAAGAAAAAATGTTTCAAAAAAAATAAAACCATTCTTCATTTTGCTTTAATTGTGTCACAATTTTTTCTCTTTAATGTCATATATGTTTGGTCAACGGTACTCCAATGCCGTTGAATCTCTTCAGTCCCATTCTTGACATCGTCACCTTTCTAATTGGTTTGATCATATTCAGGAATAACTCATCACTTAAACATTCATTCCTTATGAAGTTGTGAATAGCAAAACATGCAATAACGTCTTATTGAACCTCAAGTAAAATGATGTCATTCATTTCGATATACGAAAGCATGCTTTTGGGACACCATAAACTCATTCAATAACAAATTTAAATTTTGTATGAAAATGATTAAACCTTTCATACTTGTTCATTGCAGGTCTACGAAGAAAATCTCAAAGCCAATGTTTAACATTACGGTATGGTGCAATAAATCATCGAGTATTCGTATAATTAACATCACATTGTTAATATTTATCAGAAAACAATAAATAAAAGAGTTAATAATATGGATATGGTAAAATATATTATCTCTAAATCCTTAATAAATTATACTACCATCCATTTTAACAAATGCAAAAGTAGAATATCAAACACCATAAATAATTTTTTGAATGTATCTTCTATTATCTCGAATTATTTTTCAAAATTCAAAATAAATGCAAAAATGATAATAAAAGCATATATGTTCTTTTTCATCAAATTGTTGTTATTTGATATTACCCGATAAGAAAGAAGGTAAGGATGAAAATTTTACACGGTAAGTGAAGATGATGGCTCTTACCTTGTAATCGTTTATCAGGTAATAAATGATTATCATCAATCTATTTTGATGGAAAAAAGATGTTGCCACATAAGGAAAGTGAGATCAATGACTCTTGTCGGCAAACATTTGATAAACGTCTCATAAGTACCATATTAATTAAATATCCAAATAAACAGTGTCGGTAGCCAACAAACTTTGCATGATAATAAGAGAGACCTTGGAAATATAAGTATATAGCAGAAGATCAACACACACACACACATATATATATATGCATATATGTAGATGTTTAATTCCTTAATAGTTAATTTATTGGATGGTACATTATGATATTATATATGATCAATTCCCCGTGAACTGGAATGATATAGGGCCTAAATTGAAAATGGTGAAGAGGCCTCGAACAATGGTGGCGATGAGTTGCAGTGGAGATTGTAGAATTCCTGTTGATGGCAGGGCTGCGTTGCAATTGGAGAGTGGTGTAGCAACACGCAGAGTGCAATTCCGCGACAGAAGGTTTCTAAGAGGAACTTGTAGTGGATTCAGAGGTATATTAAACATTCCCGATCCATTGGTTATGGCTGATGATATAACATTTCCACCACATACTAATTCAACCAAAGCATCTGTACATTATATATAGATCAATCAATTAGTAAAGTAATTAATTAAGTTTAATTATATATGAAATTAATGGAAGGAAGAATTAGTACTTGGGAATGGAGGGGTTGGGGTGGTGGCATTAACAATGATGCTGCCATTAAGAGAGCATGATACCGTTCCGGAGATGTTGACGAGCCCTTGGAGTCCTGAACCTTGAGCATCGGCAAATTGTAATGCCGATGCAACCATGGCAAAAAACACAACACATTTCAAACCCTCCATGGCTATAAAGATAGATTAGATATATCAAGATTTTCAAGGTACCTGCTTCTGCTTATGCATGTAACTCCTATTTATAAGGAGGGAGTTAATTAAAGTTTGTTTTGTGAATCAAATTCAGCCTCAAAGTCTTTGCAAATTGGTGTATAAACGCACGCTTAACACTTTATTGTGAGGTTTACGCGTTGCTTTTTGTCAAACACCTGTACACCTCTTGAACCTGAAAAAAGTTAATGTTAAAGACAACACTTCTATTTTATTTTCTTGGAAGATTTGGTAGGATGCTAGTAGAGGTTAAAGATTTGATGCATTCAAGATTAGTTTGATTTGTGTGTGTGTGTGTATAAAGCATTATTTGGCATAAATAAGCTAGCTAATTTCCAGGTATACGTTTGGAAGCACATAAACCAGTTTATTGAAACGGTACTTAGAGTCGCGTCTTGGAATCTTAAAGTTATTTTTTTTTCAATTTTAACCGTCATTGATATAATTATTATTTTTTACTATTAACTTTAAATAAATATTAATTCATACTAATTTAAGTTTTATTATTAATCAATTTCAATTATAAATTAATTATTTAATTACAATGATTTTTAATCATCGTTTATATTATTTTTTATTATTTTTAAATTATTTTTAAAAATATTTTTCAAATAATTAGTTATCAAAATTCAAATATAAAAATTCTTAAAATGTTTATGTAACATAAAAATTAAAATTATACATACGTTGTTTCATTGACGATAAAATTGTGTTAGATTATTTTAATAAAATATTTAATTTAATTAATACTTTTTTTCTTGAAAAACTACTAATTAATTAGTATATGTGAGGTTGATTATTTTTATTAATATTTTTATTCATATTATATGTAATTATTATTTAAAAATCATAAATAATATATTTTTTCTAAAATTTATTTTAACAATACCAAATATAAATGTATATATATATAATAGTCAATTTAATTTTTTTAATTAATATAAATTTATTTTTTATTTTACCATCTTGGTTTTATTAGTTAATATATTATATTTTTAAATATATTTTTTTAATTATATTTGAATTTTTTTATAAAAAAGGATCAATCTAATTAAAGCCGCCAGCTAGATAGACGAAACAAGTGAATATCCGCACTTGATTAATTTCACAAGATACACTTTTGGTTATTTTACAATTTTATCGGTTAGTTTTGCGTAACATGATTTATTAATAAGCTAGTTTGCCAAACATACCTTATATATTGTGAACATTATTTCTCATACAGTATGTACGTAAGAAATCATTTTGTCTATATATAAATACCCGGGGATCAAAGCAACTAAAATGAAAATGTGGATTTATTTATACTCAGTTTGGAAATTAAAAACGGCAAGTCAAAAGAGACAAGTTGAAAGCCGGAGACATAGGTTTAACTTTGGGGTTAGGGCATGCATGCATTTGTGCATGGGTTGTGGGGTTTACCCTATTTCAACTCTACATTTCTACAAAAGTCAAATCATCTCAAATCAAAAACTTTAGTTTACTTTTAATCCAACGAATTCTGATGGAGAAATAACATAATATCATCAAAATATTTTGAGAAATGATTTGTATTGTAAAAGATGCAAAACTAAAGTGACGTTTGTTTTTTAAGATGTTTAAATCTAAAGTATTATTTCACTTCTTTTTAATAAAATTTGGTGAAAATCTAAAATTGTGAATCAATAAGATCATTCGCTTTTGTAAATGGACAAACGTCTGACTATGTATAATTATTTACTTTAACCCACGGAATGTTATTTTGCTGGATTTATAAAACCATCAATTCATTTTAATTAAATTATATTACCATCCATTTTAACACATTCAAAAGTAGAATACCATTCATTTTTAACACATTCAAAAAATCAACTAAAATATATCAATGATACAAACATAATACAAAATGAAAAAAGTCTCATTAAATTAAAATCAATCTTCATTTTGCATTAATTATGTCACAATTTCTTCTATTTAACTATCATATATGTTTGGTCAACAATACTCCGATACGATTGAGCCTCTTCGGCCTCATCATTGTCTTGTCTCTTTCTAATTGGGTTTGATCATATATGTTCAGAAAATAACTCATCACTTAAACCCTTCTTCCGTATGAAGTTGTGAACAACAAAACATGCAATAACGTCTTATTGAACCTAAAGTAAATATGATGCCATTCATTTCAATATACGAAAGCATGCTTTCGGGATTCCATAAACTCATTCAATAACAAATTTAAATTTTGTATGAAAATGATTAAACTTTTCATACTTATTCGTTGCACGTCTACGAAGAAAATCTCAAAACCAATGTTTAACATTACGATATGGTGCCATAAATCAACGAGTATTCGTATAAACAACATCACATGGTTAATATTTATCAGAAAACAATAAATAAAATAGTTAATAATATCGATATAGTAAGTTTATTATCTCAAAATTGTTAATTAAGTTATACTAGCTACCATCCATTTTAACACTTTCAAAAATAGAACACCGTCCATTTTTAACGCATTAAAATATTCAGCTAAAATATATCAATCGATTCAAACGTAATAGAAAACAAGAAAAAATGTTTCAAAAAAAATAAAACCATTCTTCATTTTGCTTTAATTGTGTGACAATTTTTTCTCTTTAATGTCATATATGTTTGGTCAACGGTACTCCAATGCCGTTGAATCTCTTCAGTCCCATTCTTGACATCATCACCTTTCTAATTGGTTTGATCATATTCAGGAATAACTCATCACTTAAACATTCATTCCTTATGAAGTTGTGAATAGCAAAACATGCAATAACGTCTTATTGAACCTCAAGTAAAATGATGTCATTCATTTCGATATACGAAAGCATGCTTTTGGGACACCATAAACTCATTCAATAACAAATTTAAATTTTGTATGAAAATGATTAAACCTTTCATACTTGTTCATTGTAGGTCTACGAAGAAAATCTCAAAGCCAATGTTTAACATTACGGTATGGTGCAATAAATCATCGAGTATTCGTATAATTAATATCACATTGTTAATATTTATTAGAAAACAATAAATAAAAGAGTTAATAATATGGATATGGTAAAATATATTATCTCTATATCCTTAATAAATTATACTACCATCCATTTTAACAAATGCAAAAGTAGAATATCAAACACCATAAATAATTTTTTGAATGTATCTTCTATTATCTCGAATTATTTTTCAAAATTCAAAATAAATGCAAAAATGATAATAAAAGCATATATGTTCTTCTTCATCAAATCGTTGTTATTTGATATTACCCGATAAGAGAGAAGGTAAGGATGAAAATTTTACACGGTAAGTGAAAATGATGGCTCTTACCTTGTAATCGTTTATCAGGTAATAAATGATTATCATCAATCTATTTTGATGGAAAAAAGATGTTGCCACATAAGGAAAGTGAGATCAATGACTCTTGTCGGCAAACATTTGATAAACGTCTCATAAGTACCATATTAATTAAATATCCAAATAAACAGTGTCGGTAGCCAACAAACTTTGCATGATAATAAGAGAGACCTTGGAAATATAAGTATATAGCAGAAGATCAACACACACACACACACATATATATGCATATATGTAGATGTTTAATTCCTTAATAGTTAATTTATTGGATGGTACATTATGATATTATATATGATCAATTCCCCGTGAACTGGAATGATATAGGGCCTAAATTGAAAATGGTGAAGAGGCCTCGAACAATGGTGGCGATGAGTTGCAGTGGAGATTGTAGAATTCCTGTTGATGGCAGGGCTGCGTTGCAATTGGAGAGTGGTGTAGCAACACGCAGAGTGCAATTCCGCGACAGAAGGTTTCTAAGAGGAACTTGTAGTGGAGTCAGAGGTATATTAAACATTCCCGATCCATTGGTTATGGTTGATGATATAACATTTCCACCACATACTAATTCAACCAAAGCATCTGTACATTATATATAGATCAATCAATTAGTAAAGTAATTAATTAAGTTTAATTATATATGAAACTAATGGAAGGAAGAATTAGTACTTGGGAATGGAGGGGTTGGGGTGGTGGCATTAACAACGATGTTGCCATTAAGAGAGCATGATACCGTTCCAGAGATGTTGACGAGCCCTTGGAGTCCTGAACCTTGAGCATCGGCAAATTGTAATGCCGATGCAACCATGGCAAAAAACACAACACATTTCAAACCCTCCATGGCTATAAAGATAGATTAGATATATCAAGATTTTCAAGGTACCTGCTTCTGCTTATGCATGTAACTCCTATTTATAAGGAGGGAGTTAATTAAAGTTTGTTTTGTGAATCAAATTCAGCCTCAAAGTCTTTGCAAATTGGTGTATAAACGCACGCTTAACACTTTATTGTGAGGTTTACGCGTTGCTTTTTGTCAAACACCTGTACACCTCTTGAACCTGAAAAAAGTTAATGTTAAAGACAACACTTCTATTTTATTTTCTTGGAAGATTTGGTAGGATGCTAGTAGAGGTTAAAGATTTGATGCATTCAAGATTAGTTTGATTTGTGTGTGTTTGTGTATAAAGCATTATTTGGCATAAATAAGCTAGCTAATTTCCAGGTATACGTTTGTAAGCACATAAACCAGTTTATTGAAACGGTACTTAGAGTCGCGTCTTGGAATCTTAAAGTTATTTTTTTTTTCAATTTTAACCGTCATTGATATAATTATTATTTTTTACTATTAACTTTAAATAAATATTAATTCATACTAATTTAAGTTTTATTATTAATCAATTTTAATTATAAATTAATTATTTAACTACAATGATTTTTAATCATCGTTTATATTATTTTTTATTATTTTTAAATTATTTTTAAAAATATTTTTCAATATATTTAGTTATCAAAATTCAAATATAAAAATTCTTAAAATGTTTATGTAACATAAAAATTAAAATTATACATACGTTGTTTCATTGACGATAAAATTGTGTTAGATTATTTTAATAAAGTATTTAATTTAATTAATACTTTTTTTTTCTTGAAAAACTACTAATTAATTAGTATATGTGAGGTTGATTATTTTTATTCATATTATATGTAATTATTATTTAAAAATCATAAATAATATATTTTTTCCAAAATTTATTTTAACAATACCAAATATAAATATATATATATATATATATATAATAGTCAATTTAATTTTTTTAATTAATATAAACTTATTTTTTATTTTACCATCTTGGTTTTATTAGTTAATATATTATAATTTTAAATATATTTTTTTAATTATATTTGAAAATTTTATAAAAAGGGATCAATCCAATTAAACAGCTAGATAGACGAAACAAGGGAATATCCGGACATAATTAATTTCACAAGATACACTTTTGGTTATTTTACAATTTTATCGGTTAGTTTTGCGTAACATGATTTATTAGTAAGCTAGTTTGCCAAACATACCTTATATATTGTGAACATTATTTCTCATACAGTATGTACGTAAGAAATCATTTTGTCTATATATAAATACCCGGGGATCAAAGCAACTAAAATGAAAATGTGGATTTATTTATACTCAGTTTGGAAATTAAAAACGGCAAGTCAAAAGAGACAAGTTGAAAGCCGGAGACATCGGTTTAACTTTGGTGTCAGGGCGTGCATGGGTTTTGGGATTACCCTATTTCAACTCTACATTTCTACAAAAGTCAAATCATCTCAAATCAAAAACTTTAGTTTACTTTTGATCCAACGAATTCTGATTGAGAAATAACATAATATCATCAAAATATTTTGAGAAATGATTTGTATTGTAAAAGATGCAAAACTAAAGTGACGTTTGTTTTTTAAGATGTTTAAATCTAAAGTATTATTTCACTTCTTTTTAATAAAATTTAGTGTGAAAATCTAAAATTGTGAATCAATAAGATCATTCGCTTTTGTAAATGGACAAACGTCTGACTATGTATAATTATTTACTTTAACCCTCGGAATGTTATTTTGTTGGATTTATAAAACCACCAATTCATTTTAATTAAATTATATTACCATCCATTTTAACACATTTAAAAGTAGAATACCATTTATTTTTAACACATTCAAAAAATCAACTAAAATAATATCAATGATACAAACATAATACAAAATGAAAAAAGTCTCATTAAATTAAAATCAATCTTCATTTTGCATTAATTGTGTCACAATTTCTTCTCTTTAACTATCATATATGTTTGGTCAACAATACTCCGATACGATTGAGCCTCTTCGGCCTCATCATTGTCTTGTCTCTTTCTAATTGGGTTTGATCATATATGTTCAGAAAATAACTCATCACTTAAACCCTTCTTCCGTATGAAGTTGTGAACAACAAAACATGCAATAACGTCTTATTGAACCTAAAGTAAAAATGATGCCATTCATTTCAATATACGAAAGCATGCTTTCGGGATTCCATAAACTCATTCAATAACAAATTTAAATTTTGTATGAAAATGATTAAACTTTTCATACTTATTCGTTGCACGTCTACGAAGAAAATCTCAAAACCAATGTTTAACATTACGATATGGTGCCATAAATCAACGAGTATTCGTATACACAACATCACATGGTTAATATTTATCAGAAAACAATAAATAAAATAGTTAATAATATGGATATAGTAAGTTTATTATCTCAAAATTGTTAATTAAGTTATACTAGCTACCATCCATTTTAACACTTTCAAAAATAGAACACCGTCCATTTTTAACGCATTAAAATATTCAGCTAAAATATATCAATCGATTCAAACGTAATAGAAAACAAGAAAAAATGTTTCAAAAAAAATAAAACCATTCTTCATTTTGCTTTAATTGTGTCACAATTTTTTCTCTTTAATGTCATATATGTTTGGTCAACGGTACTCCAATGCCGTTGAATCTCTTCAGTCCCATTCTTGACATCGTCACCTTTCTAATTGGTTTGATCATATTCAGGAATAACTCATAACTTAAACATTCATTCCTTATGAAGTTGTGAATGGCAAAACATGCAATAATGTCTTATTGAACCTCAAGTAAAATGATGTCATTCATTTCGATATACGAAAGCATGCTTTTGGGACACCATAAACTCATTCAATAACAAATTTAAATTTTGTATGAAAATGATTAAACCTTTCATACTTGTTCATTGCAGGTCTACGAAGAAAATCTCAAAGCCAATGTTTAACATTACGGTATGGTGCAATAAATCATCGAGTATTCGTATAATTAACATCACATTGTTAATATTTATCAGAAAACAATAAATAAAAGAGTTAATAATATGGATATGGTAAAATATACTATCTCTAAATCCTTAATAAATTATACTACCATCCATTTTAACAAATGCAAAAGTAGAATATCAAACACCATAAATAATTTTTTGAATGTATCTTCTATTATCTCGAATTATTTTTCAAAATTCAAAATAAATGCAAAAATGATAATAAAAGCATATATGTTCTTTTTCATCAAATTGTTGTTATTTGATATTACCCGATAAGAGAGAAGGTAAGGATGAAAATTTTACACGGTAAGTGAAGATGATGGCTCTTACCTTGTAATCGTTTATCAGGTAATAAATGATTATCATCAATCTATTTTGATGGAAAAAAGATGTTGCCACATAAGGAAAGTGAGATCAATGACTCTTGTCGGCAAACATTTGATAAACGTCTCATAAGTACCATATTAATTAAATATCCAAATAAACAGTGTCGGTAGCCAACAAACTTTGCATGATAATAAGAGAGACCTTGGAAATATAAGTATATAGCAGAAGATCAACACACACACACACATATATATGCATATATGTAGATGTTTAATTCCTTAATAGTTAATTTATTGGATGGTACATTATGATATTATATATGATCAATTCCCCGTGAACTGGAATGATATAGGGCCTAAATTGAAAATGGTGAAGAGGCCTCGAACAATGGTGGCGATGAGTTGCAGTGGAGATTGTAGAATTCCTGTTGATGGCAGGGCTGCGTTGCAATTGGAGAGTGGTGTAGCAACACGCAGAGTGCAATTCCGCGACAGAAGGTTTCTAAGAGGAACTTGTAGTGGATTCAGAGGTATATTAAACATTCCCGATCCATTGGTTATGGCTGATGATATAACATTTCCACCACATACTAATTCAACCAAAGCATCTGTACATTATATATAGATCAATCAATTAGTAAATTAATTAATTAAGTTTAATTATATATGAAATTAATGGAAGGAAGAATTAGTACTTGGGAATGGAGGGGTTGGGGTGGTGGCATTAACAATGATGCTGCCATTAAGAGAGCATGATACCGTTCCAGAGATGTTGACGAGCCCTTGGAGTCCTGAACCTTGAGCATCGGCAAATTGTAATGCCGATGCAACCATGGCAAAAAACACAACACATTTCAAACCCTCCATGGCTATAAAGATAGATTAGATATATCAAGATTTTCAAGGTACCTGCTTCTGCTTATGCATGTAACTCCTATTTATAAGGAGGGAGTTAATTAAAGTTTGTTTTGTGAATCAAATTCAGCCTCAAAGTCTTTGCAAATTGGTGTATAAACGCACGCTTAACACTTTATTGTGAGGTTTACGCGTTGCTTTTTGTCAAACACCTGTACACCTCTTGAACCTGAAAAAAGTTAATGTTAAAGACAACACTTCTATTTTATTTTCTTGGAAGATTTGGTAGGATGCTAGTAGAGGTTAAAGATTTGATGCATTCAAGATTAGTTTGATTTGTGTGTGTTTGTGTATAAAGCATTATTTGGCATAAATAAGCTAGCTAATTTCCAGGTATACGTTTGGAAGCACATAAACCAGTTTATTGAAACGGTACTTAGAGTCGCGTCTTGGAATCTTAAAGTTATTTTTTTTTCAATTTTAACCGTCATTAATATAATTATTATTTATTACTATTAACTTTAAATAAATATTAATTCATACTAATTTAAGTTTTATTATTAATCAATTTTAATTATAAATTAATTATTTAATTACAATGATTTTTAATCATCGTATATATTATTTTTTATTATTTTTAAAAATATTTTTTAATATATTAAGTTATCAAAATTCAAATATAAAAATTCTTAAAATGTTTATGTAACATAAAAATTAAAATTATACATACGTTGTTTCATTGACGATAAAATTGTGTTAGATTATTTTAATAAAGTATTTAATTTAATTAATACTTTTTTTTTCTTGAAAAACTACTAATTAATTAGTATATGTGAGGTTGATTATTTTTATTTAATTATTATTTAAAAATCATAAATAATATATTTTTTCTAAAATTTATTTTAACAATACCAAATATAAATATATATATATATATATATAATAGTCAATTTAATTTTTTTAATTAATATAAACTTATTTTTTATTTTACCATCTTGGTTTTATTAGTTAATATATTATAATTTTAAATATATTTTTTTAATTATATTTGAAAATTTTATAAAAAGGGATCAATCCAATTAAACAGCTAGATAGACGAAACAAGGGAATATCCGGACTTAATTAATTTCACAAGATACACTTTTGGTTATTTTACAATTTTATCGGTTAGTTTTGCGTAACATGATTTATTAGTAAGCTAGTTTGCCAAACATACCTTATATATTGTGAACATTATTTCTCATACAGTATGTACGTAAGAAATCATTTTGTCTATATATAAATACCCGGGGATCAAAGCAACTAAAATGAAAATGTGGATTTATTTATACTCAGTTTGGAAATTAAAAACGGCAAGTCAAAAGAGACAAGTTGAAAGCCGGAGACATCGGTTTAACTTTGGTGTTAGGGCGTGCATGGGTTGTGGGGATTACCCTATTTCAACTCTACATTTCTACAAAAGTCAAATCATCTCAAATCCAAAACTTTAGTTTACTTTTGATCCAACGAATTCTGATTGAGAAATAACATAATATCATCAAAATATTTTGAGAAATGATTTGTATTGTAAAAGATGCAAAACTAAAGTGACGTTTGTTTTTTAAGATGTTTAAATCTAAAGTATTATTTCACTTCTTTTTAATAAAATTTGGTGTGAAAATCTAAAATTGTGAATCAATAAGATCATTCGCTTTTGTAAATGGACAAACGTCTGACTATGTATAATTATTTACTTTAACCCTCGGAATGTTATTTTGTTGGATTTATAAAACCACCAATTCATTTTAATTAAATTATATTACCATCCATTTTAACACATTTAAAAGTAGAATACCATTTATTTTTAACACATTCAAAAAATCAACTAAAATAATATCAATGATACAAACATAATACAAAATGAAAAAAGTCTCATTAAATTAAAATCAATCTTCATTTTGCATTAATTGTGTCACAATTTCTTCTCTTTAACTATCATATATGTTTGGTCAACAATACTCCGATACGATTGAGCCTCTTCGGCCTCATCATTGTCTTGTGTCTTTCTAATTGGGTTTGATCATATATGTTCAGAAAATAACTCATCACTTAAACCCTTCTTCCGTATGAAGTTGTGAACAACAAAACATGCAATAACGTCTTATTGAACCTAAAGTAAAAATGATGCCATTCATTTCAATATACGAAAGCATGCTTTCGAGATTCCATAAACTCATTCAATAACAAATTTAAATTTTGTATGAAAATGATTAAACTTTTCATACTTATTCGTTGCACGTCTACGAAGAAAATCTCAAAACCAATGTTTAACATTACGATATGGTGCCATAAATCAACGAGTATTCGTATACACAACATCACATGGTTAATATTTATCAGAAAACAATAAATAAAATAGTTAATAATATGGATATAGTAAGTTTATTATCTCAAAATTGTTAATTAAGTTATACTAGCTACCATCCATTTTAACACTTTCAAAAATAGAACACCGTCCATTTTTAACGCATTAAAATATTCAGCTAAAATATATCAATCGATTCAAACGTAATAGAAAACAAGAAAAAAATGTTTCAAAAAAAATAAAACCATTCTTCATTTTGCTTTAATTGTGTCACAATTTTTCTCTTTAATGTCATATATGTTTGGTCAACGGTACTCCAATGCCGTTGAATCTCTTCGATCCCATTCTTGACATCGTCACCTTTCTAATTGGTTTGATCATATTCGGGAATAACTCATAACTTAAACATTCATTCCTTATGAAGTTGTGAATAGCAAAACATGCAATAACGTCTTATTGAACCTCAAGTAAAATGATGTCATTCATTTCGATATACGAAAGCATGCTTTTGGGACACCATAAACTCATTCAATAACAAATTTAAATTTTGTATGAAAATGATTAAACCTTTCATACTTGTTCATTGCAGGTCTACGAAGAAAATCTCAAAGCCAATGTTTAACATTACGGTATGGTGCAATAAATCATCGAGTATTCGTATAATTAACATCACATTGTTAATATTTATCAGAAAACAATAAATAAAAGAGTTAATAATATGGATATGGTAAAATATACTATCTCTAAATCCTTAATAAATTATACTACCATCCATTTTAACAAATGCAAAAGTAGAATATCAAACACCATAAATAATTTTTTGAATGTATCTTCTATTATCTCGAATTATTTTTCAAAATTCAAAATAAATGCAAAAATGATAATAAAAGCATATATGTTCTTTTTCATCAAATTGTTGTTATTTGATATTACCCGATAAGAGAGAAGGTAAGGATGAAAATTTTACACGGTAAGTGAAGATGATGGCTCTTACCTTGTAATCGTTTATCAGGTAATAAATGATTATCATCAATCTATTTTGATGGAAAAAAGATGTTGCCACATAAGGAAAGTGAGATCAATGACTCTTGTCGGCAAACATTTGATAAACGTCTCATAAGTACCATATTAATTAAATATCCAAATAAACAGTGTCGGTAGCCAACAAACTTTGCATGATAATAAGAGAGACCTTGGAAATATAAGTATATAGCAGAAGATCAACACACACACACACATATATATGCATATATGTAGATGTTTAATTCCTTAATAGTTAATTTATTGGATGGTACATTATGATATTATATATGATCAATTCCCCGTGAACTGGAATGATATAGGGCCTAAATTGAAAATGGTGAAGAGGCCTCGAACAATGGTGGCGATGAGTTGCAGTGGAGATTGTAGAATTCCTGTTGATGGCAGGGCTGCGTTGCAATTGGAGAGTGGTGTAGCAACACGCAGAGTGCAATTCCGCGACAGAAGGTTTCTAAGAGGAACTTGTAGTGGATTCAGAGGTATATTAAACATTCCCGATCCATTGGTTATGGCTGATGATATAACATTTCCACCACATACTAATTCAACCAAAGCATCTGTACATTATATATAGATCAATCAATTAGTAAATTAATTAATTAAGTTTAATTATATATGAAATTAATGGAAGGAAGAATTAGTACTTGGGAACGGAGGGGTTGGGGTGGTGGCATTAACAATGATGCTGCCATTAAGAGAGCATGATACCGTTCCAGAGATGTTGACGAGCCCTTGGAGTCCTGAACCTTGAGCATCGGCAAATTGTAATGCCGATGCAACCATGGCAAAAAACACAACACATTTCAAACCCTCCATGGCTATAAAGATAGATTAGATATATCAAGATTTTCAAGGTACCTGCTTTCTGCTTATGCATGTAACTCCTATTTATAAGGAGGGAGTTAATTAAAGTTTGTTTTGTGAATCAAATTCAGCCTCAAAGTCTTTGCAAATTGGTGTATAAACGCACGCTTAACACTTTATTGTGAGGTTTACGCGTTGCTTTTTGTCAAACACCTGTACACCTCTTGAACCTGAAAAAAGTTAATGTTAAAGACAACACTTCTATTTTATTTTCTTGGAAGATTTGGTAGGATGCTAGTAGAGGTTAAAGATTTGATGCATTCAAGATTAGTTTGATTTGTGTGTGTTTGTGTATAAAGCATTATTTGGCATAAATAAGCTAGCTAATTTCCAGGTATACGTTTGGAAGCACATAAACCAGTTTATTGAAACGGTACTTAGAGTCGCGTCTTGGAATCTTAAAGTTATTTTTTTTTCAATTTTAACCGTCATTAATATAATTATTATTTATTACTATTAACTTTAAATAAATATTAATTCATACTAATTTAAGTTTTATTATTAATCAATTTTAATTATAAATTAATTATTTAATTACAATGATTTTTAATCATCGTATATATTATTTTTTATTATTTTTAAATTATTTTTAAAAATATTTTTTAATATATTAAGTTATCAAAATTCAAATATAAAAATTCTTAAAATGTTTATGTAACATAAAAATTAAAATTATACATACGTTGTTTCATTGACGATAAAATTGTGTTAGATTATTTTAATAAAGTATTTAATTTAATTAATACTTTTTTTTTCTTGAAAAACTACTAATTAATTAGTATATGTGAGGTTGATTATTTTTATTTAATTATTATTTAAAAATCATAAATAATATATTTTTTCTAAAATTTATTTTAACAATACCAAATATAAATATATATATATATATATATATATATAATAGTCAATTTAATTTTTTTAATTAATATAAACTTATTTTTTATTTTACCATCTTGGTTTTATTAGTTAATATATTATAATTTTAAATATATTTTTTTAATTATATTTGAAAATTTTATAAAAAGGGATCAATCCAATTAAACAGCTAGATAGACGAAACAAGGGAATATCCGGACTTAATTAATTTCACAAGATACACTTTTGGTTATTTTACAATTTTATCGGTTAGTTTTGCGTAACATGATTTATTAGTAAGCTAGTTTGCCAAACATACCTTATATATTGTGAACATTATTTCTCATACAGTATGTACGTAAGAAATCATTTTGTCTATATATAAATACCCGGGGATCAAAGCAACTAAAATGAAAATGTGGATTTATTTATACTCAGTTTGGAAATTAAAAACGGCAAGTCAAAAGAGACAAGTTGAAAGCCGGAGACATCGGTTTAACTTTGGTGTTAGGGCGTGCATGGGTTGTGGGGATTACCCTATTTCAACTCTACATTTCTACAAAAGTCAAATCATCTCAAATCCAAAACTTTAGTTTACTTTTGATCCAACGAATTCTGATTGAGAAATAACATAATATCATCAAAATATTTTGAGAAATGATTTGTATTGTAAAAGATGCAAAACTAAAGTGACGTTTGTTTTTTAAGATGTTTAAATCTAAAGTATTATTTCACTTCTTTTTAATAAAATTTGGTGTGAAAATCTAAAATTGTGAATCAATAAGATCATTCGCTTTTGTAAATGGACAAACGTCTGACTATGTATAATTATTTACTTTAACCCTCGGAATGTTATTTTGTTGGATTTATAAAACCACCAATTCATTTTAATTAAATTATATTACCATCCATTTTAACACATTTAAAAGTAGAATACCATTTATTTTTAACACATTCAAAAAATCAACTAAAATAATATCAATGATACAAACATAATACAAAATGAAAAAAGTCTCACTAAATTAAAATCAATCTTCATTTTGCATTAATTGTGTCACAATTTCTTCTCTTTAACTATCATATATGTTTGGTCAACAATACTCCGATACGATTGAGCCTCTTCGGCCTCATCATTGTCTTGTGTCTTTCTAATTGGGTTTGATCATATATGTTCAGAAAATAACTCATCACTTAAACCCTTCTTCCGTATGAAGTTGTGAACAACAAAACATGCAATAACGTCTTATTGAACCTAAAGTAAAAATGATGCCATTCATTTCAATATACGAAAGCATGCTTTCGAGATTCCATAAACTCATTCAATAACAAATTTAAATTTTGTATGAAAATGATTAAACTTTTCATACTTATTCGTTGCACGTCTACGAAGAAAATCTCAAAACCAATGTTTAACATTACGATATGGTGCCATAAATCAACGAGTATTCGTATACACAACATCACATGGTTAATATTTATCAGAAAACAATAAATAAAATAGTTAATAATATGGATATAGTAAGTTTATTATCTCAAAATTGTTAATTAAGTTATACTAGCTACCATCCATTTTAACACTTTCAAAAATAGAACACCGTCCATTTTTAACGCATTAAAATATTCAGCTAAAATATATCAATCGATTCAAACGTAATAGAAAACAAGAAAAAATGTTTCAAAAAAAATAAAACCATTCTTCATTTTGCTTTAATTGTGTCACAATTTTTTCTCTTTAATGTCATATATGTTTGGTCAACGGTACTCCAATGCCGTTGAATCTCTTCAGTCCCATTCTTGACATCGTCACCTTTCTAATTGGTTTGATCATATTCAGGAATAACTCATAACTTAAACATTCATTCCTTATGAAGTTGTGAATAGCAAAACATGCAATAACGTCTTATTGAACCTCAAGTAAAATGATGTCATTCATTTCGATATACGAAAGCATGCTTTTGGGACACCATAAACTCATTCAATAACAAATTTAAATTTTGTATGAAAATGATTAAACCTTTCATACTTGTTCATTGCAGGTCTACGAAGAAAATCTCAAAGCCAATGTTTAACATTACGGTATGGTGCAATAAATCATCGAGTATTCGTATAATTAACATCACATTGTTAATATTTATCAGAAAACAATAAATAAAAGAGTTAATAATATGGATATGGTAAAATATACTATCTCTAAATCCTTAATAAATTATACTACCATCCATTTTAACAAATGCAAAAGTAGAATATCAAACACCATAAATAATTTTTTGAATGTATCTTCTATTATCTCGAATTATTTTTCAAAATTCAAAATAAATGCAAAAATGATAATAAAAGCATATATGTTCTTTTTCATCAAATTGTTGTTATTTGATATTACCCGATAAGAGAGAAGGTAAGGATGAAAATTTTACACGGTAAGTGAAGATGATGGCTCTTACCTTGTAATCGTTTATCAGGTAATAAATGATTATCATCAATCTATTTTGATGGAAAAAAGATGTTGCCACATAAGGAAAGTGAGATCAATGACTCTTGTCGGCAAACATTTGATAAACGTCTCATAAGTACCATATTAATTAAATATCCAAATAAACAGTGTCGGTAGCCAACAAACTTTGCATGATAATAAGAGAGACCTTGGAAATATAAGTATATAGCAGAAGATCAACACACACACACACATATATATGCATATATGTAGATGTTTAATTCCTTAATAGTTAATTTATTGTCTTGTGTCTTTCTAATTGGGTTTGATCATATATGTTCAGAAAATAACTCATCACTTAAACCCTTCTTCCGTATGAAGTTGTGAACAACAAAACATGCAATAACGTCTTATTGAACCTAAAGTAAAAATGATGCCATTCATTTCAATATACGAAAGCATGCTTTCGGGACATCATATGTGATCCACAATTGTCTCTTTGTTCTTTTAAAAATGTAAAGTTCTCATTTGAACCTTCCTCTCTCTCTCTCTCTATATATATAGAGAGAGAGAGAGAGAAAAAAAAAACTTCAAATGAGAACTTTGTAAATTTTAAGAATTAAAGGAACATCTTGTGGACCACATATGATTTAATATTAAATCAGAAATGATTTAATATTATGTGGGATCCACATCATATGTGGTCCACAAATTGTTCATTTATCCACATCATATGTGGTCCACATCATATGGGATCCACATCATATGTGGGATCCACATCATATGTGGGATCCACATCATATGGGATTTTGTAAGAATCAAAAATGACACGCGCGACTTTTCCAGTGGGCAAGTCGCAGCTAATCAAATATGATTTTATATGTGAATCATATGTGATTTTGTACATGAAAAGTTTCATGTACAAAATGATTGGCTAAGGATTGTCCTCGCATTCTCGTAAATTGTTACCGTCCTCGCATGAACCTATTTCCCCATATATATATATATATATATATATATATATATATATATATATATAGATAGAGAGAGAGAGAGGGGGGGGGGGAGTTTAAATTTGGTTTGTATAGTTTGAACAGTTTGTATAGAGAGGAGGGGGGGGGGGAGTTCAGATGAAAAAAAATCATGAAAAAATTTATTTTTATATTAATTTGAATTAGTTTGTATAGTTTGTATCATTCAATAACGTGTGAAATTGTGAACATCAAAACATGCAATAACGTCTCTTTGAACCTCAAGTAAAAATGATGTCATACTTTTCAATATACGAAAGCATGTTTTTAGGATACCATAAACATGTTCAATAACATTTCTAAGTTTTGTATGAGAATGATTAAACTTTTCATACTTATTCATTGCACGTCTACGAAGAAAATCACAAAGCCAATATTTAACATTACGTTATGGTGCCATAAATCATCGGGTATTCGTATACGCAACATCACATAGTTCGTATTTATTTGAAAACAATAAATAAAATAGTTTAAAAATATGGATATAGTAAATGTATTATCTCTAAATCGTTAATTAAATTATACTAGCATTCATTTTAGCACAAACATAGTCATCCGTTGATTTTATTGTTTAATAAACTGAAATTACTTCATGAAATTGTTTAATCTGATGAAATTGTTTCATTATATATATATATATATATATATATCTAGAGAGAGGTTCTTCTACACCCCAGTTAAAAGTTACACTCTGTGCACCACAATCAAAATATCCCACTAGTGAATTTCATAGCATTCTCCATTTCATAATACATTTCATATCATTTAGGATCAAATGGAACAAGCTCGTTATGAAAAAAATGGATAAAAAGTTGTGAAAATAAGAAAATATAAAATGTTATGAAATATTACTGTAATATTTCATAACATTTTATATTTTTTAATTTTCACAACTTTTTATCCATTTTTTTCATAACGAGCTTGTTCCATTTGATCCTAAATGATATGAAATGTATTATGAAATGGAGAATGTTATGAAATGGATCATGAAATGGACGGTTTTGATTGGGGTGCACTGGGTGTAACTTTTAACTGGGGTGTAGAAGAACCGAACTCTCTATATCTGTATCTATACTATATATATAAGAGTCTTAAACGGTTAAGTTGAAATTTTTAAGAGATACCACCTCCTATGTACATTGTACAACTTTAAAAAGCAAATCTAATTTTTAAGAGGTACCTCCTTTTGTGCGCCCTGTACAACCTTAAGAGATGTTAACCTTCTACGTCCCTCCCCTTGATACTCTGAGCGTGGTATCTAAACTGCCCACCTCCACGTTCCTTCAAAACCATCCTCTTTTCTCTCCAAAAACCCCCCATTTCTCCTCAGCCCCAACTTCAAGAACAACTTTGTTGAAATCAAACCCACAATCATGCTGCAACTTTAGTTCTCAAAATTAACTACATCAAAGAGTTCTTCTTTTGTGTCAATCTAATGACCCACTTGATCTCAAGAAATGTTATCTTGATCTTAATCCGCTAAAATCAAAATGTTAGTAAATCGACTTGCTTATGGATTGCCCGCCATGTGTTTGTATAGTTTTCTCGTTGAAATATGGCCAATTGACCGGTGGTGATTGGAAGTCTCCGGCTTCTTTGTCTTCTCAGATCAAGACTACTGCTTCTCTCTCCTGTCCTTGACCGTTTCCACCGCTCTCACACTACTATCGGTAATTCATTTCATTTACTTTGTGTTCGATTCTAGCTATCAATGATTAATTTTGTTTCTGGTTTGTTTGGGTTTTAATTCGGTTTTTTTGTTATTTCTTGTCTGATACTAATTTGTGGGGTGATGTTTGACCTGAATTCAATTCTCATTTGCTGCAATTTGAATTAAGGCTATGTATGATCATAATATTAATATGGTAGTTTATACATCAGTATGAGATCGTTAGTGCTTTAAGGATTACTATAAGCTACTACTAGATGATAGGGGGCTTTATTTATGAATTGGACTGAGGGTGCATATCATATACTTCTGTGATTATATTAAACTGCCTACATAAGTATTATTGTGAATACAAGTACATATCACAACAGAAATTCCATGTTTTTTGCTTTGGTGACTCTCTATTGTATTTAAATGCATATGTTTTGACCTTGCATAAGATCCAAGTTTGTATAATTTGAACAAGATGATAAGCACAAAGCAGTACTTGACAAATCACAAGGTAAATCCCCCACGATTCTTCACTCTTACTGGATACACACAAAAGGCATAAAAAAAGTGCTTAATTTAGAGTTAATATATCAGCCGATGATATTTGACTATCCAAGAAGGAGAATGGAGAGATAACTAAAGTCAAATTAGCAACATTCTAACCAAATAACCATCAATATGATATAATTTATTGTGATTTCACTGTTGAAGTAGGAAAAACTATCAGTTTTATAAACTTCAATTAGTTTGGTCATCTGTAAACCTACTAAGTGCTTCCTTTTTATTAATTAAAACCAATCAAAATATATTGAATAACATTCTTATAGTCTTCATTATATGTAAAATAGATCATGGAAGTAAGCCAAAATGCAAGTATATAAAAGAGCTAATGTCAAGTTTTGTTTTTTAGTTCATTACATGAGTAAAAATCAATTTTTTTAATGAAAAGATAAGAGCTAAACAATATTGCATTGTCCAAAATCATGTCTAAAACTGCAATACTAGCAAAATTAAATTAAAAGAAACCTGTATCACTAAACAAGGATGACCTCATAATAGTCTCAAAGCTCAAAAAAAGAAGATCATAATCCCTCATTCTATAAAAAGAGCAAAATTTTGACCTATGGTGTCAAACAATTCAAAACCTTTCATGAAACAATTCTGAAATTATGAGATGACCTTTAAGCATATGCATTCTATTAATATATTGAAGAAATTGTGTCATAATGTGTGTTAACATTTCAAGATTTTACTGGTGTGCCAGCCGTGGTAGATCTTGCATGTATGTATGCATGATGCCATGAAAAATCTTGGCAGGGACTTTGACAAAATCAATCCTTTGGTATGCATGGCTAAATGCTTTAATTTATTGTTACCACAGGTGAATGGAGGAGTTAGGTGACAAGCTGAGCTGCATTTTTGCTAGAATTGATGCATTTATTAAAAAACAAGTTTACGCACGTTGACTGTGAACTTTATGCTAATTTGTATCAGTGGACAGTGGTAACACCTATTCATTGAAGATGTTTCTTGAAATAGATTCATTAGGTTGCATTTTGCGAATATATATATATATATATATATATATATATATATATATATATGTGTGTGTATGTGTGTTACTCTGTTGATTTTCTTTCCTGTTGTTTGTATCTCATTTTGATATTCTGGTGCAGGTTTATGTGGATCTTGTCGTAGATCATTCGGTTCAAGTTGATGTTGCTAGGTCTGAAAATGCAGTAAAAGCAAATATGGAACTTGAATTTCAGAAAAAACAAAGAGAGATTTGCTTTTCTTAAAGCTTTTCAAAACATGCTTGTTGTTCCACCAAGATCTGGTATTGTCCATCAGGTATAGTATATATTGGTGCTTATAAATCTTGGATAAATATGGCAAGAACCAAAAATCATACCCGGCAAGAGCAAAGGCAAGG
Organism: Silybum marianum; assembly: GCA_036898165.1. Taxonomy (NCBI): domain Eukaryota; kingdom Viridiplantae; phylum Streptophyta; class Magnoliopsida; order Asterales; family Asteraceae; genus Silybum; species Silybum marianum. The sequence goes on from CM072531.1 coordinate 42,706,322, forward strand.
ATCGAGAGTCTTACCCGGTAAGTGAGGGTGATGACTCTTACCATGGTTAGCTTACTGGGTAAATTGTTGCATACAATACCATTTTGGTGGACTAAAACCTTACCAGGTAAGTAAGTGATAATGTTAAATTTTGTCGGTAAACACTTACCCGAGTAAGTTTTGGTTTCTAGAGATTAATCTAATAAGGTAGGGATTAACTTGTAGGTTCTAAGCATCTTTAGCCTTAATTTTTCTAGAGATTAATCTAATAAGCCCTGCTATTTAGGGATAACTTATTTTTTCAATTTATTAAAAAAGTCATGGTTAGTTGTCCATTAACTTTCTTGAAAAACTATTTCAAGTAGCGTTTCAATAAACTCCATAGCTTTTATCCGCTTATCTTCAAATTATACTCCTTATATTTTTCTATTTAACTTTTTAACACATCCTTTTAGGTCATTTTATATTGTTATTTAGCTTATGAGTTGGAGCAATTTCACATTTAATTCACATTGGTTTTGATATAATTTGTAACTCAACATTTGCATTGGGTATATTTATAAATAATAATATTAATTAATTATTACTTAATCTAGATTAAAGTGTAATAGTATTTGGGCAAACAATATTTCTGTCATTTGAATTTGAAGGATTCATTTATGATGACATAAAAAATAATGACGTGTTCATGTATTAGGCTAACAATAGATACTTTTATTGAATCTTTTGACCCAACCATTTTGCTGGACTTGAAGATAAATTTGAATCGTAAAAAATGACATGTATCCAGGAACCCAAATTAAATAGTTTGCAATCATTTTGCATTACCACATAATAGTTGGTTTTAGTATTGTGTTATGGATAGCATGAAAAGAAAATAATTTGATTGTTATTAAATGCATAATTTATTATCGATTGAAATAATTGTAACTTTGTTTTGCTTAAATATATATTTTGATTTTTTTAATTGATCGCTACATTAATTTTTTTAGTTTTGGTTTATAAAAAGTTTTTATTCGTTGTATTGCAGCGGATACATGACTAGTATATATATATATATATATATATATATATATATATAGGGGAGGGATCATGCGAGAACATAATATGTTTAAAGAAACAAATGAATTGTTTCTAGCCACATATTTTGGTAAATTAATTAATATTATATTGAATGGTATTGAAGTAATTAATGGTGGCTGAAATCTACTTTCCACCAAGGGTAAAATCTTTTAGGGGTAAAATTGGTAGAAGCACAAATTATAATATAATATAATAATGTTTTAACTATAATATAATATATGAAATATTATATTATATCACATAGACACATAGTTATATTAAAAATTATATTATAATATATCAAAAATAACATAATTGATATTGTAATCATATGTGAATAACATTTGTACAAAATTACATATTATTTTACATTAACATTTGTACAAAATCATATATGATACTGAAATCATATGTGATTTTGTTGACATATTTGGCACTGTAATCATGTGTAAATTTATTTGTATAAAATCATATATGATTTTACATTTACATTTGTAAAAAATCACATATGATTTTACATTTACGTTTGTACAAAATCATATATGATACTGAAATAATGTGATTTTGTTGACATATTTGGCATTGTAATCATGTGTGAATTCATTTGTATAAAATCATTTTATATTTACATTTGTATAAAATCATTTTATATTTACATTTGTACAAAATCATTTTATATTTACATTTGTACAAAATTATATATGATTTTACATTAACATTTGTACAAAATCATATATGATACTGAAATCATATGTGATTTTGTTAACATACTTGACATTGTAATCATTGTGAATTCATTTGTATAAAGTCATATATGATTTTACATTTACATTTGTACAAAATCACATATGATTTTACATTAACATTTATACAAATTTATATATGATACTGAAATCATATATGATTTTGTTGATGTAATTGACATTGTAATAAAACTTTTTAAACATATTACTTTCAATTTTTAGAAATAATAAACTTTTTCAATTTTTAAAGTTTTAAAAATAATAATTTTTCTTTAAAGATATTTCATATTTCAATTTTTAAAAACAATAAACTTTCAATATTATAAAATCATATATGATACTAAGTTTGGTTTATTATACTTCTCTTGATCTTATATTTATTTAAAGATATTTCATATTTATCTTGATCTTATATTTATTTAAATATATTTAATATTTAAATTGTTTTGATGTAATCAAGATTATACATTGTGATGGAACATGATGAATAGTAAGATTCCATAAAGTAACAATGGACCATATTACCCTTAAAAGTAAATAGATTAATATTAAATATTTTATTGATTTCTTAAATAATACATGTGGTTAAAAGGAGGTTCCTTTATTTCTTTAAAAAGCAAAAGTTCTCATTTGAACCTCCCTCTATATATATATATATATGTATATATATATATGCATACAGTGAATGTTAGTTCTCAACTAATACATATGTAAGACATCCTTTTGTGTGTATGTATATTGTATAAATATGTGTGGATCAAAGCAACCAAAAAGAAAAGGTGGATTACTTTATTCATTTTGGAAATTAAAAATGACAAGTGAAGAGAGACAAGTTGAAAACCATAAAAATAGATTTAACTTTAGGATTAGGGCTTGCATGCACTTGTGCATGGGTTGTGGGGACTATAACTTTATATTCCTACAAAAATCAAATCAAAATCTATAGTTTACTTTATTCCTACAAAAATCAAATCAAAATCTATAGTTTACTTTGAATCCAACGAATATTGATCCATAAATAAGAGCATGGAAAGTATTTGTGATCGGATTGTATTGTAAAATATGAAAAATTAAGGTGACCTTTGTTTTTTAAGATATGCTGAAGTTTGAAGTCTTATTTCATTTTAATTAATGTAAGGTGGTATGAAAATCTAAAAGTTGAATCAATAACGTTGTTTGTTTTTACATGTTTGATATTTTTTAATTACACAAATGTTGAATTGACATTTTATAATTACATAAAATCCCTGGGCCGAATTAAATACTCTAATAATTTTAAATCCGACTATGACATTTTAATTAATTATTAAGTCACTTAATATAATGAAATGATTTATTAATAATACCCGCTACTAGGAATATATAATTAAATAAAAAATGTATTTAATATATTAATTAAATAAAAACATAATTTAATATATTAATTGAAATAGAAGTTAGATTAATTAATTATACTTCTAAATTCCTAATCAATTAAATAAACCAATTAATTAATAAGCTTTGGGCTCCCTCTCTTTATTAAACCAAACGGCCTAGAAAGCTTGGCCCAATTATCACCCAACGGTCCAACCATGGATCATCAGCAGACCAGGACCTACACCACGAGTTAAACCCAGTCCATTCATGACCCGGTCACCATCGCAACTCAAGGATCCCGAGGTCTGACCCAGCCCGCTGCCCCCCGCCCCGCCCCCCCTAGGGGCTGCTCGCACTGGCCCGGAGGCCTGCTTTGTGCCACGGCCACGGGGTGATTCAAAAGCACCGAAAAATCACGTTTTTGGCTCATTTGGTATGTTTTCTAAACAATTTTAGTGGTTCTTTTTGCAATATACCATTAATACAAATTATTTCTCAAAGTAATGGCATAAAACCGAAGTCGCCACCTGATGACGTTTTTGGCCAAATTGGTGGGCTGTCGAGCAACCATTTAACACCACCATAAACTGTAATGAGCTTTTAGTTGTAGGATAAACGTTAGCGTGTACATGGAATCAACATAAAAACACTGAAAACGCTCACTTCTCTTCATCAACGGATTGGTCAAAGGGATTTTATTGCTCTATGAATGACGAATTAAAACCCTTTTTCTCTGCTCAATCGAATATAAGAGTTCCAAAATTGTGGCTGAACCACCCAATTAACTTTCAAATTTTCTGAGATTTGTAGATTAGTCCCCTCCAGCTTCTCCTTTTTCCATTGATGGCTCGAACGAATTTTAATATGATCAAACTTAAAGCTGAAATAAAATAAATGAATTTAAGATGGAGAGTGGGTTACTTGGTTACGAAGAAGAAAAGGAAATCTCATTGACAAGTGATAATAAGATGTACAACGATAAGTAGATATCATGAAAACAATAACAATAGTTCATGTCGAAAAGTGCGTAAAATGCAATTAGATGGATGGACCATTTGTAGCCATAAAAAATTTATAAAAAAAATCATGCATGCAAAAATGTATATTTCAAGAAGAAAAGTGATTTTGTAAATCCATTCTGGATTCTTAATAATACATGATGCAACAGAAAAAATATGTGATATATATATGTATATATATATACATGTCCTCTTATCCTTTTATGTTATATAATTTTATTTACTATTTATTATTTTATTATATTTTCTTTAACATTTTGAACCATTACACATTCACAAAATATTTTATTTTTTTAATAATAGATCATGTATTTCTAATGTGACTTGGAGTTGGGCCCAAAGTCATTTGTGCCAACCTTACTTACCTTGATCTGAATAATCGTTGAGAGTTGTCTTCATATAAGATAGATTTAAGAAAGAATAACTAACAAGGTATTTTAAGGTATAATTAAATGATGATAATAATCACCTGAACTGAACGAAAAGGGTCGTGTGTTGTGCATTTCATCAAACACATGGCATGATCAAGATGTTCACAAACCTACAACTATGATTCTTAAAGATTTGGGACGTGAATAATTTATAGGAGAAGGGGGACACCTACTAATAAACAAGAAGGAAATGGAGAATTGAGGAGGGTTAAGAAAGCATGTACATATGTACCTTAGTTTGGTTTAACAATGGAGGAGATATCCTCATGTGATTCAATGGCAAATTGTAGGTGAAGTAATCCATTAAAGGGCGTGAGAAAAATATGCACTAAATCAGAGAAGTTTCTCGAGCCAAACTCGAGATACGTTGATTCAATATTGTGTTTTTTAAGGTAGAACAAAAAACATGTTATAAGTTTGAGTACACATTGTTACATTTGGCAAGAGTTGTCGGTGGATCTTATACACCCACTCAATATAAATCACATGGAGTTATATAGATATCGATTAAGATCATAAATGCTTTTGATATCGAATCGGATGAATGTTTTTTGTATTTGAAGTCCATCAAAAGATGAAGAAATATATTAGAGTTTCAGAGAGTATATCACTCAGTTTTTTAATTGTTGAGAAAAGTCGACATTTGAGAGTTGTCTTTTTTGAAATTTGTCCATTGAACAATGAAGAGAGCCATGGTACAAAATCTGATTTTTCTTGACTGCATACCACTGATGATTATAGACCCCAATCATGCATGGACAAATTATTTGAAAAGCTTACTCCAAAGATGTTGGACCATTTTTGACACAACATGTTTGGAAAATCTAAACATACCCTTCCAATAAAATCGGTAATTTCAAAGTTAATTAGTTTTAACAAATTTAATTATAAGACAAACATTCTTAACTTCTAAAACAGTTTACAATCTACACCAAAATATAAGACAAACCATCTCAACTTATAAAACATTCTACAACCTATATGTAATTCTTACAAACTCTACAAACCAAATTTGAATTCTTGATTTTGTTTATTTTAAAAATCAATTATTGACGGTTGGACAAATTAACTGCCAAATTGCAGACCAAACTGAACCCTTTCTTTTGAGTTTTTATCAAATTAAATCCGGTTTGATTTAATTGGTTTTCATAGTTTCTCTAAACACCCTTAGTTACCAAATCACTTATAGATGAAAATTACTCCATAATCACCAAGTCACATATATTACTTTGATTACGTTTTAGTAAAATTTAGTTACCCAAAGTTTGTATGCTATCCGAATTTCATGATTGGGATTTCAATTTTCTTTTGTTAATCCTCGTTAATCTTATAATTTTTTTAGCTAATTAATCCGGTTTTATAACTTAGGTTCTATTTTTCTTTCTTCTTTGACGAGAGAATAACATGTTGTTGATCTAGTACACATATATAAATTATCGTATATTGATGCTATGTATCTTTAAATAACTGATGTATATACATATAATGTAGTAAAATGTAAAATTTTAAATCATATTTTTATCCTAAGGAGTAAAAGAAGAAAAAAAATCAAATACTTGAAAATGCATTTGATTTAGATATTTTATAACCTTACTCTTGGACTCTTTTTATATTTTTATAGGCATGAAGTCCACGACAATTTTTGTTATTCCACATATATGGGACATGATTTTAGCAAAAATTTTAAACACAAACTTTTTATGTATTATTGATCTTTTTCGTAATCCTTCGTAAAAATTTGTACTCTTAAAGTTTAAGACTTAAGAGTTTTACATAAATATTTTATAAGATGGTAAAATAAAATAAACCTGATAAAGAAAACTGAAAAAAAATATATTGATATGGTAACAAATTAATAGATCTTCTATTATCTCTAAATTATTTTGATATTCAAAAGTATAATATTAAATGTTATGATAGTATATCGAATAACACAAATAATTGTTTTTAATGTCTTCTATTATCTCTAAATATATTCTAAACTTTAAAAGATAGAAGATAAGGACAATAAAAAGATAATGTATATTTTTTTCCTTTAGATTATCGTTATCTGATTTAGGTAATAATTAAAAACGTATTTGTGTACGGTGGCGTGATACATCTCGATAAACATATAGCTTTAAAAAGTTGTACTGATGTATCAATTACTTGTAATCTTGAATTTTAAATATCATGCATCATTAAATGGTGTAAGATGCCTTAAAAATGATTTTTAAGAGTTTAATGCAAATGTTAATAAAATAGTTGTTAAAAAAGGTTATATTGTTTTACAAAAATAATAAATAAGTATTATGTTATATATCAATGACAATTCTAATTAAATTGTAAATTATTTATATTTAAAATAAGATATTTATCCTGTATTTGATTATATTTATATGTTAATTATATAAATCAAAACATATAACTTTAAAAAGTTATACTTATGCATCATTTACTTATAATCTTAAATTTTAAGTAATATGTATCGTTAAACACATTAAAAATAAATTTAAAGTGTTTAACTCAAATATTTAATAATATTTTATAAGTTATTTTCGTACTTAACAAATTTTGATTAGTGATGTTAATTTCATGCAAAAGTGATTACATTTAACATGATTTAATTTTTGTAAAGATGAATGGTTTTGAAAACAGTCATTTTGATGATTTAAGTTGGACTAGTAGTGTGAGAATCGTAAGAAGTTGGTACTAAATTTGCAACATAAATAATAGTATAGGGACCAAATGTATAATTTATCTGAAGAATTTAGATATGGATTGACTGACCCTATGGAAACCAACTAGGTCAATCGTACTTGTCAACCGGAAACTAGGTCACACAGACTACACAAAGTCCATCTCCGCCCCAACTCTCCAAATCCAAACCCTCCCTTTTTGATTCATGATTGACCCACCACCACCTTCATCTCTCAATTCTCCTGCATTTGAAACCCTAGAAATCAATTAGTTTTTCCTTCACTTTCGCTTCTTGAAACCCTAGAACAGTAAAAAAAAAAAAAAGGGTTTTTATTTTCTTTCGTCTAGAAATGCCAATTTCACAGCAATTACGCAAAACCCTATTGAATTCTCCAAAAACCCCACGAAATCAAAAGATGGTTTTTTTTTTATCGTTTTTGACAAATTTTTCTTCTGATGAGTGTTTAGTCTAGGGTTTTTCAAGATGGATATATTTAGGGCAAATCAAGAATCTATGTGAAAAATTGAAAGTTCCACTCTTTTTTTACCACCAAAACCCCCCACTGTTTTTGTTTAGAGATAATTTTTTTTGTTATCTGGTTTATTAAGGTTGATCTGGTTTAGTTTAGGGCACAAAACAAAATGGAGGGTTGTGATCAAAGCAAGGTGTTTGTTGGTGGGATTTCATGGGAAACAACAGAGGATGTGTTGAAAGAACACTTTGGCAAGTACGGAAAAGTGGTGGGTGCTGTGATTGCTAAAGATAGAAGCACTGGTAGCTCTCGTGGGTTTGCTTTTGTTTCCTTCTCTGAATCATCTGCTCTGAATAAAGTCCTTCTTGGTAGCCATACTATTCTTGGAAGAACGGTTTGTTTTCTTGAAATTACACACTTTTTCATTCTACTTGCCTCTTTTTCTTTTAGTTGTAAAAGAAAAATTACTGCTTTTTTTAAATTGTCTTTATTAACTGTTATTGAATTTGAAAGCATATTGTAATGTTTCATATTCCATTCTTGAAGGATGATAGAAGATAACTTCATTTATTTTTGCATGATTTAATTTAAATAGGTAGAAGTGAAAAAGGCAGTACCAAGAAGTGAACAGAATCAGAACCAGAATCAGAACCAGCAAGAACAGAGTAGGGGATTGAATAGAAACATTAGAACTAATGGTATTATTAGTAACAGTAACTTAAAGATTAAGAAGATTTTTGTAGGTGGATTACCGGCTAACTTAACTGAAGATGAATTCAAGGTCTATTTCGAAAAGTTCGGTAGAATTACTGATGTAGTTGTGATGCATGATAACGTAACCCGTAGACCAAGGGGTTTTGGTTTTATCACTTTCGATTCTGAGGATTCTGTTGAACAAGTTATGCAAAAAAGTTTTCACGAATTAAGTGGCAAGCTCGTGGAGGTTAAAAGGGCTGTACCAAAAGAGGATAATAATAATGGTGTTTCTAGTGGCAATGGATTTAGCAATTACTCACCTCATAGACCTAGATTCGATGTTGTTCCTAGTTATGGAGTTGTTTATGGTGGTTATCCTTATGGCGGTGGTGGTGGTGTATATGGTGGTGCTTATTATGGAGGGATTAATTATGGGTTGGCTCCGGTTTCACCTAGAGTTCCATGGGGTCCACCTACGATGGTTAGCATTAGGGGAAACCCGTATCCAATGACTGTTTATCCTGCTTACATGAATAATGGACATGGGTTAATGGGTATGGCTGCTAATGGTTATAATGGGATCATGGGTTCTGCACCGAGTGACAAACCGAGTCAACTCAGTGGCGGCAATGAACAACTTGAAGCAGATCCAGGCTCTTCGTTCTCAGGTTGATAGATTGAAATGTAGATATGTTATCCTTTGGGTTAATCTGGTGGGAAGACTAGCCAACAGGAAGGACTAACGGGTTAGTGGATTATCTATAAATTTACCATTCTTGATGTTCAGTTATTATCGTTTTCTTCAGGTAAATTTAACGTATTATAAAGATGGTTTCTTGATATGTATCATTTTCTGGTTTCAATAATTCTTGGATTTGGTATTTGGATTTTATGTAATTTTCCACTCATGTGTCAATGTCTATATGTGTCATTTGTGCAAGTCTTTATCGATAACTTTCATAGTCTGTTAACTTTTTTTTTTTCAGTCGGACTGGCATTTTTTGTTGAATTCATGTAGATCACAGTGACATATATGGGATTTGGTTTGTTTGCTTGTGTTGTAAGTAACGTGCCTTCAATGGAGTCGATGTTTGACTTCTTGTAAGTCAAATATGTAGTTCTTTAACCTAAGAATCGACAAAAGAAGCCATGTTCATAAAAAGGTATTAGAATTCAAATATTCTACCGATAAAATGTAGGGATTCAAACCACAAGACTTGTGACGTACTGGTTAAGGCTTGTGGGGGATGAGGCTAGATAACCCATCTACCCCAGGTTTGAATCTAGACGCAAACAACTTGTGGCCACTGGGGAGTTATCTCAGGGCTGCATGTTTTAG